>CAWUFW010004801.1:0-1461848 GCA_963921515.1 Calotriton arnoldi | reverse complement strand
AGTTACGTATTGCTAGTGGAAGAATACCGCTCTCAGTCGGTGCAACTAACTAACAAACTCCGCAACCGGGGTTACCCCGCGAGGATTCTCAAAAAGAGCAGCAAACGGGCGAGAAACCAACCAAGGAGGTACTCCTGGAGGACTATCCCAAAAGTACGGAAAAGATCCCCCTTACTTGTGTCACTACCTACTGTCTAGCTTCCAATGCCATCACCAAATCCATAAATACACACTGGAAGATTCTAGAAAGTAACAACAGAAAATGGGAGAAACTCCTTTTCCTTCAAGAAGGCTAGAAGTCTTAGGGACGCACTGGTACACACTCGTCCTAGAAAAATTGATAATGATGACAATCCAACCGCACTGAATGCTTGGGGTCTACCTAAGGTCACTGGACATTTTCCCTGTGGCAACTGCAGCATATGTCATCTGACCACACCTACAAAAACATTAAACCTGGAACAGGGCAAAATTTGGACACAACGTTCGCACACTAATTGCAATTTCACTAACATAGTATACCTCATCACTTGTCCATGTGGTTTAAAGTATGTGGGCATGACCACACGTAAAATCAAACAAAGAGTGTGTGAACACCAGAGTAACATCCGGTGCAAGAAAAGTACGACCAGCATGAGCGAGCACTTTTACAATCTAACCACACCACCAATGATTTGCGCTGGACTATCATTGAACAAATAAAACCAGGCAACACTCTGTCAAAGAGATTATTTGAGAAAGAACAACGGTGGGTCTATCGCCTTGCGACACACACACAGGGACTCAATGATAATATTCCATATGGTTCTGTGTTGCAACGTTGACAGTATCTGGACAATTCCTGCGCCCTTGACTATTCATAGGTCAAGACCTAAACACAGTTATTCTCCCAACGAGGTCTCGCTACGTGAGGTTAAGCCTATTAAAATACTTAATGTATGAGGTCAACATAGGCCACAGTTTCATCACAGCCCCTCTTTACTCCCTTCACCATGAGTAAGGCCACTTTTATGAACCAGATTTTACTGGGGGTCCATTCCACAAGACTGTGTCAATCCAGTTAGCTCTGCCATCTGATTGTACCAATCAAAATATTCCTTACATAATGCCTCTTATCTCACCCCCCAAACCACCCTAAATGTAGACAGGGGGCTCCTACATGTTTTTGAGGACGGATTGAATATAGTACATTAACACGGTACCAAACTGGGCACTGGTTAAAGTTTCCATTATTCAAAACGTGACTGACATTTCTATAAATCAGTCAGTGCTCTAGCTTTTTTGCACTTTCGCTCAAACGTACACAGTGCCTCTCACCGCAATACCCATATACCACCGTAATGTAGACAGGGACCTGCTATATGTTCTGAAGACCGAATTCAATATAGTTTATTATCGCGGTACCACACTGGGCACTGGTTAAAGTTTTTACTATTCAAACGGGACTGACAGTTCTGTTAATCAGTCAGCGCCCTAGTTTTCTGGCACTTCCGCTCATCGCAGACGCACGCACATGCGTCCTGACGTCACACACTGGGTCCCGGGATCATTGCCGGTCCCGGCTAAACTACTTAACCGCCTCGTCCCAGCATGGATACATCTACGGGGTCCAGTTAAAGGGAGAACCCAGGTGCTGAGCGGGTGCCTGGCTTTGGCGTAGTGAGTACAATACCAATACATACAACGAACGAAGGTAATGTTAAACTTCCTTTTTTCCTAGTAATTCTCAAACACAGGGTCCGTCCGTGTTTGTTTGTTTTACAGCATGTGACTACAAGCCACCGCCCCCACTGCGACCCATGGTGTAAGGCTATCCTACACTACATGTAAGCTGGTGTTTCTCTTGAGTTCCATCCTACCTGTATTCTCATGAGCCTAACGATCGCTTGTGGCTACATTTTATATAGTCATGTTCACCTGTTTTTAAACGTCTTATTTACCGACAATGTCTGAGTATGCGTGTGAGATTCAGAACGCGCACATGATATGGATATAATTAAAACCACACTCCTGGCATGTACTGGGTCACTTAAATGGCACTTACTGACAGTGCTAAACAACGGTGCACTACAAGCACTATCCAGCACTTTAGCCTGTAGCAATAAGTCTATTGCTGCACCCCGAAGAGCACGATAAGCAGCATGATTAGTCCTATGCACAGACAGAGCGAGCATATTAGCCTGTAATAATAAGTCCACTGCTGCACCCCGAAGAGTGCTATAAGCAGCGTGATCAGTCCTACGCACAGACAGAGCAAGCATATGAGATATTGCGTACTATTTGTGTTGTGACTGTTTTGTTTGTCTTTTTGTTGTTACAGAACCATTTTGGCTTTCAGAAATTCTGAGGGCCGTACAAACTCAAAATTGTAAGTTGCACCATTCACTTTCTTTTTATATATACCACAGGTTAGGGTGCGCCTTAGCGTGTGCATACCGCCGTGGTATTTGGTCCTGACGAATGCCTCGCTAAGGGCATCTGGAGGCAGAAACATGTTGACCAATCTCCTATTGTCACACTGGATGTAGCTGGCCATTTTTATCCAGCCCAAACATCCATCACACTGTTTTTAATTGAGCCTGATTTTCCACTAATAACATTTTTGTTCTGGATAAAGTCAAGGCATTTTTAATTAATTTTCTTCACCATCACCTTTCACACTCACATTACACAAAAGAACCCGCTCCGCTGTAGTCAGGCGTTGTAGCACACCAGGGAGGCACTCGGCCTCTCTGGTGGGAACCCAATGATGTAGCATGTCACCAACTAGGTTGGTGAGTGAGGGTTCTTCTTAAAAAATCTGAGTGACTCCTCTGGCTGGCTCTTCTTCTGTTGGCTTCACTCTTTCATTGTTTTGTATTGAAATCTGGAGGACGAGAGTGGCTCCTATCTTTTCTTCCCTCCCTCTCTTGTTGATTAACTATAGTTAGGCAGCACACAGCTGCGTAGAGGATTTTTTCTTCTTTCATAACTAAAACCTCTGACTATCGTTTTACAACTGTAGTATGGAGAACCTAGGGCTCACATTTACTGAGGCAGAGGTGGATGCCATCCTGGCAGGCCCCTCTCTGTTTGCAGATCCTTCAATAGCGCAGACCATCTCCCAGACTACAGAATGGGAGAAACTAACAGATCAGAAACGCAATAGAATCCGTTCAATCTTGCACGGAACAATCCTAACCGAATACCTCCGGAATAACACGGCCCCTAAAGGCCTTTTGGTGACCAATGCCCCTCGTATCTTCTTAGTGTTTGATTGGCTCAAACGTTCCGTCCATCATCCCCTTTTGTATCGCTTTGTTCGCCCTAAGTTGGCGGGGGTATGCCCAGACGTGGGTCCCTTGCTCACTTTGCCACTGGATTCAAGCAAGCCTGGCTGATGACGGCTGGAATGCCAGAAACCGGTCCTAGGATGCTTGTTTCCGGTCCAGGGAAGACATGGCTTGGCAGTTCGGGCTGGACTGTTCCCATGAGGCACAGGGTCAGACTGATTTGCATATGGCCATGTCTGAACTGGGGTGGTGGAGTGAGCTAAAGAATGATGATGGATTAAACCCAGATCAGTTGACTGGGGGTGAGTGTTTGATTGGCTCAAACGCTCCGTCCATCATCCCCTTTTGTATCGCTTTGTTCGCCCTAAGTTGGCGGGGGTATGCCCAGACGTGGGTCCCTTGCTCACTTTGCCACTGGATTCAAGCAAGCCTGGCTGATGACGGCTGGAATGCCAGAAACCGGTCCTAGGATGCTTGTTTCCGGTCCAGGGAAGACATGGCTTGGCAGTTCGGGCTGGACTGTTCCCATGAGGCACAGGGTCAGACTGATTTGCATATGGCCATGTCTGAACTGGGGTGGTGGAGTGAGCTAAAGAATGATGATGGATTAAACCCAGATCAGTTGACTGGGGGTGAGTGTTTGATTGGCTCAAACGTTCCGTCCATCATCCCCTTTTGTATCGCTTTGTTCGCCCTAAGTTGGCGGGGGTATGCCCAGACGTGGGTCCCTTGCTCACTTTGCCACTGGATTCAAGCAAGCCTGGCTGATGACGGCTGGAATGCCAGAAACCGGTCCTAGGATGCTTGTTTCCGGTCCAGGGAAGACATGGCTTGGCAGTTCGGGCTGGACTGTTCCCATGAGGCACAGGGTCAGACTGATTTGCATATGGCCATGTCTGAACTGGGGTGGTGGAGTGAGCTAAAGAATGATGATGGATTAAACCCAGATCAGTTGACTGGGGGTGAGTGTTTGATTGGCTCAAACGCTCCGTCCATCATCCCCTTTTGTATCGCTTTGTTCGCCCTAAGTTGGCGGGGGTATGCCCAGACGTGGGTCCCTTGCTCACTTTGCCACTGGATTCAAGCAAGCCTGGCTGATGACGGCTGGAATGCCAGAAACCGGTCCTAGGATGCTTGTTTCCGGTCCAGGGAAGACATGGCTTGGCAGTTCGGGCTGGACTGTTCCCATGAGGCACAGGGTCAGACTGATTTGCATATGGCCATGTCTGAACTGGGGTGGTGGAGTGAGCTAAAGAATGATGATGGATTAAACCCAGATCAGTTGACTGGGGGTGAGTGTTTGATTGGCTCAAACGTTCCGTCCATCATCCCCTTTTGTATCGCTTTGTTCGCCCTAAGTTGGCGGGGGTATGCCCAGACGTGGGTCCCTTGCTCACTTTGCCACTGGATTCAAGCAAGCCTGGCTGATGACGGCTGGAATGCCAGAAACCGGTCCTAGGATGCTTGTTTCCGGTCCAGGGAAGACATGGCTTGGCAGTTCGGGCTGGACTGTTCCCATGAGGCACAGGGTCAGACTGATTTGCATATGGCCATGTCTGAACTGGGGTGGTGGAGTGAGCTAAAGAATGATGATGGATTAAACCCAGATCAGTTGACTGGGGGTGAGTGTTTGATTGGCTCAAACGTTCCGTCCATCATCCCCTTTTGTATCGCTTTGTTCGCCCTAAGTTGGCGGGGGTATGCCCAGACGTGGGTCCCTTGCTCACTTTGCCACTGGATTCAAGCAAGCCTGGCTGATGACGGCTGGAATGCCAGAAACCGGTCCTAGGATGCTTGTTTCCGGTCCAGGGAAGACATGGCTTGGCAGTTCGGGCTGGACTGTTCCCATGAGGCACAGGGTCAGACTGATTTGCATATGGCCATGTCTGAACTGGGGTGGTGGAGTGAGCTAAAGAATGATGATGGATTAAACCCAGATCAGTTGACTGGGGGTGAGTGTTTGATTGGCTCAAACGCTCCGTCCATCATCCCCTTTTGTATCGCTTTGTTCGCCCTAAGTTGGCGGGGGTATGCCCAGACGTGGGTCCCTTGCTCACTTTGCCACTGGATTCAAGCAAGCCTGGCTGATGACGGCTGGAATGCCAGAAACCGGTCCTAGGATGCTTGTTTCCGGTCCAGGGAAGACATGGCTTGGCAGTTCGGGCTGGACTGTTCCCATGAGGCACAGGGTCAGACTGATTTGCATATGGCCATGTCTGAACTGGGGTGGTGGAGTGAGCTAAAGAATGATGATGGATTAAACCCAGATCAGTTGACTGGGGGTGAGTGTTTGATTGGCTCAAACGCTCCGTCCATCATCCCCTTTTGTATCGCTTTGTTCGCCCTAAGTTGGCGGGGGTATGCCCAGACGTGGGTCCCTTGCTCACTTTGCCACTGGATTCAAGCAAGCCTGGCTGATGACGGCTGGAATGCCAGAAACCGGTCCTAGGATGCTTGTTTCCGGTCCAGGGAAGACATGGCTTGGCAGTTCGGGCTGGACTGTTCCCATGAGGCACAGGGTCAGACTGATTTGCATATGGCCATGTCTGAACTGGGGTGGTGGAGTGAGCTAAAGAATGATGATGGATTAAACCCAGATCAGTTGACTGGGGGTGAGTGTTTGATTGGCTCAAACGTTCCGTCCATCATCCCCTTTTGTATCGCTTTGTTCGCCCTAAGTTGGCGGGGGTATGCCCAGACGTGGGTCCCTTGCTCACTTTGCCACTGGATTCAAGCAAGCCTGGCTGATGACGGCTGGAATGCCAGAAACCGGTCCTAGGATGCTTGTTTCCGGTCCAGGGAAGACATGGCTTGGCAGTTCGGGCTGGACTGTTCCCATGAGGCACAGGGTCAGACTGATTTGCATATGGCCATGTCTGAACTGGGGTGGTGGAGTGAGCTAAAGAATGATGATGGATTAAACCCAGATCAGTTGACTGGGGGTGAGTGTTTGATTGGCTCAAACGTTCCGTCCATCATCCCCTTTTGTATCGCTTTGTTCGCCCTAAGTTGGCGGGGGTATGCCCAGACGTGGGTCCCTTGCTCACTTTGCCACTGGATTCAAGCAAGCCTGGCTGATGACGGCTGGAATGCCAGAAACCGGTCCTAGGATGCTTGTTTCCGGTCCAGGGAAGACATGGCTTGGCAGTTCGGGCTGGACTGTTCCCATGAGGCACAGGGTCAGACTGATTTGCATATGGCCATGTCTGAACTGGGGTGGTGGAGTGAGCTAAAGAATGATGATGGATTAAACCCAGATCAGTTGACTGGGGGTGAGTGTTTGATTGGCTCAAACGCTCCGTCCATCATCCCCTTTTGTATCGCTTTGTTCGCCCTAAGTTGGCGGGGGTATGCCCAGACGTGGGTCCCTTGCTCACTTTGCCACTGGATTCAAGCAAGCCTGGCTGATGACGGCTGGAATGCCAGAAACCGGTCCTAGGATGCTTGTTTCCGGTCCAGGGAAGACATGGCTTGGCAGTTCGGGCTGGACTGTTCCCATGAGGCACAGGGTCAGACTGATTTGCATATGGCCATGTCTGAACTGGGGTGGTGGAGTGAGCTAAAGAATGATGATGGATTAAACCCAGATCAGTTGACTGGGGGTGAGTGTTTGATTGGCTCAAACGTTCCGTCCATCATCCCCTTTTGTATCGCTTTGTTCGCCCTAAGTTGGCGGGGGTATGCCCAGACGTGGGTCCCTTGCTCACTTTGCCACTGGATTCAAGCAAGCCTGGCTGATGACGGCTGGAATGCCAGAAACCGGTCCTAGGATGCTTGTTTCCGGTCCAGGGAAGACATGGCTTGGCAGTTCGGGCTGGACTGTTCCCATGAGGCACAGGGTCAGACTGATTTGCATATGGCCATGTCTGAACTGGGGTGGTGGAGTGAGCTAAAGAATGATGATGGATTAAACCCAGATCAGTTGACTGGGGGTGAGTGTTTGATTGGCTCAAACGTTCCGTCCATCATCCCCTTTTGTATCGCTTTGTTCGCCCTAAGTTGGCGGGGGTATGCCCAGACGTGGGTCCCTTGCTCACTTTGCCACTGGATTCAAGCAAGCCTGGCTGATGACGGCTGGAATGCCAGAAACCGGTCCTAGGATGCTTGTTTCCGGTCCAGGGAAGACATGGCTTGGCAGTTCGGGCTGGACTGTTCCCATGAGGCACAGGGTCAGACTGATTTGCATATGGCCATGTCTGAACTGGGGTGGTGGAGTGAGCTAAAGAATGATGATGGATTAAACCCAGATCAGTTGACTGGGGGTGAGTGTTTGATTGGCTCAAACGTTCCGTCCATCATCCCCTTTTGTATCGCTTTGTTCGCCCTAAGTTGGCGGGGGTATGCCCAGACGTGGGTCCCTTGCTCACTTTGCCACTGGATTCAAGCAAGCCTGGCTGATGACGGCTGGAATGCCAGAAACCGGTCCTAGGATGCTTGTTTCCGGTCCAGGGAAGACATGGCTTGGCAGTTCGGGCTGGACTGTTCCCATGAGGCACAGGGTCAGACTGATTTGCATATGGCCATGTCTGAACTGGGGTGGTGGAGTGAGCTAAAGAATGATGATGGATTAAACCCAGATCAGTTGACTGGGGGTGAGTGTTTGATTGGCTCAAACGTTCCGTCCATCATCCCCTTTTGTATCGCTTTGTTCGCCCCTAAGTTGGCGGGGGTATGCCCAGACGTGGGTCCCTTGCTCACTTTGCCACTGGATTCAAGCAAGCCTGGCTGATGACGGCTGGAATGCCAGAAACCGGTCCTAGGATGCTTGTTTCCGGTCCAGGGAAGACATGGCTTGGCAGTTCGGGCTGGACTGTTCCCATGAGGCACAGGGTCAGACTGATTTGCATATGGCCATGTCTGAACTGGGGTGGTGGAGTGAGCTAAAGAATGATGATGGATTAAACCCAGATCAGTTGACTGGGGGTGAGTGTTTGATTGGCTCAAACGTTCCGTCCATCATCCCCTTTTGTATCGCTTTGTTCGCCCTAAGTTGGCGGGGGTATGCCCAGACGTGGGTCCCTTGCTCACTTTGCCACTGGATTCAAGCAAGCCTGGCTGATGACGGCTGGAATGCCAGAAACCGGTCCTAGGATGCTTGTTTCCGGTCCAGGGAAGACATGGCTTGGCAGTTCGGGCTGGACTGTTCCCATGAGGCACAGGGTCAGACTGATTTGCATATGGCCATGTCTGAACTGGGGTGGTGGAGTGAGCTAAAGAATGATGATGGATTAAACCCAGATCAGTTGACTGGGGGTGAGTGTTTGATTGGCTCAAACGTTCCGTCCATCATCCCCTTTTGTATCGCTTTGTTCGCCCTAAGTTGGCGGGGGTATGCCCAGACGTGGGTCCCTTGCTCACTTTGCCACTGGATTCAAGCAAGCCTGGCTGATGACGGCTGGAATGCCAGAAACCGGTCCTAGGATGCTTGTTTCCGGTCCAGGGAAGACATGGCTTGGCAGTTCGGGCTGGACTGTTCCCATGAGGCACAGGGTCAGACTGATTTGCATATGGCCATGTCTGAACTGGGGTGGTGGAGTGAGCTAAAGAATGATGATGGATTAAACCCAGATCAGTTGACTGGGGGTGAGTGTTTGATTGGCTCAAACGCTCCGTCCATCATCCCCTTTTGTATCGCTTTGTTCGCCCTAAGTTGGCGGGGGTATGCCCAGACGTGGGTCCCTTGCTCACTTTGCCACTGGATTCAAGCAAGCCTGGCTGATGACGGCTGGAATGCCAGAAACCGGTCCTAGGATGCTTGTTTCCGGTCCAGGGAAGACATGGCTTGGCAGTTCGGGCTGGACTGTTCCCATGAGGCACAGGGTCAGACTGATTTGCATATGGCCATGTCTGAACTGGGGTGGTGGAGTGAGCTAAAGAATGATGATGGATTAAACCCAGATCAGTTGACTGGGGGTGAGTGTTTGATTGGCTCAAACGTTCCGTCCATCATCCCCTTTTGTATCGCTTTGTTCGCCCTAAGTTGGCGGGGGTATGCCCAGACGTGGGTCCCTTGCTCACTTTGCCACTGGATTCAAGCAAGCCTGGCTGATGATGGCTGGAATGCCAGAAACCGGTCCTAGGATGCTTGTTTCCGGTCCAGGGAAGACATGGCTTGGCAGTTCGGGCTGGACTGTTCCCATGAGGCACAGGGTCAGACTGATTTGCATATGGCCATGTCTGAACTGGGGTGGTGGAGTGAGCTAAAGAATGATGATGGATTAAACCCAGATCAGTTGACTGGGGGTGAGGGTTTGATTGGCTCAAACGTTCCGTCCATCATCCCCTTTTGTATCGCTTTGTTCGCCCTAAGTTGGCGGGGGTATGCCCAGACGTGGGTCCCTTGCTCACTTTGCCACTGGATTCAAGCAAGCCTGGCTGATGACGGCTGGAATGCCAGAAACCGGTCCTAGGATGCTTGTTTCCGGTCCAGGGAAGACATGGCTTGGCAGTTCGGGCTGGACTGTTCCCATGAGGCACAGGGTCAGACTGATTTGCATATGGCCATGTCTGAACTGGGGTGGTGGAGTGAGCTAAAGAATGATGATGGATTAAACCCAGATCAGTTGACTGGGGGTGAGTGTTTGATTGGCTCAAACGCTCCGTCCATCATCCCCTTTTGTATCGCTTTGTTCGCCCCTAAGTTGGCGGGGGTATGCCCAGACGTGGGTCCCTTGCTCACTTTGCCACTGGATTCAAGCAAGCCTGGCTGATGACGGCTGGAATGCCAGAAACCGGTCCTAGGATGCTTGTTTCCGGTCCAGGGAAGACATGGCTTGGCAGTTCGGGCTGGACTGTTCCCATGAGGCACAGGGTCAGACTGATTTGCATATGGCCATGTCTGAACTGGGGTGGTGGAGTGAGCTAAAGAATGATGATGGATTAAACCCAGATCAGTTGACTGGGGGTGAGTGTTTGATTGGCTCAAACGTTCCGTCCATCATCCCCTTTTGTATCGCTTTGTTCGCCCTAAGTTGGCGGGGGTATGCCCAGACGTGGGTCCCTTGCTCACTTTGCCACTGGATTCAAGCAAGCCTGGCTGATGACGGCTGGAATGCCAGAAACCGGTCCTAGGATGCTTGTTTCCGGTCCAGGGAAGACATGGCTTGGCAGTTCGGGCTGGACTGTTCCCATGAGGCACAGGGTCAGACTGATTTGCATATGGCCATGTCTGAACTGGGGTGGTGGAGTGAGCTAAAGAATGATGATGGATTAAACCCAGATCAGTTGACTGGGGGTGAGTGTTTGATTGGCTCAAACGTTCCGTCCATCATCCCCTTTGTATCGCTTTGTTCGCCCTAAGTTGGCGGGGGTATGCCCAGACGTGGGTCCCTTGCTCACTTTGCCACTGGATTCAAGCAAGCCTGGCTGATGACGGCTGGAATGCCAGAAACCGGTCCTAGGATGCTTGTTTCCGGTCCAGGGAAGACATGGCTTGGCAGTTCGGGCTGGACTGTTCCCATGAGGCACAGGGTCAGACTGATTTGCATATGGCCATGTCTGAACTGGGGTGGTGGAGTGAGCTAAAGAATGATGATGGATTAAACCCAGATCAGTTGACTGGGGGTGAGTGTTTGATTGGCTCAAACGCTCCGTCCATCATCCCCTTTTGTATCGCTTTGTTCGCCCTAAGTTGGCGGGGGTATGCCCAGACGTGGGTCCCTTGCTCACTTTGCCACTGGATTCAAGCAAGCCTGGCTGATGACGGCTGGAATGCCAGAAACCGGTCCTAGGATGCTTGTTTCCGGTCCAGGGAAGACATGGCTTGGCAGTTCGGGCTGGACTGTTCCCATGAGGCACAGGGTCAGACTGATTTGCATATGGCCATGTCTGAACTGGGGTGGTGGAGTGAGCTAAAGAATGATGATGGATTAAACCCAGATCAGTTGACTGGGGGTGAGTGTTTGATTGGCTCAAACGCTCCGTCCATCATCCCCTTTTGTATCGCTTTGTTCGCCCTAAGTTGGCGGGGGTATGCCCAGACGTGGGTCCCTTGCTCACTTTGCCACTGGATTCAAGCAAGCCTGGCTGATGACGGCTGGAATGCCAGAAACCGGTCCTAGGATGCTTGTTTCCGGTCCAGGGAAGACATGGCTTGGCAGTTCGGGCTGGACTGTTCCCATGAGGCACAGGGTCAGACTGATTTGCATATGGCCATGTCTGAACTGGGGTGGTGGAGTGAGCTAAAGAATGATGATGGATTAAACCCAGATCAGTTGACTGGGGGTGAGTGTTTGATTGGCTCAAACGTTCCGTCCATCATCCCCTTTGTATCGCTTTGTTCGCCCTAAGTTGGCGGGGTATGCCCAGACGTGGGTCCCTTGCTCACTTTGCCACTGGATTCAAGCAAGCCTGGCTGATGACGGCTGGAATGCCAGAAACCGGTCCTAGGATGCTTGTTTCCGGTCCAGGGAAGACATGGCTTGGCAGTTCGGGCTGGACTGTTCCCATGAGGCACAGGGTCAGACTGATTTGCATATGGCCATGTCTGAACTGGGGTGGTGGAGTGAGCTAAAGAATGATGATGGATTAAACCCAGATCAGTTGACTGGGGGTGAGTGTTTGATTGGCTCAAACGTTCCGTCCATCATCCCCTTTTGTATCGCTTTGTTCGCCCTAAGTTGGCGGGGGTATGCCCAGACGTGGGTCCCTTGCTCACTTTGCCACTGGATTCAAGCAAGCCTGGCTGATGACGGCTGGAATGCCAGAAACCGGTCCTAGGATGCTTGTTTCCGGTCCAGGGAAGACATGGCTTGGCAGTTCGGGCTGGACTGTTCCCATGAGGCACAGGGTCAGACTGATTTGCATATGGCCATGTCTGAACTGGGGTGGTGGAGTGAGCTAAAGAATGATGATGGATTAAACCCAGATCAGTTGACTGGGGGTGAGTGTTTGATTGGCTCAAACGTTCCGTCCATCATCCCCTTTTGTATCGCTTTGTTCGCCCTAAGTTGGCGGGGGTATGCCCAGACGTGGGTCCCTTGCTCACTTTGCCACTGGATTCAAGCAAGCCTGGCTGATGACGGCTGGAATGCCAGAAACCGGTCCTAGGATGCTTGTTTCCGGTCCAGGGAAGACATGGCTTGGCAGTTCGGGCTGGACTGTTCCCATGAGGCACAGGGTCAGACTGATTTGCATATGGCCATGTCTGAACTGGGGTGGTGGAGTGAGCTAAAGAATGATGATGGATTAAACCCAGATCAGTTGACTGGGGGTGAGTGTTTGATTGGCTCAAACGCTCCGTCCATCATCCCCTTTTGTATCGCTTTGTTCGCCCTAAGTTGGCGGGGGTATGCCCAGACGTGGGTCCCTTGCTCACTTTGCCACTGGATTCAAGCAAGCCTGGCTGATGACGGCTGGAATGCCAGAAACCGGTCCTAGGATGCTTGTTTCCGGTCCAGGGAAGACATGGCTTGGCAGTTCGGGCTGGACTGTTCCCATGAGGCACAGGGTCAGACTGATTTGCATATGGCCATGTCTGAACTGGGGTGGTGGAGTGAGCTAAAGAATGATGATGGATTAAACCCAGATCAGTTGACTGGGGGTGAGTGTTTGATTGGCTCAAACGCTCCGTCCATCATCCCCTTTTGTATCGCTTTGTTCGCCCTAAGTTGGCGGGGGTATGCCCAGACGTGGGTCCCTTGCTCACTTTGCCACTGGATTCAAGCAAGCCTGGCTGATGACGGCTGGAATGCCAGAAACCGGTCCTAGGATGCTTGTTTCCGGTCCAGGGAAGACATGGCTTGGCAGTTCGGGCTGGACTGTTCCCATGAGGCACAGGGTCAGACTGATTTGCATATGGCCATGTCTGAACTGGGGTGGTGGAGTGAGCTAAAGAATGATGATGGATTAAACCCAGATCAGTTGACTGGGGGTGAGTGTTTGATTGGCTCAAACGCTCTGTCCATCATCCCCTTTGTATCGCTTGTTCGCCCTAAGTTGGCGGGGGTATGCCCAGACGTGGGTCCCTTGCTCACTTTGCCACTGGATTCAAGCAAGCCTGGCTGATGACGGCTGGAATGCCAGAAACCGGTCCTAGGATACTTGTTTCCGGTCCAGGGAAGACATGGCTTGGCAGTTCGGGCTGGACTGTTCCCATGAGGCACAGGGTCAGACTGATTTGCATATGGCCATGTCTGAACTGGGGTGGTGGAGTGAGCTAAAGAATGATGATGGATTAAACCCAGATCAGTTGACTGGGGGTGAGTGTTTGATTGGCTCAAACGTTCCGTCCATCATCCCCTTTTGTATCGCTTTGTTCGCCCTAAGTTGGCGGGGGTATGCCCAGACGTGGGTCCCTTGCTCACTTTGCCACTGGATTCAAGCAAGCCTGGCTGATGACGGCTGGAATGCCAGAAACCGGTCCTAGGATGCTTGTTTCCGGTCCAGGGAAGACATGGCTTGGCAGTTCGGGCTGGACTGTTCCCATGAGGCACAGGGTCAGACTGATTTGCATATGGCCATGTCTGAACTGGGGTGGTGGAGTGAGCTAAAGAATGATGATGGATTAAACCCAGATCAGTTGACTGGGGGTGAGTGTTTGATTGGCTCAAACGCTCCGTCCATCATCCCCTTTGTATCGCTTTGTTTGCCCTAAGTTGGCGGGGGTATGCCCAGACGTGGGTCCCTTGCTCACTTTGCCACTGGATTCAAGCAAGCCTGGCTGATGACGGCTGGAATGCCAGAAACGGGTCCTAGGATGCTTGTTTCCGGTCCAGGGAAGACATGGCTTGGCAGTTCGGGCTGGACTGTTCCCATGAGGCACAGGGTCAGACTGATTTGCATATGGCCATGTCTGAACTGGGGTGGTGGAGTGAGCTAAAGAATGATGATGGATTAAACCCAGATCAGTTGACTGGGGGTGAGTGTTTGATTGGCTCAAACGTTCCGTCCATCATCCCCTTTTGTATCGCTTTGTTTGCCCTAAGTTGGCGGGGGTATGCCCAGACGTGGGTCCCTTGCTCACTTTGCCACTGGATTCAAGCAAGCCTGGCTGATGACGGCTGGAATGCCAGAAACCGGTCCTAGGATGCTTGTTTCCGGTCCAGGGAAGACATGGCTTGGCAGTTCGGGCTGGACTGTTCCCATGAGGCACAGGGTCAGACTGATTTGCATATGGCCATGTCTGAACTGGGGTGGTGGAGTGAGCTAAAGAATGATGATGGATTAAACCCAGATCAGTTGACTGGGGGTGAGTGTTTGATTGGCTCAAACGTTCCGTCCATCATCCCCTTTTGTATCGCTTTGTTCGCCCTAAGTTGGCGGCGGTATGCCCAGACGTGGGTCCCTTTGCTCACTTTGCCACTGGATTCAAGCAAGCCTGGCTGATGACTGCTGGAATGCCAGAAACCGGTCCTAGGATGCTTGTTTCCGGTCCAGGGAAGACATGGCTTGGCAGTTCGGGCTGGACTGTTCCCATGAGGCACAGGGTCAGACTGATTTGCATATGGCCATGTCTGAACTGGGGTGGTGGAGTGAGCTAAAGAATGATGATGGATTAAACCCAGATCAGTTGACTGGGGGTGAGTGTTTGATTGGCTCAAACGCTCCGTCCATCATCCCCTTTTGTATCGCTTTGTTCGCCCTAAGTTGGCGGGGGTATGCCCAGACGTGGGTCCCTTGCTCACTTTGCCACTGGATTCAAGCAAGCCTGGCTGATGACGGCTGGAATGCCAGAAACCGGTCCTAGGATGCTTGTTTCCGGTCCAGGGAAGACATGGCTTGGCAGTTCGGGCTGGACTGTTCCCATGAGGCACAGGGTCAGACTGATTTGCATATGGCCATGTCTGAACTGGGGTGGTGGAGTGAGCTAAAGAATGATGATGGATTAAACCCAGATCAGTTGACTGGGGGTGAGTGTTTGATTGGCTCAAACGTTCCGTCCATCATCCCCTTTGTATCGCTTTGTTCGCCCTAAGTTGGCGGGGGTATGCCCAGACGTGGGTCCCTTGCTCACTTTGCCACTGGATTCAAGCAAGCCTGGCTGATGACGGCTGGAATGCCAGAAACCGGTCCTAGGATGCTTGTTTCCGGTCCAGGGAAGACATGGCTTGGCAGTTCGGGCTGGACTGTTCCCATGAGGCACAGGGTCAGACTGATTTGCATATGGCCATGTCTGAACTGGGGTGGTGGAGTGAGCTAAAGAATGATGATGGATTAATCCCAGATCAGTTGACTGGGGGTGAGTGTTTGATTGGCTCAAACGTTCCGTCCATCATCCCCTTTGTATCGCTTTGTTCGCCCTAAGTTGGCGGGGTATGCCCAGACGTGCGTCCCTTGCTCACTTTGCCACTGGATTCAAGCAAGCCTGGCTGATGACGGCTGGAATGCCAGAAACCGGTCCTAGGATGCTTGTTTCCGGTCCAGGGAAGACATGGCTTGGCAGTTCGGGCTGGACTGTTCCCATGAGGCACAGGGTCAGACTGATTTGCATATGGCCATGTCTGAACTGGGGTGGTGGAGTGAGCTAAAGAATGATGATGGATTAAACCCAGATCAGTTGACTGGGGGTGAGTGTTTGATTGGCTCAAACGTTCCGTCCATCATCCCCTTTGTATCGCTTTGTTCGCCCTAAGTTGGCGGGGGTATGCCCAGACGTGGGTCCCTTGCTCACTTTGCCACTGGATTCAAGCAAGCCTGGCTTATGACGGCTGGAATGCCAGAAACCGGTCCTAGGATGCTTGTTTCCGGTCCAGGGAAGACATGGCTTGGCAGTTCGGGCTGGACTGTTCCCATGAGGCACAGGGTCAGACTGATTTGCATATGGCCATGTCTGAACTGGGGTGGTGGAGTGAGCTAAAGAATGATGATGGATTAAACCCAGATCAGTTGACTGGGGGTGAGTGTTTGATTGGCTCAAACGTTCCGTCCATCATCCCCTTTTGTATTGCTTTGTTTGCCCTAAGTTGGCGGGGGTATGCCCAGACGTGGGTCCCTTGCTCACTTTGCCACTGGATTCAAGCAAGCCCGGCTGATGACGGCTGGAATGCCAGAAACCGGTCCTAGGATGCTTGTTTCCGGTCCAGGGAAGACATGGCTTGGCAGTTCGGGCTGGACTGTTCCCATGAGGCACAGGGTCAGACTGATTTGCATATGGCCATGTCTGAACTGGGGTGGTGGAGTGAGCTAAAGAATGATGATGGATTAAACCCAGATCAGTTGACTGGGGGTGAGTGTTTGATTGGCTCAAACGTTCTGTCCATCATCTCCTTTTGTATCGCTTTGTTCACCCTAAGTTGGCGGGGGTATGCCCAGACGTGGGTCCCTTGCTCACTTTGCCACTGGATTCAAGCAAGCCTGGCTGATGACGGCTGGAATGCCAGAAACCGGTCCTAGGATGCTTGTTTCCGGTCCAGGGAAGACATGGCTTGGCAGTTCGGGCTGGACTGTTCCCATGAGGCACAGGGTCAGACTGATTTGCATATGGCCATGTCTGAACTGGGGTGGTGGAGTGAGCTAAAGAATGATGATGGATTAAACCCAGATCAGTTGACTGGGGGTGAGTGTTTTTATTGGCTCAAACGTTCCGTCCATCATCCCCTTTTGTATCGCTTTGTTTGCCCTAAGTTGGCGGGGGTATGCCCAGACGTGGGTCCCTTGCTCACTTTGCCACTGGATTCAAGCAAGCCTGGCTGATGACAGCTGGAATGCCAGAAACCGGTCCTAGGATGCTTGTTTCCGGTCCAGGGAAGACATGGCTTGGCAGTTCGGGCTGGACTGTTCCCATGAGGCACAGGGTCAGACTGATTTGCATATGGCCATGTCTGAACTGGGGTGGTGGAGTGAGCTAAAGAATGATGATGGATTAAACCCAGATCAGTTGACTGGGGGTGAGTGTTTGATTGGCTCAAACGTTCCGTCCATCATCCCCTTTGTATCGCTTTGTTCGCCCTAAGTTGGCGGGGTATGCCCAGACGTGGGTCCCTTGCTCACTTTGCCACTGGATTCAAGCAAGCCTGGCTGATGACGGCTGGAATGCCAGAAACCGGTCCTAGGATGCTTGTTTCCGGTCCAGGGAAGACATGGCTTGGCAGTTCGGGCTGGACTGTTCCCATGAGGCACAGGGTCAGACTGATTTGCATATGGCCATGTCTGAACTGGGGTGGTGGAGTGAGCTAAAGAATGATGATGGATTAAACCCAGATCAGTTGACTGGGGGTGAGTGTTTGATTGGCTCAAACGTTCCGTCCATCATCCCTTTTGTATCGCTTTGTTTGCCCTAAGTTGGCGGGGGTATGCCCAGACGTGGGTCCCTTGCTCACTTTGCCACTGGATTCAAGCAAGCCTGGCTGATGACGGCTGGAATGCCAGAAACCGGTCCTAGGATGCTTGTTTCCGGTCCAGGGAAGACATGGCTTGGCAGTTCGGGCTGGACTGTTCCCATGAGGCACAGGGTCAGACTGATTTGCATATGGCCATGTCTGAACTGGGGTGGTGGAGTGAGCTAAAGAATGATGATGGATTGAACCCAGATCAGTTGACTGGGGGTGAGTGTTTGATTGTCTCAAACGTTCCGTCCATCATCCCCTTTTGTATCGCTTTGTTCGCCCTAAGTTGGCGGGGGTATGCCCAGACGTGGGTCCCTTGCTCACTTTGCCACTGGATTCAAGCAAGCCTGGCTGATGACGGCTGGAATGCCAGAAACCGGTCCTAGGATGCTTGTTTCCGGTCCAGGGAAGACATGGCTTGGCAGTTCGGGCTGGACTGTTCCCATGAGGCACAGGGTCAGACTGATTTGCATATGGCCATGTCTGAACTGGGGTGGTGGAGTGAGCTAAAGAATGATGATGGATTAAACCCAGATCAGTTGACTGGGGGTGAGTGTTTGATTGGCTCAAACGTTCCATCCATCATCCCTTTTTGTATCGCGTAGTCAGGCGTTGTAGCACACCAGGGAGGCACTCGGCCTCTCTGGTGGGAACCCAATGATGAAGCATGTCACCAACTAGGTTGGTGAGTGAGGGTTCTTCTTAAAAAATCTGTGACTCCTTTGGCTGGCTCTTCTTCTGTTGGCTTCACTCTTTCGTTGTTTTGTATTGAAATCTGGGGGACCAAGAGTGGCTCCTATCTTTTCTTCCCTCCCTCTCTTGTTGATTAACTAAAAGCAGGGATGTGCCATATTAGTAAACATATGGCACACCCCTGCCTTTGCCCTAGGAAAGCTGCCACATTTAGCTGCTTAGTGCCAAGGCAGGTACCCTTGCACCATTGTGCAAGGGTGCCTGAGTTGCAGAGAATGAACGTTCATGTGTAGGAAAATGTCCCTACTTGCAGATGTACAATCACTATTGGCAATTTACAATTACTATGTGTGCAGCAGAAAGCAGCACACATCGAAACATAAAACCTGAGGACCACCTTCTGATTAAGACGAAGGGCTACCTGGCACCAGGACTTCGTAAAAAGTGATGGGCTGGTATCAAAAAGTCCTTGTGAATATACCCCATTGTCATTGTCAGATAATTGTAAATAATGCACACCTCACACACATCTCATCTTGTGAAGTCAATATAGGCAAGTACATATCATCAATAAAAGTCAATAGGTGATACACATGCAACACGTGGGCACATCCATCCATTACCCATTCCACCTCTTCAAGAATTCAATTGATGAGTATTTTGCATAATTAATCAGGCAATTCAATTCACATCAGACATGACATGCACTGCTTGCTAAACACTTATGACACAGATGGAGCTACTCACTGCTGAAGGTAGGGTCCTCGGAGTTGGCCATCTCTGCCGCAATATAAGGGGGTGGTCCATCTACAAGACATGACATGTACGGGACATCATTAAAATATTTTACAAATACATGGGGGCAGATTTAGCATTCCTGGCGCATCCCTGCAAATCAGCAGGGATGCGCCAGGAAACTTACTGACACGCATCACCATCCTTGCGCTTACCACTGATGCGCCGCATTTACAATGCGGCGCATCATGGCGTTAGGAAATGCAGATGCGTGTCGCATCTGCCTTCGTAACGTTGGCGCAGTGCTGGAGTTGTGTCGCGGGCGCAACGCAACTCCAGCACTGTGCCGACCCGGCCTATCTTGCACATGGTGCGTCACACCTTACGCCTCCTTCATGCAGGCGCAAGGTTTAGACGCACCGGGGTCGGAAAAGTGACTGAGTGAAATCTAGTAGATTTCACTCAGCCACTTTTGCGAGGCGTTCCTGCGCCGGCACGCCCCCCCCTACTCCGGAACGCCCACATGAAACCTGACGCAGGTTTCATGTGGCGCAGGGCTTTACAACGTGACGCATCTCCCTAGATGCGTCACGTTGTAAATACCCCACAGCATGGCGCTGGCTTACGCCGCCGTTGCGCCACAGAAGTGACGCAACGGCAGCGCTAAAGTGGCGCAAGGGGCTTGTAAATCTGCCCCATGGACTACAAGTTCACCACAGTAGATATGCTACACTATTAAACATGCGACCCATCAGGTTGTACGTGGTCAGATAATGACTTTACCTGCCTGGATGTGATAAAATTGTTAGGATGCCTCAGTCATACATACATGTGAAATATGACACATGCACATGTTGTTCATTTAGCACATCCTTGTGCAGATAGGCATCACTACCCACCTACACACATGTAGCTGACTTGGACAATGCTGTGCACCTACTCAATTGACATACAGACTCAGGTAATGGTTTCATGAGGCCCTCTGTATACAAACACCATTGAAAATGTGGCCTCCATATGTTTGTACTCATACCTACTGGTCCACATATTAACTTGTGTTGCCTACCAGTTAGTGCTGCTGAGAGTATTGTATTGAACAGCTTTTTCCACGTATACCTAAGGCTAGTACAACAAATAACTGATAGGGAATAAAAAACTGAGTAAGCCCAGACAGACATCAAAATTGTTATCCATTTCAGAGGTGGTATGTGTAGGATATTCAAAGGTACATCACTATGTGCCCCTCCACAAGACAATCATTCATCCACAGGAGACCTTTGCACGTTGTAGATTTCTATAAGACAGTTGTGAAAGGGACTAGAACGACACTACCTTCAAATAAGGCATTAGGACAGTAAAGCACATTTTAAAGAGAAATGTAGACATGCCTGTAGCAGGACTACCTCCTTTGTAGCAAATGTGCCGGACCTGCTATTTTACAACATGAAGGGACATCATTAGAGAAAGTTGTGGAGCACAGTGGAACACCTAAATGCTAAAAACTGTGATCAATCAATTAAAAAATGCTGGGATGCACCTTATGTACAATAATGCAGACATTCAATGTGTTACCCCTATTGCAGACACATATAGAGCAGCGTGAAACCACAGCAGGCACCCTTGTGCTATGTTAATAGAGTGCGTGCAATGCTGTGGAAATTGTACACATGTAGGAAGGGACACCTTCCAGCACCTAATCCATTTGTGCAGGGGATTAGCAACATATATGTGTGCAGCATATAGCACCACATGTAGAAAACTCTACATACAAGAATAAATGAATAATTTCCCTTGTAATGCCAACTTCAGACCGGGTATTTCCAGGAGGGATATATTGCAGAGCACCATACCATATAAAGATGGGGCAGCATCATTGTACTATGTGTGGTGTACTGGCACAACCACAGCAACATACTTTGCACATCTCTTTTACATAAAATACTGTGTGATTAGTGCCATAATTTACAAACAGGCGTGACGCTTGGTTAATTTGCTGTACCCCCACTTGTACCTAAGGTGGTCAATTGAACTACACCAGAATATTGGAAAAACTTTGATGTACTTATGACATTGACTCCTTACAAAGTTGCAGCTACATTTCAGTGCATGCATCGGGACGAATATCTACTCCATGCTTATCAGGAAAGGTTGTCACTTACCTGTGCTCATAGTTACATACGTGATGGTAACACTGTAACTGTGAAACCACAGGTGCACTATATGCCAATGCACAATAGCCATGTAAAGGGACCTACTTTCTTGACATTTTACTGATATACATAATTGTGTCCCTTACTTCATGGTTACAAACAGTTTAAATCAAACAAGATACACAGCGCATTGCAGTAACATTTGTGGATCTGCCAACTGTGATGTCAATGAAGTACAGCAAGTCTGACTCCCTGCCCACAAGATCCTGTCGGCAATGTTTCAGTTCACGAATCTCCCTGTCCACTCCATGGACCCACATTATCTGCTGCCTGATATCCTCCCATCTGCTCTTCTGAACTTGTACAGGGTACCCCTGTATTACTCTGCCACCTGCTGCAATCATCCTTGGCAGGTAGAGTATCACCCGCCATACGAAAGTGCCCAACTCCTTGGAGTCCATGGACCTACTGTGCCTTGGGCCCGGCATGATCCCACCCACTAATGTAACCAACTAACCTATTACCCCTTAAAATCCCCTAACACCCCAAATACATACTACCCCAAAAGACTGACACCCAAGACTTAACAATATACTAGACAATAAACTACACAAATTACACACACAAATACATACAAATTACACAACAGGGACAGCAGACACAGCACAACAACACCTCTGACTCCAATCCACACTCTCCAGCAACAAAAAAAAACACCACCACTCTCAAGCACAGACAGTAAAACTGTGAGTAAATGTGAAAGTGAAAGTTACTTCACAGTTCCTAGTTTCCTGCGTACAATACACATTACATCACTTCCTCTGCAGCATTACCTCATTTCCTGTGTGGAAGCGGGACCTTTTAAGCCCAAGCGTGAAATTTTGAACCACAAACGCACTTAAACTCTATGGCATAATTTTCACAGTAGAAGTGTCGCGTATACGACAGTGCAGCATATTTTGGGGGTGCGGCAGGTAAAAATTTAACACAAATGTGTCTAGCAAGATATTTTTATGTCGTTAATAATTTCAAATCTAGTGAATTGTTCTACATTATGTGATGTCTGTGTTCCTAAATACTGTGTATGTTGTATATCATATGATGTGTGTTGTAGCGCTGTTTCCACTGGTAGTTATTGTGTGTAATATGTGGCACCTATCATACACATGTGTGTGAACATTTGTGTCATGGTATGTATATTGTATATCTGACCAACAGAATGGATAGACATTTGCACACTTATCCATGGGTGGTATGTGCGGATGTCAGTTAATGCCTACCTAGTACTATGTATATGGTAGACACAAGTCAACCTATGAAATGGATAAACTTAAATATATGTATCACTACTCTGTATGAGAGTAATTAGACACATTTAGCACATTGAAGGGCTTAGGTAGTTGTCCAGAGATGTAGGTGTCCAACTAGTGACTTCACACACATGCAAGGGTGTGTATAGATAGGGCTATGTGACTGATTTCAAGAGTACCATTTACATCCACATGCCACGTCCCACACAGCAGCGACTGTGCTCACAATAATGGGCAACAAACCCATGACCAATTGCAGATGTGGTATGTTGTATTACCATTCATGTTTTGGGATGTCCTTTTACTTCTTGATGACAGTATGTCCACGTACATCACTCCATATCAACATTATGTATCCATTCATTGTAGTTGTAGCATTGCATTGGGAGTAAATGTGCAACACATTGTCATAGGCAAGATTTATATCACTAGCTAATGTCTATTTTCATTGGCCTAAAATATCTGATAGTGACATGTCACCAAATAGTATGTAATTTGCATATGTTTAATGTAGTTGTGTGGGTGGGTTTCAATGCACATCCTATGTGTTATACTGCAATCTACCTCAAATATTACTTGGCTCTACAGGTATGAGACCCCACACATGACTAGCATCAGGAGTGGCACGCACACACTTGGTGCCTGGCATCTATATGACCACACCAAGATCATAGTAGCTTCCATTGGTGAGCCATTTACATATTGTAGTTGGTATGTGCTACCTACGTCCTGGTACCAGATGATGCAATGGATTGTATCAGATACCTTGCTACATGAGTAGTCTGTGTGGATAACATAAGTGGAATAAATACTGTATGCCAGATGTGTCTTGTGATTTTAGGATTGAAATGCTTACAAGATGTGATTTTAGTGGATGTTTATTCATGGACAGAGGCATAATTGTCACAATCCTACGTTATTAGTCATGCTTTCTGATGATCTACAGTCTGAGAAGAAATTAGTAATGATTTGATCCCTCCGCCTTGTTGCTGCTGATGACGTTGCAGATTGCATAGGCTCATCTTCCCCTTCCTCTCCATCATCTGGCATTTCTGCTTCAACATTGTCCTCTGGCAAAGGCACATTTGTCCTGACATATATGTTGTGCAGGATGCAGCACACCAAAATGATCTTGCAGACCAGGGGTGGGGAGTACAGTAACCTACCCCCAGATGCATCAAGACAGCGGAAATGTGACTTGAGGACACCAGAAGAACGCTCCCAAATGGACCTGCTGCGGCCAAGAGCTTGATTGTAAGTCATATGCGCTTGGTTTTGGGGATACTACACCGGTGTCATCACCCAGGGCATCAGTGCATTCGCTTGGTCAGCTAAGAAAAAGAAAATAGGACTTATATTAGTCAGCACTTATGATGAGGGTGATCACTACATTAGTCAACAATGTGGCCTGTGGCCTGCTTTGTACAAGTATATTGCACACACACATATACATGTCATGACAATGCATCACTTACATACAAGTGGAAATTGGTATTGGGGGACACACAACAACACAGACTAGTGTGCTATACTCTGTGTTGGCTCCATTACGTGCCACTCAGCAAAGTGGCAATGGCTTGTAGGTTCTGCTCAGCCACCAATGACATACGATTTTTCCATTGCCTTTGATCAGGCTTTTGTCTGCCAACCTTTGCTTGTGTTGACGTATGTGTACCATCCCTTAAATCTTTGCTCATCATTCAGTTATACATGACAATTTACAGTACCTGTTGGAGTTTCTTCCTTCTGCCATACAGCATTTCTACACATCTCAATGCTATGTTTCAGGCATGGAATTGTCAGTGGAGTCATATGTAAGGGTGGGGGGAGATGGCGTAGTGCCTCTACGCGTAGCTCCACGGAGTTTGCAAAAAACTCTGTGGAGCTTCGCTCCGCTCCGCTCCCTCCCCCCTCCCAAATTCTTTAAAAATAATAAAAGAAGGCACTTACCTGCGTTTCTTCCATCTTTCCTGCCTGTCCGCTCTCCTTCCTGTTCCTCGCGTCCTTCTTCATTGAAAAAAACACTACATTGTAAGTGTTGCGCGTGCGCACTCGCAAGAAGTACAACGTAGTGTTTTTTTCAATGAAGAAGGACGCAGGAGGAGCAGGAAGGAGAGCGGCCGGGCAGGGGAGGCGGCAGAAACGCAGGTAAGTGCCTTCTTTGATCATTTTTAAAGAATTTTGGAGGGGGGAGGGCGCGGCTAACTCCGCTCCGCCACGGAGGCAGAGTTTTGCCTATCTTCACGTTCGCAACGGAGCACGGAGTAGGCAAATCTCCGAAAACTCCGCTGGCGGAGCGGAGTTACCCGCCCAGGGTTAGTCATATGTACATGTGGATTTTTTATACTGCACATGGTGGTACACTGAGCCCACAGTGGGGACAGTTTATAGAAGTATGAACATGTGTTGTGATATTGTACAGGACAGTTGCACCAGCGCACTACATACACCACATTGCAAATGATCATGGGTTAAGTATAGGACAGAGCTTTCACTTGAATCAGTATCCTTTCATTGTGTGTTTTCGCTGGCAGAGGCAGTGCTATTTTACCCAATGACACTCACAATATGTTCCTGGAAACGTAGTTGTTAGTTGTCATAGGGGATATAGTTTGTGCATGAGGGAACACCGCATGCACATGGATGTCTACAAAAGGTTGACTAACCAAACACCCCCCCCACCACCACAGCACCCAATGGCTCCTGGGCCTAGGAGACATTGGGCAACTGGCCCACCCTCACCCCTGACACCATCCTCAGGATCATGATGAGCATCCACTCTGGAGTACCCTCTGATCCCTTCCCTCACCACATCTTCAACAGAGCCAGCACCTCCATCGCACCCAACCTCTGCCACAACATCAACTACTCCATTGAGGCAGCCACCTTCCCGGAAGACTGGAAGGATGCAGAGATCACCCCCCAGCTTAAGATACCCTCTGCCAACCCAACAGGCCTCAGGTAACTACTTAGCAATCTCCCTACTCCTCTTTCCCAGGCAAAGTCATTGTGAAAGCCATCATCAGCCTACTCTCAGAGTTCATTGGGACGGACCACATCCTGGACCTCTCCCAATTGGATTTCAGAAGCAACAAGAGCACCAGGACCACTCTCCTCACTGCTACAGACAACATCCACACCCTCCTTGGCCAAGGGAAAACTGCTGCCCTCATCCTCCTGAACCTCTCAGCCACCTTCAACACTATCTCTAACCACACCCTCTGAGTAAGACTCGATGATGCCGGCATCCCCAATAGAGCCCTGGAGTGGGTCCGCTTCTTCCTCACTAGCCAAACACAGAGAGTCAGGCTTACACCTTTAAAATCAGAACCCACAGTGATCAGCTGTGGAGTGCCTCAGGAATCCTCCCTGTGCCACACCCTCTTCAACATGTACATGGCCCCACTTGCAGCCTTTATCTGAAGTCAGTGAGTCAAATTCTTCTGTTATTCCAACGACACACAGCTAATTCTGTCCCTCACCATAGACACACAGCCACCAAGAGCAACTTTCACAACAGGATGGAGGCAGTCGCCTTCTGGATGGAGAACTGCTGCCTCAAGCTTCACTCACACAAGATCAAAGTCCTCATCCTGGGCTCAACCCACTCCTCCTGGGACAAACCTTGGTCGACTGCAGCACTCGCCCCCCCAAAATACCTCAGTATCATCCTGGACTCCTCCATCTCAATGAACTGCCACATCAACAGTGTGTCATCCTCCAGCTTCCAGTCTGCCTGCTTCATAAGATCTTCAAGTGTATCCACCAAACTCATCCTGCACATAACACACCACATCCACATCACTGGCCACCTGACAGACCTTCACTGTCTACCTATCAACAAAGGGATTACCTTCATGCTCCTCACACACACCTACTAAGCCCTCCACAATGCCTGGCCTGGTTTGCTCAATCACCGCCTCTCCTCCTACACTCCCACCAGACAACACTGCTCCACCCAACTGGCCCTGGCCACAATCCCACAGATTCACAAGACCACAGCTGGAGGAAGTACTCCCTACCTCTGCACGTCAGGCAATCACCATCGCTGCTGCTATTCAGGGAGGACTTCAAGAGACCCGGCTCTTCAACTGAACTGCAGATCCACCTCACCCCCTCAGCGCATTGAGACCCTCACAGACGAATAGTCGCACATCACAGGATTAGTGTTTGTTACGTTGATTAATTTGATGTGGCCCACACTGGCTTAATTGGTGCCAACATGTGCAACTTGTCAGTTATATGTTGTACTTTTGCCTTTTTATGTGTGCAATATTTTGCAGGGCCACAGTTACTATGTATGCACAGTAGAATTCTACACGAGACCTATTTGCTATTGTTTTCCTACACGATTGAGTGTGTTATGGTCTGTCATGTGTTTGAGATGACCTCACCAACAAGCAGGCCAGATAGACAATGGGGACTACTTTATTTGTTTTAATTTGATTTTTCTGCTACCATTTGTCATGGCTGGAGTCCAGATTCCACCATTGTTTTACTACCATCACCAGGAGAACCATTAACTAAGTGGGAGATTTGGCTGGACATATTTCTAGCTTATGTTGAAGTCTTAGAACGAGATGATTGTTCCAGCAAAAGGAAATTGTCCCTTCTAAAGAATTCTTTGGATGGCGACGGCTTAAGACAGTTTAATTTACTACCTCTGCTACAAAATACACATAAATTAAATGACTTTGAGTATGCAGTAAAACAATTAGAGATAAGGTATGGCAAGAAAACTAACACTGTTAAGGAAAGGCTAATATTCTAGTAAAGGAAAAGGAAATTGATCAAAGTATTGAGGAGTATGTAGATGCACTGAGATCTTTAGCAGCAACAAGTCAGTTTGAGACAATAAATTAGAACAAGGTGCCGAGAGACTAAATATTGATCAAAACGAATAACAAGAAAATCCAGGAGAAAATACAGGAGAGTGCCTCATCCAATTTAACATTAGAAGGTGAAGTTGAATTTGCCGAGTATAGTGCATTTGGAAACATTCGTAGAGGAAATAAGGAGTAAACATGCTCAGGAGATAAATGTTATCAGGAAAAAGAATACTGATGGATGAGACAAGAAAAGAAGAAGTTATAATTTTGACCAAACACAAAGGAAAGAATTGATTAGTTACAGCTGTGGTAGTAATAATTAAGTTGGGAATTATAAACAATGTCCTGCTATTGAACAATTTTGTAATTGTTGAAAAAAAAGGACATTTCAGCAGACTGTGCAATGGAGGGAAAGTTGATCTCCAATGAGATGGATGACTTAAAGGATGATCTTGACCTGAAATTAGTGCCGAGTATAAGGTCTGGTATAAAACTCAAAGGTTTGCCTAAATGTTGTGTATTAATGGATGAACATGAAGCGGACGTTATGGTGGACTCGTGTGCTTGGTTCACTTTAATAAGTCAAGAACTTATCCAAAAGCTGTGGGATAAAAGAGAATTGTTCAAAACTGACATTAAACCAGGCAGCTATACTGGTCATAACTAAACATGTTAGGGTACTTTTAGAGTAATCTTAATTTCAAAAATCGCAGAACAAGAGGCAAAGTGCATGTTGTAGATAAAAGTGATGTGATTTTAGGATGGCCACTCCAAGAAGAAATGGGAATTGAATTGGACCGCAGGGCAAGTACTCCAGTATATGTTATTAAATCATAAAAGATGAACAATGAATAAAATAACCCAGGTGCTCTAGAACAATTTATTCCGATCCTGAAGGAGGATTTTGGTAACGTGTTCAAAGATGAATTGAACATGTGACAAACGTGCCATTGTCCTACAATGGAAAATTGAAGGGCATTTTGTAGGAGTTGGTTAAAAAAATACATTATTGAGCCAATTGAATTATCTCTTTGGGCAGCTCCTATAGCAATTTTGCTCAAAGGCTCCAGGGAATTAAGACATTGTGTAGATCTCCGTAGCTTTAATGATGCTATATGGATTGACCAACATCGCTTACCTAATATACCTGAATTGATCTCAACTTTGAAGGGAGCAGAAGTATTTTTGACACTTGATATTGCTAGTGCCTATCATCAGGTTGTTTTGGCACAGAGTTCAAGGCATCTTACTGCTTTGAAGGAATGTATCAATTTAAAAGGATGCCCTTTGGTCTGGTGAGTGCAGCCTCAGTACTTCAACATATAATGAAGGAGACATTAAGTTGTCTAGAAGGTGCGATAGCATGTCAAGCCAACATCTTGGTGTTTGGTTAAGACAATTATCAACATGATAAAAGACTATGCAAAGTTCTTTAGTCATTATCGGATAAGGGTTTGACTCTCAAACTGAAGAAGTGTCATTTCAGGTGTGATAGTGTAGAATATTTAGGTCACACAATATTCAAAGAAGGAATCAAACCCCAAGACTCTCATGTGAAGGCTATTTTGGAGGCTTCCAATCCTGAATCTAAAGAGCAGCTGGTTTCCTTCCTCGGTTTAACTGAATTTTATGTAACATTTGTTGAGAACTATTCTGCGAAAGTAGAACCAATGCGGAGATTGCTGAAGAAGAGTGTTGAATTTGTGTTGGGCAACTTACATAAACCGCATTTTCCGATTTAAAAAAAAAAAAAATAGTTCAAGCACCTTTCCTCAAGCCTTTCATTGTATGGAAACGTGTTTTGGCTGTAGATGTTAGTAATTGTGGTGTGGGAGCTGTACTACAACAATCAGACGGGCATAAGGAATGACTGAACTGGCTAGACGGGCTGCAAAACTACAAAATTATGAATTCAAAATACAGTATGCTTCTGGAAAAGCAAATGTTCAGGCTGACTGGATGTCTCGATTGCCACTACCTTCATTAGAGTGTATACTGAATGAGGAAGAGATGGAACATAAGTAAGGTTTCTGTTTTGGAGATGGGATATGCGAAGATTTGCAGTGAGAAGGATTAGAAAGTTAATTATAAATAATAATCCGTACCTGTAAAGCACAGACATATCACCCCTTAAGGTTTCAAGGCACTTGAGGCTGTCAGGGAGATTAAGTGAGCTATTGCCCAGAGTCACATGATGCTGAGCTGCCTCCAGCATAAGAGATCAAACCGTGATCCCCGCGCTCCGGAGTAAGCTCCTCTGGCCGCTGCGCCACACATCTCCCCGAAGAGATGCCCAATAGTGATAATATTTACAGATTAGTCAACCATTACTTAGAACAGGGTTGGCTTCAACCTAGAGTTTTGCAAGGAGAGGTCAAATCTTTTGCTGTTATCCAGAGAGAGTTAGTTAGTATGGACAGAAGGTGTTCTGTTGCGTGAAGATAAGGTAGTCCCCCCTTTCAAGGCCTGACAGAAAATAATTAATTGAGTCATTTGAGGCATGTGGGCATGTGTGTTACCAAAATAACAAGTAGAGACTATTTTTGCTGTCCGGGATTGGATGACATGGTGGATGCAGTTATTCGCAAGTGTGAATTGTGCAACAGAAGTGACAAAGTTGTGAAACCTGCTGTCAGAAAGGCTATGCCCGTGGCGCTTCCAGAAGGTCCATGGAGGAAGTTGGAATTGACATTGTTGGTCCTTTTTATGTGCCTAATGGTAGACATTCCTATGGTATTGTTTTGGTGGATTACCACACTAAATGGCCAGAAGTCAAAATTGGGAAAATATTACATCTGAGGTGATTATTAATTTTTGGTAAGATATATTTTGTTGAGAAGGTATTCAGGAAATCTTCATTTCCGAAAATCGTCCACAATTTACTAGTTCAATATTTTTTAGCGTATTTAGAATGGTGTGGCATACAAAGAAAGAAAATAGCTGTTGGTCACCCTGAAGCAAATGGTCAGGTTGAACTATTTAATCGGGTGATCAAGGAATCTAAGCAGTTGGCTCTGGTTGGAGGTTTGGAATGGAGGAAAGCTTTGCACGCTACTTTGTAATCTTACAGGATCACTGCTCATTCAGTTACAGGGTTTTCTCCTATTGAGCTTTTGCGTGGACACGAACCAAGATCCTTGTTAGTATCTTGAAGACTAAAAGGGCTTGTGGAATATCTTATCTTATGCCCCAGATGGAGATATTCACGAAGTTGGTAGAGTGGAAGAGTATAAAAAGAAAATGGGAGCTAGTATAACCCAATCTAGTGGCAGAGTGAGTCACAGTGATTTCAGTGTTTGTCAGTGGGTTAGGTTCAAACCCCTGGGAGGGAGAATTGGACAATTGAGAAAATGGTTGCGACCTGTGCAGATTGTAGAAGTGTTGAATGGTGCAGTGAGAGTGGAGACTGGTACTGTCTGAGTAGGGTGTCAAAGTATGTTGGTGAACCTATGAGATGTGATTCTTCTGATTAACAAAGACTGCCAGGTCTGCATTTTTCAGATTTAACTAAAGGGTCGAAGATGAGAAGTGAGAAGAACCCTGTTGGAAGGAGAAGTGAATTATCTGACGGTTCATTTTTTTCTTCCACCATATCCACTTCTTGTAGCAAGGAGGGATGTTGTGTGACAACTTGTATAGTGTCCAAAAGGTTTGATGATTTTATATTGCCATAATATTTCTATCATACCATATTATTACTATCTGTTAGAATTTTTTGTTGTTATATTTTCATGTTTCAATTAATTTATTTGATCATAATTTATTGGTATTTTTATTTTTGGGGGAAAAAAGGAAGAAGGTGTGTTGTGTTGCCCTTCGTTCCTCCGCTGCTCCGTGCTTCTAATGGGCGTGTGAGAGAATGTGAAGGGTAGTGCGTGAGTGGTAGCATGTGAGTGGGTGTGTGAGTGAGAGGAGTGAAGCGTACAGCGGCAGTGGGTGAGAGCAGCAGCGGCCGGCGAGGCTCCATATATTTGATGAATAAAGAACTCAACTTTACCAGTACTGCTTCTCATTTCCTTCACGTTGACAGTTCAACAGTAATGGAGGAAGATTGAGGGAAATTAGGAAGATAAGTCCTCTTGTGCCCTTCAGATCTGCACCATTACTGCTCAGTCTCCTCTTGTAACCGATACACTTTATCTCCCGCTAGACTCCCTACCATTTTTTAGGGGAGGGCATTTTCTGGCTGGAGCTAGGTCAGGACTGGCCCTACCTGGCACCGTATGTGGGTTCCCTGCATGGGAGCCAGTTTTACTGCTTGTGGTTGACAGTTGTGTTGCTGTGGGCCAGCTGTGTTACCTACCTACAGTGCTTCAGCACTTTGCAAACTTTGCTAAACAAATGATTTTTATGCATGTCAGTTAAACCAACTCGCTTCAAAATCCTTTTTATTTTGCATTTGGTTGGTTCCTGTCTCCTGCAGGGTTGTCAAGAGTAGCACTGACCTTCATGGCTTCAGTGGGAAGTGGGTAATGTGTCCGTTGTTGCTTGACTCAGTCAGAAAACGAGGCACTGTCCGGAAAAGTAATTGCTTGGGATCAAACAATGTGGTCAAGTGGAAGCCAGGATTGATGCAAGGTTTCTTGGTTTCACATTGTGCTGTTTGGCCACTATATGGTTATCTCTTTCTCGCTCCTGTTTGGGATCAAAGATTAATACTTTGGGGCATATTCTCAAGAACGTGTGATAACCACTGCAAGTTTAGCTTAACGCAACTTTGCACATCGCAGTCTATCGCGGGAAAACAACACCGTGTTAACGTAGTATTCCCAACCTGGCGGCACCATGCGATAGCCCCACGATAACACGTCAAATGACCGCGTTAAAATTAACGCGACGCCGCAAAATGCGAAACCCGAACGCGAATAAAGTTGCGATGAGGCCAACCGCGATACAAAAATCAGCGATAACCAACGACAGGCCTGCAATCCCCACGCGTCATGCGGGAAAATGCACTATAAAAGCTGAACAAGAAAAACACACCATAAACAAAATAAACTGCGTAGCAACATGGAGGCACCCTGAACGAGTGCCCAGGTCAACGCGAACCCCACAAGCCCCACAAGCCCCACAGACCACCAGCAAGGAACCTCGGGGTCGGGGAAGGCCAAGGAGAAGAGGAAGAGGAAGATGGGGTACAGTCCGCATGACAACCGGATCGTCGTCACGGAGGTGACAGAGCACCAACAACAACTGTCCGTCACCTCCACCGTGTCATTGGCAACACAGACGGAAAAATGGCATTCCATCGTGAATCCAGCCGGAGTGTCGAGGAGGCCAAGATGCGCTGGCACGATGTGAAAAGCCAAACCAAGCAGAAACCCGCTGCCAACAGGAAGGCAGCAACGGCGAATGGAGGTGGGAGTCCTGCGCCACAGGAGGAGCTGGAGCAAATGGCGGCCACGGTCATCAGTGTGGAGATGGTGCAAGGAGTCGGAAGTCCGGACAATGCTCAACATGACCTGACACAACAGCAACAGGGTGAGTAATGAACAGGGACTGTGGGGACGGGGGGGACGGGCACAATGGCACACATGCACAACGACGTGTAGCACACCACACACCCACAATGACCCTGGGTCATGTCCCTGATCCCTGTGGCACACTGCAGCACACATACAAACATCAAGTAGGCCCCCGTCCACCATGTGCCCAAAGGGGTCCCACCCCACACATCACCAATTACACAACACACACATGCACCCGTGCGAAACACAGCAAAGATGCGTATGTGAGAGCCACACTGACAATGCAAGTGACACCACATGACCAGCAGCATGGCTGGAGTACAGTCACCATGACACTGTGCACGCCACGAGACTGAGGTGGCTGAGTGTGGACCACATCCGGAAAGGAGCAGGTCACACTCTGACACATCCACCTGCACAAACAACCACTAACGTCAACAACACATCTGCAGACAAACAATGCACAAGAGTACAAAAACCGTCCAAGAGCACAAATGACCCATGTCGCCAACATCACAGCACCTCAAAAGCACAAAAGTCAAAGGCACACCGCTTCCAAGGGATAAGGGGCAGCAAAATCACAGCTGCAGGTGCCACTCCCACACAATGCAGCACACACACATAGCAATGACAGCACACCCACATGGACGACAATGTGGTACACAGTCCAACACCTACACTGCAGAACAGAGGACACAACTGGGTCCGCCTGTGCGTAGAAAATGGCCAATCCCATCTGAAATAGCAGGAAACTGTGAGATGCAAATGTACGTGTACAACCTCACCTACGTCATGTAGTCCAAATGTCCACTGTCCCGCATCAAATAGTCCGCCCCTCCCAAACAGTCACAATGTACATTGTCATGCAGTCTGTATGTAAACCTGAACAATGCGGCAACATACATGCCAACACAATGTCAGCAACCATCTCCCCTTCACATTGCAGAGGGACAAACAACACCTCCAGCAGAGCAGACTAGACAACTCTACAGTGATGCTGAAGAGGACCTCCACACTTCCGACACCGACGCCCCACAACAGTCCATGGACATCTTAGGCAATCGACCTCCAGGAGCAGGGCAGCACCGCTGCATCGAGGATACCGCACCCCCTACACAGACAACACAGCTGGACGCACCCACCACCCCGGCTGGCTCCCAGCAGCCCACCGAAGCACACATCGCATTCCAAGGCCAGGTGTCAGACTGCCGGAAGGGGGTGGCCGAACATGTGCGGGTGGGGTACTACCTCATGGAAGCCGAACTAGATCACATACGTGGGTGTCTAAGTCCCATCAGGGACCACCTACACTCCCCAACGGAGACCCACACTGTGACAGAGACACATGCCTTTGCACATTTCCAGTACTGAACCACACCCAGAGCCACCGGATAATCATCCACACCCCCACACTGGACTGGCGTACGCCAGCCCAGTTCACTCCTCTTACGTATTGAGTGGGGGACGACAAAGCTACATGTGCAATGTCCCACCCGCTGCCTGCAGTGACATGGCTGCGTCCTCTGTACACAGTACAATGTAATGTTGTAGGGCCCGGGGCACAAATGCATACATCATGAGCACACGGACACACTCAGATAGTTCGTTGAACTGGCTACGGGCACGTGCGCTCGACACCTTTATTGGCATGGTCACATGTACAGTGACGCATGTGCTGGATGTGTGTGGGGTGAGTGTAAGCCAGCCCTCATGGAGTCGTTGGTGCTGGCAACAACTTGAACAGTGATCACAACTAAAGCGGAAACAGAAAACACCAGCATAACAGAAACAACTGTGAAGCATCATGGTGGTAGCCGGAGAAAGTACTGTGTTCACCCAACATGCAAGCAGAATGGTCCATGAGTTGTGGTGCACTGAGTTAGTGGCACCTGAAGAGCTGAGCAGGGAACAAGCTGATGATGGCACCCACGACTGGTGTGAGCAACTCTGATAGTCTGGCAGTAAGACACTTACAACTCTGGCACCTGTTGTTTGGAGTTGGTCCTGGCGGTGGTGGCGTGTGCATCCTGCGGTGATGCGACGTCCGGGCAGGCCAGGACTCGATTTGATGTGTGAGCCCAGGTGGGCCGCAGTTGAGGCCGGAGGCAGCGGACAGCGCAGGGCCACAGACACATGGCCTGGATGACCCCCAGTCCATCGACCCAGAGGCCATCCAATATGCTATCAGACAGGGGTCATGACTTGAGCTGCACAGAGTTAGTGGCCCCGGATGCACTGCGGCCGGCACAGGCACACCGCCACGGGACGGTGACTTGCGGTGCAGTGAGATAGGGCCACGCGAGGTGAGCGGGTCCTCGTCGATGTCGAAGGTGAATGTAGCGGAGGTTTGCGGGGGACAGTGGAAGGTGTCCTCCAGTGCATGATGCAGAGGGCAGAAGCCAGCCAGAAGCGGCAAATGGAGGAGTGGAATGCTACACCCTCGTTTTTGCCACAAAAGTCAGTATCACCGACATGATGATGAAGACAAGCCCCAGTCCATAGACTCAGTCGCCACCAAAGTTCAACCAGAAAGTGTCCATGGATGTCGGGGAACAGACTTAGTGGCACCGGAGCTGAAAGGGGATGCAGTCTGCGATGAGGCCAGTACAATGATGTCAAGTCTGCCATAAATGATTCATGACTGAATTCCCAATGTGTGACCTACTCGACCGCAGTGTAGGCCGAATGCGTAGTCATCAAGGGCCCACAGACACGTGTGGTTGGGATGCCATGCACATACTTTGTGTCACCACATCGAAGGGAGCATAGTGATATAAACTCTGAATTGATATGTGTACTCGGCCATTGTGTAATCAAGACTCAGTTCCAAATGTGTGACCTACTTGACCGCAGTGTAGGCCCGAGGCATCGGTCAGCAGGGGCCCACAGCCACGTGTCGTTGGCCCGCGATGCACAGAGTTAGTGACACCAGAGCAGTTGTCGCAAGTGTTCGATCACCTCCGTAATGATGATCCTTTTCACCTCCGGACTGAACTGCGTCTTCCTCTTACTCGTCTCCTTGCGTACACTGATATGAACTCCACCATGCAGAAAACAAGACTCAGTTCCACATGTGTGACCTACTCGACCGCAGTGTAGGCCGACGGCAGTAGTCAGCAAGGGACCACAGACAGGTGTAGTTCGAATGCTATGCACAGAGTTGGTGGCACCACATCGAAGGGAGTACAGTGATATAAACAGCCATAAAGTGTGTACTCTGCCATTGCATAAACAAGACTCAGTTCCAAATGTGTGACCTACTTCAATCAATCAATCAATCACGGAATTTGTAGAGCGCATTACTTACCCGCGAGGGTCTCAAGGCGCTGGGGAAGAAAAAAAGGGAAGAAAAAGGGGGGGGCGCTACTGGTCGAACAGCCAGGTCTTGAGTAGCCTCCTGAAGGTCAGCAGGTCTTGGGTCTGTCGTAGGCTGAGTGGAAGGGTGTTCCAGGTCTTGGCGGCGAGGTGGGAGAAGGATCTGCTGCCGGTGGTGGTTCTTCGGATGCGGGGACGGTGGCGAGGGAGAGGTCGGGCGGAGCGGAGCTGGCGGTTGGGGGCGTAGAAGAAGAGCCGTCTATTGAGGTAGGCTGGGCCGGTCTTGTGGAGTGCCTTGTGTGCGTGGATGAGGAGTTTAAAGGAGATTCTCCTGTCGACGGGGAGCCAGTGCAGGTTTCTCAGGTGGGGGGTGATGTGGCTGTGGCGTGGTACGTCGAGGATCAGGCGTGCCGAGGCGTTTTGAATGCGTTGCAGTCGTTTGCTGAACTTGGCTGGGGCTCCCGCGTAGAGGGCGTTTCCATAGTCGAGTCTGCTACTGACGAGGGCCTGGGTGACTCTTCTTCTTGTATCTGTCGGGATCCATCTGTAGATCTTGCGGAGCATGCGGAGGGTGTTAAAGCAGGAGGAGGAGACTGCGTTGACTTGCTTGGCCATGGAGAGCGTTGAGTCGAGGATGGGTGCGTGCGTGCGTGGTCGGTGGGTGTCGGGGCTGCCCCCAGTGTCGTAGGCCACCAGGAATCGTCCCAGGCTGAAGGGTTGGAGCCGAGGATGAGGCCCTCCGTCTTGTCCGTGTTCAGCTTTAGTCGGCTGCTCTTCATCCAATCGGCGACGGCCTTCATTCCTTCGTGGAGGTTGGATTTGGCGGTGAGGGGGTCCTTGGTGAGGGAGAGGATCAGTTGAGTGTCGGCGTAGGAGATTATGTTGAGGTCCTGCTGTCGGGCGAAGCGTGCGAGCGGGGCCATGTAGATGTTGAACAGTGTCGGGCTGAGGGATGATCCCTGGGGTACTCCGCAGATGATCTCGGAGGCTTCGGATCGGAACGGGGGAGGGGGACGCTCTGGGTTCTGCCAGAGAGGAAGGAGGTGGTCCATTCCAGGGCCTTGTCTCGGATCCCTGCGTCGTGGAGGTGTGCGCGTAGAGTGCGGTGGCAGACAGTGTCGAAGGTGGCGGAGAGGTCCAGCAGGATGAGGGCTGCGGTCTCACCGTTGTCCAGCAGGGTCCTGATGTCGTCGGTGGTGGCGATGAGGGCAGTCTCGGTGCTGTGGTTGCTGCGGAACCCTGACTGGGATGGGTCCAGGATGCTGTTTTCTTCGAGGTATCGGGTTAGCTGTCTGTTGACGATCTTCTCGATGACCTTGGCTGGGAAGGGAAGCAGGGAGATGGGCCGGAAGTTCTTGAGGTCTCTCGGGTCCTCCTTGGGTTTTTTGAGCAGGGCGTTGATCTCGGCGTGTTTCCAGCTCTCTGGGAAGGTCGCAGTCTCGAAGGAGAGGTTGATGACGTTGCGCAGGTGGGGTGCGATGGAACTGCTGGCTTTGTTGAAGATGTGGTGTGGAAAAGGGTCTGAAGGGGAGCCGGAGTGGATTGTGCTCATGGTCTTGATGGTGTCATCGATGTTCACGTTGGCCCAGGCTGGCAAGGGGTCGTGGTCGATGGTGTGCGGCGAGTCTGGTGTGTCGGTGTCTGTTGGGGCTGTCTGGGTGTTGAAGCTGTCGTGGATGTCGGTGATCTTGCGGTGGAAGAAGGTGGCGAGGGAGTCGCACAGGGCTTGCAATGGCGGGATGTCGTTGGTGTTGGAGCTGGGGTTGGAGAGTTCCTTCACTATGTTGAAGAGCTCCTTGCTGTTGTGTGCGTTGCTGTCGAGGCGGTCTTTGAAGGAGATCCTGTTGGCGGCCCTGATGAGGTGATGGTGGTTGCGGATGGCGTCTTTGTGGGCTGCGTGGCTGTCCGGTGTCTTTTCATTGTGCCATTTCATCTCTAGTTTCCGGCAGGTACGCTTGGATGCTAGGAGTTCCGGGGTGAACCAGCTGGCTCTCTTGCTGGTGTCTCTGTAGGCGGGTTTTTTCAGCGGGGCGAGGGTGTTGGCGCAGTCGTCAATCCATCGTCAGGTTGCGGGCAGCGTCGTCGGTGTTGGAGAGGTCGGTGGGTGGGCTGAGAGCGAGGTTTGCCTGTAGTTGGTCTTCGGTGACTTTGCTCCAGCAGCAGCGTGGGATCTGTTGGGTGCGGTGGTGTGTGGTGGGTTTCTGGAAGGTGAAGTGGATGCAGCGGTGTTCGGTCCAGAGGAGTTCGGTGGTGTGGCTGAAGGAGACGTGGGAGCTTGAGGAGAAGACGGGTAGAGCGTGTGGCCGGCGGAATGGGTCGGCGTTGTGACGAGCTGTCTCAGTCCGAGGTTGGCGAGATTGTGGATCAGGGTGGTGGAGTTGCTGTCGTTGTTGTTCTCCAGGTGAAAGTTCAGGTCTCCGAGGAGGATGTAGTCGGTGGAGGTTAGGGCGTGCGAGCTGATGAAGTCAGCGATGGAGTCGCTGAACTGGGGTCAGGGTCCGGGGGGTCTGTAGACGAGGGTGCCTCTTAGGGTGGTGTTGGGGTCCGTGTGGATCTAGAAGTGCATGTGTTCGGCGGTGCTGAGAGTGTCGTTGGTGCTGGTCGAGACCCTGATGGTGTTCTTGTGGACGATGGCGATTCCTCCTCCTACTCCGTTGGTGCGGTCTCTGCGGGTGATCTTATAGCCGTCTGGGATGGCTATGGCGATGTCGGGTGCGGAGGAGTCGTTCATCCAGGTCTCTGTCAGGAAGGCGACGTCCGGGGATGATGTGTCGAGCAGGTCCCAGAGCTCGACGGCGTGTTTGCGTGTGGAGCGGGTGTTCAGTAGGATGCATCGGAGGTGGTTGGGGTCCTTCTTGGCGGGTGCTTCGGCGGCTCTGAGGCTGGTGTAGCTGCAGTTCCGGCAGGTGAAGGGACCATGAGTGCGTTTCGGGCGGCCTTGAAGCAGGTGTGGGTCCGTCCGGGGTTGAGAGCGTGGAGTGTGCTGGCATCGTAGCGGCGGCGATCGTCCAGGTGGGCGCAGGGGGCGCGAGGTCCAGGGGTCCTGGCGCTGGGCGCGGTCCAGGCGCGGACGGGCGCAGACGGGCGCAGACGGGCTTGCCTTAGGCGTGCCTTCGGCGCGCCAGCGGCGCACCCGCTGCGCGCAGCCGCCATATATGGGGAGGTGGGAGGGAGGAGCAGCTGGGAGGCGGGAGGCAGGGGCAGCGAATTGTCGGTGAGGGGGGCGGGGCCGCAGGAGACGCAGCGGCGGGAAACGGGAGCGGCGAGGGACACAGAACCGGGCACGGAATCAGGGGCACACAAGGGGAAACAGAAGGCAAAATGGGCACAGAATCAGGGGCACACAGGGAAACACAGAAGGCAAAACAATCGGGCGCAGGGACAGGGGGCACACGAGGGGAAACAGAAGGCAAAGGGCACAGAGTCAGGCACACGAGGGGAACAGAAGGCAAAGGGCAAAAGGGCAACAACAGGAAAAACGGGCACAGCAACGAGGGGGCAGTGGGGGACAGAAGGCAAGAGCACTAACCAGCAGCAGCAGGGCAGCACAGGCGGAGGTGTGTGGTGGGGGAGCGACCTACCTGGCAAGGTCAAGGGTCGTAGTGCAGGCCTGAGGCAGCGGTGGATTACGTCAACGAAAAAGGAGTAAAGTGGGCCTGTGTCGCGGAGGCCGTGATGGTCTGAGGAGGCTGCTAAGGTCGCGGGCTTCGGGCTTGGAGCTTGCGCCGGCACGTGGTGGGCCCTCTTTGACACACGCCGGTGTTGGCAGGTGAGCAGTGAGGCCTGGCTGCGCAGGGACGGGCATGACGGGTTCGGGGACCAGCGGCCCGGGGTGCAGCAGGCGCACAGGATCGCAGGCCACACCACTCACGGGGTCGGCCTCGTGGCGGGGTGGGAGGCGCCGCCCTGGCAGACACGTTGGGCATTCCGGAAGAGAACCACACCCAGAGCTACATGCTTTTTATTCACACCCCTACGCTGGCCTGGCGTACGCCGGGCCAGCCCACTCTGCACACGCTTACAGGGGGGGACGTCATAAGCTACATTTCCGCGGGCTTCCCCACTGGCTGGGGTGACATGGTTGCGTCCACTGTCCACTACACTCCAGACACCAGCAGTGCATGTAGACATGGATATGTCTGTGGTCTGCATACTGCAGTCTGTCCAGCACATCTCCGCCACACTTGGCATTGTGTACATTCTCATTCATGGGTCACTTGCCTCCTTCGCACATGCCTGGTTCCCACCTCTCCCCACATTCCGGTATTGTGTGGCTGAGGTGCCATGCCATTGATGGCTCATGTACATGGCTAACCAAGGTTGCCACAGTAAGTTGTGCTGTCCTGTCTGGTGGGTGGGCATGTTGTTTGGCATGTTGTATGTGATTTTGTGTCGTGTGCAGTGCCAGAGTTGTGAGTTGCATGATTGTGGAGTTGAGGGGTGTGGTGTGTTGCCAACGTGCAGTGCATTTCCATAGGTGCCATCCTGGAAGCGCTGGTTGATGTTGGACTGTCGGAAGATGAAGGGATCATGCACACTGCCTGGGTAGTTGGCTACGACATTGGTGAAGAGTCCTCTGTGGTCCACTATTGCCTGCACATTGATGGGATGCGTGTGCTTTCTGTTGCGGTACTTGTGTGCAGTGTCGGCAGGGGGCACAAGTAGGACATGTGTGCAGTCGATTGCCCCCAACACGTGCGGGAATCCAGCTATGGCGTATAGTCCTTGCTTGGTCTCCAGCTGTTCCTGTGCATTGTGGGGGACGTATAGGTACTGGGGTATCTAGCTGCTGATGGCATCCAGGACAGGTGTGAGGAACTTGGATGGGGCTGGCTGTGCGACTCCTCCGACTCTGGCGGTTGTTGGTTGGGAGGTACCAGAGGCCAACAGGTGCAGCACAGCCAGCAGTTTTGTCTGCGGAGGGATGTTGGTTGTCCGCTGTGTTGGTACCGTCAGCTTGTGGGTAATGATGTTCAGGGTGCGGAGGATGGTTGTCCTTTTGAGCCTGTAGTGGGCATTAACGTTGTCTGGTGTTAGGTCTGTGAGGCTGGTGCATTTCCTGAAGGTCCGCTGTCGTAGTCTGCGCTGCCTCTGTGGTGGTCCAGGGGGTGGGGGGGCAGGGGGGCCGGGGGGGTGGCAGTCCTGGGGTGGTGACGGTGGATGTTGTTGCCCTCTCGGGGCTCTGGGATGCATGGTGAGTGGCTCCATGGCATCTGTTGTTCTTCATGAGTGGCTCTGGGCTGGGCTCCCTTTGATGGTGCAGGTTGTCGTCTGACTTTACACCAGGTCGGAGCAGGTGTTAATTTCCTGCTGCTAACGCGCCTTATTGCCTGTTTTGTGGTCTTACCGCCGATGTGGCTGGTCGTTGAGAATGTTGAGGTGTGGTGTTGTCGCCGATTTTTGCTCAGGAACGCCTACTCTGCATCTTATTCGCGATAGCTGCCGGGGTCATCTGTGGCGATGTTTTTTGCGGATGCTTTCGCACGTTAACTGGTGGTATCGGCTGTTAGCACCAGCTTGTGAATGGGGCGATAAATTTATCGCGAATTTGGCTGCGATAAAGTGCCGATAACTCGGCGATAGCTCCTTGAGAATATGCCCCTTTGTCTTTAATTCTTTGAGGTGCTAAATCAGCAAACACATCTGGGCTGTTCATCTTTCACAAGGACTGGTGGGAGTAGCATTTGGGAGGGTGAAGTTGAATTCAGAAGCTAAAATGAAAACCAGAGCACCCACCTTTGGTCAGCGCATTGAAACAATTTAATCCATGTAGCAAAAAGTCTGTGTTCGTGGTCATCCACTACTGAATTTATTCATCCACCCACTTCTCTCCTATCCAACTACTCATTCATTCATTGAGCCATGCAACGGCGACCCCAATCTCCATCCACCCAGTCAATGACTGGGCAACGTTCTATAATGTAAAATATTTTGTAAAATTATGTGCAATTTTGAGGAGGCGTGGCCTGAGGCGTCAAGATGGCGGTCGCACTCTAAGAGTGCTCCGGACCCCCTCCGTCATCCGCCTGATATCCGCCCTTGCAAGACCATCCTAGCTGTCACCGAGAGCCCCCTGCTCCCTCGGCAGTACCACGGTTCGACTGCCTGGCGAATTGGACCCCCCGGTGCCTTGTTTTGACCTCTCGGGCTCGGAGGCCTCCGGATCCAAAATGGCAGCCTCCCGGACGACCGATTGCTGAGCTGGGGTCCCTCCTGCCGGTGGGCTGTGCACAGCATCTATAAAGCGGCGGCCCTACGGGGGGACCGCCTGGGACCGGGAGGAAGAGATCGGCGGCGGCGACCGCGACCTGCCCGCAGGGGAGGCCCCCTTACTACTGCCTACCTCTGCCGACTGCCCTCCCTGAGGCCTGCTGCTGCGGAGGACTGGTGGAGGTCGGGGTGCTGCCGGGCTCGGCTGCCGCTGTCGGGCAGCGCCGTGGGTGCCCTCGGCCTCCCCTTCTTCCCCCGCTGATTCGGCCCACATCGACCTCTTATCGGAGGAAGGGCCTGCCCTGACCGCGACGCCGGCTTCAGGTGTCTTGACCCGCCGGGTCGTTGCAATCCCCGGAGGAGCTCGCATCCCTGCCTTCAGCTGTGTGGCCTGCTGATCCGGCGCCTGGGGCTGCGTGAATTCCTGCAGACCGGCGGTGAGTGGGGCGGTCCTTGGGGGTGGCGGGAGGGGCAACGTGGACACTGTGGAGGCCCCCTCCCCCCGCTCCCCGCGCCTTGCGGCCCCGCGCTGGGCCGTGCCGCACCACCGACCCCGGCCACCATTGTCGGGTGGCGGCGGGAGGAGCCCGCCTGCGTGCACCGTCCCTGCCCCCATACTATTGCCTGCCTCTGCCGACTGCCCTCCCTGAGGCCTGCTGCTGCGGAGGACTCGTGAAGGTCGGGGTGCTGCCGGGCTCGGCTGCCGGTGCCGGGCAGCGCCGTGAGTGCCCTCGGCCTCCCCTTCTTCCCCCGCTGATCCAGCCCCCACCGACCTCTTATCGGAGGAGGGGCCTGCCCTGACCGCGACGCCGGCTCCCGGTGTCTTGACCCGCCGGGTCGCTTCAATCCCCGGAGGAGCCCGCGTCCCTACCTGCGGCTGTGTGGCCTGTTGATCCGGCGCCTGGGGCTGCGTGAATCCCTGCGAACCGGCGGTGAGTGGGGCGATCTTTGGGGTGGCGGGGGGGAGCAGCGTGGATGCTGTGGAGGCCCCCTCCCCCCCCTCCCCGCGCCTTGCGGCCCCGCGCTGGGCCGTGCCGCACCACCAACCCCGGCCACCATTGTCGGGTGGCGGCGTGACGAGCCCGCCTGCATACACCGTCCCTGCCGGATCCGACTCCCCACTGGCGGGGAGGCCCCGAGACGACCCCCTCTCTCCTGCTGGGGCCCTTCTTCGGCGGACAGGGGCCCTCCTGGCGGGCGTGGACGCCCTACCGGCCTCTGTGGCTACGCGGTGCGGAACGCACCACCGGACTCACTACCGGGCCCTCTCTGGCCCTCACCCTCGTCCTGGGCCTACCTAAACCCCTGCAGTCCATCCTCTGGGGGTGGCCGATCTACCCCCTTCCTCCCGGCCCTTCGGCCCTTCCTTCGGACTGCGAGGAGGCGTGGCCCACCCCCACCCACGGTGTTGGACCTGAGGCCTTGGCGAGGCGTTGGGTTGCCCGGGGGTCTGCGGGGGGACCTGGCCTGAGCACCCGGGCCTGAGTGCTGACGGTCTGGGTGCGAGGGGCCCTCTTTCCCCCCCCTCCTTGCTGAGACTGTTGACCCCCCTTTTTCCCCCTCTGTCCGCGAGGAGTCCGGACCTCATCACCGGTGGCTATGGGGAGGAACCGCACCATGCAGACCCCTGGTCCTCCAACCCAAACAACAATGGACCAATATACTACGACCGACCGGGGCCCTGAGGGAGGAACGCCTGGTCCTCCTGCCCCCACGGGGGGAGACCTCTCCGCCATCCTCCAGGCGATCGGCGCATCACAGGCCTCAGTTGAAGCCAAGATAGGCGAAGTGAGGGTGGACGTGGCCCTCATTCGTCAAGACCTGCGCAACGCAACGGCACGAATTACAGAGACGGAGTCACGCGTCTCCACGGCCGAGGACGACATAAGCCAACTTAAGACTCAGATGGCCCACCTCCAGACCCAGACCTTGGAACTCCACCGTCGGGCCGAAGACGCGGAGAACAGGTCGAGGAGAAACAACCTACGCCTCATTGGATTTCCCGAGGGGACGGAGCAGGGCCACGCGGACACGTTTGTGGAGACCTGGGTCCGCTCCTGGATGCCCAAGGACTCCCTCTCCCCTTGGTTCATGGTTGAACGCGCCCATCGTTCCCTGGGTCCTCGTCCTCCCCCCGGGGCTCCAGCCCGGCCCATCATCCTGAGGGTCCTCAGCTTCCGAGATCGGGATGCTATCCTCCGAGCGGCTAGAGCGCAGGGCCCATTGGCGTTTCAAAATAGCAAGATCATGGTTTTCCCGGACTACACTAGGGAGGTGCAGGCCCAACGTCGAACTTATGATGAGGTTAAGCAGAAACTCCGCAACCTGGGCCTTCGCTATGGTCTCCTTTTTCCGGCCCGGCTCAGAGTGGTGTTCCAGGACAAAGCACTCTTCTTTGAAACCCCCCAGGCGGCCTGGACCTGGCTCACGGAAGAACGTCCCCTCCGGGGCCCGGGGGTCTCCTCCCCACCGCGGCAAGAACAAACACGTCCCCGCCGAGACATGCCCAAGCCTCAACGGCGCCGCACCAGGTCCCGCAGGCAGGGAGACCGCCGCGATGGGATCTCCAGATCGCCGGATGCGGTGTCCCACCGATCCCTCCCCCAGGCGCTATCCCCAAGATCGGTTGCTTCCGGCCTGGGGGGTTCCCTGAGGGACCTGAGCTGCATCCCGGACCCCTCCAAGACTCCACGCCCGGCCATATCGGACTCGGACTTGTCGAGGAGCCCTGCCCTCCGAGGATCCGTGGATGACGAGGGAGCTTGAGCCCAGAGACCCGAAACACGGGGGTCCACACATTGTCTTTCCGAACTGCTCTAAGTGACAGCACAATAATTCCAAATGTATTTTCAATTGTCACGAATCTTACATCCTACTATATGGAGGGGTCCATCTATGCTATGTTCACGTCCTGCTAACCGTTTTAGTTTAGCTTCTGGATCGATTACTGTTGTTTTAGGGTGTTTTCCTTTTAGGGCGACAGATGCTTCACCTGTGGAAGTGTAGGGTGGGGGGTGTTGGGGGGCGAGGGAGGGTGGGTAGACCGTTGTCTCCCAATTGGTTTCTGTTCTCGGCCGCCTATGGGCCGCTGTTTTTTGTTTTATATAGCCTTTTCAGCACACATGCCACTGGCCCCGCTTCGCGCTCTCTCGGAATAAAAGGGCCCCACTCTCGACTCTCTCGTGAGATGAGACGAGGCTCCCCATTTTACCTAGCCACGCAATGCACAAGTCCACCACCATGTCAGCCCCTGGATCACTCCTGGTTCCCGGACCCGGTCCTTCTATCCACGTGCCGGGGGACTACTCCCCCCGAGACACTGGCCCCTTAACCAATGCCCTGATGTCCGCCCTCCCTAGACCCCTCCACGTACTATCGTGGAACGTGAATGGTCTCCTAGACCGAATCAAAAGAACAGCGGTGCTCCGCAGTGCCCAGCGCCAAACGCCTGATATCCTCTTCCTGCAAGAGACACACCTTATGGGGACCCACTGCACTTTCCTTGCTCGATACAGGTTTGACAGGGTCTGGCACTCTGGCTACGCACGGGGATCCCGGGGTGTGGCCATACTGATGCGCAGGGGTTTTCCCTTCCAGCTGACAGGGGTGGAAACTGATGTCCAGGGATGCTCCATCGCCGTTACGGGTAGGGTCGAGGGGTACCCCCTAAATCTCCTATGCACATACATTCCTCCCACGATACAACCCACAACCCTCAAGCGCCTCACGACGCTGATTTCGGCTTTCTCCCAGGGTTTGACGGTCGTCGGGGGCGACTTTAATGCTGTTCTACAGCCACTGTGCGATTCGACGGGTGCTCCCTCAGTGACTCGCCTTGCTTCTGCAAGGCGTCTCTCCGACTGGGCCGCTACTCTGGGCCTCTGCGATGTATGGAGGGTATGGAACCCCCGACGGGACCAATACACCCATACCTCAGCGGCACACCATACCCATTCTCGCATAGACATACTACTGCTGCCTGCCCTCGATTGCCAAAGTGTGACTGGAGTGGCTATTCTTCCTCGCGGCATTTCCGACCATTCTCCCGTCTCTCTCCGTCTCGGGCGACCCATTGAGGGCATCCGCACGGTCTGGCGGATGAACGCCTGGTTTTTGCAAGACGCTGATTTTGTGGAACACCTTCGACGAGAACTCGAGCACTACCTGGCCACTAATGTGGGCTCGGTCCCCTCCCCGGGCACAGTCTGGGAAGCCGGTAAGGCCACGATGCGTGGCGTAGCGCGAGGGATGATCCATGCACGACGCGCGACCCAGAATGCCCGCTTGTTGCAGCTAGAGACCCAGGTGGCTCAGCTGGAGGCAGCCCACCCTATCCCCGACGCTGCGTCTTCCTCCCGACAGCTCGCTCTCCTCCGTGAGGAGATCTGCCACATATCCCTAGAATCCGCCAAAACGCTTTGGCGATCCTCGGTGGCGCGCGTCTACGGATGGGGGGACAAAAACGGGAAGCTCCTCCATAGTCTTGTTTCCTACCCCAGAGCTAATCGTATCATCCCCGAGATCCAAGACGGAGCCGGGAACCATCACCTCTCCTCCCGGGCTATAGCCCAGACATTTGCGGAATACTATGCCCGCCTCTATGAGGCCCGGCCTTTGGAGGCCCCGGTGGCCGAGCTGCTTTCCAAGGCCTCTGTTGGGCTCCCCAGCCTTCCCCGGGCAGTCTCGGAGACGCTTGATCTCCCCTTCACCCCGGAGGAGGTGCACAAGGCCATCACTCTCCTGCACTCCGGTAAGACCCCCGGCCCAGATGGCTATCCCCAGGAGTATTATGCGGCGTATCGGGAGTTGTTGGTCCCGCCCTTAGTGGAGCTGTTCCGCCATGTGGTAGACGCAGGCTCCTTCCCTGTAGAGACAGATGTGGCCACCATAGTGGTGATCCCCAAGACGCAGCCGCCCTCACTCACCTGCGCGGACTATCGCCCCATCTCCCTCATCAATACAGAGGGGAAGATTTTCGCCACGATTCTGGCGCAACGCCTCCGCCCCCATCTGCAGGACTTGGTCCACCCAGACCAATGCGGTTTTATGCCCACCCGTAGCACTCGGCATTGCATACGCCGCCTCCAACTCGCTCTCGCCCACCGCCAGTCGCTTACCCCGTATTTGGCCCTACTCCTCTTAGATTTCGAGAAGGCATTCGATACCGTTGACTGGCGTTATTTGGAGGAGGTCCTGGAGCTGATGGGATTTGGTCCCCCCTTCAGGAGCTTCATCCATGTCCTATATTCCAACCCCACGGCGCGGGTCCTGGTCAATGGAGCGCTCTCCGAGGCATTCCCCATCCGTAGGGGCACCCGTCAAGGCTGCCCGCTCTCACCGCTCCTGTTCGCCTTGGCGATGGAGCCTCTGGCCCGGCTCGTCCGGGAGACCCTCTCATCCGAGGGTGGGAATGGGACCCCTCTCGAGTGGACAAAATCGCCCTCTATGCGGATGATGTCCTTCTCTTCCTGGCGGACCCGGAGGTCTCCGGCCCACGGAGCATGGAGGTTCTCCTTGCCTTCGAACAGGTCTCGGGCCTGCGCCTTAACCCGGCAAAATCCACGCTGGTCCCTCTTCACCCGTCCCGATCCTGCTTCGATTGGCAATCCACCATCCCCCTGCGGCGACAGTCCTTTAAGTACCTGGGGATCTGGGTGACCCTGCTCCCAGAGCTCGAGTGGGCCCTTAATCTCACGCCCTTGGTCAACAAGACCAAGACGGATCTTAAACGATGGCAGTCTCTCCCTCTTAATCCTCTAGGCCGCAGCGCCTTTTTAAAATGATGATTCTTCCCCGTTTTCTTTACATTCTCCAGAATATAACTCTTCACCTCCCAGGGAGCTGGTTCCGAGAGCTCGACGGCCTACTTACCCGATTTTTGTGGGGGGCAGACGACCACGGATGGCGCTGGCTCACTGCCGGATCCCTCCATATGACGGCGGTATGGGGGTGACTAATCTACATCTCTACTACTTGGCCACCAGGCTCATTGTGGTCCACGACTGGTTTACCGGCGGCTGGTCCGACCCGGCATACCAAGTTGAGCTCCAAAAGATGGATTTCCCACAACTCCAGGCGTACTTATATGGGGCTCCGATACCCCAAACCCTTCCCCCCCTTACCAAGGCTGTCTTCCTGGCCTGGCGCACCGCCCTGCGTCACACGAAATGGAGCCGGAAACTTACCCAACATACGCCCTTATGGCATGGAACTTGGCTTCGGGAGACTTCTTCCCTACGGGACTTTGACCACTGGGACCACCTAGGGATCTCACTTCTTGGGGATGTCTGGACAGGGGACCACATCAGGACCTTCACAGAACTGCAACAACGATACTCCCTTCTCCCCTCCCAGTTTTACCGATACCTACAGCTACGGCACGCCCTCACTGTGCACATCCCGTCCCCACCTCCCTTCCTGAATTTAGTCCGCTTGAGGCACAAGTGATGATGGGAAACCTAGGCAAGGGGGTATCAAGGATTTATCGCTCCCTAGTGAATAACGGCCCCGCATCCCTGGACTCACTACGCACCCGCTGGGAGGGTTGGCTGGGCCCCTTAGAAGATGAAGACTGGCGCGATGCACTGATGGCCCCCAGGACCCTCACGACCTCCTCTAGACTGCGTCTGGTGCAAATATATTACCTACACACGGCGTATCTCACCCCTGAACGGCTGCACAGGGCGCGACTGCGGCCTACCCCGAACTGCGCGCGCTGCGACCACTCCCCCGCGGATTTCTACCACATGACCTGGCAATGTCCCACCCTTACAGCATTCTGGACGGGGGTGGAACGGGAGCTTACATTGACTTTAGGGTGGGAGATCCCCCACGACCCGATGCGCCTGCTTCTGGGGGTGTTTGATGGCCTGGGTGGCTCACGAGCCGACAAGCGTCTCCTTGGCACTGCGGTGGCGGTGGCCAAGAGGGACATTGCAGCGCTATGGTCTCAGAACAAACCTCCTACAGTACAGAGATGGAGACGGGGGGTGGACTGGTGCGGATCTCAAGAGGAACCTCTCTTTGAGGCCCGGGGCTGTCCAGATCTATTTCGAAAAATTTGGGGTAAATGGTTCAACCTCATATTATAACCAATATGGTGGTCTTGGGTGTGGGGGCAGACTTATAGGGGCCCCTGGCACAGCGAATGGAGAAGTGGGTTTGTGGCTTTTTTTCTCTTGCTATGTTTCCACAAGCTACTGTGCTGACACTGGCTGTCGTTGTATTGTTTTGGTGGTTTCTCTTAAATGTCAATAAAAATTTGATTATCAAAAAAATTATGTGCGATTTTTCTGAATACTGGGCTCAGCCTTTCATCCTCGTGAGCCTGCTAAACCGAAAGCCATTATAGTTGGCAAAAGTAAGACTTATGAACAGAGGAAGTGATAGAAGTGCGGTATAAAGCAGTTTATAAAAAGCAAGTTATTGGTGTATGACATGTAAGCAAATCATTCTGAGGGGAAGTTTTTGCAGTATATTAAAATAATGACAAAGTGCAATGCTTCTCTGATTGCATTGGCTCAATAAACTCTAACCGTGGCTACCTGTCAGAGATAATGTGGGATGCATTGTAAAATATTCACAATCTGGAAATATTGTGAAATATTCACCGGCTGGAAACCTCTTTCAGGTAAAAGCATTTCTGAAACTAGATCAGGACTGACGTGAAGGACTGAACATAAGCAGGTAAGGTAGGCAAGACAAATATTAGTGGCATAAAATGTGATATGTTTTCCAAACAATCTCTCCTCCCAGAGGGTTTGTGTAATGCGCATGAATATTTCATATGCTTGTGCATATTCATGAGGGGCATCGCTGCGGCTGCTTGCCACAGAACTCCCTCCGGAGAGACAGCTGCCTTTGAAAGAAGGAGATTTGAAAACCAGGCTGTTGTACGTTTGCAATCTCATAAATCAAGGAATCTGACATTATAGAAGGTAGTTTTCAAACAATGTACCCTCTGGGGTAGTAGCCTTTGGGTTCGTGTCTGCTACACATGGCTGGTTGGTGCTTCAGTTACTTTAGTGTTCTCTGTTTTAGTTCTTTGCCACAGAGAGGGGTCCTAGAAGGTTCATGCATGTCATTGCTCTTCCATGAAATCCCACAGATCCAAGGTTTTTTATTCAGAGGTCTCGCATTGTACTCGTTAACTGATAGTTCAAAAAGGAGGCCACTTCAGTGAGTTGGTGGTAGGAATGTAAAAGGTGTGGTGACTGCCTGTTAGGAAGCGTCCCAACATCAGAAATCCCTAGAAGACTGAGTGAAGAAGAATGAATGATCAATGTGGCAGTTCGGGCTGGACTGTTCCCATGAGGCACAGCGTCAAGACTGATTTGCATATAGCTGTGTCTGAACTGGGGTGGCGAAGTGAGCTAAAGAACGATGATGGATTCAACCCAGATCTGTGACTGGGGTGAGTGTCTGAAAAGTTTCAGCGCTCCGTCCATCATCTCCTTGTGTTTGCAATGTGGTTATCCTTCAGCCCCTCCGATGCCACCCAAGTGCCCTGTTCCCAATCGTTAATGGGTTGTGGTTGTTCAAGGTGTATTTTTGGTGAGGTTATCCTTGGTGCACGTGATGTACAGTATGGACAATAGAGTGCTCCTGAGTCAGGGGCGTAACACAGGCCCCCGCAGCCCCCGCATTGCAGGGAGGTGCCCCCCGCACTACAGGGGCCCCCGCAGCCGTCGCGCAGCACTTAGCACTACACACATCCGTCTGGGATGTGAGTTACATAACTTAAGTTACGCTCGCCGTCGTTAATTAAATGATGCGCGCCCGCGTCTGCGCGGTCCTCACCATTAGGGTGGAGCATAGGGTGGGGCTGGTCATTGTCATGCGCATGCCGCTTTGCGCAATTAAAAGTGCGCGTGAGGTGCGATGGCTCAGAGAGACCGTGCGGCCATAATTTAATTATTGCTAGCCCCTGGCTAACCTTGCCCAGTCTTCTGCCGCCGACTCGAGCCTGCCACTGAAGGAGAGGGGAGAGGAGTTGGCCTAACGGCTAGGGCGGTCGACTTCGAATCTGGGGAACCGGGTTCGAGTCTCGGCAATGACGCTGAACATCCTGTGATTCTGGGCAAATCACTTAACAAAAAAAATGAAAGTGTCCTCATGTAACGCAACTGATGCTATGTAAAGCGCTCTGATACCCGATTCGGGTCAAGTTCGCGCTACATAAAACTCTGTAAAAAAAAAAAAAAGAAGCTGCAGGCCAGGCCTCAGGTGAGTCTGTCAGAGGAGTCTCAGAGGGTGGGGTGGGCAGCATACCGGACATGCCAGTCCCTTGCATCATGGGGCCAGGCGTAGAACGTAATATAGGCCCCATAGCCCCCATTTCCAGCCTCCAGGGTCCCCATCAGCGCAGCAGTTGTAGCGCGCATGGGTGCACCAGTTGCCTCATAACAGTCCTGACCTCATAAATTAAATGGTGCGCTTCTGAGCCTCTCAATAGTGAAGATGGGTTGCCCCTCTCCTCTCTCCTGTTTACCAGCCCAGCATCATCGTCTTTGTTGTAGCACATTCCGATGACCAAGTTATAGATAGAGCCACACAACTATAGGGACAGCAATTACATGTTAGGTTACGTTATTTATGTTAATATACTGCATTCTATGGAAAATATGGCCCATTGCCCAAATGTCATGTCTGTGCTTAGTTAGATGTAAGCAAAATGTTCTATTTAATGTGTTGTGTTGGAAGTTTGTGTGTGTTCCATGCCATTGAAAAGTGCTCTTCTGGGCCACATTGCAGCCAGCTGTATAGTATATCTACGCTATGTGAGGTGTGTGCAAGGTCTGTCCAGTGCGTTCTGTTCGATGCTTGCGTGTGTTTTATACTACTTGCAATGCTCTTGGGAGTTGCGTGCCATCCAGCTATATGGTATTTCTGAGCTATGTGCTATATAAGCTCTGCCCAGTGTGCACTATACATGTCTGCGTGTGATGTACATTATTGAAAAGTGTTGTTGGGTGCTCCAGTACACCACAACAGTCAGCTGTACGCTCTATCTGAGATGCACAGTCAACATACCTTTGTAAACTGGTTACAGAGGCTTAGTTTTTTTCTGGTTTTAGTACCCCCTGGGCTCCCAGTCTGCCTATTCCTTGCATTTGAAATTTACATTTACTGCTGTACTGTGAGAATGCATTTTATGAAAAGGAATATAAAGTAGGGTTGCCAAAAGAAAAATGTCAGCCATGTGTTGTTTAAAGAGCCTGGAAAGACCTCGTCTTGGCACTAAATAGGGTTATAAACAAAAAAGTATGTATTCATTTGTAATGTGACTTTTCTGTCTTTGTTCCCTTTAATTATCAGTCATGGATCTCATCATTCAGGCAGCTCTAGAACACAATTAAAAGTGCTTTCTATTTATATTTACTGTTCGAAGTATGCACAGATAAGTGCTGAAAATACGGCTTTAGGTGACTGCTTATTTTTGTCCAGTCTGGGACATCAAAATAATGAGCTGGCAACCCTAATCATAAGACTGGAAGTTTGTTGCAGGATCAGCACATTATTTATTTCGTACACCCTGGATCCCTGATTAATAGCAATAGTTTAACTTATATATGAAACCCTACGCCGCCGACAATAACATGCTGAGTTACTTCAAGTGTCTGGGAATGCACTCTGCATTAAGACAACTCACTCCTCATTCTCGCCCTTCACTTTTACGCTCACCCTGCCCTCCCAGCGATCACAATGCACTCACTGATCACCATGCACTCACACCATTCACCCGCTCACCCTGCACTCAGAGATCACTCCGCACTCACAATGCACTTGCGCTGTTCACCCTGTACCTCACCCTGCAGTCACATGAGCACACTACTCACCCTGCACTCATGTGACACTTCACTCACCTGTCTCCCTCACTGCTCAATCTGCAATCTCACTCAAACAAGCCCATCACTAACCATGCATTCTCTTTTGTCCCACTCTGCACTTACATCCGCACCCAAATTCATATGGTCACCTCACTCACCCTGCAGTCACTCCTCTAACCCTACTCTCACACTGTCACATCGCTCACCGTGCACTCACATGGGCATTCCTGCCACCCACAAAGGGCAGAGGGTCAATGTGCCTGCTACAAAGAACGTGTTCCATGCAGATCACAGAACTGAATGTGAGTAAACTATGAGTAGCACTATAAAAAAATGAAATGTTTGTCAGAAAGGTGCTATAGAGAGATGAGGTGCATTGTTGGTTAGTGGTAGCGAGGGAATTCATGGAGAAGGAGGAAATGGGGGAGGGGGTGGCAAAAAAGACTGTTGCACCGTGTGCGACCAGTGCTAGGGCCAGCCCTGGCAGGGAGTGGTAGCCCCCCCCCCCGAAGTTTGGGTCTAGTTGTGCCCCTGGTTTCAATCCCCTAGCCAACTCATGACTTTCGTTCTCGCTTCTCTGATTTGTTATATGAGGCTCAGGTTGGTGATGGCCACTGGGGAAGCAAGGGGCAAAGCCAATCTGTGAATGGGCAGAGGTGTGCCACCCCCAGTGCCTCACCCATTTGATTTACATAGTATAGATATGTGTCCATCTCTGGACATTACATGGTACTTCCCACATTTTGAACCATGAGTGAAAGCTCACGGAGTTGAATGTGGACTTTGATTTTCTTTTAAGCATACTGCTATGCTAATACAGAATTGTCAATCATGTTGAAAATAACAAGTTGCTCGAGTCGAAAATGTATATTTTTTGTAGACAACAGTGTGTATAATGTGAGGGCACATAAGTCTCTTACTCCTCTCAGTATTGATGTTAATTATTCACCGAATGTGCAATATTCATCTACATTTTTGAAAATCAGGGATTCATCTTCACAATAACCTCTCTATGTAAAAAAGGATGTGTTCATCACTCTGCATAACGAACCCCTTAATATAGTTTGCTTTACTCCCTTCTAAAATTCTATTGCATTCATTGGCAAAAGAGAAAGGACGGTGATCGGAATCTTACTTTTTCCTTTAACAACTAACCACGTTATCAATATCATCTCCAGCTTTACTCTGAACATCCTAAAACACTTCAAAATAGACTTGCTCAGATGGAGAACTGTGATATGGGAAAGGAGTGTATTGGAAAAAAACATGTTTACACATATTTTAAAAGCAAACTTATAACTGGCTACTATTTGTTAGAAATCATGTGCCGCTTTAGCAGCTTTGGATGCTTCTTACTAAAATGTACATGCCTTTGGTTTTCCAAGTTGCGATCCAACGCGAGGGGCTGCAAGACATCTTTTCAAAATATTTAGGTGCGTGGGGTTTGGTGCCACTTTGCCTGCAGGACTGTCTCTGGCCACCCTGTTACTTGCATTTACATGCCCACCATTTCATGATGGGCTGCTATCTTCCCTCACACTTCCTTTCACGTACAGTAAATTCTCAGCTCCTGTTCCATGCCAGGGCCCAGGCCTGATTCTAAGTGCTCTGCCACTTGTCATGTTTGTCGAGCCATATCCTTGGGATCGCCTCTTGCCAGGGCCTCCTTTACTTTCCCCAGGTCACAATTGCTGCCTTGGAAGCTGCCATTACTGGATGGGAGATTGTTGCATCCATTAAAATCAGATGCCATCCAGAGACGTTTTAAGGCATGGGCAAAGTGGGCTCCTGCGCAGGGCCCCAGACTTTCAGGGGGCCCCCTGATAAAGCCAGCTCTGTTCTGCAGAGTCTTGCCCTGATGGCATTAAATGATTCTTGAACAGATTGTTTTAAATACCACTTACCTTTGATTTTTTTCAATATTGGTGATATGGGTGTCTATTACAGACATTTTGTAGAGGAATGTTGTGTTTCATGCAACATCTATAAAATAGTTTCTTTTGGATCAACTCAGGACCTCACACATATGAGAAATGGGAGTGTGTCACAGAGATTATTTGCAGTAATATTAGCGAGCAGCTGCTGTGTTACAATATTGAAAACACACATCACTATCCCGGAATATTACATGGAAACACATTTAGAATTTGGACTAGTGTGTCTGTGACACTTTCTGTGACCCTTGACAGTCAGTCGCTAGTGTGTGGCATGCATATAATTCACCAGTCTATTTCTCTTGAATTTCACAGGATACCGAGTTATATCTTGTGTACTTCTCATGTATATTGTCAGTCGAGTCTATGGAATTGCAGGTTTAGGTTTGTCTTGCAAAGTTTCAAGTTATTGTCCATTAATGTCAATTCTAATTCAGACCCTTCATAGTTCTTTGTTCTTCAGCCAGAGGCAGTTCCTGAGACAATAGGATCACTCCTTGGCATTGTTCTGATTGCTGCCTCAGTTAAATAATATGCTTTTGACAGTATTGTTACAAATATTGTAGCTTATATGTTAAGAGTTTTTCCCACTTTCTCATTAGAATTTTGAGCAAGACAATATAGAGGCATTTCATTAAATGTTGGAGGTTTCAAATCAAAATATACCAGATTTTTGGGCGGTGGGGCAAAGTGGTAGGTGGTGGGCCGGGCCGCTGGGGGGGGGTCCTCCATGTGCTTTGCAGGGGGGCCCCCTCAAGTTTCGTTACGCCACTGTCCTGAGTCTTAGCTCGGGTATGTGAACGATGGGTGTTGTGATAGGATGTGTTATCTCCAAGGCGTGCGGTGCATGCTGGGTATGGAGTAGAATGACGTCACCTGTGGGGGTAGAACGTGGAGCTGTTGCGGGAGGGACACCTGACTGAAGATCTTCTGCCTGCCCAGATATGTCATGCAGGGTATCTTGGAATGAACTGTTGCACTTCTTCAAACTCCAGCAAACTTTCTACAGTGGCGATTAGGCTGGGATTCTACCCCATGCATGTGAACAAATATGTTGACTTGGCAGCACCAAGTAGTTTGTATTCTCCTGAAGCTTGTTTGCATTCAGCAGATTTTTAGTGTTGAGGAGGGAACAACCTTTGGTGCCGTTTACACCCAAACACGGGAAGAGGTAACTCACTATGTTATTCACTGCATAACAGGTAGGGTATAGTGCCCCACTAACTGTTCTCACATGATTATCTATGTTCTCACATGATTATCTATCATGTGGGGTATAGAGCCTCACTGACTGTTCTCACATGATTATCTATACTGTAGGGTATAGTGCCTCTCTAACTGTTCTCACATGATTATCTTTTTTTACATAGATTGGCAGACCTGAGAACAAATGTAGGGCCCCATTCGCAAAGGTAAAGTGAGACGAAAGTATAATTTTACGACTTTCGGTATTCACAAAAGGCAATTACTACTCGTAAATGCCATTTGTGAATACTGAAAGTCGTAAACTTAGACTTTCGTCTCACTTTACCTTTGCGAATCGGGCCCGTAGCGTATAATTTTCTGTAATGAACCATAAAATTTCATGTTTTTACACTTTATTCCAATTTTGTTCTCCTTTGCTAGTGTCTGCAATATGATCATGAGGATTCTAATATAATTACTTGTATGTGTGTATTTATGGAGACTATGAAACATGGCAACAATCCATTCAAGTAATTTCACAGGGCTTTTGTCCTTCAGACGCCTCTTTTCCAAATGAGGATAATAAACAAAGGGGAGTATGAAATACATGTCCATTTTCTGTTTCTCTGAAGAGTGCTCGAACCATAACTCTGACGTAACCTGTAAAAGAGGGGCTGCACAACACATCAGATTAGCACTTATGGGGCAATTTTGCACCCATGTATGCAAAAAAGTGCTTGACAAATTATTAGGATTTTAACAATGCATTGTTTTTAATGATAGGTACATGTATGAACAGAAGATGAAGCATTGTGGTGACTGTGTAGGAACAGTTAAAACTGATCTGAGCTGCTTGTGTCTGATTGAGTGATTGGGGCGATAGATGTGTCTGAATGACTAGCCTCCACCTTTGTGGTCGGAAATGCAGATGAGGGACAACATTTGTGTAAATATTTGAGACTTATGTGCATTTGACTGTAATATTGCAAAAATGCTTATGACCCTGGGTCACGCATGATCCTATGGATCTGTTCTCCACTCCCCAACATATTGACATACATCCATTGGAACTTAGCTTGGACTGTGTTATACAGGGACGTGCATGGGTTGTTTGGTGCTACAAAGTAAGGTGCTTTCTTTCAGGAGTATATTTTGGAGTGCCATCTGAGTGGGGAAGAACTTGGGGGCATATTAGCAAGACCGGCGATAAAATTATCGCCGTTTTAGCGGCAGGAAACTGCCGCTAAAACGGCGATAATGGGCTTGCTAATATGCGTTATAGAATTCAATAGAAGCCCAGGTTAGATGTGCAGGACATCTAACCTGGGCTTCTATTGGAATTCTATAACGCATATTAGCAAGCCCCTTATCGCCGTTTTAGCGGCAGTTTCCTGACGCTAAAACGGCGATAATTTTATCGCCGGTCTTGCTAATATGCCCCTTGATTATTCATTAAGGGGGGAGGGGGGGGTATTGCAGAATACGATCCACAGTGACTTGACTGTATTATAGATGTGCCGTGTTACTTACCTAGGCATACCAGCTTAACTGCAAAAACCTATTTGAACTAAAGATTGGATGAGGCTATGGTAAAGGCTGTGTTCCCAATTGATTAAGATGAACTGCATTTATTTTAGGAGTTAATAGACTATTTGCAGAATGTATCCAAGAATTGCCTGAGTAGGAAGTAACTTAAAAGAACGAGGGCATTTTTATTTATTACAAAAATATCAGGCTATGTCTGACCAGTTGAAAGTTATTGTGACAAATCCACAAACTTTGATTACTTTTGTTGCAAGTTGTAAAATCTTCTTGCTGGGTAATTATAGTGACAAACATATGGGCCAGTTCTTGGCAAATCCAGGGTTGAAACATTTGCCTTTGCCTCCAGGGCTTTACGAGTTTCAGAGAGGAGGTGTTCCATGACTCAGGGGGAATCTAATGCTTTTTGGGTGGGGTTACAATATTCAGAGCATGCAAATCTGAGATTACATTCAGATCATAACGAAATATTTGGTATATCCAACAATTTCAAAAGGGTCAACATGTGTATTCCCCACATTGCAAGTTGGCTGGTAAAATTGCTGGATTGTAACTTTCTGGTAGAATGCATGCTGTGGAAAAAAAAGGTTTGGTTTTACCTCTACTGTTTGCCTTTACCATCTAAGAGGGAGATAGTGAAGATGATCCAATGTATGTGGACTGGGTGGCTACGGTTGGTCTTGAAATTGAGATGGTCCTAAGCAATGAGACATGAAGTTTGTTTGTCTTGAGAAGGATGTTCCAAAAGGTTGATGTTGCTGGATTTATGTTGTTTGCACAAAAAAACTGAAAGGTTTGACACAGAAGGGACACCTTGGTAGGTGAGTTAAAAAGCTTAAGTTAAGAGAGTGATTCTGGTGCCCACTAGAAAGAGAAGTGAAGTGTGCAGTATGAAATTCTAATCATCATGGTCTAAGTGATAAAAAAAAATAGTGTTACATTCCTCATTGTCTCTCACAGAGATGCAAGACAATTCCTTGAAGAACATAGCACTAGATATTATTTGTTTTTTCCGCTCACAAAGGAGAAGCACAATTTGCCATGGTTTACATTAACTTTTGCTCTAGGTAGCCTTTTTTGTGATAGAGGCAACCACAAAAGCTATGGTTGGGTTTACAAAGGTGGTATTTAGTCACAAGAGGTTACCAAGGGATACCCTCTGCTCTTAGAACAGCAGCAACATGATTTGGAAAGTGATATTGTAATGGAGGAAATATCAAGCACTAATAAGCAGTCTGACGAATTGACACTTCAACAGCATGCAGCCACAGATTTTCATAGTGGTGTGCTTCCAGAATTTTGGAAACAGGATACCCCCCAAAAATTCCAATTCAAGTACCTGGTACTATTTGTCCCAAATTCAGTTGCTTTGATGCTGACAAATCTCATGAAATGAAACTGGTCAAGAATGGGTAAAGTGAAAGTCATCTGTCAGGGCATATGGAGTCATTAAAGAAAACAACAGAGATCTTTAACCCCTTGGATGCGGGCGAAATTTTCCCGCAGTGCGGGAAAATTTCACGTGTGCGCGAATCGGACGGCTCCCGGCCGTCCGACGCACACGCCACCCGTAGCGTCGGACGGCCGGGGGCCGTCCGACGCATCCAAAGGGTTAAGGAAAAGGATAACTGAACATGCACAGAGCAAAACAAATATGCTAAACTAATGAAGGATATTAATACCAAGGATATTAAAACAAGCAAAATTACTTTAAAGCAGTTAACGACAAGAACCCAATCACAACAAATATCCACAACAGTCAGCAGATTCAGTATAGCTTACAAGGAAGCAAAGCAAAACAGGCCAGCTCATGGTTTTGAAACAGAGATAGATTGACAGCCGTTCAATGGACTGGATATGGGGCAAATGTTGCACTCAAACGTGGCATGCTCAAATATAGAACACCATATATCTTCCGAAATGAAGTCGAAGATGTTTGGAAAAATAATTGAGCTTATTTCTACAGTGAGTCTTTTGCTGGAAGAAGTAACTGATTTAAATAAGAAAAGTGCTTTAATAGCATACCTAAGAATGCAGCTACCGGGCATGGAGTCTCCAAATATTATTTTTGTTGACCTCATTGAGATGAGTGATTTGTCAGCTGAAGGCATAGTGAACAGTTTACTGTCTGCACTAAAAAAGACTCATTTAACATTAGTGAGGGGAGGCTTAGTTTCAATTGCTTGGAATGGAGCATCAGTGATGTTTGGCCATAATAATGGTGTTGAAAAGAGGTTGCATGAAAGAATTGCTCCCAATATCATAACCTGGCAATGCTCAGCATATCACTTACAACTGGCTGTCAATGATATCATGAAAGATGTTGGTGCCACAAATCATTTAAAAAACTTACTTGATGAGCTGTATTCACTATTTAGCAGATCTGTAAAAATCAGCTTGCAGCTAAAAGAATGTGTTGAAGCTCATGACACTCAGCTTTACTGAATTGGTAGAGTATTAGATTTACAATGAGTTGCATCAAGCTTAAGAACCTTGGAGGTTGTATGGAATGCTTATCCTGCTCTCTTTAAACACTTCACCACAGCAGCTGATAATGGTGAGCTCTTTGCCGAGCACACAAAGCAATGGAGACAGGGAGGAGCACTTTCTCGTGCCTCTATGGATTGCAAAAGATGCTGATATAAGCTTTCCTATCCAGGTCCGGGAGGTAGGAGCAGTGTAGATCAGTCATGAGAGTATGAGTGGTCTTTTGCCAAAATCTAGTTTGGCCAGCACTGCAAATAAATCTTGCCAGTTGATGGTGTTGAATTCCGTCTCTAAATCTAAGACTAGGCAAGCCAAATAGGGAAATAGTGGGAATGGGCTGGCCTCTTTCTATGAGGCGGTGAAGCCTACTGATGTTAAACAATGTATTTCTTCTGGAAACTAATCCATTCTGGTCTGGGTGTATGAATTTATGGAACACTTGCATGTATTTGTCGGCCAGGATTTTACTCAATATTTTACATCCTGTGCCTAGAATTGCTAGGGATATGTACGAGGAGAGGCTGGTTGGGTCCCTATTAGGCTTAGGTATTGAGACTGGAAGGACTTCCCTAACTGAGGAGGGCAGTTCTACACTCTCAGCAGCTGTAGCATAGAATGTAGTCAAACATGGGATTCATTGAGATAACCGTCCAATAAAACTCCAATGGGATCCCATCAGATCCAGGAGTCTTGCCTGGTGCCAAGATACGGACTGCTCCCCGGATCTCCTGAACAGTACTCAGAGTGTGCAGTTTCTCTAGGGACACTAGGTAATGTCAGAGTGGATAGGAATTCTTCATCAAATTTTGTGGGTGCAGGGCACCCCCAAATTCTTACAACGTGGAAAGATACCTCAACAACACGACCAGAGGTGGATGGGTCGGAGACGATGTTAAACTGCAATTTCATGAGGAAATGTGTCCCTGATATAAGGCACCACAAAATACATCAAAATACAGTCAATTTAGTAACGACTGACCCAATAAGTGAGTTCTAGAGCAGAATTTGTAAATTAGGAAGGTTTATTAAAACATTCTAATGTTACAATACAGAAAAGGCAAGGGCATATGCATACCGTCATTGCCATGAAGGTTCCTGGCAATAAGGCATTACAGAGCTATGGGCAAAATCAAAAAGTCTTCTATGTCCTGATGGAGTGTGGATATTATCTGACGTCTACCATTATCAATTCTCACCTGTAAAAGATCATAACGACAAATATTTCTTGATGAAGACATGTTAAGCTACTAAGTCAAAAAAGAAAAAAACATGAGAATACATGCTGCATCGTAAAAGCATGCAGAAGGTTCTAAAATGATGACACGAAAATGTAAACCAAATAATGGACACAATGAGAAATATACATGAACGTATTTACGTGTTGTGAGAAAACAAAATATTGTTAACATAGAGAGTTTTGTGATAATAACATTCAAAATGTGTATCATAACTAAAATATATACACGAATTATAAAGTTCTTCAAATGCGAAAGTGATTATATTTAGAGAAATCTGATATAGTGCATATCTGCGCTCCTGTAGCGTTTATACAATAACACATGTATTGAAAGTGACACGATCATTGTTTGCTTTGAAAATGATAACGTACAAATAATGCTAATAAAATTTTTTGGTGGTGCCTAATATTGATATGTAGTACCTGAAAGAAACTATAACTACTATAATGGAATGAATAGAAAATTCATGTATGAAAATGTGTGATTTATAATGAAGTTAAACGGTAGTGATTCAGCTAAATTTCATTTATGCCTCAAATGCTCCTCTTTCTCTGCGTTAATGTAAAGCCAAGCGAGACAGTCACCTGAGAACTTTCTGTGAAGTTTCATTTCTGTATTAGCTAACAATGGACTCACTTCTCGCTAAGAAGTGTATTCATAGAAATGTAACAGTATTGTTGCAAACCCAGGAAAAAGCGCCTGGGAATGGACGGACTGTGAGCAAGGTAATGTTCCACCCACTTCCGTGGAAATGACGAAATGGGAATACATTCGAAATAATGACTCTTAATGAAATTTGCAAAAGGATTACTTAATTCTTCAAGATTTGTGTGATTCACTAATCACCCTACAACAGCCCACCATGAGTGACCAATGATAACCCCATCGACTGATAGAATTGATACGTTAAGAGGTGTAAACCTGTGATATTTGGAGGTATAATTGCCCCATCGGAGGAGGAGTCGGAGGCTGGCTGGCAGATTCCTTTCCTGCCTGGCATGCTGTCGGACAGACTTTTGATGCCTATTGTGTTTTCTTTGCCCCTTTCCATCCATACTGGGTGGAATAGACTTTAATGAACTGAACTATATCCAGCTGCGACCTCGAATCCTGTACTTTGCCGGCAGGTGAAGTTGTGCAGGATAAATAACCTTCAGCTGAGAGGATATCTGACTCCGACTGTGGCACATGGTGCTGCTGTTCAGACTTGACCAGATCTAATTGAGGACGACCTTGAAGCGATCAGCTTTGCTTTGGTTTGTATGACTAATAACTGAACCTCAAAATCTATCCTGTTTTCTCTCCACAGAGGATTTTCCAGCTGTCTAATAATGTTTTGTGTTGTGAGGCTATTTGTAATAATACACTGTCATTAAATCTGATTTGAAATGTATTTTTTTGACTTGCCTATCCAATATGAGGCATTAGATAAATATTTCTTATGAATTATCTTTATCGATTCTGGCTCCTTCTTTTGGTCATATTTCTTGTATCAAGGCGTTTTTTATCTGTGGATGAGAAAGGTTTTGAATTTGGCTTGAAATAACAATTATTTATTCCAGGTCCTCATAGAATAATTGTTCACGTTTCCAAGTATTCTAGTCCCTGGCATCTCAACAAAAAGATCTATCGGAGGACCTTGGTTTGTAGAAATCTAAGGAATTATTGAGAGTCTGAGGGTTGTTGATGAAATGGGCCTCGCAAGATAAGATTGTTATAAGGGTGAAAGGAAAATTTGCTACGCTTCGCGCTGCATCAGTACCAAAGGAGCAACAAAATCAATAAGGAAATTGGATAGCATCCCTAGCAGCAACATCAGAAAGAAATCAGGAGAGTTTCTGGACCCCCCCTCTGAATTTGAGGTTTTATATACACTTTTCATACATAAGAAAGTACACAAACTGCAAATTCATCATCCTGTGAGCAAGAGTTGCAATCTCAGCAAATAAGAGCAAGGTTCTATTAAACATCATATTGCCTTACCATCCTAATGACCATCCCACTACATGAATATTGAAGAAGTCATCCGGAGATGGCAGGACAAATGAGCTGCAAAACAACAGCAACCTATTATGAATGAATACAGCACAGTGAGCTAGCGGAAGAGACCTTGGACACTTTAAACATTACTGAGCCCATGTTGGAAAATGTTCTTTGAGAATAACGAGAACAATATAATTGGAAATAAACAAACATAGCTTTGCTTGACTGTGGGCAGCAGAAATAATAAACAGTGAATGTGCAAGCTGAGACATCCATTTTGAACAAGATGTTGGTGAGGAATAACTGAGGCCTAGTTAGCATAAGCCAGAAAAGCGCACTTTAACAGGTCGTATTAAAATGATTTCAAATGTAATAGCACCATGTAATTGTACACATATAAAATCAAGAGTAAATCTGCATACTGCACACTGTTAATAATTCACAAAAGTATAAATGGACAAAAACTCTAAAAGCAGCATCATCCAGGGCTTGATGGGGATTATAGTACAAAGATGAAAAGTAGTTATAGACACAATCAAGTATTTTTTGTTGTGGATAAGCTATGGTGCCAGGCTGGAGGTAAATTGACACTATCAGGGTTGTCATATGCTACTGTCTGGCAAGCCATGACAGCAATCTTAATGTATTATCCGTGTAGGACCACTTAGAGTAGGCCACAAAGTCAATGCAGCGTAAATGTTCGAGCATTTCTGCGTGCTTTGCCAGTGCATGTTCAAGTGCTTCTTTCCTCATGGGTTCAGGACCATTCCCCTTTACAGGTAGGATAAATTGCCTTGGATTTTCAGGATTTTAACCTCAGTCTCTTTCAGGACTACTGTCTGCATTTATTCCTCTTATCATCACTTTATACACCTCCCATTCCATCCCCAGTGAAGTAATTGTGCCATGGTTTTCTCTTAAGTAATTAGCAATGTGCTAATGTTCTCCAGAATACTGGATCCTCCAAAGTCCAGGTCAAGATTGGAGGAGTTGTTTAAACCCCTGAAATTCCACGAATAAAGGGGTGTGGGCTGAGATTCCTCTGCCAGGGTATTCAGCATGTTCTGTGTCACAGCTGCCGTAGCTCCTCAGAAAGGGCTCTGACAATGCTGTGGTTAGAAGTGGATTCTGTCACGCAGGATGCGGTCTTGCCTTTGCGGATGCATTCTGTACATCAGAAGCCTCGCCCTAAATGGAAGTCCTCGTACCATGCATCCAGGGAGCAAGAATAAAGGCTGCATCCGTAGACCCACCACTCGCCTGCTATTGTGATATACTTACCCTTTTATACTTACCACGCTGACATCTGTTTGTATAGTCTTGATTCCACCCCCGTATTTATGCTGCTCTGCCTGACCTGGAGACTTGGAGCCTGACTGTCTTTCTGCCTCGCATGGAGCCGTCGTGCTCGCCTCGTCTTTTTGTCATCATCGCTCCTCAGTAGGACACTGGGGGATCTGCAAGAGAAATATATTGTACTTACCAACAGAGAATTGTTGCTTTAATGTGGTAACGTGCAAAGTATAAATGTCATAAGAAGAAAAACTTACTTTAATGGACACTTGTTCTTGTGCATCACTTCTTCTGAATACTGAAGTTCCTGGAAATATAAATACACTATCTGAGATTTAGAAACATACCTTTTTGCGCAAGACCGATAATTGAAAGTCTTTAATGGACATTGAAGATTTGTTATTTACAATTTTTCTGATTTAGCCTTACTGTCAAAATTGCCTTACTATTGGAAGTATTTAGGGAATGATTATATAATTCTCTGGATCATTCCCATGGTATAAAGCGCTCCCTATATGGTTCGATAAGTAATAATAGTGTCCCAGGAAGGGTGATTATGTTGTGCTAGAACATTCACCAGAGTCCTCATTTGATGGTATTGTTTGTTTCTCTCTAGGGGTCATTGAACATATATGTTGTATCCTTTTAAATCAAAGTCCTAGGTAGAGAAGAGGAAGTCTTAGGCAAGCTAGGTTTTAGGGGAGAGGGTTATCCATTTGGACCCTGTATGAGAAATACCCCATAAGTTACACATTTTTCTTCTTGTTTTGTTAGATACATTACTTTAGTGACTTGAGAGGGAACCAGTTTGAAGTATTCTTGGTAAGAAGAGCCACACTAAACAGAGGATGTTTCTCTTCTTTTATCCACTTTCCGTTTACCCAGAGGACTGGCGAAGTTTGAATCTTTTGTCAGGATTCGTGCAGTGTAAGTGTTGTGAACTAGCTCTAGGACCACATCTCGCTCCTGAAATATTGCACAACTTAAGGAAAAAAAAAACAGGTTAGTGCTTAAAAATTATACTTTGTAAGATGGCTGAGGGAGTCAGCGCATAATATTCTGTCCAGGCGGGCAGACAGGTCATGGGGGTCCGAATAATAAGTACATTTTTATTTCAGGATTTGGTGTCTCCATACGTCAAGCAGCGACCAGTGCATCAACCAGCGAGTCAAATTTTGAGCATTTTGGATGGTGTAGGCTTGAGAAAGAGGAGGATGTTAACTGTCCAAGTTGACGTTTAAGGCACAGTCAAAGTCTCCTCCTGGAATCCACAAGACCCCAGCCTACTGTGAAAGGCAATCAGTTAAATTAGCCATGAAGCTCACCTGATCAACCTTTAGACCATAAATGCTTCCCAGTAGGACCTGGGTGGCATCCAATCGACTTTCCAATTTTCCTTCTTTGTCCAATAGTGTTGTGATCGGTTGAAAAGGGATTCCTGCCCGCACCCACTTCATAGTCCCCCGGCCATATGCTAAATATCTTGTGGAGTAGATTTTTCCATGCTAGCGTTTCTCAAGTTTGGCAGCCTCTGACATAGTAATATGTTCTCCTGAAGAAATATGATGTGTGGACCCTGTCGCTAAATAAAAGACTAGATAGCACATCTTCTGTGCTCTGTGTGCATCCCATGTATATTCCAAGTAAAAAATTGAATATTAGTAGTGGGAGTCATGCTGGGTGGTATGAAAGTCCCTCAATGTGTATGGTCATCCACTCAGGTCCACACGTACCTTGCCACATCCCCACCAAGAACTGTCATACTGAGTGTCATGTATGTGTAAGTGTGACTCTTCCTCTGGTATGTAGGTAGGGACCTGAAGCAAACAGCTGCAAGTCCAAACTGTTTAAAGTATTTAACCTGATTCATGAGGTGTGGCAGGTCTCGAAATCTGTTAGGCTATGTGGGGGTCCGGTCCCCCTAATCCTATATCAGCATTAAGAGATTTAGTGTTTTAATATGTAGCCCCTAATGCTATCCCAGAAGAGACTCAAAATCAGTTCATTATTCCATTGCACATCATAGAATGAATAATAAGGCTCTTTTTCAGCCGGGAAATTGTTGATGTCATTATGACCTTACACGTTTCAACAGGTCATCATTAGGACTCAGCAATTGGTGAGCACAAAGAGAAAAAGATTCCTGCAAGATGAGTTCCATCAGAATGGTTATATCTGGAGGCCACCCGCTTATGTGATAGTAAAAGTGAAATGGTCCACAAAAATAGCAAGTAGCTGTGCTAGGAAGTCACTGCGCTCAGTAAGGGGCCTGGAGAGAAAATGCTTCATCAGAAAGGGCATTTTAGGGTGAAGCACGTAAAAGATTCCCTTCTCCTCCTAGGTCTACAGGTGACTCCTGTTCTACCTGGATGTTCATCTCTGGGTGGCAGCCCCAACCCAAGGCAGCTCCTCCACGTAGGTGATCTCAAATTTAGGAGGGCCCAATCCAGATTTCTGAGATGCCATGGGTGCTCAGTCCCTCTACCCCTCCCTCCCTCAAAGGACCAGTAGAGCCAGGCTGAACCTGTTCAGGTAGGCTGCGCAAGTGCCACAGGTGTCAGCCCAGTCCCACAAGCAGAGGGGCCACAAGGTCAATTCCCCAGAGTAGCCCGTGTGCGGTTGAGCAGCGTGAGAGCTCAAATTGTCCACTGCACCAGGAGTTCACGCAATACATGACCGGGAGAGTTGGGTCAAGTGTATCCCAGTCCGCAGGACAAAGTTACTACTTGCCAGCATGCCATGCTCTTAATTACCCAAGTTTTTCGTGGGTACTTACCACATTGATCTAAGGTGGATGCTTGATGTTAGTCGATGGCGTGCTACAGCAATGGAATAGCTCAATTTAGATTCTCTGAGCACAGAGCCTCTCTCATCTGCGGCTTCCATCTTCAGCACCCCAGCCACATCCAAGCAATGATTTCTTTTCTATTGATTGACAAATATGTTTTATTTTTGCTTTGTCTAAAAATGCCTCTTTTAAAGTATATCATGCCCTAAGCTAAACAACCTTTCTCTCTATCTCCCTTCTTCCATACCATTCTGTAAATTATGTGTCTGTCAGTATACACTCAACTATAGCACAACATTGACTTGTATTCTTGGATCCAATGTCATAGTTAAGCTCTAAAACAACATAGTAAATAGTCACTTGCATCCTAATGATTAAGGTCTTAGATGCTCACTCCATATGTCAGGGTTATAATCATGGTATTTCAATGGTCATGTGTCTTTCCAATTACAAAAAGTTCCTGTGTTCAACAAATATAGAGAAGGATGACTTATTTCTTATTGATTGGCAAGTATGTTTTCATTTCACTTTGTTTAAAACTGCCTTTTTGTAGGTCTGTCAAGCTCCAAAGCTAAAAACAACGCCTCTCTATTTCACTTTCCTCCTTCTTCCATCTCATTCTGTTAATGACAGAGCTGTCAGTAGATACTCACCTATGATACCACATTGACTTCTATTCTTGGTTTGAATGTCATAGTTAGGTTTTGATCTGACATAGCAAAAATTCACTTGTGGCCTATGGTTTAAGGTATTAGAATTGCGCTATTAAATGTAGGATTTCCAATCGTTTTGTTTCACTGGTCATGTGTCTACTCAATTAAAAAAAAATTACAATGTTCAACACATGTCTGGAAATATGATTTCTTTCTTATTGATTGCCAAATATGTTTCTTGTTTACTTTGAAAGGAGTTCCCGGAGAGCCACGAGAAGGTAATCCTTGGTGTTTGAGCAGCACCCAGCATTATCAATGTGAAGGCGCCTTTACACCTCTCGTGGCATCTCATGGAGCGGATACGTTAATATACGAATGTTTCTTTACAGGATATACAATTGGTATATTGTGTCTACTGCCCTAATAGGGTACATGGAAGAGTATGTGTGACCAGCAGGCATATGTACATTTATAATATCACCCAGTGAGGTGCATTAGGGATCGTTCTGGTCCTGAGGAAGTAAGCCAAGGGGATGGCTTCTGAAACATGTCGACCCTGTAGAAAGTGACCTATCAAAGTACACTATCTACACCTCCCCACTTTTACTATTCTCAGCTAGGGAAGCCAATAAAGTGTATTTTTTTTCCACTAGCCAGGGAATTTTAAAATCAACACTTATATATATTTTTTCACGATCCCACGCACTACACATACACACTAATCACTAAATTAAGTGCTCCCGCGTCTACGTAGGTAGTAGCACACCCCGTCCCGTAGAGGGGCGGGAAGACCCCAATGATGAAGCATGACACTGAATCAGGTTTCAGTGTGTGAGGGGTATTTTACAATTTTTTGAACACTGCCCTTCCTATAAACTAGAGAAGGATTTTTTCCAGACATCATCATTAGAACACATTAAAAACACCTGCAGTAAAACTGAGTATACACTTATACACATATATATCTTTATGTAGATAATGGTACAATCCCTTTGTTGAATTACTTTGAAAGGAAGCCTGAGCATGCGTCTAGCTGCTGCATTTTGGATGGTCTGCAGTTCTGGTCAGTTGTGCTCTGATACTTACGTATAGTACCTTGCCGTAGTCCAGCTTGTTGATGACAAGGGCTTGGGTGACGGTTTTGCGTGTGTTGATTGAAAGTCATTTGAAGACTTTCTTGAAGATTTTGAGATGTGGATACAGGTGGCGGCAACTGCGTTGAGTTGGCTGGTCATTGTGGGCTGGTTGCCAACCCTTGTTCCAAAGTTTTTGGCTTGGGGTCCAGGCAGGGTGTAGGGTCAAAGTACGCTGGCCACCAGGTGGCGGTGCATAGAGAGGTATCTCTGCTGAAAAGTACTACTTCCACTTTGTCTCTGTTGTGTTTTAGTCACTTGGTCTTCATCTATCGGTCTACTTCGAATATGCAGGTGGGGAAGTTGGTCCATGTGCTAGAAGTTTCATCGGAGAGGATGAGTTAGGTATCGTCAGCACAGGAGACGATTTTCGTTTCATGGGTCTGTGTGATGTTTGTGAGTCGGGCCATATGGGCTTTGAAAAGTGTGTGCCTGAGAGATGATCCTTGGGGTACACTGCAGATGATTTTGCCAGTGAAGAGGTGGAGATAACCCCGCAGACTGACTGGATGTGGTCTATGAGGAAATAGTAGATCCAGCGAAGCGTTGGTCTTTTTTTGCTGACTTAAAGGGACATTGTATCAGGATGGGGGTGAGAGCCACTGTTGAAAGTGTTGGATAGGTTGAGTAGGATGAGGGCTGTGGTGTCGCCACTGTCCATGGTAAGTTGGATTTCGTCTGCGACGGCCTCAATGCTGTGATTTGACCTGAATCTGGATTGAGTGAGGTCAAGGAGGGTTGGTTGTTAAGGTGGTTGGCTAATTGCTTGTTGATGATTTTCTTCGGGACTTTTGCTGGGTAATGCAACAAGGAGATCAATTGGTAGTTAGCCAGCATCTTTGGGTCTTCTGAGGCTTTCTTCAGGAGGGGCAGTATGGTTGCATGTTTCCAGGCTCCCGGAAAAATGGTTCTGTAGATGGAGTTATTCAGTATCAGCTTTAGAACTGAGCTGAGGTGGTACAGGTCTTTGGTGCAGAAGTGATGGGGACAGGGGACCAAAGGTGCTCCAGAGCAGATGGACCAAATTGCCATTGAAGCTTCAGAAGTGGAGATGGTGTGCCAGGTGGTCATGGTAGATCTATGAGGGGAATCTAAATGTGAATGATAGAAGCAAAAGTGGAATGATCTGGCTGTGGCTCAAAGTAGATGTTGCTGATCTTGCTGCTGAAGAAGTAGGAGAGCTGGGTGCAGAGATCCTGTGAGGGGGTCATGGCTGTGGAGCTTGCAGGGGTGTGGTGAAATCCTTCCTGTTGGCTAAGATTTCTGTAGCGCTGCTGGTGCTGTTGGTTTTGATGTGTTCAGTGATAGCTGAATGCTTGGTGGACCTGAGTTGCTGATCTTAAGGCTGACTTGTAGATGCATTTTTTGATGTTGTTGTGGGTCTGTCTTTATCTGCATTTGAGTTGCTTCCAGTGACATTTGGTGAGACTGAGTTGTTTGGGATACCAGATTGCTTACTGCCTTGTCCTAGTGGTAGAGGTGGTTTTTAGTGGGGCCAGGGGGTCTGTGCAGGAAGTGGTCCAGGTGCTGAAGTTGGTGGTGAACCAAAAGGCGTCATCGTAGTGTTGTGGTTGGTGGACTAGGAATTCTGAGGTCCATGTTTCTTCTGGGATCCAATTCCAATTTCATTTGGCAGATTTGGTGGGTGCAGTTCCGTGCTAGTGTGGAGTGGTCAGGTTGAAATGGACGAGGATGTGGTCAATCCAGGTGAGAGGTGTGGACTTGTCAATCATGATGTCACAGAGGTTAGTGACAACAGGGTAGCGGAGAAAACTGTCAGAGTGGGTGGGCTGTTCAATCACTGGGTGAGTCAGAGAGTGGGCAGATCCTCCAGGAGGTTCTTTGTGTTGATACTGGTGAGGTCCGAAGTGGACGAATGAGCTGCAGTTGACTAACAGAGGGACCTCAAAGTCCACAATATTGTTGCCAAGGTTGGTGCACAGACCTGTAGATCAGTAGTTGAGGGCTCTGCCCAGGGTAAAGTTTCTGTAGATATAATGTTTGAAGGCCAGGTGTTCCATACTGTAGCTGGTGTATGTGGACGTGGTGTATCAGTGAATGTTCTCTTTGGAAAAAATGGCAAGTCCTCTTCCGGGTCTGCCAGTTCTGTCCTGTCTTACGATCTTGTAACAGGCAGAGATCACAGTGGCAATGTTGAGGGCTGATAATGAGGTCAAGCAGGTGTTGGTCAGGAAGAGCACAAACACGACCCACGGCCAGTTCTCCTGCCTCCACTGCCGCCAGACCCTCACCGCCACCCTGGCCTCCAACACCGCCGACGCCAGCACCAGCGACACCCTAAAATGCATCCTCCTCAACGTACGCTCCGTACACAAACACGCCATGGAAATCTGGAACCTACTCGACTCTCTCTCGCCCGACATCGCCTTCTTCACAGAGACCTGGACCAACGCATCCTCCGCCCCCGACATCAGCACCGCCATCCCAGACGGATACAAGATCCAGAGGAAAGACCGCCTCGTCATCGCCCACAAGAGCACCCTCCGCCTCACCACCTCCAGCGAAACCTTCCCCTCTGCCGAACACCTGCACTTCCAGATCCAGACCACCCCCAAAGCCACACTCCGAGGAACCCTCATCTACAGACCCCCCGGCCCCCGAACACCCTTCGCCACCACCATCACTGACTTCATCGCACCCCACGCCATCGCCTCAACAAACTACATACTCATTGGAGACCTGAACTTCCACCTTGACAACCCCAGCGACCCCAACTCCACTATCCTTCGTGACAACCTCGCCAGCATCGGACTTAAACAACTCGTCAACACACCGACCCACAGAGCAGGACACACCCTCGACCCCATCTTCGCGGCAGAAAACAGCCTCCAATTCAGCCACACAACGCAGTCGCAATGTACTGACCACCACTGCGTACACTTCGCCATCAACAAACCCAAGGCACCCAAACCAGCCCCACGCCCACCTCGAAGGAACTGGAGCAAGGTTACCAACGAGCAACTTAACTCCACCCTCACCCGAGACAACCACACCTGGGCACCCGACGCAAACGACGCAGCCAGAGAACTCCACACCTGGATCTCCAACTGCACAGACGAGCTCGCCCCGCTACGCAACCCCGACAGGCAACGCCTCAGGAAAGCCGCCTGGTTCACCACCGCTCTCCAAGAAGCCAGACGCACCTGCAGATGCCTGGAGAAGAACTGGAGAAACACCAAGACAACCGAAAACCACACCACCTACAAGGACGCCATGACGGACTACCACAACCAGATCAGAGCCACAAAGAGGAACTTCATCCACAACAAAATCCTGGCCAACTCCACCAACTCCAAGGAACTTTTCAGTGTCATTCAAGAATTCACCAACACACGCAGCGAAGCCACAGACATCACCCCATCCCAAGACCTCTGTGACAAGCTTGGAACCTATTTCCACCTCAAGATCAAAAACCTCAATGACAACTTCATCGACCATCCACCAAGCGCCACAGATAGCACCCCGCCCCCCAGAAACACCAGCCAGCCCACCATCTCCAACTGGACACCGATCATGGCCGAAGACACCGCCTCGACCATGAAAAGCATCCACTCGAGGGCCCCCACCGACCCCTGCCCCCCTCACATCTACCACAGAGCCACGGCCACCATTGCACCCGAACTACAATGCACCATCAACACCACCTTCAAAACAGGCACCTTCCCAGACGACTGGAAGCACGCAGAAGTCAGACCCCTGCTCAAGAAGCCCACAGCTGACCCCACCGACCTCAAGAACTATCGGCCCATCTCGCTCCTCCCCTTTGCAGCCAAAGTTGCAGAGAAAACAGTCCACAGGAAACTGACACGATTCATTGAAGAGAACGCCGTCCTCGACCCGTCCCAATCCGGATTCCGAAGCAACCACAGCACAGAGACCGCCCTACTCGCCGCCACAGACGACATCCGCACCCTCCTGGACCAAGGCCACTCCGCAGCCCTCATCCTACTCGACCTATCAGCGGCCTTCGACACCATCTCCCACTGCACACTAGTCACCAGACTACACGACGCAGGCATACAAGGAACAGCCCTGGACTGGATCCGATCCTTCCTCACAGGAAGAAGCCAAAGGATCAGACTCCCACCCTTCCTCTCCGACCCGACGAAAAACACCTGCGGAGTCCCACAGGGTTCATCACTGAGCCCCACCCTCTTCAACATCTACATGGCCCCCCTCGCAGCCATCGTCCGGCAACACGGCCTCAACATCGTATCCTACGCCGATGACACCCAGCTCATCTTCTCCCTCACCAAAGACCCCATCACTGCCAAACTCAACTTCCAGAAACGAATGCAAGACGTTGCAGTCTGGATGACCAACAGCTGCCTGAAGCTCAATGCCGAGAAGACAGAAGTCCTCGTCCTCAGTACCACCCCTTCTGCATGGGACAGCACCTGGTGGCCGACCGCCCTCGGAAGCCCCCCTACCTCCTCAGACCACGCCAAGAACCTCGGCATCGTACTCGACTCATCACTCACCATGAACAGACAGGTCAACGCCGTCACCTCCAGCTGCTTCAACACCCTCCGCATCCTCCGCAAGACCTTCAAGTGGATCCCCCCTAAGTCAAGGAAGACAGTCACCCACGCACTCATCACCAGCAGACTGGACTATGGAAACGCACTCTACGCCGGCATCAACAAGTCCCTACTCTGCAAACTCCAGACAATACAGAACACCACCACCAGACTCGTCCTCATCATCCCCCGACACGAACACATCAGCCAACACCTACGAAGTCTCCACTGGCTCCCCGTGGAGAAAAGAGTCACTTTCAAAATCCTCACTCACGCCTACAAATGCCTACACAACAACGGACCCAAATACCTCAACAACAGAATCAACTTCCACGTACCCAAAAGAAACCTCCGATCTTCCAACCTCGCACTGGCCGAAACCCCACGCATCCACAGAGCCAGAGCAGGCGGAAGATCCTTCTCTCACATTGCAGCCAAGACCTGGAACGAGCTACTGGTAGACATCAGACGTGCCCCCTCCCTGAACACCTTCAGGAAGACCCTCAAGACCTGGCTCTTCGGCTAAACAGATCTGCGGACCCCCCCTCAGCACCTTGAGACCCTCACAGGTGAGTAGCGCGCTTACAATTCCCTGATTGATTGATTGATTGATTGAAGAGCAGGTCCGGTGAGAGGTCATGAAGGAGGTCCTAGAGTTCTGTGACATGTATGTTGAGCAACTGGGTTTTGAGGAAGAGGCAGGCCATGAACAATTGGGAGCTGTGTGCGGGTGTGGTGTGGAGTGACTGGTCCTGTGTGCTGGGAGGAGAGGGAATGTGGGGACAAGGAGTGCAGGTTGGGACTAGTTGCAGAGAAGAAGCAAGTGGCACAAGAGAGTGCACCTTTGGTCTTAGCCAGAAAAACCCGGCCGCAACGCTGGGTGGCACATCGGGCTTGAGGATGTGAAGGCCTGTGGTGGCGTAGGGTCTTGGTGTGCAGTGAGTGTGAGGAGGACCAAAGTTCAGGCATTGGCCACTTACGGCCAAAGACGGGTCTGCTTTTGATGAGCCTTTGGAATGCAACAAAAATCTTTAGGTAGGAGTCGGAGGGGTGAGATTCCAGGTGTGATAGGCAGGGATAGAGTGGGTACTCTCCTATGGCACCACAATGACGTGTTATTGGTTTGAATCTCATAGTTAGGTTTTGATCCAACTTAGCAAAGAGAGTCATTTGTGGCCTAATGTTTAACTTGTTAGACTCTCATCTGAAGGTCAGGGTTCCATTCCTGGTATTTCAACGATCATGTGTCTGGTCAATTACAAAGAATTCAATGTTAAACAATATAGGATATTATGATTTCATTCTTATTGATTGAGAAATATTTTTTCTTTTCTGTTTGTGTAAAAATGTCTCCTTAAATACATGAAGTGCCAAAGCAAAAACTTCTCTTTCTCTCTCCACTTCCTTCAATCCTCCAAACGCGGTATTTCAATGGTCAAGTCTGGCCAATAACAAAATGTTCAAGTGCTCAATTAAAAGAATGAAATATGATTTCATTTTGTCTGAAAATGCCTCCCTTTAAGCAGCTTATGCTCCAACTCCAAAACAACTTCTCTCTAGCTCTTCCACTCCTTCCATCCCATTCTGTAAATAATGTAGCTGTCAGTGTACCATCACCTATGACAACACATTGACATCTGTTCTTGTAATGAATGTCAATTCCAAGTTTTGATGCAAAGTAATAAAGAGTTATTTGTGGCTTAATAGGTTACAATCTTAGACTGACATTCTGATGGTCAAGGGTTCTAATCCTTGTATTGCAATGGTCATTTGTCAGTACAATTACACAACATTCCAATATTCAACAAATGTAGTGAAAGATTATTGTTTTGAAATGTTTTTTTCTTTTCATTTGGCTAAAAATCCCTCTGTTTAATCATTATGCATTAAAGCTAAAAGGAATATCTATCTCTCTCCTCTCCCTCCCCTCCTTCCATCCCATTCTGTAAATGATGTGGCTGTCAATGTAGACTCATGTATGGCAGCACATTGACATGTTCCTGGGTTGAATATCATAGTTTAGTTTTTATCCAACCTGAATAGGGCAGACTGTCTGCTGTACATACATGGATGGTCTCAAGTCTGTTGGGCCTCAAGTATGTTGGACCATAAGGTTTCGGCTGGCAAACTCAGTGGATGCTCCACTGGCTAAAACGTGACAGTCCAGCCAGCTCTGAACAGAGTTGTTGCACAGCCAATTTGGCAGATAGGATATTCTGCCACATTGGTACCAGCCGAAATCTAATTATGCCCAAAGTGGCCTCCAGCCTCAAACCAATTTCCATCTCAGCACAAAGCATGACCAAAGACCATTCCCTATCGACCAAGCCTGTTCTGTATGGCAAAAGCTTGACCACAGGATGCCATTGAGCACCTTCAGTGGTGTGATCTCTGATTTCAATTATTATATTATAAGTAACATCACCAGTGTTGTCAGTGATTATGTCATTTGTAATTTTATCTGTGACTAGGTGTGGAAGTCATAGGGCAGCACCCCCTTCCTGGGGGGGAGAAGGGGGGAGGGGAAGGGTGCAGACCCTGGAACCTATGGCCTCGGGCCCCAGGGAACACTAGCTTCTCAGGTGGTGCTTCCTGGGTACAGGCAAGTGGAGATTGGTGGTTTAATAGGGGTTTAGCTTCAGGGCAGGGTGTTTGGGCTGAGACACCCCCCAAATAAATGCATTCCTGGCATGGTAGTTGGGTCTGGGGGCACTGAGTTGGGTCTGCAATGTCTGTGTTGGTTTTTCTCTTGTCCTGATTTCACTCAGATGTTTTAACTTGTTAATTTTTTGAATCAATAACTTAAATCTATATAATGACCAGTTTACCAAAAAAGTAGTAAATCTGCACCCATCAAAGTACTCCTTGAATGGATGCAAATTTACAACTTTTTGGAATTCGTAAACAATGGAAGTAGAAGGTTTGGAGAGCTGCGCTAGTCTCATATTTCAAGTCATACTACTGGCAATGAAACACCCAACAAATGCTTGCAAACAGTCTAACCACTCGGCATAGCATTGCAAACCATTGATTTTCACCCACTGTGCCACTCCAGAGAGAGGGCCTGATTAGAGTTTGGCAGACAGAGTAAAGGCAGACAGGGTGGCGGAGGACTTTACATTAGTCACCCTGCCCTCCAACTTTAGAGATGACCCCCAGCCAAAGGACACCTCTATGTGTTGCCAGGAACCGCCATCATGGCAGTTCCTGAAAGCATAGCAAAGGTTTGACAGACAACTCCATTAAACATGACGGATAGCTGTTAAGCTTTTCCAAAGTTTTTAAATTTTCAAAAACAAACTTCTAGAGCAGGAGTTTGTTTTGAGAAAAAAACCTAATTTCCCCGACACCATGGGAGTTTTCTCACATGGTGTGGTGGTAATTTTTCTTTCTTTTTAACTAGGCTTCACCACCTGGTGGTGATGGACAGTTAAAAAAAAGCCACCCAACCGTCCTACTCTGTCGGGCCGTTGGAAATGGTTTTACACTAACAGAGTCAATTTTACTCCATTAGTACAAAACTTGAGGTCCACCCAACTTAAAATTGGGTGGACAGACCTTGAGTTTGGCGGCCAGGGTAGTCCGTCACCATTGCAATTGCAATGGCGTACCCTGTCTGCCAAACTCTCCTCATGGGAACAATCCATCCATCTTGAGCCTTTGTCATCTCACTCATTCACCCTTTGGCCCACTGCTTTTTTAGTTGGGGAAATTATTTGAGATTCACACCCACCGAATCTAACTGACTAACCTACGCCCCTGTAGGGGAAGAATTATATTCTCTTCACAACCCTGCAAAAAAAGCTTTAAAAGTTGTGCTTGACATAAATGCACAACAGCAGAATGACTCAATAACCTTCATTTGTTTTCAAAGTACATCGGCAAATACATATTGACTATCCTGGATGTTTTGAATGGCAGAGCCTTTTCAAATGCTATGAAAGACATGACTGTCACAGAAGTGCCAAGGTTTTTAAGTCTATCTTTTAGTAAAAAGCAATCCGGTGCCCAAAAATTGCTTTTAAACATTTCAGATGTTAAAACAATGTATTACTACTGTATGATTCAAACTAAAGTCAAATCTGTGGTTTTAAAGTTTTTAACAGAACTTTAAAATTGAAGATACAGTAGTAGTGCACTACTAACACATGTCTATTGCAATCCTTTATATAGGTTTGTTATATCTACCCAACATTCTATACAGTCTAAAACATCTTTTATTGTAAATAGGTAATGTAAAGAAACCTGTTTTAAAAGTATTTGATAACACTAGAGTCTAAGCTGAATGATCTCTTTATAAAAGGATATCAATAGACAATGCAGCAATTGAATGAATTCATAAAGAGTATGGGGCATATTAGCAAGACCCACGTTAAAATTATCGCCGTTTTAGCGGCAGTTTCCTGCCGCTAAAACGGCGATAATTCTAACGTGGGTCTTGCTAATATGCCCTATGTTTTACTGCTTGAAAAATTAAGGTGATGAAGATGTAACTGGTAGCTTTTAAAAGAGTTACAGATAGTCCAAAATAATCTGCAGAAAGTCTGTATGGGAGAAATGTTTACCAAAAGAAAAGGTAAAAAGGAGCTCTTAGTTAGTCAATAGTTAGAATGGCCTAAGAAATTTACCATTTAGGTAACAACTAGTGCTAGGCATAAAAATCTATGAGTCTCAGAAAACAAAAAAAATAAAAAGAGAGTTCATTATCACATTCTTGCAAGTGTTCCCAGACAGATGTCTAACTTTACGATGAAACTGCATAACCGGGCGAATTTAAAAGAGGATTGGGAAGTAACATCACAAAGATGCTGATGAAATGAGCCAATGTTTACAATTAGATGTAACCAGCCTATTGGTTTACTACATGCTAGATTTCTTCACAGCATAGCATCAGTGATTAAAGCTATCTATAAAGCTCTCACCAACATGTCTGTACAACATGTATGCACATATTTCCTCTCTCTAGACAATGCACAAATGAAAACCTTCAGAATCTCCAACCTCGGCAGTGAAACTGAAAAACTTTTGTTACACTGGCTGAGTCTTGCATAAATTTGTAAATTTCGTATTAGATTTTTATGCACAATTTCTGAAATCACACCTGAATTTGTTCTGCAACCATTCGGCTACCACTTACATTTCACAAATTACGGGTTTGTCTCTCAAGACACTTGTTTCAGGTCTCCTTCCTCATTATATTACTCTTTTACAGATGTTACAGAACCCCCGTTCTGACAATGACACTAGAACTAAGTCCCCATGGATCAAAACCCATCTACAGTTCTAAAAGGACATCAGTTCCAATTGACTAGGCCCAACACTGAATACTTTAGAGCTATAAAATGAGGTGACTGTGTTGGATGTTTTTTATTCCCTTGATGGGCTGACTGTTTAAATAGTTCTCCATTAACCATGCCATTTTGTTAGATTATTTCTGAAACAGCAACCTGGTTACCATAAAATGGCCTGGTTTCTTATTTATTTGACAACATACTACTTTGCTGACAAATGCTCTGTTTTGAGCTAGATATAGGAGGAGCATACAATTTAATTTGAATCTGGAAAGGCGATGAGTGATCAACTTTTTTCAGTACATGGTATGTTCACATTAAATGCCTGGTTTGCAACATTTAGTCAATGATATTGTTAGAGACATTTTGCATTAATATGTGGTAATTTACCTGGATTAAATCCTTGTGTACTCAAAATTTCTGACAGAACATACAAAGCACACGAGACAAGTCTCAGCTCCAAAAACGTGCCTAACATGCCAAGCTCAAAAAGTTTAAATTTGAATGATTTCAAGTCAGCTTCCTGGTATCTGTAATTTCAGAAAGAGGATTACATATGGGGCCAGATGTACAACCCTATTTTGCATGCGCAAACGGGTTTGCGACCCATTTGCGCATGCAAAATCGAATAGGGCCATGTGCAATCCCTATTTAGCGAGTCACAATTGTTTTGCAACTCGCTAAATAGGAATTGCGAGTCGCTATTAGGAAGGGGTGTTCCTAGGGCGTCCCTTCCTAATAGCGAGTCAGAGGCCTATGTAAGAATGTTTTGCAACCGCAATTGCGGCTGCGAAACACTTGCAATTTCCCGCCCTCTTCAAGAGGGTGGTTAAGCACTCACACATGGGAAGGGGTCCCCCTCTGTGAATGCAGGGGGAAATTTTTTTTAGGGGCAGGCAGTGGTCCCAGGGACCACTACGTGCCCTTAAAAAATGAAACGAAAACGTTTCATTTTTCTTTTTTTAAATGCATCCCGTTTTCTTTTAAGGAAGATGGGCTGCATTTAAAAAAAAACTGCTTTATTTAAAAGCAGTCCCAGACCAGACATGGAGGTCTGCTGAGCCCAGCAGGCCACCATACCTGGGAGGGTCAGCCATTTCTAATGGGGTCGCAAATTGCGAGTGCCTCATTAATATGCATGAGGCATGCAATTTGCAACCCCATTAGGAATCGCTAACTGTGTCTCAGACACTGTTGTACATGGCATTTAGCGACTCGCAAATTGCGATTCGCAATTGAGCGCAATTTGCGAGTCGCTAAATGACATGGTCGTACATCTGGCCAATGGATTCCAATAAAAGGAAAGCAGTGTTGAGTCTTGGAATGGCTCAGTCTAAAAATGTAAAAAAAAGTTCAAACTTTTCTAACTTTCGTTCATGTCTATAGAAAATTCATCTGGATCTTCCATGATTGTTTTACCCATAACACATCTTTCCAAGGCTGCCATTAAGTTCAGGAGAGGTCCAAAAAATAAGTCTTCGCTTTGCTTAAAGAACTGTTCACATCAGCTCCCATCTCACAATATCCAGATTGTGAAACATATGCTTCAGCATATGCCACAGAAGCAATAGTAACCTAACAGCATCTTGAGACCAAAGAATTGCGGGGCAAATTAGCAAGATCGGCGATAAAATTATCGCCGTTTTAGCGGCAGGAAACTGCCGCTAAAACAGCGATAATGGACTTGCTAATATGCGTTATAGAATTCCAATAGAAGCCCAGGTTAGATGTGCAGGACATCTAACCTGGGCTTCTATTGAATTCTATAACGCATATTAGCAAGCCCATTATCGCCGTTTTAGCGGCAGTTTCCTGTCGCTAAAACGGCGATAATTTTATCGCCGGTCTTGCTAATATGCCCCTGCATTCTTTAGCCCTCTTCTCTCACACTCTCTCGTCCACTGAAATAAATTAAACAATCTATGACAGAAAGTTGCTGGATATTATGTTATGAAAGCCTTTAGTCAATGGCGACACATTTAGAAGGAGCAAAGCATAAGGTGGTGTTGTGGATTGTCCAGAAAAACCTGGGCTTTGTGAAACCAATAAGGTGCAGTAATGTGAGGCATGCTAGATGGGCACTCTTTTTCTCTAGATTCATTATGACATCTCATACCACCCTGAATCTTAAAGCTGATGCTTTCTTTTACTCTCTAAGTAAAGGATCATCAGAGAGAGACATTCCACCAAAGATTCCAGCCTCTCAGCTTCCAAAGCCAATTGAGGAATTTAATAAGCATTTAAGAGAACCACATAGAAGGATCAACAGCATAGCTTCCTTTGCTGCTACATATCTCACTAAATTGCTAGCTCTTGTGAAAATATCTCTTCACTTTTCTTCGTCTAATGTTTTTCAAAGTTTTTCCCCACACCTTCTGGAATGAAAATTTCTCTTCTGCCATTTTATTTAAAAATCTTTAGATCCAGGAGTTTGCATGTCCCTCATCATCGTAATTGAGGAGGAATTTCTCAAAGGGGGTCAGGTCTCTTTTAGCCCCTTTTTAATTTCAGGGTTGATGGACCTAGTGCAACAGTTATAATTATCAAAAGTGCTCCATCTCCAGCAAGCCAAACTCCATTTTAAGATGTTCAAGAGGTTTTTGTTCCCCCATCCCCATCTCCCACCATTGTTGGAAAACCTGCCTATCTAGGTCAGGCATGAAATCAGAAATTCTAAGTGTTTCAGTCCCCAAAGGGATGACCCAGGTACTAAAACCCATGACTCATCTCCATTGTAATTGATGCTACTCAGTTTGTCAAATAACACATTCCGAAATTTGGAAATAAACTGTGCTCCCTTCTTCATAATGATTATTTCTGGTAATCCATGTAACCTCACAATCTCTTTCGAAAAGACTTCAGCTAAGTTGGGAGCAGATAGTGTCCTTCATAAGGGAAAAAAGTGATCTATCTTTTTAAAAGTGGCCACCACTACAGATATAATAGCCCATCCTTGTGGGGAGGTAGGTTTACTATAAAATCAATAAATATATGTGGGCCATGTTTGACAGGGCAATGGATGGTGGTTGTAACAGACTGGCTGTTTTTCCATGGAATGTCTTTGCTTGAGATCATAATGTACATTTTCTTGATGTATTGTTCAGTAGTGTTTTGCATTTGTGGCCACCAAAACATATGTGCTAACAATATATTCATTTTCCTAAGGCCAGATTGGCCTGCTGCTGGTGTCTTGGCATAAAGGGTTTAAACTCTACCACAAGACTTCTTGTGGAATTTTCAGCCTTTTTCATGTAATAAGAATCCTTTCTGAACATTTCTCTTGTATGGAAATTCTTGCACCTCCTTCTCTTTATTCACCTTGCTTGTCTTTCTTGTATATCTTACAGCAACGCAGCAGCTTGATCCCGAGATCCTTCTTAAGGGGTTAGTATGAATGGACTAGGCATAAAACATTCTTCCTCTCCAGTTTGTTGGGATGGTACGTCTGCCTTTCCATGCCTCTTCCCTGGTCAATACATATTTTCATATGTGAAATTTAAAAAAATTATGTTCATCTAGCTGATCTGGCATTGGAACATTTCATAGACTTGAGAAACCCCATGTTCTTATGATCGGTCCAGATTATAACTCTCTGTACTGCCCTTTCCAGATGGAGTCTACACTGTGTAATGACTTCATTGATAGCCAAAGGTTCTCTATGATAAATTGTGTATTTTCTTTCTGGAACCATTTCTAGAGTAGTATTCTACTGGATGTAGTTATTTTGTGATTGGATGTCCCTGTGAAAGAATCCCACAGTTGCAAAAGCAGATGCATCTATCTTCATGATGAACTGTCTGACATAATCGAGAAGTTATGGTGAAAGATGTTTTAGGAACACATCTTCTTGATATTTTTGCCTTACAAAAGTCACTCATTTCGCAGTTGTGTAATAGGAAGGATAAATCTAAAATAGTTTTGAATAAGTTATCTGTAAAAAAATTGCAAACCACCATGTTTTTTGATGTTTGGCTTCAAGGTCAATTTAACATTGCTGTATCTTTTTCAGGGCCCATCTGCAGTCCAAAAGATGGTAATACAAATCCTAAGAATGAAACGGCCGATGTCTCAAAGCAACTTTTCACCAACTTGCCGTATAATGAGTTGCCACAGAGTCGTGGAAAGACCTCTCTTACATACTTGTAATGTTATCAAATGGAGTCAGAAAAAAATACAAATGTCATCTAAATAAATTACAACAAAGGTGTCCAAAATGTCACAAAATATATCAGTAACAAGAAGTTGCAACACAGCTGGTGCATTACGTAGGGCAAATGGTAAGAACAGATATTCAAAATAGCCATACTGCCTGTTAGCGTCCATATTCCACTCATCCCCTCCTTAATACGAATGCAAACCAGATTGTAGGCTCCTCTTAAATCCAGTTTCTAGTCTTATCTAATAACATTGAGATTACAGCTAGGGAATAGCAATTCCTCATGGTAACATTATTCAATTCTCTATAATCAGCACAACTTTAATAAATAAGCTCCATCAGTGTTGGGAATGAAAAAGATAGGAGCACCTACATGGAGTGTAATGACTAATTCACTTTTGCAAGTTTTCTTCCAGATAGCCTTTAAGTACTTGATCCTCTTTGACTATGAGAGGATACATTTTGCCATGAGGGATGCTGACCCCAGGTATCAAATGTAAAATGCAATAATAACTCTGATGTCCGGGTAGAGTCTTGGTTCCCTTCTGAATTTACTCATCCGCAATAGATTGATATTGTTTAGGTATCATCTCTTCTGGTTTCTGCTTCAAAGCTTTGTAACATTTTAAGGCTTGTGTGTTGGGCACGTATGACAAGGATAACAGCGTTCTTTGCAAAATTCTGAAGAAAACACAATAGCTGTGTTCCTCCAATCAATTCGTGGTCCAAGACAACAAACTCAAGCTGTGCCCAAATGGCAGTAAGTGCAGAAGCATCAATTAGGTAAAATGTGAGAGATTTTCAATGGCCCATTTAAGTTACCAAAATCACTGGTCTGTTCTTTTTCTGCAGATATAGAGTGGTGTTGGAGTTTACATCTGATCTATGAAACACACTAGGGATCTGCTGTCAATCAAAGCCATTACTCTAATAGATCCTGAGGGTCGATCCAACAGGACGTCTATGTGAAAATTATTCTTATCAATAGCAAATGTGTCGTTGAATCAAGCCCACCAAGGGCTGTCTCGTTTCCCGAAAGCTGGGGACATTGTTTCACAAAATGTCCTAATTTGCCACAATATAGACAAATTCCTTCTTTTCGTCTCTTCTCCTTCACCTCCTTAGTAAGAGGACGATGTACCGATCTAATTTGGATTGGTTCTTCGGGATCGGTTTCTCCTTTATTGATATCAGAAGTTGAAAGTATTGAGTGCTTAGAAAAATAACCTTTTTTCAGTGCATCTTAAACTTTGCTGAACATCAATTCTACCAAAGCATTTGCAGTTGCAAGACTTTTAACTACCAGTGCCAAAGCATCTTTTAATTCCTCTCTGAGGCCATCGTAAAAACCAGCCACTGCTGTCTCATCCCTCTAAGTTGCCTCTATTTTAAGGTGCTGAAACTGGTCGATGTAGGTAAGAACATCACCGCTTCCTTGACGTACTCTGAGCAGATCAAAATGAGCGCCATGCGGTGTTTAACGACTGCCAAATTCAGCGGTGACTCATTCTAAAAACTGATCATGGGCAAAGGCTATAGCTCAACGTCTGGCAGGCGGTGCTGTGGTGGCCTCTGAACCAGTGATAATTCCCTTGAGAACTGCCCAGGTGAAATCCATCCCAATTGATAAGCGCCGCATTAGGTTGTGGGTGATGGTGATAATTCATTAATCTTTAGAAGAAATGCCCATTCTTGCCCATTGACTCTAATACCATCTTGTATTTTTCTATTAGCTTGTTCTATTGCTTGTTACTGATTGATTTCGGAATCCATGCTGTGCTAAAATGGATATTTCATTTTTGCGGACTAGTAAACTGCCAGAAAATTGAGTTGCACAGCTTGCTGTTGATGCTATTCCCTAACTTTCTAACTAATATAACCTGGAGTGCAATGATGAACCCATTCCCAAGGACATACAGAGAGGGAAAGAGAAGGGATAGGGTGGAAAGCAGAAGATCTGTACTAAAGTCAACAGGAGTAGGAGTCTCTGGTGCTCTGCTGAGGAGGTGTGGCAGATATGCAAAGCGTTTGATTGAAAGACTATTTATGAATGTTTTGTGTCACCCGTGCACCTCGCAAGGGGGCACAAGGGCGATGCAAAAACGAAGTCAGATTTATCAAGTCACGCAACGCCATCTTGTGTGGCCCTGCATGCTGCGTAATAACTCCAGAGTAACGCAATGCAGCATTGCGTTACTCTGCCCTTTGAAGGCATTCCATTAGTGGAGCATGAGTGCCCCTTCATGCTCAAAAACAATCCTGCTTACAAAGCAAGCACCTGGCGTTGGCACTAGGCAGCCAAAAGGGCGTCAGCACAAGGAAAGGACAGGAATGCTTCGTATTATGTTAAATACGGCGCCTGCCTGCCTTTTCCCTTTCACGCAACGCAGCAAGGTGGCCTGCTGCGCTGCGTGAAAGCTACATAAATATGTCCCTGTATTACTGAAAACCATGTCATTCCTTTTTTTATGGTACAGATGTTGATGAGCTGAAGGATGACCAGGATTCAACCTTCAAACAAGGGCGAGCAGACCAGAACACTACAGCAGACCAGGTAAGAGTAATACTATCGCACCACAAACAACTCATACTCTGAACGTGAGGGGAACAGAGGGAAATAGCAAAACAAACATGAAGGACAAAGTATAAGCCAAGTGCCAACTGGTACGAACAAGGGAGAACCTTACAACACATTAAAAGTTCCAAGGCAACTGCCCTTTGCCAAATCTACCTTTATAACCCTGGAACCTTTCCTGCGTTTACTCCTTCTTGATTTGTATGTCTCATGTATCCCACCCCTATTCCATGCCACAGTCTCCACTGGTCTATTCTCCCCTTTCTCCGTAAACCTATCGCAGTTCTTCTGTTTTGGCACCTGGGGCATTTTTTTGGTAGCTCTTTTCTCTGTCTTTCAAAAGAAGGAAGTTAATTCTGTTGTGGTTGACTGTGAATCCTTACAAGTTCAGCAAATATGTCAATCCCAGCCAGGCTTGTTTGGTCATGGTTTTCTAAGTTTGTGCTTTTGTGATCACCTTCTGCCCAGGTCAGAGTAAGAGCAAGGCTGCTGCTCTCTTCAGACACCATGGAAATAGCATGTCGATTGATCCTTGTAAAAAATGAGAGATCAGCTCATCCTTCCTACTCACCATATTTAATTTCCTTGTGAAGTACTCCAAACATGCACCTGAAAGAACTGAGTGACTGAGTTCATTTGCAGCCAACTATTTCTAAACGTGGTATGATAGTAACAACAAATGTGCCTACCACAGTTCTGCCCTATCCCTGTCCAATGAGAAATTAAGAATCATGGCTTTATAATGGGGTCTAGACAGTGCTTAATTTGTGGAAAACAAATAAGTGTCAGGGCCCTTGTCAAGAGGCCACTGCAGCTCGCACCACCTGTTGTCATGCCAGTGCTGCCAATGACAATATCAACACAACTACTGACAATCACACTCCTATAAGCGTGACAATTCTGACTGTTGCAGGTGCCCAAAACTATAAGGATGGCTTGGGCGGCAGGTATTAATCCCCTTTAATCTATATTGAATTAATATGCTGCTGTTGTTGTGCTCATTTCAAAATTCGACAGACAGCGCCACCATGTGGCAGACTGTCATAAGTGCCAGTATGACAATTAAGTGCAGGTGCTGAGCATTGGAAACCACTGGCTCAAATTAAGCACTGGGTCTAGACTCTAAATGAACCAATCATCCAGCACATCAGTTTGCTGGCTCTTGTTCTGGATGGCTGGCTCAGCTAGTAAGTCGTGCTGTTGGTCACTCAGTAGATTAGACATATGTGAAGATCTATGGCTAGACTTGGGATGCATGTTTACAGTCCACCTCCAACATACACAACATTCTGGGCTCTGCATCCCTTACTAGTTCCCACGTGGGTTGGCACCAGAATAATGTCAGAACATTGTCAGAAGAATGTCTGATATAAAGATCATATCCTAAATATTGTTTACGAAAACATATCGCCCCAATGGAGTTAATAATAGCAAATCTACACCCAATGAAGTTATATTTTTGTAAACAATATTTAGAACACACATGTTTTAGGTCAGACAATATTTCTGTATATGATGCTTAGACATACAGCCTACCACCAAGTACACCTTCATTCTATCATTATAGATTTTGAGGTTGAACTACTTCTTGTCCATGGACATAAATAATTCTTGGGGTCATTGACTCTTTCCCAAAATGCCTTACTTCCATTATTTGTTGCGGGGATAAATGGTGCGTGGAATATTTGATTAAAAAAAACTGACTTTATAAGTTATTCCACCCCGAACAGTCAATACTAATCGAACCCAGTATCACTGGGTCAATTTCCAAATAAATCCCCCGCCATGTGTTGATTAATGGACCCTTTCTTTTCTGTTGCTTTTTACTGCCTGCTTCGAGGAGGTGGTAAATGGTGGAAGGGCATTGTGAGTTGGAGGCATGGGGCCTGGGTAGGGAGGTGGGCAGAGGACAGCAGGGTAGGACAATGCTGGGGGAAAGTTGTCTGCTTCCGCAGTTGTGCTAGCGGAAGTGAGTGGGGGCTGCACAGTACTCCCACCCACATCCCATGCCCATCTGAAGGAGCAGTTTTACGAGGTGTGGATCCACATCCAGTAAAACTGAGCTCTGTGTTTCCAGAACAGGTAATTTCAGGTCTGGAAACACTTGACCTCTCAAAGAAACCTGTTCATAAAATGCACTATATAGTATGTAAAGTAGAAGTACTAGAGTGCTAGTCACAAACCTATGTGCAGAGACCTCTGCCTCCACCTCTCTTATCTTTTCCACGTGGAAATCTCTGCACACACAGATTTGCTTTTTACTAGTAAATGTGAGAGTGGCAAGAAGATGCTGCAGGAAATGGGTATTACTCAATCAATCAATCAGGATTTATAGAGTGCAGCTAATCACCCGTGAGGGTATCCAGGTGCTGGCCTCTTGGTGTTGAGGGTGGGATCAGTCAAAAAGCCAGGTCTTGAGTCCCTTTCTGAATTCTGGGAGCGAGGATGAGGTTTGGAGGTGAAGCGGAAGGTCATTCCAGGACTTGGTGGCAAGATAGGAGAAGGAATGTCCTCCACTGTTGCTTCGGCGAATGTGGGGAGTGTGAGCGAGGGCAAGGGAGGTGGAGTACAGGTGTCTGTGGGTTGTTGGAACTTCATGCAGTGGCTGATGTAGGCTGGTTCTTGGCTGTGTAGGGCTTTGTAAGCGTGTAACAGCATCTTGAATTGACATCTTTTCTGGATGGGGAGCCAGTGGAGCTTCTTGAGGTGGGGGTTCATGTGGGTCCCTTTAGGGAAGTTGAGGATGAGTCTGGCAGCTGAGTTCTATATCATATGGAATCTCTCCAGGAGATGGGTGGAGATTTCTACATAGAGTGTGTCGCCATATTCCAGCCAGCTGGTGAGGAGGGCTTGAGTGACAGTTTGCCTGGTGTTGACTGGGAGCCATCTGAAGATTTTTCAGAGCATGCAGAGAGAGAGGAAGCAGGTGTAAGAGACTGTACTGATCTGGCTTTTCTTGATGAGTTTGCTGTTCAGGATGATGCCAAGGTTGTGGGTGTGGTCAGTCGGAGTGTGAGGATCCAAGTTTGGAGGACCACGATTAGTCGTTCCATTGGGAGGTGTTGTTCACAAAAATCAGCACTTCCGTTTTGTCTGTGTTGAGTTTTATATGAACAGAAACAGTGGTTCCTGTGGAACAATGTAAATAATAATAATACTAGTATGCGCAATCGCAATGTAGGTAAGGGTTAGGTCGATATCCAAAGGAGAAAAACGACATACAACTCGATATTTGGTACACACAATAGTTGTTTATATAAATTTAAATGCAAATTTTCAGAAAAACAGTGCAATGTGTCCCCAGTGAACATGGAACCTAAAATAGTAGTGACATACACACTTGGTTTCCAGCAATTGTAAAAGTCGACCATCAAAAGTGATTAGTAATAGAGACAGCATCCTTATATATTAATAGGCGCTGGTGAATGGTTCGCTTTGCTTTTGTCGACGGGGTTTCGACCCCCAAGAAGATGAGGGGTCTCTTCAGGACCTAATAATATAGGGACATCTGAGACGGAGGATAATCTGGCAGCGTGTTAGATGTGCACCATAAGGAGGTGAAAAGTGAGCAAAAGGGGGGGTTTACTCACATGGGACCCAGCCGGGCACCCAGTGAGGGGAAGGGGAGCTGACAGGAAAGGTAGAAGCACAAGGTTGCGCAGCTGGATGAGCAGGAGATGGGAACACGACAATCCGTGTAATTCAGTGTGGCCTCCGGAGCGGAGAATGCAGAAAATCTGCTTTTCCAAATGGATGTGCTTGCTCCGACTTGCGGTAACAGACCAAGAGTGCCAGCACACGACGATCCGTGTACCTATCTAATTAGTCCGAGTCCAGAAACCAGTAACGCGTGCAGCCGCTACGCGTCCAGAGGGAGCCGCTTTCGTCAGTCTCCACTCGTACAATGAGAAGGGGCCGAGACTCGTTCCATGTATAAATACCCTTGCCAGGCTTGCGCCACAACCGGACGTCACGGCAGGCATCTCAATTGATAGCCGCCTGACGGTATGCTCCGGTTTTCGGCACTCCCTTGGAATAAAGAGGAAAGGGAGAACAGACCCCTGATTGTTTGGGTCATATTGAGTTAGAAATAAGGTCGCTCAATAATGGCCTACTGAGGGGCATTGCTCCTTCTATCGTATAATGGCCTGTAAATTATAGGGAACATGTCATTAAAGCATGTATTACGCACTCACGGTGGAAGCATTATCAATGGGTTCCCCAACCATACTAGAGCAGGCTACACAAAGAACAGATGTCATACCGATCTTTAACTTGTCACACCACATACTTTCTTCGGCTGAAGTGTCCTTATTGAGTAAGGGTTTGTCATTCGTGATTACTGAACATATGAATTTCTTCAATCTAAAAACTGAGCTCTTTCAATTTTTTCGTAAGATACCGTAACGTCTGTTCTTTAAAGACAGAGAACCCATACAATAAAGAAGAAGTACGTGGTTCCTCGGTGAATACAGAGTATTTATTGCAGGTCGTGAAAGGAAGGGGATTCTTCCTTTCGGAACTGGTGCCCTCACACACCCAGCAAGCTAGGTGTCATGCTTCATCATCTGGGCCTGCTCCTCGTCGGGTCGGCGCTGCAATACCCGACGGGCACCCAAAAAGGGCTCTTTATCGGAGATCTTTTGTTCCTTGCCGGTGGGTGCCGTGGGTGTAAGGGCCCTTTTGATTGTGTGGATGTAGTAGTATGTGAAGTGAGTTAAAACAAGTCAGGGTGCCTTATGGAACATATTTTATTCTTGGTAGGCCCCCTGCCTGATTTAAAAAAGAAAAAGGAGAGGCGTCTATCTGACTATAATGGGTCAAGATCAGGGCGCTCTATTCCTAGTGGGTCAACATGTTTCTCGCCATTGTTGTCTTAAGGATCAAAGGCGATTCTTCAGGACCGTAAAGTGAGTCTATCTACACCCAGTGGTGTGGTGAACTACCTACCACTCTTGGATAAGCGGGTTGTGCGCCCGTTGTTTCTATGGACGACCCAATCACTAATTGAATCGTGCCTCGTCAGTATCCAGCGGGCAGTGGACACATATAAGTTATGTGTCTGCTTTCAATGAAAGCCGTGTGGTTGACCTACCCCTCTCCGCTGGATCCGGGAAGGCACCCTGACTTGTTTTAACTCACTTCACATACTACTACATCCACACAATCAAAAGGGCCTTACACCCACGGCACCCACCGGCAAGGAACAAAAGATCTCCGATAAAGAGCCCCTTTTGGGTGCCCGTCGGTATTGCAGCACCGACCCGACGAGGAGCAGGCCCAGATGATGAAGCATGACACCTAGCTTGCTGGGTGTGTGAGGGCACCAGTTCCGAAAGGAAGAATCCCCTTCCTTTCACGACCTGCAATAAATACTCTGTATTCACCGAGGAACCACGTACTTCTTCTTTATTGATTATCTAGGGCATGTACGTTGGACCTTTCCAAAAGCCCATTGTCCCCATCCTTTTGTAAAAAAAAGAGAACCCATACAGCAAGACTCAGTCACAGGTCTTAAACCCCCCTCTACCTTCTATCCCCCTAACTCAATGATGCCACCAGAGCTAATAACTTTCGAGAAAATAGTGCTTGGGGGACTACACAACCTCAAAACCAGTAAGTGCGTTAAACCGTACAATATCACCCGACAAGAAAGAGAAGCTTTACTGGCACTAAAAACTGACAATGCTATAATCTTAAAACCTGCCGACAAAGGGGGTGGGATCGTGATTCATGACCGAAAAGACTATGATGTGGAAATCCGGAAACAGATTAGTGAAGAGAAACACTATAAAAAACTAAGCAAAAACCCATTGCCAGACATTAAAAAAGAAGTTTTGAAGATCACAACAGAAGGAAAAGAGCAAGGCTTTATTAGTAAAAAAGAATTTGAATTTCTAAATGCTGAAAATCCCAGAACTCCTGTTCTGTACACAATCCCTAAGATCCACAAGAGCACCACCAATCCTCCTGGACGGCCCATTCTATCTGGGTGTGGTTCAGCTCTAGAACCAATTGGGAGATATATTGACTTCTTCATAAAAGATTTTGTTCCCACACAAGAAACATATGTAAGGGACAGTATGTACATGATTAACCTAATAGATGGCATGCCCTATAACATCGAAACACATTGGTTGGAAACCTTAGACATTTCATCATTGTGCACCAATATACCTCAGGAAGACAGTATTTTGATAATAGAGAAGTTGCTCAAAACTAGAACCAAGTCTATACAAGTTCCCACACATTTCATTATTTCCTTGCTCAGAATTGCCCTCCAATTCAATTACTTTGTTTCTGAGGGGACCTACTACCATCAATGCTCTGGGACCAGTATGGGGGCCGTTTTCACACTTAATTTAGCGAACATCTATATGGATTGCATAGAACAGACTTTTGCCTTAAACTTCACAAACAGGTACCGCTCCAACATTAAATGTTGGAAGCGGTATATTGACGATATTTTTTTAATTTGGGCTGGCAGTGAGACTGAATTCCACGAGTTCGTTGGTTACCTCAATAACATCCAGAAATACCTCACTTTCACATCCACTATACACAAGTCAGCGATAGCGTTTCTAGACCTCTGCATCAAACATGAAAAAGGCACCCTTTACACGAGTCTCCATAGGAAACCCACAGAGAGGAATACACACTTGGCATACAAAACTCATCACCCACGAGCACTAAAAGAGCACTAAAAGATGGTTTACCCTTTGGACAGTTTCTTCGACTACGTAGAAACTGTTCACATAAGTAGGACTACATGTACGAGGCCCAGGTATTGAAATCTAAACTTCTGGCCAGAGGTTACCCTAACAGACTAATAAGAAAATCACTAAAACGAGCCTGGTTTTGCCCTAGGGAGGAGCTCTTAATCACAAAAGAGAAGACCCCTATTGACAGACTTATCTGTGTTACTACTTTTGGTGTGCACACCAATAAGGTCTGGAATTTGATCACAAAAAACTGGGATCTAATAAAAAAACATTGATTCTACGATAGAATCCCCTATGTTCGCTTTTAAACGGGGCAAAAATGTCAAAGATCATCTAATACGCTCCTCCACTGAGAGCAATACTGTGCAGAAAACTGGCACTATAGAATCAGCATGGGGTTTACCAGAATTGAAAGGACACTTCAAATGTGGCAACTGTTGCATGTGCTTTCACCTTTGACACTAATACATTTGAACATGCGAATGTCAAACAGACACTACACTTCATCTCGAACTGCAACACACGTAATGTGGTGTACTGTATATGGTGCCCTTGCAACTTACCATACATTGGGCAGACACAGCAACCTATTAAAGCGTGCATTGGACAGCACCGCAGTCGTATTAGGTGTTCTGTACCCAATGCCACATTGGTGACACATTTTGCTGAAAACAATCATTCAGCAGATGAGATAAAGTGGCAGATAATAGACAAAGCTATTTTTCCAGAAAGGGGTGGAGATCTGACAAAAAATTTGCAAACATTAGAGTGTCACTGGATAGCAAGGACTAACTCTATAGCCCATGGCCTGAATTCAGCTGAAGAATGGCATGGTTTTGTGGCCTCATTAGGGAATTAAGGTGTCCACACCAATCCTTAGTTCATGCAAACTGTGCTTCCTCTATGTCTCGCATGTACTTGAGTAATACACTATAAGAATATGTATGGACTACCATGTGTGTCCAAGAATCTGTACGAACTGCCTTATGTGCTGACATGTCGGTAATAAGCACTTCATTTGTTATGCACTGCTCCCTGAATAATGTCTCCCACTGCTGTATTAGTATGGGTCGCAATTGGTTCATAATGTTTTTTTGTAACTATGTCAAATGAATACAACACTATTGTCAGGGGTTTTATAATGTCAAGAGCTAAGTAAACTACAGTACCTATTAGGCCATGTTACTGTTTGAATTCAGTTTGAATAAAGAGAGATGGCTTTCTCACTAATTCTCATCCCTACACACTTTTCCCTTGTCGACCTTACTTAGGCTCGTAACACCGCGAGTGCGTAATACATGCTTTAATTACATGTTCCCTATAATTTACAGGCCATTATACGATAGAAGGAGCAATGCCCCTCAGTAGGCCATTATTGAGCGACCTTTTTTCTAACTCAATATGACCCAAACAATCCGAGGTCTGTTCTCCCTTTCCTCTTTTTTCCAAGGGAGTGCCGAAAACCGGAGCATACCGTCAGGCGGCTATCAATTGAGATGCCTGCCGTGACGTCCGGTTGTGGCGTGAGCCTGGCAAGGGTATTTATACATGGAACGAGTCTCGGCCCCTTCTCATTGTACGAGTGGAGACTGACGAAAGCAGCTCCCTCTGGACGCGTAGCGGCTGCACGCGTTACTGGTTTCTGGACTCGGACTAATTAGATAGGTACACGGATCGTCGTGTGCTGGCACTCTTGGTCTGTTACCGCAAGTCGGAGCAAACACATCCATTTGGAAAATCAGATTTTCTGCATTCTCCGCTCCGGAGGCCACACTGAATTACACGGATTGTCGTGTTCCCATCTCCTGCTCATCCAGCTGCGTAACCTTGTGCTTCTACCTTTCCTGTCAGCTCCCCTTCCCCTCACTGGGTGCCCGGCTGGGTCCCATGTGAGTAAACCCCCCCTTTTGTTCACTTTTCACCTCCTTGTGGTGCACATCTAACACACTGCCAGATTATCCTCTGTCTCAGATGTCCCTATATTATTAGGTCCTGAAGAGACCCCTCATCTTCTTGGGGGTCGAACTGCCGTCGACAAAAGCAAAGCGAACCATTCACCAGCGCCTATTATTATATAAGGACGCTGTCTCTATTACTATTCACTTTTGATGGTCGACTTTTACAATTGCTGGAAACCAAGTGTATATGTCACAAATATGTCACTACAATTTTAGGTTCCATGTTCACTGGGGACACATTGCACTGTTTTTCTGAAAATTTGCATTTATATTTATATAAACAACTATTGTGTGTACCAAATATTGAGTTGTATATGGTTCTTCTCCTTTGGATATCGACCTAACCCTTACCTACATTGCAATTGCGCATACTAGTATTATTACTATTTACATTGTTCCACAGGAACCACTGTTTCTGTTCATACAATACTTACCCTGGTTCCATGTGAGTAGGGTCTCCCTTGTTTCTGTTCTCGACTGTGTTGAGTTTTAGGCAGTTGGATTTCATCCAGTTGGTGACGCTCATCGTGTACTTGTGGAAATTGATCTTAGTGGTGGAGGGGTCTTCTGAAAGCGAGAAGATGAGCTGGGTGCTGTCTGCGTCGGATATGATGTTGAGACCATGGAATGAGCCTTGAAGGACGCCGCAGATGATGCTCTTGGGTTCCGAAGTGGATCGTGGTAGGGGCAGATTCTTTGGGTTCTTCCTGTGAAGACGGAGGCGATCCATTTGAGGGTGTCTCCCTGGATCCCAATGTGATGAAGTCTCTTGATAAGGGCGTGGTGGGAAACGATATTGAATGCTGCTGAGTGGTCGAGGAGGATCAGGGTCACTCTTTCTCTCCGGTCGAAGAGGGTTCAGATGTCATCAGTAGCAGCGATCAGGGCTGTGATTGGTGCTGAAACCAGATTGGGAGGTGCCTAGCAGATTGTTTCTCTCTAGGTGTTTTTGGCTGGGAAGGGGAGCAGAGAGATGGGGGCAGTGGTTCTTGAGTTCGCTGGGGTCGGCAGACGGTTTATTGAGGAGGAGCTTGATGTTTGCGTGCTTCCATTTCTCTGGAAAGGTGGCCGTAGTGATGGATGCATTGAGAATGGAAGTGAGTTTGCTGCTGATTTTCTTGCTCCCGAGGTTGATAAAGTGGCGGGGATAGGAGTCCATAGGTGCTACTCAGCGCACGGAGTTCCTGATGGCTGTGGTGTTCTGTGTGATGAGCTTTACCCATGTGGTGAGCGGGTGATTGTAGTTGGCATTGGTGGGAGCGAGGAGACTGTAGAGGTCGGTGGGTTGGGATTGAAGTTTGTAGATGCGGGATATCTTTTGTGGAATTAGTCCGCCAGGGTGTCGCAGAGTTCCTGGGAAAGGATGGTCATGTTTTCGGTGGCAGATGGGCTGGAGAACTCTCTGATGATGGTGAAGAGTTCTTTGCTGTGGTTGGAGCTGACGGCCAGGGCACACCTTTTTGTGTCTTTCAGCAGTTGGTGGCATTTGTTGTGGGCTGTCTTGAAGCTGGTTCGGTCCTACTTTTGTAGTAGGGGTGGGGTTTATGGAAATTTAAAAAGAGGTTTGAGGAGGGTCATGCTAATACAAACACATAGCCACAAAAGAGTACGGTCATTACTATTCGCAAACTACACTTCTAAAATTGCTATAGCCTTAAAGGTGTCAAAACAGGTCTAAGGTTCTGCTCTTTCCCTGCTCTTTCCCTGCACTGGCTCACCTTGGGCTGCCTAGCAACAATGCAGGCACCCTTACGCCATAGTACAAGTGTGTCTGCATTATGGTCAGGATAGTTTTTGTTCAGTAAGGAATACCTTAAGTTATCCTTGGAGTCTTTTTCCTCTTAGAATGCGTACTGCAGAATGCAACACTCATGCAAAGAGAGAATAACGAAGACAAATAAAGACATTCAGGCTGCACGCCATTTTGGGGTGAACTCATGTTTACAGGTGTAAATATCGGTTTCCGTCCAAGACTACAGGTGGATGCACAGGAATGCCCATGCACCACCCATTGAACACCTCTGTGATGCAACGTAATGCAAGACAGCACAATGCGCTACGTTGAAATAATTTTTCTTTTACAAAGTAACTCAAATTTACGTTTGAGTTGCTTTGTAAATACCAAAATTAATTTTTGTGTAGGGTCTGCGTCTAAAATTGATGCAAGCTTGACACAAAATCTTTTTTAAATTTGGGCCTAAATGTATTCCAACCCAGCTTAAGAGTAAATCAAGAACTACATATGGACACTTACTGGTACTGCAACACACTCCCATAGGACACAATTGATGCAGAGAAATAAAATAACACCCTCTAGGAAATAATTAAACTATTTCGATATTTAAATATGTATATTTATTTGAATGTAAAACATAAATTTATAATTATTAAATATTTATTTTAGTATTGTAAAGGTTAATAATAAACGTCATTAAAAATAAACTTTCATTAAGACACTAAGAATAATTTAAATTAGTCAAACACATAATTATTAACAAAATGTACTACCTAAAAAATAAAAATGAAAATGTTAGTGAGGGTGGAAGGGGATTTTTATAATGCATTGTTTAAAAATACTACTTGTAAACGTAATGTATGTAAACTAATTATTTAATATAAAATATAATACTATACTGTAAAGATCCACTCCAACACAGTAAATGAAGATAGGTATCTTTATTTGGTAAGATGCAGTGACAGGTACCTCTAGCTCTCTCTTCCAGCTTCACAGCTTCAACTCCTCCTTACTTCAAAGAGTAACATTTCATCCTGGCAACAAGCCTTACATCCATTTCCACTAGGAAAGACTCCACACATCTTCCCCCTTATATAGATTAACAAAAGAAACCCACATAATAATACATGAAAGGAACAATGAAGTGGGGAGAACCATTAATCGTAAAGAATTGGCTGGGGAGCACGACATTTCCAAACATTTCCAGTACTCCAAGCAGAGCCATCAGTTAGAATGAGAATATTCTTTTTCACAGTTCTCACTTGCATAGATCTAGAAAACTTGCTTTCACCTTTGGTGACAATTCCCCCTGGTTTCACCACAACCCAGTCACCATCTCTTATATCAGGAACTTTAACACCTTTCATGATGTTGTAGTAGTTTGTAGCAGCCAATTGCTGTTTAGCAACATAACTCTCCACAGCAGCATGATCAACCCATACACAAGCCTTACTTTTAAGCCAACCAGGGACTTCTTTCACACCAGGCTCACACCCCTTGAGAGAGACAAATGGCGACACTCCAGTCACCGAATGAGGTGTCACTCTGTATGACCACACCAATTTCTTGAGTTTCTCAGACCATGACAAACCATTAGAAATTGAAAGTTGAATGTTATCAATTATTAAGCGGTTAATTCTTTCAACCAAGCCGTTCGCCTGGGGTCTGAACAGAAAAACTTTTTCATGTTTAACTCCCAACTTGTACAGGAATTCTTGCATTCTTTTAGATACTAATTGAACTCCATTGTCTGACACAAGAGTCTTAGGTATCCCTTCATTCATGAACACTCTTTCCATGAATCCGATCACTTTCTCAGTTTCAATGCAGTCGGCAGTCTCAATAACAAACCACTTGGAGTGGTAGTCCACTAATACCATCAAAAACTTACTACGCGAACCAAGTTTGGAGATAGGACCAAGAAAATCAATCGCCACCCTCTCCCAAGGACGCTTCGGAAAAGCCACACACGCAAGAGGAGGTTGCCTTACGACTTTCGTTTTATCACTTTTGGCACATGCATAACACTCCTTAACAACCCCCTCAATGTCATTGTCCATGCCAGGCCACCAAAATGACTGACGTACACGTCTCTTTGTCATGTTTCTGCCCAAATGCCCCTCATGCGCTATGTTCATTATCTTATTCCTAAGACTTGCCGGTGGCACCAATTGATTCCTTCTCCATAACTTCCCTTCACTCACACTCAATTCTGCCTCAACGTGGTGAAAACATTTGAAGCGAGCATCCTGAGTAAGATTTTATCTCCATCCCTCTGATACACAACTCATAACCCATTGTAGCACCTCATCACTCAACATAGCAGTATCCCACTCCTCCTTGTCAAAGGATTGTTCCTCATTACACCTGATCACCTCAACATTTACTTCCACGTCCTCTTCAACCACATCTCCTGGCATCCTGGATAAGTAATCGGCTACCACATTCTTCAGACCTCTCACATATTCCACTTCAAAGTTGTATTCAAGCACTGACAACATCCATCTAGAAATTCTGGGAGTCACACTGCCTTCCAGACCCCTACCCCCTTAAACAAATGCACAAGGGGCTTGTGGTCCGTGCAAACTTTAAAAGGTAATCCCCAGACAAAGTATCTAAAGTGCTTAATACCCCAACAGCACGCTAGGGCTTCCTTTTTGATTACAGAATAAGATACTTCTGCTCCTTGAAGTCTCCTATACGCAAAGCTGATAATCTTTTCCTCTCTGTCATACACTTGGGTCTGCACAGCACCAATTCCCATTAGCACTGGCATCAGTAGTAACGAAAGTCTTAGCCTTGACATTGAAATGCCCAAGAGTGGGTGCATGGAGAATACAGGTATTCACTCTATTGAATGCCTTGTCACATATGGTATCCCATTTAAATGCAACACCATTCTTCATTAATAACCTCAGCGGTTTTACAATCTCCGTAAAACCATTCACAAATTTAGAACAGTACTCTGTCAGCCCTAAAAAGGATTTCAGCTGTTCCTTATTGAGAGGAGATGGGGCATCTTTGACAGCAGCCACAATACTCTTCTTGGGCTTTATCCCTGCATCGTATATATCTCATGTCCTAAATACATCACACAAGTTTTCCTTAATTGACATTTTTCATTTTTTATAGTCAATCCGTAATTCTCCATTCGTCTTAGGACCTCATCCATCACGTTATCATGGTGTGCACTGTCCTTTCCCACAACCAGCACATCATCTTGAAAGTACAGAACATCTTTCATTCCGACAAAAATTTGTTGCATAACCCTCAGAAACACCGCTGAGGCAGACGCCAAACCAAATGGCATTCTGCGATAACGAAATGCACCCAGCGGTGTATCAGATGAGGTAAGATGCCTAGACTCCTCATTAAGATCAATCTGGTGGTACGCTGCTGACATATCAATCACACTGAACATCACTCCCCGACCCATGGCAGTCAGCATTTCAGAAATATTGGATAGGGGTTGTCTATCGACCCATATATTTTTATTCACATCACGCAAGTCGACACACAAACAAATCTTGCCCACATCCTTGGACGCGACCACAATGGGCGCCAGCCATTCTGAGGCCTCGATTGGCTGAATAGTACCTTGCTCTAATAATTTCTTGAGTTCCTCTTGGAGAGGACCTCTCATTTGATGGGGTACGTTTCTCACTCTATGTACAACGGGCACCGCATTCTTCTTGAGAATAATTTTATGAGAGAAGTTCTTGAGTCTTCCCAAATTATCAGAGAAAACCCTGGGGAACTTCTCCATCACAGTTGTTTCATAAGCATCAACATTGTTCACAACAGTAGACATGACTGGCTCAATAGCATTAGGGTTGAGCACAATACCTAGATTCTTTTGGTGGCGCCAACCCAACAAATTAGAGCCTTGTCTTGTTAAATACACACGACCATACACTTTCTTTCTACCAAAGGAAATCACCATCCATTTAAGGCCCAAGATATCAATGGACTTCCCACCATAACCTACAGCCTTAATGTCAGATTTGTCCCAAGACTCCATGTTACTCATATCACCCCACACCTTGGAATACATTTCTATGGATAGCAATGTATACAAACTACCTGAATCGACTAACATCCGCACACTATTTCTATCCAAAACTATGGTGCAATGAGGTTTTTCTAATTTATCAGTGCTTTCCTTGGCAGCATCACTGTCCAAAACACTGCTGTTGCAGCACACTTCTTCAGGAACACTAGAACCATCCACACACAGCATCAATTAATGAATGCTCTCACAGGTGTCATCCACCTCTTGCACATATTGAGTTTTAGACCTACACACCTTCGCAAGATGTCCCCTCTTGCCACATGCTCTACAAATTGTGTTCTTTACCATACAGTTAGTGCTAGAAGCAATGTGACCAGGGGCACCACACCGATAGCATTTGACTATACGTGGCCCGCTCATGGTAGCAGTAGTGATGGTGTGAGGAATTTCACTGGATTTGTTAAAAGGCTTACTTTGCAATCTCACAGCATGTTTCACAGTTTTGGTCTCATCAACACATGCATGAATTTCAGACCCCTTAGAAACTAAATCCTTCGACACCATTGAATTGCTAAATTTGTCCATTTCTTTTATCCATAAATCCGTATGCTCAAGTCCCTTAGCTATCTGTATTGCTTCTTCTAATGTAGGATCCTTGATAAGTAACTTTTCACACACTCTTTTATTATTGGTGCACCTCACTATTTGATCACGTATAAGGGAATCTCCTAATCCCTCAAAACGACAAGTTAAGGAAAGTCCCCTCAAGGCAGCAACGTAAGTTGCAATATCTTCATCCATTTTCTGCGTACGACAGAAAAATGTATGCCTTTCTAGTACAACATTAACTTTGGTAATAAGCCTTGTATCTAACATTTGCATTGTCATATTATATACGTTACTCGGCTGACCATCACCCATACCTAAGGAAATTTCAGGAAGATTCTCATACAAGCGACGTCCTTCAACACCTAAGTGGTGGAGTAAAATGGCCTGCTTGCGTACAGGACCATATTTATCTGCACCACTTGCCAACACATATGTTAGAAACAACTTTTTCCATTCTTTCCAAGGAATGGAAGGATCACCAGGTGTGGGAAGGAAGGAAGGAGGAGCAGCTAAACCTTGATCAACCATACTAATGATAATACAATATGACACAACCAAGAATTAGTAATAATTAGATCAGGTCCCACCTGCAATAAGAATAATTATTGAGTAATTCAAGTCCCTCGTGCAACAAGAGTAAATATTGGTTAACTGAAGTCCCACCTGAAAGGAAACCAAATTGTTAAAGTAAATAATAAACTAATATAATAAAATAAAATAAAAACCTTGAGGTACGCTGTCTAGATGAGGTACAGTTGATGAGGTGTAGGCGATCAGAACAACATGGTGCGAAGCGCTGCTATATTTGGATAAAAAAACGATGAAGAAATCCTTCGTTGGAGGTCTTCCCAACCTCTTAAAATGGCCGCCGCTGTACGTGCCGTACGTCTTCTTTCAACAGGAATTTGGGCACAGTATTACGAGTGTTGGGAAACCTTCCCAATTTCTTAAAATGGCTGCCACCGTATGTCCCGTGCACACGATGTGTCTCTTTTCTAGATGCGGTTGGGCACAGAAAGAATGTAGCATGAAGAACACTTGAGGAGAACACCAGCAATGGGAGACATTGTTGGTGAGTGTTATTGTACAATTAGTGCACGGGCACAGCACAGCGCGAGCAGGCTTCCACGTATTACAGTCCCAACAATATCAGGGTGTGCATATAAATATCCAATGTAAGTGCAAACAAGTCTTTGTATACTGCATTCAAAGAGTCGCCAACAGCACAATGTACAGTCTCACAGAAATAGCAGTGGAGCGCAAAAGATTTGCGGTGAGTGGTGAGCACAGCTAAGTTAGAGTATGCCGCAGCTCCTACGATACATATGCCAAGTACTCTCTAAAACACCAGCAAATATATTATGGCGCTTCCAAGTTCAAGAATCAAGGCACAACGCTTCCACAGCGCTTAACAGTCATAGAGCCAATTTAGTGTGGGGCACAACTTAGCAAGCGGTAAAGAAATAGTTCCAGGCAGCAGGCACCAGTTACCTTGTAGCATGAATAAAGCGCTGAGGAAAGAAGAAGGCGCAGCAGGGTAGAAGTAGATACAGTTTACATACCAGTAAGTAAGAGGTATTTAGCTTTCGTGTCGTAAGAATTTTCAGTTTCTCTTAGTAATTCATCCAGGGGTGGAGGTACTGTTCTAGATGTCTGCCCCCTGCGCAGACTGGGTTCAACTCTTCGCCAATGTAAAGATCCACTCCAACGCAGTAAATGAAGAGAGGTATCTTTATTTGGTAAGATGCAGTGACAGGTACCTCCAGCTCTCTCTTCCAGCTTCACAGCTTCAACTCCTCCTTACTTCAAAGAGTAACATTCCATCCTGGCAACAAGCCTTACATTCCATTTCCACTAGGAAAGACTCCACATATACACTGTATAATAATTTATATTTATAATTTATATTGTATATACTATACAGTAAATGTATATAATGTACATTTACTTTTTATCATGTCTACAATACACTATGTAACAACAGTGTGTATATTACACAATTTATTTTATAATTTATATTTAATTTTATGATCTATGTACTTTACCCTGTATAATAATTTGATGACGTAATGTGCTGCAACCTTTATATTAGCTATAGGTTAAAAATAAAAATGTAAAATTAATTTACATTTATATTTACATTAAATATTTTACTATTTTTTCAAACGAATAATAAGCTTCCTTAATCTTTCTATACTTTCCTATAGGGAGATCTCCACCATGGCAGTGAAGATCTCCACTTACTAGTAGTCACTTCACACTCGTTAAATGCTGTTATATGATGCTTCGCTCCCTGAATTGGGGGGCGGGGAGGTGGAGCTATGTAAGTCTACACCTAGTTGTAAACCCACATTTGAAAATGCTAACTGGCAATTAAGTGTGGAGTTGCAACTAGGTATAGTAGTAATTATACACAAGAGTAAATATATATGTGTATATTTAACCATGTGAATTGGATCCCCAGAGATACCTTTCCGCTATACTCGTAATAAGGAACTATGTGTCTTCATATTCAGATAGGTGCTTTATATCATAGGTTGGCTGATTCTGGCCTCATAACCACATCATGTGATCATGTCATATCTGTGTTCTGTGTTCCACTTGCAAGCCAGAGGATGAAGAGGCATCTTCACAATTGAAATACAGTATATAATACCAGACTACATAACATAAGCTATGAGACCGGCACCTTCCTACCCAATATTCCAAAAACACCTGTCTGACGCAACGCGGATGCATTCCATGAAGATGTAATGAATATATATATATATATATATATGCACACACATTGGAGTACTTGTCCCAAAGAAAGTTTGGCAGTATCAGTAGCACTTTTGTGGATTCTTCAAACGATTGAACTGCTGCAGGCAAACAGTATTGAAAGTACCTACTGACACGAGTCGGGATATGACTTAATTTATTGGCATTGGTTATCAAACTAGCGCTTTCAGGTACATACTATTTGAGGGATTTGAGGGCAGAGCACGGCTGGACCAAGGGTGTAGAGACTTTGATTTATTTAATTGTTGAAAGATGTGCTAACGCCCCTGAATTGAAAGTGGCAACATATAAATGGCGAATATGGAAGCGCTACCAACATGCAAATGAATACTGTGCAGCCCGCTCCCATTGCAGGAATGAATATTGATTTAAAGATGCTTGGCTGGCGTATATTATGGGGCCAATGAACATAATTGGGGCCATTTAAAGACTCAAAATCTTGCAGGAAAATGGCGGCTTTCCAAACTAAGGGGCCCATTAGGAGGGCGGGCGGATCGCCCCCGCCGGGCCGGCGGTAGTCACCGCTGGCCCGGCGGGGGCGATCCGCCCGCCATCCACACTACAAAGACCCCCGCCATATTATTATGGCTGGGGGGTCCACGGCGGACGGAAAGACCGTCCGCCGCTTTTCCGCCGGTCGACTCGTCGACCGGCGGAAAACATGGTTAATATGGTGGCGGTGGTCTTTGCCTTTGGGGGCCCGTAGCGGGCCCCCAGAAAGTTGGGGTGGTGGGGGGTGCACAAACCTCCCTGCATTGGCATGGACAAAGTGGCAGGTACCGCGCCTGTCACCTTGTGCATGCCACTGCACGACGTCTATTCCCAGCATTGTGGCGGGCGGTGCTGTGAGCACCGCCCGCCACAATGCTGGGAATAGGGGTTGCCACCACCACGGTGGCAGTGGCATCCTAATATCAGGTGCAGGACCGCCGCACCCCTTGCGGATGGTCCCGCATTCTGTTACGGTGGCGGGCGGACTTTGTCCGCCCGCCATCGTAATGACCCCCTTAGTATGTGAAGTCATTTTTTGCTTGCCACAGTGTATTACAGCAGGATAAGAGCTATTTAAAGACATGAAAGTCAAACTTCTGACCAAGGCCGTTCTAGTCGGCTTAAATGTGCTATGGTGGGCAAACAATGAAGAAGGTCTTTTTTTTCATAGACAATGCTGTTTTATCCAGTGTTTTCATTCTGTTTAGTATCAAAATAAATAGTTTGCACTTCAGAGCAAATACTTTATCAACCACACTCTCAATGCATTATTTTTGTTTGGGTGCTGCTCTTCTCAGCTTGGTGTCCCTCATTTTTGTACCAAATTCTGTACTACTCTATTTCTAAACATTCGTATCCGTATTGCTTTCAACTATTTCCTTTAATCTGGCTTACTCCTTCTCTGTTACAAATTTGGAGAGGTAAAGCAAATAGACAGCAGCAGTGTAAGAATATGGGTGAGTTCCTACAGTAGTTAATCAAAAGTTCAAGTTTAAGTATGTTTCTGTATTTGTAAATAGTTAAATAAGTTATGTTATGTTTGTTTGTTAATTGTTTGGTTTAAATTGTATTCTAATATGTTTATAAAAAGTACTTGTAAAGTTATAAAGACATTTATTATGAATTTAAATTGAGGTTACAAACACACCCATATAGGTGCTCATGCATGTACTCACACACTTATACAGTCATTCACACAGGTACACACACCCACACACTGTCACACACTCACTCAAATACCCATACAGTCAGTGACGGACCTATTTCCATATGCAAACAGCTACTTACATACACAAAGTGTGCAGGTTTTTTTCTTTTTACTACAATCTTTATGATTATTTTTCCCAACTGATCAATGATCACTGTTTCAACAGTACATCATTTGCGGTGTATGAGAATACAACCTGAAAACAGTAGAAGGGAAAATTGACCCACAGGACACATTTTTACATCAACAAACATGTGTCATTTTGCACAGTGAGTAAACATCTCACTTAAATCTTCACAAGCTGCTGGTATTATGATGACTGCAGCTGATGAAGGTTCTCCCAAAGGTGCTGTAGAGGTGTAATATTCTGCTGCACCTAGTATCTCCTGCATCATTCAGTTGTACACAAATTGTTTTTAAGTGTTTCCAATTGAAACTTGTTCCATGTCAATACTTCTTGGCAGTGTTGCTGGGTCTGCGGCAAATATTACACGATCAGGTAATAGTGCCTTCAAAGGGTTCTTTTTAAATCAATATCATGACAAGATTTACAAAATGAATTGACTTTAAGCCCCAATTGGTGGCTTAATACAAATAAATGTCAGAAATAAATGATTAGATTAAACAACAAATCAAACGCAAAACTGAAATACATTCAGTAAGGAAAATAATACTACGCGGGTGTATACTTCAAAAATGTCAGAATTTATATAAAGAGTTGTGTTATATGAAAGGGTACATACTACAATTCACAAAAAGCAAAAGTACCTGGAATGGACATTCTTTTCATATAGATCTTTCTATCATGAATACTTTTGCCATAGCCCATTTTACTGAATGTATTTCAGTTTTGAGTTTGATTAATTGTTTAATCTAATAATTTATTTCTGACATTTGTTTGTATTAAGCCACCAATTGGGGCTTCAAGTTAATTTATTTTGTAAATCTTGTCATGATATTGATTTAAAAAAGAATCCCTCGAAGGCACAATTACCTGATCGTTTAGATTACCCAAGCCTCAAAGGGTCTATTGGGTTGCCCATTTTTGTTCTGCAAATATTACACTGCACATATTTTGCTGTAATGTTTTCCCCTGAAGGTATTATATAATGCTCGCAGACATCACTTTTTTGTGCTTGCTGGTGTAAAGATATACCTGCATGTGTTTAAAGTGGTTGTTCACAAAACTGTATTTGCAAATAGTTAAATAAGTTATGGTAGGTTTATTTGTAGTGAGTGTAATGCACAGTGTTCCTTAATTGCAATGAGATAATGGGCAGTTTGGATTTTTTCTCTACAATCTTTATGATTGTTTTTTTCCCCACTGTTCAATGTCGACTGCCTAAAAAGTACATTGTTTACTGTGTATGAATAAAGAAGCCGAGAAGAGTAAAACAGGGAAAATGAAATGCTTATTTATATTAATACATACCTTTACAGTGTGAGAAATGTCTAGCTATTACTTAGAATTATGTCTTTATGCATTGTTGAAATTGTAAGTTACTTTTGTAATTCTATTAATTATAAAACAAATAAATATTTCAGTTTTTTTCTTTTTATACAGATCAATGGCACCATCTATTGGTGTATTGTCCTTTACCAAATAGGTCTTTCAGATTTGCTTCATAACTTTAGATTTTGAGGATGCACACCCAAGGACAGATTGCTACACATACTAACACACCTAGGAACACATCAGTACAGCAAGCCACACACCCAGCTACACACAGCTAGAGGTACTCACACACACAGCCTCACACTGATACAGACACTGACACACCTAGACACACATTGATACCGTCACTGACACACCCAACTACACACCAATACAAGCACAGACACATCCAGCCAAACACTAATGCATCCAATAACACACCCAGGCACCCACTGATGCACACAGAGAGATACCCATAGGCGTACCAATGAAGACACTGACGCATCCAGGCATACAGCAATGCAGACACTGACACAGCCTGCCAAACACTAATGCATCCCATAACATCCTCAGGCACACAATGATGCTCACACTGAGACACCCAGAGACTTACCAATGCCGACATTGACACACCCAGGCATACAGCAATGTAGACACCGACAAACCCTTCTAAAGAATAATGCATCCAATAAGACACCAAGGCATACACTGACGCATTTACTGACATACCAAGGGACATACCAATACAGACACTGACACATCGAGGCATACAGCAATGCAGACACAGACACACCCATCCAAACAGTAATGCATACAATAACACACCCGGGCACACACTGATTCATACACTCACATACCCAGGTTCCCACTGATGCATATGCTAACACACCCATATGCATACTGATGCATGCGCTAGCACACAAAGGTACAAACTCACATATATACTAGCACACTCAGGTGCACATTCATGCATACATTAATGCACCCAGGGACACACTGATGCACACACTAACACACTCAGACACACACTAATTCATACACTAACACACCCAGGCACACACAAATTCATACACTAACACCCCAGGCACACACTAACGTATACACTGACACCCAGGCACACACCGATGCATACACTGACACACCTAAGGATATACCAATGCAGATACTGACACACCCAGGCATACAGCAATGCAGACAAAGACACATCCAGCCAGACAGTAATGGATCCAATAACACACCCACACACACACACTGATGCATACACTGACATACCCAGGCTCACACTGATGCATATGTCCCCCCCAGTGCTTTGATACCCTTATGGGTGAGTAGTCGTGCTTTACAAGCCACTTGATTGATTGATCGATTGATAAGCCTAACTGATCACCCACACTACCAAAAAAAGAGAGTTAGTATTATCTACTTTTACCTCTACCTGCCTTTTGGGGATTTCCTGCATTCTCTACATAGTGTGCTTCATTTTAGCACACTGTACAGAGAGGCGGTTTCCTACACACACAGAGAAACCCAGCAACTTACCAATGCAGACACTGACACACTCAGGCATACAGCAATGCAGACACTGACACACCCATCCAAACAATAACCCATCCAATAAGACACCCAGGCATACACTGACACATTTACTGACACACCCAGGGATCTACCAATATAGACACCGACACACCCAGGCATACAGCAATGCAGACACAGACACACCCAGCCAAACAGTAATGCATCCAATAACACACCCAGTCACACATTGATGTATACACTGACATACCCAGGCTCACACTGATGCATATGATAACACTCCCAGGCACATACTGATGCATACAATAACACACCCAGGCACACACTCACATATAGACTAACACACTCATGTGCACATTCTTGCACACACTAAAAGACCCAGGCATACACTAATGCATACACTAACACGCCCAGGCACACACTGATATATACACTGACACACCCAGGCACACACTGATGCATACACTGACACACCCAAGGACATACCAATACAGACACTGACACACCCAGGCATACAGCAATGCAAACACAGACACACCCAGCCAAATAGTAATGCATACAGTAACACACCCAGGCACACACAGATGCATACACTGACACACCCAAAGACTTACAATGCAGACACTGTCACACCAAGGCATACAGCAATGCAGACACTGACACACTCAGCCAAACACTAATTCATCCAATACCACACCGAGGCACACACTGATGAACACACTAACAGACCCAGGGACTTACAAATGCAGACATTGGCACAGCCAGGTATACAGCAATGCAGACACTGACACATCCAGCCAATCACTAATGAATCCAATACCATGCCGAGACACACACTCATATGCACACTGACACACCCAGGGACTTACCAATGCATACACTGACACACCCAGGCATACAACAATGCAGACACCGACACAGCCATCCAAACAGTAATGTAATCAATAAGACACCCAGACACACTCTAACACACACACTGAGATACCCAGGGCCTAATTTATGAAAAGTGTCACATCGCTGCGTGAAAACAGCGATGTGACACTTTTCAGTGCACCCTCCTAGGAACACCATGGATGCGCCGTATTTACTGTATGGCGCTCCATGTCGCAAGGATTTACAGATACATCAGTATTTCTGACGTATCTGTAGGCGCAGTAATGACGCATTGCTGGAGTGTGTTGCAAAAGTGACGCTACTCCAACAATGGGCCATTACACATGGGCAAGTCCCATGTTAAAGGCGCCTGCGTCAGTCTTATGCCTGCTGTGAGGCAGGCGTAAGATTTTGACACAGTCGCGGCCTTGAAGTGACGTAGTGAAATCTCATAGATTTCACTGCACCACTTCTATGACCCTTTTTTGCGGGGGAATGCCCACCCTGCATACATTATACCTGATGAAGGTATAATGTAGCGCAGGGCTTTACAAAGTGATGCATCTGCTTAGATGCGTCAATTTGTCAATATTGCGCAACGTGTCACATTTTTTCCTCTGCTGCAGCATCACAAAAAGTGACGCAACAGTGGTGCAAAGGGCTCATAAATAAGCCCCCAAGAGACTTACCAATGCAGACACTGACACACCCAGGCATACAACAATGCAGACATTGACACAGCCAGCCAAACACTAATGCATCCAATAACACACCCAGTCACACACTGATGCACATACTGACAAACCCAGGGACTTACCAATGCAGACACTGGCACACCCAGGCATACAGCAATGTAGACACTGAGACACCCAGCCAAACACTAATGCATCCAATAACAAGCCCAGGCATTCACTGACACACCCAGGGACTTACCATTGCAGACACTCACACACCCAGGCATACAGTAATGCAGAGAATGACACAGCCAGCCACACACTAATGCACCCAATAACACACCCAGACACACACTGATTCACACACTTACATGCCCAGGGACTTCCCAATGCAGACACTGACACATCCCAGCATACAGCAATTCAGACACTGATACACCCAGCCAAACAGTAATGCATACAATAACACATTCAGGCACACACTGATGCATACACTGACACACCCAGGCACATACTAACACATCCAGGCCCACTGACGCAAACACTGGCATACCCAGGCACACACTGATGCATCTATTGACACAGCCAGATACTTACAATGCAGACACTGGCACACCCAGGCATACAACAATGCAGCCACTGAGACACCCAGCCAAACACTAATGTATCCAATAACAGACCCAGACACACACTGATGCACACACTGACACACCCAGGGACTAACCAATGCAGGCACTGACACACACAGGCATACAGCAATGCAGACACCAACACACCCATCCAAACACTAATGCATCCAATAAGATACTCAGGCACACAGTGATGTATACACTGACACACCCAGGCATACACAAAAGCAGACTTTGATATTCCCAGGCATACACCGATACAGACCCTTACACACATAACCTATCTTTAATGCATCCAATAACACACCCAGACACACACTGACACATAGAGTAACACACCCAGGGTGATACTACTGCATACACTGACACACCTGGGCATACATTAATGCAGACATTGACACAGCTAGGCATACACCAAAACAGGTACTGACATACCCAGTGAAACACTAATGCATTCAATTACACACCCAGGCATACACTCATACACAAACAAGCACACACACTCTCACACCGATACGGTCACTGACTCATTAAAAACACAGTTAGCTCTTTGTTTGAGTAGATGATGGTTCTAACAAGAACTGGGTTTTTTCTAGAAGGGTTTTTTTTTAAAGATTTTTCATTTTTTTCTTCTTTTTTTTCAACAAAAGTGAACAGGGTAGTAAAAAGGGTAAGGATGAGGAAATGCAAAGAAGCAACTGGCTTCAAGCTTCAACAAATATTATGTAGTCTCTGGAAGCAAAACAGCGATGCATCTTAACTGTAACCAAGAATGCACCCATTTTTACAGCAACAAGCATATGGCATTTCATGAGGTGAATGTCCATGTGACTCAATTTATCACAGGCAGCTGATATTGTAATAACTGCTGACGATGATGGTTCTCCCAAGGCTGCTGTAGAGGTCGACTGTTCTACTGTACCTGCTTTCTCTCACTTCATCTGGTTGTAGACCCTTTCATGAACCCCCTCCACCTCCGGACCTGCAGGAGTTCAGAAACAGGCTAAAAACCTGGCTGTTTGATTGACCAGGCCCAGTAGCAGCCACCCCCAGCACCTGTATCCCCTCATGGGTGACAAGCAGAGCTTTACACATCTGAATTGATTGATTGACCTTGCATTATAAAGGCACGCATGGTAAGGGTATATGCCTGGTAAAGGCAGTGCATTGTAAAGGCAGTGCATGGCAAATGATGCATGGTAAAGGCATTGCGTGGTAATGCCTGTGTTGCAAAGGATGTTTCCCTACAGAGATCAGTGATGTGATTATTTGAGGACATTAGCATTGCCACAGGAATTATGAAATTTTTGCGGCTGCTCCATTTTTGTATAATTATGGCTTTGCCGCATTTGCCACATAATCCATCATCTGCTGTACAATCTGCAAATTTTAACCAAAAAATATTTGCTTGCGGATCAAAAGTTAGTAAACCACAGTGAAACGTGTGTACGGCAGCAGAAGGCAATGGCAAAGATGGACTGGTCCCATTCTGTTGCTTATTGCTCTATTTCAGAGGTCTTCAAACTTTTGGAAGCCGAGACCCCCCTGTCAACATTTTCAGGTGTGAGGACCCCCTCCTAACAAACATTTCTAAAGCTGTAGGCAGGGCTACTGGAATTATGAGGCAGGTGAGGACCAAATTATGCGACAGGTTTGACTAAATTGTGTGGGAAGAAAATGTAAATAATATTATGTTATGCCGCGTATTTTGGGATAGCATTGCTTCATTATTTTGACATTTTTTACACACAGTAACACTGAGGAAAGATTTCACCACATCAGTACCAGTTTATAACCAAAATACAGCAATTAACATCAGAAAGATGTCTAGTCAACCTTTGTGAAGGGCACTCCACTCTGCAGGAATACGTGCTGCCACATTAGAAGCTCACCTGGCCCTGGCCATGAGCAGCAGGGGTCCCTTAAAACCCTGGCGGTCTTGTGCAGAGTTAAGCAGTTTACCTATGCTGCTTTCCTCTCACCCCCTCCCTTCCATCCCTCTCTTCTCTCGTCTCCCAATCCTGGATCCCTCCCTCACTTTGCAGACCATTTTCTTTCACCCCTTTTTACAACTTCTGAACTCTCCCCATGCAACCTCTCACTTCACCTTTAATCACCCCTTGCCATTCTGTATTTTCACTGCCCTCATCTCTAACAGACTCTTGCATTTATCTCATCGCCTCTCTGGCCCCGTCACCTCTCGTGCACCTCAGCACTTCTCATTCACCTCAAGTCTCTCCATTCAAATTTTTGTCTATTTGTATCTTACAACTCTCCAGTCCCCCATTCATCTTTAACATCTCCCCTTTGTTCTTCCACACCTTCTTGAACCAACGTCCCTCTCCCCTGTTACCTCAGCACCAGTGCCTAATTTGAGCAGGTGGTTTCCGGTGCTCCGCACTGGCACCTAACTGTGCGCACTGGCACTATGACAGACTTCCACATGGTGGCTCTGTCTGTGTAATTTAGAGATGAGCAGAACAGCTGTTTATTAATTCAATATACATTAAAAACGATAAACTCCTGACACCCATGCCATTCTTATAGCTTTGGGGGCTTGAAATAGTCTGAATAGTCACACTTGTACAAGTGTTATGGTTGGTAGTTGCATATCTAATGTCATTGGCCGCGCAGGCCAGGCAATGGGTGGGTGGTTAAAGTTGCAGTGACCTACTGGTGAGGGCCCTGGCACATTGTTTATTACAAATTAATCACTGCTCAGCACCCACCCCAGTACTCCCTCTCTTCCCCTATCGCTGCTGTCCCTCACCCATGTCGCATCAAATTATCTTTTTAGGTCACAGATCATCTCTCAGCTATCTTCTCTCACGGTTTAACAGTAGCCCTCACCTTTCGCTCACAGTCACTTCTTGCGTGTCCGCACTTCCCTTCGACACTTCACATTTCTCCTCATCCCTGACCTCTTCAATCGAATTCTCTCACTCCTTTGCTGTCCTCTCTCATCCTCTCATCTCTCCTCACAGAGCATACGGGTCGGACCGGTATGCTCCTCTCGGCCTGTGCCACTCTGCTTATTGTTCCCTAATTCAGGAAGGCATGAATTGTCTGTCTCACTGTTTCAGTGCAGGCCGCGCAGTTATGGAACTTGCACCCTCCTTTGCTTCGCTCCACCAAGAATCTACATCTAAATCTGCATATTCATCAAACTCCAGCTCTGGTCCAGGCAGCAGAACAAGTTTTGGTCCCAGAGCAGGAGTGGGCAAAAAGCCTGGATTCATGGCTCTGCCAATGCCGCAGGTTAACAAACGGTTCCCTAAGCCTACATACTCAGTGCTTTAAAATTTTTACAACGCCAGCACATCCACAGGACCAAATTCTCACGAATTGGAGTGCCGAGATGCAATGGGACTTGTATATAATGTTTTTATAAGATAAATTATTCTTATAATAGAAATTGGCAAAAGTGGAAAACACTTTGTGTACAGAAGAAAACCTTTTAGGATATATGAAGCCCTGGGAATTAGATGAAAGGTGGGATATTGGTGCTTTACAAATACACAGATAAATTGTTTCATTAAGGGACAACTTGCTTATGTGCTGTTTTCAGACAAGCAGTATCAATAAACACCATGTAAAATAAGTGTTACTGCACACGATCCCTGCTAAATGGCCCTCTCTTTAATGACCTCAGATAAAGGAAAGTTTGTGCAATCCCTCCGTGATTTGCTCACGAGACTTGAAGTCTGTATGAACATTTATTCACTTATTTGTACAGCGCTATTCCACCCTTCTGACACTTCTGAGCGCTAGGGCATTAAACGATTTTTTGTTCTTGGTTAATTTCATTTGTTGTTGAACTGTGACATTCTTAACTTCCTGGAGTTTTATTCACAGCTGCGTTTCGTAGAACTGTTTAAATGTAAGGAATAGGCAGAGTGGGGGCCGAGGGGGTACTGGAACCAGAAAAAAAAACTAAGCCTCGGTAAGCAGCTTACAAAGGCATGTAAATATGCAAATGGTTTTTAACGACCTGTTAAAAACTCGGGCGTGTCGGAGATAAGACTCCAGACACTGCCCAGCCGAGCCCACAGCTGCAGCAGCCCGGGCTGAGACACGACGGGAGGAGGGGGGCTGAAGCCCTTGTAATTCTATGGGCCTGGGCAGAAGTGTGACTGGGAATGCGCGACCCCCTTTGTATCACTTCACGCCCCCCCTGGGGGTCGCGCCCCACAGTTTGAAGACCCCTGCTCTCTTTGGATGTTAAACTGGTTCTAATTAAGTAAAACCTTTTCCCAGACAGTGTTAACCTGTGTAAATAATAAGGAAGTAATACTATCAAACAATGTGTGGCTTTATGCCACATAATTTGTCTTTTCTTGCTGCATAATTTAGTCAACCCTGCCGCATAATTTGGTCCTCACCAGCTGCATAATTCCAGTGGCCCTGTTTAGTAGACAATTGACATAAGACCAACATGAGTAAATACATGCATGATTAATTTGGGCCCTATTTAGGGCTTGGCAGATTGGATGCTACGACACAAACATGGTGGATATCCTGCCCTCTGTATTACAAGTGCATTATAGCCTATGGAAATAGTAATACAGCGGACAGGCTATCCGTTACATTTTGATGGAGTGTCCCATCTGCCAAACTCTAAACAAGCCCCTGAGCTCCTAGAAAGGCAAGCATGGGAACGGTTATCTATTTTGTGGTCCAATTCATTTAATGTAAAATTGAAGAAGTTTTGCAGTGTAAGTATATTAGTAATACTGGTCTGTCCATGTATTACCCCTAAAATAAAAGCTGTGTAGAGAAATGGAACTGAGTTCTTAAAGAAGGTATGCAAATTGCATTGTGTAGAGGTTCTGGGTGGTAGGTGGCTGTGAGGAAGATACTCTGGGCTTGTTCTACTACATCAAACATGGTTTTGAGACTATTCTATAGGATGATGAAAGGTAGAACGGCGTGTCCACTGTTAAAACATCATTCAAATGAATGGAGCAGAGTGAGCTGGATGGTGGAAAGGAAGAAAATGATACACGGCTAAAAAGACAGTGTTATGTATAGGAAATTAAGAAAAGGGTGTTCACTGTAGAATTGTGCTAGAGTAAGGTTTAGTCAATTGGTAAAGCAAGGCTTGATGAATTTTATTGAGTACTGGTGCTCTCATTTCACAAAGGCCCCCTGGTAACATTAAGATTTTCTTAGAATTTATTGACGATGCTGTCAGAAAACCCTACAGACAGTTATCTGATAGATTACAAAACAACCACTGCAGAAGACTATAAATGTGGCCAGCAACTTTATCCCCCAGATCTAGGCATTGTTTACACCTCAACAATCATGCAAGATTTTTAAAGAGAAGAACTATTGATTTTTTTAAAATTTGCAACATGGGATTTTTTAAATAAAAAGTTATCATATCTAACTTGAATCCTATGCCTCTTAAAATACTAGTCCATTCTTTCCTTCATATAGAAATCTTTGCTGAACTTTGGATTATATATTGGCTCCAATTTATAATATTTCTTCAAACATCTTAAAAGGTGGCATCTACTATCAGCACGTTACTTGCAACTCTTTAAGATTAATTATAATATTATTAAAATGCTTAGTATTAGACACACATCTAGATAACTGAAGTCAAAATGGAAAAAAGACTGGGACATTTATATCATCACTGCTGGGCACTGCTATCTCTTTATTCTCCAGTTTTTAAAGTAAGTAGTAATGGGGTGTGCAGAGAAACTGTAGACAGGTAGAAAACGTCACCCTACTTGTGAGGATGGGATATTAGAAATATTGCCGCACTGTAGGCCTAATTTAAAATTTGGTGGGCAGAGTACAGTCTATCAGGATGGCAGAGGACATTACCTCTGCCACCCAGCTGTACTACCTCTTGCCAAACTTAGGGATGACTGCCGGCTCAGTGGGCAACTATGTACATTGAAGGGAACTGCCACATCTTTGATTCCTTTCAGTGTCCTAAAAGTTTGGTGGACTTTCGCTGTTGGTTTTGACGGCTGCCCACCAAGTGTTTAACTTTTATTTTGGTTTAGAAAACAAGCTCCCAAAGCGGGAGTTTGTTTTTGAAAAATTACAAGCTACTTACCCCCACACCTTGGGAGCTCTCTCCAATAATAATGACATTTATAGAGCGCTTGGTTACACTAGGCTAGTGTGTCCCCGCGCTACGGTACAGACTAAAAAAGACATTGCTTCCAGGCCCCCCCCATATACGGTCTAGCAACCAGGAAGCTACTCAGTGGGGAAAAGAAAAGTTTTCAGCTTTTTGCGAAAAGTCACCTCCGAGGCCTCCATCCGAAGCCCCCACGGGAGTTTGTTCCATTGCTGAGCTGCCATGAAACTAAAGGAGCGCCCACCCATCCTTGCCCTCCTGACTCTGGGAATAATAACATGTCCCGTCCCGCTAGACCTTAATTGGTGGGAGGGGACATACGGGGTCAGAAGGTGATGAAGGTATGTGGGCCCCTTCCTTTGTAGAATCCGATGGCTCACACAAAGAGCTTTAAACAGAATTCGCTCCTTGATCGGAAGCCAATGAAGGGCAACCAGAGCCTTTCTGGAAGAGGCTCGCCTAGGTAGCATCAGAACCAGGCGAGCTGCTGCGTTCTGGATACATTGAAGTCTCTGTACACAGTTGGCATTAGCCCCCAGGTAAAGCACATTTCCATAGTCCAGCCTCGATGTTACCAAAGCATGGACCATGGTCTTCCTAGCTACGGTAGGCAGGAGGTCCAGGGTCTTGCGGAGTCCACGCAAGATTCCAAAACATGTTCCTGCCACCCGCCTTGTATGATGCTCAAACGAGAGCTTAGGGTCAAGCCACACCCCTAGGTTCTTAACCTGTTCACTAGGGCCAGGGATAGGACCCAGGGTCTGTGGCCACCACGCCGACGTCCACACAGAAGGTGCCTTGCCAATAACCAGCACTTCTGTCTTGCTCCCATTCAGTTTAAGGCCGTTGCTAGCCATCCATACCGCTAGTTCTTGCAGGCAGGAGTTAAAATTAGTGGCTGCCTTCTCGTCCGACTGTGTTAGGGACACCACCAGTTGCGTGTCGTCGGCGTAGGACACAACTTTGACCCAAACTTTCCAGTGATGTCTGCCACCGGGGCAACATATAGGTTAAACAGGGTCGGGCTAAGGGTGGACCCCTGTGGCACCCCCTGTTTAAGCCTAATGCTCTTGGATAAATAAGGTCCCTGCGCTACCTGAAAACTGCGGTCCTGCAGAAAGGATTCCATCCATTCCAATGCCTTGGGCCCCCACCCCACCCCTTCTGAGACACTGAAGCAGCGTATGATGAGAAACAGTGTCAAAGGCGGCACTCCGATCTAATAAAATTAAGACCGCCGTCTGACCCTCATCAGCATACTTCCGGATGGTCTCAGTGGAGAGGAGCAGAGCCGATTCAGTCGAGTACGACGCTCGGAAACCGGATTGAATAGGATGGAGCAAACTATGTGTGTTGACATGGGTGTAGGGGTCATTATTGTTTTTTCCTGTCCCTCCCCACCAGGATTTCCTGGTGGTGACAGACTGGAGAAAAAAAAGGGATTACACTGACCAACCTAAATAGGATGGGCAGTGTAATGTCCTTCCTCAGACAGCCCCTACTCCGCTGGGCTGTTGGAGGAAGTATTCTGTCCACAGAGCTGACGAGGGCTCCAGCGACTAATGGCCTTATTTATGAGGCCTTGTGACACTTTTGCGCTGCAGTTGCGTCACTTTTTGTAACGCACAGGCGGCGTAAAAAATGCACCTTGTTGCACCCTATTTACAAAGTGGCGCATCTAGGCAGATGCGTCACTTTGTAAACACCTGCGCCACATTATACCTGCGCCAGGTATAATGCATGCAGGGTGGGCGTTACCCCGCAAAAAGCCTTGTAGAAGTGGCGCAATGAAATCTATAAGATTTCAGTGCGCCACTTCTAGGACGCTACTGCGTCAATATCTTACCCCTGCCTCACAGCAGGTATAAGACTGGCGCAGGCCCTTTCACATGGGGCTTGACCCATGTGAAAGGACACATTGCTGGAGTTGAGTTTGTTTTCAGACACACCCCAGCAATGCGCCACTTTTACGCCTACAGATACATCAGAAATACTGACGTATCTGTAACTCCTTGCGACATGGAGCGCCGTAAATGAAATACGTCGCATCCGTCCTGTCGCAAGGAGGGCTCAGTGAAAACGGTTGCATCGCTGTTTTCACGCAGCTATGAGACAGTTTTCATAAATGAGGCCCTTAATGTCCTCCCATCTCTAAATGAAGTGGACGGACTAAGGGTTTGGCAGGCAGGGTACTCCGTCCCGTTTGCAACTGAGTACCCGACTGCCAAACTCCAAACCAGGCAGTGGCGGTTTCTTTATTTGGCCGTGGAGGCGTCGCCTCCCTGTTTTTTTGCCCCATATTAAATTATGTTTGCTGACGTGGGTCAAGGGGAGGGAGGGACTGCAAGCTTGAGTGATTGGCAGGTCAGCTGCAAAGCCTCATTTGGGTAAAGTGCACATGTCGGGTTGGACGCGTGCCTTACTCTGCCAAGCCCGACATGTGCACTTGAACCATTTCCTACATGCACAATGTGTGGATCCTGGGGGATTGCTGCAACAGCCCCCAAGTCTCCTTTAGAGCGTTGGCAGCGCCCGACCAAGCCAATCCTCGTGCTGTTCTCATGCTGTTTGCTAACATAAACAGCAAAGGAGCAGCGTCTAGATTGGATCGGGAGTTGCAGGTTGGGGCTGAGGGCCGAGCTGGTGGTCAGGTCACTCACAAGTTCGATGCAAGCATGGAGGTACACGCACCTAACGAGTGTTCTTCTTCGCTGTCTCCGACAGTCCAGGCTGGGACTACCAGACGGTGGATGAATGTGTGCATTAAATAACTTTGGCACAGTGGCACTGCCAGCATTGATCAGAGAAGCTGGTCAAGTGGTCCTAAAGGTCGGATTCCTTTTCCGCCCTGCCGCTCATGCACTGCCCTCAACGAACATGTATGTACAGGACATAATGTGCCATTGATTATTGAGAATGGATCGGTGCTTCTGAAGCAGAGCTAAGAGTAGACTCAGCCACATGCCACCTATAGTCATCCAGATGTCAAATAGAGCACATGCCAGACAGATGCTTGCCTGAATTTACTTATGGGTCAGTCTGCCTCCTGTATGAGATTGTGGTGCTGACAAAAGGGATTCAGTACAATTCAGAATGGAAACGCACTTGTATAGGTTTCATGGTGGGTCTTGAGAGCATACGAAGCAGTAAACGGGCGTGGCATCATCATTACACCCAGCAGTGGTGTGGCCAGCCTGTGAGTCTCCCCCACTGCCATGGTATACCAGGCCTTGACAGCCCTCGACTCCTCCTTCACCAGGGCTTGCTTTGCGCTGGGACTCATTATCGATGAGTCTGATAGGGCAGCATACATCTTCCCTGCACCTTTCCCAGGGCCCTACAACTCCAAAAGGCCCCACACTCACCCTGGGCCTGGATGATTAAGTGGCTGTGATTTCGCCACCTCTGCTTAGCCGGGTTGGGGGCTAGGGCCCGAGGTGTTACCGGTGCCACTTGATGCGTGCTGTCCGCCCCTTACTCTGCTCTGCATCTGGGGCGTTCCAGAAACCCACCGAGCCTTCCAGCGCCGGTGGGCAGTTGTGTTGTCTCAAGTATCAATAGTGAATTAGCCTGTAAACTTTTATAGTAATAGTGTAATACTGAAGAGATGTATACAGTTAGCAACAGCAAGTGAAGATGCAGACTTGTACAGCAATAGTGAATTAATATATACTCTTCTATAGCAAGAATGGGTATTTTCATATATTTAACACTTGTAAGTAAATTTACACAGCTGCATAGGAATAGTGACAATGCAATGCTACTTTGCGCTCAGATGTGAGACAGCTAAATCCTTTTCAAGCGGCGATAAAGTCAGTAATAAATATTTCTCAAATGTAATGTTACACAGTGTGCTTTGTGAAGATCTTTCTCACTAAGGGCCATGTTTGTTGAAGGCCACATTTTAATACAATAGAGAGCTTGCTTAAACAACAGTGAGCTTTCACAGACAATTTTAAAGGGCTGACATGTCTGCACCTTTGTATTCTGGGACTTGCAGTCTGTTTATGGTGCTGCTGGGCTGAGAAAGAACGGCACTGTGAGTGTGACTGTTAGCAGAATGTACATTGTTATCTCAAAGTCTGTTATGAAGTTCTGTGGTTATACTGAATAAGCAGCTACCTGCATCATTATCATATGCAATCTCTTTATTGATGTCATAACTACACTTTCAACAATTTCCTTATTAACCTTCTTGCTTTCTCAAACTTACTTGAAAATGCACCATTTGCCCACTCTTTTTTCAGACTTTTCTCAGGGGAAGAACATCCCTTGAACCCCCGTATGACAGACGTGTTTGCTCGCTACGCTCGCTTGCTACAGGTCACTCATCCCAAACTTTTACACCCTCACCACTTTCAAATGTCACCAGCTGCCACTGATACCAGGCCCTAAGCTTGCAACCTGTAAAGAAAATGCTACGCATTATGGGAGTATGATAAAATTAGCCTCTGCTCCTCCATTCTTCAGACACATCTGGCACACTAATTGTAGGAGAAAAATGAAAGGAGAATGTAACTCTGTACCCGAATATCTGAAACCGTATCATCAGACGTGTCCTTGAGCCCTCAGCAATAGATCCATTTTTGAAGAAGTTCTATGCGACATCAATCAGCTGTATAGGAAAAATACTGAACTTTTGTTAGGCGATATGGGCGAAAAAAGCGGAGCATTATGGAATAACTAGGACAGGTTTGCCTACAGGGAACACAATGTAAAAGGCACTAACATACGTGAACTAATTCACAGCGTCCCACACCTCCAGGTACTAATGGAAGAGAAAACTCCAAGAATCTGTGAACTTTTCACAATGGCTCGTTCAACGAAGAACTTCCTTTTTCAACCATTGGTAATGTTGCAAATAGAGCCCTACTGGAAAGTTTAAAGGACTCTTTCTGTTAAGTCTTTTCTAATTAAGCAGCACTTGATTTACTATTTTTGTTCATACTATAAGACAATTCTTGTCTTCTTGCTTTCTCCAAAAGTCACTCTAGATAAATTATTTCTTGGGATCAGCTATCACCGAAATCTGGACAAAATATAAAAAAGCTTCCTATGTAATATAAATAAAGGATGTTTTCTCTGCTGTGATATGGTGTATTTCATTAGTTTAATTCTTTAAATCCAAACGGCCTGATTGAGAGTTTGGCGGACAGACTCTGGGCCTAATTTAGATCTCGGCGGATGAGTTTATCCATCACAACAGTGATGAATAACCCGTCCGCCGAAATATAAATCCCATTATATCCTATGGGATTTATATTCCGGCAGATGGGTTATCCCTCAGCGTTGTGACAGAGTAACCCGTCCGCCAAGATCTAAATCAGGTCCTCTGTCATGAATGTAAAGTAGTGCCCTGCTATCCAAACCCTCGGATGACCTGCTAAATTATGAGTCAAGCGGACTGTCAGTTTTCCTAAGGCGATGGGTCCACCATCGTTACTCCGATGGCCGAAATGGGGAAAAAAAAATAATGACCCCCATACCCTAAACGAAATCTTTCAGGGTGTGGGACCATTATGTTTATGACTTTCAGAAACAAACTCCTGCTTTGGGAGTTTGCTTCTGAAAAACAAAAAAATGGTGAGCAGCGGTCATAAACATTGTGGACAGCACCAAACTTCTTGAGCCTTCACAGGAGCCACCAGAGCAGCGGCTCCTGTAAGGGCGCAGAGATCACTGCAGGGTTGACGGTAATTTCTTCATTTGGTGGAAGGAAGGCCGGACAGGGTGGCAAAGGAGATGACATCTACCACCCCAACGGGGTGGTGACAGGGTCTAAATCGGCTCCAAAGTAACATTTAAAAAAAATGCATGATTAAAAGCTTTCTAAATAAAAATTACTTCCTATACTTTTCACAGTTTTAATCTTTTCTTTTTATTTAATTTTATGGATATAAACGACCTATAAAAGACTTTGCACAGGTTATAGTGTATGCCCAATCATGTTCAGATTGATTTTAAGATGCATTGGGGATGTAGGGTCACTGGATGCACTGTTTTGATGCATGGGGTTAAAAAACACATTCAGGGGGGAACATGGCGGTGGGCTAGACGCACCAGTCATGTGAGCTCTGAAGCTTTTCTACGGGATCGCGCCCGATGGTCTGGTTCCGGCGCCTTTTAGCTGCTCTTCGTGTCCGCCCTGCACCCTTCCCTGGTCTTCGCCTCTGCTTGGGAGGGAGGGGGGCAAGCCAAACTGAGACCAATTTTTGTGTGTAAAAGGCCGCTTTATTGAAACAGGTGCATATCACAATTTATTAACACTGGCAACTGCCCTACAAAACTAAAACCTCACTATACATAAATTACCTGACCCCTTGTTCCCCCCACCCCTACGATCCCCACATCAAATCCCCCACCCTGCCAAATACAAAATAACATTACATAACGATAATATTACACAATATAGCATTTACAAATCCTAACCTCCCGTGACCCCAATCCCTAGCTGCCTTTGTGCAACTGTAACTAACAAATCTCTAATCTAAACTTAGCATACCTGGTTACCCTTTCCCTGCTCCTGCTCACAAACTACCAACATTTAACTAAAAAACTACAGCCAATCTTGGCCAACTTTCAACAACCCCGCCACCCAGTAAAAGGCGAGAGTGTAGGCGGAAAACGCCGCCTCCCCCTTTTTCTGCCCCCCCTGCCTCCTAGGTCTGACCCCGCTATCTCCTATGCACCCCCAATAATCTGGCCACGACTTCCCTAAGCTCTAGTAAGTACAAATCCATGCCTAGCCTGGAGAGATAGACACCATCCCCCCTGAAAAAGTCCGGCGTGTCATACTTGATGTCCCTGTGATTGATCCGAAAAAACTCCAACTGGCGACAAAAACGCACCATTTCCGAGTTAAGCTTCCTCCTGGCCTTGTCCACCGCCCCTGGATTTACCGCTCCCCTCCAGACCCTACAAGGCACAAATTCTGTCCAAATCACCGCCCACTGACGCCTGATCAAAGACAAATCACGCTTCATGCATCTCATCAATGCCAAACCAGTTTCCCTCACCATGTCATTCTCCCCGAGATGAATGACCAACACGTCGGGGCACCTACCAGCCACCAAAATCCCATTTAAAACCTGCAGCAACTCCTTCCATCGCATACCCCCCTTTCCCCTCCAACAAACATTAAACATTTCGTTATTAAAACCAAGGTTCTCCCCAAAATAGCTGGCGCGGGCCTGGATCTGTGCCCACTTCACAAAGGAATGTCCAACAATCCATATAGACATCTCCCTGGCGAGGGGACCCATCACTGAACCTGAAACGAGAAACATGAATGAACAAAGGGAAAACAACATAACCGCGCTACAACATCCCAGATGCGCTGCGCACGTAACGCTGGTAGCAATCAGAGGACCACCTACCCAACTTCATGATGTCCCCTCGCCCCCAACCCCGATTGCTCGCTTCTGATGCCGCCCCAATTCGAAATGAATGCGTCCCAAAACCTTTGCCATCAATCCCCAGCCCGGCCAGCGCCTTCCTCAACACCGCCAAAAGCTGGGAAGCTTTCGCCACCCGCCCGTTTGCATGCCTGAAAACTAACCCGCTCGAATCTGGGGCCAAGGACCTCAACCTCACGCCCCACTTGCACGGGCAAGTCAGCTGTGGATCAGCAGCTTGCAAAGAAACCCATTTCCCCCCTCCCCTCTGATCCGTCTTAGATTTTCGAAGCCAGATACAGATCCTACCCCTGCAAATGAACACCTCACTCCATAACAGCCCCTCCTCGGATTTTGATCCTAACAATTCAGAGACCCGAAAGGCCCCAAAGAACATCCATGACATCAAAGTGGAGAATAGACAAGCTTCCAAACTGTCTGAGCATATCCCCGGCAAAATCCGTATAACCCTCTCCAAACTTCCTAACTCTGGATGCACGGCCACATTCACGGGCCCACCCTTCCAGCATGCGCGTCCCAATTTCTCCCGCAGATGGCGCATAACCCCACAATAACTTTCCCACGAAAGCAATCCCCACCAGTTTACCCACTATCGTAACCTTAGTAAGCCCCCTCTCAATCAGATCCAGAATAAACTGAATCACATCCTCCCGGCGGAGCGCCGGTGAGTCCCGCCGCCTAGCACCTGAGCGCAAAAATTCCTCCCATGCTGTCCTATATGCTGCTTTTGTGGATTGCGCAAGAGAGCCTAAAACCAGCTGAAACATCCTGTGTTGCCTACGTACCACAAATGCTGCGGCATGCTGGTCGGGGTCCTGTCTGCGGCCTTGGCTAGGCCACGGAATCTCCCCCACTGTGAACGAGACAAAGCATCCGCTATGTCATTGTCCACACCTGGCACGTGCACCGCGCGAAAGGCAATGTCATGCCGCAAGCAGCCCAACACAAACACCCTCAGCAATTTCAAGACTTGCTCATCCCTAGCAGACTGGCGGTTCACAATTTCTACCACCGCCATGTTGTCAATTCTGAACGTAACCTTTTTGTGTGCCAGCTGCTCACCCCAGAGAGTGACTGCCACCACCAGCGGGAAAAATTCCAGAAAGGCTATGCTCCTGCCCCCCCGCCCACTCTGGAGGCCACTGTTCCGCACACCATTTCCCTTGCCAGTACAGTCCAAAGCCCTTGCTCCCTGCCGCATCCGAAAATATTTGTGCATCCCACACCATGTCACCCTCCTGCATCAAGGGGATGCCATTGAAGTTCTGTAAGAAAAACTGCCACATTCTCAAATCCTCCCTCACCCCCGCCGACAGACGCACATGATGATGAGGATGTCTCTGTCCTGCTAGTGCCCTGCCCAGTCACCTGCAAAATGTCCTCCCTACTCTCACCACTCGACAAGCAAAATTAAGGTGGCCCATTAGCACCTGAATCTCCTTCACAGTGACCTTATGTCTCGACAACATTGTTGCCAGCAGCCCCAACATTTGCTGCTTTTTGTCCGCCGGAAGGCGTGCCTCCATCAATTGAGAGTCCAACTCAATGCCCAAAAAGTACAGAGCCGTGCAGGGCCCCATAGTTTTTTACGGTGCCAACGGCACGCCCAATTCCCTCATGATCTCATTGAAACTGTCCAGCGCTTTCTGGCAGTCCGTGGAGTCTGAGGTGCCCACAAAGAAAAAGTCATCCAGGTAGTGTGTGACTCCTTGGTGACCCGTCCGTTCTGCAAACAACCATTGTAGGAACGTGCTGAAGCATTCAAAAAGTGCGCAAGACATGGAACAGCCCATCGGTAATGCTTTGTCCACGTACCAGTGACCGTTAAACTGGATACCCAACAGATCCCAATCATCGGGGTGGACTGGAAGCAGCCCGGAAAGCCGACTTTATGTCGCACTTTGCCATCATCGCCGTTGCGCCTGCGGTCACTACCAGTGACATGGCTACGTCAACAGATGAATATGACACAGTGGCCTCACGTTCATTGATGAAATCATTCACCGAACCCCCTTCAGGCCACGACAAGTGTTGTATTAGGCGAAACTGTCCTTGTTCTTTTTTCGGCACCACTCCAATGGGTGACACAATCAAATTTTTTAGAGGCCAATCCTCAAAGGGTCCCGCCATGCGGCCCTCCCGCACCTCCTTATCCAGTTTGTCCTGTACTATAGTAGGGTTCTCCTTTGCTGACTTCAAGTTGTCTGCCCAACGTCTTAACCTAGGTCCGTCGTACCCCAGTCTAAACCCTTCCAGAAACCCCACCCTCAAACGTTCTGCAGCCTCACTGTCAGTATACCCCTGTAAGGCTGCAATCAAGTTGTCAACTCTAACCGGAGTACGAGCCTTTTGGCCCAGGCCCCCTAGCTCCTCGCCCTCCCTCGAGCGGTTGCTGCTGCTGATTCCCCGTCTTAAACCCTCCTGCCTGCCACTGCTGGTTCCCCTGCTACTGACCCTGTCCTCCCCCCCAACAATTGACCAACGCATGCCTGCCTCCACACCCCGAGCAGTCGTGCCTGAACCTGCAGTACTCCCGAGTGCACAAACCTTTGTTGTAGTCCCAGCAGGCCCCTTTTGCACCCGCCTGTCCTCTTCCCGCTCCCCCCACCCCTCCCCGGGTGGGGCACCCCAGAAAGGGCCGATAAACGAGCGGGAGCCTGCTGGCCGTGAAAATGGTTTTCCCAGACCCCGCTAGCCCCATCGTGTGTTGCCATAAGTCTGTGTCCAACTCACCCCATTTAGCCTCCGGGTCCCACGCCATGCGTGCCCGAAACTCCTCATCATATTGTGCCCATGCATACCCGCCCCCAGTAATCTGGGCCTTCCTAATCACGTCCATGTACTTGAACATGGCCACAGACCTCTCTGGGTATTTCTCACAGTACACGCTGGCATATATAAGGAACGCCGCCGTCCAATTTTCAATCGTCAAAGGTACTTTCGGCCTTTTGGCCAACTCAAATTCCTCCTCCTTAGACCCCTCTTTAGCCCTAACTTCTCTGTGAAGGAGTTTAAGCATCTCCACATATTCACCCTTCCATATACGTTCCTTAGTGGCCAGCATTAAATACGCGCCCAATGGCTTAGTGACACCCATGTAAGGCAACCGTTTTATTTTTAACTCCTTACTCTCCAATTTCGTCTCTGTATCCCCTGTCGGTATCTCAACCGTCACCTTCTTGTCTGGCACACTGTCGCCTGTACTCCCGGACGCCTTACCTGCGCCCTCTAATGACCCCTTACCTGGGTCATCCGTCCCCACACTCACATCTACCACATACGCACCCCTACTTTACCTACCCATTACCACCCCCTCCCTGTCAGCACCTCCCACACCCACCGATACCATTACAGGACCCAAGCGCGCCCCCTGTTTACCTGGCGCCAAGGATTCCGCCCGTCGTTCCACTGTACGTCCTGACAAAGAGGCTGACCTCTCCTCCCAATGCGATGTCCGACCCGTGGGCTTCGCCTGGCGTCGTGACACCTGAAAAGCACTATGCACAGCATTACTCGGCCCCCCCTCTCCTTCTACCTCCCTCACTTCCCCCTCCTCCATGCCATCTTCTTCATAATCCAGTTCCTCCTCCCTGGAACCACTGGCTTTCCCGGCCGGGGGTGCCGACTGCACCCTCCTAGAAACAGACATAAGATCTCCCTCGTCGCTCCTCCTTCCGCGATGTCCCCCGGACCGTGGAGGCCCAGTGGGTGGTGGGGCCGGCGAGCCCGCCTTGGGCCTACATATGCCAGCCGCGACGGGATCCCCCGCCGGTACTGGGTACGCCGCGCGAGGCTCCACCCTCCCTTCTCCTTGGTGCCAACGGGCCGCTCCCAGCCCTACCAAGTCTGGCACCCCGCGATGCTCTGCGCGTTGCTCCGCCGCCTGAAAAAGAAAAGGATGTTCTGGAGGGCTGGGCCTACCCCTCTTCTCCCTCCCCTCCCAGCTCCGCTTACTGCCGGCCCCTAACGTGCTGGCCACCCACGCCCGCCCCACCGCGCTAAGATCCACCACCTCCTCCGCGTCCCCAACATCCCCCTCCCCATCACTCCACTCCAAACCAGCCACTCCCTGCCTACCTAACCAACTCGGCCCTGCCTCCTCGCGCAACCGGCCCTCCCCCGATTCCCCCCTCAACCCCCCACAGGCACCTTTCAACGAAAACCCTTGATCTTCACCCACCAAGACCGGCGAACCAGCTCCCTTGCCGCACCCCTCCAACCTGCCCTCCCCATGCGCGCCCCCAACCTCCTCCACCCAGGAAGCAAAAATGTCCAGGCCCTCCCAATCCTTTTCACTCCCTTCTTCTGACTCCAACAACAATGGGGAAACCCCCCCTGCCCCCCAGCCCAACCCCTACTCCCCCGCTACCTCCACCATTTGTCCCCTCCCCAAACCAACTCCTGCACCCTCCCAAGCCCCCCCCTCCCCTGTCACCTTACCCAACACCCCAGACAGCCCCTCCTGGCCAGCTTGAACAGAACCTGCCCCCCGCTCCACTGAGCGCGCTGAGCCGGCGCTCCCATGCGCAGCTACGGCCTGCTGTGTCTGCTTCTCCCCACCCCCTCTACGCGGGGCCGTTCTCTTCACACATGAGCGGCCCCTTTCCTGCTGAGACCTCGGCGGGGAGGCGCGGGACGCGCTCCCCCGCCGAGACCTTCCGCTTGCCTCTATTAATTTCCCCGCTCCTTCCATGGGCTCGCGATGCCCCCCGACACCCTCCGGCGCTGCCCCACTGCTGCGTGCCGACATCAACACCCGGGGCCGCTCTCTTTGCATACGTGCGGCCCCCAACAGCTGGAGACCTCGGCGGGGAGACGCGGGACACGCTCCCCCGCCGTGCCCCACCGCCTTTCACCAAGAACCTTAGGCCCCCCGAGCACCATGCGAGCTACCCCCGCCCGACGGGCCGCGCTCTTGACTTCTGCGCAGCCCCTCCCGCTCACCTTGCCTCTCGCCGCTTTCCGTGGGGGCGAACAATCCGCGACGGCGGCCGCCACCCCGGCGGACGCGCGCCTCACCGGGCGCTCACCACCAGGGGCCTCCGGCATCAGGAGGTCCAGCCGCCCGGCCTCGCTAAGTAGACGGACTGCCTCAAGGACACGGAAATCAGCACCAGCCATCCTCACTAGTACTCCAACCTCGCCAAAATTAAACAACGCTAATCACGAGAAACACCTCACCTAGGCCCTAATCAAAAACCTAATCTGTGCAGCGCTCCCAGCCACCAGGTCACCAAACCTAAAATAGTGGCTGGGAAAGCGCGAAAAACCCCTATATACTTATTGGGCTATAATTCCCAAAATTGGGCTACAATTGGGCTAATCCCAATGTAGCCCAAAGTATCTTCAAAAATGGCCGCTCCCTGGCCAGCCCCTCCCCCTCCCAATCTGCCCGGGAGGCAGACCTCGCGATGCTCGGCTGCCCCCCAAATCCCCCTTCCGCCATCCCGGGTGCCTGCGGTGGTGCGGGGGGTCCAGGTGGCTCTAAGTCTCCACATCCCCGTGTTCGGCTGCCGGTCAATGCCGGCTGGGGCGCGCTCCACACTGTTGTGTTTCCCGGCAGGGGGCAGCGGCTACAGGCGGTTGCTCGGATCCGCCGGGATAGGCGAGCCGAGTCGCGGGTCTCTCTCCGGGGCACACCGAGCAGGGTCAGCTCCTGCTGGGTACCCCTGTGTCAGCCTAAGTGTGGAAGCCCCCGGCAGAAAACATACAAAAGCAGCAGGTTCACCCAGGGCTGCAACAGTGATTTTGATCTGCACCTGCACATGAGCCCGAGATGAGCTAGTCGAACAGGGGGTAAGGAGTCTTGCGCTTCCCCCAAACTTTCAGCAGTTGGTGGGAAGAGGAAACTGCCCAAAGAGAGGTCGGTGCAAGGGGTACAATTAAGGGAGGGGGGCCCAAATGGAGTGAACAGTGAGAAATAGCCATACAGGTATGTGTTAAGAAATAAAAAATATTAGCCCAATAGAAGGTCTCTCCCTACCTCAGGGTCCTGTATGGGAAAAAATTGAGTTCAGGCAGAGAGGCAGAAAAACAGGGGGTTTGAACACATTCAATGTTAATACTGACTTTAACGCATTGCCCATACCAGCTCCATCCATAGCAAAAGATCCTTCAGCTTCTGCTTTACCTAATAAAAAAACAGAACGAGTCAAGATAACTCCCTCATTAAGAGCCTTGTTTAAGGTACAGGCCAAGGTACAGGCTAAAGGGCCTGACATAATAAATCTTCACTCCCCTGCTGCCAATGAATTAAATAAGCTCATTGACGACAAAGGGGAAATTACAACTATAATGGAGTCTGATAGACAAGGAGTAGAGGCTCTTTTTTCAGACATCGAGACCACTAATAGATTTTAGGTGCTGGGTGACAGTGAAGATAACACTACATCGGGGGGGTGGTCCTAGGACAGTCATCCTTCGGTTATAACGGACAACCCCAGGATAAACGAAGGTAGTGAGAAGCAGCCGGGCTTGGCAGAGATGCTAGACACCTTAGCTACAGAAATTAGAAGTAAGTTTGCCATATCCGAGAGAAACCAAGCCAAAATTCAAGAGGCCTGTGAGACTCTAAAAGCAAGAATGTCTTCCATAACTGATAGAACTTGTACAATGGAAGCCTCTTTAGAGGCCATTAATTAACAAGGAGGTGGAGGTTAATCAAGAAGAAATTCAAGCTCTAAAAAATGGAGAGAAGGGTATGCTAGAGAAAATAGAGTCGTTGGAGAACAACGTTAGACCTAACAATATTAGAGTACTCAATATCCCAGAGGGCCATGAAGGGGATAATATCAAGGGTTTCATTATAAGTTTATTTAAGGAATCCATCCCTCTATAGATGCTGCGAAGCTTGAGGCAGACATTCAAAGAATTCATCGAGATCCTTTTAAAGAATCTAAATAGGAAGAATCCAAGGAAAATCTTGATTAACTTTAAATTATACACTCTAAAAGAGCGAATTCTATCGGAGGCCCTAAAAGCAGGACGCTTCACTAAAGGGGAGTGGTTTTTCCGAGTTTGATCTGATATCTCAAAGATCACACAGGATAGACAGTGGGAGCTGGGGAAATTTATACCAGGGTTAAGATCACTAGGTGCCACTGCCTAAATAAGATTCCCGGCTTTACTGACAATCATGTGGAATAATAAGATGCACAGTATCAAGGACTCGAAGGAGGCAGGAACTTTTGTCGAACAGATAAGGGCGCAGCAGAAGCATAAAGGATAAACGCCGGAGGAAGCTAAGAGCTCAAATGGGTATCAGAGCAAATATACCGGGTTTTTTTTTCGGGAGGGTTCCCCGGGGTGGGTGGGGTTCACCTAATGAGATAGCAAGGTTAGAAATTCACCGGGTGGGGTGCAGATGGGAAAAAAGGGAAAAAAAGATAAAAGTCCTCAATCATAGGAATCTAGAGTTAAGGAGTGGAGGTATGAGAAAAGTTGAAGCAAGCCTTTTAAAAAATTATGTCTAGGATGCCAGATTTTCTAAGATGTGTCTCGCTTAACATTTTACCATGGAATGTAAATGGCCTCAGAGTAGCTAGTAGAAGGAGAAGAAATTTGTAATATTTGCTGCAGGCTAACCTCGATATTATAATGTTACAAGAGACTCATTTAATGCAGGACGAATGGAAGGTCATCCTGGCTAAACAGAAGTGGATTGCAGAATCAATCCACGCTAATCAATCATGTTGTACTAAGGCAGTGGTTTTACTTATTAAAAAATCCATTAAAGCCATTCTAGGGGAGTGCAAGGTGGATGACAGGGCGCTTTTGCCAATATTAAAATACAGAACGCATGGTACACTTTGGCAGGATACTATGGGCCAAACATTGATGATATTGTGCCCCTGAAATCCCTATATTGTCAGCTTTTGGAGGTTAAAGTCCCAATAATTCTGTGAGGCAATTTTAACGTGTTACTGAACCCCAGTCTTGATAAATCTACCAAAGGGAAATGTATTAGTTCACAAAAAATGAGAAGGTTTATCAAGACAATGATAGAAGATCTAGGGCTAACAGATATATAGAGAGTTAAAACTAAGGGTGGGCAGAGAACTCCGCTCCGCCAGCGGAGTGTGTGGAGTTTTGCCTACTCTGCGCTCCGCCTAGAACGCGGAGTTTAGCAAAACTCCAACTCCGCAGCGGAGCAGAGTTAGCCAGCTCCCACAGCTAAAAATAGGCTCCCCGCCTCCACCCTCCCTAATAAAAAATATTTCAAAAATAATTAATAAAGAAAATAAACACTTACCTCTACAGTGGCATCTCCGGAATGCCCTCCTCCTCCTCGCTGTCTTTCTCCTGCAAACCCCTACGTCGGACGTACGTCTTGCGAGAACTGCTTAGGTGGGGGTGGAGGCGGGTAGCGGAGCGGAGTTCCACTGAGTTTTTTCCCAGCTCCGTGGAACTCCACGTAGTGCCACTATGCCAGCTCCACCCGGGGTTAGTTAAAACCAAGAGGGCAAGTGGAAATCAAAATTTTACTTTCCACAACAGAAGGCATGGACATGCTTCCAGAATTTATTTATTTTTAGTCGATACTAGGTTGGTTAGTAGAGTTAGGAAGGTGGAACATATCCCAGAGCACCTTTCTGGCCATTCGGCAGTTCACTTAGAGTTACAACTAGAAAAGGGCTGAGCCCCTAGGAGGTGGATATTTGATAGAACTTTACTATTGGATTCAACAGTAAAAGCTCAGTTGCAAAGAGACGCGGTGAAACTCTTTGAAGTAAATAACTCTTTGGCTCCAAAATATATAATATGAGAGGCTTCCAAGGCCTATATCAGGGGTAGGGTATAAGCCACGCAGCAAAAAATCAAAATGAGACAAGATACCAGATAAAAGATCTGGAAGGCGAAATCCTAAAGGCTTCAAGAGAGAGAGACTTGCAACAAGAATATCAGGACCAGGCTAAGAAAGATAACAAAATTAAAAGTGCAAGACAGGCCTTAGCAGACTATCTAGATGGTATATTAAGGAAAAAATGGGAGGCCAGTAAACTAGCCCATTATGAATACGAGGAAGGGTGTTAGAAGCTTCTTGCCTGGAAGTCAATAATTGAATGCATCAGAAATACGATTAAAGAGATAGTATCCAAAGAAACCGGGAGGCGCTGTACAGAGAATACAAAAATAGAACAAGCATTTACGGATTTCTTTCAAGAGTTATATACGGATGACCTTTCAACCTCCAAGACACAGTTAAAAGATTATATTAATTTGATAGCTCTGCCCTCGCTCAATGATGATCTAGCACAGACGCTTAATCAGAAAATCACTTTAGAGTAAGTTAAGGCGGCAGTTAATAAACTAAAGAGAGGTAGCGCCGCTGGGTTGGATGATATACCCAATGAGTTTTATAAAATTCTAGCCGAAGAACTTGCACCTGTCTTGGCTGAGTTGATGGACGGAATATTCTCCGAGGACTTGCCGAGCCCGAAGTCTTGGGATGAAGCAGCTGTTAGCCTAATCCTGAAACCAAATAAAGACCCTAGAAATTCTGAGTTATATAGACCAATTTATTTACTAAATTGTGACTATAAAATCTATGCGCAAATTTTAGCAAAGAGGTAGGAGCGAGTAATTGGTTCCCTGGTTCAGGAAGATCAGAAGGGCTTTATTAAAGGCCAGCAGCTGCATGACTTAACTCATGATTTGATAGGTGCAATCGATTTGGCTACTCTGAATAACTTACCTTTATCTGTTCTTACATTTGACGCCAAAAGGCCTTTGATAGAGTAAGCTGGCCTTTCTTACTTCAAACTATCCATAAATTTGGTCTGGGCGAGAAATTCGCTAAAGCTATTAGCACCATATACAGGAAGCCTACAGCAAGAATATTAGTTAATTGGATCCTGACTAAGTCAATTAAGACAGAGCGAGGGACAAGACAGGGGTGTCCCTTATCTCCTCTGCTCTTTGATTTATATATCGAACCATTAGCAATCAAAATCAGGGCAAATCAAAACATCCTGCCATTTGAGTGGAATGGGTGGGTGAAAAAAGTGGCATTATACACCGACGATTTGATGGTCTTTACAAGGAACTTCGCTGGCTCCTTCCCTGTGTTAGGGCACATTTTTTATTGCCTTTGGGGGGTTCCTGGATATCAAATCAACCAACAAAAAAACTAGATCATGTCATGGAACACTCAATTAAATAACCCCCTTAAAAAACAAGAGATAGGATATCTTGGGATACAGGTCACGCAGGATCTTTCTAAAACAGTCCAGGCCAATTTGGACAAAAAAATGAGGGAGACTAGAGCTTTGTTAAGGTCTTGGGGGTGTCTTCCGCTCTCAATGATAGGTGGACCTAATTTGGTGAAAATGTCAATCTTACCCCAATTCACCATTATTTCTAATACAATCCCTTTATCATTTAATCTAAAAGCTATAAAAACTCTGCAAGGAGAAATTACAAGTTTTATTTGGTCGCCTGGAAGAAACTTTGAAGATCTAAATCAGAGGGAGGTATCGCAGGACCCATTTATGTCTCTATTGCTGAGCCTTCCAGTTAAAAAATATAAGATCACTCCTGTCTAACTCGGTCTGTTCTCCTTGTCTTCAAGCAATGACAAAAAACTTGCCTTTCGGTAGTGATTTTTTTCTTTTTAAATTTGGTCATGCAAATCTTTTTAAGAAAGTTAAATTAAAGATCGGCAAGAGAGCTCTGGTATCAGACCAGAATAATTTTGAGGATACCCTATTGCAGTATTGGTGCACCTATTTGGAATTCCCCAGGGAGCCCCATCTGCCTGCAAGATAAACTGGCTGTCCTACTAATGGAAGTAGGAATAAACAAATGGGGGCAACTATGGCAGGATAACAAAATTGTCCCTTGGGAGACCTTAAATACTCTCACGAACCAAAGTCTATCCAAATTTAAGTTTTACCAACTATCGAGCTAGGCCTGTGGCTTAGGCAAAGATGGTGAAGGAAATGAAGAATCGGAAAATAAACTGCAGGGGGCCCCTTATCAATGTAAAGAAGTCTCCAAGTGGTACTGGATGTTGGTAAAGGGGGAGGAAAAGGCTACAGCACCACCGGAGGAGATCTGGAGGAGGGACCTGCCGACGATAGATGGAACATATCTATGGCAAGTATTGATGCTCATTTTATGGTCAGTAGTAAAAGCTGCACATTTCAGATGAAATCATATTTTTACAGTTCACAGAGCGTACTGGACCCCTAAAAGAGTATCAAAGCTGGGAGGCGAAGAAACCAAAGTCTACCTAAATTGTTCCATGGGGAACGTAGATGACGTACATATGTTTCAGCAGTGTCCTCTGATCTAGGTCTTCTGGCAAGATGTTGGTAAGGCTATCTCAGAAATTTTGTGGAAAGAGATCGAGGTAAGCCTTGCTTTGGTTATTTTTGGGGTCCAGCCAGGTGAGGGGCTACGATTTAAACTTATAAAAAGGCATGCACAACTGATATTTGTTTTACAAAGATAAAAGTTTATTGCTTGGTTAATTAAAACCATGACAAAAACAGACAATATACAATGACACAATTTCAGTAACACAATACACGAGATATAACAATACAGTTTCTTAATTAAAAGGAAACTTTCGATAGCTGTAGTGAAAGAGGCACTCTTGTGGTTTGGCACCCTATGATGACCTTCGACTACCATCATTTTAATTGACTTTAGTGTGTTATTTTACCCTAGCCTGGATATATGAGACGGTCCTGCATATGCCTGCTTTTCTTCTTTCTTGTAATCTTGCTGTCTTTCAGTGGGAGCTGTCACGGAGTAGAACAGTCTTGCCAAGAACAGAAGGTGTGGGATGTGCATTTGAAGGCGTGAGAGGGAGAGAGAGGTGTGGAATGTCGAAGTGCAGTGTTGTGAGCGGTGTTGCACACATGTGCTCGGTGTTGTACATTGAGAGATAAAGTATGTGATGCTATAGGACATTGAGAGATGAAGTATGTGAATCTATAAGCAGTTGTGTAGTTGTGTATTGTGTTGTACATTGGTGAGAATCATGAAGGTCTTACTATTGGCTTTGACATGGCCTCATGTCATCTTGTTTTCTGACTTTGCCTTGCTTCAGCTTTTCTGCGTGCACAACAGTGCCTGCAAGTTGTTTGGGTTATGTGAATTATGAGTTCTTACTATTGGCTTTGACATGGCCTCATGTCATCTTGTTTTCTGACTTTGTCTTGCTTCAGCTTTTCTGCGTGCACAACAGTGCTTGCAAGTTGTTTGGGTTATGTGAATTATGAGTTCTTACTATTGGCTTTGACATGGCCTCATGTCATCTTGTTTTCTGGCTTTGCCTTGCTGCTCGCACGTAGCTGCAAAGTGGGGAGGGCAGGTTTCTGCTCTTCACTTGTTTTTCGCTCCTCACTGACCAGAGTGAACTGGATATTATCTGTAGAATGTGCAACTCTGCCTCGAAGTCAAAATACGGGAGCCTGGCCAGCCTCCGTCTTGGCCTTGACGCAGACTGGTACAGCCAGCTCAGTTCTTTCTCATGAGAAGGGGGCGAGGTTTTCTAGAAGCTTCGTCTTATGTTTAGTAATGGTATTTAAGCTGGGAACCTTCAGGGGCCAGGTGGAAGCTCGCCACAGAATAGACGTATTGCTGTGGAGGTGACGGAATTTGAGTCCTGATCGAACTCCTTCCTGGGCTGGTGAAGGGCTCCCCCAGCTTGAGTTGGCAAGGATGTTGCTTAATCGATCGGTGAGGTGTTCCTAACCATTTTGTATATATTTTCTACTCTTTGCTACTTGTATATACTGCATTTTATTCTAATTGTTCATTGTAGTTAATTGACACTTGGGAATCTGCATTTACTGATATATTTGGCCTACCATTCTAAACATTGCATTAATAAACTAGTGTATGTTATTCTAAACGCACCTGAATTTGTTTTCTTGCCTTGTCTAAAGGGAGTGCTGTGTCTTTTCCTCATCTTTAGGGGGTGCTTCTCAAAGTGTATTATATAAAGGTGCAGTGGTATATTTGCCTCCAGAGTGGGAGTGCATGGTTTGGGTGTGTCCTTTTTGTGAAAAGCACATTCATTACATCTTGGCTTCAGTTTCAGGATTCGAACGTTGAATTTTAAAAGGGGAAAATAAACATGTTTTCTAGAAAATTGAAAGCGGATTCCCAGATACCAATTGATATACCTGGATGGGAGGTAGTCCCATACGGTGCGCTAGCCCATGAGTGGGCTAATTGTGCTGGGTTGAGTGAGAATTGGAGTGTGTGTTTAGCTGACGCTGAGCCAGCACAAGTGGTTGTGTGTTTGCAAAAAGTGCCTGTGAAGAAAAGAGAGGAGCTTGCTACGTTAGGAAGAAGAGGCTGGATCCTCTTAAGTGCTTATCGTGAAATGCATGAAAAATATGTTCAGCTGCAGAGTGGATTTGAAAAATTAGAGAAACAGTTTGTTGAAGCCAAAAATACCTCTACGATGTTAACCTGTCAGAATAAGTTATTGCATGATAAGTTGGAAACCTACCAGACTGTGGCAGAAAAGGCTGCAGTTCGTATCGCGCAATACAAGCCTTTGAAAAAAAAGTTAAACATGTACCAAGCTCTGAAGCCGTTTGTTTTGACCAGCTATGATGAGTCATATGTGAAAAATGTGAACTTAGAGAACGTGCCAGTTAATCTGCAGGCTTCACAGACGGTCTTAATTAATTCTTTTGAGGATGTTACTCAGCCAGAGAGGAATGTGCAGGGAGATAGACAGACCAGTCTGTTAGCGATGGCTGGTTCCAGGTATAAATCAGACATGTCAGTGAATGATGGATCTTGCTCTACATGGAAAAACGCTATTTTGAAAAAAAGAAATGCAGCAATGTGCTTTTGAATCTGTACAGCAGACTGTGCAGAATGTTTAAAAAATATGGTCAATTCAGAAAGGAGACAGTGTATCTTGTGTGCCAGTCCAAGAGCAGTGTGCTATTTATAGTTACTGTGTAGAGCAGGGAAAGAAAAGTATGCTTTTAAAATTGTGGACTGAAAATGTCTTAAATGTTAGACAAATACAGATGCTTTTGTGCTTTTGCGCATTGAAAGATACTGGGCAGAAGGCAATAGGACATAATGTGATTTATCAGTGGGAGGAAGCCAACGTGATAAAGTGGCATATACAGACAGAGACTGCAGTTTTGCATGAACAGTTTGTGCAGGTCCCAATAGAAAGTCCAGGGGTGGAGTTTGAGACACCGGATTCCCCAGTGAAGTGGCAGATTGTACTGCAAAGCGCAGCTACTGTGCATGACAGAACATTGAATTCCCTTACAGATGAAAAGGCTAAAATCTTGGAGACAGAGGTGGTGACACACGATTCAGATTTGGTGTGCATGACTAAATCGAGCACCTAGGAGATAAGGACCATACAAACAGGTGGGCAGAAAATGAAGGGATGCATATCCCCCTAGATTTACTCAGAACTGTGATTCTTTTGTGTCAGAATGCACAAGCCAGACCAGTCCCACAGAAGGTGAAGGGCGATTTGAAGAAAGGAAAATTACCAGAGCAGCTGGATTGCCTTGGGCTTCTGCCAATTGATAAAGGGAGCAAGTATCCAGCAGTGAGTGGAGAAATAGTCAGGAAGGAGACTGCCCCAGTCCTTCTTACTGTGCAGGGAAAAAGAGAGTTTCATCCCAATACCAAGAATTCAGAGGCTAAAGCGTGGGTAGAATTCTCAGACAATTCCCCAGAGCCAGCAGTGAACCGTGCAGACAGGAAAATGCGCGCTTTTTGAAAAATGTTTTTTTGCAAAAAGAGTGATGCTTGTTTCTTTTCCAGGTCATCATACTGCGACGTGTTGATGTGCCTGATGCCGGTATATGTGTGCCCCGTATGGGTGGGACTCCCCCCCCCAACCCCCCAAGCCTGGCGGGATCACCGGACAGTGCAAGCTGACATCCTGTGGCTGAACGGACCAGACAGACCTCCAAGACCGATGAACTGATTTAGTGAACATGAAGTACAATGTACACAGTGACCATTTTAAATGTACTCTGGAAGGCTGTGTGTCTTTCACACAGAAGGACTGTTTGTTTAAAGAAAAAGAACGACAAAAATGTTCTGCATTTGGAGAAAAATGTTAGAAGATGTTGATGTTGCTTTTATTTTTTAGCACTAAATATATAGGTTTGGCTGCTTTTTCAGTAGAAGTTTCAGTATTGACCATTAGAGACATTAGGAGCATTACCGAGTTCAAAAGCTTGATTCTATTTGCATCATTTATTTTGTGTATCCATTAAACATTTATTCTTGCTGAGTATCCAGATATGCATGAGCTATTTTTACATGCTTTGAAATGATTATTACATGCTTTTATGATTTCACAGTTTAATATTTGTGCTTTCAGTTAAGAAATGCAGTGCTTCAATCATAGTGGTGTTTTTCAGTTACGAAATGCAGTGCTTCAATCATAGTTGTGTTCTTCAGTTAAGACATGTTTTGAAATGATTATCACATGCTTTTATGATTTCATTGTTTTAATGTGCTTTTTCAATTGTAGTTGTGCCTTTTATTAAGAGATTCGGTTTTTGATATATGTAAATGATGATAGTCAAAGGTCATGGGGTGGAATGTAGTGAAAGAGGCACTCTTGTGGTTTGGCACCCTATGATGACCTTCGACTACCATCATTTTAATTGACTTTAGTGTGTTATTTTACCCTAGCCTGGATATATGAGACGGTCCTGCATATGCCTGCTTTTCTTCTTTCTTGTAATCTTGCTGTCTTTCAGTGGGAGCTGTCACGGAGTAGAACAGTCTTGCCAAGAACAGAAGGTGTGGGATGTGCATTTGAAGGCGTGAGAGGGAGAGAGAGAGTGTGGAATGTCGAAGTGCAGTGTTGTGAGCGGTGTTGCACACATGTGCTCGGTGTTGTACATTGAGAGATAAAGTATGTGATGCTATAGGACATTGAGAGATGAAGTATGTGAATCTATAAGCAGTTGTGCAGTTGTGTATTGTGTTGTACATTGGTGAGAATCATGAAGGTCTTACTATTGGCTTTGACATGGCCTCATGTCATCTTGTTTTCTGACTTTGCCTTGCTTCAGCTTTTCTGCGTGCACAACAGTGCCTGCAAGTTGTTTGGGTTATGTGAATTATGAGTTCTTACTATTGGCTTTGACATGGCCTCATGTCATCTTGTTTTCTGACTTTGTCTTGCTTCAGCTTTTCTGCGTGCACATTGCACAACAGTGCTTGCAAGTTGTTTGGGTTATGTGAATTATGAGTTCTTACTATTGGCTTTGACATGGCCTCATGTCATCTTGTTTTCTGGCTTTGCCTTGCTGCTCGCACGTAGCTGCAAAGTGGGGAGGGCAGGTTTCTGCTCTTCACTTGTTTTTCGCTCCTCACTGACCAGAGTGAACTGGATATTATCTGTAGAATGTGCAACTCTGCCTCGAAGTCAAAATACGGGAGCTTGGCCAGCCTCCGTCTTGGCCTTGACGCAGACTGGTACAGCCAGCTCAGTTCTTTCTCATGAGAAGGGGGCGAGGTTTTCTAGAAGCTTCGTCTTACGTTTAGTAATGGTATTTAAGCTGGGAACCTTCAGGGGCCAGGTGGAAGCTCGCCACAGAATAGACGTATTGCTGTGGAGGTGACGGAATTTGAGTCCTGATCGAACTCCTTCCTGGGCTGGTGAAGGGCTCCCCCAGCTTGAGTTGGCAAGGATGTTGCTTAATCGATCGGTGAGGTGTTCCTAACCATTTTGTATATATTTTCTACTCTTTGCTACTTGTATATACTGCATTTTATTCTAATTGTTCATTGTAGTTAATTGACACTTGGGAATCTGCATTTACTGATATATTTGGCCTACCGTTCTAAACATTGCATTAATAAACTAGTGTATGTTATTCTAAACGCACCTGAATTTGTTTTCTTGCCTCGTCTAAAGGGAGTGCTGTGTCTTTTCCTCATCTTTAGGGGGTGCTTCTCAAAGTGTATTATTTAAAGGTGCAGTGGTATATTTGCCTCCAGAGTGGGAGTGCAGGGTTTGGGTGTGTCCTTTTTGTGAAAAGCACATTCATTACAATAGCACCGCGTAAATCCATGCGCACCTTATGTGGAGCTAGTCTGGGGTCATGGTATTTAAGAGTAGCCGAGCCTGAGAACACAGACTTCATTCTAAATATTGTACAGAATACACATTTCATCTAAGGTCGGTGTGCAGTGTGCAAGGTTAACGGAGTTTGTTTGTGCATTGTGCTCACAGGAACTATCACGCTTATTTTCTTTTTACATGGCAGCCCGGTACGTCCCTTCTTTAAGAGAATATTCAGTATGCAAAATGGGCAGGGTAGATTTACAATCCATTGTTAAACATTGGTGTTCCTAGATCGCATACAATGGCTGGGCATGTAGAGTGCATTATGCTGTAAAAACACAGACTTCATTCTAAATATCGTACAGAATACACATTTCATCTAAGATCGGTGTGCAGTGTGCAAGGTTAAAGGAGTTTGTTCAGTGTGCAAATATGCAAAGTAAGCTCTGGCCTGGTTTGCCGAGAGCATAAAGTGCATTGTGCTCACAGGAACTATTGTGCATGTTTGCTTCTTACGTGGCAGCCTGGTACGTCCCTTCTTTAAGAGAATATTAAGTATGCAAAGTGGGCAGGGTAAAATTACATTCTATTATTAAACGTGGGTGTTCCTATATTGCATGCAATTGCTTGGGCATGTAAGGAGCATTATGCCCTCGAGATCTTTATTTTTCGGTTATTTAAAACAATAATTAATTTAAAAAAAATGTAAACAATTATGCGTATTTGCCAAGATTTCTGGAAGCGCATTAAGTCTGTGCGATGCCTATGAGACAATTGATGTTTAACTGAGTTAAAATTATGAAACAGTACAGTTAAAATGCTTAACGTTCAATGAACCCTTAGCTCAGTAGTGTATCTTTAGAATAATCAAGGGTTAGGTTGTTAAAAAAAAAAAAATTGTACTGTCCCCTCTACCCCTGCTGCATTTGTAACTGTTTGTTAACTTGTTGAAGAAACTTTGTTATCCTGCAAGAAAGATGCAGCGTCTGGCTATTTAACAAAGCCATCACGGCGGGTCAGCAGGATCTTAGCTGGAGTGACGGAGAGCTGGAAGTAGAAATTGTCGTCTCAATTGACTGACAGCGGGACAACTACACAAAAAATGTTGGACTGTCTCTTCTGTGCTCCCGCAGAGTTGACAAAGATTAGTCAGCCAAGTTTGTCTCCACAGAGGAACCTGATCTTTTGAAGAAAAAGCTCCCAGTCGAATGAGAAGTAGGGAGTGCTGTATTCTTGGCGATATATGATTTACAAGATACGGCTACGGCACCCAGTTCTCATACAAAGATAAGACCATCCATCCATGTTTTTTCTTTGCTAGCGCAGCATTGTCCAGTAACCAGGCTTGCTGCTTAGCTGCTTTGTTGATGATTTTTTTAAATGCGGGGAAGCTGATGTTTAGGCCCCATGCTTCATTCTGATTGAGGGCAGTTAACACTTGCTGAAGCACCGTTGGCCAGTCATTCTTGCTTTTGGGCTCATTCTTTAATTCTGACCTGCAGAGTGCTGCCAGGGAATCTTCGTGTGCCACTCTCATCCTCCAGAACAGTTTGATTATTACTGCTCACCTGACCGGCATTTGGTGAAATAGCCCAAATTCCAGTCGAACCTGCGCCTGAGTGTGGAAAATTGCGGAATTCAAGAAATTCGTTTAAAAAGGGTGGATTGCTGTAGATTCAAGAAATTTGAATCTTTACCCTTAAAAAGTTCAGAGCAGTAGGTGAGTGTTGGAAGGGACTTGGTGGGATGAGAATTGGACGGGCACCCTAGTTTTGTTTGTAATGTATTAAGTGCAAAGCGCAGTTTGTTCGCCTGGGCTCGTCTTTTCTTTAGATGTTCTTTGAATGTTAATTTGGAATCTATGACCACCCCTAAGTATTTGTATGAACCAACCAAATCTATTATGTTCTCTGCTGCGTACCATTTGTGTTTTATATTATGACGGTTGGTGTTTGCCGAAAAGCAGATGACCTTTGTTTTATTATAATTTAATTTAATTCTGAGCGCCTCTGTGTATTCCACCGGTAATCAACCGCTGGAGGCCGATTGGGGTCTGGCTACATAATACTATGTCGTCAGCATATTGTAAACTTCTGACTGGATGATTAGCTAGCTTGGGTGGATCACTTTGGACTTCTGACAGCCTTGCGTCTAAATCTGCAGTGAAGATATTGAATAAACTGGGGGCTAGCCCACGCTTGCTTTAGGCCTCTGTGCGTTGGTATCCTCCCTGTAGTTCTCTCACCATTGCCTAACTTGACTCAGACCCATGTTTGTGAATACAAGTTTGTTATGGCTCTGAATAGGTTTGGCAGGATGCCCCATTTTGCCATCTTTAACCATAGGCGCTCTCTCGGGACCATATCGAAAGCAGCTCCACAAATCAAGTATACAATTTGGTGGACTTTTGTAAGGCTTTTTCTGTAAGGAGGCTCAAAGCCAAAAGATTACTCATAGTGCTTGTGCCTGGTCTGAAGCCTGTTTGTGTGATTGGAAGGATCTTGCTGGTGATGACCCATGCTTCGATATCTACAAGGAGGTTCGAGGCATATAGTTTGGCTTCTACATCTATGAGTGCGATCAATCTGTAATTTGCGGGATCCGATCTGCTGCCAGCTTTAAATATTGGATGTAGGATACTGCCTCTCCATGATGTGGGTATGCTATTTGTTAAAAGCATGTGGTTAAACAGTGGGGTAAGGTATCTGGCCCAGAAGGGTTGGTCGAGCTTGAATAGTGCGTTCGGAAGGCCATTCGGGCCAGGAGCCCCATCTCCTCTGAGTTTTTTTAAGACTTTCCCGGCTTGAGTTTGGTTTAGCCATTTTCCCTCAAATGGGTTTTCAGGAGGCTCATGTATCGATGGAGTTAGAGCTTGGTGGTGTTCGACCACTGGGGCTTGTTCATCAGACGTGTTCAGATGTTCTATCCAGTCTGTCTCAGAAATGTTTGCGTTATGATGGCAGAAAGAGCCGTTGGCTATGTTGTTTATTTCTGCCCAAAACAGCTTGTTGTTATTTGTTTTGCTTGTTTGCAACAGCTTTATCCAGATGTTTGTTTGATATGATTTCTTTTCTGACCAGACTGCCTTTTTGTATTTACACCTAAGAATGTTGATTTGGTGATTCATGTTTACACTATTCATTGGTGAATTTTTCCATAGTGCTCTGATCTCCTTGTGTAAAGTCCTTTTTTTCCATAAAAGCGCGTTTGAAAACCAAGATGCTTCTTTCCTAGTTCTGTTTGGATGTTGAGTATGATGTGGTGAGAAGTTGGAAATGAGGGTCGTTGTTATGAATTCCCAGTTTTGCCATGATGTCTGCAAGTTATTATCAAATTTGGTTGTAATATAGATGCATCTTTTCCCTTCCATACTAGCCTTTTCAGATTGTATCCACTTGAAAATTTCATAAGGTCATTACTTGGTGGAGCTCTTGGAGGGGGGATGCGGAGCTCAATGAGCTATGGACAATGGTCGCTCTCTAGTCTTGATGTAATTTGGTAGCTGGCGATCATATGAAAGAGCTCGATGTCAACTAAAGTGTAATCTAAGCTGGTATTAGTATACTTTGAAACTCTGGTGGATGCCACTGGTTGGTCTTGAGGAAAAACGGCCATTTAGGGTGAGCAACACTATGTTTGATAGAGCTGTAATACAAGTTTTGCCTAAACGATCTGTTCTACAATGATTGGTGATTTCTAAAGGGATGTTTTTTTCTGCTAGTTTAGGAAATTGTTTTCCTTGAATTATACCTGTTTGTAATAGGAACATGTTAAAGTTACCTGACAACAGTATACCAGCTTTCGGGAAGGTGAATTGTAATGATTTTAATAGTGCTATTAGAGACTCTATTTTATCGGATTTGTCCTTCTGTGCCGGATGGATATACACATTACAAATTAAAAATGCCCCGGGCCCAAGAAACGGAGCGAGCATAAGTCGTGATCTCGACTCCACGAGACAAAGTATTCTGAACTCCACTTGTCCCCCGAGGAAGCGAAGAAGCTGCTATACCAGTTATAGGTACTATAGACCAAAAACCATCCAGTGACCCATTAGCTCACTGCGAAAAAGGGTAAGTGCAAAACTTACCTCTGCACGTTGCGAATAAATAACGTGCCGTACCTTGGTCCTGAAGAAAGCCCTTCGACCCAACAGAGCACCGTTAGGGCTGAAACATGTCGACCCCTCATGTGCTCACAGTAGGTGCTATAGAACAGCAGCCCTTCTAGACATGCACCGCCATTTATTTTTAACCTTGCCCCATCTCCAATAGAATAAAGACTCATGCTAGAGAGATGGAGGTAATTTTAAACTCACTTTTCTTTCATTTCTGATCACTACTGTAAATCAACAGTTGGTCTCCCTCCAGGTGGAGGAAAGCATACTACTAGACCCTATGATGATGCTTTTCACGTAGTTACAAAAGCGGATAATCAAGATATACCACTGAGTCCCACTGTACGTGAATGAGGGTTTTTATAAGACGGCCAGTACCTAAGACCCTGGTAACACTACAGGACAAGTGATCCATTCCCCCTTTGATTGTTTACTTATTGCCTGGAAGCCGAATGGATCTCAGCTTCTCTCTCCCTTGATTGATTAAGAGATCATTGAGTTGCTCCAGGTGATCACCGTGATTTCTTTTCCGGTTGCTTCTGTATCTGATTTGAATTTTATGCTTTCAATATGTTTAGTGTTAAGATGTTTTAGGGTCTCAATTGTGCTAGCCAGTTTTAATATTGCACTTCGGTTTAGTATATCATGGCGTCTTCTGGATCTATAGCGAGGAATCATTTCTAGAGTTACTAGATCTTCGGGTGTTATATAGGGTTCTTCGCTAGGTTGGGTCTCCGCACCGTTTGAAAATGAGCGGTGTTGCTGTTCTTGCGGTATGTCTTTACTTACAGGAGGATTTGATTTTGTTGTGTTGTAGGCCGAACAAGATGCTTGCTGTTCTTCTGTGTTTAATATTATTGGCAGAAAGGGAAATCTGCTTGAAATGGGTATCCCCCTCAACACCAGATTATCTGTATTGGGTAAGGTCTGTAAATATAGTAAACATCATAGATCTTAGCTGTTTATCTAAAAAAAAGAGCCGGAATATGGGTGGCCTGGGAGGAGTGGGCAAAAAATAATCATTAGATAATATCTATAAAAGGTCCAATGATTATGAAAAAAGTAAAACCATGGCAGGGAGGAGGAGTCACTTCCATGTCAATAAAAATCCCCCGTTTGCCTGGTTCATTTGAGGCTGGCTCTTAAGGAATTTCGAAGATGGTTGGAATCCCCCGTGTCAGTAAGCACTTTTCTCTGGAATTTTCCTCGAGCTCATACCTCTCGAAAAATTACTCATTTATGAATGAGGACTAAAAGAATAAAAATACATTCAGCATGGCCATGAACATGTATGTTGCTTCCTATGAGGTCACTTCCTCCCTAACGCATTGTGTGCATTTAGCTTGACCCCAAGAGCCACGGATTGTAGTGGTCAGTAGCATACATAACTAGTAGGTCATAACCTAAATCTCTTTCACTGATGTAACTTCCTGCAATGTCAATTCATGAGCATTATATTCTGGTAGTGGGTGTCAATGGGTAATGGGGATTCCCCCCAAGAGGGAGCCATTGTAGGTTTTGGTGGGGTGAAATCCTTTCTGTTCATCATCCAAATCATTCCAACTTAGATGAGACACAACAACTCTACAGACCAATCAGCATAGAGTCTAATGGTGCCTAAATCAAAGATCATCACCAATAACAATTTTTAAAAATCTGTTTAAGTAAATGTAAGATAAGGACATCACTGCCTTATGTTTGAGTGTTTATGGATTTTTATTTTGCAACTCAGAATTATCCTAAATCAAAATGCACATTTATGTGCAGATTTCCGCAACTACTCTTCTGTTTAGCTTCGTCAGGCAGGAAAACTCTGATGGCTTAATTAAGCACATTCACTTCAGTAATACTTTAACCAGTCTAGCAATGCAACTTCACTCAAACACTACACCTAAAGTGACGTTTGGGTCAAGAGATCAGCTACCCAAACGCGCCCTCAATTTTCCCCTCCAGAGAATATAGTTAAATAAGGCCTCTTACAGGTCCCAATATTATTTAAATTCAATAATAATGGTTTGCCTGATAAATATCTGTGTGTCTACCCCAAAAATCGGAAAAAGAAAAGTCCCTCCCTTAATGTATGCAGATGATGCTGTCCATCTGACAAGGACTCCTCAGGGGCTTAAGCAGCAGATGTAGACAACAGAACTCTGCAGTCAAGATGCAAGCATCGGAATAAACAGATATAAAGCCGAAATTGTAATGCTGGACCCCACAAATTATGCACACAAAAAAGAAATGATGGCTACAAAATGAAAACTTAGCCTTGCTTCTACTCCAGTGCTAAGACTGCTTAATTTTATATCCTCCTCAAGCTCATCACCCTAACCTTCCTGTCTCTGTATCTCACAGTTAAGGGTTGTTTTTCATCCTTGCCTCCCCTTTGGCACTGTTTTCCTACCTTTCACTTCCTCCTTCTTTCTCCCTTTTCTACATTTCTGCCTCTTGCTCTGTATCAACGCCTGATGACGAAACATTGGTCCAGGTCCTCCAAAATTAGAGATGGTGCCCGTCACCTCTGCCAACACCAGCACAAATTAAACATTGGGCTTCTCCGACTGTCTGTGGGAGATGTATGTCTTAGGAAAACATCCTGTTGAAAATGACATCACCATTACCCTGATAAATTATACCGAGCTGTTGTTTAAAATTACTAAAGTTGATGTTTGGGTCGTTTCAGTCAAAATTGGCTCCTGCTTAATTATTGGTTTAATTTCCCTCAACAGTAGGTGGCAAGGGACTGTGTGTTATTCAAAATATGCATACAGCTGCAATCAGATATGAAGAAATTGATGAAGCTGTCACATGGCAACCATAATGCAATATTTTGTATGTGCATTAAGGCGAGAAATATTCAGAAAAAATGAGAACACTGCCTCTGTACCGGATCAGTTGCAATTTCCGGATCAGAAGTAATTACTTTTGATACGTTCCATTTTCTAATTATCACGTCAAGGTGACATTGAATCATTGCTGGCAAGTGTTCCAGCGTCCTGCATGCACCGAAACCGCTATGGCGACGAGGTTGTTTAACATCTTTCACGGAAAAATGAACTTACTGTCAGCCCTGTAGCATCACCCGCAATTTGCTGTTACCTGTGCTGAGTCCTCCGGCCACGTCCAGCTATTTTAGGCCCATCTCCAGTCCTGCCTCGAGGCTCCCGCCTCGAACTCATCTCTCTCTCTCTCTTTCTCTCTCCTCTATTCCTAATCACTCTCCTATTTTCTCATCTTTCTCTGCTTAGTCTACTTGCTTTTTGCCACTTATTTATGCCTTCTCATGCTCTCTTGCCCTCTTGTGCCTTCTCAGTCGTTCTGTGCTTCTTAGCCACTCTCACTCACTTCTTGCCTCAATCTCTCCTACTGCCCAGGGAGGTCCTCCACCCCGCCATGTCTCCTTAATGATGGCTAATTAGTAGACCTGCATTCTTCACTTTGTACCTGCCTATGCCTGTGCCTCCAACCAGGCCCAGCGCTTTCAGTCCCAGATCCCAGCACTCAGCGGCATCACCCTTCATCAGCCAGGTTAGCTTGAATCCAGTGGTGTAGTGAGCATGGGACCCACGTCTGGGCATACCCTTCCCACTTAGGGTGTAGGTGCTCACTACACCACTGGATTCAAGTTAGCCTGGCTGCTGAAGGGTGATGCCCTGAAACCGGTCCCAGGATGCTTGTTTCCGGTCCAGGGAGGACCTGGCTTGGCAGTTCGGGCTGGACTGTTCCCACAAGGAACAGGGTCATGACTGATTTGCATATGGCTGGGTCCAAACTGGGGTGGTGTGTGAGCAAATGAATGATGGATTTAACCCAGATCCTTGTGACTGGGGGTGAATGTTTGCATTGTCCAGCATTCTGTCCATCAATTGTTTCTTTGTCATGTATACCCATAACACACGGCACCCCATCAATTGCTGTTTTGCCTGAAGTGCTAAAGCAAATTCACAATGAATACCTGGCAGACCCTGCCCTGGACTTAGAGAAGAAATTAATTGGCAACTTTGCCACAGTATCTTGAATGATTTTAAGCAACAGTAAAGGGGAAGCAACAGCGCTGGTGATATGCCAACGGCTCACGACTATTCCTGTTGCAAATCAGCAACGCAAGCTACCAAAAATTATTTCTGAGACCTATGCTTCTATAGGACATGATAATTTGGGAACCAGGCCTGGTAAGTCGCAACTTAAAAAAAATTGATTCAGATACTACCAAGCCGGGCCCATGAGTCTTCTAAACAAACAGCAGGATAAAAACAACAAAAAAGATAAACAGAAAACAGAGTGGATCTCCCCAACAGGTGTCCACAGAAAAACGCTATCATTTCTGTGACACATTTAAACAGCCTGATAAGTGTCAGTATTCCGATACACGTCCCTCTCGTTCCTTTCAGGACTCTTCAGACTGACAGTCACAGAGAGTGGGATGAGGCGAACAAAGACAGGAGGAGTACATCAAACAGAAAAAGGACTCACAATGCTCCTCTGATGTCATCATAAAGAAAGAAGAGAAGCTTCCACAGAAAAAACAACACTTTAAAAAAAGAAAGTGGCAGGAATTTCTGCTAAATATGCCACAAATACTCAGAATGTTTCTCCAGAACAAGACATGGGTGAAAACACTGCTAGACAGTGCAGCAGAGGTCTTGACTCATGATAGTTAAACAGAATCTTCAAGAGTTTCTGGTAGTGAGACTGACTAATGACTATTTTCAAGTTGAAACTCCAGATCAGCAGCTGAGCCCTCCTGACATACTTTATGATTTGGACATCTAAATCAAGGGTGACATACCGCATACTAATAAAGACATATTCTGGCAGAATTTGACAAAAAATGTTATGACATTCTCTTGGCTGATGTAGATTGGCCGCCTAAGTTTGTTAGAAAAGTACTGCAAGGGGAGGAGGTAATATTACAATCCTTTTCGGTTCTTGTTCAAGGGGGAGTTAAAGAAGCGTCAGTGGCGGCTGGTGATGTTTGTGAGTGGTGAGGCTGGGCTTGTTGAGGGGTGGGGGCACGTTATGTCGGTCACACAGCCTAGCGTTTCCTTATGGCAATGTAAGACCTCAGGAAGCTACTTAGTTGTGGTACCAAACTACTACAAAAGGCCGGAAAAGTGCATATTTTTCAGCATATTAGGGCTGCTCCAGAAAGCAAAATGCTCTTTTACAAGTCACACTGAAAGTTCTCCTGTCATTCATGGGCAGTCCTGCCTGCTTTCGAGCCTTAGTGACTAGTATCAGGGTACACACAGATGTCAGCAGCGAGCGTTTAACTTGCTGTCACTGAGATATAGCATACTTGAAACCGTCAGACACTAGCTGCAGGCCGTAGTAGCAGTCAGATTGTAGCCCTGAAATAACAGTATTCTAATGTCACATTCCCACAGAAGAGGAGCCCTCTCAAGGCAGTTGGCACCAATGCGTCTTAATCCCACTTGATGAGATGGGCTCACCTCGACCACTTGATGAGGCGAGCTCACCCTGACCTCAGATGTGGTATACCACAGCATACTCGGGGATCTGGTTCTTCAAGATGTACAGCGAGCCTCCCTCCCCCTGGGGAGAATTAATAACCCCCTCTCGGAAGGTCAGGAAAATGCAAGAATTAGAAATTACTCTCTTTCTTGTGCTGCTTTGTTACAGACAATCGAATATTGAACACCGCATTTGTAACTGGATGCATTTTATTCGGAAGCTTTGTATGAAAAGAAGTTATTTTTCCAAAGGCAAAATTACAACTTCCCTTTTCTAATTCATTACCATCAAGCAAAGCAATTAAACAAGATTACGGGTTTGGATTAACCAAATGGGCTGGGCACAGCTGGCATTTTTTTACCTCCCCTGCCTTCTGAACTGGAGGGAAGCTGCCTTCAAGCCAGACCAGGCAACGCCGACTCCGCTTTTTTTTAAAATTAAATAAACCATCATTCACAGGGCCAGATACCAGTTCAGGCATGGGTACTCACAAACATTTTCCCGGGGGCCGCAAAGTTTGGTCTTTGGTGTGACCGAGGGCCGCACTGATGCCAGGGGGGAGGGGGTGTAAAGTGGGTATATGGGAAGCGAAGCATATATATCTACTGGCTGAGCTCAATTGTGCAATTTGAAACCAGAAAACATGGGATCAATCTCAGCTTCTCCACTTGACCAAAATGTGTGACCCTGGGCAATTGTTTTATTTCCATCTCCCTCCTTTTTCTTCATTGACACATAAGAGGACGCTGAAATACCTGACTTCAGGATGCGTGCTGTACAAAACCACCTCCTGTGCTTGGATGTAATCACTAATGGCATTGTTGTCAGGGTGGGTGAGTGGGGGGGTGAATGGGGGTGAAGCATGAACATTTCTAAATTCATGTTTGAAAACCATCACTTTAAAAAAATACTTCTGACTGCACTGCTATGATTTGATTGACTAAGGTGAGATGGTTCTACAAGTCAATAAAATACACTTTTTGAATTTTGAAGAGACTATCCTATTTTTACATGTTTGCTGTCTTTAAAAATGTAGGTGTTTCTAAAGTTAAGGGACTAGTTACTTCCTTTCCTTAACTGCAATTAACCTTTAAATAAGTGCTTGCTGTTTACTTAACATTTTTTTTCATGTTAGTGCTGAGTCGAGTAAACAGCAGCCCAGTGCTGCTGCTGCTCAGGGGGCCGCATGTAAAGGTCAGGAGGGCCGCATGCGGCCCCCGGGCCGTACTTTGATTATCACTGAGTTAAGGTCTATATATTGCGATCTCCTTTCTTTATCTAAATCTCGAACCTTCATACTACTGTACTGTTTATGGCACGGACCTCTCTCTTTGTACAACCCTTTCTGAAATCGCAGTTAGGTTTCAGCTTCATAAATGTCCTTAACAACACAAAATGAAGGGTGGCGTTGTCGATTTTTTTAATCAGCTCTGAGATCCTGTAAGGGAGATTTAGAAAGGCTTCCAACCACTAACCCATGTTTGCTGGATGTTCCTGAGGATGTGGTGCCTGTCTTTTAACTATGCACCTGTCAGCTTGCAGCCGTTGCCGCTCTTTCACACCACCATCATTTCAGCCAGGATATATCACAGGTGGAAGAACAACACTTGAACTGGCCCAACCGAACTTGCGCATATGACTGTGTAAGCATGCAAGACTATATAGGCCTCGTCTGTTGTAATGAAAATGTTTTCGCTATTTTTGCTTGTGCATTATTCTACGTAAGTTAGCAATCACGGCACCATTTTGTGTTTGGCCGCCATTTTGAACCATGCTCGAAACTGCTTTTTGTCTCCTCAAGAGAACGGGTTGTGGAAAGTTTCATTTCTCCAGGGTTGGGCCTTGCTCTGCTAATGAATGCACTGTTCTTATTAGCGCATACCTTTCCCACAAGATAGAGGCCTTCTCCCACTAGTCTAGTAGCAGGCACGGGCAGAGTGACCTTGGATTGAAGGTAGTGTGTGCCCGGCCCCAGAATCGAAACCTATCCTTCTGTACTTCTTTGTTTAGCTGCTTCTGCTTGGAAATTTCCATTATGGGCGTGCCTTCATTGGTTCTGAATTGTACATAATGTATCTCCATGTTTGCTGATGTCAGTCCCTCTCTGCAGCACTCCTAGAGACTGGGCAGACCGGGCTCCGCTCGAGCTTATCTGAATAAACATACATTTGTTTGTATTCTCTACTCTCTGACCAACTCTTCATTTGGTATGGAAGGCTGAGAGGTGGTCGCGAGTGACCCTGATAACCCTAAACGGGCCACTTCCTTCAGTTGGCGCCCCAACAGGGACTCCTTCGGGTGACCCATCCCCTCCCGTGGACGGGTGGGGAGGTCGGGGCTTTCGTCGGGTCGGACGGACGGACCAGGGATCCCTGCATGAGAGAGTTCCTGAACTCGCAGCTGCCCCTTCTGTCCCGCCGGACGGTGCCTCGCCCAGTGGTCATCCTGACTGGGGTCCTGAACGGCAAAACCCTTGGATCTGACCGTTTGGTCCGAAGAGTCGGCAGTGGAGAATAACTTCGTTTGACCTGCATGCATCAGGTGAGTTTGTTTTGGTTCTTTGTGGATATGGTACCATTTTGGTTTGTATTTGGTAAGGGCTGAGGACCGATTTTGGGTAAAAAGTGTTTGCAAATACTTTGCCAGGCATAAGTAGTGAACTTGTTTTCTTTTGAGAATGCCTGGAATAAGTAAACTGTATTCTTTGTGCTGTCATTGTTGTTCTGCTGATGCTCAACTGGAGGAAAGTCAGCCAGCACCTCCAGAAGGCACTCCGAATTTTGATATGTATGTGAAGCATGGCTTTGGCCCTATTATGTTTAGTACGCTATGGCACAAATATACAAGGGATAATGCCGAGTATGCAGTGGCCATTGACGGGTACTTTTGATGAACAAAACAATGGGTTTTACAGGAGAAGTTGTTTGCGAAGCGAGGTAGGCAGTCTGTTTGATTCTCTTTGAACGTGGCAAAAGGAAGCTAAACAGAGGCGAATGAAAGCAGAGAAAGAGGCCCGGAAGGGGAGAATGCAGATGTTGACTCAGAAGGCCGTAGCACATGATAGAGAGAAACAAGAGATAGGAATTGAACGTGAAAATAGGAGGTTTCGATTACAGGTTGATAAATCTTATGTAGCCCAAGAAGAAAATGATACTTTTGTGGAGGAATTATTAGATAGTCGACCCCCACCTCCGTACGCCCCTCAAAAGATATATCCCACTGTTCCCTTGCCCTCACAGCCGCCTGTTACTGTCGTTTCTACTGTCTCTGTTCCTGTATCTGCTGCTGCTTTTTCGACAGCTGTGGCATCAGCTCCTTCTCCTCTTTCCCTTTCTCTTGCTTCCTTGCCGCCCGCAGCAACTGGGACTGTTAGCCCCCTCCTCACGCCCATTGTTTCAGCATCTTTCTCGCCAGCCATTTCCCTTGCGATGCAGCCCTCAGCATCACTGATACCTGTCACTCCAGTTGCCTCTCCTTCCTTGGATTTCCATCCTCTGGTTTCCTTGAGTGATGGGACGCCTGTGCGCGGGTTTGGAGACAGAGATTGGACAAAGTTTAAAGAGCGCATGGGTCCGTATGTGCGATCTGAGGTGGGAGATGCAGAGAAAAGAGTGGTGGCTAACCAGGCTGCACAGTGGGCCCAAAACCCCATTTCTAGGCCTGGGCGGAAAACTACGCTACGCTCGCATAGTTTGCGTAGTTTGCGCAACTACGCGCTACGCGAATTGCACGTAGCACAGTGCAAAAACGCGTAGCGGGCATTTTTTGCTTGCTCGCGGTCCTCAACGTCAAGTTGGCGACCGCGAGCGAGCAAAATGACATCCCGGCGAGACTTTTTCCTCGTTCGCGATCAGCAACATCAAGTTGCCGATCGCGAGCGTGGAAAATAAACCTCCCGGCGAGATTCTCAACGCGGGGAGGTCAGGTTTCTCATTGCGAGTGGTCGCGCATGCTCGCGACCGCTCGCGATGAGAAACTACCAGTCCGCGTTGAGAAAACTGCCGCTCGAGTACAAATCTACTCGAGCGGCAGAAAGCTGACCGCTTGCACTGTGCAAGATGCCGTTTCAATGATTGCACAGTGCGGACAAGCATCCGGCACTGTGCAATCATTGCGAACAGCATTTCCTACCGCACTACGCAGTTCGCGTAGTGCTACGCGTAGATCGCGAAGTGCACTTCGCGTAGCTACGCGTAGCGCTACTACGCGAACTACGCCCAGGGTTACCCATTTCTAGTGTAGAAGATGTGTGAAATATGATGAAAGATTATGAGCCTTTTGTACAACAGCATGCCCTTAAGCATATGTCTGCTACTCTGATTGGTCTTTGGGAGCAGTGTTTTAAAGATGCGGCGCCACAGATTTTGTATGATATTGAGGATCGTGTATATGTCAGTAATATGGGGCCTGATCAAGTTTTTAGTAGTATTACGACGTTGATTGCTTACCGGGGTAGGCTACTTGAGAAGACACCCAGTTATCACTCTTGAATAAAGGCCTGGGTTTTGCCCCGACTCACCTACCTGATATTTTCAAAATTCGCCAGGAATTAGCATCCTTTTTCCGGAACATTAGACTTAGGATTTTCTTTGGTCACCAAGAGGAGCGTCCTATCTCTGAAGGGGATACTGACTTCAGACCAAAATCCAAATTCACCCCTGCACTGGGTGGCCTCCCAGTGGAGGTTGAGGCTTTTGAACAAGCAGTTGTTAACGAGGTGGAATCTTGGGTTGCCCTACATCGCTCCACTTACAAGAATCTCTCGAGTATGGAAACCAAAGCCCTTGAAGAATTGAGAAACGAGGAGTTGGTTATTAAGCCAGCTGATAAGGGTGGCGCAATAGTGATACTCGACAAAACCGTCTACGAGACAGAATGTCTGAGACTCCTGGCTGACAGAAGAAATTACACTATTCTGAGAGAAGATCCCACTGACACAATAAGAAGAGAGATTACCTCAGTGGTGGAAGAAGCCGTACAAAATGATTGGATCTCCGACAAAGAAGGGGCTTTTCTTTGCCAACACGAACCTGTGACCCCTTATTTTTACACTCTCCCCAAAGTGCACAAACCCACACGCCCACCACCAGGAAGACCTATAGTGTCGGGCATGGGTTCTCTTTTGGAACCTTTATCGCAGTTTTGCGATTTTTTCCTCAAGCCCATTGTACAGTCTAGGCGTGCTTATCTTAAGGATACTACAGAAGTCCTTAACCTGCTCAAAGACTTACCCTTTGATCCGGAGAGTGAATTTTTGGTGGGTCTGGATGTAGAGTCCCTGTATACTAACATTCCCCAGTTGGAAACCCTGAGGGTGGTGGAAGAGATTATCTACTCGGAAGATTGGATATATACCACACCCAGACCCTTCATTTTGAATTTGGCAGAAATTGCCCTTACCAAAAATTATTTTGAGTTTCAGGGTACATACTATCTGCAGTCGCATGGTACATCCATGGGGAGCGTTTTCGCCCCCAGTTTGGCAGGGCTCTATATGTCAGCTTTTGAGGACCAGTATATTTATGCTCCTAACAATATCTGGACTAACAATGTAAAAATTTGGCGGCGTTATATTGACGACGTCCTCCTAATCTGGAAGGGGGACAGACAATCTATTGATGACTTTTTGATATGGCTTAATAGCCGGAATTCCTTGTTGCTGTTCACCTCCACCATTACAAAAGAGAGTCTACCTTTCCACGACCTGACCATCTTTCCTCATAGGGGCGGCCTTGAGACTAAAATGTTTCACAAAACCACCGATAGAAACAGTCTACTATCATTTAACAGTTTTCATCCCAGATCCCTAAGGGAGAACCTCCCCGTGGGACAGTTCCTGCGTCTCCGCCGGAATTGTTCTGACATAGATGATTTTAGATCAGAATCCCGGGCTTTACATAATAAACTGATTCGGAGGAACTATCCCAGCAGGATTGTTAAGAGAGCTAACAAGAGAGCTGCCAATTGCAACCGTGAGGCTCTGTTAGAAACAGTCATTAAACCATCTACTGTCAGACCTATCTGTGTTACTACTTTTAACACAGCCTCCAATCATATTCAGAAAATCATCACACGACATTGGCGAATCCTTAATTCCAACGGAGTAAACCTGGATAAACCATTGTTTTCTTATAAAAGGAGCAATAACATCAGGGATCTCCTAGTTCATACCAGACCCAGGCCCCAAATTCAGGGTATTAACATCGCGGCCCGGGCTAGTCGACCTGGACTTCTTTTACCACCTGTCATTGGTCACACAAGATGTGGGTCTTGTGATGTATGTCATCTGACTGCGAATACAAAAACCAAGGATATTGGGCTCCCCCATCCGTGGGAACAAAGAAAACATACAAATTGTAACTCCATGTATGTTATTTACTTGATCAAATGTGCATGTGAGCTTATTTACATAGGCATGACCACGAGGAAGGTAAAGATTAGAATAATGGAACACAGGTCTACCTTTAGATGCCAGAGATCTGTGAGTCGACTTACCACACACTTCAAAGAAAAAAATCATTCGGCAGATGATTTTTTCTGGACTGTCATTGACAAGCCCTTTATTGACAGGACGCAGAGCAAACCAGAGAGAGTGCTTTTCATGAGGTAACAACGATGGGTTTACAGGCTACGCAGTCATGTGAGCGGCCTGAATGATGATATTCCCTGGAACAGCCTAAATTCCTAAGGATCCATTGAATATCTGTCCTTGATATACCGTCCTGTTCTTAGTGTTGAGCTTTCATCCCATTCTCTGACTCCTAATAGCGTTCCACGGCTGTGTGTATTCGTTACTTGCTATTTCCAACATGGCCGAGAGGGTGACGTTGTAGTTGTTGTACGCACTCCGCGCTAACACGTGTGCGTAGTGGACGTCTCCCTCACTGCCTATGTAATGACGGTTGGAACGCCCATGTAACATTCTACACGGTGTTGGGAGTGCGTTTAGATGACGGATACTAGCTCACCTTGATGAAGTGAGTAGGGACGAGTTGGTTTTGTCTGGAGGGTCTTATGACATGCATTATTTTCTAGAATGCCCGTTTTGAACTTGACAAGGTTAAATTACTTTTTAGTTAGTTCATGAGAGCACATCAACCTCCATTATGGTTGTACTGTCCTTTTTTCAGTGCTGACCTTTTATCCTTTCTCTGACTCCTAATAGCGTTTCACGGCTGTGTATATTCGTTACTTGCTATCTTCAACATGGCCGAGAGGGTGACGTTTTAGTTGTTGTACGCACTCCGCGCTAAGACGTGTGCGTGGTGGACGTCTCCCTCACTGCCTATGTAATGATGGTTAGAACGCCCATGAAACACTCTACACGGTGTTGGGAGCGTGTTTAGATGGCGGATACTAGCTCACCTTGATGAAGTGAGTGGGAACGAGTGGGTTAGTGTGCAGGGTCTTATGACCCGATTGAGCCTTCTGAAACTAATGGGACTCATAACTTTGTCCCTGAGGGCTTGTGTGTTTGACCGGTGATCCCCGCTACCACGCATAAGATTTTCCTGTATTTTCCCTTTGTGATTTTAGTTTACTTGCATTTTTCGAACTCTTTCTTTTTGTATTTTTCCTTGTCGAAACATAGAGTGTGACAACAGGGAGCTACTTGCACCCCCCCGCCAGTTCGAGTTTGACTTTATAATAAACTCGGTAAGACTCTTGGAATGGTAGTGGATGGACGGTATTTTCTATCGTAGGAAATCTCTGTTTTTGTTTTAGATATAGTCATGGGGAGTTTATTGCGTTGGACATAGACGCTTAACTATACCTTTACTTTATCTACTATTTTAACATGTTTTTAAGATTAATTCATCAGGGCACAACCACCGAGTATTGTATAGGGGTAGTGCTACTCGTTCTTTGCCGATTTGGCTAGACGCATTAAGGATCATGACATATCTACGTGATTTTGGGCACTTTATACTATTCAGGGATTTTGTATAGATGTGTTTTCCTAGGGGGGGGCCACCTCTCACATTGATTGGTTGGGTTATGAGGTGGGGCACAGCACTTTTGCACTCTTCACCTCACTTCTTTTTGTGCTTCTTTCTTGATTTTATCCTTTACAGGTTCCTCATTGAGAGCAAGGGGCTCTACTCCCTGTACCAGAGTGCGCACTAAAACAAGGTGCCTGTTTTTTCCTTTACCCTTGGATTTTAAGGAGGTAGGGATTTTATCCTTGTTGGGATTGTTCAGGTGAAAGTCGTGAAGAAAGCCGAGGTAGTAGTTTCATTCGGCTGAAACATGTCGACATTTTAGCAGAGTGGGGGGGTAGGGCTCTCTTCACTAGTAGCCATTACCACCACCCACCGGTCCGACGAGGACCACGGTTTGTGTCTGGACAGTGTACCCACCATTAAAGATAGAGTAGGGACACACTGTTACCAGCTTTTTAAATTTTTCTCTGCCACATTTTTTCACCTTCTTGATCCCATACAATTTGTTCACTTGTTATGTTGTGTGTCTGTTTGTTTCTCCTCCCTATTGCTCCACCTCCAGCGTTGGCTAGCGCGGAGGTGTGTTTAGCAGGCCCTATGATGAAGCATGACACAGCTTGCTGTGTGTGAGGGCAATTTTATACACACTGTTTGTGCCCTACTCTACACCTTTCTACCCCCTCTATCGATTACCCTTCACGACTTATGATCCTGTCAGTCCGTGGTCTATGTTGTGTGGATCTACTTGAGAAGAGTCCCACCCCAGTATCTCAGTTTCCGATGCGGGAGGTTCATCCCATATATCACCCTGAAATACCAGAGCTAAGGAATCAGCACAATGTTGTTACTAGACTAGGTGTAGCAGCCCGTTTCCAAGAACAATGGATTTATATTCCATGGAAAAGGAGTGAAGTTTTGTCTCTTAAGACTCAGTTACCTGATCCTAGGAAAAATCCTACTTCCTATTATAAAGAATTGACTGAAGCTGCCTCTTCCACAGTAATGACGCTTGCGGACATTGTAATGTTTTTTGGTTTACTGATTCCGGTTGATATTTGGAGACAAGTACATACCCAGGATCATGTTGCGGAATTGGGTGATACCTGGGATCAAATTAAAGTATGGAAGCAGGAGAGGAACCCCGGTGAGAAGCCTAAAGCAGAGATACTTGCTTTGCCAGGCCGCATTATCAAGTATATGCATTCTCTTATTCCACCGAGAAAAGTTGATTGGGACAAGTTATCTGCTTGTCATCAAAAGAAAGATGAGAGTGTGTCTGACTTTTTCACTCGGTTTGAAGATGTGTTTTTGGATTATAGTGGGCAGGATTTGTCGATTGAAGGAGGTGTTCGGTTGTTTGTCAATAGATTTGTTTCTCATTTGCTTCCTGAACAAGCATTGGCATAGCCAATAGGTCTCGCTTTTGGGACCTTATAAGTATTTAGTTATGCAGCACAATAACCTTGGTGCAACAACATTAACTGTTGCATGGTTAAACACTTATAAGGTCCCAAAGGCGAGACCTATTGCATTTTCAATGCTTGTTGTGTTTGGTACTGAGTTTGTGACTGGTTATCTTTTCGCAAACGCTTCATACATCTGGCCCCTAGTCTCCAAAGACCACCTAACGCCGAGAGGCGGTGCTACACTAAGGTCATTGTACACAGCTGCTTCACAGTGCCACGCCAGATGGGCACAACGGAGTCCCTGATTGCAACCAATGGTTTAAAAATGGCCTCGTTCCTAAGCGAAAGGGAGTGCCAAAACAGCGAAATACGATTTATCCGAGTTTCTGAAACTAGTACCACCAGATCTTCAAACACCATGTTGTTCCGTTTAGCGTACCTTGGGTTTGTGATGTTCATGCAGTAAGATTATTCTCTGACAGGCTCTCTGCTGCCTCTTGAGGCAGGTATGTACTAATTCAAATACCTAAAACTAAAATGAATTAACTGACCTCATATGCAGGAGCGAATCCAGAAGCTGCATGTGTCTAATAGATTGCCTAACTTATGCCTGAGATACCGATAGGGGAAGTTAGTTAGATTGACTGATTATATGTTTGTTTTTCTAATAGAATGTATGATGCTTTCTCCTGAAAAAGGGTTCCACAGTTCCCCTTCCAAACGCAGTAGCAGGTCGGAGGCGTCATTTTTAACGAACATGAGCCAAGTGCAGCCCACAAGCGGGGTCCCGATACTAGCTACCAAGCTTGCAGTGCGTGTAAACTCTGTTTTCAGTGGGTAGGGAGAACTGAAAGCGCAGTTTTCTATTACCTACGGATCCATGACAGAAAATACCAGCCAGGAGGCCGTTCACAAGAGGAGCATGTTCTTCTGCTAGTGGTGTCAGAAAAACCACTAAACGGCTTCTGTGCCTGGATCTGAGGAAGGTGCAGTTTAAAATAGTGCAGAAAGCTATTTCTTTGCCCGAGGACTCCTGCCGATAGTGCCCTATCACCAGCAGGGGTGCCCTTTCACCCGCAGCTCCCAGCCTTGATCTTGTTTCAATGGTTCTATATGTTTACTCTTTCAAGTGCTTGCTTGCAAGGCTAACGCCCTTTTAAATAACCACGCAAACAGTATTAATCGCCTGCTGCAAAGATCTGTAGGCAGTCTGAAGGAAGAAAACAGGTTCCGATTGCGGTAGGGCCTACTTAGGATTTCATCATTCAAAAACAGGTGAAATCGGGAGCAGTCTTTTTTTTATACTAGGCGTTCTCTTACATATTTTGAAAAGTTGGTGACACTAGCTGATCTTAGGGTTTCCATGTTCAGCTGACTGACTGCTCAAGCGAACTTGAGAGGGTGCACTCTTTTTGGGAGGGTGCACGTGCGGCAGCGAGTGCACACTCTTCTTGGAGAGTGTACGCACTCTGGGACGATGCACGCGTTCTGTGGAGACCGTGTATGCATATATTTGCTGGAGCCAGCATGCTGTCTCGGAAGGTCGGCAGTGGCGGAGTCTGGGGACGAGGGCACGTGGTTGGTGCTGGTTGGTTATGGGCTGTGGTGAAGATGCATGCCCTCTTTAAGCATCGTGTGCAGCGTGCATGCACTGGGGTGGGGGTGGGGGGTCGCATTCTGAGCGGAGGCGGCACATGCTGCGATGGGCAAGTATTTTAGGAAGCAGTGATATTTGTGAAAAGTGAAGGCTGTCTGGTGATCACGGCACGCGCACTGTGAGGAGGTGGCCTTGGAGATGGCATGGAGATGGGGGCCGGGCATGCGCCTTAACAAGCACGGAGGAGCGGGGCGGCGGCGCGGCAGCCTGCAAAGCAGTCCCAAGAGCGCTCGTGCGTCGTGGCTGGCCTTTGGATGAGTACGCGCGGCAGACATGTGTTTCCACTTATCGCGCCCGCGTCTGGGCACGATAATTGGAAACACATGTTTGCCGCGCGTACCCATCTCAAAAGGCCAGCCACGACGCACAAGCGTTTGTTGGACTGCTTTTCAAACTCGCTTACATTAAGTCTTTGCCTCTAAGCAGCGCTTGCGCGCTACTCGAGGCTCGACCTAAAAAGCGACTCGATTGCAGGCTGCCGAGAGCACTTGGGCCACCTCTTCCCCTTCTGTTATTTTGAACATGGCGCAGTATTATGAACACAGGGAAAATGAGGATAAGGAGAGGACAGAGAAGAAGCATAACGATTTGAAGATGAAGGTGTTGTTGCAGCAGGCTTCTAGAGGGAATGGTAGAGGACGTGGTGGTTTGGCCCAACAGCTTCCACGCACTAGCAGGCAGCCTAATACTACGCCTTTAGGGCTGAACCAGTGTGGGTATTGTAAGGAGGAGGGACACTGGCGTAGCGAGTGTCCTGTGTTGTTGCAGAAGGTGGCGGCCCCCAGAAGACGATGTTCTCGTGGACGGGGTCGTGGAGCTGGAGGACCGGACAGGGTTCAGAATGCTGCAGCCTCACAGGTTCGTTCTGATAATAATTACTTTGATGACCCTCGGGGCGGACAGTATTATCATGATGACTACGACACATATGAGGTGACAGGAATGTTTTTCAGCTAGGACAGCCAGGGACAGAGTGCGGGACCAGTTCCGATACCTGTAGATCAACGGGGTCCTTATGTTACTGCGAACTGGCATGGCTCAGCTAAGGAATTTTTGGTGGATACAGGTACAACAAACAGTTCTATTTCTCGCTCTTTGGTCCCTGGGGCGTCTCTGTCTGGCCATAATAATGTTTTGGTAGGTTTTTCTGGGGTATCGGTTGTAAGCCCCATTTCAAAACCTCTTGCATTGACCATCGGTCCCTTCACTGTGGATTCGCCATTTTTGCTGACGTCTAATTGTGGTGAGAATTTGATGGGTCTTGATTTATTGAAAAAGTTGCATGCCACAATTTATTGTTCCCCAGCAGGTGTCTATATGACCATGGGTCCGGATGTGGTATGCGCTAAGCAGTGTCTGTCCAAAGATGCGCCCCTTCCTGTTGAATTTAAGGATGTGCCACCCACTCTGTGGGCAACAGGCAACACAGATGTGGGATTGTTGCAGATATCGCCTGTTTCGATCTGCGTTAAGGATGGTGCCATTTTACCTCGTATCCCTCAATATAAAATATCGCAGGCAGAAGAACGAGCCTTATTGCACATTGTGCAGGATGTGATTGAGAAAGGTGTGGTTGAGGAGACGACTGCTAATATTTGCAATAGCCCTCTTCTTCCGATTCTTAAAAGGGCGCTCCCGGGTTCCTCTGATGACCATGAAGATGTTTATCGTTTTGTGATCGATTTGCGCGAAGTTAATAAGATAGTGATTCCCCAGTTTCTGGTGGTTCCTGACATCACCACTCTCTTGACAATGATTCCCTCTTCTGCTAAATTCTTTTCTGTCATTGATTTGAAAAATGCATTTTTCAGTATTCCTATTCATCCTGATAGCAGATATCTGTTTGGGTTCACCCTAGCTGGTAGAAGCTTTAGATTCTGTCGCGCTCCTCAAGACTATACAGAAAGTCCGAGTATCTATAGTTAGCAATTGAAAGGTCAGTTGGATTCTTTGTCGCTCCCCACAGCTAATGTATTGCTAAAGTATGTTTATGACTTGCTCATCGCTTCTGACACAGAACAAGGTTGTAAGGATAGTACAGTTAAGTTGTTGTTGCACTTGGCACACCACGGACATAAAGTGTCCCTTTCCAAATTTCAGTATTTTCGACGGGAGGTCACCTATTAAGGTCACCTACTGTCAAAGGAGGGTAGGAGATTGACTCCTGAGCACATTAGTACCATTGTTAAAATGCCCATTCCACAGACTCAGAGAGAGGTGCGTGCCTTCATAGGTATCACTTCTTACTGTCGTCAGTGGATACCTAACTATTCCTTACTAACAAAGCCCCTGCTCGCACTGACCACTAAAGATGTGAATGAGCTCCTGCCTTGCACGCCTGAATGTCAGTAGTCTTTTGAGCAACTAAAAAGTGCGCTTTGCTCAGCTCCAGTGCTTGGCACGCCTAACTACAACAAGCCATTTGTATTATATGTCCATGAGACGGCTGGTTGGGCGCTTTCTGCTCTAACACAAAAATTTGGAGATAAGCAACGGCTGTGTGCTTATTTCTCTGCTGTTCTTGACCCTGTCGCACGAGCCCTCCTGAGCTATCTAAGAGCGGTCGCGGTCGCAGCTGTGGCTGTCTCTATAAGACAATCGGCTGGACTCATACTTGATACTGACCTCACAGTCATGGTACCCCACGCTGTGGATACACTTTTGAATAGAACAAAGACGCAGCACCTCACCGGTGCACGTCTGACAGGTTATGAATTGACCCTGTTTACGAAACATATCACGATCAAAAGATGTGCCGCTCTGAACCTGGCCACGTTACTGCCCCTCCCTTCTGAAAATGATGAAAATGAAAAACATGATTGTATCTTCCGGATGGAAGAAGAGATGAAAGGATGGGTAGACTTGACTGATGTTCCCTTATCTGACCCACAACTTATGTCGATGGCTCTTGTTTCAAATTACCAGATGGCACCACAACTGCTGCTTATGCTATCATTACATTGCGTACAGTCGTAGAGACATCACGAGTGCCTTATCAGTCAGCCCAAGCAGCTGAGTTAGCCACCCTTATCCGAGCTTGTGAATTGAGCGAGGGACTAGTTGTCAATATTTATACTGACAGCCAGTATGCCTTCAGGGTCGCGCACAATTTCGGGCGACTCTGGGCTGAGAGAGGGTTCCTTACTTCCCATGGTACAAGGATGCAACATGGCCATCTTATACTGAGGCTTTTGTCTGCTCTGACACTCCCTAAGAAGTAGGCAATAGTGAAGTGTAGCGCCCATAGGAAAATGACTGATGAAGTAGGTAGGAGGAATGCTCTTGCTGAGCAGACAGCTAAGGAAACGGCACGGACTAAAATGAAGAAAATGTTTGTAGTGGGTCTGGCTAGGTGGGTGCCGGAAGTCACTATGTTCGAGGATACGCTTGAGAATGTGAAGGACATACAAAGAGAGGCTACAATAGAAGAATTAGCAATATGGCAAGCGAGCACAGCACAATTGAATGATGAGGGATGTTGGATTGACAAGTCAGGGAAGCAGAGATGGATGTTGCCAGATGCATATGTTCTCCCTGTGGTCACGATGGCCCATGGCCCAGCCCATATCAGCGCTAAAGGTATTTGCAAGTTGTTAGACCCCGTATGGCAAAATGACAACATCCCAAAGACAGCCGCACATTTAGTGAAATACTGTATGGTGTGTGATGCACAATCCTAGAAAGGGTACCCCTACGCCACCCGGTAATTTCGCACCACCTACTTTCCCCTTTGAGGTCCTTCAGATGGATTATATAGAACTAGACAGGTGTAATCATTTGAAGTACGTGTTGGTGGTTGTCTGTGCATTTAGTAAATGGGTTGAGGCTTACCCCGCTAAAGACAATACAGCTGTTACGACTGCAAAGGTACTCCTGAAGGAGTTCTTTCCTCGTTTCGGCTTGCCCCGTTTGATTTGGAGTGATAACAGAAGTCATTTTAATGCCAAGGTCATTCAGTTAATTTGTGATGGTTTGCACATAAAACAGACGCTTCATGCTGCAAATCACCCACAGTAAGCAGGATCGGTTGAGAAGTACAACCGTACTCTCAAACTGAAGTTGGCAAAGATTCAGGAGACGACAGGGTTACAATGGCCAGATGCTCTACCATTAGCTCTTTTGTAGACAAGAACAACAGCACATTCTAGGACAGGATTGTCACTATACGAGGTCGTGTTTGGACGCCCGGCAAATGTCTGGGGCGTCCCGCACCCTCGTAGGTTTTCAGATATTGAGTATCCATTGTTGACAGACTATCTTTGTCAGTTAACTGAAAATTTGCGCTCTATTCACCAGCAGGTCCGCGAGTCCCTTCCACCCACACCAGAGGGACCCAGACACGATATTCGGCCTGGAGACTTCATACTAGTTAAGAATTTCCAGCGGAAGAAGCGCTTGTAGCCTCGCTGGAAGGGATCCGAGCAGGTCCTCTTGGCCACCCGAACTGCTGTGAAGGTCGCCGGCCGAAAGAACTGGATCCACGCCAACCACTGCCGCAGGATACCCTTGCCCTATGTTCAATGGGTGAGGGACGGCATAGGGGACACTGAGTGTGAGAGGGTGCCTCAGTTTGTCCCCTTCAGTGATGCAAAGCTAATGTGGACCCAAACGGATGCAGAAAATGATGAAGTGCTAAATGCAGCGTTTCCCCCAGAAATACGAGCTATTAAGGAGCCACTGTTTGTTGATCCAACGGTCCCTGGGGTTGCCAGGTACAATTTGCGTCCTCGGTTGAGGGACGGTGCACAGAAAGAGAAGTCAGATTAGATAGGGATGGACTGTGTAAGTCAGGTGTACTTTGTGATAGTACCAATGGAATTAGTTTAGGGTGATGTGAGACTTGTGCACTGTTTGTCTTCGAACTTTGGACAGGATAGCTTAAAGGGTATCCCTTTGGGGGTACCTTATCCTGATCGACGTGGGATACATCTCGAGCTTAGGACAGAGCAACCTCCACCGCCGGGTGCTCAAGAGCGCCAACGTTGATGAACAATAGGAGCCTGTACCAGTGAGGCTCTGACGGACACTGGGAACACTTATCTTTGCTATCATTTTAGTTGCACCATCATTTTTGTGGCACTTCTCTCCTTGTTTAATTATGCATCCCTTTGGCCGGCCTATTGATGAGGAAGAACAGCCCTTTGCACCACTGCGTTCAATGAAGAGTAAAAAAATTGGCATATTAATAGTTGTGATTGCACTAGCAGCAATACTTGGAATATCCTGGTTTTTAGAGGAGAAATTTCCTGTGCATACCTTGGTAGGTACTACTACCACTTCACCTGAGCATATTTTTGTTACTCTAGCCTCCCACAAAAAGGTGCATAGACTGTCCTACACTGACAATGCATTCATACAAATGTTGCATCATGCTCATAATGTGTCTAATGCCACTAATTGTTGGGTTTGTGGGTTGCTCCCTTCGGTCACTCATAAAAGTGATAACTTGTTGTCCCTGCCGCTGTCGTCCATAGGCAGCTATGAGGGTAGGTTTCAATTGTTTCGGCTGGTGTACTTCCAATTTCACCTTTCAACTTTGGGTATGACACATATTGATTCTCATACTGCGCATGAATATGTACGCTTCTATCAAGGGTTTACCCCCATAGGACCAGCAGAACAAGGGACTCTAGGGACTCTGTCCTCAAAGTCATGTGCGAATACATACCGTAAAGGGAAGAACAATGCTTGGTTTCGAATGGAAATTACCGATTTCCAATGGTTTAACACATCAGAGTACTTTCAATCCTTCCAAGCTCGAAATATTACCAAAGATAAGCCGATACCTATGTCAGTGGTCAATAAGACAGCTAGTTTTTGTGTCCTGGGGACTGGGGAGATAAAGGTAGGGGAGAGTAAATGTAATTTCACCTATTGCTGAATACGACTAATAGCCCGCCTTTGATCTTACCCCATAATGTCTATTTTGTTTGTGGGTCACAAGCTCACGTCTGGCTCCCGAGGGGATGGTCTGGCACATGTTATCTCTCTTTTCTTCTTCCCCCGTACGTGTTGCCTTGTCCAATTATCATAAAAATCATCAGCTACAACGTAGGAGCACCTTCCAGACTCGAGAAAGAAGGGTTGTTGACACAAAGGATATAGATCAAACAGACACCACTGCACAGCAGTTTGAGGACGCTATAAAGGGCCTACTACCTTTCTGGGGCCCCATGGCTAATAGCCTTCAACTTCGTCAGTTAACAAGAGTTGTTGAAGGGGTTATCAATACAACTGCTGGGATACTGACAAATATCACCACTGAGCTCCAGGCTACAAGATTAGTCACTTTGCAGAACAGGATGGTGCTAGACGTCATCCTTGCAGATAGGGGAGGGACCTGTCGCGTCATTGGCAGCAGCTGTTGTGTTTACATACCTGATCACGCTCCCAATGTGTATGCAGCTATACAAAAATTATATAGACTCTCATCTGACATACACCAGGACACAGGTACTTGGACAATATCGGGGTGGTTTTGGAACGCACTCACATCTTGGGGTTGGAAGATTCTCACCTTCTTGGCTGTGGTTGCTGGTATCTTCTTTGCATGTTGCCTTTGCATACAATGTCTCCCAGCTTGTTGTTCCTATTGTGTCAACGCCCTCACACCCAAACAGAAAATGTCAATTCATGATACTAATGCTGCAATTATGCTACAGAAGGACATTGATGATTTAATGCAGATTTACGAAGGTATTTTTGAGACCACATCTTTCCTTGCAGCCTCTATTCCTGACACTGAATATATGGATTGTTCCGAATACTGACGTTTCTTTGTCTATGAAAAATGTTATATTATCTTTGATAATCTCCTGAAAAATTGTTAGCTCATGCTAAAAGGAGGGTCTGTTGCAATGAAAACGTTTTCGCTATTTTTGCTTGTGCATTATTCTACGTAAGTTAGCATTCGCTGCACCATTTTATGTTTGTCCGCCATTTTGAACCATGCTCGAAACTGCTTTTTGTCTCCTCAAGAGAACGGGTTGTGGAAAGTTTCATTTCTCCAGGGTTGGGCCTTGCTCTGCTAATGAATGCACTGTTCTTATTAGCGCATACCTTTCCCACAAGATAGAGGCCTTCTCCCACTAGTCTAGTAGCAGGCACGGGCAGAGTGACCTTGGATTGAAGATAGTGTGTGCCCGGCCCCAGAATCGAAACCTATCCTTCTGTAGTTCTTTGTTTAGCTGCTTCTGCTTGGAAATTTCCATTATTAGGGGCGTGCCTTCATTCGTTCTGAATTGTACATAATGTATCTCCATGTTTGCTGATGTCAGTTCCTCTCTGCAGCACTCCTAGAGACTGGGCAGACTGGGCTCCGCTCGAACGTATCTGAATAAACATACATTGGTTTGTATTCTCTACTGTCTGACCGACTCTTCATTTGGTATGGAAGGTTGAGAGGTGGTAGCGAGTGACTCCGGTGACCCTAAACGGGCCACTTCCTTCACGTCTCATTTAAGTTTCCGGATCAGAGACCCAGAACAGGTACCCGATAAGTCATTTTAAATATTCCGTCTCCGTTTCCTTGGTATATATTTCAGGGCCTTTCTTAGACAACTCTTATAGAACGGTTTGGAGCATTTCTACCTTTGTTTCCCACATACATTACTTAAAAAAAATGTTGGGAAAAGACCAGTCTTGTGTCAACAACCAGGAATAAAACACCAAAGGAGTCATGGTAGTTTACACCTCACCCAAGCCCTCTGCCGCCCTTATGTCCCCCACCCAATACAAACACCCACGGGGTCTAGCACAAACACATGCTCTTTCTTTCCCAAGAGCATTGAAACTCTGACAGGATCCCAGGCTGCGCAATCAAGCACTTCCCTCCCTATTCACGCTTCTTCAATCGGCGAGTGCTAACAGCTTACCCCAGTTTCCTTCAGACACAAGACACAAACCTGGCCTGCAGAGTGCAAGCAACACTTCGTCCTTCGCTCCCCCGCCGTCACCGCAAACACAAGTCTAGCTGGCCTGGCACTGGCAGTACATCATGTGTCATTCTGAACAGACACATGCTAGGCCCAGAGCGAAAATGGCGTCCAGGATTAACACACACAGTGTGAAGCAGACACCGCAAGTCGAGTCTGCGCAGTGTTTTGAAGTCCCACCTGCAGCCTTTACCACACCCTTTCCCAACTCGTCACAGGGTGGGTCCCCATCCCACCCTGTGACGAGTTGGGAAAGGTGGGATGAGAATGCTCTCTCCACTTCCTGATTGATATGGAGGCTTAGCGCTACAGGGCTCGTGTCTCCAACGCCCAGGGCTAACTTTACCTCCATGTCTTCGGGGGGGAGACTGGCCCCTGATGCTAGGCCTTTGCCGAGCTGATGACCTCACATGCCTCAGGGCTCTAGACTTTGGGCCCAGCCAGGTGAGCAACGTAAGTTTCGGGAAAGTGCCATGAGGTAAGTGGCAGTCAGACAGACAGTGCTGTAGGGAAGCCCACGTTCTAAGAACTTTGTATGTGTGCATATATGCCTTTTAAAAAAATGCAAATTAGCATTGTATATTGTTTTCTTGTTTACTGTGAAAGCAAAGTGGGCAGAGCCCCGATGCCCTCGCACAGAAACCGCCGCTGAGAAGCGTATGCCACAGAATAGGCTTTTGCACAGGGCTCTGCATTACATCGCAGCCAAGTAGGCTTGGATAAGGACTCACCTTATCTTATTATATCCATAAGATCCAGCCTGCAAGTGCAACCACAAAACCCTATTAAGCATGAAGCTAGACAACCTGCTAGGGAAATTCTATCACAATTAGAATATCAAGGCGTGACTGAGCCTTGAGTCTCTCCAGTAAATAAATCTCTATTGCCTGTAGCCAAACCAGTTCATTCCTATCACATAGTCTTAGACTGTAGACATTTCAACAGTCATACACACACCTTTGCAATGCAAACTTCTTACAGCACAGCTTTAATGAACAGTATTGTGCGTAAAATTACAAAACTACATTGGACATTTCCAATGTTTTTTCCAATGTTTGTCGACTGCCACAAGGGTATAAGAACAGTGCAGGTCTGTTCGCTGCCCATGTAATGTCAATTTGACAAGAAATTGACTCAGAAGCGTTGCTATAAGCTGATGATATTTACCTCACAGATGGTAATTTTAACATGCACTTGGCCAGAGTAGATTGCATATTTTGGGATAAAATTGCTTTTCTTAGTGTCTTATTTTTAGGATATGAATTATGAAATGAATGAAGAAGCCTTACCCCGCACTTTTTAGAGAATTGTGCTCTTCTCCAACCACCTAATGCATTAAAAAAGCTACAATCACTTTTAGGCTTTCTAAACTTTGGTAGAACATACATACCAGATTACGCACAGCAGGTTAAACTGTTGAACGATTTAATTTGTCCAGATTTTTCAGACAAACATTGGACTTCAGAACATACTATTGTTCTCAGAACATTACAAACAGACATGCTTGCATCCAAGCACTTGCACACTCATGTAAACAAAAGTAATTTAGTTATCGCATAATTGCAGGTTCTACTGGCTATACATATATCACCTTTAACTAAGGTAAAGCAGGGGGGCGGAGCTTGGCTCGCGACGGTAATGGCCGCTTGAGCCCGGAGCTCCACAGCCCAGAGCGACAATCCTGCAATTATCCTACCCCACACTGCCGTAATCGCTGTTGCATACAGCCCCGCCGTGAATGGAAGACTGGCGCATCCTGGGCCAAACACACCGGTCCTCGTAGCCCTCTCCGGCGCAGAGCAGGAGGTTCCGTCCGCGCTGGGACGAAAGGCCGCTGATCCCCGCGCTAAAGTAGGGCACGGGGCGAAAAGATGTCATTGTGCGTGCGGCACGGAGTGCCGCGGAAAGACTGGACTGGTCGTAACCTGTGGGCTGGTCTGGAGCGGCAGATAATCAGGACACGCGACAGTCTTGGGAAGGCAGCGCCGGGGCGAGAAAGAGCGCCCGAGCCGGCCATAGAGGGTGAGCAGCGCACAAATTACTGCCGGCATTGGTGTGTTCGCCCCTTCCCCCCCGCGAGAGCACGGCGGCGGGAGCGGCTGCGGCCCCGGAGGTTGGGCAGCAGAGGAAGTGTGGAGCAAAGCGGGGGCCCCGCGGCGGGGAGCATGAGCTGCACTTGCTGCCAATTGTCGTGTTGAAGGTGGAGGCAGGGATGGGCTAAAGGGCGGACCCGCCATTTTGTCAGCAGCCGGGAGGGCTTTAAGCGCCGGCCACTACGAGGGACATATGTACGGCGTGAGCACAGAGTCAGCATAGTGTCCAGGAGGACTACGCACTGTCGGAGAAGAGAGGTGGCACGTGCCAGAGGGGCAGGAACCATGCGATTGCTGGCAGCCTGATTGTGGTGAGCAGAGGTGAGGGGGCCCCAGGCTATTGGGCCACGGTCTCGGTGGAGGCTGACATTCTGCGGGGGAGAGCAGGAGCTGTGCCCAGAGCAGCGTTACGGTCGACGAGCGCTTGACTGATGCCGGCGCCCTGAACTGAGCAGGGTGAACGACTTGAGACCCGGTGGGGAGCTGCTGGCTGGTGCCCAGGATGGGGGACTGAGGGCTTGGATTCAGGGGTGAGAGCATCCAAGTACCACAATACTCCGGCGGCAGGCCCTGTGGACTGAAGCTGAGTGAGGCAGGGGTGAGAAACGCGGAGGGGGCTCCCGGTGAGCGACGGTATCCCCGTACATACAGTGCAGCGCCAAGCAGGTGTAGCATCGTTATTCCCGGCCACCACGCTTCGCAAGCAGAGCACGGAGTGACACAGTGGTAATTGCAGGACTATACAGGTTGCCCACAGCAGCAGTGGCAAGGGGAGTGGCCCAGCCGGGCAGCCTCTGGGCAGGAGGAGACATAACAGTAGTCAGAGCAACAGGCAACAACAGGTGCCGTGCCCTGCGACTGGAACGCTGCGTGGATCGGTGGTACTCCACTAGCACACGCCCTCCGGGCAGGGGATTCCTCGGCCCGGCCACCCATGTGGGACCCAGTGGTGCGGCACTGGACGGCTGGTTACGGGGGGGAACTTGGGTATCGACCTCTGTACAACTGCGCCACAACAGAAAGGATGATGGGTAAAACGGATAGGTCGCAGTCCAAGCTGACCTTTGAGCAGAAACGTTCCAAGTCCCACGACCCTGCTTCGGGGGAGGAAATCAGAACCACACCCCCGACGGACGACGGTCAAGACATCCGAAGTCTGCTACTATCAATGGAAAAGGGGTTGCAGAGCGGTATCTCATCACTGGGTGCGAAAATTGATGCCCTTTCGTACCGGATGGATAGAATGGGGGAGCGGCTGGACAAGCATGCGGAGAGGCTCGATATGTGCGACCAACGACTTACGGAAGTAGAAGAAGCGCAGACGACATTGGACACAGACCACAAAAAACTGGGCAGGATTATGCAAGTGCTGCAGGATAAAACGGAGGACCTCGAAGCCCGTTCGCGACACTGCAACCTACGCATCACGGGCCTGCCGGAGACGACCCAAACCGGAAACATGGAACGTTTTGTGGAGAAGCTGCTGACTGACCTGCTGGGAGCGGAGGTGTTTTCGAACATGTTCGTGGTGGAAAGAGCCCACCGCTCCTTAGGTCCTCGGCCCCAGCAAGGTGCCCCGCCACGCCCAATTATCGCAAAATTATTGAACTACCGGGATAGAGACGCAGCTCTCCGTGTGGCGAGGGAAAAACAATCGTTGCCGTACGAGGGATCGACCATTTCAATCTATCCGGATTTCACTGCCAGAGTTCAGGAGGCACGTCGTCAATTCGTTCCCATGAAGAGGCAGTTGCGAGAGTTGGGGTTAGACTATGCAATGCTATACCCGGCCAAGCTACGGGTGAACAGGCAAGGAAGATCACACATCTTCATAGACCCGAAGGCTCTACAGAAGGCGCTTAAGGACTGGAATAGGGAGCAGAGGCAGAGCCCAGAGCGGCAGCTTCAGGATGAGGCAACTGGGGGATCACTGGAGGAACAGGACTGAGATTGACGCAGTGGCGACCACTCGATAAGTATTCTGGGTGCCGGGGAGGGTGGGGAGGAGGCGGGTAGGCTGCTGGAAATGTGTCTATAGAGCTGTGCTGAGGCGGACATTCACAGCCACACCACTATGCAGGTCTTCCTCTAAACTGCATTCTGTTAATGGGTATATTGTGGTTGGAAAGTATGCGGAAGTCTAGTGCATAGCGAAAGCAAGGGGCATGGGGAGCACCCGCCGGGAGGCTCGAGACAGGCAGATAGGCGACACTGGGCTGCGGAATCATACGCTGACACGTGTTGCAATGGATGGCGGATCGGTGGTGGGGGGTGATACTGGGGGGCTAGGTTGGGAGGTCGAGAAAGGGGACGAACTTGCATTGAATTGGAAGTAGTGCACAGAGCGACCTCCGCCCGCAAGTGATAAACACCGCTACAGATAACTAAGTTGGGGGTGGGTGGTGGGAGGTGTGGGAAGTCCCTACACGGGATGCAACGCGACCGAGTTGGGGTGGTTCACATTGGGGGGGGGGTGTTGGGACGGGTCAGGTTTCCTTTTTTGTTGTTTGGAGTTAGTGAGGTCAATATTAATGTCGGATATTGCACTGCATACAAATCGTTCGCAGGATATACAATACTATGTTACACACGACAGACAGTATGTTAACGACTAGAGAGGCAGCCGAGCAGAGACCACTGGAATCCCTTAGAGCATTAACGTGGAATGTGAGGGGCCTTAATGACCACCGCAAGTTGCGCAAAGTGTTGAACTACCTTACCAGACACAAAGTAGACATTGCCTTCCTCCAGGAGACGCACCTCCCACTACAGAGTCCAATGATGCGTTCCAGAGGCCTTGTGGGGAACGTCAATGCAGCAGGTTTCATGACTCATGCACGGGGAGTTATGACATGGGCTAACCCCAGATCCGACTATAAGCTACAACTATTGACGGCAGACACAGGCGGTAGGTTTGTAATTTCCCGCTGTCAGGGCAGGGGACTAGAGTTGTTATTGGTCAATGTATACGGCCCCAACTATGACTGCCCTGAGTTCTTCAACACACTAGCTACCACAGTGAGCAGACACGGGGCGGCGCGAATGCTATGGGGTGGTGACCTCAACCTGGTAAGAAACCCGAGTTTAGACAGGTCGGGAGGGCCGCCAAGAAAGCCGGCAGCGGCAGTCAGAGCTGTAGAAAGGGCAATGATCAGCGGGGACCTCATAGATGTATGGAGAGAACTTCACCCTGTGGAGGGCGGTTTTACACACTACTCCGCTTACTACAATCTACACACATGTATTGATTATTGGTTCGTCTCATCCCCTCTCATGTCACAGATAACCACCTGTCAGGTTCTACCGCGCACTCTATCGGATCACTCCCCGGTCCTGCTGATCTTGCCCACCCCTAGGAAGACTCATCCCCCGTTCACATGGCGCTTCCCCCCCTACTCTCTGTTGGACCCATTGTTTAAAGAAGCGATCGCAGAGGCGATAGGAACATTTTTTGATGCTAATATAGGGTCGGTGGACAATTTTCAGACTGTATGGGAGGCGTTTAAGGTGTACATTAGGGGGGTGGCCATGTCTAAGCACTCCGGGGTGCTACGGGACATCAGACAGAGACTATCGACTCTGGAGCAAAAACTGGGTGATCTGGAGGCCAGCCAGCAAGTAGGAACAGATGGGGAATCCGCAGAGGTAATGAGGACTCTGCTAGAGGAATATCATGAGGTAGCGGACAACGAGGTGCAGCACTTGGGAAAATATGCCACAGCGCGCGCGTATGGGGAAGGGGATAGGCCGGGATCAGTGCTAGCTAACATACTGAAAGCCAGACGAGGTAGGACTGCCGTTACCGCGATTCGTTCAGAAGAGGGTGACTTGCTTACTGAGGAGGCAGATATCGCTAATAGGTTTAAACAATATTACTCGGGCCTCTATGCTTCGCACTCGCCCGGTATGGATGAGGAAATACTAACGTACCTGGAGCACATTAAGTTACCCTTTTTATCGGACACACATAGGGAGTTTCTTTCTCTCCCCATAGAAAAAGACGAGATACTAGAGGCCCTGGCAGGAATGAAGGCAAACAGTGCCCCAGGGGCAGACGGACTTACAGTGAATTTTTATAAGACTTTTATAGACCTTCTGCTCCCGCATATACGGGAATTGTTTGAAGATATGTGTGTTACCGGACAAATGCCACAAACAATGAGAGAAGCCATATTGGTGGACATTCCCAAGCCAGGTAAGGACCCGGAGGAATGTGGATCGTATCGACCGCTTTCATTGCTGAACGTAGACAATAAACTGTTTGCGAAAATATTGGCTACGCGGCTGGCCCTTTTGACCCCTGAACTAGTAGCCCCGGAACAGGCCGGGTTTGTCCCCGATAGAAACCTCACGTATAATTTGCGCACGATCTTTGGTACAATGCAACATGTCCGGCAGGACACAAAAGCAATTGCAATCTTCTTGGATATGGAGAAGGCTTTTGATTCGGTGGAGTGGCCCTTTATGCGACAAGTGCTGACCAGAATGGGACTGGGCCCTGACTTTTTGCAAATGATTGGGGTGTTATATAACGCTCCTAACGCGTGGATCCGGCTCGGGAACCTGGTTACAGATGTAATCCCCATCACAAGGGGGACACGCCAGGGTTGCCCTTTATCGCCGACGCTATACGCATTGATTGCTGAAGCCCTGGCGTGCGCGCTCAGGGAATATCACAGCCACAGGGGAGTCAGATTTCCCACCTGTGAAATCGTTGTCTCCACGTACACAGATGACACCCTGCTATACGTGAGAGACCCCGAGAACAACCTAGCCCCGGTCCTGCGAGTGGTGGTACACGTTGGGGCACTTTCAGGGTTAAAGGTTAATTGGGCTAAGTCCATAGCTTTTCCACTTACTCAGTCCACTTCCCCATTCAAGATGGAGTTTCCGCTGCAGTGGTCAGAAGATTCGGTTAGATATCTTGGCATCAGGTTGCACACAGATCCGGAAATTGTTTTTAGAGAAAATTATGGGACAGCAGTAGACAAATTGGAGGACGATGTCGAAACATGAATGGGGCTCCCACTATCGCTAATAGGCAGGGTATCTATTATGAAGATGGTAGTGTTACCTAGATTCCTCTTTCTGTTTGCAAACATTCCGATAGTGCTTCCGCGCTCCTTTTTCACCAGACTTAAAAAAGCGCTGGTGAAGCTGGCCTGGGCTGGCAAGCAGGCCCGTGTACAATGGCGGACTCTCACGCTACCTTACCATCTAGGGGGACTGGGAGCACCCGACCTAGAACTGTATTATAGGGTGGCACAGGGGGCGCAGGCACACAGCTGGATACACGTTGCGGATAATATACCATATCTTAAGTTGGAGAAGCTGTTCGCAGATCCTCTCCCTCCCGTCATTTTTTAAACAATCGACCGCAGGACCGGCATTTTAGACTCCCTCAACTCGATAAGGCACGCATGGCACTGCATATTGCAGCAAACGGCGGGGGCACTACTGTACTCCCTGGAAATGCCTACAGACTGGGCGGCCTGGTTGGCCCCCTGCAGGGACAGGGGGGTGGTACAGGCGCTTCGCGCACTGGGCATCCGCAAAATAGGAGACCTCTTCACAGATGGAGTTGCTAAAACGTGGGATGCAGTTACATCCACTGCGGGAACTACTACTCCACTTCAGCGTTTTCAGTATCACAGAGTGTACAGCGCACTGAGGCAGCAACTCGGGGATGACATGGACGAACCACCTGAGATCCGAGAACTATCGTATCTCATCAAAACGAAATCCACACGCAAGTTAGAATCCAATTTATATAAGATGGCTATGTCCCAGAGAGCCAACCACTACACCAAAGCAAGATTAGACTGGCAGAGAGACTTAGACATTGCTATTGACGACGACATGTGGTCATATTGCTGCGCCAACACGAAGCGCATCTCTCTGCATGGCAAACATAGACTGATACATTTTAAATATATTAACAGAGTGTATTACACACCGGAGAGATTACATATGTATGGCCTGCGAGAGGATGCAGTATGTGAAAGATGTCGCTACCCTACGGCAGACTTTATACATTTAGCGTGGGATTGCCCTGGTGTCTTTAAATTCTGGGAAAATATATTCCGTGAGATAAGTACCATTACGGAGCTGGAGATCCCCCCTGACCCGTCAGTGGCGCTTCTGGGCTATTCTAGGAAATTGCCGAAAGCTGCTCGTAGACTGGTAGATATGGGACTGTTGCTGGCGAAACGTAGAGTAGCGATGTGCTGGCTGAGGGGACCTTTACCCACGATTCCGCAATGGTCGCGCGACGTCCTTTATTGTTGCACACAATCAGAAACTTATAGCGATCTGCTACCACCGCGGTGCAGACCTAAGAATTTCTGGGGTCTATACACCACGTATCAGAGGGGCGGGGGGAGGGGTGCGACAGCGGAAACAGAGACAGGCGCAGAGGTGGGTGCTAACACCTTAGTGATATAAGAGGTGAATGCAGTTACTGAGGGGCGGGGGTCTCATGGGCGGAGGACTTCGCTGTGTCCAGATTAAGCAGGGGGACCGGAATGGAAAGCGCACGTAGGTGGAGATAAAAGAGGATACCAGGAGGGTGCTTGAGGGGATTGGTGACAGAGTTAGTACCTCATAGTCGGGCTAGAACACCAGTTCCGATGTTTAGGCGCAAGTGACCGATTTGACACCTCACTGTTTGTTTGTTTTCTTTTCTGTTTGTGTGGTTTTTGGTTTTTTTCTTGTTTTTTTTTTCTTTTTCTCTTTCCCTTTTTTGCATATTAAAAGTGTCTTGGAATTGCATAAAAGATTATTGACGCATGGCGAAATTGCTTTGTAACTTGGGCGACAATGTCAAGGGTAAGCAAAGCGCTGACCGGCCCCCGGGATGTGGGAAGCGTTGCTTTGAGCAGTACCGTTCGGTACCAGCACAGCTGGCCCCAGGGTTGTAGGCGTACTGCTATGTATGTCAAAGAGAACTTGCATAATAATAAAAAATTAAATTAAAAAAAAAAAAAAACTAAGGTAAAGCAGTGCCGATTGCATATAAATCGCATTTATATTTTAATGCAGAAATGCATTTTGCATCGATTGATAAAATTCTGACTGCAGTTCAAACAGCTGTTTTAAAGGACTGTCCATTGGCTCAGGGGAAACGCATAATTGTGGTTTCTCCCATTCCAGTCTTAGAGGCTATCACAAAAGCAAGTGTTTCTAATGCTAAAGCCTTACATTTACGATGCATCCAGTGGGCCACTTCCTTGACACCTACTGATGTAGTCTATATCTTTGACCCTGCACTATGAAGACAGGAATTCCTTCAGTATGAACAAGATACCCTATGTTGAATGAAATTTTGCCTCTAGATCAGTAATTCATAATATTTACTGATGGTTCAGCCCAGCCCGCAGTTTGTACTAAACATAAATACTCAGCAGCATGTGCTGCTCTGAGGGGTTACGTGAAAAATTGAGAATTTCAACTACAAAAACATATTGAGAAACTGTGAGTGACTCTACCGCTCAGCTGGATGAACTGAAAGCTTTAGTTCTGGCACTGCAAAATACAGATCCAGAATTCCCAATACTTATAGTGTGTGAGTCCTATTACTGAGTTCAGTCATATAATGATAATTTACACTATTGGCACTTGTATGGATTCAAAAACTCTAAAGGTAACACTATCAAGCATAAGTTGCTTTGAGGAAAAGTGGCAGCTCTTAAAGATGCTCTGCCATGGGCTCATGTCTAAGCCTGGGTGGAGCTCGCGGAGTTCCGCTATGTGGAGTGCGTTAGTTAAATGCCGTTCGCGGGGATTTTCAGTGCCAGGTGCTTGTCCGCACTGTGCAATCATCGCGAACGCCACCATGCGCAGCGCAAGCAGGCGCTGCTTCCTTTCTGCCGCTCGAGTAGATTTTTACTCGAGCGGCAGCTTTCTCAACACGAACGGACGGTTTCTCAATGCCAGCCGTCGCGAGCATACGCGACCGCTCGCAATGAGAAATCTGACTGCCTGTGTTGAGAAATCTCGCCGGGAGGTTGATTTTCCACGCTCGTACTCGCCAACTTGATGTTGACGGTCGCGAACGAGAGAAAATCTCGCCGGGAGGTGGATTTTCCTCGCTCGCGCTCGCCAACATGACGTTGACGAACACGAGCGAGGAAAAAAACTCGAAGTGGAGTTCTTCGGAACTCCGCGATCTCCGCGTAACTCGGAGTGCGGAAAACTCCGCAAACTCAGCGAGCGGAGCGGAGTTCACCGCCCAGACTTACTCATGTCCTTCACACATTGCGCCATCAACGTGTTGGTTTACACATTGGAGGGAATTTATTGGCTGACGAAGCTGCCAAAGCGGCAGTTCACACAGATTTAGTAGCTGTGATTACTTGTTCACATACGAGAATAGGAGATGGCATTCTGGCTGTGGTCACTGCTTCGGCTAGTGGCAAGCCTCTACCAAAAAAAATTCCAACAAAATACTCCTATCTGTGGAGTGCCCAAAACATTCCATTTGCCCTCATTTCCCGGGGTGGGTGATCGAGTGATATGCAATCAAGACAGCAGGTTAGAGCTAATAATTGATGCACATGAAGGATTAGCATCTGCCCATGCTGGTTTGGTGGCTATAGTTTCCTTGTAACAGAAACTTTACTGGTGGCTGGGTCCTTATAAACAGACTAAACAATATGTCATTTGCTGTGACATTTGGCAACAAATTAAAAGTTCAACCTTTGCTCGACCACCGCAGACACAACTTCTAGTTTCTAATAAACCACTAAATTGTGTCTATTTGGATCATTGCGGACCACTCCATTCAGATGATGGGTTTAAAATTATTTTATCAGCTGTTGATTCATATTCTCGATTTCTATAAGTGTGGCCACAGTGATTGGCTGAGCTCAAACTGTTATTAAAGATTTGCAGGTCTTAATTGGTATATACGAGTTAGCAGCATTCCCCTCGGACCAGGGACTATCCTTTGCCTCTAGGGCTTACTGGAATACCCTGGGTGTTGCTGTGCATTATTCCTCTCCCTATCATCCTAAGGGAAATTCAATAGTGATGCGAAAAAAACGCAACTTAAAGCAGTCCTTAACAGCTAGTGTATTAGTTTCAGGTCGTAATTGAATCCATAACCTGTATGGAGTCCAGAGAGCTTTAAATAATCTTCCTAGAAGATCTTTGGGTGGTCAGACCCTCTACGAGATCCAGTTTGGAGTCCAGATATATGTTTTTTTAAATTTCTATGGACAATATAATAACACCAGGTTTGATTTCTGATTATTAGTGTAGGAAGGTGGAATCTGACTGCATGGTTACCCCCACTTTTTTCCTGGTGTTTTGCTGGTTTTTGACTAATCTGACTGGGATCCTGCTAATCAGGACCCCAGTTTATCTGCTTTCTCCCTAAATTGGTTGTGTATGTACTTTAGGTACACTTCAGATTGGATTCTGGGGTACCTTTATCAGTCCCTAGTATATGGTACACCATGTACCCAGGGCATAGGTACTCCAGAGGCCTCCCGGGGGCTGAAGCATGTATTGTGCCACCCCTGAGAGGACATTCAAAATGACACCACAGGTCTGCTACTGCAGCCTGTGTAAGGTGGTGCATGCACCCCTTACTTAGATATAGGTTCACTATATCTATTCTAAATCACTGCACATAAAAAACTATCAGTCACCCCTATGGCAGGCCTTATCAATCCTGAAGGCAGGGTGCTGGGTTTTGTGTGAGAGGGTGCCCCTGCATGAGCAGAGCCCCTCTGCAGCCTTCGGAATCTATTCTCCCGGGTTGTCTGTGATGCAGCCAACCATATATACTTAAGTGCATTATACCCTTGCGGTAAATGCTAACTTTAAAACGGCTGCTTAGAAACATGTTGTGTTTGGTGTCAAACACCTTGGAATCATACCTCCACACCAGTAACTGGTGTGGGAGGTATGATTCCTCCCTTGTAGTACCACTACTATGGGGCACCGGTCTACCCAATACCAGCTTTCTCGACCTGGGCAGCACAAAATGGATGCTGCCAGCCACAGACATGAGTCTGCCCTCCTGCTGCTGAGCCAAGCTCGAGCAGAGGGAGGCCTGACAATAGGTTTCCTGTCACAGGGAGGTGTGACCACCTGCCAGACAGGCTTTAGTGTATTAGGGCTGGGTGGGTGCACTCTTAGAGTACCAGAAAGTCTGCACTGGGGGCACATTTGGTGTCCCTGTTCATAGTCCAGCTCAAACCGGTTGCAGGAGCCATTGGCTCCTGCTCTGGTGCGAAACTGGACAAAGGACATGGGTGTAGCCACCCCTCTGTCCTGACCCTCACCTAGGTGGGTCCCCAGAGGTTGTCCCACCCCTTCCTTGGGTATAAAGTAGGAACCCTGACTACAGGACTTTAGATTTTACCTGGACTAAACTCTGCTACAGAAACCAAGTACTTCGACGATCTACACTACGCTGGATGACTGAAGAATCTCCCTTGGAGTAAAGGAGTTACTCCCCTGCAGCAGCAGGCACCTAAACGCATCTGACTGGTTTGCATCTCCCAAGCTCCTGAGGACTCCGAAGATTTCTGCAACACAGGAGGGGGGTTCCTGAGCGTTCCTGAGGTTGATCTGACCTCTCAGCAATTCTGAGACCAGTATCCCTCGTGGGGACCATGCAACCCGAACCCCTGTGCACCGTGTACTTTTGCAGCAGCATATGCTTTTTGGCAATCCCTGAGGCTGTGCTTTAGGCCACGTGTAGTCCTGACCCCGAGCAGTAATTGCACTGAAGATTTCTGGCCTACACTCCACGAGTGTTCCGTGGGCTGGTATTTTGTGATTCAGCTTGAGGTCCCTTCGCGATCCCTGGTCCGTTGGCCTGTGGGTCCCTGTGAAGGTAACTTTGACTTTCCTTGGGCTTTCCTGGTTGCTCCAGACGTGCCCTGACTCCCCATAGCTTGGAGAGTCCCCAGGACCTTGCTGGTCCTCACCGTGACTTGTTTCCTCTGCCCACGTGGGTTGCAGTTGCCAAGGGTTGTTGGTGTTCAATCCGGACACTGACCCCGCAACACTCGACATCCTTCGTGGGACAGCTCACCTCAGGACTTTGGTTGTCGTCAATGTCTCCTGGTCCCCGTGGCTGCAGAGTCAAGCATCCAAACTTTTCACGTGAAGCACCCGACATCGGTGGGCATTCGTCCACTGAGCCCCTGGTCACCTGAAGTGACCCAGACTCTGTCCCCTCTGCTTTCAGGTTCTTCTCACCTCGGATCCAGGCTTGGACTCCACCAGACACTTTTCATCTTCCCGGCAGCAGTACTTCTTCGCATCACGCCATTGAAATCAACAAGCGTTTCCGATACCATTTGACCCCTATGCACCCGGCTCCTCTGGGATAGGTAACACGAGTACCTCGGTACTCACAAGGGTGCTGCCCTTAGAACCTTCTATGTTCCAAAGGGTTTGCTTGAAGTCCTCTCCGAAGTGTCCTTAAACTGTAATTATCCAACCGTGTCTTTCCCATAGAGTTGTACGGAGCTCACGTCTGTGTTCCCACACTGCACCCGTCCTCCGTGGGCTCCCTGTGTCACTCCTGTGGGTGGTTCCTTGGGGTCCCAGCGATTCTATGTGCTCTAGGCACTGTGTCTATTGAAGTCGTGGTTGTTATACCACTTTCTTAGTATATGGTTCGTTCTCCCCCTGGAGCCCGCTGTGTATTGTGCTATTTACTGTCGTATTGTGTACTGTGTGCTCTAATCTCATAAAGAGGTTAGTAGAGAGTGTTTAGTAATAAATACATATATTTTATATATCTCTTGTGTGGTTCTCCTTTCATTTGGTCATTCAGGAGGTTCTGATCTGGTAAAACAAGCTGCTTTACATTCCTTCGAGACTTAGCCTGAAGGCTGCTCTCCACAGCTACCACTAGGATAGCTTTCTATAAAGGTTGTCTTTAACCTAATCATCATAAGGGTCGTTTGGACTGGTGCAAGGTGCCCACTTTAATTAGTGGATAGCATATACCAGGCCAACTTCTCACAATTAGGATGTGGTGACTGTATCAATCATGTTATCTGAATTGAAATCCTATACAGTATTTGAAAATGAGGATTTGTATTTAAATTCTGCTAACAATGGGGAAATGTTTTGCTATCATCATTATGCTCATCATTACCTAAATAGAGCTGGTACACCACATGCTGTTTTCAACTATACACAATGGGAACATTGCCTAACACCACCTGTAGGGAGTACCAACCAGTATTTAAAAAAGTTTCCTTACTATACTAGACATGTCCCCACACACCCTGTTTCGTTTTATTGTAAGCTTACCCCTTCTCAAGCAATGAAAAACATGCTGACACAAACAAAATTAATTTATTCTGATTCTTTCATTTCAAAATTGACCATGTATGGCTATGATTACTGGAAAAACAATATTGATCTGAAATCAATTTGGGGTACAAGAGACAGGCAAGTCCAGGGTATTGATGCCTTATTTAGGGCTTGTCTGATCCCTTGACATATGATATTTTTAAACAAAACAGTACAACAGCCAACGTGTCTTGGACTAGACAGGGCTAAGAATTAAAGCACACCTAGCATTCCCCAGGTTGCACATTTTGATAAATGGCAATGATACATCAATATTACAGAAAACAACTTAATGAGATGTTGCAGATTGGTACATACAACTCTTCATTTTACGGTTCAGATGGGTAGTTAGTGTGGCCCCTTGACATTAATGGCTGCAATGCACTTTTTCATTTAAACTCCTCTAAGGGTTTTAAGGCTAGCAGACCAGACCCCAGATATGTTCATAAACAAAAACAATGGTTCTGTCGGGTATCACAACTATTCCTTCAAACAATAATTAATTAATAATCCTCAAACATTCATGTCTGTATTATTTGCGACATAAGGAACACATAACAAATCAAAATTATTGAACAAATTGATGAGTATTAAATCTTTTATATAAATTAATTTATTCAAATATACTCATACATTTGTAGAAAAGCTGTCAAGAATAAACAAACAATGAAGATATGTGATCAAGTGACATTTGTGCCCAATAGTGAAGTATAGTGCATATTATTTACAGTGTAGGAATATGTACAAGAGAAAGGAGGGAGGCCAGAATCTAATGTCAAGCACAATGACTCTGTTGCTTATACAAATTAATTCGTTAATTGCACACAGAGTCTTGGTCAGTCTGGACCATATTCGTTCGTCGCCGTTTCAACCCTATCTACGCTGAGTTAAGTAGTCCGGGCGGGTCTTCATCAGGACAATTAAAGAATAGTAGAAAATGACAGCCTATGATTAAAGAAAACGTGAATTAAAATGTGTTCCACCGCTGCGCCTAAAAAGGTCTGCAGACTCAAAAATATTTTATTTTAATGACGGGGTGGCGTAACTCACCCACAAACACAGGAGAATGCTGGCAAATCAGACATCTGAGTGGTCCAATAGTTAGGTCACAGAAGTAATGGATCTATGAGTAAAGCGGGATCAACAATTACTTATCCCCACTTCGATGTACACAATACCTATTGAACAAAACTCTACTAGTCCACAACACTCACCAAAGCTAAGTAACTTGCAGCAGAATTATTCTAACATAGGTAGGCGGATTCAATCAGTCGTCCGCATTGCGTAGGCGATCCAGTCAGATTGCGCCCATTAGCCGGATCTATAAACAAAGGAAAGCGTAAGCCGGCTTTAAACAGAAGTAATGGATCTATGAGTAAAGCAGGATCAACAATTACTTATACCCACTTCGATGTACACAATACCTATTGAACAAGACTCTACTAGTCCACAACACTCACCAAAGCTGAGTAACTTGCAGCAGAATTATTTTAACATAGGTAGGTGGATTCAATCAGTCGTCCGCATTGCGTGGGCGATCCAGTCAGATTGCGCCCATTAGCCGGATCTATAGACAAAGGAGAGCGTAAGCCGGTTTTAAACTAATCAAGAGATAATATTATATCTCCTGAAAGTTAGTGTGTCCTTATTGAACTTACCCAAAAGTGGACAAGTTTCAAGGCATAGGCGGGAATTTCAAGTTAGTACAAGAAGCCCGGCGTGAGTCCAGGTACTTCTCCGCCGTCTGTCAGCAAGCCTGTATGATTCTAGACAGCCGTATATGACGGCTTCAACGCATCTGCTAGAAACGCGCGCACAGCACGCGAGGGCGAGCAGAAGCTAGATGCATGCACGCCTGATTGCTAAGCAACCCGGGCTCCCGCAGACAGCAGCTAAATGCTAGCGATCATGACGATTACGCTCGTGTTGTACAAAACTGATTGAGCTAATAAAATACATTCACAAAGTTGTGAAACCTGAAGGTCAGATAAATACACATTAGATGTTAATCATGATCACACACATTGTATATATTAACCAAGCATCAAAAGATTGTAGATTAAATTTGTACATCTTAAATATTTCAAGATTTTAAATATACCGCAACAACAGTTTAAGCTCGTATGGCACAAACGTTAGTGTTTTTCTTGATTGATCTGTACAACATGAAATAATCATCATATAATGCATTACCTTAGCTAAGAATGTACACATTGGATATATATCATGATTACTCAAATTGTATATTAGCAAAACATCCATCGATTTTTATATACTAACAAAAGCATTTATGTAAATCATAATTGATCTATGTTTCTATATATTCACAACAACCTGTGATATAAAACTTGATAAAAATCAAGAAACACATAATTACTCATCATCACAATATAACCAAAAATTGACATAAATTGATTATATAGCACAAATTAGAAAAATGAAAAGATGAAAATACTTGTCAGGTCAATAACTAAACATATTATGCCAAGTATATGGAGCGAATGAGTACAATTTATCTTCCATTTAGACACTTATCGAGCTTAACTAATAAAGTAAAAAATCAAAAAATCAGTACGCCCATATGTTCTACAACTGACCCATCTGCCTCGAGGTCTCCTCAAGTTCGTTGAGACCTTCAGAGACTGTGTTTAAAAAATGGATCCACCTGCATTCTTTCAAATTAAGAGCCACAGTCAGAGAACCACCTCGTGGGTGAGGACAGATTTTCTCAAGAACCCACCATCGTATGCTTTCAGGGGCATGGTTGTATGTCATGAAATGTTCAACTAAGGGGGCTCCCTGTACCTTACTCCTTACTCTACTCATGTGCTGAAGTATTCTCACCTTCACTTTCTGAGTGGTTTGCCCTACATAAAGTAGATCACATGGACAACAGATGGTATACACCACATTAGTACTATTACAATTGGTAAATAGTGGTAAATTGTGTGTTCGATTGTTATGTGTAAAAGTAGACCCTTCGATGGTCAAGGGGCATGCTTTACATCCGCCACATTTGTGGTGTCCAATTATCGGTGGTAATCCCAATTGGCCCCTTAGATCAAGAGGCTTTGGTGGTTCAAGGTAAGCTTTAACTACATTATCCTTGATATTCTTGCCCCTCCTGAAGGCAAACAATAGATTCTCCTTTGTTTTCAATTCGCTGGCGACCAGATTCCAATACTTTTTCACAATCCTTTTAATGTCATTACTCTTTGAACTGAATGTTGTTACACAAACAATATTTTCAGTCTTCAAGGGTTTTTCTTTTACTTGAAGTAGCTGGTCTCGAGGACAGTACCAAGCCCGTTTACGGGCCCGTTTGAGCAATCCTGTCGGGTAACCTCTCTCTTTCAAACGGATAGTTAGAATTTCCGTTGCTTTAAAAAAGTCTGTCCTGTGTGTACAATTCCTCCTGAGCCTGAGGTACTGACCATATGGTAAATTGTCCCTCAGGCTCCTCGGATGGTGTGAATTATATTTAAGGAGTGTATTTCTTTCCATTGGTTTTCTGTATAAGTCACAAAATAAAAGACCCTCTTCCACTTGGAAGGTAAGGTCTAAGAAGTCAATGGCTTCATTATTACAAGACATTGTGAACTGAATATCCCTTGTTCTATTGTTTAACCAATCCGTAAATTTCCTAAGATCAATTTCTGTACCTGACCAGATCATTATCACGTCGTCTATAAAACGTTTCCACACAGCAATGTGCTCTATGTACGGATTTTCATGGCTGTACAGATATTCTTCCTCATACTCATCCATAAAGATATTAGCCAGACTAGGTGCATAGGTAGCGCCCATCGCGACGCCCTTACACTGGTAATAGAATTGATTCCTGAAAACAAAGTAATTTCTTTTCATTGCGATTTCCAACATCGCTATCAAGAAATCAGTTGGTATCCAATGCGGCCTGGGGCGTTTATCCAGAGTAGATCTGACCACATCTAGTGCCTTACCCTGAGGGATGGACGTATAAAGGGAAGATACATCCAAAGTCACAAGTAGTTGGGTTTGGATATCGAACGGTTGACCTTCCAGCAATTGAATAATATGCATAGTATCCCTCACAAATGATTTTGTCTCTGGGACCCAGGGTTGCAGGAAATAATCAATAAACTGATTCAGTGGTTCGGGTATGGACCCGCAACCTGACACTATGGGTCTCCCAGGAGGTTTTTCAAGCCGTTTATGTACCTTCGGGAGGGTATATAGAGTAGGGATCCTAGGTTCTTTCTTGTTCAGGAAATCATTCTCTGGCTGGCTCAAAAATCCCTCTCTCAGTCCTTCCATGGTTAATTTCTCTATTAACGACTTGATCTCTGTAGTAGGATCCTTCGTGATGGGGCGGTAGTTTGCCCTGTCACCCAACTGTAGCTGAATCTCATCCACGTAGTCCGCGGTATTTTGCACTACTACTGCACCACTCTTGTCAGCAGCCTTGATAATGATCACTTCATTAGTTCCTAATGAGTGTAGTGCTGTTCTTTCGTCTTTGCTGATGTTATGTTTTATGTAGCGATGTTCAACCAGTGCCTCCATAATTTCCTGCATGACAATCTGTTCATAGGCTAAAATCCGTTGACTCATCAGATAAGCCCCTGGTGTGAATGTGGATGCAGGTCTAAACGCTGTAGCGGCTGCTGTGGGAGTATAGATGGTCTTACTAAAGTAATACTTCAGTCGGATTTTCCTAAAAAATCTCTGCATCTCAAGTTTAACCGTAAATGAATTAGGTATTGCAGTTGGAACCTAGGATCCCTACTCTATATACCCTCCCGAAGGTACATAAACGTCTTGAAAAACCTCCTGTAGGCCCATAGGAATAAATGGGAAGCCGAGTCGCAAATAAGGAATGCGTAAGAATCGCACTTTTATTTGCGAAACCTACATACATTGCATTTTGCGATTCCATAATAGCGAATCGGTAAAATTCGCTATTATGGAATCGCAAAAGGCAATGTTGATACATCTGGCCCTTAGTTTCTTCTTTTATATTACAAATGTGTGAGTGGCCACAGAGAGGTTTTTCTTAGTGGGAATGAATGCAGAGTTTCCTTGAGCCATTCATTACTTTGTAAAGCGATAGCACTGCATGAAGCGCGCAATGTGTCCATGGCCGATTTGGCGGGTTATATGAAGGGAGTTCCTGTCCCCTTGGTTAAGCCGGTCTTTTTGTTACTTTCTAATGGAAGTTATTTGATTCTGAGCAACCATGATTGTTGGGGAATGAAGCCAGGTGTCCCTTACATTGTAATAGTTTCCAAAGTCGTGAATTGCTGTATGAATGTACTATATCCACCTACACACACGGCTAGGGAACTTACCTTGTGGCCAACAGTCCCTATTTTCACTGTTAACTTTGATAGGTTAAGCCGACTTAAAAGCATTATTGTTTCAAAAAGACTTGGCACTAACATCTGCCTGAGAAACTTTTGATGACCAAGATGCAACGTCTTTCTCAGAAGTACAATCGTTGTTGCTGCATTTTTGTGAATTTGTGCACTGCATTTTTAATGCTTCAAACACTGCTGGTGTTTTACACTTTTTAAAAAACTATTGGGTCTGGATTTATTTAGACATTTCAGACTGTACTTGGAGTGATTCCGTCTCTGTTACACTCACTATTTTCCAGCGTTTTTGGAGGCATTCCTTTGGTATTATTCCTGTTGATTGATATTTTTGTTTTATTTTTTGCTCCGCATGGATGTTCTGCAAAAGGTCAAAAGGTGATGGAATTGCCACACGTCCATCTGTGCCACATTGTGTAGTGCTTTGGATTCTCTTTGCTACTGGAATTAATCAACGCCAGGTCTTTCTCTTTCTGGCCCGTGTGGTTTCAAAGTGTTTAGCCTTTGCTTAGTTGCCTCTCGTGCTCATTCGAATGTGTACTAGACATATGCCTTGCTATGCAATTGACTCAACTATGGACATGGATCTTCTCATATATCCAATGAGGGTGCATCTCCAGGGATGTCCTATGTTGCTACCTTTGCTGAAAAATGCTTATTATCAGGTGCCCGTGCCAGATTGGAAGGATGCTTCCACTCCAGGAGCTATGGCGTTGTGCTCCTCGTCTGAGGCTACACTTCTGGCACCCCTGCAGTTGGCTTTTGCTGACGAGTTTGGTATTGACCAAGTTGGTTCTTTGGAACTTGCTCTTCAGGCTAATGTGGGTCTGGCGTCTGCAGATGTGGGTTCCTTCCAGGCCCCATATTACTTTTTGGACATTGTTGGCCTCTCTGGGCAACCGTCCTGTAGTACGGAGGCCTCATAAGACACTTTTTAACTTGGCCTTTTGTTTTTAAATTGGTGTTATTGATTTTTTCGAAGTTCACAGGATTTTTTAATGGCTTTTATTTTGCTTATATTATTAAAGTTTTACATTCTACAATGCTGTGTTTTTTAAATGCTTTTTGAGTGGCTAGCTTTTAGTGAATAAGTCTCCTTTCTGAATAAGTGGAGGGTGTTGCATGGCACACGTGTTATCTCCATTTTAGATTCAACTCCTTAGGTTGACATCTCTTCCTCGTGGTGCCCTTTGACACACTTTTCTGCAAAAGAATGAATGTGCTGTGTGTGTATTTGCAATAGGCGCTAACACCTCGTAATCTGTACAGTTAGTCCCAGTGTCATACATGAAGACCACAATGCCACTGTTTTTCTTTCTTTCTGTGCTCATTAGAAGACACTTCAGTTTAGCTAGACGAAAGCGAATGAGCTGCTCTGCACCTCTGCCACAGCTGAAAAGAACAGTGTTTTATTATAAAAACAGCTTCCGTGCTAAAGCTCTTTGAGAGGAGCATTTCCATGCTAGGAATTACCATGGAGCCGCTGCAGACTGTGACTGAGATGCAGTCCTGCTGACTCCGACCTCCATCCTGCGAAGGAATATAACCTGCGCACTGCGACTGGCTGTCGGACACCTAGGACCAAGGTATGGGGGTTAGGCTATCTCAATTGATCTGGCAGAGGATGCTCCCGTTATGCTCTCCTTAGTATAATATTAGATACAGATAGGAGTGAGTAAGAAAACATTAGCAACAATTAACAAGGTTGATCTATTCATATTGTTTACCATTCTAGTAATGTTCATTACAGTAACATGTTGCCACATGGTTACATCAGGCCTGGATGGACACACCATTTTACATGCTCACATTCTCAATTTGCCTTCTCTCCCTGAACACGAGGACATTAGACACACATTCATGTGCGTGCACATACAGGATAATATTCTTTGAACTCAACTCTGCTTATACTACCACTTTGTTGACACACTATCAAGCATCCTTGAGCATTCTGTACAAGGGTTAAGTCTATCACGCTAAAATGTTATTTGTTTTGGCCGCTCAGCAACAGATCTATCACAATAAAATAAACAATGCCGGCCTGACTGGGACTTCGGCATGGTAACATGGATGCTGTTTATTATATAAACGACATACATTCTTTGTTTAGACAGAGGAGCATTTTGCTGGCACTAAAAGGCCAACGCTTGCCGGAATTCCACCTCAGCTGATTCCTATTTACCTCATGCGAGGGATGCTGCCCAGCTCTCCACCAAGATGGGCAGCCTGATGACCCTTACTCACAGGTAACGGGAGTTAGATCACCCTCCAGGGATTTGGCAGAAGCACTCACCCTAGACATGATAGGTTAGGATGTGCTAGATAGGAGAACAATATATTACAGTACTTGTATGCAAGCATATATTCTCTGTAATAAGCAAAATGGTTGAACTATTTATCTTCTTCACCATTCTCATAATGCTAATTACCTTATTCTGTTTCCTTTTATTGATTATTGCAGTGCATGTATTTTACTCAAGAATCACAATGCTTCAATAAATATTGAAACGATTTACTGTGTATTTCTTATGTTTATCTTTGGGTATGCACAAGTAACTAAGAGAAAGGGTTCTAGATCTGTTACTACAATTTTCTTGGGGAGTCAGGTTTGTCATGTTCTGAAGTTGCATATCCATTTGTTACCCCGTAAGGTTAGGGGTACAGATGGTGCACTGTGAGCTAGCAGGACTTAGGCCAACATATCCGGATGATATGCGTGGAATCAGTCTCGCACAGTTCTGATGGTTATGTTGTCCAACAAACGCACAGTTTTACTTGGGAAAGTATAAGCCATATGACAATGTCTCATCTTTTTAATAATTGCAGCTCATGTTTTTTATTCAAGAATAGGATCATTTAAATAAATGTTTGAAAATGCATCGTTGTACCTTGGGGGTGCAAGAGTGACCAAACAAAAAGGTTAGATCTGTTTCCACAGATTCCTGGCAATCACAGGGCACAATTCACAAAGGTAAACTTAGACGTTTGGTCTAAACTTAGTTTATGACTTCAGGAATTCACAAAGGGCATTTACGAGTGCTATCTTTATGTCTGCACTCGGGGCGGATCTCTACCTAAACTTCAAACTACACATCACCAACAACTACACTCTGAACAGCACCCTCATCTACTGATCTCCCGGACCACACACCAATTTCACCATTGATATTGCCAACTTTGTCTCCCTCTGGTACTTGACTCAAGTGCGTTTATTCTACTCTGTGACCTCTGCTGCCACCTGGAGGACCACCCTGCCCCCAACGTCACAAATATCCTGAAAGACATGGTGACTATCGGACTCACCCATTGAGTGGATGCCCTAATCCAGGCTGCCAGACACTTACGAGACCCCATCTTCACCAGCCTCAATGAAATCACAGTGGACAAGCCCACACCACTCACCGGGACCGACTATTGCCTCATCCATTTCAACATGCCCATACTGCATCACTTCCCTCGTGAAATCTACTCAACAAGATGGAAAAAAGATCCCAGAAGAAAACTGGGCCTCAGAGCTCCCAAACCTCACTTGATCTATCTGCAAATTCAACACCTGCATCACCTTATGTGCAGACTCCCTGGTTCCAGTGCTGGCTCGCATCTACAGGGAGAGGGGGTGAGGGCGCATGGGCAAATACAATAAAAAAAATGTAAAAAAGAAACAGATACCTTTGACATCCTGCGCTCCGGTTCGCTTCTTTTACAAGTGTGGGCTGCGGGCACGAGCAAACTCCCTTGCCCAATCAGGGTGCAAGGATTGGGGGTTTGCTCGTGCCCGCAGCCCGCACTCGTGAAAGAAGAGAACTGGAGCTCACTGGAGGTCTGCACTTACTCTCAACCCAGCTGTCTTAAGACAGTTGGGTTTAGACGTTTAAAGTGCGCATATTTGGCTGACCATCCCAAGATAGCCGGCCAAAGAGACATGCGCACTATAAACAGTGCAAAGACAGCCCTCTGCCCACCACTCCTCCCTGCTGTCACTCAGCAGGCCCCCGCCCTGTCCTGACGCTCGGTTCAGGACAGGAGGATGAAAAATAAAATGCTAATGAATTACCATTTTATTTTTCATCTCGAGGGAGATTTGGGGGGCATTTAAGTGGGGCGACGCTCCTCTGCTCCAATGGAGGAGCTGCCCCTGCTGTTACTGATACATGGCAGGCCATGTGCGTTATGTGTAGTTACATTGTCATACATATTTCTAACATTGTTTTCACAATATGTGTTAGTCATTCAGTTGTTGATAGGTTGACACTTTTCTCTTCCAATACTCTGTGTTGTACCAAATGCTGAGAATGGGCTGATAGATCGTACACTTCTTCATCATGACTGTGATGTAGATCCTGTTAATTTCTGTGATGTCTATTTAGAGTAGCTCTTGACCACTCAATTTTATGTGCTCACACAACATGTGGACTTGCCGATTGTGGTATATACTTGGGCACTTGGTCCTCCGTAGGTAGATGTTGACATAGGAGACATGTTTACACTGACACATGCATATATCCTTATTTAACCACAGATCTGGGTGTTGGGATACATGACATGCCTGATGAACCATGGAAGGGTATGTAGACACCTCCACAGCTTCCATGGAAAACCTCCCTTACACACATGGATGCCACAGTGCATTTGGGCTAGCAATCCATTGCTCTGTACCTTACACCATTAAATGGAAGCCATAGTGGCATTGTGTGTCTTGACATTGTTAGCTTGTGGGTTTGTCTGACACATGTACATGGTGCATGTGTGAGCCACACCCCTCTTACTTCAGTTCCTATTTGCGTCAACAGACACAGTCATGGGCATTATGTCATCCATTTCTACCTGTTAGTGGGTGTGTTAGGTATTAAAGTTTAGCTTACCTACAAGTAGGCCATTCCTATATTGTCCATTCTGGAATTGGTCATTAATGATGCAGTGCCTGAATATGTAGGCATGATGCACACTGCCAGGGTATTTGGCCAGCACGTTGGTGAAGAGGCCTTGATGGTCCACAGTGGCCTGGACATTTATGGAGTGTGCGTGCTTCTGGTTCCTGTAGAGATGTGCGGTGGCTGCAGGAGGTACCAGTTGCACATGTGTACAGTCCATGGCACCCAGCACATGTGGGAACCCAGCAGTGGCATAAAATCCTTACTTGGTCTCCAGCTGCAGTACCTGTGTGTTGGGAAAGAGGAGGTAGCGGGTGTCAGCCGTATGATGGCATCCAGGATGGAGGGAAGGAATGAGGAGAAAGATGGCAGGGAGATTTCAGCCACTCTGGCGACTGTTGTCTGGAAGGACCCTGATGTCAGCATATGTAGTACCAGCATGAGCTTCAACTGTGGAGAAATGTTGGTAGCCCTGTCAGCTGTTGGCTGTAGCCTTGGGACAATCAGGCGTAGCAGGTCTACAGTGGACAGCCTCCTCAGCTGGTAAAGAGTGATTACCTCCTCCTCCCTGAGTCCTATCAGAGTTGTCCTCTGGTGATAAATGTGCTCCCTTCTCGTGTGTTGCCTTCGTGCTGATAAAAGGGGGTGGGGTTGGGGTGGGGGGGATGGTGATGGTGATGGCCATCTCCATGTGACTCCCAGCTGCAAAATAACTACCTCCATGGTGTAGTTCTGATTGCAAAAATCTGTTGTGTCCAGCTTCTCTTTACATAGCAAAGTCAATGCTTCATTTCCTACGCGTGGGTTGCACATGTGCAGGAATTTTGATGTTACCACACCACTGTGCTACTTCTACAGCCACTGCGTCACTTTTGAAAAATGTCATAAATATCCATGCGTCACTTTTACGCTGGAAATTACGACGGAGGACGGAGCAAAGATGGCGGCCGGTCACTCGGCTGTGTAGGCTGGCGTTCCGAGCTCTCCTGGGCAATTCCACCTATGTAGGGATCCCGCCGTGATGGAGCGAGCGGAAGGGAAAAAGAAAATGGCATAAACTAAGATTATGCTCTGGTACCTGATTCAGCTGCAGGGAGAAGTGCCCAATAGAACACCTTGGATGGGATTTTTGCCGAGCTGGTTTGGTCTCCCTGGGTCATTTTGGCGATCGTATGGTGCAATGGCTCCGAAAGCTTTGGCGAAGAATCTGAAGACCCGCGTGTTGACAGCGCAAACAGCGAGCCCCGGGAAAGGGCTCAGCGGGGGGAAAGAGCCGCAAGTCACCCGCGGGACAGAAGAGATGGCGGCAGGAGCCGCTGGACATATTCAGACCCCCGTCGCTGCTGCCGGCAAATCAAAGCAGACACTCCCCTCGCTCTTCAAGATGCAAGCGGGAAGGACAAAGAAAGCGGAAACTCCTGTGAGCACCGGTAAGCGGGAGCAGGCGGCTGCGGGCAAAGTGGTAAACAATGTTGACTCGAAAGCGGCAGAGTCGAAGGCAGATGAATCTTCTAATGTGGGGGTGTCTAATGATTTCTGTGCCTCTACCCCCGAATGCAATGGATCTTTGCATCCAGAACAGTTAGGGGGTGACTTACCGGTTCGGAGTGGGGTCTGTTTAACCAGTAACGGGATTTCTGCTGGGGGCAGTGAAACTATCTCTGCAACTGATCTCGGGGAAAGCGAACTCCAAACTATGGCACTTCTCCCGGGCAGTGGAACTATGGGAATTGTAGTTCTGCAATCTCCAGTAGTCCCTATGAAAGACCAACAAAATTTGGAAATATGTAGTAAAGGTGCTGATTCGGCAAGAATAGAAGTTCAAGGGGGTAGATCATGGGACTTTGTCGACGGCAGTGGATCTGGCAAGGAAATTGAAGGGGCAGATAAATTTTATTCTATGTCGGACCATACAGGATCATCAGAGGATGAAGGTCCGGGCAAGGAGTGGACGGACGACGATAGCGATCTCGCTGAATGGCAGTTTGGTGGAGCGCAAAAAGACGAAGTCTCTTCCCGATTAGAGGGCACAGTTCGCAAATTTTCAAAACCAAAAAACCAAGGGGGGCTTCTGGTAAATAAGTCTTCTGGGCTAACGGGAGTAATGGGTCCAATGGCATGGGATTATTCCTTCTCTACTCAGCCCGGATTTAGTGGGAGCATTGCTGCCTCTACTATCACTGAAGCTACTCAGGGACCTCCTGCGGAAATAACATTGTCAACTATCTATCAGATCATTATGGTTCATCGTGAAGAGACGCGTCAGGAGAGCTCTCGAATACAGGGGGCGTGCCGCAAGATGCAGAATTCGATCAGGAGAGTGGCTAAAACATGCTCGGACATAGCTGCTAGAATTGGAGAGGCTGAAGAAAGGATCTCTATGTTGGAGGATGACCTGGCAATACAAAAGGGCCTTACCGATACGATTAAAGCACAAAGGGACGATATGATTTGGAAGATGACGGATTTGGAAAACAGAGCTAGGAGAAATAACTTAAGAATTTTAGGAATTCCGGAAGGAAGAGAGGGGGCTGATGTTAGGCAATTCGTTGTGGAGCTTTTTTCTGAAGCATTTCCGGATTTAAAACAATGGGACTGGCAATCTGAGGTCCAACGAGCGCATCGCTTCCCTTTCAAGTTAAGGCAGAAGTCTGGCTCAGTTATGGACAAGCCTCGGGCAATATTGATTTGTTTAAATAATTTTTTAGCTAGGTAGGGAGTTTATGATCTAGCGAGGCCAGACAGGAAGAGAGTCGGGAAAGATTGTGAGTTTTTTGTTAGACCAGATTTCTGTCAGGCAACAGTTGAGCGGAGGTGGCAGCTCCGTCAGCTAATAGTGGCATTTCAAGCAAAGGGGGCGCAAGCTTTTTTGCTTTTTCCCTCGAAGCTGAAAATAATTTACCAGGGTCAGACAAGATTTTTTTTATCTGAGATCCAGGCAAAGGAATTTCTGAATTCTAAGTAGATAAATTCAAGCTTTTTCGCAGCTCCGTGTCATAGGGGTCACTTTACTTTGGATATAGATGTGGGGGTTGATTTCTTGTTTTGTCTTTTATTGGTGTGTACTATTTCAGATCTCCCCCTCTTTTTGGCTAAATATGGGTGGAAGGATCCAGGGGAGAGCGGGGCACCCAGCTTATTCCATCACTAGGACTCAGGTCCTGTTGCTTCGCAAGGGGGTGTAGTGCAGGGGTGGGGGAGGGGTTGGGGAGGGATCAGGGGGATAGGTTGGGGCTCAAGTTGGGAGGGGTGTGGGGGGTATGTGGGGTTTTGGTTTTCAAATGTAGTCATGGCAACCATAATAATAGTGGTGGTGGTTTGATAGATTTTATGAATAAAAATGGTAGGGTTTTCATAGCAGTATTTTTTGTTGAGCTGAGATTGGGATCTATGTTTTGTTCAAATGAGGCGGGGTAGGCTTCGTATAAGTTCATGGAATATCTGTGGCCTAAATGATGGTAAAAAGCGGGCGCTTCTATCCAAAGTTTTACAAACCATGCAAGTGGATATCTTGTGTCTACAAGAAACGCATATACCATGGGGAAGCGGGAATGTCTGAAAGTCTTAGGCTTTGATCTAGTAGCCTGTACAAGACAGTCATCAATGATCAGAGGTGTGGCCATATTGTTAAGGCGCGGAGTAGGGAGCTGTAATAGAGTGAAAGAGGACAGAGCAGGAAGATGGGCAGTAGCTGAAATTACCATTAATAATAGATCTATGTCTATCTGCACAATTTATGGCTCAAACTTAGATGATCCAGAACTTTTTAAATGCTTAAATGTTGAATTAGCAATGTGGCCGCATCCAATGATTGTCTGTGGGGACTTCAATATCCATCTGGCAGGCAATTTCAATCTTCTTAGTGATCAAAAGTATCTGGGGAGGAAGCCAAGGGTTTTTAAGGCTCTTCAGACTCTAGTCTCTGAGCACAGATTGGTTGATGTCTGGTATAGGCATAAAAAGGGTAATGATGGTTTTACGTATCATTTCGCCCCCCATAATAAAATGGTGCGTTTGGATTATCTTTTTATGTCTGATCAGTTGGTGGGGGAGGCCTCGGTCGAAGTTCCCCCGAGAATTATATCTGACCATAATGCGCTGATCGTAGAGTGTCCTTGGGGGAACATGGATAGAGCTCCTAGATCATGGACATTTGAAAGAAAACTATTATTGGATCAAGCGTATCGGGACCACATGACTAAATGGATATCGGAATTTTTAAGTATAAATAGAAAAACCGCGTCTGATTGTATAGTATGGGATACTTTTAAAGCTGCAGTGCGGGGGGAGACTAAGAGCTTTGCAGCTTATCGATGGAAGGCTGTTCAGGAGCAGATCAAGGGGCGTGTTGAGCAGCTGCGGGTTGCAGAGATGGAGCTGACGCAGAATATCAGGAATGGCCTTAATGCTGAGCATAGCCAACAGAGGGTGGCTATTGTTAAATCTAAATTATTAGAATTTTTTGGGGCGGATCTGGCTACAAAATATATTCAATATCGTACGACAATGTACGAATTTGGGGAAAACTCGGGTAGAGTTCTTGCTAAACGACTACAGCAAAGAAGTATGGCCAATCGAATTTCTAGAGTTCAAGATCAGTTGGGCCAGATTCAGGACACGCAGGAGGGGGTTATGGATGTCTTTGGTAAGTATTATACCCTGCTGTACAAGGAAGAGAGGTCCATGTCATTTATTGAGTCTGCGGCAGAGGGGGTTCTGCAGGGTATTGATACTGCTAAAGTTACAATAGATCAGAATGAGGTCCTCTCAGTCCCAATTGTATGGGAAGAGGTCGAATTGGCCATAAAATCTTTGGCCAATGGAAAAGCCGCTGGCCCGGATGCCATCCCTTTGGAATTTTATAGGGCTTTTGCGCAAGAAATTCGACAGGATGTCTTATCTGTTCTTAGGGATGCACAGAGGGTGTTATACCGGAATCCTGGAGGCAAACAACTATTGTTCTTTTTAAGAAGAAAGATAAGCCTGATTTAAACCCCTCATCCTATCGGCCCATTTCATTAATTAATACGGATAGTAAAATATATTCAAAAATTTTAGCTTCTAGACTGGCCGAAGTTATTACCCCATTAGTGTCTATTCGGCAACATGGGTTTATACGAGATACGGCCGATCATGTCAGGCGGGTCATTGCCTTGCTGGATTGGGCGCAGATCACAGAGTCTTCCCTTGGGGTGATCCTGTTGGACGCCGAGAAGGCGTTCGACAGGGTCTCCTGGGGTTTTTTGTGGGCGGTGCTTCGTTGGAAGGGATTTAGTATGGAGTTTATACGGGCTTTGCAAGCATTGTACATCTCTCCAGTAGCTTCAATTCGTATCTCAGGACAGGAAACCGGGTAGATAAACATTGGTAGGGGCACTAGGCAAGGCTGTCCGTGCTCACCTTTGCTCTGTACATTGACCCTTTCCTTAGTAAAATTGAAGGAGATCAAAATATTTTGCCGGTCAGGGTCAATGGTACAGATTATAAGACGCTGGCTTATGCGGACGACACCGTGGTCTTAACCAGGGATGTTGTTCCGGCTTTTGCGACCTTAAAGATGCTTGCAGAGCAATTTGGTGTACCGTCAGGCTACAAATTGAATGTCGATAAGACACAGATTTTACACTCAGCTTTCTCATGTCCCTCCGATGTGTCTCTTGTCACTGAAGCAACATATCTGGGGGTTAAAATCACTGCCTCAGTGGCTAGCATTCCTGATCGGAATATTCTGCCAGTTATCGATTCCATCAACACCAAACTTGAAAGATTGGATCACTTGCATTTGTCGCTGTATGGCCGCTGCAACATACTTAAAATGCTGATCCTTCCTAGATTATTGTATTTGTTTAGAACTATTCCGTTAGAATTTTCTCAGGTATCTTTGAGTAGGGCCGAGAGGATCTGTTCTAGATTTCTCTGGGGGTATCGACGGTCACGTAGGGCGGCTAAATGGATGTGTCTCCCTAGAGATCGTGGGGGTTGGGCGGTTCCTAATATTTTATTATATTATTGGTCAGCTATGTTGCAAAACTTTGGAATACTTTTAGTAGGAGACAGGGCTGAGGTCCCGTTAGCCAATAGACCGACTATCTATGAAATAGGCTTGGGAGACTCGGCTAAGGGCATCTTAGTGAGGATACTCGAACCGAGCTATTTAAAAAAAATAAGGTTCAAAGTAATCGGGGCTGTGTTTTCGATTTGGCGGAAGATTCGCCATAAGTGCCAAATCTCAAATATTAACATTTATACGCCTTTTACGGCTGCTGGAATCTTGCCATTGATTTTTCAGGACCAGGTCATCTTTAGATGGCAGCTGCGGGGTTTGAAGGTTATTGGTGACTTGTGTTCGGAGGGGCAAATGGTCTCTTTTTCCTCTCTTAGGGAGAAGTTTAACTTATATTCTCATGATTTTTTCAAATATCTTCAGATTAGAAGCTCTCTTGATAAATATCAAAATGAGGCGGCTGTGGTGTTTGAAAAGGTTACTATAATTGAGTTAGCTCAGAGGAAAGCAAGGATAGGAATAGTATATCAGTATCTGCTATCTTGCTTTCCGGACGATGTTGAGGTGCAGAATATTAAGTGGGAAGGAAAACTTGGCAAGACGGGGGTAGATATTAGGTCTGCTTTAGAATTGGCAAGTCAGATTTTAGTCTCCGGTAGCCTACAGACGCAATGTTATATGGCAATGTTTGATTTATATTACACACCTGCAAAGATCGCAAAGTGGGGAGGGCGGAAGGGTGATAGGTGTGGTAGGTGCGGGCTGCAAGCTGCTGATGCAGCACACATGTTCTATTTGTGCCCAAGCCTGGGGGAATTTCTTCACGAAGTTGAGTATTTTATTAATATAGTGTTAAAAATTCCGGTTGCAATTTCCCCAGAGTTGGTGCTAATGGGATGTGAGTCTATCGGGACGGCTGGTCGATCTAGATATACTGTAGCCTTTCTGTTTGTAGCGATGGCAATGATTCGGTTGTGCATCACGTCTCAATGGATTAGTCCAGAAGCTCCTACATTTTTTAACTGGAGAGCTAGGATACTTGCACTGTATAATTTGGAGTCCTGTGTTTATTCTTTAAGGGGGGAGAAGAGGCGGGATTTGTGCACTAGAATATGGGCTCCTATTAAGGAGTGGTCTAAGGTCTGACGGATATAGCTCAGTAGGATTAATTGTAGTCTGCATAGCTTTATAGATGCGTGTTATACATTGTTTGTTATTGATGTCCTTGCCTTGTCTATGGGGTTATGCAATTGATTTATAAGTCTATATTTTGCTTATTCTGCTTAGATTTTTGTATTATGGTCTTTTTTTTTGGTTATTGCATTTTTTCTGTTTTTTATTATTGTTTTTTTCTTCTTGTCTTGCTGTATTTCTGTATAAGGTGTTTGTCATGACATGTGCTAATCGTTAAATAAAGAAAAAGAGTTAAAAAAAAAACAAGGAAATTACGACGGAACGCCTAACCTGCATACATTAATACTTACTTGACGCAGTCAATTCTGACACAGGCTCCTTTTGTCGCATGAGTCCGAAAAGTGACGCAGCCTCAAAGATACATCACCTTGGAAATATGGAGCAGTGATTGCGCCACCAATACGTCAAAAATGTTAATGCATTGGGGGTGTAAGCACCTTGTAAATAAATCCCCCAATATCTGGCTCTGCAACCAATCAACTAGTGTAGCAGGCAGGACTACTCTATAACCTGGGAGGGAGGGGCAGACAGGATACGGCTCCAGCTCCCTGGGTTGTGTGCCCAAGGCAGGAGGTAAGCAAACACAAGGAGATGATGGGCGGAGCGCTGAAACTGTTCAGACACTCACCCCCAGTCACAGATCTGGGTTTAATCCATCATCATTCTTTAGCTCACTTCGCCACCCCAGTTCAGACACAGCTATATGCAAATCAGTCTTGACCCTGTGCCTCAAGGGAACAGTCCAGCCCGAACTGCCAAGCCATGTCTTCCCTGGACCGGAAACAAACATCCTGGGACCGGTTTCAGGCTAACAGCCCTCATCAGCCAGGCAAGCTTGAATCCAGTGGCAAAGTGAGCAAGGGACCCACGTCTGGGCATACACTGCCAACTTAGGGCGAACAAAGCAAACACAAGGAGATGATGGACGGAGCGCTGAAACTTTTCAGACACTCACCCCCAGTCACAGATCTGGGTTGAATCCATCATCATTCTTTAGCTCACTTCGCCACCCCAGTTCAGACACAGCTATATGCAAATCAGTCTTGACCCTGTGCCTCATGGGAACAGTACAGCCCGAACTGCCAAGCCATGTCTTCCCTGGACCGGAAACAAACATCCTGGCTCACAGCCCTCATCAGCCAGGCAGGAGGTAAGCTGGTCAAATAGTTTAAGGGCTTACGGCAGGTTGGGGAGGAGATGCAAGCTTGCTCATAGAGTTTCTTTAATGGAGTCATTCAATCGACACCTGGCCGAGGGGTGAGGGGGGAGGGAAGCTGCACTTGCAGCCCTTTTAGCTATGATCAGCAGACAAGGACCGGCCTACAGACAAATCAAGCGAATTCCAAAAAAGCCACACCTCAAGGAGGCAGCAGAATTGGTGAAGACTCAGCAACAGTTTAGCTGGCTTTGCCCCAGCCCCACAGTCCTGAGAGAAGGCAGACATTGTTGGCAAGAGGCCAGCATGGCTGACCATGAGCGTGGTACGAGGTGAATCATGTGTACAGTGCATGGGTCTGGCACCTTCACTTGGAACACCAGAAGTTGAACAGTGCTCAAATCCGTGTACTCTAGCAGAGCCCTGCTACTGGTGGTGGGGGGTCTAAAAGCAGGGCAAGCCATAGCCTGTGAAAATACCAAAATAAACAGCTTTTTAAACAAGGGGCCTCGAGTTGTGACAAACCTGTGGTGAAATGGGCAACACTAAACAAAAGATGCAGCCTCTGAAGGGTTGTGGCAGATCTATCACCTGAGCTGTGACAAGGCCAAGGAGCGAAGGGCTCTGCTCCACACAATTTCGATTGGATCAGAAAAACCAAATACAAGTGCCATTACCCTCTGAAAAATGGCCAAGTCAAATATATATCCTACTAAAAGAAGCCCAAAACACGGAATATCACAAATCGTTTAAAAACAATTCAAAATAAAAATGCAAATGTAACATTCTCAGGAGAAGTACCTGTGGGGTGGGTAGTTTTATTGAAAGCAAGCACAATTCTTGCTCTGCAGCTTTATTGAAAATAGGCATAATACTCGCTTTGCAGAATGAAACAAGCGATGTTCAGACATTAATGATGGGCTTTGGTGCATGCATCTACTTCTGCGAAATCTTCACACGGAAATGCCTACGTGTGCAACATGGAATTACAGCTGAATGCCAGCTTTACAGGGCTCAGCGCCACACAATTTAGGTTGGATCAGAAAATTCAAATACAAGCGCCACTCCCCTCAGAAAATAGCTCAAAACAAGTATATATCCAACCAAAAGAAGCCCAAACCACACGCCAAACCATCAAATATCTTGAAAGAATTCAAAATGAAAATATAAATGTAACCTTCTCAGGAGAAGAAGCTGTGGGGTGGTACTTCCACTGTAAGGGGTCAGGAGGAGAAGCAGAAGGGAGCGGGAGGGAAGTTGCAATGAAATATGGGTGCCGAAGCTGAACAGGGACCCGCAGTGTAAAACGAGCAGGAAAAAAATAAAAGAATAGTCCCCCAAAGAACAGATAAACAGCCAAAGTGTAATAATACAGTACTTGGTCCCTGTTCCATGGGAGGAACGAAAGAGAAAAAGGAGGACCAAGAGGCAGAACTGACCACTAGCAAGCAAGGATTTTTAAAGGACACTGAAACAAATAAATGAAAAGCAGGGGGGTGGCTTTAAGCCCACAAGAGAGTATGTACTAAAGTAAATATATTAGGTCTTGAATGCTCGACCTAAAAAACTGACTTGTATTACACTGATTCTAATATCTTTTTGCAACAAATATCTAACAGCTTTTTGACGTGTATATTTTACACTAGAGATTCTATTTTTAATCTTCCTGTTTGCATACATACTCTCTCTCATATGATAGAGCTACGCACTAAGGATATAGGTGGATTGTGGGAAGAGTGATGTTGTGACCATGTATTATAAGGAATAAAGTAGCCTGTGCCCTTACATGATAAGGATATTACAAGTCACCTTGAAAATCTATGACTGAGAGAGAGAGAGAGAGAGAGAAAGTGTGTGTGTCTGTGTGTACGTGCGTCCGTGCATGTGTCTAGTACACCTCAACCAGTTTGATCTGTTGCCAAAAGCTACTTCTAGAGATGCCACTGGCTCAAAACACTCACCATGTCACTAAAGGTAGCTATGGCCATAACCCACACATGATGTATAGCACATAGAAGCAGGGATCACAACAAACCACTTACAGCGATAAGCAAGACAGCCACATCACTCATACAGTACAGGTAATGCACAACTTTCTCGAAACTATAACTTTGAAACAGCGCACGCAGCAAGCCAACCACTGTATTTGTGTCTCAGAATTGCGACCCTACTGTACAAGTTAGGAGGACAATGATAAGGGAAGAGTTAATAGCAGCACATTACTGCTAAAGTCCAAAGCAGACAGCAAAATAAATTGGATGCTACAGCATCTTTCCAATCAATAACAAAAACGCGGCGCCACCTTACATCCAATTTCACACCCGGCTGGTGCGTGTCGAAAAGATTTGGGTCCAGGATTGGCACCTTTTCTTCAGGCCAAAATCCAGAGAACATCCAGTCACATCAGAAACTACTGTATTTCATTATTTTCAAAGAGAATAAAAAGCCTGTGGCTGCCATCTTGTGATTGATAGGGGCATGTGCCGCGCAGGTGGATGAGCTTGACAAGCAGGCATGCAGCAAGTGGCAGCCCTCTGAAAACAGAACCCAGAGTTGCTGCTTGACACATGCCAAGTCTGGGACTGCTTACAGATTTCAGAGGAAGTTGCTTTATAAGGAAATCGTAACACTGTTTAAATATTGATAACCGCAGTTAGCAGCAGGTCTTGCTCGTGTTCGTTAGAGGTTACATTTCTGATTCCTTAGACGATCACTAAAGTTCTGGCCCACGTTGCCAATCCGACTTTTTAGTGAGGTATTTATTCACCGGAAGATGAGGTAGAATTATACTGCTCAGAAGGGGTTGGACAAAGGGCAATGGGGGAGTGTTTTTGCTTTGTAGGAAGAGATGGATTTTAGATGGAGTTTGAATTATAAAATGAATCCAAAGAAATGTAGAAGGTGCTATGCCAGAAATTCTCTACAGCCACCAAACTGCTCCTTTTGTGTAACTTGAAACATGGAGGACAGTTTCCATTGTGGTATTTGATGTAGAAGAGTACTTTACAGAGGACAGTTGTATTGTAGCAGGAGCACTTAACTACCCATATCATGGTCTACTGTGATCATGGACCAGTGGCTCTCCCAGCCGAATCTGAAATCTGCTGAACACTACCATCTCGGGCGGATCGATCGCGCCGGACCTTTGTTTGTACAGCTCCAGCATTGTTTGCCCATTGACTGCACTGGAACCAATAGCCAGTACTTTACCCTTCACTCATGGATGGGGACGCACACTACGCCTAACCAAACAGGAGGTTCCCCAACCCAGCGAGGACTATCGGGTGTGTAACCAAGACACTACACCTACACTCAGGTTGCCCCCACCGTCCTGAGGAAGACCCGCAGGCCGAGGCCCCCAGTTACCCCTTGAGCCCCAAGACGGGTCGAAACGTCGACGCTCATATACATCTAACCTGGACCACCAGTCCCTGACTGTAACGTGCCACACAAGAATTGTATTGTGTATTTCAAAATCGAATGAAAATTGGTTTGGAATGATAAAATGTGGCCAGGTAGAAAAAAGACTGAGAATTACCCATCAGCCTAATGAATGAACTATTTTAACCAATTCTTTCACCGCATTATCTGAATTCTATTCACCCTTCGCACAGCTAGAGCACTTTTCTATTCCTGCACGTTCCCCTGGAGCAACCTTTTCCCTGTCTCTCAGTGTCACGTACAGTAAAGTATATACTGTTGCATTAAATATGATGGAATAAAACCCTTGTAAAGAAAAAAGGTTTGTGGCTGTTGCACTTTAGTAAACTGCCTGTAATTAATTACTGTGAGCCAACAGGAATTGGGCTCAGCAAATAATTTGTCATATTATTATTGTAGGTTGTGATTCAAATCATCTTTGAAATGAGGTCTAGGACCATTGTTTTTCGTACCACATTAAACCCAGGTCCAGAACCACTGGGTCACCCCATTTTCATAATGAACACTACTGCTGGCATCTTCAGAAGCCTCAAACACCCACCACTGCACAACAGACTGGGTGACCTGCAGGCTGTCATACACCTGGCACACCTTTACAGTTCAGCCCCGAGGCTGTCTTAGCGCTGCTGCACACGTGTCACTGGGCATACTTCCCCCACCCCACATACCCACTATATTGGCAACACCTGTGGACCTACTCGCTTGACACTTAACCTATTGCCGCTCCATGGCTCCTTTACCATAGAGCTGCCACCGATTACAGTGGTTTATTCCTCCTTACAACCCTTTCCACACTTCTGGAATCCCCAAAACTCAAACCCTTTGCCAAATGCTAAACCACTCCCTCATATGGCGCCAGGAGTGCAACGTCCCCAACAGCTAAGGATCCCAACACCCTCAAGGTTCATGCCCTCTTGGGCTGCAGCATCTGTTGACCTATCACACACATCCACCGTAATGTTTCAGACTGCTCATCTTTATCACAAGCTTACCACAGCTTCCAGCACACTCTACCTTGAGCTTTATTGCTTAAGTTAAAGATGGGACCTCTGTGAAGCCAGGCCCACCAATCACAGGAAGCACGCCCTTAGTCAGCATCATACTTTCAAGGATGCTTATTCAGGACCTTCCTTAGGGGCAGAATCCTGCCCATGAGGACCAAGTAGAGATCGAGATGACACACTGGAGGAAGGTAAGTGTGACTGGGACTACTTGTCCCTCACATTAATCTGATCATATGCACACCTACGCACAGTACCAATCCACAAGAGTCAGAGAAGAATTCACAAGTCACGCGTGACACTATACTTCCCATATATGCCTCATCCCCACACATCGCATGTCCACACTTTCAAGCAAGCACATGTGCTCCAGCCTGCAACTAATGGACACGGTTAAGAGTGCTGAGGTCACAGAAGCGACACACTATACAAATATCGAGTAACAAGAACAATTTCAAGCATGGCGTGTGTACGTGCGAAAGAGAGTGATCCAGTTAAATTCATTTTGCAGAAAAAAGTTTGTAACGCAGAATGCATAGGAACTTTTAATTGGGACTGTACTAGGCACACAATGCATATTAGTTTTTAACAACACACATTTGTGCAGTTCAGGCACAGGGAAATAAAGTGAATTGCCCAGAATCACACAATGCATTCAGTAAACTGCCATGGCGCCTTGAAAAGCTTTCAGGGTCAAAGGTTAGCTACTTGACACATTTTTTCCTTCCCTTTCTTGATGGGAGAAGGCCATGCCTAATGAAGTCTATCTGGTCCAATGAGCTATCAACAGGAACTGGTGAACTATCAATGTGGCCCAATGAGCTATCAATGTGGTCTATGAACTATCAAAGTGGTCCTATCTATGAACTATCAATGTGGCCTGATGAACTATCAATGTGGCTTGATGAACCATTAAGATGGAGCAATGAACTATTTATGTTGCCCGATGAACCATCAATGTGGCCTGATGAACTATGAATGTGGCTCAATTAACTTGAATGCTTTGATTAGGGTTACAGCTGATTTAAGTTATTTAGTGAAAAAAAAGACCCACTCTAAAGATATTGTTGGAAACCAACGATACACTGGGCAGAGTTTGAGAAGGGGACAGAATTTATATCACGGATGGGATAGGCAGCAAGAAAAGGAAACCTCTTGTGGGTCTGGGTGCACACAGACAGCGAGGCCGCAAGAAGGCTCACATTCGCGAACAAAGCCTGAAAGAATTGGAGTAAGAAATACACAGAAACTAATAAAAACAACATGCCCAGGACCAGATAGAACAGTCAAACTAGTGATACAAACACATAAACACTGGTTCATACTGGGGTTTTCACACATTTTCCACTTAGGAGCACTCACCTTTTGGGCCTACGCATCCAAAATGCTTTAAACTCCAAACAAACCCCAGTGTGCCATTGGAAGTGGTGTGTATTGTGGTACATAAACACAATGACATTCACTGCGTGGCGAGACCCCCCTCTCGCGGCTACAAGAGTGAGGGGTTCACCTAGGAGCACGGATTGAGGCACATGTGTTTACATTCCAGTTTTGGGGTGCAGTTCACACCCTGCCTACACCAGCGAATTTCCAACTCAATTGTTTGAGAAGTAGAGTGTCTATTTAAACAAGTGATCAACACAATGCAAAAGCACAACTCCTACAATACCACTGTATGAAAGGAAAGATCCACATAGTGCTGGTGCACACATCAGCCCCAGCTTTGCCCACAGTGACCAGAGTAGGAGATCCTACCCAGCCTGGCATCTCTCAGGTCACTAGTGAGTGTGAGCAGATGTGTGCAGTCACTGACAGGAAACCGCGAGCGCCACTGCGATATCCCCTGTGGTTTGCTTGACAGTCGTCTCTACTCCAAGCCTCCACCTTCCTATTTCGGGAACTCTATATATAAAACTATGATAAATAAACTTCCTGGCAAGGGCGCTAAACCTCCAGCTGCACCCCTAGTTTGTTAGTGGGATGCAAGCTATTTCAGGATGCACAGGAGCACAAGAGGCGCAGTGTGTGCTTGGAGTCGTGAGAGGTGGGGGTGAGCCCCTTAAAGTCCTGCTGTGATTGGCTATACTGGCAGACAATGATTATGTTTTAATGACCAAGAAATGTGCGGTTTCCACAGCAACCTGTGATAAATCTATGACTAAGGGCTGAATTGATTTTCGAACTTTTTCACTGTAAGCTTAGGGGCCGCCTTTTGCCACTGCTGTGGAAAATACGCTGAAAAACAGGTGGAGTTGACCAGGTCGGTATTCTAGTTTTCAGGCCCGTGGGTAGAAAGGGAACATGCAAGGGCCCTCTAATTTCGCTAGTACATGACATCACAGGATACGTCATCAAATGACTATTAATCCTGTGGTATGGTTGAAGTGAATTTGCAAGAAGCAACTTTTCTGGTGTAAATTATAAGTAAAGTAATAAAAGCAAGATTATAACCCTAACAAAATAAGTACATATATTTTAAAGCTCTATTAATTGGAAATAGACTATATTAGTCACATTGGGTAGAAAAGCTTGGCCCGGTCACGCCAATGTAAACACGTTGTTTCCAAATTAGGGCCATATTATCAAGAACGGCGATAACATTATCGCCGCTTTAGCGGCAGGAAACTGCTGCTAAAGCGGCGATAAGGGGCTTGATAATATGCCCTATAGAATTCCAATAGAAGCCCAGGTTTGTTGTCCTTCACACCAGTACCTGGGCTTCTATTGGAATTCTATAGGGCATATTATCAAGCGCCTTGTGTATTATGTATATGTGCACAACCCTATCAAAGGAGAGTTGTACGGGGGTCAAAGGCTAACCCACAGTCAACATGTAATAGAAGGGTTAGCTGGTTTGTGAACTTTTAATGATGCTCCGGCGGCGCACATGCATGGCTTTTCATGGCCTTGTAGATATGGTGTGTGGCAACGCACAGCAAGTCGCTGCGTTGCCTCACACTGCGATGGGGAGGCGTGCCATGGGTGTTACGGTGGGAGTTCCCACGTAACACCCATGGATGGCATTTGTCACATTCCCAGATTTACAATGTTCTGTAAACCTGGGAATGCATCAAAAGCCTATGTAGGGGAGGCACAACGAGGAGAAATAACTTTATTTCTCCTCATTTTTTCCACTTTCTATGTGAGCTGCATTCAGCAGCACACTTAGAAGGAGGAAATCGCCTCCATTGATTGTTTTTGTGCAGGAAGGTGCCCCTTCCTGCACAAAAACAATCATGCCCACAACGCAGACAGCCTTGCACCATGTTGCAAGGGTGCCTACATTGGCACATGGCAGCAAATTGAGCACCAGCACAGGGAAAGATGACAGGAAGACACCGTGTCTGATAGATACAGCACATTCCTGCCCTTTTCTTTTGCCATAGGGCAGCACAACAGGAAGACTTGCGGTGCTGCTCTACAGCAAAATATTGTAAATGAGACCCTCAGTGCATAGATGGACAAGGCCTTTGTCTTGTTTTTTTCTGTTTTTGCACTTCATGTCCGAAAGTATCCTGGCCGTGGGTGTGTGTGAGGAGCCACAAAGATGGTGAGTCTGTTAACCAAGTAGACGGGCAGCTGCTTCTCAAGGGCTTTAGGGCTTCACCCTCCCACTTGAAACTGACATTAATGAATAGACAACAGTCCTCTCTAGCACAAACAAAAGTCTTTACTGTTCTGTGTGTGCTCCTGAAACTGACTTAGTCGGTTTCAATATTTTCTTACTTGATTGTGCCACTGCTCATGTGTGGGGTGGCTTACCACTGTCTTACCACTGTCCTACTGCACAAAGCAATGACACCTCTTGCCGTCATTCACTGCACTGCTCCCATTGCCACCCATTTTAATCCTTCCGTAGGCGCACAACTCCACAGTCAGAGGATAAAAGGAGAGGTCATTAATTTAAAACAGTTTCTCTTTACTCAGCGGCGGCCGTCACTGAAAGTAGTTAGGGGAGCGGGGCAGAAGGGGGGGATGATGCAGGAGGTAGGGGGCAGGGGGAGGATGTGGGGGGAAATGAGAATGAAAAAAATAAAATAAAAACGTACCTTCTCGCCCGCTTCCTCGCCTCCGTAGTCCTCCCTTGCTCAGCCTTACCGGAAGCACACCCAGGCGACCAGTCAGCCAATCACAACGCTGCCTTAGCAGCGTTGTGATTGGTCTGAGTGCCGTGTTTCGGCGCTCAGACGCTTACTGGGGGCCTGGGCAGTTCTCCACGTAGGCTGTAATACAGCCTGTGTGGAGAACATGCGGAGTGCGCAATACTGTTTTGGACAGCCCAAGAGGGCCAGCCAAGCAGTCACTACACACTATAGGAGGGTGCTACCACTCCACCCCTGCCCCGCCCCCTTTCGTAAAGCAGGTGTCACTGCAAAAAAGCAGTGGGGCAACGCCACCAGCCTTAGCATAGGAGCCACCACTGTCTTTACTCCTCCTCTGATCCAATCCTTTCATCACGTCATGGAGTGGAGTGGTGTTAACAATGCTCATCCAGTGATAAGAGGATGAGAAATCTCTTGGTAATTTAATTTTCCTTTCCTGGGGATTAACCTTTTCTAGTAGTGGAAAGAAACGCACATTCCCAGGCCAGTAGTGGGGAATGTGTGAGAGTTGTAACTTTCTGTTGGACATGGGCCTTCTTAGGGGATTTCCCTAAAACATTTTGCTTTTTTTTCCTCTTGGTTTTTGCTGAATCTCTTTTTGTGGCCTTAGGAATCTGGGCACTTTCCCACTCTAATGCAGTATGAAAGAGCGCGCGCCCTTCCTACACATGCTAGGAAGTGGTGCTTACTTGATTGGGTTAGGTGTTGTATCTGTGAGTGGCCTGTAAAAAGGTACACCACATAACCAGGGCAGGTACTGCACTGTCTAATCGTGGGACACAGCACTGATTGTGTCACCCACCAGAATAGCCTGCCAAACATGTGGGTGTGCAGTTGCGCTTAAGCTCAGGTTGGTATTTTTCACTCATTAGCCAACCCTGAGTGGGTCTTCCACTACCACTGGAGCACCCCTAGGGTAAATTCTGAGGTGCAGAGCAAGTGGTAGGCGAAAGCCAGGGCAGGTACACGTGAGTGTTCCATGCCCGGATTGTGATGGACCCCCCCCATGTGGGTTTTCCCTACCTAGAAGGTCGGCTCTTCCAATGTGACACCACCAGGGTTTTGCTGATTCTCTGCTTGTGGCCGTAGGGCTCTGGGCACTTTCTCATTGTAAATTCAGTGTGAAAGTGCTCGCGCCCTTCCTACACATGTTAGGAAGTGGTGCTTACCTGATGTTTTTAAACATGTCTCAAACCTGCCATTGCAGGCCTGCATGTGCGCAATTGCGCTTATGCTCAGTTGGCCTTTCTAAACCACTGGCCAATCATGAGGGGACCTTTCAGTACCACTAGAACCCCCCGGGGGTAAGTCTTAAGGGGTGAAGAGAGTGGTAGGTGAAAGGCATGGCAGATACACATGTGTTCCCTGCCCAGGTAGTGAAGAATACCCATGTATGTTTTCACTCCCTATGAGGTTTGCTCTTCCTAGGTTAACAGGGGGGAATGGTTGAAATTACTTCAGGCTGCAATAGTGGTTTGCAGGGGAGCAGCTTCATAATGTTTCCTATCATTGGATTCACAATGACAAACCCTCTTCTGTGGTAAAGGTGGATTTGCCATTAATAGCTTAGAAATGCCACTTCTAGAAAATGGGCATTTCTATGCTCTAACACTCTTTGTGTGCCTTTTAGCTTGACTCCAGACCACAAGGGAGGCTGGGGGAGCACATCTGTGCATTCCCCGGTGACAGCTATAAACATGGGACATGCAACTGGAATGACAGGCCTCTGCCATTTGAAGGCCTGGCGGATAGATTGGAGGGAGAGGTTTTGATACTTGGCCTCTGGAGAGCCAGATAATAGCTCTACTAGAGATTAAAATCTGCATCCCACAGCCTCATGGCAGACAGGATTAAAATGTATGGGAGACATCTGTGGTTCAAAGAGAAACCCTCTGAACCACCCCCAACTTCATAGGCACACTACAGTATAACTACTGGTGCCATTCTTCAGCAGGGTAGGGATACACATGTGGGAACGTGGGAACAGACATCCTGGAACTGTGTGGTGCACACTGCCAGAGGAATCTGTTGTGCACAAGGAGGATTACTGCCATTGGATGGGACCCTGCACCATTCCTGAATAGTGGCTGGTTTGGGCTGACTACATGTTGCTGTGTGGGATCCTGAAGTGTGCTCTCCAAGGGCTTGTTGGCTTGACCCAGGTTCTCTTGTGGAGGTCTCAGGGACCTCAAAGACCTGGAGAGCGGTGCCCACATTGTCTGCTGGATCCCAACCGGTAGCGCGGCTTGTGCGTGGAACTAAGTGTTGTGCCTGGAGACCGGATCGCCTTATGCAGAGCCCTAAAAGTATTGCCCGCACCTAAGGAGTGTGGCCTCTGCATCGTGGGGGCGTCAACACGCATAAGCATCTTATTGGTGGTGAACGGATTCACCGGTTGTGGGGCCTCACGTGGCACGCTTCATCGGTTGTGCCGCATCGCTCTTGTGTGACACGCTGACTGCATACTCATTGCGTGCAGTGTCCAATTCACAGGTTGCAACCCTCGGCGGGGAGTGCATACCAGTGGTAGTGCCCCATTCTACCTCGTGCTGCACTGCTAAACCTGCGCCAGTGTGTGTGACCGGATTTGTCTGGTGCAACCCATATCAATGTGCACCAGACGTTTGCCTCATTTCCAGGGAGGTACCGAATTTGCAACTCTTTGTTGTGTGTGACCCGAACTGTCTGGTGCGACTCAGATCAACGCGCACCAGACATTGTGCCTCATTTCCAGGGAGGTAGTGAGTTTGTGACTCTTCGTTGTGTGTGACCGGAACTGTCTGGTGCGACTCGTATAAACGCGCACCAGATGTTGTGCCTCATTTCCAGGGAGGTACAGAGGAGCGTATTTGTGTTCCGTTGTGCCCGGATTGCCTGTGTGCTACTTTGATCTAACTGTGTCTGACCGGGTGCCTTCTCCTTCAGAGAGGCTCCCCTGCTTCATCCCCCATTCATTGATTGTTCCTTTTGTGCCCTCAGTGCGGCGGACCAACTGCCCTTCTGTTCTCACCCGGCCCGACGACTTTGTGTTGCCAGGTAGTATTGCCCGGATCGGGCCTGGGTGGTAAGAGTAATTGACTGAGCTGAGGAATTGGGTCAAGAGACTGCGTGGCTCCCCCTTAGCTTCGAAGGACTGGGCTGGTGCGGGAAAGCCATTTGTGTAACTCTTTGATTGAACGACTATCACCCTCAGCCCGCTTCTGCTCCGCATCCCGTTGTTGAACTTCCTGAGTGGTGGCCACACCCCCATTTGTCGACTGCCACCTAATTAGCCCTGCTACCTATCCCCACCTTCTTCCCTGGGACCCTGACTAAGTGTAACTCCAGCCGCAATCGGTCTAATATCAGGGGGAGCATTTGTTATCTTCAGTCCGTGGGCGTAGGGTAGTCGGGGAGCTGAAAGGTGGAGGAGGGCTTGAGCCATGGGGTCTGCATGTGTATTATCAACTGAACAGCTGGATATCAGTTGCACCACATTGCGGTGCTGTGTGCATGTGTGTATGAGTGAACTCCATACAGACCAGCCTGATTTCCATTGCACCTCGTAGCAGTGCTGAGTAAGTGTGTGGGAGTGACTGAATGAGTACTGCCTGTTATTGCTTTACACACTGATTCCCTGCCAAAAGAATACTATGTTTGACATTGGTTTTCACCCGTGAGGTTTTGACCTACGGTGCTGTTTAAAAGTGTTGTAATTATATGTGTGTACACATTTTTGATATTGTTGTGATCTGGGGTGCACCCTATAACTGTGTGGTATTGAATTGTAATAATTTCCAGGGCGGGCCTTGTTCTGCCAACGTTTTGCACCGCATAAGGGTGCTGGGGGGTAAAGTAGGATCTTTCCCAAGTGTTCATACTACTGATGTCATTTTAACATGGTTGGGTGTTAGACTTGGCATCTGTTGGCGTGTTTCCCCTAAGTTTTTGCTTTCTGACCTCCCGGTTTTTACTCTGTTTTTGCTGGCTTAGTGTCTCTGCGCACTTTCTCACTGCTGATCAGTGTTAAAGTGCAAGTGCTCCTGTTGTAAATTGTTTTATGGATTGGTGTTTCCATGATTGGCATATTTGATTTACTTGTCAGTCCCTAGTAAAGTGCACTGAGTGTGCCAGGGCCTGTAAGTCAAATGCTGCTAGTGGGCTGCAGCACTGGATCGTGCCACCCACACAAGCAGTCTGTAAATGTAACTGTGGCCTACCATTGCAGAGCCTGTATGCAGTCTGGGACTGCCAGGTCGACTTGGCAAGTGTACCCACTTGCCAGGCCCTAATCTTCCTTTTCTTACATGTCAGTCACCCCTAAGGTAGGCCCAAGGTACCCCTGTGGGCAGGGTGCAGTGTATGTGAAAGGTAGGACATGCCCTGGTGTGTGTGGCATGTCCTGATAGTGAATTACTGCCAATTTCGTTTTCACTGTTGCAAGGCTACCTGTTCCCATAGTACAGAATGGGGAGTTTGTTTATAACATCTTATAAACATAACTGGCCCTGGGAACTAGGTAGAAAAATAAAGTTTAGTATGCCTGAACTCAGACTCCAAAGATGCATCTTTTAGTGAAGGTGATTTTTACATTCTGTGTTTGAAAATACCACTTTTAGAAAGTAGGTATTTTCTTGCTCACCCATCCAGTAGGCCTCTGCTGGGGTTGTGGATTGACTGTCTGGGTTTTGGATGACAGGGGCTGGGGAGGAGCAGTGGCTCCAGATAGTCTAGGTGGGTCAGGAAAGGGCTGAATAGACCTGGGCTGCATTTAGAGTAGGGGGAGGAGATTTCCGTTCACCGGAATGGTCCTGGTCTGCCTCTGACAATGCTGTTTCCACCCCCTACCAGGAAGCCACACCAGAGAGGGCAGAACTGGTTCTGGCTGGGCACAGACACTCTCTGCCTGAGAGGGCAAAGGATTTTGGATTATAAAAAGTGGGGCCCAAACCCCTGAATTTTAGTATTCTTTTCGACCAAGAAGACTGCCAAGAGGAAGAGCTGGAGAAGCTGTGAGGAGGAACTACCACTTTGCTGAGTGCTTTGCTGTGTTTGCCTGCAGTGGCTGCTTCTGTCTTGGGCAGTGAAAGGACTGGACTGAACTTTCTACAACTTCTTTCTTTGAGTATCTCCAAGGGCTTGAGGTAGAGCTTGCCCCCTGTTCAAGAAGTCTCAGGAAAAGCAAAGACTTCAAGTTCTTCTGCCCTCAGCACTGGGGTCTGTGTGTTTTGTGCTGCAACAAAAGAAAAAGCAACCCGATGCCATCTACGATGCCGTTGCCGACTCCATGTCCTGAAGGTGCCGCAGAGGGCACCTCCGCAATGCCGCACCGCAACCCAGGTCTCACCGGCGACGCCATCTGACGCCGCCACCGATTCGCTGCTCGCACCACGACCTGTGGGCACTGCACTCCACACCGCCTAGCTTCACGACGCCGCCTTGGTATCCCCGACGACGACGCTTCATGCCGTCATTGATGCCGCTGCTTGCACCGTGGTTTGAGGGCACCGCTCATAAGGTTACATGCTTCACCACCCTCATCCCACACCACAGCTTTGGCCTACCGACGCCGGCGCTATCGACTCCAGTTCGTCAGCCGACAACCGTGCTTCAGCAACGACGACACCGCTGCTTGCACCGTGACCTGCCAGCACAGCGAGCCTGGTCCCACCGAGCCGCTGCTCGCACCGCGACCTGAGGGCATCGCACGCCGCACCCCTGCCTTATGCACTGCAGCACCTGACGCCTGCCGACGCCAGCGCTCCTGAGTTCAACCGCGGGGAGTTCGATCTGCAACACGTGTGACTTCAAGGGCCCAACGACTCCTGCACCGACCTCCGGAACCGACGCTTGCAGACGCCGTGCTTTCGGAGCTCAACGAGAGGCTGCCGATGCCCTGCATTTCTAAAGGTACTGTTTTGCAAGTCTTCCCGACACCGTAGTTGGCCCGCGACGCCGCGGTCAGCCAGAACTGATTGGATTTGTTTGTTCACGACGCCGTAATAGCCTCGGAAGGAGCTATCGACTTCAAGGAACTGTATTTCAAGGGTATTTTGATAACTGAAGATTTCTAAGTACTGTATTGTGGATTTTTATCGTTTTTGGTCTTGTCTTAAGTATATAAAAATATTGGATATTTTTCGAAACTGGTGTGGTGTCCTTTTGTAGTGCTTACACTGTATTACTGTTGGTTATGTGCAAATGCTTTACACACTGCCTCTAAGATAAGTCTGACTGCTCATGCCAAGCTACCAAGGGGGTGAGCAGAGGTTATTTTAGGAGGGTAACTCCCTTATCCTGACTAGAAGGAAGGGTCCCTACATGGACAAGGTGCCAACCATTGCCAACTAGAGACCCCCATTTCTAACATTGGGCCTAGTATTGCTAGTGATATTTCCAAATTTGTTTTATGCCCAGAAATACATGATGTTCATGGTGTGTTAATTAACGTGTGTGTTGAATACAAACTTTATTTATATACACCAGGTGTGAAGTCTCTTTTGTGGTGCTCAGTGTGTTTATTGTGTGAGAGTGCTGTGCCAATGCTTTACACATTGCCTCTGTGAGAAGCCTGACTGCTCAGTTCCAAGCTACACAAGGGTGAGCACAGGTTTTACAGTGAGTGTAATCACCCACCCCAGGCAGGAGTGGTAGGCTCTGCCTGGCTAGGGCACCGCCTCAGCCAACCAGAAAGAGCCAATTCCAACACTTTCACTTAAATTAATTTAGGACCCAGAACTCTTCATTAGCACGTTAACAAATCAGCCCCCAACCTATGTTGTAACCTGCTGTGAGCTGATTGCAGGGTATGTGATGCTGATGGGACAGTTTTAGAGCAATTGTGGGCATGTATTTTCCTTTTTAATTGGGTTGTATATCATGCTAAGGATTCCCTTTGTGTCACTCATATTAGAGAGTTCATTTGCACACTGGGATCTCTATTAAAGTTTCATTCGTGGTACAACACATGAAGTGGGATTAATTATGTAAACCATTTCATTTTTATACATTTGGTTTGTTTTTCATGAAAAATTGCAGTGATTTGTTCAGAAGCGAAATGAAGACAACGTGATACAATGCTGTTTACTCGTGAGAGGACAGTTTCGTACCTAGTAGTTAAATAAAAGTGCAGAAGAGTGTCTCTTATCCATAAGCAACCCTTATAACTTGATTACAATACCGAGCCACTGGCCTACTGCACATTTCGAGTACTTCATTTCATGAATTGTTTAGAACGAGATGTGCACCTTTAAAATGCGCACTCTCCTCCAACAATAGTTCACTTGCAAAACGGGCTGAACTTGCAGTGCTACTGATAACACAACACCTATTTTTAAGGGTGAGGAAGCTTGCTTTTTTGTTGCCTGAACTGTGTTTGTTAGTGTGTGTGGTGTTGACCTGGCCAAAAATGTTCTGTGTTTTTTGGGTAGACGTAATTCTCAGTAACTAAAGCTTACCTGCATTCTATATTTTTGTGCATGAGGTTAGTAAGGCATAGCTGCACATTTCCCAGGTCCTCGTGTGATGTGCTGCTCCAGCAAAGGTTTATTTTCTTTGAATTTTGAGACTTGAAGCCCTTATTATATTGTAAACAAGACTACAAGTCCAAGAATTCAAAGGCAAAAACCTGGACTTGAGCACCACATAATGCATATACCTGACAGACTTGTCAGGGCTAGTTCTGCTGACCTTGACTTTTTAGGACTGGCCTAAAGACAGCTTTAGCTGTCTTGCAAGCCTCATGGTTTCCCCAAAAAATATCATACAGAAGTATATAGCGGCTCCCAATCAAAACTCTTTCACCAGTGTTCTGTTGACATGTCACTCAAATTATACTCCCTCCGACCCCAGCCAAAGGTATAGATCAACAGACTTACACATGTACACATGCTCCTAAAAAATAGTTCCCTCAAAATTGAATTTGTAAGACACGTGAACTTCCCAATGACTGCTATTCCTTATGTATAATAAGGTTACATCAACTAATTTCATACTTTTAAGATATTTAATGTACATTACAATGTTAATTCCTCACTATAAACCAGCTCAAATAATTAATCCTATAAGAAACAAGCACAACTAGTTAAAAGTGAAAACATGTGTATGCAAATTTATACACTAAAGCCACATACCCTCAGCTTGGTGCAGGTAATTCTTCACAAGGCTGCAGTAATGCAATTATCCTCTAGAGGGAAGTTCAGGACACCTAGTGACGATTAGTGGAACTGCGGGTTGATGTAAGCATTTCAATGCTTCTGCATTTGACTTGTGAGGGCCACCTAGAAACGACTAGTGGAACTGCATCTTCAAGTAAAAATTTCAAAGCTTTTGACTTTTAGGGGGACACCTAGTAAAGACTTGGAGAACTGCAGCTTAATTAAAGAATTTCAAAGCTTTTGCGTTTGACTTGTGATGGAGACCTAGTAACAACTCTTCACTAAAACTGTCCATGCTTTTACATTTGAGTTGTGAAGGACACCTAGTAATGACTAATGAAACTGCAGCTTTGTGTAAGAATTTCAATGCTTTTGTTTGTGATTTGTGAGGGACACCTAGTAACGGCTAGTGGAACTGCAGCTTCATTTAAGAATTTCAGTACTTTTGCATCTCAATCAACAGGGACACCTAGTAATGACTAGTGGAACTGCCACTTTGTGTGACAATTTCAATACTTTTGATTTGTGAGGGAGACCGAGTAACCACTAGTAGAACTGCAGCATCATTTAAAAATGTCAATGCTTGCATGGGAGCTAGAGAGCCCGGCCTCAAGATGGCCGCAACTCCTTGAGGATCTGCTGGCCCGAGTTTCTAATCCTTCATTTATCCTTTGGAAAAGAGGGCACCTGCCCACCAAGAATTTGCTCCTTGAAGCCCCGCTGAGCCCAAAAGAGACTTTGTGCCCTGTATTGAGGGACTCTGGATGCCGTTTGCCTGAGATCTGTTGCAGCCCATGCCGGAGCCATGTTGCGGCCGCTGGGCCTCCTGACAGCTGCAGGCGAGTGCCAGAAATCGAGGAGGAGGTATTGGGGACTGGGGGGTGTGAGAAGTTGGCCTGGTATATGCTGTCCACTAATTATAGTGGGCACCTTGCACCAGTCCAAACAACCCCTTATTGGAGATAGGTTAAAGACAACCTTTATTGAAAGCTATCCTAGTGGTAGCTATGGAGAGCAGCCTTCAGGCTAAGTCTTGAAGGAATGTAAAGCAGCTTGTTTTACCAGTCTATAATCTCTTGAGTGACCACATGAAAGAGGACCACACCAGGTATATATTTAAAATATATGTATTTAGTCTTAAACACACCCCTCTAGTCTCTTTATGAGGCTAGAGTTCAAAGTACATAAGTTACAAGTCGAATATCAACAGTAATAGCACAAATACATGTTTGAGCCCTAGGGGCGTACCAAACCATATACCAATAAGTGGTATAAGAACCACGACTGAGCTAGACACAAGGCCTAGAGCCTGTAGAAGTGCTTGGCCCTCAAGGAACCACCCAAGGTAGTGACACAGGGGACCCACGGGGACGCGTGCAGTGTGAGAACACAGCCGCGAGCCGCCGTTGACTTCTATGGGGAATGTCGTGGTTGGAGTTTTAAAGAAAAGGACACTTAGAGGAGGACTTGGAGCAAACCCCTTTAGAACTAGGCTGTTCTAGAGTCAGTACCCACGGGAGCACCGGAGTACTCGAGTTACCTCACCCAGGAAGCCGGGTGCATAGGTGTCTTTCGGGGTCGGGTTTCGTCGTCGTTTTCAATGGTGATCTGCTGCAAAGTGCTGCTGGCGACCAAGTCGAAAGTGTTCGGGTGGATCAAGGTGGATCGAAGATCTGAAGAACCTGAAAGCAGAGGGGACAGAGTCTGGGTCACTAGCCAGTGACCAGGAAGGCGATGAGCAGATGCCCACCGATGTCGGGTGCTTCAGGTAGGTTGATGGTCATCTTGACTCTTCAGCCACGAGGTCCAGGAGGCGTCGACGACAACCAGGAGCTGGATTCGAGCTGTCCCACAATGTTTGTCGCTTGCTGAGGTGTCGGCGACCGGATTGGACCCAACAAGCCTTGGCAACGGCAAGTCTTGTGGAAATGAAGAAAGGACGTTGATGCAGACCAGCAAGGTCTGGGGGACTCACCCAGTGAGGATAAATCAGGGCACGTCTGGAGCAACCAGGAAAGCCCAACCAGAAGAAGAGTTGCCTTCGGGAGGGCCCACTAGCCAACGGACTAGCGACCACGAAGGAGCCTCGAGTGGACACACTTGGAGCTGGCTCACAGGACACTCGTGGAGTGAAGGCCAGTTATCATCAGAGCAGTCGGTGCTGGAGGTGAGGGCTACTCGGAGCCCAAAGCACAACTTCGTGGGAGACCAGGAAGAGGATGCACTTGCAAAGGTTTTCGGTGTCCAGGGGTCACGGTTCCATGTTACCCACGACAGCTACGGGCCTCAGCTTCGCTGGGAACTCAGGACAGCCTCGGGGAAGTCTAGAAATCTACCTCTGGTGATGCAAAGACTTCGGCGTCCGGCGGGAGCTTCAGCGATGCAGACCAAACAGTTGCTTCTTTGGTGCCTGCCAAGCAGGGGAGTCACTCCTTGACCCCAAGGGAGATTCTTCAGTCCTCTAATCTTGAACTAGAGCGTCGAAGGTCCAGGATTCGATTTCAGAGTTTCGTCCAGGGTAATCTAAAGTCCTAAGGACTGGGGTCCCATACTTATCACGAAGTTGGGGGTTGGACATACTCTGGGGACCCACCTATGGGAGGGTCAGGGAAGAGGGGTGGTTACACCCATTCCCTTTGTCCAGTTTGCGCCAGAGCAGGGGCAGGTAGCCCCTGCAACCGGTTTGAACTGGCATATGCACAGGGACACCAAATGTGCCCCCAGTGCAGGACTTCAAAGCATCAGAGAGTGCTCCCGCCCAGCCCCAATACACACTATCCTGTCTGGGGAGGTGGTTACACCTCCCTTCGACAGAAACCTATTGTCCAGGCCTCCCCTGCCGGAGTTTCAGTCAGCAGCAGGAGGCCAGACCTCGTGTCTGTGGCAGCGGCATCCATTTTGTGATGCCAGGTCTCTGGAAAGAAGTTACCGGGTAGCCCGGTGTGTACATGTCTCTCCTCTAGAAGGGTGGAATGCTACCCCCGCCACCAGGACTGGGCGGGGGTAGTATTCCAAGATGTTTGACACCAAACACGACATGTTTTGGTGCAGCCAGTCCAAAGTTAGCATTGTACCGCGAGGATATAATGCACTTAAGAGTATATGGTCAGGCTGTACCACAAACATCATCAGAGGAGGGACTCCGAACGCTGTAGAGGGGCTCTGCTCATGCAGGGGCACCCTCTCACATAAAAACCAAGCACTCTGCCTTCAGGATTGGTAAGGCCTGCCATAGGAGTGACTTATAGGTTTATATGTGTGTGCAATGGTAATGATATAGGTAGCCTATACCACAGTAAAGGGTGCATGCACCACCTTACCCAGTCTGCAGTAGCAGACCTGTGGTGTCAGTTTGGCTGGCCTTCCAGGGGTGGCATAATACATGCTTCAGCCCCTGGCAGGCCTCTGGGGTACCTAGGCCCTGGGTACATAGTATACCATATACTAGGGACTTATAAGGGCACTCCAGAATCCAATCAGAGATGTACCTAAGGTACATGGAAACCATTTTAGAGAGGAGGCAGATAGACTGGGGCCCTGAATAGCAGGATCCCAGTCCAACTAAGTCATAAACCAGAAAAACACCAGGAAAAAGTGGGGCAACCATATAGTCAGATTCCACCTTCCTACATAACCCCCCAAACGAAAGGGAGATAAGGCTAACCTTGGCCAGTTGAGCCTTTATTGACTAAGTGGCCATATAAGGAAGCACCTGCACTAGCATGGTTGCCCCCTGTTTTATGGTCCACTAAGCTATCCCTCACACTAAGGGTGTGAGAGGGCCTCCACCATGGGGAATTACTACCTGTGGGGTGTTTTGGCAAAGTAAAAGGCTGGTGAGGGGTCTGAGTAGAGAGGTGAGGCCCTAATAAATTTGGCCTCAGCTTCCTCAGATCACTGGTCACCATGTAGGCCTTTCTTTCCATGACTGAGTGGTACTTTGCTCTATGGGTCAACCTCTGGCTGCCTACAGCTGGGGGTTGGGTCCCTTTGGTTGGAACACTGGAGGGACAGGGCAGGTTTGGTACCTTTTGGTCCCAGGTTTGCCCTTGCCCAACAAAGTCCTGCTGGGGAGGTCCCTACACAAAGGTATGGGGGATCCCTCAGTGTGTTGAGGAATTATCACCTGGCTAGGGCTACTAGACTGGGTGCCCCTAATCTGCTGATGAGGGGGTTCCTCTGGACAGGGGGCCCTGTGGGGTCCACTGACCTTCCTGACCTCTGCAGCCCTGGGCTGACTGAGGCAGGGTAGAGAGGGGCAGGTTACCTGCTCCAGACCGGGTACCACCTTGGAAGGGTCCTCTGCCATCAGGGGTGTGACCAGGCCAGGCCTGACTACCTCTGGGGCAGTTCCTTCACTAGGGGTAGGATCAGTTCCCTGAGGAGGCTGACCCTTTCCTACTGTCTGGGGGGAGGAAGACTTTTCTTCAACGCTTGTGCTCTCTTTTGGGGGAGAGTGGGCCATTCTTCCAGGCTCCATCTCTCCAAAATTTCCCTGGGCTTGGGCTGTGGCCATCACAGCCCCACTAACTCTTTCAGGGACGCCCAGCATTCTCAGATGGGCTTGGTGTTCAACTTCAGCCCAGGCTGAAAGTTCCAAATCATTGCCCATCAGGCAATCTACAGGCAAGATGGGGGACACTGCCACTGTTTTTGGGCCTGGGACCCCTTCCCAGCTGAGATTGACTATGGCCATGGGGTGATCTGTTCTGACACCATCAATGTTGGTCACCTGGTATTTAAACTCAGGTAAAAGCTGGTGAGGGGGGACTAGTTTCCCTGCCACCATGGTGACACTAGCCCCTGTGTCCCTGTATGCCACAGCTTTCTGACTATTAATCATTGGCTCCAGTCTGTACCTGCCCAATGCATTGGGACCCATGGTAAAGGTGGCAAATCCTATACCACCATCAGAGTCAGAGGAGTCTGTTGAGGGGTCCTGTCTAAACTAGGGCCCACCTCTGTTCCTCTTGCAAAGGCACCTAACTTTTTGGGTGCACTACTCCCAACTGGAGGATTACTACTGGTAGTACCAGGAGGGGTGGTAGTAGTTGTGGAGGAACATTTTCTTTATTGCCAATCCTGGGGCAACTGGGATCAGTTTTCCAGTGGCCGGGCTTTTACAAACATGGCAATATGGTTTCTTTTCAGGAGAGGAAGGAGTTTGGGGCCCACCCCAGAAGAGGACTTTTGGGGCCCTGTAGTGGACTTATCCTTAGATTTATCCCCACCTTTCTCTTGGGACTTGGTAGAATCTTTCTTCTGGTCACCCCCCTGATTCTTAGGCCTTACCCTGGTTCTGACCCATTTGTCTGCCTTCTTTCCCAATTCTTGGGGAGAGGTCAGATCAGAGTCCACCAGGTACTGGTGTAAAAGCTGATTTTGACAATTATTAAGGATCTGCTCCCTCATAATCAAATTGTACAATCCTATAAAGGCATGCACTTTGCTGCCATATATCCAACCTTCCAGAGCCTTAGCAGAACAATCAACAAAGTCAACCCAGTCTTGAGTCTGAGTCTTTTGGGTATCTCTGAACTTCAACCTATACTGTTCAGTGGTTAGGCCAAACCCATCAATCAGAGCACTCTTCAAGACTTTGTAATTGTCAGCATCCTCTTCTCTAACAGTGAGGAGCTTATCTCTACCTTTGTCTGCAAAGGAGAGCTACAAGATTGCTGCCCACTGCTCCTGAGGGACCCTCTGTACTTTACAGGCCCTCTCCAGTGCAGTTATCCATTTGTGGATGTCATCCCCACTCTGGTAGGGAGGGACAATCTTGCTCAGGTTTCTATGGTCATAAGACCTTTCCCTACCACTAGGGAAATTGCTGCCACCATGGGACTCTAGTCCCAACTTTTTTCTTTGTCTATAAAGATCTAGGGACTCCCTGTCTATAGCCAACTGCTGTCTTCTGAGCTCAAGCTGGGCTTGTTCATACTGAAGCAGTCTCTTTTTCCCCTCATGAGAGGATTCCCTCCTATGAGAAGAAACAGAGGTCCCTACTGAGGTGTCAGAGTGGTTAGACTCCTGAGAAGGAGATCAAGACCTTCTGGGCACACTCCCAACTCTTCCTGGGCGGACAACGGGGAGGTCATTCTAAGTCTCCTCCTCATCCTCAGGAGTAGCTGCATTTTCCAGGTCAGGATCATTGTCATCCCCCTGGCCAGTTTCAGAGGTCAGGTCCTGGGCATTTTCATCCTTGGCCCCTCCCTCATCTTCTGCCCCACCCTCTCTGCCTACCTTTGCAGACCCTATGGGTCTTCTAAGATCATCTAGCAGAAGCATCTCCAGGAGACGTTGGGTGTTGGCACTTTTGCCTGTCTTCAACTTCCTAACTTGCACAACTCTCTTAATTTCAAGAATGAGAGGTTGTCATATCTGGATGGCAGGAGCTCACTGGTTCCTGGCAGTGAAGACATTACTAGTGTGGTGTGGTGTATGCACTACCTACTCTAGTGTGGCCTACTAAACTCTCTTGAGTTGTAGAAAGGGTGTGCTATCCCTTAACACACAACTCTAAGTTCAGTAGAACTTACTGTATCCTAAGCTTGATTTATATGTACCTTAGTGGTTTTCAGTTGATCAATTCAATTGAGATTATCTGGTAAAACAATAGCAAGCTGGAATCCCACACGCTGCACACCAATGTGAGAAGTTGGCCTGGTATATGCTGTCCACTAATTATAGTGGGCACCTTGCACCAGTCCAAACAACCCCTTATTGGAGATAGGTTAAAGACAACCTTTATTGAAAGCTATCCTAGTGGTAGCTATGGAGAGCAGCCTTCAGGCTAAGTCTTGAAGGAATGTAAAGCAGCTTGTTTTACCAGTCTATAATCTCTTGAGTGACCAAATGAAAGAGGACCACACCAGGTATATATTTAAAATATATGCATTTAGTCTTAAATACACCCCTCTAGTCTCTTTATGAGGCTAGAGTTCGAAGTACATAAGTTACAAGTCGAATATCAACAGTAATAGCACAAATACACGTTTGAGCCCTAGGGGCGTACCAAACCATATACCAATAAAGTGGTATAAGAACCACGACTGAGTTAGACACAAGGCCTAGAGCCTGAAGAAGTGCTTGGCCCTCAAGGAACCACCCAAGGTAGTGACACAGGGGACCCACGGGGGACGCGTGCAGTGTGAGAACACAGCCACGAGCCGCCGTTGACTTCTATGGGGAATGTCGCGGTTGGAGTTTTAAAGAAAAAGGACACTTAGAGGAGGACTTGGAGCAAACCCCTTTAGAACTAGGCTGTTCTAGAGTCAGTACCCACGGGAGCACCGGAGTACTCGAGTTACCTCACCCAGGGAAGCCGGGTGCATAGGTGTCTTTCGGGGTCGGGTTTCGTCGTTGTTTTCAATGGCGATCTGCTGCAAAGTGCTGCTGGCGACCAAGTCGAAAGTGTTCGGGTGGATCCAAGGGTGGATCCAAGATCTGAAGAATCTGAAAGCAGAGGGGACAGAGTCTGGGTCACTAGCCAGTGACCAGGAAGGCGATGAGCAGATGCCCACCTATGTTGGGTGCTTCAGGTAGGTTGACGGTCGTCTTGACTCTTCAGCCACGAGGTCCAGGAGGCGTCGACGACAACCAGGAGCTGGATTCGAGCTGCCCCACGACGTCTGTCACTTGCTGAGGTGTCGGCGACCGGATTGGACCCAACAAGCCTTGGCAACGGCAAGTCTTGTGGAAATAAAGAAAGGACGTTGATGCAGACCAGCAAGATCTGGGGGACTCACCCAGCGAGGATAAGTCAGGGCACGTCTTGAGCAACCAGGAAAGCCCAAGCAGAAGAAGATTTGCCTTCAGGAGGGCCCACTAGCCAACGGACTTGTGACCGCAAAGGAGCCTTGAGTGGACGCACTTGGAGCTGGCTCACAGGACACTCGTAGAGTGGAGGCCAGTGATCTTCGGTGCAGTCGGTACTGGAGGTGAGGGCTACTCGGAGCCCAAAGCACAACTTCGTGGAGGACCAGGAAGAGGATGTACTTGCAAAAGTTCTTGGTGTCCAGGGGTCACGGTTCCACGTTACCCACGACAGCTATGGGCCTCAGCTTCACTGGGAACCCAGGGCAGCCTCGGAGAAGTCTAGAAATCCACCTCTGGTGATGCAAAGACTTCAGCATCCGGCGGGAGCTTCAGCGATGCAGACCAGACAGTTGCTTCTTTGGTGCCTGCCAAGCAGGGGAGTCACTCCTTGACCCCAAGGGAGATTCTTCAGTCCTCTAATCTTGAAGTAGAGCGTCGAAGGTCCAGGATTCGGTTTCAGAGTTTCGTCCAGGGTAATCTAAAGTCCTAAGGACTGGGGTCCCATACTTATACGAAGTTAGGGGTTGGACATACTCTGGGGACCCACCTATGGGAGGGTCAGGGAAGAGGGTGGTTACACCCATTCCCTTTGTCCAGTTTCGCACCAGAGCAGGGGCAGGTAGCCCCTGCAACCGGTTTGAACTGGCATATGCACAGGGACACCAAATGTGCCCCCAGTGCAGGACTTCAAAGCTCCCGCCCAGCCCCAATACACACTATCCTGTCTGGGGAGGTGGTTACACCTCCCTTCGACAGGAAACCTATTGTCCAGGCCTCCCCTGCCGGAGTTTCAGTCAGCAGCAGGAGGCCAGACCCGTGTCTGTGGCAGCGGCATCCATTTTGTGATGCCAGGGCTCTGGAAAGAAGTTACCGGGTAGCCCGGTGTGTACATGTCTCTCCCTCTAGAAGGGTGGAATGCTACCCTCTCCGCCAGGACTGGCGGAGGGGGTAGTATTCCAAGATGTTTGACACCAAACACGACATGTTTTGGTGCAGCCAGTCCAAAGTTAGCATTGTACCGCGAGGATATAATGCACTTAAGAGTATATGGTCAGGCTGTACCACAAACAGCATCAGAGGATGGACTCCGAACGCTGTAGAGGGGCTCTGCTCATGCAGGGGCACCCTCTCACATAAAAACCAAGCACTCTGCCTTCAGGATTGGTAAGGCCTGCCATAGGAGTGACTTATAGGTTTATATGTGTGTGCAATGGTAGTGATATAGGTAGCCTATACCACAGTAAGGGGTGCATGCACCACCTTACCCAGGCTGCAGTAGTAGACCTGTGGTGTCAGTTTGGCTGGCCTTCCAGGGGTGGCATAATACATGCTTCAGCCCCTGGCAGGCCTCTGGGGTACCTAGGCCCTGGGTACATAGTATACCATATACTAGGGACTTATAAGGGCACTCCAGAATCCAATCAGAGATGTACCTAAGGTACATGGAAACCATTTTAGAGAGGAAGCAGATAGACTGGGGCCCTGAAAAGCAGGATCCCAGTCCAACTAAGTCATAAACCAGCAAAACACCAGGAAAAAAGTGGGGGCAACCATATAGTCAGATTCCACCTTCCTACAGGGGGTCCTCCAACCCCCCCCCCCCATTGTGAAGCCGTAGCGCTGGAGTCTTCCCGGCCTAGTAGGCAAGTGTGCTGCTGGGACAGGCGGCCTGAGGCCCAGACATACTCCCCGCAGGATCCCTTAAGGGGCGGAGCACCTCAGAGAACACAGCAGCTTGGCTGGGACAGCAGCCGGCCCTGCAGATGGAGGTATCGACAATCTGGTGAGCGCTCTCACAGTGGGGAGCATGAACTGGGGCACCGAGACACCATCGTGCGAGGTGTATGACTGTCTGCGGCTGTGGTGAGATCCTTGGCGGCTGCATAAGGTAAGCAACATATAATTGGGAGTGTGTGTCAGAGCCAGATGGCTGCCTGGAGTCTCTATCAGACTCAGGTGGGTGGCGGCTGAGAAGGCCTGTGTAACTGAACAATTAACTGGAACCTATAGGGTGAGCTTCATACTTCCCCTGTGCTTGCGGATCCCCCTGCGACCCCACAGTTGTATGGACTTGATGTATTGCCCCCCCCCCCCAACATGCTACTGCCCATAGACTAATGTCCATATACTGACATATACTTGCAGGATCGCCTACGCTCTGGCCTGCTCATGCCCCCTGGCTGGCGCCGGAGTGTGGCAGGCCTAAATGCAAGCATAGAGGCCTACCTTTGAAAGCCTGCAGGGGATGTTACTACGCTGTTGGTTAGTGTTGGGGAGACTGCGCTGAGGTGTTGGGGTGCAAAGCTGCTGGTCCACTCGGGCCCCTCTACTGCTTATTGGCAGAGGTGAGGCGGGACCCCAACGGTGGAGTACATTTCCTGGCAGACTGGCAGCAGTATGCACCCTGTGGACGCAGCTGCGGACTGGGGTGCTGAGCCAGCTGAAAGATGGGGAAACCTTACACCAAGCAAGCCAAATTATCCTTCGAGAACCGCAGACAGACGCGGACAATGGACCCTCCTTCTGACTATCCCCGCAGGCTCCAAGCAATGGAGAGAGCTCTTTGGCGGCGCTGGATATTCATGATATTTTATAGGCTTGAAACAAAGCTTGACAGCCATCGATACTAAAATAGACCTTCTGGCAGACAGGTTCTACCATCTTAAAGAAAAGGTGGATAAGCACAACGATAGGCTGGAATAGCTGGAAAGATGCACATCGGATGTTGAAGATGGACACTCAGCAGCTGGGGAAAAGCTCCTGCATATGGAGAAGGTGCTGGAAGTTACCTGTAATAAAAATGATAATCTTGAGGCTTGCTGGAGGAGGTATAACCTGCATATCCTAGGTGTGCCAGAATCAAAGGACATGGGTAGGATGGAAGACTTCGTGGAGGTGCTGCTCCAAACACTATTTGGTGAGGCATTGTCTGCTATGTTTATATTGGAGCAGGCCCACAGGTCCCTAGGTCAGCGGCCGTCGCAGGGCACACCTGCTTAGCCTATCATAGCTCGCTTATTGAATTATAGGGACCGCAATACAGTCTTGCATCTTGCCAGAGAGTAGCGCCCACTCCATTATCAGGGCAACGAAATCTTCATCTTCCTAGACTTCACAATAGCAGTGCAGACTGCCAGGAGAGATTTCCACCCGATCAAGCAGGCCCTTCAACGAACTGACACTAAATATTCACTGCTCTACCCCGCCAAGCTCCGAATCCTTCATCAGGGTAAGACCCACTACTTTACAGATACCAAGACGGTGTCCAAGTTCATCAAGTCCTTTCTGGTCAGAGTGGGCGGATCGCCACCGACGGGCCATGGGGCTGAACAAGGACACCTTAGCGTGACTGACTAGCCTCATTCTCACTCTGGCTCTGAAGGACCTTCACTGGCAACCAATCTGTCAGAGAATACAATTCAAAGCCCTCTGTATTGTGTTTAGAGCAGTACATGGACTGGGTCCAAAATCCTTGCAGGAAAAATTTACCTGGTATACTCCCAGGCGAAACCTGCCCTCATCAAGTACAAATCTGGTGACCACCACGAGATTTAAGAAGACAAGGACGGGTGGCAGAGCATTTGGTGTAGCAGCCTCACGACTCTGGAATGATCTCCCCTTAAATATCAGACAAATCCAAACTTTGCTCCCATTTAGGAAGAGTCTAAAGACATGGCTTTTCCCGAGGGAGGAGTAATACGAGTTAATCATACATGTGGGCAGGTCATCTATATGTACACTGATAACAGGGTAAGGCTCAGCGCCAGGATACCCGTGGGGTGACAGTATGCGCTATACAAGTCTTTTTTACATTACATTACATTCTTCCATTGGATTATAACTGTGCTTCCAACTCGCATGGAAGCTTTAAAGTGAAAGTGATGGACCTCCAGATACTGCCTCTGCCCCTTTGCTGTCTCTCCTGATGACCGTTGATTCTCTTTGTAGCGGAAGAATTTCTATTCCCTTGAATGTTCTGATGATGCATGCTCTGCTCTGGGCTGCTGAGACGGGCCTAGTTTGGACTGCGAATACGTACCCATTATCATTGTGGCACATCGGCAGGTCTGGACCTTCTAGACATGTCTTCCTCCGGCCGCCTGGCTAGACTTAGATGGGGAGTGTGCCGGGCTCCTTAACTGCCCTCAGATTATGAGTCCCTAGACAGTGCACCTTCTTTGTTATGGAGTGTTACAGGGAGGAAGGGATGGCAAAATGTGGCCCTATTGGGGGGCCAATGTGGGAAGGGGTGGGAATGTTACCACTGTTCACCACCCTGTTGTTGCCAGATGTTCCCCTGTTTGCAATTCTTTCCCACCTATCAGTGTTTAACTGTGAATCCGTAAGGCTGGCGAATATCTTTTGCACTGCGGGATCCTTACATCGATTTTACGCCACTCATGCAGTCAGTTAGGTTTTTAACCTGGAATGTCCGGGGTTTAAATGACAGATGTAAAGCCCAACAGGTCCTTACATACCTAAAGCGACATTCTATAGACATATGCTGCATGCAGGAACTACACCTCACTAAAAACAATCAAGCACGGCTTTGTGTGGGTTGGGTAGGAGAGCGCCATGTTGCATACTACTCCAACTATGCTCGGGGGCAGCGATTTTAATAGGTAAAGGTTTACAGTGGTGCACGTGCTGCGTCCTGTGGGATTCCGAGGGTCGATACGTACTGCTTGGACACTTCTAGGCCGTCCAATCAGTCTCCTGTCGGTATATGGACCCAATGTTGATAACTCCTTATTCTTTGCAGAGGTCTGGTGCTTGGCGAGTTCCCTGGCCTCAGGTTGCTTCGCTGGGAGGGGACTTTAATGTAGTATTGGACCCTTTGGCTGATAGGTCTAGATACTTCAGGTGACCACACCAGCAGACCGCGGTGCAGCTGCAGCTACTGATGAGCGATTTTGACCTCACTGACCTTTGGCACTCACAACACTCGGCATGGTTGCATATTGTGTTTTTGTTGGCGACACACAACATCAACACATGGACCACACAGGTCATCCATTTACCTCGCACACTGTCCGATCACGCTCCAGTCCTTTTGGAGATGGTGATCTCGGGCTGTCCCACGTGTGCATTAACTTGGAGACTCCCAGCTGGGTATCTACGTGATCAGGTATTCAGGGAGGAGATTAGAACAGTGATGGTGGTATAATTTGAGCACAATGACAAACCTGAGATGTTGCGGGCCATTCTGTGTGAGGCCTTCAAGATGATGATTAGAGGCACATGCATTGTGGACCAAGCTGGAGTTCTGCATGAGATTCATGGCGACCTGGAGCGGCTTGAAAGGGATATAAGGAATTTAGGGCCTTTATCCCATTTGCAAACGGGCAGATTCTCAGTTTCGGCCCGTTTGCGATTGGAAAAAGCCTTTTGGGATGTATCATCCCAAAAGGCCATCGCAAAATAGAGAATTGCTAATTTGCGATTCCCTATTTTGCGAATGCAATTAAGGAATTGCAAATTGCGATTCCTTAAATGCAATTCTGGAAGCACCAGAAATTTGCTATTTGGCCTTAAGGAATTGCAAATTACCACCAACTTCAAGTTGGTGGTAATTTGCAATTTTCTTTAAAAAGCACTTTTTGATTTTTTAAAAGTGTCATATGTCACACATACATGCCCTTAGGGCATGTATGTGTGCAAAATGTGCACACATGCATATTTCAGGGTGCAACAGGGTATCCTTTGGCATCCTTGCAACCTTGAAATTGCATTCTCAAATTGCGATTCTCTAATTGGTAATCGCAATTTGAGAATGTCTTCCCATTCATTCCTATGGGCCTCCTAGCCCATAGGAATGAATGGGAAGGTATTCCTTAATTGCAAATTTCAATTTGCAATTCGCAAATAAGGAATATGTAGGATTCGCAAAATTTTTTGCAAATCCTACATACATTGCATTTTGTGATTCTCTAATTGCGATTCGCTAAAAATCGGAATTTGAGAATCGCAAAACTCTTTTTTGATACATATGGCCCTTAGAGCTTTGCGACTTCACAGACTGCAGTGCGTCCATGCTAGCGTCCATCAGAGGCAAATTGACGAAGTATGAAGAGGCCGTCTATATGGAGACCCATTTCCTGGGCAAGGAAGCTCACGCTTGGTGTTATGGGGAGGGTGATAGAGCCAAACGGACCCTGGCTCAGATGCTGCGCAGGCCCTAGGCAAGCGTTTATATAGTGGAACTGAAGGATGAGGACGGTTCTGAGAGTGTGGGCACTGAGGAAGTGCAGGTGGTGATGGTTGATTTCTTTACCTCCTTGTATCAGACTAGGCATGCTGCCTCAGTTCCAGACTCTTACTTTGACTCTATCCCGCTCCTGTGGCTGGAGGATGGCCACAGGTATTATCTGGATGAGCCTTTCTCAGAGGAGGAGGTTGTCCAGTTTATCAACGCAATGCCTGCAGAAAAGGCACCTGGCCTGGATGGCCTCACCGGGGCCTTTTATAAAGAATATGCCCATGTTTTAGCCCCACACCTCCTTTTTGTGTATGAAGAGTCCCTCTCTGCTGGTGTCCTACCCCCCACGATGTGGGAGGTGCTAATAGTGATGATCCTACAGCCCGACAAGGACCCCCAATGCTGCGAGTCATATCGCCGTTTATCAATGATCAATGTGGATAACAAAATCCTTGCTAAACTGCTCGCAGCACGTCTTCTTCCGATTGTGCCCTTTAGTGAGACCAGACCAGTCAGGACCCAGGTAGATCAATGTCCCACAATTTGTGCACCTTTTTCGCTTTACATTACACTATCAAGCCATCCCCCAGCACAGCTGTGGTGTTTTTAGATGCCACTAAGGCGTTTGATTTGCTCGAATGTCCATATTTTTTTGCACTGCTTTGCAGTTCGAACTGAGCTCCAAATTTATTAGGCTCATCAGACTTCTTTATGCTCTGCCTTTGGCACAGCTGAGGATCAGCGGGATGGTCACACCACCCTTTGCAGTGGCCAGGGGCACTCGTCAGGGATGCCCACAGTTCCCCATACTATTTGCCATAGCCATGGAGCCACTTGCAGCCCAGCTGAAGCAACACCATGCAAATCGTGGCCTTGCATTCTATCCCCATAGAATCATAGCATCTATGTGTGCGTACGATTTCACCCTGTATGTGCGTGACTCGTAGGTTTACTTACACCCTCTGATCAGAGAGTTCACTAGATTTGGTGTCATGTCGGGAATTACCATTAACTGGTCGAAGTCTCTCATATTCCCACTGACGGAGGCAACGTCGACATTCTCGTCTGAGATCCCGCTCAAATGGGCGGATGATCCAGTCAAATACCTGGGTATCTGGCTCTGCAGAGACATTGACGAGCTTTGGAGGGCCAACTATGGCCACCTCCTTGTGTGGCTGGAGGAAAACGAAGAAGGTTGGTGGAAGCTCCCTCTGTCTCTGCCAAAATGTTAGTTCTTCTGAAATTCCTATATATACTAATCTGCCGCTCCCCCGGCCACTCTATTTCCGCTGACAGCTTCACTCTAGATTGGTCTCTCTTGCGTGGGCTGGCAGACATCCCAGGATTGTCTTGGAGATTTTGACTCTCCCGTTCGAGCAGGGAGTACTGGGGGCTCCAGATATGGACTTATACCATTTCTGTGTGCAGGCACAGTTTTGCACAACAATGGCTCCTTCCCACACAGTACCAGCCCCATGCTGCCCCAGAACACGATCAGAATGCGCCGTGCCCCCTCCCGCTGATGCTGTACCAGGCCCCCAGGCGTCCGAAGGTGCAAGTAGACAGGGTGGCCTGTACAGTTGGGCGTGGAATGAGCACTGCAGATGAGCCAGGCTTGAGCATTTATTCGCCTCGTCTGTACCACTGATAGGGTATCCCTCCCTTTCCATCAACCGGGATGCGGGCACGCGTAACAGACTACACAACTTACAATTGACTTCTATGGTTGTGATTTATCCAGAGGGCATATTTAAAACAGAACAGCAGGCTCTGTAACATCCAGCTGTCTCACTTCTGGACACCTTCACAACTATCAACTGCGCTCTGTGGTGTGGGTGCTCCATAACTCATTCCCAGAGGCCCCGCAGTTTTCTGGGATCCTTGAGACCACACTTACCTCTCCCTCTCCCCGCCGGCTAATTACGCGTCTGTATGCTGGGATGCAGGAGACTGCATTGGTCTGCGCCCCTCGGGCTGGGGCGCCTGGGACGCTGACCTAGTACCTCCACTCACGGATGACCAGTGGCCATATTGCTGCTCTCAATCGTGTGCCCTCTCCCCTAACTACAGACTGCACCTTATACATTTTAAATATTTGTACAGGTTGTACTGTACACCAGAAATGATGCACAGTATTGGTGTGATTGAAGATGCGCAATGTGTGCTTCTAGCATCTAGGATGGAACTGTCCTGAGGGTGAGGGTGGTCTTTTCAGTTATTGAGAAGGTCACTGGGCACACCCTGGAGCATTCTCCGCATCTTGCAATACTGGGCTACGTGAAGGAAGTGCCACTGGATGGGTGTAAGCTAGTAGGTATCCTACTACTGCTGGCCAACTGCCGTATAGTGATCCACTGAGCAGGCGCAGGGCACCGCACACAGCTGACTGGCTCCAAGATGCAACCTACTGCCAAGAGCAGCTTAACGCTTATTGGGAACTCATGCCGGCGCGTACCCACCCCAATGACATCTGGTCCCTACTAGAGATGTATCTAAATGCTCGGTCAGAGCTGAATACGATTAAGTTCGCAGATGCTGGCGCAGCCTCGTGGTCTCCCCATAATGTTGAGCAGCGGGACCCTTAGGTATCCCTGTCTACAGCTAGACAGTAGTATTGGCTGCTACATAATCTGTGCCCGCTCTGCAGGTTCTCCTCGCTGATGAATATGGCACTTCTTCATACACGAGTACCTGCCCCTCCCCCCCCCTTCTGTTCCTTTTTCCCCTTGTGCTTGTAATGAGGGATCCATATGGCAAATGTAGATTATGGCATTAAAGTATCGTAATGTACCACATGTGGACTGGATTTTCCTTGTACTACTTGTTCACATTACATTCAAATATCAATAAAAACAAAAAAGAATTTCAATGCTTTTGCATCTTACTTGATAGGGACACCTAGTAATGACTAGTAGAACTGCAGATTCATTGAAGAATGTTAATACTTTTGCATTTGACTTTTGAGGGACACAGTGGCGGCCCGTGCAGGTAAGTGCGGTGGGGCAAGGCGGGGGTGGGGGTGGGGGGTGGAAGTGACATATGACGGAATAGTGAAAATAAAATAAATAAATAAAACCACTTACCTTGCGCTCGCCGCATCGCCGAGTCGGCCTCCACCAAGCCCCAATGCCTCACCGCGCTTACCTGCACGGGCTGCCACTGGAAGGACACCTAGTAACGACATGAGGTACTGCACCTTCACGAAATATTATAAATCCTTTTACATTTGACTTGTGAGGAACACCTGATAACAACTTGTGAACCGCTGTTCATGAAAGAATATCAAAGCTTTATTAGAGTAGGAAAAGTGGATATGTACATTTTTATGTTGAAGCCACTCCCCTCAACTTTGTGAAGGAAATTATAAGCAGTTGCATCTTACTCAACAGGGTAAGACTGGAAGGCAGTGAGCAGTGCCTCCCATCCCTGCGAAAAGAGATGCTTTCTAAGGTCCTTGGCCTACTCAAGCTTCATGCATTGCCCCCACCTAGACCACCACCGATTGAAACCACATAAACACCTCAGGAGGTGCATTCGCTTTCCAGTGCCTAGTCATTGTGCGCTTCGTAAGCAACAGTGCAAGATCTGTGAAGTGGGATGTAATTCTGTTCTTTAGAGTACATCAGAAAAGCTCCAGTGCTCAACTTTCCAGCTGTGAAAGGTGTCACCTCCGGTGATATGGCGAGATGTGATAGAACCCGCCCAATGTGGTGAAAAGGTGGGACAGGACCATAGCATGTAAAGCATGTCGGCACCGAGTAATGTGCAGCACAGGCAGCAGGAGTTTGCACCAGGGAAGTACTAGTGTATTTTAGCAGGAGAAAGGTAAGCTCTCCATAGGAGGATAAGTTGAATGAGCTTGAACCTGGCATGTGTGGACACTTTAGCAGGGTACGCTAATATTCTGTCCCACTCTTTGTCTGTGAGAGCTCTACCAAGGTCTTCCTTCCATTTAATCGTCATACCAGCCAGGGGCACCCAGGCATGTTCTCCAAGGCCCTTGGTCAACCATCTGATGAGGTGCCTGTCATGGCGCATGGCACTGAGAACCTGGAGCACCATCTGCTAAGCTGGTTCATCCGCATCTGTGCCCCAATCCGATCAGAGCACTTGTGTCAGAGCATTATAAGGTAAAACAATGACCTTCAGGGATTTCATTTTGTTCGGTGATCTCTTCAAAAGTGAGGAAAATGCCATCTTGAAAAAGGTCACCTACGGTCATGAGGCCAGCAGCCACCCAACGGCATAAAATTGGATTGGTCAGCATGCTCCTGTACCTCGATAGGCTGAGGCATGCATGACCTGTGGCAAGCGGGAGAGGGGTGGTCCAGTGGCACCTCGGGGAAAGAAGAGGAGTTGGAGTGTGTAGGAAACAGCACTTTCTGGTTGGCCCCAGCCAGGCAGAACCTACCGCTCCCGTCAAGGGCAGGTGATTACACTAGCTGTATAACCTGTGCTCACCCTTGGGTAGCTTAGCACTGAGCAGTCAGGATTTCCTCAGAGGCAATTTGTAAAGCAAAGGCACAGCAGTCACTCACGATAAATACACTGAGAGTCACAAAAGAGACTTCACACAGGATTATGTAAATAACGTTTATACAACCTCCCCCAACAGAGAGAGAACCCTTATGCGGTGGGACACACTTTCCACCCCAAGCCCACCCCAGCAGTCCTGATAATACAGTCCCACACAGTTATAGGTTACACCCTGGGTCACAACGATATCAAAGATATGTACATACACGAAAATAGAACACTTTTTAACAGCACAGTGGGCCGGAGTCACGCGGTTAAACCCAATGTCAAATTTATTGTACTTTTGCCATGAAATCAACGTATAAAGCAGCACTGCCAGCCGGTGTCGTGAATCACAGGCGGCCTGCAAATGATCACTCTCACTCACACACACTTACTCTGCACCTCTACACAGTGCGACACATATCAGCCAGTCCGTACGGAATGATCTTGCACACATACACACTCAGCACCCTAATGCGGTGCCACTGGTATCCAGCAGGTCAATGCAGACTCCGTGGCCCGATTGTCCTATACCCCAAGTTGGAAGATAACCAGTCCCTCGTCCTGGATACTAGGCCGGATGCAGCCGAAGCCACACTTAGTCTGGGCCCTCGGATATGTAGCAAGTTTTAATTAGGAGGTAGATGTAAACAGGGAGGTTTAGGAGCCACTCGGGAAGTTCACCCACAGGTCTCAAAACACAAAGCAGTCATGCAGTCTCCTGACCTGCTTCTGAACTGTCTCTGAAGCGTTCCTTTAACCCAGTCAATCTCTCTCATTACTTCCTGGTGCCAATATGTCTTCGGAAGGGGCCAGGTCTGGAGAGGGCAGTTGTCTGCCGCGATGAGGGTCACAAGGGAACAACCGATGGATGGGAAGTAGCACAGGGCAACCTCTCAATAGGAGGAGACACCCCGATTGGTACATGATGATCAGGGTCATGTGCAGGCAATCCGGGCACAGTGTCTGAAGATAAAGATTGCACCAGACCAGTCCAGTCACACACACATAAGTTCAGCAGAGCCACATGAGGTAGAATGAGGCACTACTATAGGTACACCTCCGAGAGTCGCACCCTGTGAATCAGACACTGCACGCAATGAACATGCAGTTGGCGTGCGGCATGAGAGAGATGCGGTACAATCGATGAAACAGGCCCTCGCGTGGTCCAGCAAAGAGTGAATCTACTCACCACCAACTAGATGCTTATGAGTGTCAGGGTCCCTGCAGTACAGGAACCACATGCCTTAGATGTGGGCAAGATTTTTGGTACTCCGCACTAGACAATCTGGCCTCCAGACAGAAGTTTTAGTTCCACGCTCACACTGCGCTATCAGTTGGGATTCAGTAGCCGATATGGGCACTTGAGTGGGCACCGCTCTCCAGATGTCACAGGTAGATGGTATAGGTCTCTTGCAAGAGATCTTTGATGTCCCTGAGATCTACGGGCTCTTGGAGAGCACACTTCAGGGCGCCACACTTCAGCAGATCATCGGCCCAGGCCAGCTACTATTCAGAAAGTGCACCCGGTCCTCTTCTTGGGCAGTTATCCTCCATGTGCACAACAGAGTCCTCTGGCAATGTGCACCAGGCAGTCCGGGTTCTCAGGTCCCGTGTCCCCACAAGCGTATCACATCCCTTGCTGACGGATGGCACCAGTAGTTATACGGTTTTGTGTCTTTGAAGTTAGGAGTGGTTTAAGGGGTTCTCCTTTGAACCACAGATTTCTCCCCTAAATTGTAGGCCTGTCTGCCATGGGGTCGTGGAATGCAGATCTTAATCTTTAGTGAGGCCATGATTCGGCCCCTAGAGGCTAAGTGTCACAACCTCTCTCTCCAATCTATTCCATTCGGCTCTCAAATGGCAGAGGTCTGCCATTCTCATGGGATGCCAATGGTTTATGGCTGTTGCTTGGGGAATGCACAGATGTGCTCCCCTGACCCCTGGTGTCCACTGGAGCCAGGCACCACGGCCCACAAGACTCTTGGCACCTTGAAATGCCCATATTCTATAAGTGGCATTTCTAAGCGAGTTATGCCAAAACCCCCATTACCAATGGAAAGGGTTTGGCATGGCGAATCCATTGATAGAAAACATCATGAGGCTACTCTGCTGCAATTCTCTATTGCAGCCCGAAGTCATGTCAACCACTTCCCCATGTTAACCTATGGGAGTAGCAAGCCTCAAAGGTAGTGAAAACACTCACTACCCGGGCGCATGTGCGCTAGAGCCCACACAGACCTGTGATGGTAGGTTGGACACATAGTCCCTCACACCGCGGGTGTGAGTGTGCATGCCCATGTCTGCAACAGCAGGCTGGAAACAGGTTTAACTAATACGTGTGTCAGTGCGCACGCGCAAGCCTGCAATGGCAGACAACACATGCAATCACGGGCACCATAGGTGCAGGTGCGCATATACAGCGATCTGTAATGACAGGCTGGTCATCAGTTTAATCACAATAGATGCCAGTGCACACACACAGGTTTGTGATGGCAGACCAGGCCATAGGCTTACCCTGGCCCTGGCACCTTAAGTGCGAGTTGTCGCTCACCACCCTGCCAGGGCCAGCAGAGCTCGGGTCGACCCCCTTTTTGATGCGATTGCGCACACCAGGCCTGCGACGGCGGACCGGGCACCCTGACACTAGCACCATGGATGCAAGCGCCCAGACACAGGCCTGCAATGACAGGCCTGACTCCGGTGTTAAAATTCTGGGGATGCAGGTATGCACTCACAGGCCGGGGATGGCAGGCCGGGCACCTAGCCACAATGCCATAGGTGCCAGGGTGCATCCTCAAGCCTGCAATGGCAGACTGGACACATATCTGAAACAGCATAAGGGCCGGTTCACACACCCCCGCCTGTAACAGCAGGCTGGGCACATAGTTAACATCGCACAGGTTGAAATGAGCACTCCCAGGTCGGCGTCAGCAGACCGGCCCATGTTTCTGAACTCTGTGTCAGCGCCTCTTCCTAGCCTGCGTAGGAAGGCTCACGCACTTCCGCACTGCCTTGACAGTGAGGCCGTGTTCCGGGCCATGAGGCCGCACAAGAGAATTGGCAACACCCCAGGAGTATCCCATGGGAAGAGCCAAACTCCAAGGCAAGGGAAGCCCCATGTGGGTTGTTCCTCACTACTGGGTCAGGGAACATCCTCATGTACTTGCCTGGCCTTCAGCCTACCACCCCCCCTGCGCCCATCAGGGTTTCCCTGGGGGGTGCCTTCATGATATGGGATCACCCACTGAGGGTTGGCTGAGGCATAAGTGATGCCAACCTAGCCAGGGGCGCAATGGCGCCTTAAAGGACTGCAATGGAAGACCCGATAGAAGGTTGATAGGCTATCCGGTGGGTGGCACACTCAGTAGTACGTTCCACTACTAGCCAGTGCTGTACCTGCATGGCTATGTGGTGTACCTGTATACGGGGTGCACGGAGGTACGGCACCTAAACCCATTGCATACGCACCCCCAGCCCAATGAGGCTAAGGTGGGGGCACACACCTTTCCTCTGCAGCACATTAGGAAGGTGCCCAGATTCCTAAGGTCATGCGGAGAGAGTCGACAAAGACTAGGAGGAAAGAGAAAAACTTTTGGATTCAATTCCCTTAAGAAGGGCCAGTCGAACAGAGCATCTCCACTTTTAGTGGGGTCACTAGAGAGGCTGTGTCTTCTAAGTACAGCGTAGAAAGTCGGCGACAAACCCATTTCAACTAGGATGGCAATTTTCAGTTTGGAGCACCAAGGCCTCCCTGGTCCATAAGGAACCACATCTATATTAATGCCACCGGGCGGCAGCCATTGCTCCAGATTAAATTTCTCAGCAGCATGTGTATTGTGCGAAAAAATGACAGAGGGAGAAGTATGGGCAGGTTGGCAAAACTGTAAAGGAGTCTAGGGAACATGATCATTTTTGGGAGAGCGACCCTTCCAATGATAGATAAAGCAAGGGGTCTTCAGAAGGCAACCTGTCTTCCCAGTGCCATTACTGCTCTAGTGGTGTTGCCATCTAACAAGTCATGTTCCTCGTGATAGATACATATCCCCAGATAGTGAAACGTAATAGGCTCCTGCTGGATGACCCATACCTCCATAATCAACATGAGTCTCAGGTACAAGCCAAAAGTGGGAATGCTCAGGATTTACACCAAATAACTTGCAGCCTAGATATTTGGTGCTAAGCGTGCAGGGCCTGCACTATGGTTGGCTCTGACATCCCTAAGATAGAGCAGCATATCATCAGAAAGACGACAAGCATGTCATGACCCAGGGAGATGCCAGAGGTATCGCCTCCTTGATGCAAATGAATGGCAATCAGCTCCATCGCCAAGGTAAAGATGAGAGGTGAGAGTGTGCAACCCTGTCTTTAGCCGTGATGAATAACGATTAGATCAGAGAGAAGGGTTCCCATTCTGTCCCTCTCAGAGGGGCTTGCGTAGAGCAGTCCAATCAACTGCAATAGGCAATTTCCACAGCCGAATTTCCGTAACACTTTAAACAGATAGGACCAATCTGTGGAGTCAAAGACCTTTTCAAGAGGGCAAAGTCTGGGTTCTAATTCCAAGATCCAATAAAGCCTGCAAAGATTTAACTTCTGCCACAGACAAAGCCATTCTGAACTGAATGGACCAGATGATGGAGAAGGAGGAGCAATTGGTCAGCTAGGATCTTGCTAAGTTTTTTGTAATTATTTTTCAGAATTGCCAGGGGATATAGAAGAAGAGATTAGTAGGGTCCTTGCCCAATTTAGGAATAGGCACAAGGAGAGCCTCCCTTAGTAAGGAAGGTAGTCTGCTCTCAGCAAGGGCTGTCTTATAAAGCTGCTCCAGATTCGGGGCAAGCAGGTCAGAATACGCCTGGTAGAACTCCAAGGGCAAGTCATCAGAGCCAGGCATCTTTCCCGTCGTCAGCGAAGGTATGGCCCCTCTATTTCCTTGGGAATGATAGAGGCATTGAGTTCCAGATGCTGATCTTGGGAAATAAGTGAGAATGGAATATCATCCAGCAAGGACACAAGAGTCCCATGAGGATAACTTTTCAGCAAGGCGTGTACAGCCGGATAATGGTCAGTGAAAGCAGTGCGGATTTCATTCTGAGTGTGTACTGAGATGATGAGGGCAGTTCGGATGCGGCAACGGGACGGTGTGCATCAACCAGAATGACCAGCCAAGCTAATAGAGCCCCGGGTTTGTCTCAGTAGGAGTGAACGTTCTGCACATGTGCCATGTAGGTTACGCATTGGAGCATTTCAAGTAATTCAGCATGTTGTGCAAGAGCTGTAGTAAGTGCCTCAGCGCTGATCCTAGAAGTAGCAGCTTCACTCTCGAGATGGAGCAAGTGGCGCTCAAGGGACTCCAGCTTAGTGTCCAACATCTTCCGTATTGCCCATGCTGTGTTGATACAGTGCCTCCGTATCGCGACTTTAAAGGCCTCCCATTCCACTGCGATGGACGACGCTGTATTAGTATTCCATTTGAAATAATCTGTCCCTGTACTGCGCAGTAGGGAATGGAAGTGAGTAGGCTGTATGGCCCAGATCGATATTCTAGGGGAACCTTCAATCCCAAACCAAACCAAGCCCGGCCGGGTGTGGGTTGTGTTCTGAGATCGTGTGTCCAAGTAGTGCAAATGTAAGAAAGAGGCACATATCAAAGTGGAGCAGAGGACATGAACAAGTCTAACATGAAGGTCTTGTGGAGAAGAATACAGGAAGTAAATCTTGGCCTGTGGGTTACGGTGGTGCCAGATGTGTCGAAGGTCCCAATGTTGCAGCCAGCTCGTGAAGTGCTTAGCGCTGTGTGCTGTTGGAGCTTGCGGCAAGGTGAATAGTTTGTTTCTACTATGCAAAAATCAATACACTACTTTAATCTGTTGACAAAATGAATAAATTCGATGTTTTCAATCTCATGAGAATTGACTGAGTTATGAGAGTTGTTCTGATTTTCTCTTAGGGCTATATTGCGACTTTTTGCGCATGCTAATGTATGATTTAATGCATTGTTTTAATCCATTTACCAGGCAGGGTTTGTTCTTTTATTAGACCGGGCGATATACCATGTCAGACGCTGGGATGAGCTAATTTCTAACTGCGCACCCTAGTGAAATATAAGAGATAATGGGATATCATAATTTATCAATATCTAGGACCACATAATTAAGCCAAATGGTATAGCTGGGACTATATCCTTCCTCCCTCTTGTCCACAGTTTTCAACAGAAGCACTCGGGGCCTTATTATGAAAGTGGCGGTCGGACCGTCGATAGCCCCTACGGTCCGACTGCCATATTTTGATACTGGCGGTCGGACACTAAGCTGTCGGACGCAAGACCGCCGGCCCCGCCAGGATCACAGATCCTGATGGGGCAGCGGTTAGAGTAGTGTCCCTGAATGGCGCAGGTGCTGAGTCAAGCACATCCGTCGGGATTACAATATCCCTTTCCACAGCCTTTTCATGGCGGGAATCCTGCCATGAAAAGGTTGAAAGAAAGGGATATGGGGGGGCCCAAACAGGGGCTCCGTCTGTCGTGTGCCCCTGAAAAGAGGCCCTGTGGACGCATGTAGTGCCCCCACTCACCTGACGTGCAGGAGGTTCTGCACGGCGTCAGCATGAGCTGCAGCCTTTTCCCATGGGTGCAGCATGCCCCCGCCTTGTTTCCGACCGGCAGCCCGGTGGTCACTTCGCAATAAGGCTGTCGGACCATCTGCATGCTTGTCTGCAGTCTCCTGACCGCCGAAATAGCGGCCGGCGGTCTAACCGACCGCCATTGTAATCAGCCCCAAAATGTCTGTTTTTTGCATATTTGAACAAACCTACCAATAACAAAATATATGGTTTTCTCTCTGTATTTAAGTGTAGAAATCAGTAAAAACAGAAAACTGTGAGCCTTACTTGTAAGCAGCCTCATTCCATTCTTTTCATGGCCATTGCTGGTCTTCATAAACGTGCAGCTTTTTATTAGTTGTTCTGTCTTGAAAGCTTCAAACAGTAATGGTCAAAAATCATCATTCAAAAGCAAGGGAGACATTTCTCTGCACCAAACTACAAGTAAAAGGCACTCCGAGGAAATTGTTAGAAGAGAAAATGTGATTGCACTTAAACATGACAGCTACATCATATATTCATATTTTGGTCCCTAGTGAGGCCTCAGTGTATTCTGGTGCTTGAAGACTTTAACATGACATACACCTTAATATTCAGCTACTGGTCCCACTCACACGTTTCTGGAAACAGGCAGAACTAATGGTGATTTCAAGGTAGTTCTCTGAAGGAACTGTAGTGGGCCAATGCAACTTCCACGGGGTGCTGGACCTTTGCCAGGAGTTAGTAGATGAGAGATGGAACCTGCAGCTTTCTGCTTCCTCAGTCCTGGCACCAGGAATCATCAGGGACACAGGATGGCGAGGAACAGGCTGGGTAATGCTGTGCAGAAGCACGTAGACAAGCAGCTGTGACAGCAGAAAAGGAGGTAGCAGGTTCACTGCTCCACCAGGTCCCAGCATCCTCATCGCATTAAGAGAGCCTCTTTTAGGATCAATCAGAAGATGAGACAGGGACCTGGTGACTGGTCTGAGCTCATATCATTTCTAAGAAAGGCAATTTTTGGTAAAAATGTTGCCTTGCACACAAATATACACGCTTACACTTAGACACATGCACAGACACACAGTGCATATGGATTTTGGGGCAAAATTGAGGAGATACCACTTTCGCATACACGGTTTTGGTTTCCCAGTCAGCAGGTTTGCTACCCTTCTGCCAATATTCTATAAATACCATGGAAAAAGAACTAAGGGGGTCATTACGATGGCGGTCGGAAAACCTCCCCGACCGCCATGGTAGCGGGAAAAGACCGCCCGCATGGACCGCGGCATCACCGCCGGTCGAATTACGATGACCCGCGCTCGAAATCCGACTGCGGCGGTCGGATCGCGGGCCTTAACATTGCAGCGGTTGCTGCTACCCGCAGCACCGCCGCGATGTCCAAAGGAGCATGTCCAGCATTTCCCTGCGCTACGTGGCAGTCACTGCACAGTGCCTGCCACCTGGTACAGGGGAATTTCGGGGGGGCCATGGGTACCCCCCCAGTGCACCCTCACCCCCCCCCAAACATCAGGGGCCCGCCACGGGCCCCCGGAAGACAATCTCTGCATGCTTTTCCATGGCGGTCTGACCGCTGCGGAAAGGCTGGCTACCGCCAGCATCATAATCGTGCCGGCGGAGCCTGCTCTGCACCGCCACCATTATCCTGGTCCTTTTCCGCCCGCCAGGCAGGAGTGTGGATGGCGAGCGGCGGAAAAGCGGCGGTCGGAATTTCCCACAGCCGCAGTCGCCACCGCCATCCTAATCGGACCGGCGGTTTTCTGGCTTGCGGTGCGGGCCGATCTCCACCGCCGGTCCGGCGGGCACCGCCGCCGGCCGGGCGGTCAACATCCGACCGCCATCGTAATAGGCCCCTAAGAACTCAAACAGGGAAATACAATTTTAGGTATGTCAATGAGAACTCAGTCAAGTTGACATTTAATAATGGGTGCATTTCAGGCACAATTAGTGTTTTTCATATGTGTCATAAATAAGAGAAGAATGATGATAGAATCAGAATTCCTGAATATTATTGAACTCACTACTAGCTAAGTTTGAGGCACTATTTGTACAAATGTTTGTTCCAATGTGACATTACATTAATTACAGGAAATCTGGACAGTGAGGGGCATATTTATTAGAGAATTCACACAACGCAGTGCAGCAAGGCAAGTAGCTGGTACCATCTTGGCAGGGCCCCAAATATCGACAACATGTCAAGAATTACCATCATTATGCCATGGGCAACATAAAACCATAGGTGGGCACCAAAGTGTGGTAGATCCTCAACTTTATGCCTCAAATGACCACCATTATTTCAGGAACAATATTATGTTAGGGGTTTCCACCTTATAGTTGTGGATGAACTCAATATGCCTAGAAAGGGAACTATTATGTCAGTGATGCACCTCATCTACATCAATCCTCAAAGGCACTCCGAACAAAAATTTGGGTGAGAGAGAGCTAGTCGGCCGACTTAGAACACTGATAATAATTCATAGCACGCACAGGGATACGCAGCGCAGAGTGCAGCCGCTTCAGTTAGAGCAGGTCCACAAGGTGGAGCCTCGGCAACAGTGTCCCTAACCAAAGAAACAAGAATGCCAGCAGAGGACGTCCAACCCCATGCACTGGAGAACAAGACAATCTAATCCTTATCTCATGGAACATCGCAGGGCTAAGAATCAACCTCAACAACAAGGTTACACAAGATTATCTTGCAAAAGGGGACATTTTGTGCTTTCAGAACACCTGGGCCAAGTCAAAAACTCCAATAAGTGGCTTCTATGAACATTACAAACCTGCTACTAAAAATAACATCTTTGGCCGCCCGTCTGGTGGCCTTTTCATATTCCTAAACTATGCATGCAAATTCAAAACGACAGTCATAAAAGTAGAATCCCCTGACCTCCTGGCTATCCCAATCGAAGGGCTAAGAAAGGGTCCACAGCCTTGGTTCCTACTACTAATTAATTGCTACATCAACCGAACAAAACTTCAAACTCAACAGGCGTTGGAATCCTTCATTAACACCTTGGAAGACATACTCATAAGATTTGAGGAAACGCATTGTGATAATTGTGGGTGACTTTAATACGAGGGGCCTAGAGCAAGTGCAAGTGCTACCCAGCTGTGGGAAGAAGGCGGGCTTGCTGCTCTCCCTTCTCCAAAACTTTAAGCTTCAATCCACTCACAAAATTAAAAAAAACAGCTGTCCTGTATGGAGCCCACTGCCGACTTTCAGGGACATATCTACCATAGATTACATTTTTATCAAAAGAGAGGAGGCACTCAAATTAAGTGATTTTGCAGTGGATGACAGAGATGAAAGCGACCACAGGCCACTGTGTGCCACTTTCAATCTGGCCTCGGAATTAGCGGATGTCCTGGAATCAATTGGTGCATCCTCAGGTGAAGAACGACATCTGGTACTTAAAAGACTAAAATGGGCCGCCAATTTAAGCTCCAATCTCCTGGATTATCTAGCCGGAAGGGAAGTGGCTCTCCAGACCCAACAAACTAAGAATATCATTGAGTTCTGGGAAACGCTGATAATGGACCTACAGCGCTACCTGGGAATCGTTAACATACCAAATAGGAACGGCAACTCCACTCAATTGGTGCCGGAACGTAGAGCACCGAAATGCTTGAAACTACGCAAACGTGAACTCAGAAAGGCTATTAAGGCAAAAAGGAATGGTGCCTCTCTGCCACAGTCGACTTCAATCTCGGCCTTGCGAACCGCATATAAAAAGAAAGTGTGGGAGCTGAAGAGATCTCACTCGGAAGGGAACTGGATTAAAGTGTTTGCACTCATCAAAGGGAAAGACAACGGCAAGCTATGGAGCCTCATCAACAGCCTGAGTTCTTGCAGCCCGCCCAAAGAAAACAACATTGCGGGCTACGTGTGGGAACAGTACGTGAAGGGGTTGTATACAGGCGCACAGACCAAGGAGGGCCCGTGCAGCTTAGAGAGGGCCCTGGTTGCAGCAACAGTTAATAAGCCACAAAAGACACAGGGAGAATCTACAGCGCCCAGTAAGTCTGATGTATATACAGCGGGTGAGATAGCCAGGACCATCAAAGCCACCAGAACCAACGGGGCCCCAGGACCGAATGGCATTCCGGCCCAAGTCTTCAAATCAGCTACCGCCTATTTTTCTTCCACCCTCTCCCCACTATTCAATCACTCATATTTCACTGCCACAGTTCCACAATCTTGGAAAGGCTCTATTCTGTTTCCTATACACAAGAAGGGTGATCTTTCGAACCCTTCCAACTATAGGCTCATAGCCTTGCTTGACATCAAAGCAAAGATCTACGCCCGCCTGCTACTAAGAGATCTAGAAGACTGGGTGGACAAGAACTGCATCCTCCCGCCTCATCAAACCGGCTTCAGGGCAAATAGCTCCACCATGGATAACATCTTAGCGCTATCCTACCTCTCGAAGCAAGCGGTAATGAGCAAAAAACCACCTTTACTTTGCTGCTTTATAGACTACTCAACAGCCTTCGACAGAGTCAATCGGGGCCGATAATGGGGAAAGCTCGAAGCCTGGGGGATCCAGTCCTCCCTTTTAAAAGCTATAAAAGCCCTCTAAGAGGGGACATGGGTCCGGGTCAAACTAAGCCGAACATCAGTAACTTCAAGAATCAATACTAATACTGGGCTAAAGCAGGGCTGTGTTTTGGCCCCTCTATTATTCAATGTGTACACAGCAGATTTGGGGCACGCTTTGAAAGACTCTTGCCTAGCACCTCCAAGACTGGGACAGATGACCCTGGGTATCCTCCAATATGCTGATGACACCCTGATCATGGATCACACAAGGGTGGGGCTCCAAAGAGCATTAAAAAGTCTGGCAGTCTACAACCAGGCAAACAGTCTGCTAATTAACGAAAACAAAACAAAGATTATTATCTTTGGGAAATACCCCCGTAAAAAGCAAGCAACCTGGTCCCTTGGCGAGCATCGAATTAGAACATCTACTGCCTATAACTACTTGGGGGTATGGTTAACAGGGCGGGCCACAGCTTTCAAACACATAAGGGAGCTAAGGCCGAGAATCAACAAAATAATTTTGGCCCTAAGACGCCTGAGTTACCGATTAGCTAGCCCATCGTCAGAGCCCATGCTGACTGTACTCAGGGACAAACTATTGCCTGCAATTAAGTATGGTCACCTAGCCTTTCCAGGCGCCCTAACAAAGGTTATCAACGCAGCTCAGGTAAAAGCATGCAAAACAGTGCTGCAGGCACCCAGACATGCTAGAAACACCAGGCTAAGGCTGGAGATAGGCCTAAACAGACCGGACTTGGCTCTTCAGGGGGACCCAATAAAATATTACATCGGAGCATTGAAAGCGCCAGAAAAGACACTCAAAAACTCTTTAAAGCTGATTTTCAGGTCCGAGGGTTTCCCGTGGCACGCTAAGCTGGACCAAGTCATACATCGCCTGAAAATAGAGGCTGAGAGCATCCCCCTCCATGAAATTCCATACTCCACTTGGGCTAAAGGCGTGAAGCGCCAAGTTCAGACTCTCTCCTGTGAACTGGATCAATCCTCTCTCCGCTACAATTCTTTCACATTGCCGCTAAACAACTCATATATTCTCGGAAAATCCCAACCCTACATGCGCGATGCACTCTCGGCCCAAGCCAGAAGGAAAATTTTGTTTTTTCGTCTCATCGCCCTTAGGATTCAGGACTTCAATCCAAAATGGGCGCGAATAGACAACAATGTTTCCTGTCGGTTATGTAATTATCACAGGGAATCCTGGCTACACCTTCTATGCTGCTGCCCAAAACTAGCTGCGGATCGTCATCGTCTGTTGCGCCCAGCCCTAAAGGCCAAGGGCCTCAGAACGTGCAGGGACGCTTCGGACTGGTGTTTCTTGGAAACAACTACTTGCCTACTGGCTAGAGTCGGCAAGTTCATTCACCAAATAAGGATAGCACTTGACTCCCAGCAACAGGCTGCTGACCTGAGAGCTGCATCAATCCAGTAAATAAATCAGCTGGCGCCCCATATTTGGTGGAAGTTATCTAACTTAAGGACCCGCAGAGTGGCCAAGCAGACCACAGGAGAGAGTTGGCCCTTGAAGGGGGCTTAATCAGACCTGGAAACAATGATTGATAAAGTCCATGTAAACAGGGTTTTTTCTCGTTTTACAGGCCCAAGCGAAAGCTGGGGTGATTTGGAGCATATATAACCTTAAACTTATGGTATCGCAGTTTCTCTCAGGAGCATATTGATAAAAACTGCGCCCATGCTGGCATGGTGCATTTTATTGTATTTTAGCTATTTATTGTGTTTTACTGTAAAGATTTTAAGTGATCGTACGGTTAATAAAGAATTTAATACCTCATCAAGTCAGAGATGGCCCTAGAGTAGCTGGCACCTGTCTCGAGATGCTGAGGGTTTATGTTTATGTTTATGTTTATGGATTTTGTAAAGCGCATAGCTGCCCATGGGCCTCCCAGCGCTGCGGAACAGGAGTAAGTGCGGATGCCTCTCAGCCTGGGAATAGCCAGGTCTTTAGTTTCTTTCTGAAAGTTCGTTCCTCCGTGGTCACTCTTAGCTCTAATGGCATTGAGTTCCATAATTTCGGTGCCAGATGTGAGAAGGATCTTCCCCCCCCATCTGGATCTCCTTATTCTGGTTGTTGTGGCAAGATGTTCCGAGGAGGATCTCAGAGTTCTGTCTGGTATGTATGGAGTGATCAAGGTTTTCAGTAGGGTTGGGCCTTTTCCCTTTAGGACCCTATGTGCTATACATAGCGCTTTAAACTTGATCCTTGCATGCACGGGCAGCCAGTGTAATGATTTCAGAGCTGACTTAGTGGATTCATGCCGAGGAATTTTTCGGAGAAGTTTGACTGCCGAGTTTTGTACCACCTGCAGTCTGTTAAGAACATATTTAGGTGACCCCAGGAAGAGAATGTTCCCATAGTCCAGGCGGGACACCACCAGTGCCTGAACCACGGTTCTCTGTGCTTTCTCTGGGATGAGGTCCAAGATTTTTCGGAGCATCCTCAGGATTCCGAAACAGGTGGCCGCCAGTTTGCTGGCTTGAGTTTCCATTGTGAGGTGGTAATCTAACCATACTCCCAGGTTTTTTATGGAGTTTTTATGTCTTGGTGGGTGCCCTAGTTCTTCTGGCCAGTTCACGGAAATTTGTGGATTTATTTTGTTGCCCAAAAACATAAGTTCTGTCTTGTCCCCATTAAGTTTTAGCCTGCTGTAGGTCATCCAGCTGGCTATTTTTTCCATGCACGGGGCTACCGAGTTGTTTTTTGATTCGGCATCCTTTGCCACAGAAATTACCAGTTGGGTGTCATCTGCGTAGGTAATTATTGACAGTCCAAATTCCTGGACAATGTCAGCCAGTGGCTGCATATATAGGTTAAACAGTGTGGGGCTCAGGGAAGAGCCCTGGGGAACCCCACATGTGACTTTGAAGTTATCTGATAGCAATCCTCCTTCGGTGGATTGGAAGGACCGGTCATTCAGAAAAGATACGATCCATTTTAGGGCCTGACCTTGAATCCCTGCCCTTTCAAGCCTGGTTGCGAGCGTCGTATGGTGCACAGTATCGAACGCTGCGCTCAAGTCTAGCAGAAGGATAGCGGCCTCGCCCCCCAGGTCTAGAATGCCCTTCAATTTTTCTGTTACCAGCAGTAGGGCGGATTCGGTACTATGTGTGGGTCTGAAGCCCATTTGGGTCGGATGGAGGATCGCATTCTCCTCGAAAAACTGGGACAGTGAGGAGTTGACATGCTTTTCGGCTATCTTACCTAGCGTGGGAAGGAGCGAGATAGGGCGAAAGTTGGCCAGGTCTGTTGGATCTAGATGTGGTTTTTTGATTATCGGACGTACTATGGCATGTTTCCAGGTTTTTGGTACTGTACCCTGGCTAAGGGAGAGGTTGAGTAGGGTTGTAGCAGGTGTTATGACTGTGTCCCCCACCTGTGCCAGTATGTGGGGGGGAATGGGATCCAGAGGGGAGCCAGATTTCATTCCTTGTAGGATCTTGGATGTAATGTCTAAATCCAATTCAGGGAATGCCTCAAGTGTAGGTTTCCCCCATGTCTCTGAGTCCGCTGAGTTACCCTGCAGGTCTCGGATGTGAACATTCTCTGACATGGAATTGTAGATGGTGTCAATCTTATTTTTGAAGTAGGTAGCTAGTTCGTTACATCTTTCTATAGATGGGGGTATCGTAGGAGCCTCCGGTCCTAATGTTGTGAGGGATTTTACAATTTTGAAAAGTTCTCTCGAGGAGTTAGTGGCTGCCTCAATTTTCTCCTGCAAGTGCTTGGCTTGAGCGATTTTAATTTCATTATGGTAAAGTCTGATCTCTGTTTTGTATTGTTTCTTTAGTGAATTGTCATAAGACTTCCTCCATTTCCTTTCTGTTTTTTTACAGGCTTTCTTTAAAGCTGCCAAGTGGCTGTTAAACCATGCTGGTCCCTTCCGAGGGCGATTAGAACAAGTTCTCCCTTTTTGTTCCCTCTGTTCTGCCGCTTTAGTGAGCCAGTCGACCCACCTCCTGTCAGCGCTCTCTACTTCCCCAGTTATCGTGGGAGCACCTTCTTTTAGGGTTTCTATTAGTTTTTCTGGAATGGTTCTTGTCCATTTCCTGCTCATATTAAAGGAGACGTGTCTTGTATTCTGGGGGTGTGTATTGCTTAAGGAGAAAGGGATAAAGAAATGGTCTGTCCAGGGCAGTGGCGAGGGGGAGGCTACTGTGAGTGTGGGATCGTTAGTGAATATCGCATCTAGAATGTGTCCTTTTTCGTGTGTTGCTGCTTGTATCTTTAAACTCAACTGCATAGCATCCATGTCATGGATGAATCTAGAGGTAATAGGATCATTCTTTTTGTCTAGGTGGATGTTGAGATCGCCTAGAATGGTTATGGAACTTTTTGACATGATGCTCTCTGTCAGCATGTTGGGAAAACTTTCTAGGAAGGTGTGACAGGGCCCTGGGGGTCTATAAGTGAGGGTACCTGAGAAGGTTTGGTTAGGTGATAGCCGAATGCTAAACAGCACATTATCAGTGTCTAAGAGTGGTTTAGGCGTGATAATGCAGCTATGATTTTCTTTATGATTGCTATACCCCCTCCGGTTTTCCCCACTCTATCCTGTCTCCTAATGTTATACCCAATAGGCACAGCCATCAGCAGATCAGGGGTGGACCATTCCTTAAGCCATGTTTCGGTTAAAAAGAGAGCATCCAGCTGCTCTTCCTCTATTAAGCATCTCAATTCGGTTTTATGGGCGGGTATAGACCTACAGTTAATTAGCCCCATTCTCCATCTGGTTTTCTCATTTAGATTAATAGGGTATTTAGGGTGTCCCTGTATGGGGGATTCCTCCTTTAGTGTCCATCCACAATGAGTGCAAAGTCCCCTCTGGTCTTCCCAGTTTTTAGGTGTGATGTTATGCTTGCAGTCAGAACTGACGGCCAGTCTAAGGCCCTTAAGCTCTTGTGCTGTATATCTAAGATATGCCAGCGGGTCTAGCGGGAAACTGGCAGCATCCGTGGCCCCTGGCCCCAGCCGGTCACGGACGGGCGCAGACGGGCTTGCCTTAGGCGCTCCTTTGGCGCGCCAGCGGCGCGCCCGCTGCGCGTCCTTCCCTGCATCCGGTTAAGTAGTCAGCCGGTCCCCAACAACTAGACCGCTGACTACACCCTCCACCGGAAGTGCAGGATCGGGAAAACTGTGCGTGGCGTGTCCTCTCTACCCTCCACTCAAACGGCACATCAGCCGCAGTGGACCGGGGTAGGAGACCTAGCCGTGCTTCTATCTGTAAAATTACTGCCCCCAGGTGGGAGACCAAGATTCCCTTAGTAGAACTTTAAAATTATACCTCCGTTTTAAAATGACTAAAAACTGTTAAAAGCTATTCAGTTGTATGCGTCTTAAGTAGCCCAGCGACACCTTGTTACTAGTGTGAGGACACCGGCAACCTCTCCTCCTTTCCGCCCGGGTCAGGGTCAGTGATAGAAGATACATCCATGTTAAGGGGGACAGCCACATGCTCCTTATAACAGTCACACACACACACATGCATGTGTACACATAGACACACACACACACACACACTTAAACGAACATGCATATATTGAGACACCACCATATAGTGTTGATCCAGTGAGGCAAGAATAAAGTCAGACTACCTCAAAGAGGTTTTGGGGCTTCTTGGCCAAACATAATTTTGAAAAAATGGGAAACAAACGCCCTTCCCAATAACCTTTTCCACAGATATTGACTAACACAAGCATAACAATAGCAATGTATCACACTTCATGTGTCTTAATCAGAGCTATATGTAATACCAGAAATTGAGTAGAAGACAATTGTACAGACACAACCCTCCCATAGTGTGTGATTCTTCATCAATTAACCTTTGTGAAGTTTTAAAATAGGACCACCGAGCCACCTGGCTTTAAAACACTGTCTTTATCACATCCTAACATTTGGCATATGTACAATGCAGCAATGAACATTTTAGGTACGATGTTGATCTAGCAGGGGGATAGCTTTAAGTGCAAAATAACTCAAACAAACTTCTGACTCCACCACTACCGCCAGAGATGATTTTTCCTTCACATCATTAGCATGCATGTTCAGACTACTAAATCCAATAGTCCATTACTAGTCTAAGAGGGATCATGCATGTATATGATGTTCATTAATACTCACCTGTTGAAACTAACATTCCAGTAGAGAGAATATCTCAGATTAAGGATTTCTTTTGGAATGGACTATTAGACTCCTTGCTGTCACAATATAAGGGAGGTACCCTGATCCTCGGAAAAGGGATGGGTATTTATCAACAAAAAAGCAAACGTTCGCTTTTCCCAAGTTTGAAGAGAAGACCCTAAGACTAGTGAATCAGATAAAATAAATCTGTGATCTAAATGTATAAGAACAACAATAAATTTCCAAGTTGCTAAAGTACAAAATCATGTGTGAAAAGAAACAAATATGAATATACAAAATCAAACAATATTAAAAAGGAATGCTTATAAAAATTAGTTTATTAAAACGTTTTAACAATGATACCACAAAATTCACTGTAAGTGATTAGCTAGAGCACACTGTTTTTACATTATTAAAAAACATTTGTCAAGTTACAAACATTACAAAAAAGAAAAACAAACTGTCGACGCGGCGTTTCGGTGATAAAGTATTTCGTCACCTTCTTCAGGACAATAGAGCAATTTAAAAATCTGAATAACAATAAAAACACTATGTTAGAAGCAAAGAACATTCCTTTTTTCTACAAATAACGAGAACACACATTGTTTTAGCAACTTAGAAAAATAGTTCTCATTGAACTTTTATCAAGCTGTATCATGGTTATTTACAGTACCTGAGGGTTCTACTGGCTATTTTAAGGTTTTATCTAAAGAATAGCAGCACCAAAATGCTGCCTCACATGAATTATTTAGTATGCATATTAATATTAGCACGACATACCTTTAGTTGTGACTCTGTAGCCTCTAGATTATTGTATTTGGCTGTCAGGGGGAATCAATTTCCCATGTGTCGTCTTTAACGACCTTGAGGACACTGTTACTGCTCCTGAAAGGGTATAACACCAAAATCATAACCTCTTCTCAGTTCGTTTTATACAAAAAAGTTTTATAAGTGAACTTTGAATTAGTCCACCCACCTGTATACTCTGTATTTCTTTAAAAACCCGTATTATTAAATTATGGGTCTCTTATTCAGTGTATTACACCGTAAATAGTTCTACAAGAAAAATGGTGGCACATTAGTCAGTCAGTTTAGCTGAAATATTAATGAAGCAAACCTCATTGAAAAAGACATCTGCCCACCTGTATGATCCACTATTTCTTTGCAGACTAGGGCTGTTAATGGTCCCCTTTCTTTTTAAAAAAGTTCAGTTCCATTGTAAAGTAAGAAAATGAGAAACCTTGGCTTATAAACTGCCCATTGTGGTCGTGTACCCTATCATTTCTAGTTCTCATTGCGATCTCTCACCTTATTCGAATTGTGAGATTTGTGGAATATATTAATTGGCAGAATCCAGGAAAGTGGATCTCTGGACAACCTTTTACCTAGGAAAATAGACCCACTATTATAATTGTAATCAATTGTGCTGTTAGACTCCTTGCACATCATGTGGACTGTCCTACGTCTATATGTGACACCCTTCCATGTCATGTAGAGCGGCCTAGGTTTAGCAGAGAAAATATTTACACATCATGTGCATATATGCTACAACTACTGATTTTGACACTCAAGTTCAGTGGAAATCGAGGCTTTTCTCTGGATTGCTAGGACTTGTTCTGGACTGGCAAACTCAGGAGTCTGCATTTAAGTTTATATACAAGAGAGGTAACCAGAATGGCCCATAGGCGCTCCCCTTATCACGAGTCCAGACTACTGAGGGGAACAGAACGGTGTAGAGGAAGGCCTGGTAGCATCTGATAAAATTGTTTTTCAAAACACTTTTGACAAATTTGACTTTAAAAAACTATTTTACAATAACATAATTTTCCCATAATAGTTTAGACCAAATCAACTATTGCATTCTATCGCACAAAAAAGGGAATTTAGCTTAAAAAAATGTTTATTTTAAATTTTGTAACTTGGGAACACATTTTCAAAAAATAGAATTTATTAACTTTCACTTGAGAACATTTGATATTTTGTAACTAATTGAAAACATATTATGAATATTTTGGTACAGTTAATGGGCGTAATAAATAGATGAACTACATGGGGTAAGAATACATGCAGATAATTGGGAATAACATACACACACACACACACACATATACACATATATATATATATCAAAGCAATACCCTTTCAGGCTTAGAGTGTCGCAGAAATTATGCAAAAAATTAAGTAGGGATCCCTGGGTAGCTGCAAAGCTTTGGGTAGAAAGCAGCTCCTTTATATGGAACACTCTACAACACTACAGACACTGACAAAACTGCTCATCTTAAATGCCAATTTCTCTAGCAGAGTTTTTAAGCATAGGATTAGTATAGTGCCAACCATGCCGAGCCAGAAAAGTGACAAAGTCCTTTGCCTTTTTTGCAGCAAAGTCTCTTAGCATAGGATTAGCAAATGCATCAATGCCGAGCGAAAAAATGACATGGCAAAAGCTTTTTTCACTCCAGGCATAGGATTGATAAAATACCATCCACACCAACTTGGAGTGAATAAAAGCAGTCGCCGACACATGTTTCGCTGCGTTAGAGCTCATCAGAGAGACTTAGCATTGTCCAGACACAAGGGAGACCCAGTACAAGTCAAGTCAATACCCTTTCAGGCTTAGAGTGCTACATAAATTATACAAAAAAGTCAGTAGGAAACACTGGGTAGTTCACATGGATGCTCTAAAATTGCCCATGACTTTGGAGCAGTCTCTTCACAAAACTTTCCAAAAAAATGGTCTTCTGTCTCAGCTCCAAAATGGGAAAGTTTTGGGGGTGATCCGTGAAGCAGGGTCCGAGAAAAAAGAGGCGTCCCAAAACAGTTTTCCCCATTCATTATTCCATAGGAACTTTAAACTCATTTAGAGTCAACTACAGCCAAAACGCTTGAATGGATTTATACTAAATATGGCAGAAAGATAAATCTTGGTCCAGAAAGAATGCTTTCTGTGATTTGGTGTAAATCCATTCAGTAGTTTTGAGTAATTAAGGCTGAAATAAATTGTATATATCATGCTGTCGGAGGCTCTGTGGCCTCAACAGATCTCATGCAGAGATCTGATTGGCTGCCACCACATCAACACGGATGTGGCGACAGCCATCTTAGAACTCCTTTTTAAATTCTGCCACAAATTCATGTGATACTATAGACCTCCCCACCGCCCAGGGTCAGCCAGGGCATTTTTTTGAGGGAAGAGTGTGTGGCCCCCTCCCCAAGCCTCTGGGAGTTCCCTCCATGAGCCCCAATAGTTTTCCGGGACCCCCATCCCCTGGGGCTAAATTTCAATTCAAAAGGAGAGGGGGACCCAGGGCTAAACTTAACTTCGAGGGGGGGCACCTGGCGCCTCTCCCTGAGCCAGTAACGGCCCCGGAGACCACAACACCCCCAGGGCTCAAATACTGAGTCCCAGGGAGCCCACCACCAGCACACAGGATTTTCGCTGTCCGCAATAGCGCAGACAGGGAAACATATGTCTGCTCCTACCTGACAGCAGCATTTATAAAGCTCCCGCCAAAAGGGTACAAGCATGCCTTACCTGCCCGCTGGAAGGTGGGCAGTTAAGGTTTGTCTGCTCTCACTCAGCAGAAGCTTTAAAAATGTTCCCACAGGATGGGAGCAGACTTTTGTTTCCCTGCCCGTGCTCTTGCGGGCTGGGAAACACACATTACTTCACCCGGCGGGAGCAAATAAAAACAGCTGCTGCCGCCAGGTAGGCGGAATGCCGACTCCCACAGCACCCAGGATGGGTACATGCAGGGAGCCGGCTGGGGTTAAGGTGGCCCTGGGGCTTCTACTGCAGCCCCTAACTTACTGTTTGCTGGGTGCCGTTGTAGGGAACCGCGGCACCCACCCACAAGCGCCCCAGGGGAAAGGATCCCTGGGGCCTCCATAGGCTCAGGTAGGGGGCTGCATGCCCCCTCCCCTTAAAATATATATTTTGCCCCTGAGGGATAGGATCCCTGGAGCCATTATTGGCTCTGGAGGGTGGCCAGGTGCGCCCTCCCCTTAAAGGCCCCAGGGAATGGGATTCCTGGGGCCCTTAGTGGCTCTGGAAGGGTGTTTGCCCACCCATACCCTTATTTTAAATAAAAAGGGTCCAGGAGATGGGTTCCCAGGGGCCTTAGTAGCTCTGGGAGGGGTGCTGTGTGCCCCTCTCCCCTTAATAAAAAAAACAAAGGCCCTGAGAGAGAGGATGTGGAGTAACAACCAGAGCTGCCGACTGTGGTACTGGATAACCAGGTTCGAGTGTTGGCCTCGGCTCAACATCCTGTGATTCTGGGCCAATCGCTGAATCTCCCCATGCTTAAAAAACATAAATGAATGTGTCCTTGTGTAATGTAACTGGTGCCCATGTAAAGTCTTCCAATACCTTTGGGTCAAGTTCACACTACATAAAACTGTAAAATAAAAATAGGACTTGGGGAGAGGGGCTGTGACCCCATCTCCTTAGAACAAAATGTCAAAGGAAGTAGGGGCCATGCGGGGCTGTGAGCTAGCTTTACGTATGGTAATAACATAATACTCTACGTTAAATGAAACTTAGAAATTCACTGAAAAAAACAAAGGTTAAAGTAACGTTATAGTTAGGTGAAAATTTCAGTGACAACATAGCATTGAACATGTCCAACCACTGACATTCGCCAGTTACAGTTTCCTTAAGTATCTATAACTCGTGCCCTAAGGTAACTATAACTCACGCCCTCGCCATGCACTGCTAATTACCCCACATACTTCATCACTCATAACATCTTCTATGGCATCAATGTTAATATCACTGCAACATTTGCAATTAAATTATTGCTGAGAAAATGGCGTGACAGGGCACGAGTCAGTGGCAGCTGGTGATATTTGAAAGTGGTGAGGCATAAACGTTGGCCATGACTTTTATATAGCGAGCGATGTGAACAGGTTCAATGGATAAATCTGGAGTCCAGGGTGAGTCTCTAGAAAGAAATTAAAAAAAGCTTGGCAAATGGTGCATTTTAAAGTAAATTAATGTAGTGATAAAGCAAGGCTTATTAAGCAGTGGGAACATATAGTCTTGAAATATTAAACACATTAAAAACTGCCCCATATCGTCCTGCATTAATATGTTCAACAGTTACTGTAATGTGTAGGTTGTACAGCATGACAACTTTAGCCCTTTAAAATGTATGCTCGGCCAGTGTCTTGCACTGCATGCAGCATTAACTTTGGAAACATATGCTCTAACCAGACTTCGAGAAGCACCCAAAGCTGCTGGCTGCAACCAGTCATATAGAAATATGTGCAGGCAGGTCTTTAAGTGGGATGAAAAAAGTGGGGGCTCTCTATAAAGTAACATGTCAAATAAATTTCTGTGATTCCCATAGTGTGCCACCTGACCGGTATTTTGGTTTCTCTCTGAGATGTAATTGTAGCCAGATAAATGACACAACAACTGACATACACCTAAAGCCTGTCAGTATGATTGGCTTTGTCAATGGGTGTTAGCTGTTTAAGATATTTGAGTAACAACAATGATTTCTTATAAATAATTAACATTGGAAATGTTTAAGTTCCGAAATAGTGAGTCTGTGAATTGAATAGCATTGAGGCCTGTGGAAGGAGTTTTGGCCTCCAGCTATGTGTGCTTTATGTTAGATATGTATCCTCTTTTTCGCTGCATATCTTGTCCATCTGCACATCTTCAACCTCCTCTCTTTCCTCTTCAGCATCCTCTTTTCACTCTTCCCCAAATGCACTTCCTCATATCTCTGTCACTTCACTGCCCCCAACATGCACTGCACTCCCTCAAATGTAAGCACTTTCATTTCTCTTACTTTTGCCTTGCAAATATTTTGACATCTGTGTACCCCCTTCACACACATATCCACAGAATTTCAGTTGCAAATGGAATACATAAACATTGTTCTGTGTGCTCTGCAGAGAGGCCAACCCACTAACAGGCACTTTGTTTGGCTTCAGCCTTAGCACCTGCACGCCCAATCAAAGCCCCTCATAAACACCTGGCATGGCTCAAGCCTCAAAGTATGCACAGAATGAAATAAAGATACACAACAACACTAAAAAATAGCCAACTCTTGGGGAATGCAAGATTAAGTAAAGCATGTGAAATAAGAGAGGAACTAAAGTGCTGAAATGCATTCCCTCGACGTTTTTAACATTCATTGTTTGCAAGTCAATCCATGTTTTTGGCATCAGGGTTAACTTAGGTGCATGAAGACAGGGCCAGTTTTAATATCATACATCAGAGAACTGGCCACTGTAAGCACATGTTCCACAGTAAGCACATATCTCTCGCTTTGAGCTTGACTCGGATATTTGGATCCATTTCGCGGGTGAACAAATGCCACAGCTCCACTTTTAAAGCAGCGAGCGATCTGCAGCGAGGGTGTGGGGCGTCACTGTGGGGGAGGTTAGCATGATGAGGGGTCTCAGCACAATATACATAACACAACATTAGCTTGCAAACACTTACCATTACCGAGAACAAGGCACCGGATCAGAAGTTCTTGCATCCCTTCTCACGTATGATGAAAGGGTGGGATCTACGCCTTTGAATGACGGACATCTGAAACCATGCAGGGATGAAGTCTCCAATGCCCGAAACTGTGACGCTTATTGCGTCACTGGCCTACAGAGTGCATACAACCCTAGACCACAATGGCAATGAAGGGCTTTAAAACAGAAAGCCCTGTGTCGTGCATCACAGTTAAGAAAGTTGATTTACTGCCTGGTTTCCGTCTCCTGCTTCAGAGCGAGGCGGAGCAGGCAGCCTGAAACAGACAGCCCAGCCCAGACTTAACTACATCAATTTATTTAGAGATATGATCATATTTCTAAAGAAATCGATCTATTTAATATGTTTTTGTGTAAATGTGTAGGAATTTCAGAGGGGAGCAGGCCCCTGAGCCCTAATGGAGAAACAGCACCTGGTGCGAGTTATAATTACCTTAGGGCATGATTTATATTACTTGAGATAATAATAACTGGTGAATTTCAGTCGTTTTGTTCATTTAAATATATAGGCAGCTACGAGTATTGATCGCACCTAGCTTCGAGAACTCGAATCCTGAGATGTTAGGGGAATGGGCGGAGAGTAATTTGGAGGCTTCCAATTGACTAATCCCCATTCTTGTAAAATATGCAGACATTGATAAAACAAAGTTACCTCAAGAAATCAATGCGCTTACCAATCAACTTGACCAGCACCCATGGCAAGAGTTGATTAAACAATACAGAGAGGACACAGATGTCTGTTTGAAAAAACACAAAGGGCCACATGTATCAAAGTGAGGATTTGCGAATCCTAAATAGCGAATTTTAAGAAATCGCTATTTAGGACTCGCAAATCCCTATGCATGAAGGAATCGCAAAAAAAATTGCGATTCCTACATATTCCTTAATTGCGACTCGGAAATTGCGAGTCGCAATTAAGGAATAGCTACCCATTCATTCCTATGGGCCTAGAGTCCCATAGGAATGAATGGAATACATGCACAATTTGCGAGTACCAAATAGGTACTTGCAAATTGCGCATGCAATTTCAGAGTGCAAGGGGGCCAAAAGGACACCCTGTTGCACCCTGAAATTGAGATGTTACCACATGTTGTGCACATACATGCCTCAAGGGCATGTGTGTGTGTAACATGTAACTTTGAAAAATGCTCTTTAGTGCATTTTTCAAAGTTTTTGCAAATTACCATCAAGTTCAAATTGATGGTAATTTGCGATCCCTAAATGTGAATGCGCAATTTGAAATTGCATCATGCATTGCATTTAGGGAATCTCAATTTGCGATTCCCTAAATGCATTCGCAATTTAAGTAATAGCAAATTTTGCGATTACTTAAATTGCGAATTTGCATTTGGGTTGATGCATCCCAAGTGCAAAAATACGAGTCGCAAAGGGGCAGATTCTGCACATCTGCCCGTTTGCGATCGGTATTTTTGTTGATGCATGTGCCCCTAAGAAATTATCCAGGAGCGCAAAGCCCAGAAATTCATAAGGGATAAACAGGATTACGACAGGTCCCACATTTTTACATTTGCTTGGCATTTCAAAAGCATGAAAAGGCAAAAAATGATGGAAAGCATCGATCATTGCAGGAGCGGAAACCTGCTCATACTGAAACCAAGCTGAATTCCGATTTGGAAACCGATATGGATGACAGCAGGAAGAAGTTGGCACCTGTGGGTGAGGAAGGCAAGACATACATCATTGAAGAGTTGGATTTTTTTACGACTGAACAGGCACCAAACTCTCAGGCCAAGAGATCAAAGACACAAAAGCACAAAGGGAGGAAGCTCAAAAGTCAGAAGTGCTCCAAAGGTAAAATCCAACCTGAAAAAATCATGAAAACAAAAGTAAACAACTTGTGCAACGCTCAATCCATCATTAATCTATTGGATATAACTCTGAATGAAGCAGAGAAACAAATTCTATCCGTGGGTTTATTCATATTGTTCTGAAAGTACATTGAATTACAGTCAGACTCGAATTGACATTTTTAAGTTTATTTGTAAGCTAAAGCTGATTAAATTTCACATGCAAAAGGAGAAAAAACAGACTAAAGCACCACCGAGTGGTGGCCATGACCAATAACAATTGAAAAGTCTCCAATTTAGAGCTCAGAAAGGAACTAAGTGAACTTGAAAATGAATGTTTGGGGAATGTTAGATCAATTTCAGAGGAAAGTGTTATTGAAGTCCAAAATTTTGAATGTGTGGGGAAAAGTGGATTCAGTGTTTAGACCGCCATCAATGTTTTTACCGGTAACTCCACACGATGCGGTGGATGTCTTCAATTGATTACTAATCAGTTGTGTAAAATGCCTATACAAGGATGCAAACAAAAGAGCGATGCCTAACAAATCACATCAAAGAAAATATTGAGCTGTAATAACCAAACTGCAAACTGCAAACTGCGACAAGGGAGGAAACATTGTCCTCTGGCCAGCTGAGCTACACAAAAAAGAAGCACATGATCAAGTAAATAATGAAGAGTGTTATGTGAGAAGCAACTGCAATGATCTTGCACAGGGGAAGGTATGATACATGTCCGAACTAACAGAGTGGTGCAATAGTGGTCTATTGAGTGAGGATGAGCATCTATTTTTACGCAATGATCATCTGAAAACGCCATCACTTCCAAAAATTCACAAGAATCCGACTGTGCCACCAGGGAGACCGATAATATTGGCTCAAGGGAGTCTCCTTGAAAAGACGTCAAAATATATTGACTATTTTGTCCAAGATAACGTCAGGAGTCTACCATCATATATAAAAGATACTAGTGACTCTTTAAAATTGATTTATGACATTCAATGGGACAACCAATATTGTTAATTTCTCCTGATGGTTCAATGCTGTACACCAGCATCCGCTACTGCAAAGGGTTATGGGCAGTGAGGCATTTCTTGCAAACTCGCCCACTGGTACTATACAAACATACTCAAATGTTGATCGCAGTGATCCAATGGTGTTTGGAAAATAATGACTTCCCTTTTAAACAATGAGGTATTTCATCAGTTGCGTGACACTGCGACGGGCACCTGTTTTGTCCCCAGCTATCCATGTTTAAACATGGGCTGGTGGGAGGAACAGGGGCTTCTCATCTATCACAAAGAAATGTGGGATGAGCATGTTATTGTTTGGTCTCGATTCATCGATGATCTATTTGTGATGTGGAGTGGGTCAGATGAAATTGCGATGAGTTTTGTTAATGAAAATAACGCTAACAATCTGAACCTACATTACACTAGCCAAATAAGCAGGACAAGTGTGACATTTCTGGATAAGGTAGTCTTTATTCAAAACAACAAGATAAAAAACTACGTTGCATAGGAAGGAGACTGCAGGAAACACCACACTGCATGCATCAAGCTTTCACCCAAAACACACTAAAGAGTGCATTCCATATGCCGAAATGCTTAGGGCGAAAGGTAATCGCAGCACCATGTCTGACAATGTGGCATGTCAGAATGATAGGATGTTAAGATTTAACCAAAGAGGGTACAATTCCAAGTTACTGGAACAAACATGTGAGGTAGTCACCCAAAAAGAACGTGACACAATCCTTTTTTCTAAGAAAGAAAGGAAGCAGAAAAATAGTGGGTTTAGATTGATTACTACATTTAGCAATCAGGGTAAGACGATAGGGTCACTGCTACACAAACATTGGCAAGTGGTTAAATCAGACTCAATTATTGGGTCCAAACTGCCAAACAACCCACTAATCACGTACTGCAGAGCATATTCCATGAGTGGGACCCTGGTACAAAACAGCCCAGAGGTAAGAACATAAAAACATTGTTGACTTCTAGTAATGGATTCCCCAAATGTTCAAAGTGCAGGGCTTGTCAAATAAGGGTAAATACGACAGAATATTCAAACCACTTCCATGAAAAGGTATTCAAAATTAGAGGGGCTTTTAATTGCAAAACAGACTTTGCAATTTATGTCCTGACATACAGCTGCAGTTTACGTTATGTGGGCAGCACAGGTTTCTATATAGCACTGCCCCAGCATGCATTTCTGACAAAGCATGAAAAGTGTATTCTACCATGTGTGCTTTATTCAGTGCACTTTGACACACAAACACTGCTCTCATGTGACAGCAGTTTTGTTAGTAATAGATATGTTTTGCCTTGACCTCTGTGATAACCTCTGCCTGGATTTCCCATAGAAACCATCTCTAAACTATAAATGGCACCAAGCTTAGACACCTATGTCATTGTCTTTCTGGTAGGTGGCCTGGAGTTTGGACCGGAGTAGGGACGAAGGACATGTGGGATTAACTTTTTTAAGATGAAATGTTTACACTTTTTTTTAAGGTGGCGGTCTAGTGTGAAATATACTTTTTCTTGATCTCCTTGTGTGGGTTTATTGAATTATACACTGATTTGTTTACCATTTTACTGTGATGTTGTTTTACTGTTTGGGATGTAGTTTGCCCTGCACTAGGCTTTGGGTGTATTTTTTATGCATTTTTCACATTCTCACTAATGCTATGTTCTATGCTGGTGTATGTGTGTGTGTGTGTGCGTGTGTGCATGCGTGCGCATCGGTGTGTGTGTGTGTGTGGCCATTTTACTTTTTTCTCTATGCTTCCATCTGTGCTGGCCATGTGGCAACCACCATTTTGTGGAGTCAGTTAGTGTGTACATGCGCTTGTTTAATGGCTGTTTTGTCTTTGTTCTCTATGCCTCCTTCTTTGCTGTCCATTCAGTGTCTACCATTTTGTTGAGCCAGTTAGCATGTGTGTGTGTGTTTGGTGGCCATTTTATTTTTGTTTTGAAAGCCTCCTTCTTCAGCAGGCATGTGGTGGATTAGCTAGATTCCACCATTTTGTGAAGCCAGTGTGTGCTTCAATCCTTTTATTTCACTTTTAAAAGCCATTTTCCAGGAACAGAGACAGAAGTGGCCTATGACTTTTTTGTTCATTTTATTTTTATTTTTTCATGATCTATTTATTTGTGTTTGTAGCTGATGCAGTTGTTTTTATTCATTTTTTCGATTTTTGCCTGCCTCCCCTTTTGCGTAGCCAATGTGTCTGTGTTTGTGTGTGTGTGTTTGTGTTTGTGTGTGGTGGCAATTGTTGTCTTTGTTCTCTATGCCTCCTTCTTTGCTTAGCATGCGGCGACCACCATTTTGAGGAGTTAGTTAGTATGTGTGTGTTTGGTGGCCATTTTGACTTCGTTTTCCATGCTCATTTAGTGGGTGTGCTAGCTTCCACCATTTTGTGCAGCCAATGTGAGCTAAAATCCATTTATTTCACTTTTAAAAGCAAGTTTCTAGCAACATTAATATGCCTATGACATTTTTGTTCATTTTTTTCTTTTTTCCTGATATATTTATTTCTGCTTGTGGCTGATTTGAGTACAATGTTGTTGTTTTAATTTATTTTTTACATTTTTGCCTGCCTTCCTTAGAGTCCCAAGAGGCTCTGATGGGGTGCCAGCAATTATTTAATGCATTTTTAAAAACGTTTGCCTGTCTCCCCCGCCTCTCAGTGGGCCCTGGTGGGGCTCCTGCAATTATTTAATGTATTTATTGTATTTGTTCCCTGCACCCCCTGACTTCTGTTGTGGTCTCTTTCTCTGGGGGAACACAATCTTTGGGAAGATGCGGATGATGATGTCAATGATGACTTCACTTGTGTTACATTGGTTAGATTCGTTTTACAGCCCACGTTTCACTGACTTTTTTTGTTGCTTTGCTTGCAGGTGCTGCAGAAAACATCATACACTGTACTGATATGGAGAGAAGTCCACAAAGGAATCAGCAAACAGTGGCACCTGACACTTCCTGTGTTAAGTGCTTCTGTTCCTAGTGATAACTGCTAGTGTGTCATAAAGACCTGAAGGCCAGATTCCATTTTGTGCGCAATCGTTACATTAGCCTGTCTACCTTTGACCCAGATATCATATGTCCTTATCTTTTGAAGAACCTTGGAAAGAGTAAAATCATCTAGACAGTGACTTTGAAAAATACCTAAGGCGACCTAAGTCTGGGACAAGTCCCCTGTTATCTACATTTCAAGGTCAGAAAGTGAATGTATAATGTAAACAATGTAGTCTGAATTGACAAACTTTTGTCATACTGGTTTAAACTCGTTTGTCTTGAACTATATATTGGTTCATACCGGTTAAATCCAGAACTAAGTGGGAATTCCCCAATGTAGGGTAAATGTCAGTGGGTAATGCTATAAAGAAGCCATGAAGTGGCCACTGATTGAGAGATGCCTTTGCCCAAGATTATCGCACAAGGTCCTGCCACATATCCTTCCAGAGACTGCCATACTGATGTATGCCGAAGCATCTATTCCTATGCTGAGAGCTGATTCCAAGCCAATTTTGAGAGGAGAGAAGCTAAGCCTAGCTGATGTGTGTTTTCCTTTCGAGGCAACACTCTCTCCCGGCTAAAGCCCGATAATCAAAGCTTTTTCGCTGTGCACCGGTATGCAGTATGCTGAATCCCAAGAAACACCATAAGCAAGTTAACCACTCCATATTGTCATAGAGAGGTGCATAGAAGTAGTCTTTAGGGTGTTAGCTCACCAAAGACATTCCAACCATGTTAGCAATGTTCATATTGTTCTCACAGTTAGTGACATGCATTAGTGCTGCTTTAATTATTTTCTGTGTTGTTATTGCGCATGTACTAAGAAACACAATTAGATTGCTGAAATAAACACTTTTAAATATAAAGTGTATTTTTCTTAGTGCAATACTTGTGTGTGATATTCTAAATTACGAATGGGTTTGAATTACCACTGGATCCCTGATTCCATTTAAGGGACTGTTAATAACCCAGAAAGCATGAACCCCACATCAACCAGTATGTTGAGTGGGCTTGTGTGGGACCACAACAACTTAAACTTTCATGCTCAAGTATTGGTGCATTGAACCAAGATCAGGCACCCATGGCTGGGAAAGTCAAACATTGTAGTAGAACTAAGCCAGAGCATTAATTTACACAATAAGTGCTATCCAGTTGTCCCCAAGGAAGGAGGTTCCTCCAAGAAAGTGGCCAGTGGGAGGAGAAGAAGCTGCTTGCCACCATAGGCATCAAGCTCTCATCCTTTTTCAGGAAATGTCACATACCTGCTACATTGTCCTCTAGTCGGTCCTGCATCAACTGCACCACCCCCACCAATACCTAAGGTCATCTCTCTTAGTGCTGCAGTGATGGAGAGCAGTGAATCTGAAATGGCATTGTCTCAGTCACAGACCGACTCATCGCAGGAAAGTCAAGAACAGGTGCTGCAGTCAGATCTGAAATAGGAGCAGTACAGAAGTTTGAGGTTTCTCTTGAGTAAGATATTGATAAGTCTTTTCTTCTGCCATCGGCTTTGTGATCACCAGCAGGGAAAATAAAGAGTTACACTCCCATCTTCTCCAAGTCCCCTTCTGATGATCTTGACATGGATGAGACCCTGGCCGAGTCCGAGAGACTGTGGAAAAAGAAGGTTACTGAAAGCCTTGCCTTCAATAGGCTGTCTAAATGGACAATGCAGTGTTTAAATCAGAGAGTCCTGCATTGCCCTCTATTTTTTCACAGCTCTTAATATGTACTCTTTGTTTCTTACCACTGGGGACACGCTAGTGGAGGTGTGGAGGTTGAAGCAGTTGGATAAGCACCAGAATGTATGGCAAACGACTGTAACAACCCTGACAGGGCAACCAGTGGACAGGACAAGCAGAAAAAGACCCATAGAAAAGAGTGCTGTGTAGGACAGGTCCTGTCTTGACAATGTCAAAAAACAAAAAGAGCCTGTTTGCTTTATATGGACTAAATCTCCACATGTATGGGAAAGTGTTATGTTTTCTTATATAACCCTCACCCGCCAGGGTTTCCCCTTGGTGGCATGCTTCAACATTGGGTCCATCCCATTCCGCTGCGGAACAGGGCATGCTGCGACCTACGAGCTACGTGGTAGCACTTATAGATGTATATAAATGATAAAAACCAGTGAACAAATAGGAGTGGCGGTCTTTTATGTGAGGAAAAAAATACCTGCCTAGTAAGAAAAGTTTTATTTATTCAGATCTCTAGTCGATATGATTAAAAACAGGGAAAATGAAAGTCAAGGTAATCATGTCCCTGAGTTTCTATGCATCCCATTTGCATATAACATTTTGAGGCAGGTAAATGTTAGCGTCCACGCTTCTCTTCAGGCTAGACCAATGCAAACAGAAATGGTGGCTTGGAAATGGAACTGCTTCCGCGTTCCGAGCTGCAGATTATCAAGCTATAACACCAAATAGGTGCTATATGTATATATTTGATATCTTTAGCATGCAGATTGTGTGTAGCTATATGATATAAAAGGAGTGGCATCAGGGTGTTTAGTTCCTTGGTACTCAAGAAAAGCCATGGGGTACGGCTTGAAACATGTAGACCCTTAAAACTCAGGCACATAATTACCTTGACTTTCCCTTTCCTCGTTTTTAATCATGCTGACTAGAGGTCCGAATAAATAAAATGTTTCCTACTAGGCAGGTATTTTTATTTCTCACATAAAAGAGTCCCCCACTCCCATATGTTCACTAGGTTTCATCATTTATATAGATCTATAAGTGCTCCCACGCAGTTCGTAGGTCACAGCAGGCCCGTTCCGCAGCGGATTATTATGGACCCAGTCATGCAGTATGCCACCAAGGGGAAACCCTTATGGGTAAGGGTTATATCAGAAAGCATAACATTTTCCCACACAGGTGGAGGTTTAATCCTTTTAAAGCAGACGGGCTCTCTTTCTTTTTTGACAAATATTTGAAGGAGGACGAGCGTCTCTGTTCTGTCTTCTTCCTTTATGTCCCCTCTTTTCTTCTTGAAACCTGTCTAGGCAACAATCCTTGGGTGTTATCGAGCCGGCACTGAACTGGCTTATCTCTTTTCTCACTGACCGAACGTTCCAGGTATTTTCCCCAACGGCCAGTTCTGATACTCATCTCTCTCCTTATGGGGTACCCCAAGGTTCCATTCTTAGCCCTTTGTTATTCAACTTATATGTCAGGCCTCTGGCTGATATTGCAGAGGAGGCTGGGCTGTCCCTGTTCTCCTATGCCGATGACACCCAGATTATCTTCTCTCTCTCTACTGAAAGGGTGCCTGAGACATCTGCCCTCCAGTTGGGATTGAGTAAAATTGCTTCCTGGATGCAGGCCAATTTTCTCAAACTCAATGGAGAGAAAACCGAGGTTCTGATTCTGGGGAAGAATAAAGATCTTTGGGTTCCACAACACTGGCCTACTGAAATGGGTGTTCTTCCTCTGCCCTCCCGCCAAGTTCGCAATTTAGGCTTCATCATTGATGACTTATTATCTATGAGACAACAAGCCGTGAAGGTAGCCGCAACCTGCTTCACCATCCTGAAATGGCTTAAAAAGAGTATCTGGATGTTGCCCAGGCCTACTCAGAGAACCGTAGTCCAGGCTCTTGTCACCTCCAGACTGGATTACGGCAACGTTCTTTATCTGGGGACTAACAAGGATGTGACACGCAAGCTGCAGGTGGTACAGAACTCCGCTGCCAGACTGCTCTGTCAGGTCCCCAGAGCTGCTTCTATCTCTGGCTCTCTGCGTGACCTTCATTGGCTCAGGGTAGAGAACCGAATTAAATTCAAAGCCCTGAGCTATATGTTTAAGATTAAATCTGGAGTGGCTCCTCAATACCTGCAAGTTCTGGTCCACCCTTACTTGCTTTCACGCCGCCTTCGCTCTGCCACTCAGGCGAAATTCTCGGTCCCCCGAACTAGACTGTCTTGTATGGGTGGTCGATCTTTTGCCTGCTTAGGTTCCTCTTTATGGAACTCTCTTCCCGTACCGCTCCGCAACGAAATTGTTTATGAGAACTTCCGTAAATGCCTAAAAACTTGACTGTTTAATCAATAATTTCTCCTCTCCCTTTCTGTTCCTTTCAGGTTGGCGCCGGGAAACCCTTTTGGGTAGCTGGTGCGCCTTACAAATTAAATTAAAATAACATAACATAACAAGTGTGTCCACCTGCTTATTACTCTGAGAGATAAACTGTGCACATCTGGTTATCTGTTAGAACTGTGATAACTGTGATTATTTATGTGGTCATATACCACAAAAAGCTCCACTGGAGCTGATCTATAGACCTATTTGCCGTTCATAGCAAGTGAATTTAAAAATGGAAATAAGTAATAAAAAGGAAGGGAATGTTTATCAGGGGGATATGTCATTCCAGGTATTCCGCCAGTAATCTCTATGCTCAATCATTATCCACTTGCTAATAATGTGCACCCAGGCTTATGCTCAAGGTGAGACTGACGACAGCTGCGGAGAGCATGTAGCTTGCATAAATGACTCACAGATCATGAAAACATCCATCAAACAGTCTTCTCTCTCTTCTCTCTCTTTTCTCCTAACTCCATTCATCCACACTCATGCATCTTTACAACCCTGCTCCTTCTACACCTGTCTTTCTACTCCTCATAGTCTCTACATCTCCTTCAATACATTTTTCTCTATGTGTGTCCCACAAATTCACTGTCTCATGCGAACATCGGCCATATGAGGTTTGATGCTGGGCTTGGCCCCTTGCAACGACATGGTCCAGGTGTCGACACCAACACAAAATGGCAGATACCTCAGCTGGCAATATTGCTGAAAGCCTTTAACAGACAATCCATTTACCACAGGTCCACCAGTTTTAGAGCGTTACAAGACCTGTCAAATTTAAGACTAGGCTTACAATGCTGATTTATTATATTTGAGACCATTTTTGTGTACCTGGAAAAAATAATAAATGCCCCTGATGTGCATGGAAAAACTTTTTTTCGTGCCACAGACATTACTTCTTTATTGCTGTATATGTTTTTATTTAGATTCAAACATTACAGAGTGTGCCTCAATGAAATGGCAGCCCATTCAGCATTGCGTTTTTGCTGAAATTGAATCTGCCATATTATAAGAAGCAAAATCAGTGAAAGTCCCCTACTACAACAGTCTCAAACACTTAGGACCTGATTTCATAGAGGTAATTTTACACACATAGATATCCTCACGTGTAAATCGGCTACTGCATCTAGGTGTAAATTAACACTTTTTTGCTACTCACCATTTCTGAGCGTAGGTTACACCTAAATGTAAACTTACAGGTCTCCATCCAGTCAGTTCAGGGGGTGGAGACATCTATGACTGAATTTACAAATCTAACTTACTACAGGCAATTTTTCACGCGTACTTGGAGATATTCACCCATTGGGGTGATCTCCCTATGGGAAAATATAGTAAAAATTATTAAGACGTATTATTCTTTAAAAAAATTAGTAAACATATTTTAATATAAAAAAATGAATGTAAATAATTGAAAATATTTGTTACTAACAGAATTAATACAGAAAACGTTACAGCACATGAACTAATTACATTAAATGTATATTAAGTAATTATAATTCATTAATTAAAATATATTTATTTAATTTATAAAAAATATTTCTTAAAAAATCAGTTTGAAAATGTCCACCCACAGTAGCATTTTTCTTTTTTATTTAATATGTATTCCATTTTGTTAAACGTTATGGGCCTAATTACGATGTGGGGTGGACTTTAGTCCACCCGACACCGTCTGAGTCCTGGGACCGACCGACCTCCAGTCAGCGTTCCCGACCATTGGAGCATGCATTACAGTTGTAAACCAGCCGTAATGCATGCTCCCATAGGGAAATGGGAGGTGCTGTTCATCCCTGCAACCCATGGCAGGCACCTCAAAGTGCCTACCACGGGGTGCAGGGATCAACAGGGGTGCACCATAGGTTCCCCATCGGCCCCCAACTGGAGGCCGCACATAAGGGGGCCCTGCTGGAGGCTCCCAAACATGCTTTCCAACATGGTTTCCATGTCGGACAGGCCGGCATGGAAACCATGCCAGAAACCGGAACGGCCCGCCCTTTGGGATTACGAGCCAGTTCCGACTGGCCGACGGGCTCCTTGAGCCCATCGGAATCCAGCCAGAATCACCGGTCAGTTTAAATTCCAACCGGCTGATACATAATCAGCCGGTCGGAATTGAAACCGATGATGGGGGTCGGAAAGCCTTCCGACCTCCATCGTAATCGGCCTCATAGTGTTGAATTATTTTAAATTATTTTAAAAACTTGACAAATGTTTAAAAATGTATTTACATTTTATTTTTTAATCTTATTGTTGCATTTTAAAATAATAAAATAATTGCTGAATAATTATATATAATGTCTTAACATTAAACTCTCCCTCTCTCAATATATATAAATATATATATATATATATATATATATATATATATATACACATGTATATGTGTGTATCTATATATATGTAGATAGATAGATAGATAGATAGATAGATAGATTGATAGATAGATAGATAGATAGATAGATATAGATATATAGATACATGGATATATAGATGGATATCATTTAATATTATCTTCTATGTGGTCTTCTTATTTCCTCCCGCCATTTTTTTTCTATATGAGCAGTGCTTAATTTGTAAAAAAATAAGTGCCTGGGCCCTCATGAGGAGGCTGCTTCAGCTCGCATCACCCATTGCTCCTGCCAGCAGTGTCAATGACAATATGAAAACAACTATTAACTATCACACTCCTACAAGTGTGACAATTCAGACTATTCCAGGCCTCCAAAGGTATAAGAATTGTTTGGGCAGTAGGTATTACTCATTTTTAGGGTATATTGAATTCATAAACAGCTGTTGTTGTGTTCATCTCTAAATAAGACAAACAGCGCCACCATGTGGCTCACTGTCATAGGTGTCGAAGTTGATATTTAAGTGCCGGTGCCGAGCACTGAGAACCACCATCTCAAATTAAGTACTGTATATGAGTGTGTTGCAGGTCCTGTGTACACCCATGTGTGGTGCTTGACTTACTGCAGGGCTGAACTGGAGTAAACGTATTACTGTTTTGTCACCTTTAGGACTGTAGTAAAGTTAGAAGTGTTGTTTGTGAATAGCAATGTGCTTACTCTTTTGTGGGTGAGTATTTGTAGTAGCCTGTGCCTCCCTAAACCCTGCCTTACTTTCCCCTTAACCCCTTACATTTTATCACAGATTTTCTCTATTCTCTCACCACTCCCCTGATCCCTCTCACATTTAATACTAAGTAGTAAACTTGCATATGTGAAGATCACTTAATAAAAAAGAAAGGTTTGTGAATTTTATTTTGTACTAGGTAAGGGATACTAATGTAGCCCTACTTTATGTACCACAAAATCCAGGTTGTGAATCGGGTCCTAAGCAGGTGATCCGGCTTCCGGGGTCTGGCAGAGACAGGACCCCATCTGCTAATCTTAAAATGACCCTAAAGTGTTCAATCCAGTCACAATTCTTACAGGTGCTCAGTCCTTAATGAAACAGTCTTCACCTCTGCTGTCAGTACCAACATCACTTTGCAGCATAGTGTCCACATTCCCCCTCGATCATAGCCCTGCACTCTTATCCTACTTCTTTCTATCCTCTCCCTGTTCTCCTTCTATCTTTCATGCACTGCATCTCTTTAGCTTCTTTGTATTCCCTTTCCCCTCGCTCTCTATCCCCCACTTTCACCTCCTTCCTCACTCTCTCATTCTTTACCTTCTTTGTTCTCCTTATTACTCTAATCCTCTCCTTTTTCTAACATTATCTTTCATAAACTTTCCCCGTCTCTGTCATTCAACCCTTACTTTCATTTGCTCTTCTCTCTCTCTTTCAGTAATGTCATTCTCACTGCCCTGTATTCCACATGCATTCACTCTCTAACTAAATACTTCTCTTTTTCTCCATCCTCTGTACATTTATTTCTCTCTTTTTTACTCAATTCCTTTTTTGTGATTTCACTTGTAATTTCCTTACTTTATCTCACTTTCTTCTCTATCTCCTTCTCTCTTCATCTTCTCTCCATCACTTGGGACAGAACATTGCATTAAATGGATGAGCCGCTTTTCTATCCTCCAGTCCAATTTACTGGAGGGAAAGAAGAGCTGATACCCTGAACTTTCACATTTTAATTCCCTCAGTGGAGTTTGTTAGCAGGTTTATATGGATGTGACAGTAAGGCTGCCTTTGTGAGTTTCACAAATTTAGGAGCCAGGATACAGGGCCCTGTCCCTGCTTTCCCCTTTGTAGCTGTTTTTCTTTCCCTTCCTCCATCTATGTCTCTTATTTGCCTTCCTCACGTTTTCTCTATGTCAAAGTGTAGTGATGAAAAATAAGCCCTGGTTCCCAAAAATGAGTACTAGTGCCAACCTGCTACAGCCACATGAAGAAATTAATCACTATGAAAAATATGTCAGATTTCATAACAAGACTGGAGGCTACCATTATGCATATTTCTTTTAATGCTAACTCCAAGCAGCCACTTAGAAGCAATACATCATAAAGTGAAACAGATCTAGAATAAAATCTTCCAGATGTACAATAGCCATGCCCATGGGATAGTCTGCCTCTTTTAAATGCGGATCCAGGCAGATAAGTACACTTTCATGTATGACCTGTATCTTCCAGAATGCGCAACTACATCTGTATGTATGTTTTTTCAACTTAATTTGTATACCTTTCTGAATTGACTTGTGCCTCTTTGACCTCGAACTCATCTTAAATCTCGGCTCACACCTTAGCAACGGCCACACATGCAGCACACGGAAAATGCTGCGGTCAAATCCGATGCAAGCAACACCTCCGGACGCTGAGAAAAAACCCTCAGCAACGCCCTAATTTCATTCCTGACATGGACGGAGGAGATTACGACATAAAAGTGTCCTAGGCAACACCTCCATAACTACGAGGCTGCCCTGGGCGCTAATTAAAGCATTTCCCAGCTAACCCCCTGTAGTTGAGGGGCTGCCTGGGCAACGCAGTAAATCAACAGCTGATCACTCGCGAGCATATCTGACATCAGGAAGCCTGGCAGTTGGACGCTCCTGTGATCAGCTGCTGACTGCGACCGCAAGTACCCAAAAGCTATTTTTACACCAAAAATCTCACTTTACAGTAAAGGAGCATGAAATGTAAAAGACCTGATGTAACAAAGTCTTAATTTACATAAGCTCCTCTAACAAAGCCTTAATTTACATAAGCTCCTCTGAACCTTACTAATAAGTCAGGTTGCCTGCCTTCTAAGCCATCTATATATATTACTAAGTACTACAACCCGTAAAGGAATATAAAATCTAACATGTCTGATATAGAATCAGATGATCTTGAGGTACCTACCCCTAACATCAATAATGAAGACATTAAAAAGATTATTCAACAAGAGATGTGCTCCTGCTTGCGTGAATCACTCAACCAAGTCAAGTCAACCAAAAGACCTTTAATTGAGAAAGAAGATGGCACTATTGAAACCCAGAAAGGCCAAAATGGGGAATACATTAAAGAAAAACAACAGCATTGAAAGAACAAGCCCCATGAGCACATTGGGAGGTCTAAGCAGTAAGCACCTCAAATAATTTGGGAGGTCTACGCACCTCATCATATAAAGGAGATCTAAGCACCTCAAACTGTAAGGGAGGTCTACGCACCTCAAAAGTATCAGGTGTCCTAAGCGACACAACCTATCAAGGTGTCCAAAGCAGCACACAATATCTAAGTGCTCGTAATGATGCACAAGATCTTGAAATTGAACCACAAGGGGACCAAAACATGAACCTATTGGATGAATACATCCTTGACCTAGACCAGGATGATCTAGACTTTGAGTTTCCCCTATCAGAGGAAGAGCTCCCTTCATCCCCTAAAGAAATTATAACCAACCCTCTGGGTGAGGAGATGTTCCCTCCACATAATATCAGACACCCGAGGAGCTCAGAATGGTGGCCCCAAGATCACATAGCCAAATTCATAAAAAGATGGATTAGGAATCACCTAGAAAGAGAAACACAAAATATCCTGAGGGCAGAATGTCCCAGACCAGTGATTCAAGAAAAGGTATGCCTGACACCCAACCTCGACCCAGAATTAATCAAATTCCTATTCAAACTGGGTAGAGGCACCAGGAAGGGCATGGAAAGGTCACTGACGGCCTGCCAGGATCGCTTACTTGATATTTTAGGCCCGCTGACTGGAATAATTGGCATGGCGGAAGGCAGCTATATTAATGGTACACCGTTAGACTTAGATCTACTAAGAGGATTTAAGTCAGAGAACCCTGATCCTATTAGGGAACACGAATGCAGGGATAAATGCAGAGCAACAAAGAGTAGCCTTTACCAAGATCAACCCTAAGCTGAGAGACATGGCTGACAAAGAACCCTCAGCATACCCCAAAGGACTCCTATTCGAAGAGGACATGATCAAGACCTTAGGCAAATACGTTGCAAACTTCACAGCCCTAGAAAAGGCTCAGAACAGCATGCGTTGAGTATTCAACCCTAGTGTTTTTGCCAGAGCCGGCACTGCCGTGCCACCATAGGCCCTACTACAGACAACGAGGATTCGGTCGACCTTACCAAGCAAATATCCCCCCACCATTCTACCCCCAGAGAGGAAAACCCTACCACTCTAGAGGATTCAGGTCTTGCAGACAAGGCTCCAGTAATTTCCAGAGTGAGCACCAACACCCCTCATTCTTCTTTTTTTCCCAGGAAAGGTGGGAGGTCGACTCAGATTCTTTTTGCAGACTTGGAAAACAATTACACAAGACCCCTGAGTTTTAGAAACCATTCAAGGCTTCAAAATAGAATTTTCAAAAACACCGACACAATCCTCACCCCCAAAAAACCTGGTACTGACCACAGAACAACAGGAAAAAGTAGAGGAAGAGGTAATGTACATGATAGAGGAAGGAGCAATTATAGAAGTACCATGGGATCCTATGAAATTCGTAAGCACTCTCTTTCTGGTAGAGAAAAAAGACAAGGGTTGGAGACTAGTCAAAAACCTGAGAGAATTGAACAAATCTCTCATATACAGACACTTCAAAATGGAAGGTATTCACCTCCTGAGAGACATGCTTCTAGAAAAGGACTGGCTAGTGAAGTTGGACTTGAAAGATGCCTACTTCACAAAATCCCCATGGCCTCAGAGTTCCAACCATAATTCCAATTCACATGGAACTGTCATCTATTCCAATTCCAATCTCTCCACTTTGGGCTATCCTCTGAGGGATACAACTGATTGTCTATCTCAACGACATTCTCATTATGTCCCAGCACCCCTCTCATATTCTTCAAGACCTGAATACAGCAGTAAATGTCTTAGAGAGCCTTGGCTTCATAATGAATTAAGAAAAATCTATCCTGAATCCCTCAAAATCTCTGGAATTCTTGGGATTCACAGTTGACACAGTAAAATCACTTTTGCTATGACCCAAGAAGAAAATCACGTAAATATGCAAAGAAATACGACTTGTATTAAAACGAGACCTCTTGTCCCTAAGAGAACTAGCCAGACTCCTGGGCCTCCTATCTTCCTCTATCCAAGCTATCTTTCTGGGTCCTTTCCATTATCGAGCCCTTCAAAGTGTGAAGGCGAAAGCCCTCCGTGCTGGACTATGGTACGGACATTCCAACTGCAGAAATATTTCAGCTGGATGCCAGACCCCGGTGCTCAAGCAGTCAATGCCTTTCTCCAACCATGGAAAGCAATTCGAGCATACGCATTTCCCCCATTTGCAATGCTCCAGAGAGTCCTCCAGAAAGTTAGACAAGACCAATGCTCTTTAGTACTAATAACCCCTTTCTGGCTATCCCAGGCGTGGTTCCCGACGAGTTTGGAATTAGCCTGTGAAGTACCCTTTCTACTTCCAGCCACGGAAGGCTTTTTAAGAGACATAGACTGAAGGGAACATCCCCTAGTCCAGACAGGGACTTTGAACCTTCTTGCCTGGAAAGTCTCAGGAAATCTAATGAAATCACAGACCTTTCAAGCCAAGCTACTATACTCCTCCAAGAGGCATGAGATCCTGGAACCCACTATAGATACAATGGGATCTGGAGAACTTGGATACGCTGGTGCCTGGAGAAGAACCTGGATTCCGTGGAGGCTCCTATCGTACATGTAACAAACCTTTTAGCTGAACAATATGAGAGAGGGCTTACTTACAGATCAATTAATTGCTACAGATCAGCTATTTTAGCAGGCCATGCTCTAATAAATGGCAAGACCAGAGGGAAAAATGCCATAATATGCAGAATTATGAAAAGTATCAGACTAAGGAGACCACCTAAACCTAAATATGAAACCCTATGGGATGTTAAGTTACTACTAGACCTTTTTACTACCTGGCCTGGGAACAGATACCTAGATAAGAAGAGACTTTCCATAAAACTAGCCTCTCTAATTCGCCTAATCTCTTGCCGTAGAGTATCAGACGTTAAAGCACTAGAAGTAACTAATAGAGTCTATGACGCCTTTGGTGTCAATTTTGAGATTAATAAGAGAACTAAGACTATGTCAGATAAAATTTTCTACCCAAAGTTTAACGCATGCAAAAACCTTTGTGTGGTAGATTGTATGAAAGAATATGATGCAAGAATGAGCGAACATTGTGCGCATGGTGTTAACCAACTACTTATCTCGTTTATAAAATTCTTCAAACCCATTACATCAACTTCTATAGCAAGATGGGTTGCAATCAGCTGGTATTGACCTAAAAAGGTTCCAGGCACACTCAATAAGTGGGTGCTATGGCTAGTGAATCATTTTGGAAAGGGGGTAAACGAGATGACATTCTTAAAGCAGCTGATTGGTCAAATTCTAACACTTTTGCTAAACACTATTGTAAACCTATTGAACATATGTCAGATGTAGTGTTACTAAACTACCAACATGCATAATGGTAGCCTCCGGTCTTGTAATGAAATTGCGATTCTCCTAATATCATGACAGGAGAATCTGGATTTCATTAAAGACACGGAGGCTAACATTATCCCACCCTTCCCCTCCTGTGGGCGGATAAATAAATTAATTAACAATAGATGCATAATTTATGATACAACCTTTATTCAATGTATTGTTGAAAATTTCATACAAACTTTATTCAATGTATTGTTGAAAGTTTGATACAACCTTTTTTTCAATGGATTGTTAAAAATGTCATATAACTTGCCCTCTTTGATATTACACCTTTCTCAGTTACATGACAACAGAGCACTTTTACTCTTTCTTATTTCAGATAACTAAACATAACTGATTCATCTATACTGCTGTTTCCGCAAGGCAGATGTTCAGAAAGAATTAACTCTGTGTCCCCTTCATTCAATCTTCATTGTTTCTATCCGTTTAGAATGCACAACAAACAAAGAGAGAAAAAAGAAGAACAATAAAGAAAATGTTATACAGAAGAAGACTTACCTTATTACCTCGCATTTAAAAGAGGCAGACTATCCCATGTGCATGGCTATTGTACATCTGGAAGATTCTATTCTAGATCTGTTTCACTTTATGATGTATTGCTTCTAAGTGGCTACTTGGAGTTAGCATTAAAAGAAATATGCATAATGTTAGCCTCCGTGTCTTTAATGAAATCCAGATTCTCTTGTCATGTTATTAGGAGAATCACAATTACTGTTTATACAGTGACAACATAACATTAAATATGCCCAACCACTGACATTCGCTAGTTACAGTTACCTTAAGTATCTCTAACTCATGCCCTAAGGTAACTATAACTCACGCCCTTGCCATGCAATGCTAATTATTGCTGAGAAAATGGCATGACAGGGCACGAGTTATAATTACCTTAGGGCATGATTTATAGTTACTTGAGATAACAATAACTGGTGAATTTTGGTGGCTTTGTACCTTTAAATATATAGGGGCTACAAACATTGATCGCACCTAGCTTCGAGAACTCGAATCCTGAAATGTTAGGGGAATGGGCGGAGAGTAATTTGGAGGCTTCCGATCGACTAATCCCCATTCTTACACAAAGTCACCGCAGGAAATCGATGCACTTAACAATTAACTTGACGAGCACCCTCAGCAAGAGTTGATTAAACAATACAGAGGCAGATGTCCATTTGAAAAAACAAGAAAAATTATGCGGGCGCGCAAAGCCCAGAAATTCATAAGGGATAAACCGGATTATGACAGGTCCCACATTTTTACATTTGCTTGGCATTCCGATACCATGAAAAGGCAAACAATGATGGAAAACAACAGATCGTTGCAGGAGCGAAAACCTGCTGATACTGAAACCAAGCTGAGTTCCGATTTGGAAACCGATACGGATGATAGCAGGAAGAAGGTGGCACCGGTGGGTGCGGAAGGCAAGACATCCATCATTGAAGAGTTGGATTTTTTTACAAATGGACAGGCACCAAACTCTTAGGCCAAGAAATCAAAGGCACAAAAGCACAAAGGGAGGAGGCTCAGAAGTCAGAAGTGCTCCAAAGGTAAAATCCAACCCGAAAAAATCATGAAAACGAAAGTATCGGATATAACTCTGAATGAAGCAGAGAAACAAAATCTATTCCTGGGTTTATCGTATTGTCCTGAAAATACATTGAATTACAATCAGACTCGAATAAACATTTTAAAGTTTATTTGTAAGCTAAAACTGATTAAATTTCACAAGCATAAGGAGAGTAAACAGACTAAAGCACCACCGAGCGGTGGCCATGACCAATAACAATTGAATGTCTCCGATTCAGAGCTCAGAAAGGAACTGAGTGAACTTGAAAATGAATGTTTGGGGAATGCTGGATCAATTTCAAAGGAAAGTGTTATCGAAGTCCAAAAGTTTGAATGTGTGGGGAAAAGTGAATTCACCGTTTAGGCCGCCATCAATGTTTTTACCGGTAACTCCACACGATGCGGTGGATGTCTTCAATTGATTACTAATCAGTTGTGTAAAATGCCTATACAAGGATGCAAACAAAAGAGCGATGCCTAACAAATCACATCAAAGAAAATATCGAGCAGTAATAACCAAACTGCAAACTGCAAACTGCGACAAGGGAGGAAACATTGTCCTCTGGCCAGCTGAGCTACACAAAAGAAGCACATGATCAAGTCAATAATGAAGAGTGTTATGTGAGAAGCAACCGCAATGATCTCACACAGGTGAAGGTATGATATATGCCCGAACTAACAGAGTGGTGCAATAATGGTCTGTTGAGTGAGGATGAGTTTCTATTTTTACGCAATGATCATCCTAAAACGCCATTTTTGCACTTACTTTCAAAAATTCACAAGAATCCGACTATGCCACCAGGGAGACCAATAATATCGGCTCAAGGGGGTATCCTTGAGAACACTCAAAATATATTGACTATTTTCTCCAAGATCACGTCAGGAGTCTACCATCATATATATATAAATAAAAGACAATAGTGACTTTTTAAAATTGATTTATGACATTCCATGGGACAACCAATAACTGTTAATGTTTGCTGATGTTTCAGTGCTGTACACCAGCATCCGCCACCGCGAAGGGTTACGGGCAGCGAGGCATTTCTTGCAAACTCGCCCAAATAATTACTTCCTTTTTAACAATAAATTATTTCACCAGTTGCGTGACACTGCAACGGGCACCTATTTTGTCCCCAGCTACCCATGTTTACACATGGGCTGTGGGAGGAACAGGTGCTTCCCATCTACCACAAAGAAATGTGAGATGAGCATGTTATTTCTTGGTCTCGATTCATCGATGATCTATTTGTGATGTGGAGGGAGTCTGATGAAATTGTGTTGAGTTTTGTTAATTAAATAAACACTAACAATCTGAACCTACATTACACTAGCCAAATAAGCAGGACAAGTGTGACCTTTCTCGATAAGGTAGTCTTTATTCAAAACAACAAGATAAAAAACTACGTTGCATAGGAAGGAGACTGCAGGAAACACCACACTGCATGCATCAAGCTTTCCCCAAACCACACTAAAGAGTGCATTCCATATGCCGAAATGCTTAGGGCGAAAGGTAATTGCAGCACCATGTCTGACAATGTGGCATGTCAGAATGATAGGATGTTAAGATTTAACCAAAGAGGGTACAATTCCAAGTTACTGTAACGAACATGTGAGGTAGTCACCCAAAAAGAACGTGACACAATCCTTTTTTCTAAGAAAGAAAGGAAGCAGAAAAATAGTGGGTTTAGATTGATTACTACATTTAGCAATCAGGGTAAGACGATAGGGTCACTGCTACACAAACATTGGCAAGTGGTTAAATCAGACTCAATTATTGGGTCCAAACTGCCAAACAACCCACTAATCACGTACTGCAGAGCATATTCCATGAGTGGGGACCCTGGTAAAAAACAGCCCAGAGGTAAGAACATAAAAACATTGTTGACTTCTGCTAATGGATTCCCCAAATGTTCAAAGTGCAGGGCTTGTCAAATAAGGCTAAATACGACAGAATATTCAAACCCCTTCCATGAAAAGCTATTCAAAAGGTATTCAAAATCAAAGGGGCTTTTCATTGCAAAACAGACTTTGCAATTTATGTCCTGACATGCAGCTGAAGTTTACATTATGTGGGCTGCACAGGTTTCTATATAGTACTGCCCCTGCATGCATTTCTGACAAAAGCATAAAGAGTGCATTCTAGCATATGTGCTTTATTCAGTGCACTTTGAGACACACACTGCTCCCCATATGACAGCAGTTTTTTGGGAATAGATATGTTTTGCCTTGACCTCTGTGATAACCTCTGCCTGGATTTCCCATAGAAACCATCTCCAAACTATAAATGGCACCAAGCTTAGACACCTATGTCATCGTCTTTCTGGTGGTTGGCCAGGTGTTTGGACTGGAGTAGGGACGAAGGACATGTGGGATTAACTTTTTTCTCTAGGCCTCCTTCTGTGCCGGCCATGTGGCAACCACCATTTTATAGAGTCAGTGTGTGCATGTGCTTGTTTGGTGGCTGTTTTGTCTTTGTTCTCTATGCCTCCTTCTTTGCTGTCCATGCAGCGTCTATCATTTTGTTGAGCCAGTTAGCATGTATGTGTGTGTTTGGTGGGCATTTTATCTTTGTTTTCAATGCCTCCTTCTTCAGCAGGCATGTGGTGGATCAGCTAGATTCCACCATTTTGTGCAGCTAATGTGAGCATCAATCCATTTATTCCACTTTTAAAAGCAAGTTTCAAGCAACATTGATAGAAGATTCCTATGACATTTTTGTTCATTTTTTTCTTTTTTCCTGATATATTTATTTGTGTTTGTGGCTGATTTGAGTACAACGTTGTTGTTTTAATTCATTTTTTCAATTTTTGCCCGCTTCCCTCTGCCTCCCATAGAGTCCCAAGGGGCCCTGATGGGGTGCCAGCAATTATTTAATGCATTTTTTTTTTAAAAAGTGTGCCTATCTCCCCCGCCTCTCAGAGAGTCCACATGGGCCCTGGTGGCACTCCTGCAATTATTTAATGTATTTATTATATTTGTTCCCTGCACCCCCTGACTTCTATAGGGGTCTCATTCCCTTGGGGAACACAAGCTTACCATTTATGTTGTAATGTGAAAAAATAGTTTATACATGTTTTGGGTGCACTATTGTTAAGCGTTTGGGGTGATGCGGATGATGATGACAATGATGTGACTTCACTTGTGTTACATTGGTTAGATTCTTTTTACTGCCCACATTTAACTGCCTTTTTTGTTGCTTTGCTTGCAGGTGCTGCAGAAAACATCACACACAGTACTGACATAGTGAGAAGTTCACAAAGGAATCAGAAGACAGTGGCACCCGAGACTTCCTCTTTTAAGTGCTTCTGCTCCTAGTGCTAACTGCTAGTGTGTCATAAAGACCCAAAGGCCAGATACCATCTGTCCTTATCTTTTGAAGAACCTGTGAAAGAGTCAAATCATCCAGACAATGACTTTGAAAATTACCTGAGGCTTACAAGTACCCTGTTAGCTCCATTTCAAGGTCAGACAGTGAATGTATCATGTAAACAATGTAGTCTTAATAGGCAAACTTTTGAAATACTGGTTTAAACTAGTTTGTCTTGAACTATATATTGGTTAATACCGGTTATATCCAGAATTAAGTGGAAATTCCCCAATGTAGGGTAAAGGTCAGTGGGTAATGCTATAAAGACCCCATGAAGTGGCCACTGATTGAGAGATCTCCTCGCCCAAGATTATCGCACGAGGTCCTGCCACATATCCTTCCAGAGACTGCCATACTGATGAATGCCGCAGCATCTATTCCTATGCTGAGAGCTGATTCCAAGCCAAATTTGAGAGGAGAGAAGCTAAGCCTAGCTGATGTGTGTTTTCCTTTCGAGGCAACACTCTCTCCCGGCTAAAGCCCGATAATCAAAGCTTTTTCGCTGTGCACAGGTATGCAGTATGCTGAATCCCAAGAAACACCATAAGCAAGTTAACTACTCCATGCTGTCACAGTGAGGTGCATAGAAGTAGTCTTTAGGGTGTTAGCTCGCCATGTTAGAAATGTTCATATTGTTCTGAATGTTAGCGACATGCATTAGTGCTGCTTTAATTATCTTCTGTGTGGTTATTGCGCATGTACTAAGAAACAGGATTAGATTGATAAAATAAACACTTTTAAATACAAAGTGTATTTTTCTTAGTGCAATACTTGTGTGTGATATTCTAAATTGCGAAATTGGGATTGAATTACCACTGGATCCCTGATTCCATTTAAGGGACTGTTAATAACCCAGAAAGCACGAACACTACTTCAACCAGTAGATTGAGTGGGGTTGTGTGGGGCCACAACAACTTGAACTTTCATGCTCAAGTATTGGTGATTTGAACCAAGTTCAGGCACCTATGGCTGGGAAAGTCAAACATTGTAGCAGAACTAAGCCAGAGCATTAATTTACACAATCTGTGCTATCCAGCTGTCCCCAAAGAAGGAGGTTCCTCCAAGAAAGTGGAAAAGTGGGGAGGAGAAGAAGCCGGTTGCCACCACAGGCATCAGGCCCTCATCCTTTTCCAGGAAATGTGACATACCTGCTACATTGTCCTCTAGGCATAAATAGACTGAGTATCAGCCCTGCATCAACTGCACCACCCCCACCAAAACCTTAGGCCATCTCTCTTAGTGCTGGAGTGACTGCAGTCATGGAGAGCAGTGAATCTGAAATGGAATAGTCTCAGTCACAGACCGAATCATCGCAGGAAAGTCAAGAACAGGAACCGCAGTCAGATACAGATCTTCCGGAAGTAGGGGCAGAACAGATGTTTGAGGTTCCTCTTGAGTGAGATGTTAAGAAGATGGCTCCTCTCCCATCGGCTTAGTGATCCCCAGCAGGGAAAAGAAAGAGTTACTCTCCCATCTTCTCCAAGTCCCGTTCTGATGATCTTGACATGGATTGGACCCTGGCGGAGTCCGAGAGTCTATGGAAAAAGAATGTTACTGAAATCCTTGCCTTCAATAGGCTGTCTAAATGGACAATGTAGTGTTTAAATCAGAGTTCTGCATTGCCCTCTAGGTTTTTACAGCTTTTAATATGGACTCTTTGTTTCTTACCACTGGGGGCACGCTAGTGGAGGTGTGGAGGTTGCAGCATTTGGATAGGAATCAGAATGTGTGGCAAAAGACCCACAAAAGACTGTAACAAACCTGACAGGACAGCCAGTGGACAGGACAAGCAGAAAAATCCCCATAGAAAATAGTGCTGTGTAGGACAGGTCCTGTCTTGACAATGTCAAAAAACAAAAAGAGCCTGCCTGCTTTATATGGACTAAACCTCTACATGTACGGGAAAGCGTTATGTTGTATTATATAACCCTCACCCACCAGGTTTTCCCCTTGGTGGCATGCTCCATCATTGGGTCCATCCCGTTCCGCTACGGAACAGGGCATGCTGCCACCTACGAGCTATGTGGCAGCACTTATAGTTGTATTTAAATGATTTAAAAAAGTAAATAAATAAGAGTGGGGGGGTCTTTTATGTGAGGAAAAAAATACCTGCCTAGAAGGAAAACATTTTATTTATCCGGACCTCTAATCAGTATGATTAAACACGGGAAAAATGAAAGTGAAGGTAATCATGTCCCTGAGTTTCTATGCACCCCATTTGCAAATAAGCATTTCGAGGCATGTACACGTTAGCCTTCACGCTTCTCTTAAGGCTAGACCACCGAAAACAGAAATGGCGGCTTGGAAATGGAACTGCTTCCGCGTTCCGAGCTGCAGATTATCAAGCGATAACACCAAATAGGTGCTATATGTATATATTTTATATCTTTAGCATGCAGAGTGTGTGCAGCTATATTATATAAAAGGAGTTATATCAGGGAGTTTAGTTCCTTGGTACTGAACAAAAGCCATGGGGTACGGCTTGAAACATGTAGACCCTTAGAAACTCAGGCACATAATTACCTTGACTTTCCCCTTCCCCGTTTTTAATCATACTGACTAGAGGTTGGAATAAAGAACATTTTGCCTACTAGGCAGGTATTTTTATTTCTCACATAAAAGACTCCCCGCGCTCCTATTTGTTCACTAGTTTTCATCATTTATATAGATCTTTGAGTGCTCCCACGTACTCTGCAGGTCACAGCAGGCCCCATTCCGCAGCGGAACAGGATGAATCCAATGATGAAACATGCCACCAAGGGGAAACCCTTATGGGTAAGGGTTATATCAGAAAGCATAACGTTTTCCCACACAGGTGGACGTTTAGTCCATATAAAGCAGACGGGCTCTCTTTGCTTTTTGATAAATATTAGAAGGAGGAGGAGCCCCTCTGGTCTCTCTTCTTCCTTTATGTCCCCTCTTTTCTTCTTGAAACCTGTCTAGGCAACAAGTGTGTCCACCTGCTTATTACACTGAGCGATACACTGTGCACATCTGGTTATCTGTTATAACTGTGATAACTGTGATTATTTATGTGGTCATATACCACAAAAAGCTCCACTGGAGCTGATCTATAGAGCGATTTGCTTTTCAAAGCAAGTGAATTTAAAAATGGAAATAAGTCATAAAAAGGAAGGGAATATTTATCAGGGGGATATGCCACTCCATGTGTTCCGCCAGTAATCTCAATGTTCAATCATTATCCACTTGCTAATAATGTGCACCCAGGCTTATGCTCAAGGTGAGACTGACGACAGCTGCGGAGAGCATGTAGCTTGCATAAATGACTCCCAGATCATGAAAACATCCATCAAACAGTCTTCTCTCTCTTTTCTCCTAACTCCATTCATCCACACTCATGCATCTTTACAACCCTGCTCCTTCTACACCTGTCTTTCTACTACTCATATTCTCTACATCTCCTTCAATAAATTTTTCTCTATGTGTGTCCCACAAATACACTGGGGTCGATTCCGATTCGGGTCGGAAATCTCTCCGACCGAGCCGGACCCGGAGAGATTTCCGACCGAATCGGACCCTAGCAGCCCGACCGAACGAGTACGATGCGCACGTATGCCATCGGACTCGAGTCGGTCGGACTCCCATTGAAGTCAATGGGAGCCTGTCGTACAACGGGTACGCGGGCTCCCATTGACTCAATGGGTGCGAGGCGGACAAGGGCGCCCCCTACAGCGTGTACGCGGCGAAGCGACTCGTGACGTACACGCACAGGTAGGGGGGACCCATGGGTCCCCCCTGTGTGCGACTTGCGCGGCTACGCGTACAGGGGGGTCCGACATAGACACCCAAAGTACGGCTCCGACTGCTTCTTCGGGCCGGACGGCGCGAGTCGGTCGGACTGCTCGCGGCGCGCATCGTACTTGCCCGGCCGGGGAACGTCTCCATTGCGAGGTGCGCTGCGCATCCGTGCGAGTCGGTCGGTGCGGTTGGGACGGGCGTACGAGTCGGTCGGCGAATTTGCACGCGCTCGCATCGTACTCGTTCGGCCGGACGCACAAACTAATCGGTCGGGAATAAGGCCTCCGAATCGGATCCGGTTCAGCCGAATCCGATTCGGTGCCCTACCGGCCGAGATCGGAATCGGCCCCACTGTCTCATGCGAACATCGGCCATATGAGGTTTGATGCTGGGCTTGGCCCCTTGCAACGACATGGTCCAGGTGTCGACAACAGCACAAAATGGCAGATACCTCAGCTGGCAATATTGCTGAAAACCTTTAACAGACAATCCATTTACCTCAGGTCCACCAGTTTTAGAGCGTTAGAAGACCTGACAAATTTAAGACTGGGCTTCCAATGCTGATTCATTATATTTGAGACCATTTTGTTGCACCTGGAAAAAATAATAAATGCCCCTGATGTGCAGGGAAAAAACATGTTTTCGTGTCAGGGACATTACTTCTTTATTGCTGTTTATGTTTTCATTTAGATTTAAACATTTCAGAGTGTGCCTCGATGAAATGGCAGCCCATTCAGCATTGCGTTTTTGCTGAAAGTGTTTCTGCCATACTGGAAGCAGAAAAGTCAGTGAAAAGCTCCTACTACAGTAGTTTCAAACACTTAGGACCTGATTCATAGGGGTAATTTTACACACATAGATATCCCTACATGTAAGTCTGCTACTGCACTTAAGTGTAAATTTACACTTTTTTGCTGCTCATCAATACTGAGTGTAGATTTACACCTAAATGTAGACTTACAGGTCTCCATAAAGTCAGTTCAGGGAGTGAAGACATCTATGACTGAATTTACAAATTTGTTACTAACAGAATTATTACAATAAAATGTTACAGCACAAGAACTAATTACATTAAATATGTATGAATTAATTAATTAATTAATCCCACCCACAGTAGCATTTTTCTTTTTATTTAATATGTATTCCATTTTGTTATACTTTATTTGTTGAATTATTTTAAATTGTTTTAAAAACTTAATAAGTTTAAAAATATATTTACATTTTATTTTTAAATCTAACTTATTGTTACATTTTAAAATAATAAAATAACTGCTGAATAATTATATATAATGTCTTAACATTAAACTCTTTCTCTCTCTCTTTCTCTCTCTCTCTCTATATATATATATATATATGTATACATATATATATATATATACATATATATATATATTCCTTAATGTCGCTCCCTCTCAGACCACGGACCCGTGGAAGGTGGAGCATGTGCCGGCGAAGCAGACCGGCAAAAGTATCAATCGAAGTCCAAACCCCTCAACGGGAATAACGCACTCTCAGGACAAACCACAACATGATATGCTCAAGAATTAGGATTTAATGGCTCCTCGTAACGCGTTTCGGCTGACCTGCAGCCTTGCTCACACGTAGAAAACCAAACATTGTGAATGACATAAATACCGAGTTTCAAAATAAACAAAGGACTTCAATACATGTCTATATTCAGAACACACGCCGGCCATCTTGTAATGATATGGCTTGTGCGTACTTGCGACCTCAGGTATGAACACACAAGAAAAAAAGTAAAGTTTTAAGGAAAACAGGAAAGTGTAGTACATAAATTCTGCATGCAACATTATTCGGATTATTAATAATAACAGAATTCATCAATATACAAATTTTGCAAAAAATCATAGTTCATGCCATTTAAGCCATCTACAAATGTTGGTATCGTAACATGTGTAAACCCCAGTGTGGGACAATAAAGTTAGATTGAGAAAAAATATATCTTAGAGATTTGGGGAATTCTGCCCCGTGGTAATCTGTCAGGAACCACCTTTTACATTGGGATAATTACTATGGGCACTGGCCCGGTATTAATGACATCTCTTCTGCCATCACACTTGTGTACAATAGCCGAGAACACTAGTCCTACTACTAAAGGTGAGTGAGTGATTGTGACACCCACTTGGAGGTTCTTTGCATGCTATTTCTACATATATATTCCAGGAACATTCTAAGTTCCCGTATGTCTATGACACACTGGGTCCATAGGACTTTCCTTTCTAAAATATATTTTTTTCTCAATCTAACTTTATTGTCCCACACTGGGGATTACACATGTTACGATACCAACATTTGTAAGCGTCTTAAAGGGCATGAACTACGATTTTTTGCAACATTTGTATATTGATGAATTCTGTTATTATTAATAATCCGAATAATGTTGCAGAATGTATGTATTACACTTTCCTGTTTTCCATAAAACGTTACTTTTTTTCTTGTGTGTTCAAACCTGAGGCCGCAAGTACGCACAAGCCATATCATTACAAGATGGCCGACACGTGTGTTCTGAATATAGACATGTATTGAAGTCCTTTGTTTATTTTGAAACTCTGTATTTATGTCATTCACAATGTTTGGTTTTCTACGTGTGAGCAAGGCTCCAGATCAGCCGAAACGCGTTACTAGGAGCCATTAAATCCTAATTCTTGAGCATATCATGTCGTGGTGTGTCCTGAGAGTGCGTTATTCCCGTTGAGGGGTTTGGACTTCAATTGATACTTTTGTCGGTCTGCGTCGCCGGCACAGGGGTCCATGGTCTGAGACGGAGCGACATAAAGGAAGGTAACTGACAGACCTCTACTGAACCGGGCACTCCCTGCTGGAGGACTCCGGATTTGGCAAAATTGCGGACGACACCGAGAAGACGCATCCCAGAGGTAAGCACACAATGCTGCAGCCCGGAGGGGAGAGTGGCCCTTGGGTGATGGAGGTCGCATAGCGGATCTCCTTTCCAATGGGTGGTGGCTGTTGGGGATGCTTATGTCTCTGTGTGGCGGGAGGACCTCTAAACAATACCCTGTTGATTTTCTCACGGTGTATTTCATAGGAGTGGCAGAAGGAACCTGGCATTGTACCGGGTGGACACACACAAAGACAGATTAGGAACATGAAGTCTCAGGAATCTATTATAGGGGATTTTGACGACACCATCAGAGGATGGAGGAGGACACTGAAAGAAGGGCAGCAGCACTGTCGCTGTTTGCCAGGGCCCCTAGCATCATTAACAAGTACTCAGAAAGTACTGACAAAAATAAAAGCAATGAAGAGAAAATTGGAAAAATTACACAAGTCTGAAATTTCCAAGTGGTGGGAAGCCATATCGTTACAAGACTACATTGAAGAGAGCATGGTATCAAGAGGAGTACGAATATATACCATATCCACATACGAGTCACCCAACCCAAAAATGCTGGCGGAATGGGCTGAAAACTCTGCTACGAGCTCGAGAAGAATATTAGCGATCCTAGTAAAGTATGCATAGATAGATAGGGAGGCATTACTTCAGGAAATCAAGCTACTCAAAGAAGACCTGGAGAAATACATGAACAGGAGGCACTGAACCAAAAAATAGAGACATTGAAGGGTAGACTGAGGAAGCCGAAGAAGATATCAAGAAAAGAAAGCAGTGGACTACATTGAGACTGCAAGGATTATGAGAATGGCAGGATACTAACTTTCAGCAGGAAATATGACTATATGTACAAGTCACAGACCTCAGTGACTGGGTCACAAGCAAGAGCATCTGAGAGTTCTGCTTCTGAAAATGCGACAATGAGTGGAAGTGAAACTAATAACTCATGCTCCTCAAGTAGTCACTTGTCTGGAAGTGAGCTGGTTAACAAACCAGCAACTTTTTAGACGAGTATCGGCTCCTACGGCGGGGCCGTCAGACATCGAGGGGAACACTGACTGCGAAGCCCAAGGGACAAAGAGGACGAGGCAGAGGAAGAGGCAGAGGAGGAATCACGAAAGAAGAAAAAGAATCAGACAAATGGGGAAAAAGAGGCAGAGGAAGGGGGCACATGGGAACCTATACCAGAAGCTCCAAAACAGCACCATGATGGCTAAGGACATAGTGAATAAGACTATCATCAATTTATCCAAGAGACAATTGAGTGATACTGATAAAATGACTTTATGCTTAGGCCTCTCCTTTTACCCTACCATGAAGTTTAACTACCCTGAGAACAGAATAGATCTTTTTAAATTTGTCAGGAAACTGAAGTTGAAAAAGTGGCAACTCCTTAAAGTGAACAACAGTGCTACTGGGGTTACAGATACGGGTAGAGGGACTGACCTAGGTCTAAATATTGGCGACATAGACACCTTGGTTGCATTACATCAGTAAATAATGGAAACTGAATCCCCAGTTACTAACACCGAAGTTGAAAATATTCTTGACAACTTGATCCTCACTTACGATACCACAGCGAATACCCCTTTTAAACCGCGCTCGACAGTCTATCATCTATTGTCACATGACAATATTGATAAATATCACGACACTGTCACTAAGAGTCTCATCAGATTCCGCCACAAGAAATGGTTCAAGAACCGCCCCCCCCAACCTGACACAACAACAGAGACAGGCCCTCAAATCTTTGGCAGAGGATGAGGATATTGTTATCCGTCTTGCGGATAAAGGGGGCAATATAGTCATCCTTAGTAGGGAAATGTACATCGCTGAAGCTACCCGCCAACTTAACGATGTAAAATTCTACATCACGGTGTCTAGGGAAACTTATGCCAAAAGTGTAGAGAACATATTGGACAAACTAAAAGACTGGAGCGACAAAGGGGTGCTGGAGTGGGAAGAATTCTGTTTCCTGAAAAAAGACTACCCTATTCTCCCAGTCCTGTATCTTCTGCCGAAGATACACAAGAATTTGAGTAATCCCCCAGGCAGGCCCATAGTATCATCCAGGGGGAGTGCTACGGAAAACATTTACAAATATGTAGACCACTTACTGAGAGATTCAGTGAGTAACCTACCTTCACATGGGAAAGACACGAAAGATTTCCTGGGTAAATTAGAAGGCATCCACTGGGAAAAGGACTTTCTACTCATCACCCTCGATGTGAGCTCACTGTACATGATCATTGACCACAAACAGGGTATTCAATCATGCCAACATTTTCTACAAACCAGACACATTAGGTTTAAGTCACATACTGACATGATCCTTGGCATGATTGAGCACTGCCTCACCAACAATATCTTTCTCTTTGACGGTATCCTATATAAACAGATCTTAGGGACCGTGATGGGTACTTGCTTTGCCCCAAGCTTTGCTAACCTTTTCTTGGGACAATGGGAGGAGAAGATTTTCAGAGACAGTGTTGGCTTACCGGAAACTGAACAGGTTGTTCTATGGCTTAGATACATAGAAGACCTATTCATCGTTTGGAAAGGTTCTGAAGAGGATGCCAATATGTTTGTGGACAAACTTAACAATAGCCGCAATATCACCCTCACTCGTACCATAAGCAGGGAGGCAGTAGACTTCTTGGACACCAGAATTGAAATTGTTGGTGATAAGATTCAGACCAAACTGTACTGCTAAGACACTGCGGGCAACAGCTTGCTTCATGCTCTCAGTAGTTACCCAGACACTCTCAAGTGGAGCATTCCCTTTGGGGAAGTTCTGAGAGCAAAACGCAACTGCAATACAGATGAATCATTCAAAGCGGAAGTTAACACTATGGTCTCAAGGTTTAGAGAAAGAGGATACCCACAGTGGCTCCTTAACAAAGCCATCAATAAGGTGGACAAGGTCCAGAGAAATGAAATTCTGTTCACACCCACACCAGCAGAGGATGAAGAGAGGGACACCAACACCAGAATCATTCTCACATACAATGACAGCTCCAACGAGATCAGGGGCATTCTCACAAAAAACTGGAACATACTTACCAGTGATCCCACTATGGGACACATGATACAGGAAAGACCCAGCATCACATATAGGAAAGGACGCAGCCTGAGGGACACTTTGGTCCACAGTGACATCACAAGACACAACACCCAATAAGACCAGGGATTGAAAGGGTTTTTCCTTGTGGCCACTGCAAGGCATGTAAAAATAGCTACATGAAAAAGGAACTGACCATGGATAATGGCATTAGGAAATCCATAACACAGTTCCTTACATGTAGCACACCCTTTGTCATATATATGCTAATTGAAGTATATTGGCAGCTCCACCCAGATGGTGTAGAAACGGGTCCTAGAACACATGAGAGCTATAACGAACAAAAATCAACTCTATCCAGTAGCCCGCCATTTTCAAAGTCACCATTTTTCAGACAGTTCATTATTGAGTTTTCTTGCTATTGAACAAATCCCTAATCCATATAGGGGGGGTAACAGAACCCTCAAACTCAGGCAAACTGAGTCTAAATACATCGTAGAGTTCCAAACCAAGAGCCCTGGGGGTCTTAACATGGACGAGGAACTTGGAGCCCACTTACATGAAGCTTAAATAGTCTGGTTCTTTCTGTAGATTCCTCCTATATCATTATGCTTCTAGGGAGAGAATTTTCTGTAATATGTTACCTTCATGATGCTCATGTTGGTTTCTTTTAAACTGTATGATACACTTATATTGCTATTTATATCTTACTGTTTTCTGTTTATTTTTCCCACGGGAGGAAAGGAAGGTACCCACCCTGCATCGGCAGATCACTTACACGGGTTCCCTACCCTTTTCTTCAGAGGCACAACCGGGTGGCACGTTTTCTCAGATAAGATGATGCACTTTTTACAGAGTTTCATATGAGATTTGTGGAAACATTTGTAGCATTTTTAAGTTTAAATTGTATGTTATACATTGTGTGTCTCAGATCCATTCGGGAGTCTGGTTTACCCTATCTGGTTGAGCCTGGTCGGGCACTTGCCCAGCATTGTCTTTGATTCGTCTGTACTTGTATAACCCATGGTACAACCTACGTACACCATGTACATATGGGAATTTGCCTAATTTGGGGAATTCTGCCCTGTGGTAATCTGTCAGGAACCACCTTTTACATTGGGATAATTACTATGGGCACTGGCCCAGTATTAATGACATATCTTCTGCCATCACACTTGTGTACAATAGATGAGGACACTAGTCCTACTACTAAATGTGAGTGAGTGATTGTGACACCCACTTGGAGGGTCTTTGCGTGCTATTTCTACATACATATTCCAGGAACATTCTGAGTTCCCGTATGTCTCTGACACACTGGGTCCATAGGACTTTTATTTCTAAGATATATTTTTTTCTCAATCTTACTTTATTGTCCCACACTGAGGATTACACACGTTACGATACCAGCATTTGTAAGTGGCTTAAAGGGTATGAACTACTATTTTGTGCAACATTTGTATATTGATGAATTCTGTTATTATTAATCATCCGAATAATGTTCCATGCAGAATTTATGTATTACACTTTCCTGTTTTCCTTAAAACTTTACTTTTTTTCTTGTGTGTTCATAACTGAGGCCGCAAGTACGCACAAGCCATATCATTACAAGATGGCCGACACGTGTGTTCTGAATATAGACATGTATTGAAGTCCTTTGTTTATTTTGAAACTCTGTATTTATGTCATTCACAATGTTTGGTTTTCTACGTGTGAGCAAGGCTGCAGGTCAGCCGAAACGCGTGACGAGGAGCCATTAAATCCTAATTCTTGAGCATCTCATGTCGTGGTGTGTCCTGAGAGTGCGTTATTCCCAATGAGGGGTTTGGACTTATATATATATATATATCAATCAAAACAAAACCCTTTCAGGCATAGAGTGACAAATAAATTATGCAAAAACAGAAGCAGAGAACTCTGGGTAGTTCTCAAGTTTATGTGGAAGGCAGCTCCAGTAAGAGCACTCTCAACACCAGCGACATTCTAAATTTGCTCACCTCAAATGTCTGCTTTTCTATCAAAGTCTTTAAGCATAGGATTAGCGCAGTGCTATCCACGCCGAAATAGAAAGGGACAAAGTCTTTTGCCATTTTTACAGCAAAGTCTTTAAGCATAGGATTAGCACAGTGTTATCCCTGCCGAGCTGTAAAATGGCCAAAGCCTTTTACCACTCCAGGCACAGTATTACAGCTTTGGATTGGTAAAATACCATCCAAGCCAACCTGAAATGAATAAAAGCAACCCCTGACACGTGTTTCGCTCTCGTTAGAGCTCTTCAGAGAGGTATAGCTTTGTCCAGACACAAGGGAGCACCCAGTATAAGTCAAAACAAAACCCTTTCAGGCATAGAGTGATGAATAAATTATGTAAAAACAGAAGCAGAGAACTCTGGGTAGTTCTCAAGTTTAGGTGGAAAGAAGCTCCAGTAAGAGCACTCTCAACACCAGCGACACTCTAAATTTGCTCACCTCAAATGTCTGCTTTTCTATCAAAGTCTTTAAGCATAGGATTAGCGCAGTGCTATCCATTTCTCTATTCTATTTCCTCCCTCCATTATTTTCTATGTGAGCAGTGCTTATTTTGTAAAACAAATAAGTACTATTGCCCTCATCAGGAGGCTACTTCAGCTCGCATCGCCCACTGCTCCTGCCAGCAGTGTATCACAGCATAAAAACAACTATTAACCATAACACTCCTACAAGTGTGACAATTCAGACTATTCCAGGCCCCCAAAGGTATAAGAATTGCTTGGGCAGTAGGTATTATTCATTTTTAGTGTATATTGAATTAATAAACAACTGTTGTTTTGTTCATCTGTTAATAAGACAAACAGTGCCACCATGTGGCTGACTGTAATAGGTGCCGGTGTTGATATTTTAAGTGCCATGCTGAGCACCGAAAACCTCTGTCTCAAATTAAGCACTGTATGTGAGTGTGTTGCAGGCCCTGTGAGTGATCATGTGTGGTGCTTGACTTACTCCGAGGCTGGACTGGAGTAAATATATTACTGTTTTGTCACCTTTAGGACTTTAGTAAAGTTAGAAGTGTAGTTTGTGAATATCAATGTGTTTACTCATTTGTAGGTGAGTATTTGTAGTAGCCCGTCCCTCCCTAAACCCTGCCTTACTTTCTCCTTAACCCCTTACATTTTATCGCAGAACTTCTCTATTCTCTCACCACTCCCCTGATCCCTCTCACATTTAATACTACGGGGCCGATTACGATGCCATAGGAAATGGCTCCCACCCTCGGTCAGACCGTTCCTACAGCATCGTAATCTCCTGTTTGGATTAATTCCCGACCGACCCATTTTGATGGAGTTGGTCAGAAAATAATCAAAAAAAGGTTATCCGAATGGCTTATGACAGGCTCAGAGAGCCCGTCTGCCATTCGGAAAGAGGCCTGTAATCCAAGGACGGCTCTTTCCGCCCGAGGGATTAAGATGGCAGATTCCTACAGCCTTTCTGTGCCGGCCTTTCCGACACAGAAAGGTTGTGGGAATCCGACTTATGGGGCCCCCAGCCAGGCCCCCATGGTTGCAAGGCCTACGGATGGCGTCATAGGGGGCATCTATGGTGTCCCCCTGTTGATCCCTGCAACCGGTGGCAGGCACCTTGACCCTGCCACGGGGTGCAATGATGAACTGCACCTCAGCTCTTTACAATGAGAGCATGCATTCCGGTCGGAATGCATGCTCCCATTGTAAAGAATAGGATTGCGACCGAACAGTGTTCGGTCGCATCCTAATTGCTGGTTTGGGACCTCCGACAGGAGGTCGGTCGGTCCCAGTTCCAGATCGATGTCGGACGGACTCAGGTCCATCCGACATCGAAATCAGACCCTTAGTAGTAAACTTGCATATGTGGAGATCACTTCATAGAAAAGAAAGGTTTGTGAATTGTATTTTGTAGTAGGTAAGTAATACTAATGTAGCACTACTTTATGTTCTACAAAATGCATGTTGTGAATCGGGTCCTAAGCTGGTGATCCGGCTTCCGGGGGTCTGGCAGAGACAGGACCTTATCTGCTGATCTTAAAATGGCCCTAAAGTGTTCAATCCAGTCACAATTCTTACAGGTGCTCAGTCCTTAATGAAACAGTCTTCACCTCTACTGTCAGTACGAGCATTACTTTGCAGCATAGTGTCCACATCCCCCAACGATCATTTCCCTGCACCCTTGTCCTACCTCTTTCTATCCTTTCTCTGTTCTCTTTCTATCTTTCATGCACTGCATCTCTTTAGCTTCTTCGCATTCCCTTTCCCCTCGCTCTCTATCCCCCACTTTCACCTTCTTCCTCACTCTCTCATTCTTTACCTTCTTTGTTCTTCTTATTACTCGAATCCTCTCCTTTTTCTAATATTATCTTTCATAAACTTTCCCCGTCTCTGTCATTCAATCCTCACTTTCATTTGCTCTTCTTTCTCTCTTTCAGAAATGTCATTCTCACTGTCCTGTGTTCCACATGCATTCACACTCTAACTGAATACTTCTCTTTTCCTCCATCCTCTGTACATCTAGTTCTCTCTTTTTTACTCCGTACCTCTAGTTCTCTCTTTTATACTCACTTCCTTTTTTAGGTCGAGCATACAGCCAGCGCGCATGCGCTGCTCTGCGAGGCTTATTGTAGAGGAGTACGGAGTAGAAGCTCCGGAGTACGGAGTAGGAGCTCCGCCCACTCTCCGCCCATATTTGCCATTGGCTTGTGTCATTGTCCGTCCTAAATGCTGGCTTCTGATTCGTCGATAGGCTTGTTAGTCCCTCCTTAGTACCGCCTCCTCTCCATTTGTCACCTCCCATGGCGACTGGCCCCTTTACTTCTAGTGTTACACAGTAGGTGTTATTTTAGACTGTGAGCACTATTTTCATTAATGAGGTTCTCCTACATTCTTTCCCCTGCTCCGCCCTCCCTCCCATTGTACGTGCTTTTCACTCCCCCCTCCCTCCTGTTGTCCATGCCTTTCACTCCCCCTCCCTCCCGTTGTCCATGCATTGTCCATGCCTTTTACCCCCCCCGCCCTCCCCCATTGTCTGTGAGCGTTGTCCATGCCTTTCACTCCCCCCGCCCGCCCTCCCTCCCGTTGCCTTGCCTTTCACTCCCCCTTGCCCTCCCTCCCGTTGTCCGAGCCTTTCACTCCCCCGCCCCCCTCCCGTTGTCCGTGCCTTTCACTCCCCCCACCCTCCATCCCGTTGTCCGTGCCTTTCACTGCCCCCCACCCTCCCTCCCATTGTCCGTGCCTTTCACTCCCCCGCCATCCCTCCCGTTGTCCGTGCCTTTCACTCTCCCCCCGCCCCCCTCCCGTTGTCCGTGCCTTTCACTCCCCCCGCCCCCCTCCCGTTGTCCGTGATGCCTCCCCCCTCCCCCTCCCGTTTCCGTGATGCCTCCCATTTGTAATGCAATAGGTCTCGCGTAAATGCGAGACCTATTGCATTACAAATGCTTGTATTAAAGAGTTTGCGCCCTGTTTACACGTGGCTATAACCTGCTCACTGCGGCAGACACACAACCAGAGGGCTTTGATGCGCGTTACATGGTCACCAGTTACTTTATTTAAGGGCATAATTCTTTGTAACAAAGACACGTGGGCATTAAATGGTTTGAAGGTCGTTTGATTTTTTGTTAATGAAGTTAAAAATTAACTCTTATTAAGGAGTGTATACTGCCGTAAACTTCAATGACTTACACCCTTTTTGAGAAATTGTGTGTAGCTGTTCATGCACGACTTTATATTTAACTTGGAGCACATTAGAACAGCTTTGTACAAATTCAGTTCGATAAGAATTTTTTTTTTTTTCACAGACCGCGGCAATTTCAAATTACAAAACAACCATTTGAGTCTTGGCGTCACTTTCACATATGGTGATCTGGAGCAGTTTACAGTGCTTAGGGTCTATTAACTTTGTCGACTTCAGAATTCTTTATTGCACAAGATAACATCTTTGAGATTAAAGCGCCAAGCAGCCTGGCTGCTACATTCTTGCAACAGAGTTTTGTTTCCGTCTTCTCACCTTGAGTTGGTAACTCTGTGATGTATTAAATCACGAAAGCACTGTGTGATCTTGTGTAAACATGAAAGAAATGAAACTTTTACATGCTTTTTAAAAGAAGTACATTTATTTGTTTGTTTTCAGTATCTGTTTTGCGTTTTGGGATCCTAGTATGTTTGTGGTCTGCACACAATCTTGGGAGGGCTTTAAACAAGCATTTGCAATGCAATAGGTCTCGCATATGCGAGACTTTGAGCTACTGGCATTGTAAATCAATCAATCAATCAATCACAGAATTTGTAGAGCGCACTACTTACCCGCGAGGGTCTCAAGGCGCTGGGGAGAGGGAAGGGGGGGGGATGCTGCTACTGGTCGAACAGCCAGGTCTTGAGTAGCCTCCTGAAGGTCAGCAGGTCTTGGGTCTTTCGTAGGCTTAGTGGAAGGGTGTTCCAGGTCTTGGCGGCGAGGTGTGAGAAGGATCTGCCGCCGGTGGTTGTTCTTCGAATGCGGGGGACGGTGGCGAGGGAGAGGTCGGCGGAGCGGAGTTGGCGGTTGGGGACGTAGAAGAAGAGTCGTCTGTTGAGGTAGGCTGGGCCAGTTTTGTGGAGTGCCTTGTGTGCGTGGGTGAGGAGTTTGAAGGTGATCCTCCTGTCGACGGGGAGCCAGTGCAGGTTCCTCAAGTGGGGGTGATGTGGCTGTGGCGTGGTACGTCGAGGATCAGTCGTGCGGAGGCGTTTTGTATGCGTTGCAGTCGTTTGATGAGCTTGGCCGGGGCTCCCGCGTAGAGGGCGTTCCCATAGTCCAGTCTGCTACTGACGAGGGCCTGGGTGACTGTTCTTCTTGTGTCTGTCGGGATCCACCTGTAGATCTTGCGAAGCATGCGGAGGGTGTTGAAGCAGGAGGAGGAGACTGCGTTGACTTGCTTGGCCATGGAGAGCGTTGAGTCGAGGATGACTCCCAGGTTGCGTGCATGGTCGGTGGGTGTCGGGGCTGCTCCCAGCGTCGTTGGCCACCAGGAGTCGTCCCAGGATGAGGGGTTGGAGCCGAGGATGAGGACCTCCGTTTTGTCCTGTGTTCAGCTTTAGTCGGCTGATCTTCATCCAATCGGCGACGGCCTTCATTCCTTCATGGAGTTTGGCTTTGGCGGCGAGGGGGTCCTTGGTGAGGGAGAGGATCAGTTGAGTGTCGTCGGCGTAGGAGATAATGTTGAGGTCGTGTTGTCTGGCGATGCGTGCGAGCGGGGCCATGTAGATGTTGAACAGTGTTGGGCTGAGGGACGATCCCTGGGGTACGCCGCAGATGATCTCGGAGGCTTCGGATCGGGAAGGGTGGGAGGCGGACTCTCTGGGTTCTGCCGTCGAGGAAGGAGGTGGTCCATTCCAGGGCCTTGTCTCGGATCCCTGCGTCGTGGAGGCGTGCGCGTAGAGTGCGGTGGCAGACAGTGTCGAAGGCGGTGGAGAGGTCCAGCAGGATGAGGGCTGCGGTCTCACCATTGTCCAGCAGGATCCTGATGTCGTCGGTGGCGGCGATGAGGGCAGTCTCAGTGCTGTGGTTGCTGCGGAACCCTGATTGGGATGGGTCCAGGATGCTGTTTTCTTCGAGGTATCGGGTTAGCTGTTTGTTGACGATCTTCTCAATGACCTTGGCTGGGAACGGAAGCAGAGAGATGGGCCGGAAGTTCTTGAGGTCTCTCGGGTCCGCCTTGGGTTTTTTGAGTAGGGCGTTGATCTCTGCGTGTTTCCAGCTCTCTGGGAAGGTCGCGGTCTCGAAGGAGAGGTTGATGATGTTGCACAGGTGGGGTGCGATGGAGCTGCTGGCTTTGTTGAAGATGTGGTGCGGGAAAGGGTCTGACGGGGAGCCGGAGTGTATTGTGCTCATGGTCTGGATGGTGTCCTCGATGTTCACGCTGGCCCAGGCTGGCAGGGGGTCGTGGTCGATGGTGTGTGGCGGGTCTGGTGTATCGATCTTAGTTGGGGTTGTCTGGGTGTCGAAGCTGTCGTGGATGTCGGCGATCTTGCGGTGAAAGAAGGTGGCGAGGGAATCGCACAGGGGTTGCGACGGCGGGATGTCGTTGGTGTTGGAGCTGGGATTGGAGAGTTCCTTCACGATGTTGAAAAGCTCCTTGCTGTTGTGTGCGTTGTTGTCGAGGCAGTCTTTGAAGGAGATTCTCTTGGCGGACCTGATGAGGTGGTGGTGGTTACGGATGGCGTCTTTGTGGGCTGTGTGGCTGTCCGGTGTCTTATCGCTGTGCCATTTCTTCTCTAGTTTCCGGCAGGTGCGCTTGGAAGCTAGGAGTTCCGAGGTGAACCAGCTGGCTCTTTTGGTGGTGTCGATGTAGGTGAGCTTTTTCAGCGGGGCGAGGGTGTTGGCACAGTCGTCCATCCATCGTCTGAGGTTGCAGGCAGCGTCGTCGGTGTTGGATGGGTCGGAGGGAGGGCTGAGAGCGAGGGTTGCCCGGAGTTGGTCTTCGGTGACTTTGCTCCAGCAGCGGCGTGGGATCTGTTGGGTGCGGTGGTGTGTGGTGGGTTTCTGGAAGGTGAAATGGATGCAGCGGTGGTCGGTCCAGAGGAGTTCCGTGGTGTGGCTGAAGGAGACGTGGGAGCTTGAGGAGAAGATGGGGTCAAGCGTGTGGCCGGCGCAGTGGGTCGGTGTTGTGACGAGCTGGCTCAGGCCGAGGTTGGCGAGGCTGTCGATCAGGGTGGTGGAGTTGCTGTCGTTGTTGTTCTCCAGGTGAAAGTTCAGGTCTCCGAGGAGGATGTAGTCGGTAGAGGTCAGGGCGTGCGTGCTGATGAAGTCGGCGATGGAGTCGCTGAACTGGGGTCGGGGCCCAGGGGGTCTGTAGACAAGGGTGCCTCTAAGGGTGGTGTTGGGGTCCGTGTGGATCTGGAAGTGCATGTGTTCGGCGGTGCTGAGAGTGTCGTCGGTGCTGGTCGAGACCCTGATGGTGTTCTTGTGGACGATGGCGATTCCTCCTCCTACTGCATTGATGCGGTCTCTGCGGGTGATCTTATAGCCGTCTGGGATGGCTATGGCGATGTCGGGGGCGGAGGAGTCGTTCATCCAGGTCTCTGTCAGGAAGGTCCCAGAGCTCGACGGCGTGTTTGCGTGCGGAGCGGGTGTTCAGCAGGATGCACCGGAGGTGGTTGAAGTCCTTCTTGGCGGGCGCCTCGGTGGCTCTGAGGCTGGTGTAGCTGCAGTTCCGGCAGGTGAAGGGACCATGGGTGCGTTTCGGGGCGGCCTTGAAGCAGTTGTGCGTCCGTCCGGGGTTGAGAGCGTGGAGTGTGGTGGCATCGTATCGGCGTCGGTCCTCGAGGCTGGAGCGGGGGGCGCGCGGTCCAGGGGTTCTGGCGCTGGGCGCGGTCCAGTCGCGGACGGTCGCAGACGGGCATCCCTTAGGCGCGCCCACTGCGCACGTCCGCTGCGCGGCTGCGCACGTCCGCTGCGCGGCTGCGCAGCGGCCGCCATATATGGGGAGGTGGGAGGGAGGAGCAGCTGGGAGGCGGGAGGCAGGGGCAGCGAATGGGCAGTCAGGGGGGCGGGGCCGCAGGGGACGCAGCGGCGGGAATGGAGAGAGGCTCGGGGGCACAGAAGGAAAAACGGAGAGAAAACAAACAGAAATACGGGCACAGTACAATGGGGCAGCGAGGGGCACAGAAGGGAAAATGGAGAGAAAACAAACAGAAATACGGGCACAGTACAATGGGGCAGCGAGGGGCACAGAAGGGAAAATGGAGAGAAAACAAACAGAAATACGGGCACAGTACAATGGGGCAGCGAGGGGCACAGAAGGGAAAATGGAGAGAAAACAAACAGAAATACGGGCACAGTACAATGGGGCAGCGAGGGGCACAGAAGGGAAAATGGAGAGAAAACAAACGGAAATACGGGCACAGTACAATGGGGCAGCGAGGGGCACAGAAGGGAAAATGGAGAGAAAACAAACAGAAATACGGGCACAGTACAATGGGGCAGCGAGGGGCACAGAAGGGAAAATGGAGAGAAAAACAAACAGAAATACGGGCACAGTACAATGGGGCAGCGAGGGGCACAGAAGGGAAAATGGAGAGAAAACAAACAGAAATACGGGCACAGTACAATGGGCAGCGAGGGGCACAGAAGGGAAAATGGAGAGAAAAACAAACAGAAATACGGGCACTGTACAATGGGGCAGCGAGGGGCACAGAAGGGAAAATGGAGAGAAAACAAACAGAAATACGGGCACAGTACAATGGGGCAGCGAGGGGCACAGAAGGGAAAATGGAGAGAAAAACAAACAGAAATACGGGCACAGTACAATGGGGCAGCGAGGGGCACAGAAGGGAAAAAGGAGGGAGAACAAACAGAGAAATACGGGCACAGTACAATGGGGCAGCGAGGGGCACAGAAGGGAAAATGGGGAGACAAAAGCAAAGAAATACGGGCACCGAGGCCACAAGCGGAGGGGCGAGCTTACCAGCAGCAGCAGCGGGCGGACAACACAGGCGGAGCTGTGTGGTGGGGGAGCTAAATGTGGGGGAGGTAAATGACAAACCTTTTGTCTATGTGTTGGTTTTGAAAACAGATAAATAAAAGGCATTGTCATTTACAATGCCAATAGCTTAAAATTTCGCAAATGCGAGACCTATTGCATTGCAAATGCTTGTTGTATATTTTACTTGTCATTTCCTTACTTTATCTCACTTTCTTCTCCATCTCCTTCTCTCTTCATCTTCTCTCCATCGCTTGGGACAGGGCATTCCTTAAATGGACGAGCCGCTTTTCTTCTTCCAGTCTAATGTACTGGAGAGAAAGAAGGGCTGATTCCCTGAACTTTCACATTTTAATTCCCGCAGTGGAGTTTGTTGGCAGGTTTATGTGGATGTGACAATAAGGCTTTCATTATGAGTTTCACGAATTTAGGTGCCAGGATACGGGGCCCTGTCCCTGCTTTCCCCTTTGTAGCTGTTTAGGTCTCGCCTAGCGTTGCAGCGCACGCATGCGCTGCTCGCTTGGCGAGATTTATCGTCAACAAGGACTTTCAGAAGAGGGCTTGAAGCCCCGCCCCTCATTTCCATTGGCTGGCATCACCGTTTATGCTAAACGCTGGCCTGCCATTGGAATTGAGCTGTTTGTGTTGCCTCCCTTTCGCCTTTTGGTCCGGCCCATCCGGACTGGATCGCCTGCTTCACGGCTGTCGTGAAGCAATTTCTTATCTCAAGGAGGCGTGAGATCCAGTCCTGATGGGCCGTCCCAAAAGGAGACAGGGCGCCGCGTGTTTATTTTTGCATCGCGCTTTCAACGCGATGCAAAAATAAACCGCGGGAATGGCGAGCGCTTGGTTTACCCTCTCATCCTCCATTTGGCTCTGCCCTCTCTAACCGACTATCACTGTTTTTTGCAATACTATGCTCCTTTCACGTCTCCCTGACCCCACCGCCCTTCGAGGCGTCCGCTTCCTTCCCCTCTCTCACCTTCATCTCCACCTTGGTGGTAACTGTCCCTTTTCTTTCTATCCTTCTCTCATCCACTTGCAGTCTCCGCCTCTCTCCTTCTACGTTACTCAGCCTCTCCACCCTATTTTCCTTCTAGCAGTCTCATTCCGGTCATCTCTCTCCGGCAGAAATGTCCATGTCTCCCCACCCCCTTGCTCCCTCTCACGCCGCTTCAGGGACTTTCTCTCAGTACTCACCCAGCCCAGAGACGTGTCCGGCCTTCACGCACTTCTTGATCCGGCTCAGCACAGTTTGGTCGCTCTCCAGACTCTGCAAGAGAAGCACAGGGCGGGTGAGTGTCAGAGAGCCACTTGCCAGCGCCCGCGCACGGACTCTGAAGCCGTGCCAGCTTCGGCGGCTCCCCCGGGCCATTCATACACCACAGGCCTCAGACAACCCTGTGGCACCCCCCACCTACTCCCGCACGCAGCTACTGCTCCGACAGAGGAAATACGATTGTATGTGGCCCTTTGCATTGGGAATCACGTACTTAAAATACAATGTAAAAGGCTATTGGAAATATTTGCACGCCCTGTTTTAACGTGAAGCAATATCGGCACATAAGTGCCTTCTTTTTGAAGTTTGTATTTAAAAATTGTAGATCGGTCCAATGGAAAGGAGAGTGACCTAGCGGTCTAAGCAGCAGGGTTAGGATTCAAGTCTCTCCAACGGCATTGGTTTGAGTCTCACTGCTGCCAGTTATTTATTTTGATGATGTTTAGGACATTTTTATTTTAAAAATATTAGGATATGGTCTCTTTATCACTAAACGTTTTTATTTTAAAAAAATTGAATCTGGCCTCTTCATCAAGAAACTACATTACAAAAACATTGCTACTTTTTTAACAGTAGCAAATGCACGACGAAATCTGGTTTTGGCGTGCAGAGTTAAAGATATTCAACTAACAGGATGCTTCCGGTCACCTCCCAAGATCAGCTAATTTTTAAGTAGCTCATGTTGGCACACTCAAGTATCAAAAACATTATTTATAGATTCGGCCAGCAAATGGGTAAAGTCCGTGGTGATGGCGGCACAGGAGAAATGAAATTGTGAGCAATGTGTGATTCTGCGATTTGGTGGGATTTAGAATCATGCCTAATGCAGCCACGGGGGCCCGAGGACGTGAGCAGTTCTGAGTTGCAGACTGCTAAAACTAAATTAGTAATGTTCTTTAATCAACATGATTTCAATATTTACTTATACACACTTTAACCTTAGCAGCCAGTACGAGTCTACATCTGAGGCTCAGAGTGACTGAAAACCACAGCCGCGACGAGGAGTCTCCAGCAGCCTGGATCAGTCACATGGCATAATGATGAGGCACAGGCGGGGGTGCAAGCAGCGGCGGACACCAAAACTAAATTGCAAACTTCCGCTCACTCGCACCGCCCACTCAGCTGGTTTAAATTCGGTCTCAAGCGTCAAATGGACATTGTTGCGAATGCCACCGCGGAGCTGGACCCAGACAGAGCATAACTGAGCCAGCTTGGTTGGTGCGAGCGGAACCACCACCTGGCTGCAGAAATATATTGTAAATAAATAATAATCCAACACCTGAGCATAGCAGTGCAGTTGCACTGCACAGCGTAGTGCAGGTGTAACACACGGTTTGCTCAGTCTGCCAGAGCAGCGCACGGTCACGAGTCAAATTCCATGACTTCACACAGTGACCACGATTTACTGGCGTGTCTCTCTAATGGCCTCTGTACTGTTAGCTAGCATGTGTACAGATGTTTCCATGCTCATCAATTCGATACTATTTCATGAAGAGCAAGTGAGATAAAACAGCAGCTCATGCAGGCGACCATGTATGATAAGAAATGGCAGGACCATTCAAAGGACATCTCTCAAAGATTATCAGATAAATTCGTACCATGGGCTGAGAACTATTGAGACCAACATGGCAATATGGTGTCACATTTATATTCAATCTTACAATACACTGGCTTGGCTGAAAGTTATTCACATGCATCTGTGCTGTCATGCCAATCACCGTTCCGCTTTCTCTGACCTTAAAAATCCAATCACACTTCATACTGCGTCAGTCAACCTGACAGGCCCATTACGCCTTGATAAGTTACTGATGATGCCAATTGCTGTGCGCCACCAGTTTGGATTTAACATTGATTGATTAATGCTTCTAAACATTTGCGCCATCCAGGAACCTGTGATTAATAACAATATTTTAGAAATGGATCAGAGGAAAGGCAAAATGAGGAGTGCGACGACAACCTAGGGACCTTGGCTACAGGCTTTCAAATAGATAGTAAACTCGGGCAGTTGTCACAAAGCTCATGAGTGTTATGATTGACAACTAGAAAAGAAGAACTGAATGGCGGATTCTCAATCAATCAAGGAAGGAGGGAGCAGTGGCATTGGCATCTGAATCTTTATCATATGAAGAGGTATTGTAAATAGCAGGTAAAATAAAGTCTTGCTCGCTTCGCCTCTTAGAAGCTGTAGAAAAGCAACAACTTTTTTCAAGAGTACTGCATTTCTATCAAAAGTTTTTTATGCAAAAAGTGCATAGTTTTGCTGCAATTCCCTCATTCGGATGTTGAAGGTAGATATAGTTCAGGATTAGTTATGCAGCGATCAGTCCTCTGCCCTGATTTCCAGGCTAGTTCTTTAGAGCTGAGATACAGTAAACCTCATCCCTATGCTTATTCACTGATTTCAAGATCAGAGCTAATTCTGAACCCCGAGAAAACAAGTTTGCCCAGGAATAATAATTGTGAGTTATGTGATACTTATCACCCCCTTTCAGTTTTCCCCTCATAGGCCCCGGTTAAACATTTTGAGGAATTGGAGAGGGGGTGGAGTGGGGGGAGGGGGGGGAGGTATTATCACTCCTGGTATATACCAATAACAGGGGTTAAGGTATTTACCATATGTGGTTCAGGCCTCCTATTCCTTGTTGTCAATTTGAACAAGCATTTGCAATGCAATAGGTCTCGCATTTGCAAGCGTTTAAGATATTGGATTTGTAAATGACTATGGGCCAGATGTATCAAGCAAAATTGCGTTCAGCAAACGCCGAAATTCGCAGAATTTCGGCGTTTGCTAACACTAATTTTGCTTAGTGGTATGTATTAAGGCAAAACTGCCTCGTAAAATAAGGAATCGCAAAATTTGCGATTCCCTATTTTACGATTGCATTTAAGGAATCGCAAATTGCGATTCCTTAAATCCAATGTAAAAGCACCAAAAAAGTGCAATTTGGCCTTAAGGAATCGCAAATTACCACCAACTTCAAGTTGGTGGTAATATGCGATTTCTTTGAAAAATGCACTTTTTAGCATTTTCAAAGTGCCATGTGGCGCACATACATGCCCTTAGAGCATGTATGTGCGCCACATGTACACACATACATATTTCAGGGGTGCAACAGGGTGTCAAAAGGACACCCTGGCACCCTTGAAATTGCATTCTCAATTTGCGATTCTCTAATTGCGATTCGCAAATTGAGAATGTCTTCCCATTCATTCCTATGGGCCTCTACGCCCATAGGAATGAATGGGAAGGTATTCCTTAATTGCGAATCGCAATTTGCAATTCGCAATTAAGGAATATTAAGGAACCACAATTATTATTGCGATTCCTACAAACATAGCATTTTGCGATTCCTTAATAGCAATTCGCTAAAATTCGCTATTAAGGAATCGCAAATGCAATCCTTGATACATCTGCCCCTATGTCTTTTATGTATGTTTTAAAAATAAACACATAAATAAAGGCATTATCATTTACAATGCCAATAGTTCAAACTCTCGTAAATGCGAGACCTATTGCATTGCAAATGCTTGTTTTCTTTTCTCTTCCTCCGTCTTTGTCCCTTATTTGCCTTCCTCACGTTTTCTCTGGGTCAAAGTCTCATGATGAAAAATAAGCCCTGGTTACCAAAAATGAGTACTGGAGCCAACCCCCTACAGCCACATGAAGAAATGAATCACTATGAAAAATATTAACTTCACCGAGTTACAGTGCGTGCATGCCAGATTACTGTTTACCTCCATATTCCCCTGAATGCTTTCAATTTGTAAAGGTCCCACATTAGATTCTATTACAAAATCCTCCTCTTCATTACCCTGCAATTCATCAGCAGTAGACGCACTTGTTGCTTTACTTAGTGTACCTGCTGCTAATCCATCCATTCAGGAAAATAGATTTAAAACCTTCTAATTATTGTCTTCACAGACACAACTCTTCCTCCTTCTTGCTTCACCCTCCGCCCAGCTCCCAACAACCCTCTCTCTTTCACTCTGCCGCTATCTCAAATAAAGTCACGCTTTATTTAAAAACTCCAAAGTAAATAACAGAGATAACATTATATCAGCGAAATTGTCAATAATGTTTGCATGAAGAACAATATTATTAAACCTAAGAATTAACAGTATAAAATATTCCATTGTACAAACTGTGGAACGGTACATAAAAGCGTGGAACATAGTTCATAGTAAAACTATCATTTTATACATTTTTGTTTTGTTTTGTATGGAGGGAACGATATGGAATGGAAAGAAAAGAAGCAAAAGAGGGAATGTAAGAAAGAGTAAAGGGAGAATAAAAAAGCGAAGGAATTATAGTAAAAGGTAAAATGCCTTACTAGAAGAGGAAAAGAACCTATAAATATGAATTCCAACTGTATGCGTTATACATTTTCTAAATATTTTAAAACAATGGTAAACTGATATCCATTAAGGCTGAAAAATGACATTTGCATCAGAAAATTTAATGTGGTCTCCAAATAAATAGGAGGAGAGTGGTGACGTCTTCCTTAATTAGATGCTCGGTAGAAATTGCTCTTGCTTTATCAAGTCTAAGGCTGTGACATAACAGCTTCCACTATCTGATAAAAGTAATGGAAGTGGCATCTTTGCAACTTTGTGACATAACAGCTTCCACTATCTGATAAAAGTAATGGAAGTGGCATCTTTGCAACTGAACGTGATAATTTGTAAAGCAATAAGTAAGTCACAAAATTTCACAACCATAAGATTTTATGGTTTAAGAGCCACCAAGAAAATATGCAACATATCAAAAGGAGTGTTATAGAAGAAAAAGTTGAAATGTTTGCCCAAACCCATCCCCAATCTATCTCGATCTACACCACTAAATCTACCTGACTCTAATCTACCCCAATCTACTCTACTCCAGTCTACCTCACTCCATCCCAAACTACTCCACACAACTCCAATCTAACCCACTCGACCCCAATCCACCCCACTCCAATCTACCCAATCCCACTCCACCCAAGTCTACCCAACTCCAATCTACCCCTTCCAAAGCTATCCAGCCCCAATCTACCCCTCTCCAATCTACCCCTCTCCACCTCACCCCACTGCAATCTAACCCATTCCACTCTACCCCACTCCAATCTACCCCACTCGAATCATCGCTCTTCAATCTACCCCACACCATTCCAGTCTAGCCTATTCTAATCCACCCAATCTACCCACTCCCCTCCACCCTAATCTAGCCCACTCCACTTCAATCTACACCACTCCACTCCACTCTTCTCCATCTATCTCACTCAACTCCAATCTCAACTTCACTCCAATCTATCCAACTCCACTCCACCCCATCCCACTACAATCTACCCCATTCCAATCTACCCCACTTCAATCCACCCCACTGCACTCCAATCTACCCCACTCCAATCATCCCTTTTCAATCTACCTCACACCATTCCCATCTAGCCTACGCTAATCCACCCAATCTACCCACTCTCCTCCACCCTAATCTTCCCCACTCCTCTCCAATCTGTACCACACCACTCCACTCTTCCCCAATCTATCTCACTCCACTCCAATCTCAACTCCACTCTATCCAACTCCACTCCACCCCACCCGAATCTACCCTGCTTCACTCTACCCGAATCTACCCCACTCCATTCCACCCAATCTACCCCAATCCACTTTACCTCAATCTACCACATTCCATTCCACTCTAGCCAATCTACCCCACTCCACTTCACTCTAATCTACCTCACGCCTCTCAAATCTACCACACTCCAGTCCAATCTCGGCGATGCAGCGAGCGCAAGGTAAATAGTTTTATTTATTTATTTACTTACTTTACTCCTGCCCGTCGTATGTCCGACTCTACTACCCCCCACCCTGCCCCTCCCCCACCCCGCCTCACCGCCCCACAGCACTCCTTCTGCGAGCCGCCACTGCTCTAATCTACCCAACTCCAATTCACTCCAAACTACACCACTCCACTCTTCCTAAATCTATCTCACTCCATTCCAATCTCAACTCCACTCCAAACTATCCAACTCCACTCCACCCAACTCCACTCTAATCTACCCCGCTTCTCTCTACCAGAATCTACCCCACTCCAGTCTACCAACTCCATTCCACCCAATCTACCCCACACCAATGTATCTCAATCTACCACATTCCTTTACACTCTACCCAATCTGCCCCATTCCACGTCACTCTAATCTACCTCATGCCTCTCAAATCTACCCCACTCCAGTCCAATCTATACCACTCCTGTCAAAACTATCCCCCTCCACCCCAAACTACCCTACTCCAATCTACCCCACTCCAAACAATTCCAATCTGTCCCATTCCATTCCATTCCATTCTACTCTACTACAATCCACCTAGTGCACCCCATTCCACTCCAATCTACCCCACTTCACTCCAATCTACCCAATCCACCCTACTCTTCCCCAATCTACCCCACTCCACTCCTATCTACCCCAATTTCTATCCCACTACAATCTACCCCAGTATATCCCACTCCACTCTACCCCAATCTACCCCGATCTACACCACTCCAATCTACCCCACTCTAATCTACCCCGATCTACCCTACTCGTCTACCCCACTTGACCCCAATCCAGTCCACAACACTCCAATCTAACCCACCCCACTTCACCCCAATCTACCCTACTACAATCTACCCCTCCACAAACTATCCCACCCAATCTACCCCACTCCAATCTACCCCAATCTACTCCACTGCAGTCTACCCCAATCTACCCCACTCCACCCCACCCCCACTGCAATCTAACCTATTCCACTCTACCCCACTCCAATCCACCCCACTGAACTCCAATCTACCCCACTGCAATCTACCCCACTCCATTCCAGTCTACCCTACTCTAATCCACCCAATCTACCCCACTACAAACCACGCCACTCCATTCCATTCTACCCTACTCTAATCCACCCAATCTACCCCACTTCCCTCCACCCTATTCTACCCCACTCCACTCTACACCTCTGTGCTCTTCCCCTATTTATCTCACTCCACTGCACTCCAATCTCAACTCAACTCCAATCTATCTATCTAACTCCACTCCACTCCACTGCAATCCAATCTACCCCGCTTCACTCTACCCAAATCTAACCCGCTCCAGTCTACCCACTCCATTCCACCCAATCAACCCCACTCCACGTAACCCCAATATACCACATTTCATTCCACTCTACCCAATCTACCCCACTCCATTTCACTCTAATCTATCACACGACTCTCAAATCTAGCCCACTCCAGTCCAATCTCACTCACTCCACCCCACTCCAATTTACCCCACTCCACCCCAAACTACCCTACTCCAATCTACCCCACTTCAAACTACCCAAACCTACCCTCACTCTATTCTAGTCTACCTTACTACAATACACCCAATGTACCGCACTTCAATCTACCCCACTTCACTACAATCTACCCCACACCACTCCAATCTACCCCAATTCATCCCACTCCACTCTTCCCCAATCTACCCCACTCCAGTCTATCCCAATATATCCCTCTCCACAGTACCCCAATATATCCGAATCCATTTTACCTCAGTCTAGCAATCTACACCACTCCAATCTAATTCACTCTAATCTACCCCAATCTACTCCAGTCTACCCCACTCCACCCCAATCTACCCCACTTCACCCCAATCTACCCCAAATAAACCTACTCCACTCCAATCTCTGATGCTAATCTACCCAACACCCCCACCGGAATCTACCCCAATCCAATCTACCTCACTCCAGTCTACCTCACTCCAATCTACCCCACTTCTGACCACTCCAATCTACTCCAATCTACCCACTCCATGCTATCCCACTCTACCCCCACTCCACTCGATGCCAATCTACCCCACTCCACTCTACCCCAATCTACCCCATTCCACTCTACCCCAATCTACCCCACTCCAATCTACCCCACACCACCCAACTCCATGCCACACCACTCATTTATAGCCGTACTGATCGGCAGCCACACCGGCTAAAACACCTTGCCAAAGTCAATAGCTCTTGCATAGGCTAGACCTATTGGTTTTGCCATTCCTTGTTTAAGAGGTTCTGTTAGCATCCCTCTTACTTGGAATTTTTGCTCCGTCTGTCTGCGATTTGAATGGAGGATGCATGTATATTTTGTGTGTGGTGCAAGCAAAGTGTAGCGCTCAGTGCATTCTTGTCTGGTTGCAGCAGTGAATCCATTTTGAAATATCTGAATGGCAATACATAACGAAGGGTCTTTGGTGAGACCTTCCCATGTCTTTGTTTGACCTGGGTGCATGTCTTGGAATATTCCTTGCCATCCCTCAGGGTTTCGTTGATGGGTTTTATTATTGGGTGGAGTGGGCGGGTTAAATTCTCCTCTGTGAATGTTGCCTGCTGTTTCCCTGCAAAGGTGCCCTTATTTCCACCTCCATCTTCCTGTTTGAATCTGCTGGACAAAAGGTGTGGTGGGCTGTCTAGACCCAGAAAACGAAAGCTCCTGGACTGGTTCAAATCATCCTGGAAGAATGCTCCAAGTGTCCATGTGCTGGCATAAGGTGATCATGCAGTGACCATAAATAATCTGATGGAAATAGTCAAAGCTGGTACTGCAGGTACATGGTCAGCTGGGTTGATAAATTCAGGGCAGATGCCAGAAAACCGAAGAGGAACCATGCACCAGTGTGATTGGAACAATATCTGTCCATTAGGACCACTGAATGCTGGTTTCTCTCTAGAATGGAGTCAGGTCTGGGACAGATATCTACTGGATTGCCATGAAGGAAGGCTATCCCTGGCTTCTTTTGAAATTGTGCTTGACTGTGCCCTGCGAAGGTGAGTCTGTCTAGAGAGGAGACCAACAGCCTAATTGCTTGAAGACCTTTGGGAGTTGCATAAGGTCTTCTTTGCCCAGGAGAAGAGATCGCCCACGGCGAGCCTTGCAGGAGTGAAATCTAAACTGACTAAGGACAAGTGGAAGTATCCGTGCCTATAAGTGACTGTAGAGAACTCCATCAACTGTGACCTCGTTCCAGTGTGCCCATAGTTGGCCCTCGCAGAGCTCTGAGGTCATCCTCAGAACTCTATTCTAACATGGAGAGAATCTCTGAGGTAACTAGATGAGGCTGCACTGAGCAGAATGCCACAAACTGTGTTGACATCTGTGCAGCGGTTGCAGATGCAGCAGTACTTAAAGGCTTGTTTTGTGAGAGCCTCTGTTGCCCCATCCATGTCACTTAACACGGTTGGTACGCATCCGAGAAGAAAAAAAGTTGAGAGCGACCAGAGGCTTGCAAAATACACATCTTTAACCACCATTGCTGCTGAAAAATCCAAACCATGAGCGGTGTTTTTGAAGTTATTTTGTTTTTAAGTTTGTCACCATCTGTGACCCGGTCAGTGTGATCTGAGGACCATCTGTAGTTCTCAAGGAGCAACGGATTCTCGTGAAAGTGCCCTCTTTGGCCGCCATGACCCTACCTCTTGTTTGCCAGAAGATTGGTGCTAGTGTGGTTGTGCCCTTTGGCCCCGGTATGAGTGGGGGGGGGGAGGTTGTTGTGGCCCGACGAGACTCCTGCAAGCCGTGCAGGGCCCATCACTGAGGTGCAAACCCCCAGCTCAGCGCAACACACCAGGGAAGCCTTCCTACTGCTGCAGCTTAGAGGTTCCTCACTCTATACACGACACTCATGCTTACAACGAAAAGGACAACGATAACTTACCTATAAACTGATTTAGGGCCCAGTACAGGAAGGAAACGGGGCAACGCTACCAATGGCTGCAGCTGCTCTCCCAGGGAAACGATGCGCTCACGCACATTCAGCAGTCCGGGGCCGAGGATGTCTTACTGCTAGTGAGCTCCATTAGGTAACACCGGCCACAGTAACGCTTTAGGCCAAGCACAGTAGTAAGAGCTAGTAATCAGCAGGGTGGTGGAAATTATTGATGACATTAATAGGATTCTTCAGAAGGAATAACTTTTTTCTTAAAAAATTGATTTGGAAAAAACTAATATGAAATAGCTGAACTGTATCTATTTTCCTAAAATAGCAGTTTTATTAGTGTTGTTTAAAAAAAAGGAAAAACACAAATGTAACCTTTTTAATGTACCATGAATTGTTATTTTCCTCAGGGAGGGGTAAACCCCACACACTCATATTGTTTCAAATGAAAACAAGCAATATTATGAAACATTTTAAACAAAAAAAAGTGTAGGCAGATTCATTTTATGTTTTTTCAATGTGCAATATTGTCAATTAAAATTATAATAGCAATAGTTTTTTTCTATCCATTTTCAAGAAGTCTACATTTATGATTCTTCATTTCAAGTATTCTTTACTAAAAATTTGTTTTTATCCAGGCACCAGAACCCCTGATAATTACCAATTACATAACGGTGCCTTTGACCTTGGCATTTTAACAGTTGTGTTGAAGGTTGTTGCAGTGAAAGTGATCATGCGAAAAAATAACACTTTTCTAGAGCAGCTGTATCAAAGGTCACGTGCCAATTAGTGTCTTAGCGGCAGGCCCAGCTCCCCACCCGGTTCTAATTATAAGCACAGCTACAATATATCATGGTTGCTATTCCTGGAAGGGGACATATGACTTTCAAAGCACCTGTCCTATGCACTCGCCCACGGGCTTTGTCAGGCCATGCGCCGACAGAGGCCTCCTGTGAACCTCTTCATGTTTGCTAACTCGCGGTGGGCAGACCTTTATATTCAGCTCAGCTATTATTTTACAAGTAAGTCACGAAAATAATTATCAGCCACTGAGCGATGCTTTCTTCTGACGTAGGTACGTCCCCCCACTGCCTGGATGAGCAGCAACGAAACGGGCATCTTTTGGAAATGCAAATACGTCCAGTAGTTTCTTTTTCTTTTTAAAAACCCTCGTTTTTAATTAAGCTTTCCTTCTTCTTTAAATATGTTTACTTTTACAGTAATATATTTGGTATTGGCTGCTAATATAATCAATGTATGTATCCCTCGCATAAATTGCTGCACTTATCCATATAACCAAGAAGTAATCAACACAGTCATCTACACTGACCAGGAAGGTAAAACATAATGCCTAGATGGGCAAAAGAAAGGTCATTGCACAAACGTCCACTTAAAACTTTTTTTAATTGGAGTAGGTTTTTTTCAAATGCAATTTTGTGATATGAACATGAATTAGGCTCAGAATTGGGCGTTTGGGTAGGACTAACTCTTCAAATGTTGGGGGCTGGGCTAAATTAGCAGTCTGTTTCAAAATTACTTGAGGGCTACTGTTGTGCTACAATACATGATCGAGGCCACTGCAATTATGCGAAAGGGGAGGAAGAAATTATGCAGCAGGGTTGATTAATTGTTTGGTAATAAAACGCAAATTATGCGGCATAATGCAGCACATTCTGTGATACTTACATTTACTTCTTTGTTTTGTCATTTTTAGATAGGTTAACAGTGTCTGGTGAAAGTTTCACCACATTAGTACCGGTTTAACAACCAAATAGAGTAATAAGCAACAGAAAGGGGACCAGTCCACCTTTGCAAAGGGCCTTCCATTATGTAGCAATACGTGTCACCCACTTGTTAGAAACTTTTGATCCGTTTGAGCTAGAAATAATTTTTTTGTTCAAATCTGCAGACTATACAGATGATTATGAATTATGTGGCAAATGCTGCAAATCCAGAATTATGCAGAAAATGCCACAGCCGCAAAATAGCATAAATCCAGGGTCCCTGGGCATAATATGAGGAGTCATTTTTCTAGTAATTATGAGGGGAACTGTGCCAGTAACTTTTGCTTCAGCATAAGCTGACGTACCGGCCATTGCAAGACAATTAGGGTTTACATTCAAGGAATTATAGCAGAATGAATGGTGCAGCCCCCTTTCCCTGGCCGATATCACCAAAAAGGACCAGATCCAAGGCGGCCAGCCAATTACTAAATGGGGAGGCGGGTTTTGCAGCCCCCCTCCCCGGGCCGATTTGGGCCCCACTGACCCCATCTCCTGGAGATCGCCCAACAAATTTTGGGTTTTGAAAGTTTCGTGAAAATTGGCCAAACTGCGCCAAAGTTATTAGCACGTGATATTATCAATGATGTCAAAGAAGATGTCATGAGTGATGTAATATGTAGGGTAATTAGCAGTGCATGACAAGGGTTATTCTTACCTTAGGGCACGAGTTATAATTACTAGAGATAACTATAACTAGTGGATTTCAGTGTTTTCAGGCACTGTGCCCAACCCCACATAGCACACGGCCTACGGCCATGTGAGGCAGGCGGTTGGACACAAGGCCTGGCCCTGGGGAGCCCAGGGCCTTTTCCTTTTTTTAAAGAGGAGGGGTGCCATGTAGCCCACCCCCTCCCGAGCCCATTATGGCCCTGTGGACCGTAGGGCCATATATATTTTAAATAGGGCGGAGGCCACATGGCGCCCCTCACCAAGCCTTCTTAGGCCCTGGTGACCCCATCCCCCAGGGCCATTTAAAAAAATTGATGGGCGGAGGTTCGTGCATCCCCCCTCCCGGGCTGATTTTGGCCACGGGGGCTTGGCGCATTTTTGGGGGGAAGGGAATCACTTGCCCCCCCCCCTCGTCCCAGGTCACTTTTGGCCCAGGGGACCCCATCCCCCCAGGTCCCAGTGCATAGTTTTTGGGGAGGAGGGCACAAGGCCCCCTCCCAGTTCGCTTTTGGCCCCAGGCACCCCATCTCCCGGAGCAGGTGCAATTTTTGGGGGGAGAGGGGCATGTCCTCCCCCTCCCTGGGCCAAGTTCGACCCTGGCGCTTGGCTACCAAAGGGTGAGTGACCTGGTGCCCATCCAGGGCACCAACCACACTATTGTTGGGTGCTTTGAGGGGAACCCCAAGGCCCCAGCTTGCTCCCCGCATCCAGCGGGAGCTGGCATTGCTCCCACACGCAGGGAGCAGCTAATAATACTGTTCCCTGCGGGTCATGGCAACCTTTTGTTTCCTGCCTCCTGAAACTTCCGCTCCAGCTGAAAAGTCCTCTTCCAGTGGGCAGGAGCATTTTTAAAGGTCCTTCCCGCTGGGAGCAGACTTTGTGTTTTCTCCCACTTGCCGGGAGATTTGAAAATGCTCCCGCCAAGTGAGAGCAAACACAGGTTTCCCTGCCCACGTCAGTGCGGGCAGGGATACCACTATGTCCCAGGGGTAGGCTCCCTGGGATGTATCCTGAACCGGCACCCGGGGATGGGGTACCAAGGTCCATTATTGGCTCAGGGAGGGTGGCCCCCCTCCCCTTTACAGACGCAGCCGAGCCCCCAGGGATGGGGTCCCAGGGGCAGGAATTAATCTGGGGAGGGGGCCATGCATGCCCCCTTCCCCCAAAATATAAATATGTTCCCCCTGCCCGGGACCTAGTCCACTCGGGGAATTTCAAACAAGCAAGCTCAAGAGACTGTGCTGGTTTTTTTCCCCACAGATTTGGGTTCTTCTTACCTTGCCCCCTAGTGTCTTTGTGTTCGTTTTTGCATTTAATAAGATGGCTGCCACCATTTCCTCGTTGAGGTGGTGGCAGCCAATAAGATCTCAGTTTGAGCTTTTGCGTCCCTAGATATACAAAGTTTTTGAGCCTTAATTGCTCAAAAACTACTGAATGGACTTGCACTAAAACACAAACAACACTTTTTCTGGACCTAGATCAAGCTTTCTGCCACACTAAACCCCTAGGCTTGGTGGTGGGGTGAAATAGGGACACAGCTTGGCCCCTAGGCTTGGTGGTGGGGTACAACAGGGATACCGCTTGGGGCCACAAATGTGTTTCTAAAACTTTTGCACACAAATTCGCGGAGGGCCTGTGAATCAGCAGCAAAATAAATAAAAAATACAAAACAAGGTCTTTGGTGCGTGTTTGTTTTAAAGCCCCCCAGGTGGGCCAGGTCCTGCGGGGGGGAGAAAATATTTATATTTTGGGGGGAAGGGGAAGGCATCTCCCCTCCGCAGGCTGATTTCGGCCCCGGAGACCCCATCCTCCGGGGCCCAGCCGTTTATTAAAGGGGATGTGGACACGCAGCCCCCCCTCCCCAGGCCGCGTTCAGCCCCGGGGACCCCATCCCCCAAGGCCGAGCGATATATGCAGAGGGGAGGGGGGCCACGTGGCCCCACTCCCTGAGCCATTAATGGCCCTGGGGATCCCATCCCTCAAGGCCCGCTCAGGCTATGTCCCAGGGAGCACACCACCAGCACATAACGGTTTCCCAGCCTGTCCTGACGGGGGCAGGGAAACCTGTGTTTACTCTTGCTTGGCGGGAGTAATTTTAAAACTCCCGCCAAGCAGGAGCAAACACCAAGTCTGCTTCCAGCGGACGGGAGCATGAAAAATGATCCTGCATGCTGGGAGAGTATTTTTTCTCTGTTTCCCTGCCTGCAGTGAAGCAGGAAGGGAAAAAGATGAAAAGATTGCTCCCTTCCTCTAGGAGCAGCATTATTAACTGCCCCCTAAGGGCAGGAGCAATGCCGGCTCCCACTCGATGAGTGGATCCAGCTGGGGTCACGGGGGCCTTGGGGCTCCCCCCGTGGCCCCCAATGATAGCGTGGTGGGTGCACAGGATGTGCACCAGTGCACCCACCCTTTGTTGACCGGGCCCCAAGGGATGGTGTCCCTGGTGCTGAAATTGGCCAGAGGAAAGGGGTTGTGTGCCCCCCTCCTCCATGAATAGGGTGCCGGGCCCTGGGGGATAGGGTCCTTGGGGCATGAATCGGCCCAGGGAGCGGGGCCATGTGCCACCCCCAAAAACAATTAGCTAGGCCCTGGGGGATGGGGACCCTGGGGTCAAAAGAGGCCTAAGGAGGGGGGTCACGTGAACCCCCCAAAAAAATGCACCGAGGGATGGGGTTCTTGGGGCCAAAATCATCCCAGGGAGGGGTGCATGCCCCTCCCCTTAATTTTAATTAGTAGCCCTGGGGGATGGGGTTCTCAGGGCCTTCCAAGGCTCAGGGAGGGGGTTGATCAGACCCCCTCCCCTTTATTTTTATAAACGGTCCTGGGGGATGAGGTGCCCAGGGCCTAACAAGGCTCAGGGAAGGGGGCCATGAGCCACCCTCCACCTTTAATTTTAATAGTGGGCCTGGGGGATGGGATTCTCAGGGCCTAAGGAGGCTCTGTGATGGGGGGAGGCACATGGCAATTAAATATTACTTTACAATAAAAAAAATAATAGAAATTCACTGACAAAATCAAAGGTTACAGGGACGTTATAGTTAGGTTCAGATTTTGCACACACAAAACCATAGAAATTCAGCAGTCATAGTTATACTTATCTCAAGAAACTATGACTCGTGCCCTAAGGTAACCATAACTCGTGCACTCACCATTCACTGCTAATTTCCTCACGTTACATCAGTTATGACATCTTCTATGACATGTTTAATAATATCACTGCAACATTTTCAATGAAATTATTGATGAGAAAACTGTGCATGGCGGGAGCGCAAGTTATAGTTACCTTAGAGCACGAGCTATAGCTTCTTGTGATAAGTATAGCTATAACTGCTGAATTTCTATGGGTTTGTGTGTGTAAAATGTGAACCTAACTATAACTATAATTTAATTAACTGCCATTTTTTCTGCTTGTGACCACTTGGTGGTCGATCACTGAAATGTTCTAGGGGATAAACTGGTGATTATAATACTAATATCAGTCATTTTTCCTTTGGCTTCTTTACCTACTCCAATTTATGGTTCTGTATTTTGGGGTTGAATCATGTAACTTTTGGACTGTCGTTCTCTCTTTGTCCTTTTTGGTGACTTACTTGGGTGGAAATTTTCCTTGCACCTTTCATTTAAGTATTTTCGACTTGTATAATTCTTCCTCATGTTCTTGCCATATAATATGTTTTTTTTATGTTCCTGTCTCAGCTATACAGAAAATTATTCTGAATTGTATTTGATATTGCATTGTACATTTTTACAGCCTTGAAGAAGTCACTTGTGTGAAGAAGCACATGTTGGCTGTGCATCATAACGCCACTACTCAGATGCCCTTCGGCCTGCCCAAATCTTGTTCAGCCTCCAACCTCCTATGTAGGCTCCATTGGCTCCCAGCGGAAAAGAGAATCAATTTCAAAGTCCTGTGTATTTCTCACAGAATCTTAAATGCTCTTGCCCCCGGCATTCTAGCCAATCTCCTTACTCCCTACATTCCAAGCCGCACGCTGCGCTCCTCTGCCCAACACTTAGCACGTGTCCCTCGCATCAGAAGAGTGCGGGCCGGTGGTCGCTCTTTCCGATCCCTCGTGCCCATAATCTGGAACACCCTTCCGGCCAACATTAAGTATCCAAGATCACGGATCTTTTCGCAAAGCTATAAAGACACTTCTCTTTCAAAACTAATTTCTTCCATACCCTGCGGTTTTTCAGTTTTTTGCTGGTCTTGGGATTAGCGCTGGGACGCCCCATTGCTGTGGCAGCCATTCGCTTTACAAATCTCGTAACATAACATAACATTTTGTACGAGTGAACTCTGAAAATCTGAGCCTAACTATAATGTCCCTGTAACCTTTGGAGTGAGTGTAGTATATAGGATTAGTAAGGGGGTTTTAGAGTTCAGGGATGGGTAATGTATAAAGTTACGAAGAGTTTTTGAGGGGTCAGGGGGTCACAGATGAGTAGTGTGTAGGAGTAAAATAGTTTTAAGGTCTCGGGTTGTGTTGTGTTTAGGTAGTAAGGAGTTTTTTAGGATTCATGGATGGCTAGTGTACAAGGGTTGTAAGGAGTTTTTTAGGGGGTGGGTATTTTATAGGTGTAAAAAGGGGATTTTAGGGTTCCACCATGGGCAGTGAATAGGAGATGTAAGGCTTTTTTTGTTTCAGGGATGGGTACTGAATAGGGGTAGTAAAGTTTTTTAGGCCTCAGAGATGGGTTGTGTTTAGGGGTAGTATAGAATTTTTAGGTCATAGGGATTGGTGAGGGTACAGGGTTAATCAGGAGTTTTTAGGGCTCAGGGATAGTTAGTGTACTGGGGCAGTAAGCTGGTTTTAGGTGTCCTGACTATGAGGAGCATGGGGTAGTGAGGGAATTATAATATATAGGTAGTGGTGTCTTAAATGTTCTACAAATTAATTTAAAAATACATCTCCACAATTAAAAAAGTTAAAATGAAATAAATTAATGTATTTATAATTTAAAAAATCAATGTAGTCCACTCAAATTAATTTAAGTAATTATATGACACATGTAACTGTAAATGTGAATGACTGCTGATGTAAGGGCATGTGATGTAAAGATACTCCTGATGTATTGACAATATATATTTTTTTATTTACTTTTAATTAAATCTGCATATTATCAATGGGATCAGATCACAGGGAAATTAAAATAATGCACTTTGAGTTATGTTTTGATTTCATACAAAATTTACTTTTACTTCTGTCATGCCGCTGTTAACAACATTCCTTTGCTTTTTCTGCCCCTCTCACGCCAACCTCTCCTTCCTCTCACCAGCAGCTTTCTTCCTTTAATTCTGTGCTTCATACATCCACCTCTTGGCTTCCTGCTGTACTTTTCACCTATCATCTCTCTCTCAGCCTCTCCCTTCTCTCACTCGTTCTATCCCTCATTTATCCACCTCTGCCCAAGCCTTTCTAGCTTTCTTCCTGGTTCAGCCCCTCTTACATCAACCTAGATTCACGTCTCACCTCCCCAAGTTATTCTCACCTTTCCCCATCTTACAGCCAGTGTTGTAGCAGGAGCGCCTTCGGCCATAACGCAAGCGAAAGAAACGGGCCTCCCTACACAAAATTTGATAGTAATTGACAGTCACAATTGGGATCCACAGGGCCCACTGTGCAACTGGTGGCTGGTGTCACTGCACCTGCTGCACTACTGATAGTTACACCCCTGGCTGTTTATACTCCTGTTACATTCATCCCTTCCCCTCCTTTCCCTGATATTCTCCCTTCCTTTCAACCACGGCGTGCAATGACTACAGTAATCCTCATCATCATCATAGAACTTTATTTCGATCACTATGGATCATAAAAGTATAGACAAACAAGACAACCACAGTACACATATACATAAAAATACACATATCAATATCAATAAATAAAACATAGCTGTTAAAATATACAATATAAAAACCACAGAAATTCATGTCACAACCATTATCTTAAAATAGCAAGGGACTAAAATCACAGATAAAATCTACAGCTTAAAAAAAGTAATCAAACATTGTTCTCTTTTTATTACTGAGTGCTGAAGAATAGCCGACCAGCAACCCCAGTCAAGCCAAGAACACCAGACATGGGCTTTAATATTCAATGTACCATTTGGAAAATTTTTAGGTATTCACAGAACAATTGCTCAGCTGAGGCCAATCATCTACTTTCCATTTGCCAGCGCTCTCTTTTAGCATTCAAGTCTCCATAATTTAGCAGCAAATTGTAACTCAAGGGACTTTTTTTGTTACTGTGAACCTGGTCAGTTGGTGATCCTTCGGAGGTGAGAAATGTCTAGTAGCTGAAATAAGGAAGTGAAAGACAGTTGTTGCTACTGTTTTTAGACCGTGCCTTTAGGCGAAACACTTCTTCTTTGTTGTGTATCATTACCTATATATAATGTGTTTTCATCAGTGTTCTCAGCAGTTATTATTATTATTTTTTTTTTTTTAAATAAAGCAAATGCCTTTTCGCTAAAGTGGATCCCTGGTGAGAAAAGATGAAAAAATCATTAACTAAATTGTTATGACTGTTCAGTTCAAATGATGTGCGTGCCGCTTCCATAGTTGTGACTACAAACAGCTAGATTTGCCAAGAACACACCAGTAAGTACATCCTTAGAAACAGAACTACTGCCCTCCCCCCACGGCCCGCTTCTCCCCTCCTTGTCTGTCTGCCCTGGGCTGGCCTTGAGCTCCACTCTCCAGCGTGGGCCCTCTTCCAGAGCTCCTCGTGATGGCTCTGATGGGGGAGGGGGAAGCTTACGTCATATGCCTGTAGTCCACGGACGTAATCTGAGGCTAGTAAGGGGGTCGCAGCTGCGACCTCTAATTTTTTTACAGTTTTATATAGCGCAAACTCGACCCGAAGGTATCAGAGCGCTTTACATGAGTACCAGTTGCATTACAGACGGATACATTCATTTTATTTTTTTTAGGCATGGGGAGATCAAGTGATTTGCCCAGAATCACAGGATGTTCGAGCCTCCCGCCAGACTAGAGCCTGGTTCCCCAGCTTCAAAGTCACGCACTCTAGCCGTTAAGCCACATTTTGCCCCCTCTGAGGCCAGGGGTCGCAAAGGAAGTGCCAGGAGTAGCAGGGAGCATGCAGTCTCCAGGGCTGCAAAAGCTGTACATCAAAGGGGTTGAATGAAGAATTTAGGGGAGGGAAAAGAGCAAGGGCATATTCCAGAACTAGGAGGGACCTGTCTCACTTAGCTCTTTGTGCCATATTACTTATCGGGTGCACTGCTCCGTGTTGCCCCACCACAGCTGCATACTCGGGCCTGCACTAAGCACAGTGTATTAGCGAAGGGAGGATTGGCAGTTTGAAGCAGTCAGTTGCTTTTCATTGTCCAGGTGGCAACCGGCCTCCATTTGAAAGAGCAGCAGAGACCCCCCTATAGGCACGTGTCACACCTTGGAATGAGGGCCTTGTTGCGAATGATGTACCCTTACCAAAGCCAGATTGGCTGAAGCGGGCATCGGGCGTCTCTCCAGGAGGCTGGACGGGTGTGGGCTGATTTTGTTACTGGGGTTTTGTAGCAGTGCATTAGTTTTAAAGCCACTGCAGAGTTCCTTGTATATCCAACAGTGTTCAGACAAAATAAACGTGCTAAGATAACTCTAGTGATTAATGTACCTCCTGGAGAGAGATTGGAGTTTTGTCTAGTCACAGTTTTGACTCATCTAAGGTAGCACAAAAGGTTAATATGCCTCCTGCAAAGAGCATGTACTATGCAGATCACAGAACAGTATTTTATGTGCTTAGCTCAGTGGGTTATTGCTTTTGTCACAGAGATCCTTTTGTTACTGTTCAGTTCATAAGTTACAATTGTAATGTAGGTTAGAAAGTTATGTCTTTTTGTCCAAGTCTTTTATTATCCTAATTTTTCTAAAAAGGGTTTGTTTGGCTATAAATTCCAGTAAAGTCAACTCTAACCACTGTGTTATGTTCTGAATCCTGAGTTAGTGCTTCTCCAGACCAAGTACTCTTAAAAAATGTCTACCAGAATGGATGACATGTGAATCCTACATCCCTGTGTCTTATGTAACATTTTCTATAAACTGATTTAAACATGTATGATTCATTGTCTCTGTATGTATTTGTGATGTAAAATGCTCCGACACCCTACACTTGTACGAGAGGCACTATAAAACAAATGAAATACATGTGAGAGAGGGGCTTTGGAGAGATGAGAGGCACTGTTGGAGGGTGTTTGTGAGGGAATGATTGAGACCCCCCAATAAATATTGTCATATCCTGGTGCATTGTAAGGTCATCATTTACTATGCTTTAAAAACTAAAACAATTGAACATATAATGAAGAAGTTGTTGTAGAATGCACATTTTTGCAATTTGTCTCAAATTTTCTTGTGGGGAGAACACCGCACACCCTCAACCCCAATATAGTGGTCAGGTACACTCGCTGAACTCAATCACTGTGCAACGTATGTGGGCTGGTCTGAAAAAATTTGCCAGGGCTGCTTTGGGTTCCCAATCCGGCACTGACCCTTGCCCATTAATTCTTATCACTTTACTTGAAACCCTGCCAGCACTACGTTCTCCCAAAACAAAGACTTAGGGGCCGATTCCGATCTCGGCCGGTAGGGCACCGAATCGGATTCGGCTTAACCGGATCCGATTCGGAGCCCTCTTTCCCGACCGATTCGTACGTGCGTCCGGCCGAGCGAGTACGATGCGAGCGCACGCGAAATCGCCGACCGACTTGTTCGCGGGTCCGAAGCGCTCCGACCGACTGGCACGGACACGACTCGCACCGCGCAATGGAGACGTTCCCCGGCCGGGCAAGTACGATGCGCGCCGCGAGCAGTCCGACCGACCCGCGCCGTCCGGCTCGAAAGAGCAGTCGGAGCCGGACTTTGGGGTTCCGTGTCGGACCCCCCTGTACGCATAGCCGCGCGAGTCGCACACAGGGGGGACCCATGGGTCTCCCCTACCTGTGCATGTACGCCACGAGTCGCTTCGAGGCGTACCCGCTGTAGGGGGCACCCTTGTTCGCCTCGCACCCATTGGGTCAATGGGAGCCCGCGTACGCGTTGTACGTCCGGCTCACATTGACTCAATGGGAGTCCGACCGACTCGAGTCCGATTGCATGCGTGCGTATCGTACTCGTTCGGTCGGACTGCCAGAGTCCGATTCGGTCGGAAATCTCTCCGGGTCCGGCTCGGTCGGAGAGATTTCCGGCCTGAATCGGAATCGGCCCCTTAATGTCTGCCTCTTGAACCCTCCCTTCACAAGGCTGTGATCCGTGATTTGCAATCAAGGCTTGTTTCAGGACCAATGGGGGCTGCCTACACCATCCTAAAAGCCGCCCTCCAGGAGCTAGTTGTCCCAACCGCCCGCTGCTCACACTTGGACCACTGCCATCACTACGCTGTCCCAAAGCATCGATGTTCGAGCCAAGGACTAGGCCTATTTGATGACTGGGGATTCGATGCTCTGTGAGCAGAGCGGATGAGGGGGACCGGAAACGGAAGCAGCCCAGCCTCAGAGGTAGACTCCTGAAATCATGCAGCATGTACCAGCTGAAGGCATGGTACATGCGGTCATATCAGAAGACCTAGGCAATAACGAGGAGCATTGACAAAATAGTGCGCCGGAATAGAGGGACTCCCGCGGGGGTTCCCACGAGTGGAATGAGTTGAGTGTACCGGAATGCAGCACTAAGGGGCCGCCCTCTTAAGAAGGAGCACTGCATGCAACACAGGCAACCATGGAGAAGAGGGAAAGGTAAGGAAAAGAGAGGAGAGAAGGGAAGTGAAAGGAGGGCATAAAGCCAGTAGCAGCCACCATAGAACAAAAGTGGGGGCGGGTGAAGGACAGGGGGGTGAGAGGGGGTAGGAATAATAATATTTTTTAAACTTACCTTTCTTTTTACTACCGCTGCGTCCGACGCCCGCCTCGGTGCTCTCCCAGCAGTCTCTAGGAAAGCAGGCTCCCTACCCAATCCAGACGCTGCTCTCATGCTATGAGAGCAGCACCAGGTTTGGTCTGAGTGGCCTGCTCTGCAGCTCAGACAGTCCCTGGGAGCTTGCGGCTTTTCTTCAACCCTGAACAGCCGGGTTGGAGAAATAGAAATGCGCATGTCTGTTTGGCGGCCTAGAATGGCCGGCCAAACTGACATGCACACTTCTTTCTAAGTGCCCAACACTCCTCCCAGCCCCGCCCCTCACCACACGCATGCGTTAGGCAGTCACAGAAAAATAAAATGATGTTTTATTACCATTTTATTTTTCTGTGACTGACAAGTAGGGCAACGTTCCTCCACTATTACGGAGGAGCCGCTCCTGCAAAAAGCATGCAATATGTTCAGAGGTAGGGAAGAAGAAATAGAGTAATAGAGGAATAAGAGAGTGGGAGAGAAAAGGAGAGAGGTACGCGGAACGATAACAAGTAGAGAATGGGAGGAAGAGAATAAAATACGAACTATGGGGGTGATTACGATGGCGTAACGTTTGCCACCGCCTGGCCGGCGGTGGCGTCCGTTACGCCATCGTAACGTGATTTACCCACCGCCAAATTACGATGGCGGTGGGTATCGCGGCGGGCGGAAAGTCCGTCCGCCGCTTTTCCACCGGTCGGGAATCGTTACGATTGCCGGCCAGGCGGAGCTGGGGCACAATATGGTGGCGGTGCCTAGCAGGCACCGCCATCCATATTACGATGTGTGCTTTACACGGCCTTTCCATGGCGGCGATGCCGCCATGGAAAGGCTGGCGGGGATTTGCTTAGGGGGCCCGTTGCGGGCCCTCAGGGGGGTGGAGGGGTGCACTTGGGGGGGTACCCATGGTACCCCCCTGCATGTCCATGCACAAGGTGGCAGGCACCGCGCGGTGCCTGCCACCTTGTGCATGGACATGCACATCATGGCATTTTCCTATTGCGGCGGGTGCTGCAGCCAGCAGCAACCGCCGCAATGTTAATATGCCAGATGCGACCGCCGCGGTGGCAGTCGCATCATAATTTGGGTGGCAGGACCCCCGCATGGCAGGCGGGCGGTCCCGTTACCACTAGGATGGCGGGCGGACTAAAGTCCGCTCGCCATCCTAATTAGACCCTATGTGAGGGGAATTCAGTATTGGAGGAAAAGAGTGATAAAGAGAAAGCAGAAGCGAGTCAAAGGGAGAGAGAGCGAATTTTGAGTGAGAAACTGAAAGAAGGAGGTGACAAAGGGAGATACATGAAGAAAAACGGGGAGAAAGTATGGAAACAAGCATTGGCAAAGCCAATAGATCTCGCAGATGCGAGAGCTAGTGGCTTTGTCAATGTCTTTTAGCCGTACTGTACAGCAGCGCTGGCTGGAAGTTAGGGAAAAAGTGCTATGACATGGCCAGCACTGGCCGCATCATAGCGCTTTTTATTTTGGCAGGAGCGGCGGGGGCAGCTACGCAGTGCAGGATGGACGAAAGAAAGCAAAACTACAGAACGAGGGACGGAGTGGGAGATACGGTGACAAGCAAAATATAAAACACTGAAAAATATGTTAAGTGTTCTGTGATACCTCTTGAAAACACTAATACCATTAACGAATGGAATCAGAGTGACCAGGCAACCCGGATTTTCTGGGACAATGTCAGTAAATTCAGGACGTTTGTGAAATGTTCCAGTTATTGGTTTTCATAATCTCATCATACGAACTGGAATGTACTTGATATTCTAAGCCTCTGAATGCAGTAAATAAGTGCTTCTGATGAGTCTAAAAAAACACTTTCTTTCAAGCATTAGAGCAGCAGCACATCAAAGTGAGGGCTTATAAGGCCACACAAAAAGTTGAAAACCAAAATGCTGTTTGTCGAGAAAGGCAAACGAGTAGGCGTACCTGTGCTAAATAAAGCACCTCCAATCTGTGCTTAAAATGCATCCAATGCCGGCACAGCACACAACGCTGAAACATCTGATTTAACCAGATGGAGACAGCCAGCTTTTAAAAATCAAAAAAACCTTCTTTGCTGTCATGCCCCCTCTTCATGAATAGGGCAGAGTAGCGTGGAGAAGAGACCAAGTGGCATATTCTCAAGGAGCCATCGCCGATTTATCGGCACTTTAGCACCGCAAAAGTAGCAATAGACTTATCGCCCCATTCACAAGCTGGTGCAAACTATCGACATCGCCAGTTTTCCTGCAATAGCTGCTGCAAAACACATTGCCAAGGATGAGAGCGACAGACAACGCTAATGACATGCAGAGTAGGCGTTCCTGTGCAAAAACACACGAAAACACCACTTTGCGATATTCTCAGCGACCAGCCAGATCTGTGATGCCGGACAAAAACAGGCGATAAGGCGCGTTAGCAGCAGGGACTTAACACCTGCTCATTACTGGTCTTAAGTAGGACGAAAACCTGCAGTACAGAGGGAGCTCAGGCCAGAGCCACATCTGAAGACCAACAGATGCCATGGAGCTACTAATCATGCAGCTTGGAGACCCAAGAGGGCCACAACACCCACCGCCACCACCACCAGGACCACCCCCACCCCCAGGACCACCCCCCCGGACCACCACCGAGGCAGCGCAGAACAAGACAGCAGACCTTCCGAAAACGCATCAGCCTCACAGACTTAACGCCAGAGGATGTCATTGCCCACTACAGGCTCAAAAGGACAACCATCCTCCGCATCCTGACCCACATTGCCCACAGGCTGATGGCACCAACACAGCGAACAACCAACATCCCTCCGCAGACAAAGCTGCTGGCTGAGCTGCACCTGTTGGCCTCTGGTACCTTCCAACCAACAACTGCCAGAGTCGGAGGAGTCTCACAGCCAGCCCTATCAAAGGCCATCACACCTGTCCTGGATGCCATCATCAGTTTCATACCCCAGCACCTTCACTTCCCCCACACTGCGCAGGAACAGCTGGAGACCAAGCAAGGCTTCTACGCCATAGCCGGATTCCCGCACGTGTTGGGGGCAATCGACTGCACACATGTCCTACTTGTGCCCCCTGCCGACACAGCACACAATTACCGCAACAGGAAGCACACGCATTCCATCAATGTGCAGGCAATAGTGGACCACCGGGGATTCTTCACCAATGTCGTCGCCAACTACCCAGGCAGTGTGCATGACTCATACATCTTCCGACAGTCCATCATCAACCAGCGCTTCCAGGATGGCACCTATGGAAATAGACTGCTCGTTGGTAAGTACCAACGGAACACACCACACACCTCAATTCCACAATCACACAACACACAATGGTGGGAATGGACACGTAACAAAATCACATCCAACATGCCAAACAACATGCACACCTGCCAGACACGACAACACTAGTAACCGTGGTAAGAGGGGCCAGAAATGTGGACAAACCATACACTAAGGCATAGCCCCTCTGCCACACATTTGCAGAATGTGGGGAGAGGTGGGAACCACGATTGTGCGAAGGAGGCAATGGACCCATGAATAACAATGTACACAATGCCAAGTGTGGCGGTGATGTACTGGACAGTCTTGAGTATGCAGAGCACAGACATGTCCATGTGGACACATACTGCTGGAGTCTATAGTGTCGTGGACAGTGGATGCAACCATGTCATCACAGGCAGTGGGGAACACCTTGGACAAGTAGCCATGTCGGCCCCCCTGTAAGCGTAAGCGTAGTGGGCAGGCCCGGCGCACGCCAGTCCAGCGTAGGGGAGTGACTAAATAGGCCGGGGCTCAGGGAGTGGTTCACTTCCGGGAAGGCCACCGAAGTAACTACTGCGTGTGGCTCTGTGTCCGCCACATCCTGGCCATAGGCCTACACACACGTGGCTGACCACCTACAACAGGCAAAGTCACACCGGCGACGAGGTGGCTACGTCCCACGCCACCCGGCGCACATCTCGTCAACGCCTGCAGTGGCGTGTCTGCCAGGGCGGCATCCCTCACCCTGCCACGAGGCCGCCATCGTGACTGGTGGTGCCTTCGCGATCCTGGGCGCCTGCCGCACCCCAACCCGCTGATCCCCAGACCCGACCTGCGCCCAGCGGTTAATGCGCACCCAGGCCTCACTGCTCACCTGCCACAACCGGAGTCTCTCCAAGAGGGCCCACCACGTGCTGGTGCAATCTCCAAGGCCGGGCTCCGCGGGCTTGGCAGCCTCCTCAGCCGATCGCTGGCTTCTGCGCAACAGGCCCCCAGCGCACCCAGCGGCACCGCACCGCGGAGTTGCGAGTTGGCTACTGCTGCCTTCTGACCACACTGCGGTACAGCAAGTAACATGCACATCCTTTCCAGTCCGCACCTCCAGGTCTGCTGCATCATCGCAGGCTGCACACCCGCTCAGCCCTTCCAGTGGGCCGAACTCAGTGCACCACAAGTCACCGTCCAGCCTCCGGCATTATAGCATGATGCACACCCACTCTGCTCTTCTGGTGGGCCGAACTCAGTGCACCACAAGTCACCGTCCAGCCTCCAACATTATAGCATGATGCACACCCGCTCAGCTCTTCCGGTGGGCCGAACTCAGTGCACCGCAAGTCATTGTCCCGAGGGGCTACCCCACAAGTCCGCCTCCAGTAGCCAACAGCATGTCCTCGGTAACGCCACTGGAGCCCTTCACAGTCAAGGGGCCACCCCCGTCCCAGGCAGGCTGCCGGTAAGCCTGGGCAGATCGTCTGGAGACGTACTCCGAAGCGCACAACATCCCAGCGCCGCGGTGGCAGCGCACGTGTGTGAGGAGTGCGGAGAAATGACCCGGGGCTCTGGGCGTGGTTCAGATCTGGGCTCTGGGCGTGGTCCAGTTCTGGCCTGGCCACAAAAGTGACTATGGCGTGTGTCTCCATAGTAGTGTCTGCGCTACCTGGCCTGTAATCGACAATGTCGCAATGTAGCATGCACCAGGAGGGCGGCCTCGCCCGAATGTATTAATAAAGGAGCGCGAGACCGCTCGGGGTCTCGGCTCATACATGCCAACTGTTGTGTGTGTATCCACATTGCCGCAGCCTGAAGCGAAGGCCTAGCCTCAACATCAGCGCGAGTTCAGCCAGGCCAGAACTCCACATCTGTGTCCGCCCTATCCTTACCATAGGCCTACACACACATGGCCGCACACCTTCAACGGCCAACATTACAGTCTTGCTGTCAGTCCTGCGGACATGCGCAGACAGGCATGACAATGGTGTGCCGTAGGAGTGCAAGTGATGCAACCGCGCTGCACACACAAGTAAATAGGCTCGGTGGGAGAGAGGAGCAGCTGTGAGGCTACGTAATACACATTGTCCTACCACATTTGCCAGCAGCAATACATGGCTAACATGAATCCCAAGGTCGCACAAATCACACACCACGAAACTTGTATGTCTGCCAACACAGCATGCAGAAACACCAGTTAACACTGACCTCACTTACCTCCCACAGGTGATCAAGGATATGCACTCTGCCCGTGGATGATGACACCCCTCCGAGACCCGAACACCCCGGCCCAGAGGCAGTACAATGTGGCCCACAAACGCACCAGGGGCATTGTTGAACGCACGTTTGGCGTGTTGAAATCACGTTTCAGGTGCCTGGACATCACCGGTGGAAGACTCCTGTACAGCCCAGAAATAGTGTGCAAGATGATCACTGCATGTTGTGTGTTGCACAACCTATGTGTATGCACCAATGCCCCATGGATCCAAGTCCCAGAAGATGATGCAGGTGGACCACACCCCACTGCAGCTGCAGCAGGATTAGCCTGAAGGAACACAATCATCAACAATTTCTTCGCATGAGCACGTCACACTGTGACTGTCCACAGCAATCGTGGCACAGTACAAGATGACCACATGACCAGCATGTGCAAATGAAATCTTAGCAACACACATTCCCTGTGTGCATGTCAGTCCTCTGCATTAGCACATTAATCTGACGGGTGTATGTGCAACATTGAGTGCTTACATTCGCATATGTTGCAAGAAGAGATGGTGTGTATGTCACCTCTGTACCGAGAGGCTGTTCATGGCGTCACGTATTTGACATGCCATATCAGGGTGTCACTTGTAGTACGTCATGCCACTCATCAGCTCCCACGTGTACATGAACGTGACATGAAGGCCGTCATTGGTGTTCAGGAAAAGACAACAGGGTGCCATTTGTGGTCAGAGATGTACCTGCCTGAGGCAAATATACACCCTGTGTGTCGAGTCCCACAACATGAACAACATGGCCGTAAGGGGGATGTGGGCACAGTGGACACCTCAGCAACATTGGGAGATGCACACCAGCCTAGAAGCCAGCAGGTCCACCTTGCGTGGAACACACCAAGGTGTCCCCTGGTCAAATGTGCCATGTACAGGTCACATGTGTACACGGACGTCATCCATCAAGAGAAGTGATCAGTGCCAGATAATAGGTGCAAGGTGAGTGGTCAACAGCCTCCTCACAGCTACCTGCACTCATCACTGTCAGACTGCAGCAACACAACACTGCTACATCAGAGCATGCAATACTGACCGTGAGGGCACGTACATGGCTGGTAAGGGTTCAACCATGCCGGAAGGCGAAGCAGTGACATCCCCCCCACCCAATACCCATCACATTTCCAGAATGCACGCTGATGACAAACTGACATTGTGTGTGACAGCCCCTCTGTCTGAACTGGAAGGCGGTAGCACATCTGCACCTCCGACCTTGGGAATGCATGTGCCCGGCACACCCTGAGCGATACCATGGCAGCTGCTGATGGCTCCCACACTACGCACAGCGCGAACCAGAGACCAACGTATTCACACCCCACACACAGGAGTCCTTGCTCGAAGTTCACTTGCATTGTATGACCTTCACACTTATGCACCGACCATCCCAGGAGTCCAAGCACTCCACACTCAGACCAATCATTGCTCCGAGCTGTGGCTTCCACATAACTGTGACTTTGCCTTTGTGACACACAGCCCTATTTCATACATTGACGTGGGGCTAAGTTTGGAAATAGCGAGATTGTTGTTTTGGAGCAATGAGGCCACAGCTAGTTCACACATTCCCAGTCATCTCACTGCCTATCTGGGTCACGGACATACATGTGCATTGAAATCAGTTCCCAGGGGGCACCGTTGTTTGGTAACACTGCCCCTACATACATCCATACTTTCATACTTGCTTGATCATGGACATGACTCTTCTGTGTAAATGTGAATGTCTTATTCACATTCGGTGGAGTGGTGAAGGTGGACCAGTACCTGGCCATGCACACGCTACTTTACAATTTTGCCCCGTGGAGGGCCTGCCAGGGTCCTTTGGGGAGGGAAAAGTGCACCGTAGGAGAGGGAGTTCAGTCTGCTGTCTGATTTCTGTGTCATTGGTTGCCTAAACATATGTAGCAGTCCATGTCGGGGGCCAAGGTGAGTGTCACAGTGTGTTAAGGGGGACAGTGGAGGGTGTTATTCCTGGGCATGATGCAGACGGCAGAACCAAGCAGAAAGAGGCCATATGGCGGAGATGGATGCTACCGCTTCCTACTTAGCCCAACGGCAGGTTCATCCTCATCATCGTCCTCCCATATGTGATGTGCCTCACATGTGGGTGGTGGTGTTTTGTCTGTGGCACTGTGTGGCAGTGACACATCAGGGGCCGGAGGTGCATTGTCAGCCGCACTGTGAGGCACTGACACATCAGGGGGCGGTGATGTGGCGGGAGTAGTGGCAGCAGCATTCATCTGCGCCAGGCCTTGTGGCAGCACTGCCATGATGTGGGTCTGCAGGGCATGGTAGATCCCTGCTACATCTCGCTGGTGTGCAGCCTTGGCAGTCATTCTTCCCGCCTGCATCCGCTCCATGTTCTCCATGTTCCTCCCCATGTTGGCCAACTCACGGCTGAGGTCGCTGGAGCCACTCTGACTAGACAGTTGTTCTTGTCTACGAGTCATGACTCCGGCGATGTCAGCCATGGATTGTTGGAGACCATGGAGCGGACTGTGGGTGTCCGTTAGGGCCTGTAGGTGGTCCCTGATGGGACTTGGACACCCACGTATGGCATCTAGTTTGTCTGCCATGAGGTCGAACCCCACACGCACCTGCTCTGCCATCCCCTTCTGGCCCTGCCACACACAGCGTTGAAATGCCATGTGTTGGTCGTGGGGATCCTGTGAGACAGCCGGGGTGGTGGGTGCTTCCTGCTGTGTGGTCTGTGCAGGGGGTCGGTTCGCCACGATGCAGCTGGCCTGCCCTGCTCCTGGGGGTGGGTGCTGAGGGTGTCCATGAGCTGTTGGAGGGCATCGGGGTCGATGGTGTGTAGGTCCTCTTCATCATCGGTGATGAGGAGTACAGTTTGCTCTGCAGGAGGTGATGATTCTCCCTCTGCAATGTGAAGGGGAGATGCATTTTGACATTGTGTTCACATGTATGTTGACGCATTGGCCAAGTTTACAGACAGACTGCATGTCAATGTCCATTGTGACTGTTTGTGTGGAGATGCCTATTTAATGCTGGACAGTTGACATTTTGCCACCATCATGGATGTGAGGTTGTATTTGTCCATTGTCATCTCACAGTTTCCTGCTATGCCAAATGTGAATGGCCATTTTCTACACATGAGCAGCAGCAGTTGTGTCCTCTGTTCTGTTGTGGAAGTGTTGCAGTTTGGTCCACTTTGTTGTACATGTTGAGGTGCTCTGAGTGTTATGTGTGTGTGCTGCATTGTGGGTGATTTGCCCCTTCAGCTCTGCTTTGGCTGGTCCTTATCCCTTTCAGGCGGTGTGCCTTTCACTTCTGTGCTTATACAGTGCTGAGCTGTTGCAGACTTGGGTGAATTGGGCTCTTGATCGGAGTTGTGACTCGTGGGCATGGTTTGTCCGCAGTTGTGCTGTACTTGCTTGTGCATGTGTGCCATTGTGCCCATCTCCCCCCGTCCCCCCAGTCCCTGGTGGTTACTCACCCTGTTGCTGTTGTGTCAGGTCATGTTGAGCAGTGTCCGGTCCTCCGACTCCTGCCACCCTCTCCTCACTGATGAGTGTGGACACCATTTCCTCCATCTCATCCAGCTCCTCCTGTGGCGCAGGACTCCCACCCCTAGTCTGCATTGCTGCTTTGCGGTTGTTGGCGAGTTTCAGCTTGTTTTTGCGCTTCACATCATTCCAGCGCCTCTTGAGCTCTTCCATTGTCCTCCTCAGCACTCCGACTGCATTCTCCTTGTCCACGATGGACTGCCATATTCCATTTTTTGTTGCCAATGACACAGTGGAGGTGACGAACAGTTGTTGATGGTGTTCTGTCACCTCCGTAATCAGGATCCTGTTTTCCTGTGGACTGAACCGCGTCTTCCTCTTCTTCTTCTCCTTGCCCTTCCCTGACCCTGAGGTCCCGGGCTGGGCCTCCGTGGGGCTTGTGGAGTTCGGGTTGTCCTCTGTGCTTCCTCCGGCTACCTCCATGGTGCTTCGCAGTTGTTTGGGGTTTATTTGTATTTCATTTTTGCCGCTTTTATTGTGTTTGTTCCCGCCTTACTTGTGGGACGACCAAAGCGATACAAAAGGGGATGATGGACGGAACGTTTGAGCCAATCAAACACTCACCCCCAGTCAACTGATCTGGGTTTAATCCATCATCATTCTTTAGCTCACTCCACCACCCCAGTTCAGTTGACTGGGGGTGAGTGTTTGATTGGCTCAAACGTTCCGTCCATCATCCCCTTTTGTATCGCTTTGTTCACCCTAAGTTGGCGGGGGTATGCCCAGACGTGGGTCCCTTGCTCACTTTGCCACTGGATTCAAGCAAGCCTGGCTGATGACGGCTGGAATGCCAGAAACCGGTCCTAGGATGCTTGTTTCCGGTCCAGGGAAGACATGGCTTGGCAGTTCGGGCTGGACTGTTCCCATGAGGCACAGGGTCAGACTGATTTGCATATGGCCATGTCTGAACTGGGGTGGTGGAGTGAGCGAAAGAATGATGATGGATTAAACCCAGATCAGTTGACTGGGGGTGAGTGTTTGATTGGCTCAAACGTTCCGTCCATCATCCCCCTTTTGTATCGCTTACTTGTGGGACTTGCGGGCCTGGCGCTGCTTTTCGCTGGATTTTTATCGCAGTTGGGCCCATCGCATCTTTTTTCACGTTCGGGTTTCCTTTTTTATCGCCGTTGCGGTAGTTGTATCGCGGACATTTGTGGCGTTCTCTGGAAACTATCGCATGTTACCGCCGTGTTGGGAATAAGACGTTAACACTGAGTTATTTTCCCACGATGGGCGGCGATGTGGAAAATTGCGTTAGCTTATTTTGGCGATGTTTATCGCAAGTTCTTGAGAATATCCCCCTGAACCTTTAAAACAAAGAACAAATGAAATCCTCCTGCAGCTTCAGATAATTTCACTCCTGAGCTCAAGAAGCAACTGTAGTGAGCCCCACCGTCGCAAGTGGCGTATCTAGACTTACTGCTACACGGGGCGGCCCCTAAGTTTGCCGCCCGAGTGCAGGGGTAAAAGTGAGGGGGGGAGGGTGGCGGCCGACAGCCGACATGTTGGGAGGGGGAGGCCGACGGGCAAATTGTTCTCTTGTTCTCAGGGCCGGGAGGACGGTGATAGTCGACAGACACAACTCCCTCCGTCCCCGAAAACAGTGCCGCCTGGAGCGGACCGTCCCCCTCCCCCCAGCTACGCCACTGAAGTAAAGGGCTGTAGTGCAGCAGTGCCTGTGAAAGCAACATGGAAATCGGGAGGGATGGTAAAAAAAAGAAGGGGCAACAGAGACTACGGGAGGGAGATCGGGTTGGGAAGGGGCAACATGAACAACCTGAGGTGAACGGACATCTCGGACAATGGGAGACTGGGAGGTGGGAGGGAAGAAGAAACACGGACAACTGGCGGGTGGGAGGGAAGAAGCAACATGGGCAACACTGACAGGAAAGAAGAAAGACAATAGTACCTCAAATAACAGTGCGAGCAGCAGAAGGACACTAATCAAAATGAATCAGTTATTGGTCCATGCTCCAAATGAAAGAAGAGCAAGTGAAATCAGCATGTGCTGGCCAATTAGGAGGCAGCAAATAAGAGTGACAATGAAGCCAAAGCAATGGGAAGGCTCCAAGCCCCTTTGAGTAAACAATACATCTTGCAAGCGAGAGTGCGCTGCACGACCTAAAAAGAAGAGGGAATTGAGAGACAGGGGAAGAGAAAGGCAGATACAGTATGTTCCACATGTGCAGTGAGGAAGAGCTGGAGGAGTCCCATGATAGTTGGAGATGCGACCAGTAAGCCAGACTTGGTGGTGTTTTTAGCGCTGGCCTTGAAATAGTGCTTAACATACTCAGGCTTTGAAGGTTTTGGCCTAGTTTTGTTGCTTTACATGTTGGGGCACTGGAGAACCAGTTTAAATGTTATTGTAATATTGACATGGCTATGGTCAGTCACGGCCAGCATGGATCGGGGGTGGTGGGGCAGAGGCGAGGTTAAGGGGTAAGGGGGTATAAAAAAAGATAAACAAACATACCTCCTTGCTGCTTCTCTCCTCCTTTATCCCTCCGTCGTCTCTCCCGGCCGGAACGGAACAGGAAGCACCCAGGCTCCCCTAAGCCATTTATAGTGCTGCAACACAACATTGTGATTGGTCTGAGCGCCGTGGTTTGGCGCTGATACAGGCAGTGGGAGCCTCACAGTATGGGTGGAGAACATGCAAAGTGCGCATGACAGTTTGGCTGGCCCCAGACAGCCGGCCAAATAGTCATGTGCACTTACAGTGTGCCACCACTCCTCCCCCTGCTCCTCTGTCATCAAAGGAGCCCCACCCACAAAGCTGCCACAGCAGGAAAAAATACAATGATAATAACCTCGAATTATTATCATTTTATTTTTCCTTTATTTCACTGCTGCAAAGCAGTGGGGCGACGCTCCTCCACCCTAGCGGAGGAGCCCCCACTGCCTATGGTGCTTCACATCCTAGAACATTGTGGAAAACGGGCTGTCTGTGGTGCTTTACATAGTAAGATATCGTTAGCACTGGCCGGCAACAATACTTTCCATGCACTTTCACCATCTCTCTCCGAGAATTCCGGAAAGCACTCAAGACCTGGTTGTTCAACTGAACCCATCCAGAGCAGCAACTCTCTCAGCGCCTGGATACCCTCATGGGTGATTAGTTGAACTTTATAAATCATGTTTGATTTGACGAACATTGGAAAAGCTATCTACTCTTGTACTTTATATAGTGTGACTCTGGAGTAACTGTCTATATTATATATAACTATTGTGCTCTTACTACGTACTAGAGGATTGGCTGGTTGTAAGGCTTTGCATAGTGGGGCAGTACTGTCTTGACTATGATGCTCTATATGCCAGTGCATTTACATGCTGAGGCAGTGTGAACTTGGCCTGGTGCTTTACCTTATGGGGTATTGGAATAATGAATTATCCTTCAAAACTGCATGCAACATATATTGCTTTATAGCCAATGTATTTAATTCATGCTGCTGTAAGATGCATAGTTCAGACTACTTTTGCAATATTGACCCAGGTCGTAGGGTTGTGGAAGATTCCCAAAGTCCGCTAAAGAGGGCCAGGCTCACTTCCTACTCTCACATGCATGTAATCAGGAACTGGCTGCTCTGTGTTCCAATCTATCCCTGCTTGAGGCAGTGAGTGAGAATCAGCACTTGGCCACCGTCTCAGCTGCTCAGCAGGAACTAATAGCCCACTGAGAGACGAATTTTGCAACGTGTCGGGAAAGCACTGTTGGTGATGCACACGATCTCTAGAAGGGAGGGACAGGTGCCAAGGATTTAACCTGTTGTGAAACATTGCAGTAGACGCAGGTCAGGACTGGGGTACCAAAATCAGCCCTGGCAAAAATGCTCAAACCAGCTCTCCTAACTTCCTCTTGCTCTGTCTCTTTCTTTTCATCCATCCTTCCATCCATTCTTCTTCTTCTCCAGTGCTTAATTTGAGCCAGTGGTTTCCGGTGCTCGGCACCAGCACTTAATTGCCAGCACTGGTGCTTATGACAGTCTGCTATATGGTGGCGCTGTCTGCCTAATTCAGGTATGAGCACAACAACAGCTGTTTATCAATTCGATTTGCATGTATAATTACTAATACCTGCCTCCCAAGCCATTCTATAGCTTTGGAGGCCTGGAATAGTATGAAGTGTCACACTTGTAAGAGTGTGATGGTTAGTTGCTGTGTCGGCACTGTCAATGAGAGCGCTGGCAGGGGCAACGAATGGTGCAAGCTGTAGTGTCTCCTGACGAGGGCCCTGGCACTATTGTTTTTACAAATGAAGCACTGCCCTTCTCTACTCTCCCCCTCTGATCTCTCTTGCTCTCTCTCTCTCTCCATCCCTCTATCCCCTCTCCTTCATTCGGTCTCCTGGAGTCCCTTAACTTGCTGTAATTAACCTCGGGGAGCTGTGGAAAGTGATAGAGGCACCAGCAGCGTCCCTATGCTCTGAAAACCCGCCTCCGAGTTCTCCAGCCAACGCGGAATTGCCGGATGGAAAAAACAGACCAGTCCCTCACTGGGTAAACACTGCGGTATCCGAGTGGCGAGGATGTAAACCTTCCAGGTACTCCACTACAGCCAAATGTCAGGAGTGGATCTCTGCCAAAAATGCATCCATTCATGTCCTATATGTACTTACCACTGTAGTGCCTTAGCATGGCCTGTAATGCACTTTGAGTCAGTTCCACGCATCAATTCGAGGATATTTCTCGACTGGTGACGTCAGTTGTGGATACAATTGTAGACCCCTCTCCACACTGTTTATCAGCCACTGCAGACAGAATGGAGGTAAAAGCTTCAAAGACATTTTACTCAAAGTTAAAATGCAGGTGAAGCTTGACATGAATTGCTGAATGTACAATGTATTATTTTTCTCTCTAATGTGCTTGTCCCTTTTAAGACAGCATGGACAAGGTCGTCAATTGCAAGCAGGCTGCCACCACGCCAAATGCCCCTGTTCGCCTCATTGGATCTTAGCTGGACGAAGACCCTCAGCATTTATCCAATCATGGCACTTTAGACTAGAGACGATGCATCGCGGATGTACTCGTGAGCCCACATGTAATATCCTTTCCGTGGACTGCATTGGCACAGTGTTCTTTACTTCGCGACAGGCTGTTAATTCTACTAAATAAATTATGTTTCCAAAACGATAGCCGCTGGCGCTGTTTCTTTTGGGACTGCAGCAAAATCTGCAAGTTCCAGACAAGAGACTGCGCTCAGCAAACAAAGGTATCTGACAGCAGCATTACGGTGACGTGTCACTCAGTGAAGCTCTTTTGAGACTGGCGATTCCAAATGTAGTCCTTCGTTACTCCTGGAACTCCTCAGTGAAAAAGACAACCACAAGGAAGGGCATAGTGCCTTATACCAGGAGGCAGCACCTGTGCCGTCGTGGGGAACGGGGGGAGGGGGAGGGGATAGTGTGGGGGGGGCAGCCCAGCTTTTTGCCCCTGGCACCGTGCGTTTTGGGGGCCCCAGTCTCCTGTTACAATGTGTTTTTAAATAAAAGAACAGGAGGCCTGGACTGTTCCTTCTCAATGCAGCTAACCCGGCAACACCACTAGGAGGCGCCAAATAGCGTGTTTGCTTTTAAATAGAATACATGTCTTCCTAATTATGACCTGCTTCTAGAAATAGAAAACTAAGAGAGGCCCGACAGACGTTTTAACCCTTGGGCCCATCAACGCTCCTGACATGCCTGGGCAGCACCATTCTCTCTATTGGGGGGCTTCAGGCATTCTCATCCGTTCACCTGGCCAATCACAGCCATTTTTGCCAGCCTGACTATGAGAGGAAGTCACTCCTTGTTGCTACAGGATACATGGCGTCTATCTCTCCCTTCAAGCCAACTGGAGGACCAACAAGGAACGCCATCTAAGCCACAGTCATTCTTATAATGTACTCGTCCTACTATGGCAAGGAACGGCATTCATTCTATCACTAACAAACTCTTCACACAGTAAAAGATGGCCCTTCTGTCCTTCCTTCCCTGGTCAGTCTTCTGGGTGACGTCCCCACCTTCACAATGGCACAAATAACTAATATGTACACGATGGCCTCTTCTAGCAAAACAGGACTTCCTCTGACACTAACAACCAAGCTATCTGTTTATACCACTGTAGGTGCAACCTTCACTAGGTCTTCCATGCCTTAACGTTATGGTCTTTCCATCCTTCCACTGAAACTGGGCAGTGCCCAGCTCACCTATAAACCATACTCTCCGCATAGCCGGTGGGGGGGTATCGTGGGGGGGTGCAAAAGTTTACCCATTGGGGGAAGTATTGCCCTCCCAGTAGGCTAGTAAAGCTCCCTGGTTTCTCCAAGGTCTGCACACAGTGCTAATTTCCAGCTGCAAGACATGCCTGCCCGCAAAGGGTGGGACCCAGTTTTGGATTGGCAAAGTGGGCAGACGGGCACTGGGCGATGTCCTGGGGGCAGAGCGTTATTTTGGCTTGCAGTGTCTTTCCCCCTTCCCCTGACAGGTCGGTCCATTGTCATAAGGGGCTGGTTTGAGCGAGCTACATGCACACTGATGTGTATCGAGCTGAAGAGGCCCTGAACAGCCTCACTGGTGGAGGCTAGGTTGTGCCCTAACCCCTCCTTCGCCAGGCCATCACATTGAACCCATGGTGGTTGGAGAAGAGGGTTGTTTGCAGCAGGCTCAGTGGAGGCTAACTGTGTAGTGGCCATTGGGCCACTTTCACCCTGGCCCACCATTGGTAGTGTCCCTGTCCTGGCTTCTCCCTACTCACATAAAGCCCATGGTTGGTGGGGGTGGGGTGGAGAGATGCCAATGCAGAAGCTCCTCTCTACGTCAGGTGTGTTGCCCTTTGGCCATTTTCACCACCTGACAGTCAGTGTCCACCCCCAGCGGTCCAGCAGTATTCTCCCCAGGGAGGAAGAGGGGGCCCGGCTTGAGGCCACTGTAGGCCTTCATCAAAAAACATACCTGCCATTTGTTTACATTCAGGAAGGACCTGGAAGTTAGCGTGATCAGATTTTGAAAACCAAACTTCGGGATGACTCCCAAGTAGGACTACAACACCTGGCAGCTTAGATCAAACAATCCCAGAGAAGTTTTTACATTGAATATAACTTATTTATATTGGGATACCTGTACATGGATAAAATTAGGCAACAGCAGCTTTCTATCCAGATAAATTCACACTACGTTCACACTACGGTGGGGGTGAAACAAGGATGCATTTTATCCCCACTGTTATTCAACTTAACTCAGACCTTACAATTGCTTTGAATCAAACAAATTTGCACCCGCCGAAATTGAGAGGAAGACCATTGTCCCATTTATTGCACGCAGATGATTTAGTGATAGTGAGTAAAACTAAAGTGAGCCTCCTGCGACAGATCAACAAATTAGACCATGGGTTCCCGCAAACATTTTCCCAGCGGCCACAAAGTTTGGTCTGTGATGTGACTGAGGACCAGACTAATGCGAGCAGGGTGGCGTTTGGGTTTGGGGGTGCTGGCGGTAAGGTGGATGTAGGGGAAGCAAAGTATATACATCTAGGGCTAGATGTACGAAGCATTTTTGAGGTAGAAATTGGCTGGATTCTCAGAATCGGACCATTTGCGAAGGCAAAAAGGCATTTCCAAATGTACAAACCCCAAATTGCTATTCACCGAATCGCATAATGGGTTTGCGAATCGGTATTTGGAAGGGGCTTGTTTAGATTGTCCCTTCCAAATACCGATTCACATTGGTATGTACAAATGTTTTCCAACAGAAATGCAGTCGCAAAACATTTGCACTTTATCACCAGCTCAAAGTTGGTGGCAACCCATTTGTAAAAGTGAAGGCGTTCTCAAGGGACCCCTTCCCCTTTGAGAATGGCTGAAAAAATATTTTTTAAGAGACCACTGCATACTCTTAAAAAATGAAACGTAAACGTTTCGTTTTTTTCTTTTTAAACACATCCTGTTTTCCTTTAGGGAAAACAGGCTGCGTTTAAAAAAAAAGATTGCTTTACTTAAAGCAATCACAGACATGGTGGTCTGCTGATCACAGCAGGCCACCATCCCTGTGGTAACATGAATCATAGTGGGTCACAAATGTTGACCAACCTCGTTAATATTCATGAGGTAGGTCTATGTGCGACCCTCTACAAATTGCTAAATGAAACTTAATGAGTTTCATACATTAGGAATACCGATTTCTTCATTGCGAGTAGCAAAAAATCATAACTAGGAAATCGCTATTCCTAAACTTCGTACATCTAGCACCTACTGTCTGACTAGCACAGTGTGAAACCAAAAAACCTGGGATTAATCATGGCTTCTCCACTTAACCAAATTATGTGAACGTAGGCAATTGTTTTATTTCACCGTCCCTCCTTTTTCTTCATTATCACATAAGAGGACCTTAAAATACATGATTTCAGGATGTGTGCTGTACAAAACCTTCTTCTGTGTTTGATTTAATAAACTATAATGTTGTTCATTTATAATAGAAACTCAGACCACCCAAAGAGTACGCATAACTTCTGACTTGCCTCTTAGTTCCATAGTGGCATTGTTGTCAGGGTGGGGGGGGAAGAATGAATGTTTGTAAATTCTTGTTTGAAAACTATCACTTTAAAAAAAAATACTTCTCAGTGCACTGATATAATCTGAAGGGCCGGCCTTAACACTGGTGGCGCCCTGTGCGACAATGTCTTTTGGCGCACCCCAATGACCACCTCTGCCACGGATTCCCTCACTAGCACCCTTTAACAGTGCCCCCTCAAGTCTCCGTAACCACTGTCTCTCGGATTCATTTAGTTTTATAGTACCACTCATACCAGTGTAAGGTGTCAGAGCACTTTTCACCACACACACATTGCACAGAGACAATCATATGTGTGTAAATCAGTGTATAGGAAATGTTACATCAGACAGTAGTGCAAGGTGTTGTGTAGGAGTGACATGTCATTGATACTGGTAGGCAATATAGTTTAAGAGTCCTTATTCTGGTAAAGAGCAAATTCGGAATGTAAAACATAACATCATTGTTAGGGGTTCTCTTTAATAATAAGAATTGTTTTCTAACCAAATGAACCCTTTTGGCAAGATTAAGATAATGAAAGACTGGGCAAAAAACATATAGCTTTAACATAAACCTTGCAGTTTGCATGCAGCGCTTTGATGACAGTTAATAGCTCAATGCAGAGACGTTTTAAGGCATGGCCAAAGTGGGCCCTAGCCCAGGACCCCAGGCTTTTAGGGGGCCCCCTGATAGAGGCAGCTAGGTTCTGCAGAGAGGCTTGCCCTGATGTCCTTTAATAATTTTTAGCTTGTTTTAAATACTGTTTTTAGTTAATTAATTTTAATCTGTGTGATGTGTGAGAGGCTGCTGCAGACAGTTTGCATAAAATATTGTGTTTACGTTTCATGCAACATCCATAAAACAAGCTTCTTTGAGATTAAAACAGGCCCTCACATATTAGAAATGGGAGGAAGTCACAGATTTTATTTCACAGAAACTATTTGCAGTAATATTAGTGAGCTGCTGGTGTATCTCAGTATCTTAGATGTAAATGCATTTACAATTTGGACGAGTGCGACTGTGCACTGTCTGAGACCTGGTTAGAGAGGCCACGAAAGAGCTGCAATTGGTTAATAAATTCAAACCTAATCCAAACAAGGGCCCCCAAAATACGTTTGACCCAGGGCCCCCAAAATCCTTAAGATGTCCCTGGCTCAATGTTCTATATTAGAATTTTGACTTATAAACGACAAGTAACAAAATAAGCTCTCTTACAAAAGCAGTAACCCACTGACCTATTTACATTATATGCACTTTGTTATCTGCATGGTACACGTTCTTAGCAGCAGGCAATGTAACCCTCTGCACTACCTTAGGACGAGTCAAAACTTCCACTAGACAAACCTCTGGTCTCTTTCCAGGAAGAGATTAATCACCAGAGTTCCCTTGACATTTTAATTGATGCCTGAAAATATCTTATGTCATCACAGAAAGGACCAATTTCTTTAACTTAAAAGCAGAATTATTTCAGTTTTTCAGAAAAATACGCCTGAAATTATTCTTTAAAGACAAAGAACCCATGACACAAGACTCGGTGACGGGATTGAGACCACCGTCAACCTTTTATCCCACTAATGCTATGATGCCACCTGAACTTCTTACTTTTGAGAAGTTAGTCCTAGTAGGCCTAGATAAATTGAAAAACAACAGACAATACATACCCTATAACATTACGTTACAGGAACGCCAAGCACTTAATGCATTAAAAAACAACAGGACAATAATCCTCAAACCTGCTGACAAAGGGGGCGGCATTGTGGTCCAGGATCGCAAAGATTATGATATAGAAATCCTGAAACAAATTGGTGAAGAGAAACATTATAAAAAACTGCGCAGTAACCCATTATCAGACATTAGAACTGAGATACTGCGAGTCACCACAGAAGGAATGGACGCAGGATACATAAGCAAAAAAGAGTTTGAGTTCCTTCATGCAGAAAATCCAAGAACCCCTGTACTCTACACACTCCCTAAGGTACATAAAAGTATTACGAACCCCCCGAGTCGTTCCATTTTGTCAGGGTGCGGGTCCATATTAGAGCCACTTGGGAGATACATAGATCATTTCATCAAAGAGTTTGTTCCCTTACAAGAAACATATGTGAGAGACACTATGTACATGATCAATTTGGTGGATGGTATGCATTATGACATTGATTCTGATTGGCTTGCGACCCTAGATATTTCATCACTCTACACCAACATACCACAAGATGAAAGTATTCAAGTCATTGAGAAGCTACTAGAGACACGACCTAGGCCAATCCAGGTACCCACCTCCTTCATTATTGCACTACTTCGCATCGCCTTGCAAACTAACTACTTAGTGTCAGGAGGTAATTACTATCAACAATGCTCCGGGACTAGTATGGGAGCAGTCTTTGCGCCAAACTTGGCTAACATCTGCATGGATTATGTAGAACAGAAATTTGCCCTCAGTGCTACCAACATGTACTGTTCCAACATTAAATGTTGGAAACGGTACATAGATTACATTTTTCTCATCTGGTCCGGCAGTGAGATCGAATTTAACAACTTCGTAACGTACCTCAACAACATTCAGACATACCTGACCTTCACCTCCACGGTGCACAAGTCTACCATAGCCTTCTTAGATCTGAATATCCAGCATGCTAATGGGACATTGTACACCTCGCTTCACAGAAAGACCACAGAGAGAAACACGCTCCTACCTTACAGGAGCCACCATCCCCGTGCACTACGGGATGGGTTACCTTTCGGACAATTTCTGCGTTTGCGCAGAAATTGCACACATAAAGAGGACTATATGTTGGAGGCAGAAACACTCAAAGCTAAATTATTAGCAAGAGGATACCCCAACAGACTAGTGAAGAAATCCATGAAATGCGCCTGGTTCTGTCCAAGAGAAGAACTCTTAACAACCAGAGAGAAAGCCGCAGTGAATAGACTCATTTGTGTCACTAACTTTGGAGTACACACAAACAAAGTCCGCAATCTAATAACAAAAAACTGGGATATAATCAAAAGCATTGACCCAGAGATTGATACTCCCATGTTTGCCTTTAAGCATGGCAAGAATATTAAAGATCACTTAGTCAGATCATCTACTGAGACCAGTGTGCGCAAAACCACCACATTAGAATCCACATGGGGCCTACCAGAGATCAAAGGACACCACAAATGCGGCAATTGTGTCTCCTGCACCTTTACATCCAATACCAATACCTTTGAACATGCTAATGCAAAACACACATTGGAATTTTTCTCCAACTGCAACACACGAAATGTGGTATATTGCATTTGGTGCCCGTGTGGTCTGCCATACATTGGACAAACTGTGCAACCAGTTAAGGCACGCATTGGACAATATCGGAGCCGTATAAGGCGCTCTGTTGCAAATGCTCCCTTTGTGTCTCATTTCAATGAGAAAAATCACACTGCCCAAGACATCAGATGGCAAGTTATTGACATTGCCGTCATCCCTGAAAGAGGTGGAGACATCTCACAGATTCTTCAACGTCTCGAATGCCGTTGGATAGAGAGAACTGACTCAATTGAAAATGGTCTCAACTCCGCCGAAGAATGGCGTGGTTTTGTGACCACATTAACACACTAAGGCAAATGCACAATGTGCAATAACAGATACCCTGCTCAGGAAACCCATGGACATGGGTATGTTCATACAGCAGTACTTACAATCTATGCCACATATTACGAACCCACAATTAAAATAGGTCTTTATCATGAGAGTACACCTAGAAGGCCCTGTATATACATGTGTAACAGCCAGACAGCCGGCGCATTTGTGTTCACTATTGTACACATTATTGTCCGGTGGGTGGGTAATTGCATGCTATGCACATCTCAATGGCAAGGTTATTGTACGCTGATTAATCGAGCATATGTATTTTACACAATCAAGTAATGTTTCAACTAGATTAAAAATTCCTATAATATATGACTAAATATATGATGTATATAGTGCCAAACACATGGACCAATACACTTATGTATTAATGTATCTTGTTTTCATATGTCATAGACACTTCAATGTTGACAGTCCTCCACTTCCGTCTGTAAGCACGTATTGTGAAAGAATATGACATGCTCATCTTTAGTATACAAAGGGCCTTATGTGATCTCTACTACTGATACTGTCAATCACAGGAAATGTAAAATGCACCTGAGAAGATCATCATGTGTCCTCAGCAATTTTTTAGCTGCTTCACATCTTAGTGCCTCCTCCTCTTAGTATGCGATATCATCACTATACCATCAAAATACTCATTAATTTACCATCAGATGGTGGTTTTACACCGTAAACTGCCAGCTTTTATAATAATGTATACAATTCATTTTGCCACTACTATGGCCAATATACCGTTTTTGTCATTATCAAATGAATGAACCTGTGCGCGATCACACACATAATGCCACAATGTGCAAACTCTTTTCTTTTCACCGCTTTTGACCTATAACCTCAGGTCTTTCTTCTATTTTTCTTCCTCCGACACCGAAAACCGAATGACACCGTGCCACGGCAATCACCAGTGATGCCTGCGATTCAATCCGGTTTTGGCGGGATCGCTACTTAATGGCAAAGTAAGCACTCGCTCCCTGTCATTTGGCCGTTCAGCACGCAGACGGACGATGTCATGCTGTTCGCCCGGTGGATCGCCCCGCGTTGAAGGAACTTGTTCAATTGAATTGCTCAGAAGGTATGAGACAGACACTTCCATGATGTGCCCTTATGGACATCCCCCTTAAATGATCCAACTATTGACCGAGTAAAATTTAACAGCTGACTAACGCTGTGAATGTTGTTATTTACAGGACCCCCGTTTATTGAAGTCCATTACAGACAGACTTACGCTGTCGGGTTTATGCACGTGCACATTTTACGTGTGCTTAAGACACCTTAATTAGGTAAGAGTGCCTCTGCTCGCACGCGCTATGACGCATCTGCATCTCCGCGCCTGCTAGCTCATAGTAAATTCAGAACTCCTGTTATTATAGGTCACGGATTTCCATACCTTGTACCCTCTTGAAACACAGGTCCAGTGGGACAGCACCTCCTGTGTAACGGATACCACTCTCAGGTAATCAACGTCACCCAGAGTTAACTATTCAGGATGTCTTTCACTTTCCAAACTCTTTTATTAATAGTTTTTCTATTGTCAACAGAGTTCCTACTCATTCCACCTTCCAACCCACGCTGTAGTGTGTCATCCCTTCATTCCATAGCACTGTGCCATCCATTGATTGCCAGCCCCACCTCATCCTCACTTGGGGTAAGTTGCATCATTGCAGGATATATACTAGTACAGGTAGTGGTACTCACACTACTATGGTCCATAATTCTACTTGGCAGACTCGTATCTTTCTCTCTCCTCTCTTCTCACAACACCAGGACCCAGCTGGGTTCCCTCGTGAGTATCTTTTTCTTACTTTCACTCACTTGTGGCACACACTCCACACGCGGCTGCACAGTCTACCTACCAGGTACCCTCAATTCCAATGCCTTTAGCTCCTTTTTGTTGCATTGGTGCCGTAACATGGGCCATATGCTTACACTATTCTTCTTTTCCTAGATGTCCCTACATCCCTAGGTCCTGATGAGACCCTAGACTGCACGAAGGGTCGAAACGTCGACGACACAAAGAAAAAGCGAACCATTTAACCAGCGCGTATCACTGTATATAGTTGCGGTTCATTTCTGCATACGATTGTTAATGGTTGACTTTTACAAACACTTCGGAAACCTTGTATAAATTGTCACACAAATGTCACCCATTCTTTAGGTTCCTGTTTTCACTGGGGACACTACGCACAATTATTCTCTTTTGTTTTCATTGTATATATCTTTGTTTGAATCATAAAACACACCTGTGTTATACTGAACTAAAGGTGTATGTGGTTTCTTCGCTCTCTGACATTATTTTTAACCCCTCCCATTGCGATTGCGCATCCTAGTATCAATATACAGTCCTATTATTCCACAGGAATCATTGTTTCTGATAATATTGGAGGCCAGGAAGCGGCAGCAGGTGCTCTTGAAATGATAATATACTTGGGAAAATGACGCCCCCACCCCAAGTCAGCGCCCGGTGCGGTGGCACCCATTGCACCGCCCTAGAGCCCGCCCTGATAATCTGACGTACTAAGGTGAAAAGGGTCTGCCTGTTAATGAAGTAAATCTTTTGATTTTTATCATACTTTCACACTTTTACTGCAAGATGTCTTTACAAAGGAAAGTGTTTCTAAATATAAGCAGTGCAGGACACCCTAGTTACTTCCTTTCTTTAACTTCAGTTAAAGGCTTTCCTGTTTATTTATTATCTTTCTAATGTTAGTGCTGAGTGGAGTAAAAAAGTAGCCCAGTACAGCTGTTGACCAGGGGGCAGCATGTAAAGGTCAGGAGGGTCGCATGGAGCATCCACTTTGGGTATCACTGAATTATATGACTACACTAGGACCAACAAGCTTGACGTGAATATGACAAAAACAGAGCTAACTGCCTATGGAAAAAGAGTCAGAAAAAGAATAGGGCATGGTACCTGAGGAGCGAAATCATCAGCAAAGCATCAGAATATAAGGACCTTGGAGTCTGGATTGAAGCAAGGGGAAATCTGACTTGACAGAAAGAATCGATCAGAAATAAAGCACAGGTATTTGTATTCGCAATCTGCCTGGAAACACATATGGGGCTCCAGCTTAGACCCAATCCTTCAGGTTATGAAGCTAAAGTTACTACCATCAATAACTTATGGGAGGGAAATCTTGCTGGGAGAGGAAGCTAGACTCTTGAATAGTCTGGTGGCTAAAATATATGTCGATCTTTTATCTTCCAAGAGCATCATCACCTGCCCAGGTGCACCTAGAATTTGGTCTGGTAAACCAAGTTATAGCCAGACAGTATACTTTCTTCACTTTGTGACACAAATTAAGAACTTCAAAGTCAGACACCTTGGATAACCTACTATGGCAAGAAATCACAAGTAGCTATAACACATTGCAACACCATCAATATCTGGAGAAGGCATTGGATTCACTACAAGAAGGGGAGTTGTGAAACCAGCGGGTTGCCCCCTAAGTGTTTAAAACACATATTACCATTATTGCTTTGAAGCTCAGTAGATTACAGGATAAAAGTGTGCTAGCACGGCAAAGTGATGCCTGGATGGTGACAAACACATATAACAAGAAAGGTCAACAAGCATACATGGGCACAAATTACTCAGAGTATATGAAGTACAAGTTTATGCTATACGAGTTTGGAGGCTTGCTAACCCTGGACTTTCTGCCAGAGTGGTTCATGCAACCTGCAGTCGTAAATTGCAGATTACGCAACACGGAAAAACAAACTCCTATGCATGTTGATGTCTGTGTCCAGTGCTTCTTAGAGAATGCAGCGGCAACAAATTATGGATGGAATGCTGAATAAATCAAATATTCACCCCCAGTCAAGAGATCTGATTTGAATTCATTATTCTTTTGCTCACTACGCCACGCCAGTTTGGACAAAGACATATGCAAATCAGTCTTGACCCTGCTCCTCATGGGAACAGTGCAGCCCGAACTGCCAGGCAAGGTCTTCCATGGACCAGAAACAAGCATCCTGGGACCAGTTTCAGGGTATCACCCTTCATCAGCCAGGATACCTTGAATCCAGTGGCACAACAAGCATGGGACCCACGTCTGCGCATACCCATGGCCACTTAGGGTGAACATAGAAAACACAACAAGATGATGGACGGAGTGCTGAAACTTTCCAACCACTCACCCCCAGTCACAGATCTGGGTTTAATCCATAGTTCTTCTGCTCACTATGCCACCCCAGTTGTCCTCCACCCACTACAGCAAACAGCATGGTGCAATGGTACCGCCCACTTCACTAATTAGCTAACTTCATTCTGCTTTATTCACAAGGAGCTTATCAGCACACAAAGTAGTTCCTTTCAGTGCCAGAGACTACTATGGCAATCTGTGCTTTATGAGACCAGAATATACTTTTGCTTTCAGAAAAGTTTATAAATATTGGCAAGAGTGTGGCAGCTCACGCAACAATAACGTTTTACCAAAACCATCACATAGCAAACATTGACACAGCTAAAAGCCTGTCAGCTCATGCCAGAACTATTGGCTTTGCAAGTTCTTGTTAATAGAGAGATCCACCACACATTTAATGGGGGAATACCAACATTTCTCAATTGCAAACATATACTCTGGTCTAGTGAGTTCCTGCACACCTATATTTCCACTTCAAGCACTGCCTGAAGATCTTATTTATGGTTCAGAAACTCTGTATTTCTTGATTGGGCCTAGCAGAAATCACAATCTAGGTTATAATTTTAAGAAAATGGAACATGATATAATTCTCTACTTAGATGTTGGGTCCTGCATTAAAGGATAAACACAATGAAACTACACATAAGGATCATGAACCCCTTATATTTCCCAGGAACATTATGACATTTTTTTTCTTCTCCGTCCTGTGCTTAAGATTGTTGTGTGACAGTGAGGTGACTGTTCTGTACCCACACTTAGGGGTCGATTCCGATTCGGGCCGGAAATTTCTCCGACCGAGCCGGATCCGGAGAGATTTCCGACCGAATCGGACCCGTGCAGTCCGACCGAACGAGTACGATGCGTCCGTATGTTATCGGACTCGAGTCGGTCGGACTCCCATTGATGTCAATGGGAGCCGGTCGTACAACGCGTACGCGGGCTCCCATTGACTCAATGGGTGCGAGTCGGACAAGGGCGCCCCTACAGCGGGTACGCGGCGAAGCGATTCGTGCCGTACACGCACAGGTAGGGGGACCCATGGGTCCCCCTGTGTGCGACTCGCGCGGCTACGCGTACTGGGGGTCCGACACGGACCCCCAAAGTACGGCTCCGACAGCTCTTACGAGCCGGAGTGCGCGGCTCGGTCGGACTGCTCCGCGGCGCGCATCGTACTTACCCGGCCGGAAACGTCTCCATTGCGCGGGTGCGAGTCGAGTCCGAGCGAGTCGGTCGGAGCGGTTCGAGCCGGGAGCGAGTCGGTCGGAGCTGTCGGGACGCCCGGACGAGTCGGTCGGCGATTTCGCATCGTACTCGCTCGGCCGGACCCGCGTACGGTTCGGTCGGGAAACAGGGCTCCGAATCGGATCCGGTAAAGCCGAATCCGATTCGGAGCCCTACCGGCCGAGATCGGAATCGGCCCCTAAGTGAGGGACTGCTGTTTAATGGGAATAGACAAAGAGGATTTTTCTGCGCAGGCAAACAGCTGAACATGTAATACTCAGCTTGGAGAAAAATGCCAGGGCTAGGGAAAAGCATTTAGGGGTTCTAAGCTAGGCACATATCTGCAACCAAAGCCTTTTTGGTATCCAGTTGGCTATATCACTGTACATTAAGTTCATGAGTGCACCATCAGTAGGGGTCACTATTGGTGATCATCTAAGTTACCTAGGCATTAAGACGGCCATGAGAAAGACCTAGTCTGACCTCAGAGAAATTTCCTGGTTGTCAAAGTAAATGTTGCACATGGATGTGAAGGCAGGAAAGTTGGACCAATAATTCCAAGATTAGAAGTAGAACCAGCTGGTCCAGGTGATGGAAACTCAAAAGACAGGTCCAAGAGATGGGAATTAGACTAATAGGTCCAAGAAGATGAAGAAGGACCAGCTCCTTCAGGAGTTGGAAAGTGGCTAGAACTGGTCAAGAGATATAAGTTCAAACCAACAGGTCCACGGGCTCACTGTGCCACTGGATTCAGGCTAGCCTGGCTGATGAGGGGCGATACCCTGAAATTGGCCCCAAGATGCTTGCTTCTGGTCCAGGGAGGACCTGCCTTAGCAGTTCAGGCTGGGCTGTCATCATGAGGAGCAGGGTCAAGGCTGATTCACGCATGGCTGGGTCTAAACTGGGGTGGCCTGGTGAGCAAAAGAATGATGTATTTAACCCTGATCTCTTGACTGGGGGTGAATGTTTGATTTGTTCCGCATTCCGTCCATTATTTGTGCGTCTTTTGCTTTCTCACCCTAAGTGAGCCACGTATGCCCAGGCGTGGGCCTCACTGTGCCACTTGATTCAAGCTAGCCTGACTGATGAGAGGTGATACCCCCCAAACCGGTCCCAGAATGCTTGTATCTAGTCCAGGGAAGACCTGTCTTGGCAGTTCGGGCTGGACTGCTCCCATGAGGAGCAGGGTCAGACTGTTTTGCATATGGCTCGGTCTAACATGGTGAGCAAAAGAATGATGGATTTAACCCAGATCTTTTGACTGGGGGTGAATGTTTGATTTGTTACGCATTCCTACAGTGTGTGGCCTCTAGCTATCCCGGAGTGCACTATTCTGCCCACTCACAAGATGGTTGAACCCCGCTCTCGGTGTTTGGAGCTTGGTAGCCTACCCTAGAGGTATGACTACCTGAGGGTTACACAACTGTGAGTAAACCGGGTTGAGAAGTGTTTTCCACGCTCTGTCCCCAATGCCACCCATCTACCAGAACAAAAGAGCAACCCCTCTCATGTGTGCCCACCATTTGCCCTTCAAAGCTGGGTTCCCCTTTGAAACTCGCCTTTTGGGCTTACACCCTATGTAGCTTCATGCCAGGGAGAGGTGACACCTCTTCCTACAGCAGGCCTCTATTGTTTCCTTTCCTAGGAGTTTTTCATACTGCTCTCCAGGGTAAGAAGGCTGTCCTGTGGCCAGCCTCTGTGAATGACAACTGGAAAACTTGGGTAAAGAGTGGTAACTTTTTCAAAGTTGCATTTACTCAAACTTTATATTAAATTTGACTTAGGCATCAAATCAAATGTATTATGGTGACTAGTTTAATACCATGAAGTACCAACTTTAGTAGCCCCATTCAGAAGTTAGCACAGCTAAGTCGTCAGTATTTAAGCCTGTACTCACCAATGGCGAGTAAAAACTACAATTTGGGGGTTTTACTGATAGGACATAAAGGATACATGTCTTATTTTTTTATATACAGCACCCTGCCTTGGAATTCAATAGTCATGCTGTAGGGGTGACTTATATATATAAAAAAGGGAGGTTTGGAATTTGTCATTAGTTTAAATGGAAAAGTCGAGTTGGCAGTTTAAAACTGCTGTAACAGTCTGCAGTGGCAGGCTGAGAGACATGTTTTATTTTGTTGCACTCAGGGTGGCACAATAAGTGCTGCAGTCCTTGACTGATACTACTTTATAAGCCTTGGGTACCCCTGGTACCATATACTAGGGACTTATAAGTGAGCTAATTTATACCACTGGGGTATAGGCCAAACAAACACACACTTTTAAGGGTCAGAGCACTAGCACTGATGTCCAGTTAGCAGGCCTCAGTGCACTCTCAGAGTCATTACACCAGTATTCTGTAAGAAGTAGAAGTGAACCTGCAGAAATCCTGTTTCCTCACAGATGGCTTTACAAAAAACTAGCATTCTGAGTAACATGACAAAAGAGAAGATAGTATAGAATGTAGATTGCATTCCTTCTCCATTCACCACACTGAGCGCCCTACTCACTTAAACCACATTTCAAAAAAATGGTACACACACTTTCCTGTCTTCCCTTGTTTCAAACAGCCCAGCTGCCATGCTAGACTGCATTTACTGACTTGCCTTGATTCAATTATATATGCGAGGAGGCACTTCAAGCCTATACATCTAAATTTATGTATTCATTTTTGGTGATGTGTAAAGCTCCAATTGCGAATTCTTTGTAAATGTTCACTTTCCTCCAGATCGGGAAATACTTAGGTGACATCTGCCACACCAAAATGCTCTGCCTGTAACCCAGCTGGCACTGAAGTTCCTATTTAGTCACTTGAAATCAGCATGATCGTGAGTAAATCACTATATCTTCAGGACTCTTAATTTCTCTACTATAAACTCAGAGTGCTTAAGATAACTCAGTGGGCTTAAAGCAAAAAATTCCCAAATCTCTGCTAAAAGTGTATATAACACATGGGAACCCCTGTATATAACACATGGGAACACCTGTATAAAAGTTAATCTCTAATTCCTTATTACAGTAGAGTTGTAATGCTTCCATTCACCTGTAATAAGAAACTGACATAGATGCTCCATGGTAGTAATGTGTTAGAGTTGAGTTGGGACATCGTAATGCCTGCTGTCAGAGCCAGCAGCTAAGGTGAAAGGAAGTACTTTTTGCTGCTGCAGTCACAGAGCTTTATTGCAGGTACAGTTAACAGGGAAAGTGAGAACTGGCTTTTCACTCATCAGTTTTTTTAAAGCAACAGTGATCAATAGAAAAAAGAGATTTCTGGCAAAATTTTACTTTTGCACAATTTATTACATGAAATATAGAATCTTCATATTTCAACACACTCTTGAATCTGATTTACATGTAACTGATTCAAATATCTTTATGCAACAAATTACTCACAGTTTCTTGGTGTTTTTAATTTTGCATTGCATATTCTACTTTATTCTTCATGCCTGGAAACATACTTTATCTTTTATATGAAAGTGTAAGGCACCAAGGATTTAAGTTGTTGGTGGGAAAGATAATTGTTTGACCACGTATTATAAGAAACAACACGCTCACTGTCATACCTTAAAAGAGTGCTGCAAGACAACTCGGAATTCTGTGACTTTATAAAGGAACTCTGCGTTTGGCCTCATCCCTCTGTATAGTCATGGATCTCCTCTGTGACTTCCAATGTTTTAATAATGTAGGCATGGGCACTTTATCCAATATATGGCATGTTCCACCCGAAAGGGCCAGCTCAACATTTCTAAGGACGACAAGATGAGTTGTATAAAGTTTGGTAACACTAACACCTGTTGTTGCTGTCCTTGGGTACCACCACTTAAGTTTAAAGCCCACATAAAACACATCTTCCTTATTATGGCAATAGAAACTGTTTGGTGATAAGCCCGGATGCTGTATTATTGTTAGCATTTGTCACAGCTGTCTCCAGCCACAAACCATTCCTTTCAACCATATATTTATAGCAGAGCTGGCGAAAATCCATATCTACATTTAATAGTGTCGTAGGTTCTCATTTCCCTTCAGTTTCAGCCTGGGCCCCATTACAGTCAGATAATGAAAGTGACTCTGTGGGCGGCCCTGACTGGAGCCGGGGCTGCGGTAATTGCACATTTTAAGATGTCAGCGTGCCATTGATTCCCCTCTGTGATGGGCGCACTGCTTAATTAGGCACCCGGCTAACGATCGGGCTGTGTTTCAAGGCAGACATTTAGGGTGGCAACAGGAATATGTACTTCGCATTTCCAGAAGACACATATTGTGAAAATCGATAACTGCAGAAACACAGAAAACGATATAAAAAATAAACAGATGGTCTATCGGCTGTCCATGCCTGTGAGCTTCAGATGCGATGGTTCTGCAGAAGTAGGGGGGAGGTGGCGGAACGCAAAATGAAGACGAGAGCATGCAGCATCTGGAGAGGAGCCCTAAAATGTCACTTAAGTCGACCACCTCACAAATGCACAGAAGCCTTTGGCAAAGCAGGAACTCCGGACTTTAGGAAACATTTCCATTGCACCGCAGAGGCGCAGGGTTAGTAGTTAAACTCAGGTTGAAGGGACAACGTTTAGATTGATCAATGACCTGTTGGCAGGTCGAAGCGTTATGTTGTTTAAAAGCCCAATACTCCCCCTGCTGGGCAGTCACGGGAATGCTCCTGTATGAACGATTACCTTTGCGAGTCTCATCATTGACATGACCCCAATTGTCCTCTCTTGGTAACCCAAGTTCGATTGTGTTGCAATCATCTGCCAGAATTATCAAAATAAAAGATGTTTGTTGCTTATACATGATTGATCTGACCTCATCAGGTGACCCCATAGCAGCTATTCTCTTTGAAATGAACTTTTTCTCCCACTCGCTCGGGAATGTCTGCTTGCATCTCGAAAGTACTCCAGCATAGTCTGGGAATGGAATCGTGTCCAGCTTGTCTCCCACTTACTCTCGACTGTCTACTCTTATTTCTTCGGAGGTTGCATCTCTGATCTACTCCAGTTGTAATTGTTTGGTCACTGTGCACTTGTAAAGCGCTCTGATGCCTCCGGGCCATTTCCGTGCTCTATAAAATCGCAAAAATAAATAAATAAAAGCCCAGTGCATACAACCACTGGGGACTTCGCCCACAAATTTGAGATTCCCGGTCTAAGTAAATTCCTTGATCCTGCAGCAAATGTTTTGGTAGTATTAATACATTGATTATTCAGCATCCATACATTCATTAGATAGAAAATATGAACACATATTATTTAAATGTGTTTAAGGCATTTTGCAAACTTGACAGAGGGCCTGATGCAGAAGTCGGCAGAGGGGAACACTCTGTCACAAACGTCACGGATATCCCGTCCGCCGTATTATGATCACATTCTATCCTTTGGGGATCGTAACATGGCGGACGGGATATCCGTCACGTTTGTGAGAGAGTATTCCCTCCGCCTTTGACTTCTAAATCAGGAACCGTATCTCCTACACCCCTTTAGTGACGGATATGCCACAGTAACAGCCCTCAGCAGAGCACATGTTGTAATCGCATCTGCTGAACAAGGCTACAGATGGCCAGTTCTCACGATTTTACACTCCCTTACTACTGCTGCCACCCTTAGCTGCTTTCTTTGTCGACATCAAGCAAACAGTATTGCAGTTACACTGACATAGCACTTAATACCCCCTTCATATTGCAGATGAAAAGCCAGAGTGTTTTGCAGAAGGCTATTCCACTGGGAATACTTGGGGGCTGATTAGGATGGCGGGCGGACGCCATCCCAGTGGAAACGGGACCGGCCACCAGACATGCGGCGGTCCCACACCCCTTATTAGGATGCGACCGCCACCCTGGCGGTCGCATTCTGCATATTTGACATTGCGGCGGGTGCTGCTTACAGAAGCACCCGCCGCAATGCCAAATGAGCATGTTGTGCATTCCCATGCACAACGTGGCAGGCACCGCGCGGTGCCTGCCACCTTGTACATGGAACTGCATGGGTACCCCCCAAGTGCACCCCCCACCCCTCTGGGGGCCCGCAACAGGCCCCCAAAGCACATCTCTGCCAGCCTTTCCATGGCGGCATCGCCGCCATGGAAGGGCGTTTTGAGACACACATTCTGATATGGATGGCGGTGCCTGCTAGACACCGCCACCATATCAGGCCCCAATTCCGCCCGGCCGGCAATCGGAACGATTGCCAACCGGCGGAAAAGCGGCAGACGCACTTTACGTCCGCCGCTGTATCCCCGCCATTGTAATATGGCGGGGGCGAATAGGGTAGAGATGGCGGGCGGATCGCCACCGCCTGGCTGGCGATGGCGATCCACCCGCCATCATAATCAGCCCCTTGGTTTGAACTGTGTTGGTTCACAAAGTGGCCTCTGTGGTGCATGTTTTGGTGTTGTAACTAATGGTAGAGGTGTACTCTTATCTTGTTGCTGTGCTTTGATATGTAGTGGAGTGGATATACGTGACGGATAGGTTGCTTAATTGTATGAAAGATTGGTGTGTTTAGTTGGAAGGGCAAGGGAAGGCAGTGTGTCCTGTGTGGGTGGTATTTCAGTCTTGAACGAGATTGACTGAAGCTACTCGTACCATGCCGTTGTAAGTATGGAGTGGAGTGCGTGGAGTGGAGTGGAATGGAGTGGAGAGAAAGAGAGTAAGAATCAGTTGAGTCAGCTAAGCATGTGTCTGAGACTGCAATCCATGACCAAAATTTCGTTACAGTACTTGGGGTGGGTTTGATCCTCAGTTCTTTTTCCTCCATGCCTTCCTTTGATGGTTCTTTCTGAATTGGCATGCAGTTGGCATGCAGCAGTGTACCAGCTAACATTTTCAGTATCACGAGTTACATTGCATTTCATAAGCCCTATCCTTTCTAACGTTTGATACTCTGCGCAAGAAACTTTGATGAAGTTTTCAAGCTATGCATCAGATGATGGATTAAGTGGCAAATGAAGAAAATCCATTAACATTATGGGCCTGATTCACAAACTGCATTTTGTTGTACGTAAAGTAGCACTGCAGTAATACTACTTACTACAAATTGCAATTCACAAACCTTCGAGTGGAAATCTCTACCTCCACCTCACCTATGTTTTCTATAGTAGTAAACGTGGGAGGGACTGGAGGAGGGCTTGGAAAATAGGGAATATTTACTACTACATGGGAGGTATTCAGGGAAGAGAATTTTTGGAGGTCTAAGGAAAGTTTAGGGAGAGACAGACACCCACCCACAAAAGAGTAAGCCCACTGCTAGTCACGCACTGCACTTCTAAAGTTACTACAGCCCAAAAGAGCTAAAACTAGTAAACGTACCTCAACTCAGACCTGGAGTAAATCCAGCACCACACGTGGCAAACCAATGGTAGTCTAACACCCTCCCATAGAAAATAATGGAGGCAGGGACTTAAAATAGAACTTCATAGGCTATGATATTAAAATAAAATAATGTATTTTGACTTTTAAAAATATATATAAATCTGATTTAATGCAGAAAAATTATACATAAAGGAAACAAATATTAATTTATGATAACATATTTTAATAACCTTTTTTAACTTAAGAATAAATGTAACTTCAATTAAAAAAAATAATGAAATGAATGAAATTCGTACTTGTAAAGCGCACTGCTGCCCCCAACAGAAGCGTCCTGGCGCTATACGCATACCGCTGTGGAACCCTTCCTGGCTATTCCCTGTGAGATGTCCACTCCTGGGCACCCCCAAGGTGAAGCCAGGAATCCCAGCGCTGGTGGGGCCGTTGTGGAGATTAAGCAAGCTATTGCCCAGAGTTGCAGAGTGGGACCCATGATTAGAATAGGCACCGAGGCGAGAATTATCAGGTCCGAGGAAATTGAGCCCAAGACCCGCCGAGGCGGGAATTGAACCCTGGTCCCGGGCCAGATCTCTGCATCACGGTCTGCCGCTCTAACCATTGAGCCACACTTCTCCATGTAAATTAATTCTATTCATCATTTTCAGTCATTCTTAACGCATAATAAATATAACATTCTTATTTTAGGTGGATTTAAAAAAAATATATATTCAAAAATATTTTTTATTTAATTTAATATATTTAAATTAAATCCATATTTAATTCAAAATTAAGTTAATAGTGCTGTAGCATTTTTATGTTAGTCTCTATTCAAAATACATATATATAATTAAGTAAAATTAAAATTTAACATAAACATATCTTTATATTTTTTTAAAAGTTTAGTAAACTTTTTTAATTTTTCGCAAACTTTACCACAGGTGGATCTCCACTGCTGTGGTGGAGAAATCCACTTATGTGTGAAAAGTTTCTAGTATTAACTTTACAGTCATAAATTTGGCTCCACTTTCTGGGGTTGGAGACATGTACGGCTACTCTTGGTACATAATTTATACTCAGAAATTTTGAATAGCAAAAAGTAGTACATTGACTACAAAGTGTAAGAGTAATTTGGCATGCATAGATTTACTCATGTGAAAATATATGATTGTTTGATAGGCCTTTATGCAACCAGTTCCAGTGACTCCACTTATAGGTAAGCAATTTGTTCTTTTTCAGGAAAGATCTGCTATCAAATGTTTTATACAGTGTATCATAACTACAGCCCTTTTCTCCTTTCCTTTTGTCACTGGATGGATAAAGGTACAATGCTTCTATGTTCACATTGAGTAAATGACATGAAGAGTATTACCATTTTACCTACGTGTGGGAGATGCAGGTCCCACTTTCTCAGTTACATGAGGCTCATTCAATCTAAACATTTTGAACCCATATGGCAACCTAAATAAGAAATCAGTGAACATACATTACTGGAGTAAACTTTGCTTTATAATTGTGCCTCCTCTTTACCTAAACTCTTTTTATCCTGTCAGGTAAGCAAACCTCATTTGAACCATATGTTTAATGTCCATCTTTCCATTAATTCCAGCACGTTACAATATTTATTTCTCAATCTGCTTGAGATGTCCCTCACACTCCGTGTGAAAAAAACTTTCAGACTGAAACTTAGAATGTGAGAGTTCATTGATTTCTCGGAGCACGCCCACAACCGCTTTTAATCTTTTCCAAGGTTGCTGCAATTAAATATACCACAGTGGATGGTAGTCTGAAGGCAATTTTAATTAACCTTTTTCTTCACATGAGAAATCCCCAAACAAAAACCTGCTCTGCTGTAATCAGGCATTGAATCACATCCTAGATGCGCTAAGTACCTCAAGTGGGACCCCAATGATGAAGCATGCCACGAACGAGGTTGTTGGGTGAGGGATCTTTAAAGAAAACCTAAAGGTGTTTTTTTCACACGAAGTTTGAGGGGCATCTCAAGCAGACTGATGAATAAATATGGTACCGTACTCCCTTTTCTTTGTTGAATACATTTATGCAGCAAGGTGACCAGGCATTCTTCTCACACTCTATTATTGTTATCCTTTTCATCTTTCAATTAATACACTAATATCCACTCCAGATGTAGGTTTAAAACATTCTAAACTGTATTTAACTTTCAGCAAGCAAAACTGTGTGGTAAAGACTCTGCTTTATCTAACACCTTTAACATTCTAATTAGTGTATTTTCACCTAAAGCCTTGCACATGCTTATACCTCATTCTAAAAGTGTTTGTGGGAAAAACCCAGTCTGAGTTCGTGCAAAACGAATGACTTTCTCTTTTAATCAAGCACCTTTTGTAGAGCACTTTAAATGGCCCTCAATCTAACTACAATACTCCAGTCATTTAATCATGACGAAACTACCTCACTCCATCTTTTTTAATGTATTCCACTTCAGAACTTCAGTGAATACATTTCTGTGACTGAAGTTCATACTTATATAGAACTAAGTTTTGTTTGGAAAATCAGTACTTTTCCTGTACACTCTCTTTGACAGTACGCATGGGATTATAGATTTATAGCTCTTAATAATGAGGGTGCCAAGCATCATAGAGTAGGCAATGCCAGTGAGGCTCAGTTTGCTTATGATGTTGCTTGGTACCCCAAGGTGGAAAACTATACATTATTGACAAATATCTATATTATCTATAATTTGATGTTGCACATGCACACCTGAATTCTCTATGAGAAGATCAGCGATGAAAAACATTGTTGGTGGCCTGCCACCTTTCCCCTCCGCCTTGTCAATATGCTCACTGCTATAATAATATTCAAAATTCTTGAAATACTTGGGGGCATATTATCAAGAACGGCGTTAAATTATCGCCGGTTTAGCGGCAGAAACTGCCGCTAAAGCGGCGATAATGGGCTTGATAATATGCCCTTGAGAATTCCAATAGAAGTCCATGTTCTGGTGTGAACATGGGCTTCTATTGGAATTCTCCAGGGCATATTATCAAGCCCATTATCGCCGCTTTAGCGGCAGTTTTCTGCCGCTAAACCGGCAATAATTTTAACGCCGTTCTTGATAATAAGCCCCTTGGTGTCCTCCACCACCAGCACCACTATCAGCACTACACTGTTACCTCCACTCAAAAGTCCAAAACATACCAGAATCCAGCCACTTTTCCCTTCAACTAAGCTGCATCATTATCCAACCCCAAAGAGAAAGATAATACCCAGCATCCTGCCAATTACTAGCACCAGCATCTGAGCATTCACTGCACTAGAGGTCACTCTTAATCTGAGAGCAGAGAGCCAGCACATACAACAGTCCCTGTCAGCGTGAGGTTTGAGAAACCTACATTTGCAGAAGAGGAGGTAGCTGGTTGCATAAAAGTGCACTTCTGTGCACCTCTTTCCTCAGGTCTCTGGTGACTTGAGAGAGGTGGTGGAAAGTAGTAGACCTAGGTAAAATGTTAATTACCCTGGAGTAATCAGTGTAATTTTGGTAAAATTACTCAATTATGCCCATTTGCATAAATTTGTGTCATTTCAGGAAAAAATGCCTACCCAAGAGCACAGGAACAGAGCGCAAGCGAATGCTGGCTGTTGCTGTTACTGTTCTGAGATACAATGAGAAGGGTGCATTTTGCGGTAAAAAAATAGTGTTCAATGAAGGATTAAGCTAATTGCGTAATTCAGCATAATCTTGTGTAATTTTGCTGTAATTTCACGTAATTATGCTGCAGAAAATTATGTGATTATGCCCACCCCTAGAAAGTAGTCGCGATGGCTGATGAACAAGTGCCATAACACCACCTTAGATCTCTGGAGACTTAATACAGGGACAGGTCTGCATCACAATACTGCCGCCTTTAACCCTAAATGTTTGCACTGCTTCGAGATCATAGCAATGAAAAGCAAAGTTATTTTGTCACTGCTCTGATGTTGGAGCATTGAATAACCAGGTTACTAATCTGATGTCAGTGCTAGGAACTCAGATATATCATTCACTTTCTGACACTATGCTCAAGCATATAGCCATTTATTCCTTCCTCATTTTCTCTCTCCCAGGCCTAACTGAGTGCTGTTCATCACATGAGGGAAACAGGAAACAGACTCTACTTCCTGAACCCTGCTACAGTATGGAAAACCTGATGGTTCACCTAGATATCAGTTGGCTTAGGATCCACCTCTCACCCTGAAGGGCTGAAACCAGCGAAGGGAGAGTGGTTCACTGAAACACTGTTTAGGTTCTCAGGAACTTGAGATCTCTACCACAGAAGGCCTGAAAGAGGCACTGGGTGGCACTCTAAATTAAGAGCTATCAAAGGGCTGCATTCACAAACATCACCTCACCTCAACTGCCTTAACTCTTCAACTCCTCACTCGTAACCCCTGATGGGTTGACCTCCAGTGCCCAACTGACAAGCATTCTCTTTCCCCTCAGCACATGCTTCAACATTACAATGAAGACATCTCAAGAAGTTTATGCTCTAGCTGCCACTGGAACACTCAGCACAACAGAACTCATTCCAAACATGTTGTTCAGATAATCCAATTAACTCCCAGTCAGTAAAAAATACATATGTTGTTTTCAATCCTGTTCGAACTAAATGACCCCAGAGGACCTGTGCAGTGCATTAGTATCTCCTCTGCTAAAAAGTCATTTTGATGCTGGCACAAGTAACTCATAGAATAGAATAGGATAGGATAGATAACCCTAAAGCCGCCTTTAAGTAATGAATGAATAAATCAAAATACATCTCAAGATAAAATTCACACAATTCACATGATCTTTCAAAAAGTCCATAAACAACTATTGATATTAGTCTTTGTAGCTCTAGATGGTAGGTTATCGTCTTGTCCCTTGAATATTCCTTAAGATTATGGCCAACATGGGTTTCGCAGACACGGGTCCACTTCCTCAGGGTTTGAGATAATGTTTGAGGTCTGAAATAAATACATTAAGTGATCTCTGATTAGATGTAATATTTCCTTCTTGATACTTATAAGTGCATCTGTGTGCTGTTGGTTCCTGTTTGGTGGTGCATAGTGGTGAGCCGCTCTTGCACAAAACTTCACCCTTGTCCTGGCACAAGATTAATTCTACCCCAAACCTTCCAACTCAGCACCACATTGGCATGTGAGATCATATTCCGAATAGACAAGTATGTCTGAGATATGAGGCTTGACTGTAAGCAGAGAATATCTAGCAACACCATACCCAATAGACCTCTGTTCAACTCAGTTTGGCAGCTTTCTTTTTACGTTCTCTATTCTCTTATCATTCACCCATGACTCAAACTCATGTATAGAAAAACAAGCATTAGTAAAGCAAATAGGTCTGGCTCTAATGTGCCACCGCAGGTAAAGAAAGGCATTCATAAATTCTGTTTACATATGCTGAATGAACAAATGCTGTTCAACACCTTAAAGGCTGACATAATGGCTTTGCCAATGTTGGGGAAAAAAGTAACAAAAAGAAATTGCTTTCTGTACAGAATGCATATAAGGGATAAACAGCTTAATGTGACAAGCAGTGTGATAATTGAGAGCAGTTTTGTCAGATGTGAAATAGTCCATCCAAGCTATCGTGACCTGGTGCAGAGGGCACTAGAACCCTGCACCCCAGTCGTGGGAGGGGTCAGCAACCGGACACCACTTCCGGTCAGGGAGTGGGGAAGGGGCATTGTGGGGACACCAGGGGAGGCAAGAGGACGTGCCTGTGAGCATGGACGAATCGCAGCAATAATGAATAGTTATCACTCACCGGTCTCTGCGTGTTCATGGGACACTAGGGACATCGGGGACACGACAACTGGCGACTACAAGGTGGGATCTGCAATCGCCATCAGATGCGCGTGCCCGTGGCCTCTGCAACATTTTAACGGAGCCAGGAGCCCACCCTGGTCCGCCGGCCACCAGAAGAGGAAACGCAACATCGGGAGCCCACCCTGATCGCAAGAAAGAATGGAGCCAGGCGCCCACCCTGGTCCGCGTACAGGGAACTGCAGCGACATCGGGAACCCACCCCTGCCGCATCGATTGCAAAAGGTGAGGAGGAAACGAGCGGTGCACCCGACCGTGACTGCAGCCGCCCGCTGATTGAAGAGATAGCCCCGAGCCTCCCGTGTGGATTTTAAGTCGAAATCTCGCGAGAACTCCGCGGCCATCTTTAGGTCAGGCGAGAGAGCCAATCAGAGGCAGAAGAAGGCCCAGTGGCCATTTTAAAGTCTGGCAGTACAAACAATAGGAAATCTCGCCCTGTAGAAATCTTGACGGCCATCTTGAAGTCAGGAGAGGGAGCCAATAAGCAGTGAAGAAGGCCCGTCGGCCATTTTAAAATCAGGCAAACCCATAGAAAAGCATAAGAAAAGTGAAAAAGGTGGAAATAAAAGGAAATTAAAGCGAACAAAGTGGAAATAAATGGAAATCAAGAACATACAAAGAGAAAACTGCACACAAAAAAAGGGGAAAGGCATACAGAGTCAGGAGAAGCAGGTCTGCACCACAACAACAATGACAGAGGAAGGCAATGACAACAACAGCGCAAATGCAATTTTCCGCAGACCACTACCGTTCAGCTTGTCAGACCCACAGTCGAAAGGCATTCACTGGGAAAGATGGATAAGGCAATTCGAATGCTACATGCGTGCCACATGCAAGGACTACACATACCAGCAAAGCATAGACTTTTTCCTAAACTTCGTAGGTGATGAGGTTGAGGACCTGTTGATAACATTTCCCCAAGAACAGACCTCGACATACAAGGGACTGATGAAGTGCCTCACGGACAAATTCGACCCTCAAAGAAATGTGGACTTTGAGAGATACACGTTCAACACCACATGCCAACTGGCAGAGGAGTCCCTCGACGACTTCGCGACCAGACTACGCAAACTAGTTACATTTTGCGAATTCGACAAATTTGACAATGAGTAGGCCATACGACTATGCATCATCGAAGGCTGTCAGTCAGTGGAATTCCGTGCACGAATACTGAAAGAACAGTACACGTTAGAGAAAATACTAACAATGGCCCGAGCGGAGGCCAGAGCAACAGCACATGGCAGGCAAATGGAAAATGGGAAGGCAAGAACAGTGGAACAAGCCAACCGCGTAGCTGGGAACGTCAGAAAACGAGACAAAACACCGCCGCCCTGGAAGCAGAAACAAGAAAGAACATGCTATCGCTGTGGACTTGAATTCCCACATGCTGGTGCCTGCCTAGCCAGGGGTCACAAATGCTGGAAATGCAACAGGGAAAACCACTTTGCGAGTGCCTGCATGAGTGGACAATTCAAAAGTGAGCGAGGGAGACCAGGAAGACCACGGACAGCGACAAGCAGATACGCACGGCACATGGGCACACAGAACCGCCGTCCCTCAGCTGAATCGGATGGAGCAAACACGCCAGAGGCAGCAGAGCAGCTGTATCTGATGTCAGATGTACCAACGGAAGATCGCACGCCAGAACACATCCATCTAGTAGACAAACAACAGGTAAAGAAAACAGCGACGGTGAACATTGAGGTAGGGAATCACAGCACAAGCTTTGTACTGGACAGTGGAGCTACATGCAACATCATGTGCATGTCAGAATATGACAATATGAGAGTGAAACAGCCGCTATCACCGTCCACTGTTGATGTGTTCACCTGGGGCTCAAGAAAACCAGTGGTGAACATGGGGACGTTCATAGAGACACTGACATACAAAGAAAGGTCGGTAAAGGAGGAAGTACATGTGCTACGAGGAGACATCCCAGCACCGTGTCTACTAAGCAATGTCACAGCGCAGGTGATGGGTCTCTTAGCAATGACATATAACATGTCAGAACAACAGAACATTCTGAGGGAACATCCAGCCATACTACAAGGACTGGGCAAACTAAGAGACAAGCAAATAACGTTGCACATCAATGAAGCAGTCAACCCTGTGGCTCAGCATCACCGAAGAGTGCCCATACATCTGCAACCACAGGTGGAAGAAGAAATACAAAGCCTACTGGCGCAAGACATCTTAGAGCCAGCTGATGGACCGACCCCATGGGTATCTCCGATAGTCGCAGTACTAAAGAAGAACGCATCAAAGATACGCATCTGTATTGACATGAGAATACCAAACACGGCAATTGAGAGGGAAAGTCACCCAGGGCCTCACTTAAATGACATGATCAGCTGTCTTACTGGCGCGTGCAGATTTTCAAAGTTAGACCTGTGCAAAGGATACCATTAACTGGAGCTTGAGCCACAATCGCAATACATCACAACATTCTCCACCCACATGGGTCTTTTTCGCTACAAGCGACTAAGCTTTGGAATATCATCAGCAGCAGAAATATTTCAAAAAATCATAAGACAAGTGATCAGGCCTATAAAGAACAGTTTGAATTACAGCGATGACATCCTGGTATTCTGTCGTTCAGATGAGGAGCACGACAAGGCCCTACGTGAGGTCTGCAGCCAATTGGAACAAGCAGGCCTGACCTTAAATGAAGACAAGTGTGAACTGGGGAAAGGGGAACTAGTATTCTTTGGACACATCTTTTCAAAAAAAGGAATGAGGCCAGATCCCAGCAAAGTGGAAACACTGGAAAAAGCAAGACCTCCAATAGAAGTAGGAGAAGTGAGGTCATTTGTCGGGTTAGCAAGCTACTGTGCTCGATACATAAAGGACTTTGCCACAGTGAGCACACCTCTTCAGGACCTAACGAAGCAGGGTCAGAAATTTCTCTGGACACATGAATGCGGCAGGGCGTTTGAGGCCATCAGACACGCAGTAACGGCTGTAGATCATCTCGCTTATTTCAACCCGTCGCTATGCACTGAGCTCACTGTTGACGCCAGCCCCGTAGGGTTAGGAGCAATTCTAGCACAACACACGCCTGGAAGAGACTTGCCCGGGCAAATTGTCGCATATGCAAACAAGAGCCTATCGGACATTGAAAAGGCATACTTGCAACCAGAGAAGGAAAGTCTAGCAGTAGTATGGGCGTGTGAACACTACCACATGTTCATCTACGGAAAACCTTTCACCATTGTAACTGACCACCAAGCCCTAGTGACAATATATGGAAACCCAAACGCAAAGATACCGCCATGCATTGAAAGGTGGGGAATAAGACTGATGGACTATGACTTCAAGATAGTGCACAAACCGGGAAAGGAACACAACCCAGTTGACTACATGTCACGGCATCCCCTACCGCAGGCACCATAAAAAACCTCCATGGCAGAAGAGTACCAAATTTTGGGTAAAGGCAGAACACACCCGCGCCAATAACAATTGAAGAGCTGGAGCAAGAGACAACAAGGGATGCCACAATGCAAGCCGTCAAATTAACAACACGTCAGCAAAGATGGAGACATGTAAACAACAACAGCCCCATGGGAGAAGGAGTAAGCAGGGAAGAAATGCTGGCGTTCAAAAACATACAAGAGGAACTCTCGGAAATAGAAAGAGGAATCATACTAAGAGGAACAAGGATAGTAATGCCAAAAGCATTGCGGCGGCAGACTGTGAATTTAGCACATGAGTCCCACAGAGGCATAGTAGCAACAAAAAAGATGCTACGGGAAAGAGTATGGTTCCCAGGGTTGGCTGACACCATTCTAAACTGTCACCTATGCCAAATAACGGGAAGGCCTGCAAAGCCAGAACAGCTACAGATGTCGGAGCTTCCAGGGGCAGTGTGGACAACATTGGCAGCTGATTTCTATGGGCCACTGGACACTGGCAACTACTTGCTAGTGGTCATTGATGAGTACTCCAGGTTTCCCATAGTACGACACGTCTCGTCAACATCAGCCACTGCAACGTTGCCAATACTGGATGACATTTTTGCAGCTTGGGGCTCCCCACAAAAATGAAGACAGACAATGGGCCACCCTTCTCGGGAGAGGAGTTTCGCAGATTCATGGCCTACTTGGGCATCCACCACCGGAAGGTAACTCCCCTGTGGCCACAAGCAAACAGCATGGTGGAAAGATTTATGGGAAACATCAAGAAAGCAGTCCAATGAGCAAAACTGGCACAGATCTCTGTAGGCCAGGCACTGTCAAATATTAAGAGACTACCGAAACACCCCTCACAGCTCCACGGGACGATGCCCACCAGAACTGGTGCTGGGAAGAACAAGCAGGACAAGAGTGCCCCAGGTGGAGGCAAAAGCGCCACCAGAACACAACAGCATTGCAGCAAGAGATCAGGAAGCGAAAAACAAAATGAAACTATATGCGGACGTCCGGAGACATGCCACATCATCACAGCTGAGGCAAGGGGATTCAGTTCTGGTGCGTCAACAACAAGCAAGAAAATCAGCCAGCCTTTTCTCAGCTGAACCGCTGACAATAATAAATGTCAAAGGGCCAATGATAACAGCTGCATCGGGCCCCTACCGAATCACCAGAAATAGCTCAAATTTCAGGGGACTAAAGACATCAGATGAGGACGGAGGAGATACAGCATCCAAGAGCAACGCAACACATGGGAAAGAGGAAGTCATGGACAGCTTGGGAATGATGTCACACAACAGCAAGAGACAAGAAGAGGTACCAAACGAAGGGACAGAAGGGTCGTGCCCAAAGAGAGTGAGCAGAAGGCCAAAGAGACTTATTGAAGAAATATAGTGGTGGGGTCAGCAAACACCACCAACAGCAAAGCAAATAAGGACAACGCCCATGTGCTCTCTCTCTCTCTCTCTCTCTCTCTCTCTCTCTCTCTCTCTCTCCCTTTCCTTCTTTCCACAAAAGGGGAGATATCGTGACCTGGTGCAGAGGGCACTAGGACCCTGCACCCCAGTCGTGAGAGGGGTCAGCAACTGGACACCACTTCCGGTCAGGGAGTGGGGACAGGGCATTGTGGGGACACCAGGGGAGGCAAGAGGACGTGCCTGTGAGCATGGACGAATCGCAGCAATAAAGAATAGTTATCACTCACCGGTCTCTGCGTGTTCATGGGAAGCTAGGGACATCGGGGACACGACACAGGCATTCCAGCGGAAGCACAACCCGAAGGGTGGAATGATACACCAGATAACCAATAGGATGAGGTACGAGAGTAATACTTCCCTGGGTGGAACCAAAGCCCACTCTATGTAATTTGTAACAATATGTCTTGCAGACAGCTGCACTTCCAAGCCACACCTAACACAGAGATGTCCCAAAAGACTGAAGACTTGCTGCACTTTATCATCTCTCCACGGCTTTTCTGAATAAATAAACTATAGCATTGAACAGAAAAAATTAATTTCGTATGACACAATATCTACTTCCAGTTTGCAAGCTGTCCACCACTGTCCATATGAATGTTTTTTAAAATGTCACACAAGAAAGGATGTGAATGAAAGGGTACATGCTCTCCTGATCACAACGCGATACGATAACACTGATCATGTCCTGATCAGGATACTACGGACCACCACAGAAGACTCAAAACATATCATCACAGGATGAGTCAGACTTAGGTCTGCTATAGAATCCATCAACATGAGTGGAAAGGAATCCAACGAATAGTCTACATCATTAGAAGGCCCCATTAATGGCAGACTTTGAATTACACAAATGCAGATAACTTAACTTATGGATAGGCCCTCAGGATTGGCCAGTCCCTAGAGGTCCCGAGGTATTTTCTGTGAAAACACATTGGGGTCGATTCCGATTCGGGCCGGAAAAAGCACCGACCGACACGGAGCCGGAAAAATTACCGACCGACACGTACCAGTGGCGCCCGACACGCCAAGTACGATGCAAGCCGCGATAAATCCGACCGACACGTTAGGAAACCAAGCCGACCGACCGAGCCGCTCGGAAAATAGCAATCCGGCCGGAAAAACACGCGAATCCAACCGACCGACACGCACCCGGAACAAATCCGACCGAATCGTACCCGCCAACTCCAAACCGCAAAGTACGATGCAAGGCGCGAAAAACACGACCGAGTCGGACGGAGGACAAGCCGTACGACCGACACGCATACAAAACCGAGCCGAAGCAACACAATACACCGCGACCGACGCGTACGCAGCATAGAAAACTGCACAAACACAGCGTGAACGAAACGGAAAACACCGTACGAGACCAATGCAGGGTCCGACTCGGTCACAAGAACGTTTCCAACATACACAAACAGCACAAAGGAAAAATCAACCAAAAAAGGCCAAACAAGCAATTACCAAGCCAATAAATACTGGGGGGTGGGGACAGAGAACAAAGACACACCCACAACTCCACCTATATAAAGGACACAAATCACTACCATGAGCCTTTGCAAATGCCATTCCACTGCCAACACCCAAGAGGAAGCAACCACACACCCACAGCTCATCCCTCACACAAGCCACACACCATCAGCACACCTACAAATACCTACCTCACATACACCCAGCAAAACACACACTCACACACCCTCACCTGCACACCAACACACACATCACTCACCATCACCACCCATCACCATGCCCCCCAAGAAGAATCACAAGTTCCTAGATTGTGAATTGGAAGTCCTGGTAGACGAGATCCTCAGGGTAGAGCCACAGCTGTTTGGCACATTGGTCCAACAGACCCCCATGTCGCAGAAAACCAAGATGTGGGAGAGGATCATCAACAGGGTGAACGCACAATCACCATGTCGGCGCACAAGGACCGACATCCAGAACAGGTGGTATGACGTGCGCAGGAGGGTACGGAAACTGCTGAAGCAAGACTACATCAACAGCCAACACACCGGCAGTGGCCCTCCTGCCAAGCCAATATACCTCAGGCCCTGGGAGGAGAAGGTGCGGGCCATCCTTCCGCCAGTGAGCGTATATGGACTAGAGGACATCCCAGAGCCTGGTGAGTACACAACAAATGTACACAATAAACTGCCACAAAACACACACATCACTGTCAAGGGGAGAGTCAAACCATGCACTCATAGCAATTACACAGCAACTAGAACAGAATCATCCCAAAATGTGTATGTCAGTCAGATAAACACAACACATGCCATCAAAAAGTCACATCCAACTGTGCCAACACATGTACAAACACAACCACAACTACAGCTAGGCAGTGGCACAAATAGAACTAACACACACATCCACACATGTAGCCACCACAACAACACCAACACACAGTGAAGACCACTCAAAGGAAGGAATTCTGTGTATGCTGGCCAAGTCAGTGTAGCCAATAGCATCATGGGAGTCGCAGTCACACATATTGCCCCCCCACAACTGTCCCATCAACACCACCCTGAACCATGCTCACATCACAGGGAGTGGAGAAGGACTCACAAGATGGCTGACACTGGCTACTGCTGTGGGGAGCACAAGGCCCTGCTGCCAACTGTGCACCAACAAACAGCAGGACACCACTGACTGACATCCTGAGAGACAACTTACACTCCCTGCAATGCAAGCACGTTCCATGGTGGGATATCTGGCTGGCTGGGTGGGAAGGGGGACTTGCAGCACTGACTATAGTCACCAGCACCTCCCCTCACCCCCCCAACACAAACTCCACAGTACCCACCTGGTAGAATGCAATGCCCTCCATCCCAACACAAGATCCCACAAAGCACCACCACCCTGGGTTATGTTGTGTGAAGCACAGGGACACTCTTGGGACTCTTAGCCAAACAACTGCCATGACAACACTCCCAGCCATCCTGTCAGCACAGCCAGCCCACCCCACAGGGAAGCAGAGTCAAAAGGAAGGAAGCATGGGCATGCTGGGAAGGGGGGTGGAGGCAATAGCATGATGGGAGTCGTAGTTACAGACATAGCTCACCCTCACAACTGTCCCATCAACACCACCCTGAACCATGCTCACATCACAGGGAGTGGAGAAGGACTCACAAGATGGCTGACACTGGCTACTGCTGTGGGGAGCACAAGGCCCTGCTGCCAACTGTGCACCAACAAACAGCAGGACACCACTGACTGACATCCTGAGAGACAACTTACACTCCCTGCAATGCAAGCACGTTCCATGGTGGGATATCTGGCTGGCTGGGTGGGAAGGGGGACTTGCAGCACTGACTATAGTCACCAGCACCTCCCCTCACCCCCCCAACACAAACTCCACAGTACCCACCTGGTAGAATGCAATGCCCTCCATCCCAACACAAGATCCCACAAAGCACCACCACCCTGGGTTATGTTGTGTGAAGCACAGGGACACTCTTGGGACTCTTAGCCAAACAACTGCCATGACAACACTCCCAGCCATCCTGTCAGCACAGCCAGCCCACCCCACAGGGAAGCAGAGTCAAAGGAAGGAAGCATGGGCATGCTGGGAAGGGGGTGGAGGCAATAGCATGATGGGAGTCGTAGTTACAGACATAGCTCACCCTCACAACTGTCCCATCAACACCACCCTGAACCATGCTCACATCACAGGGAGTGGAGAAGGACTCACAAGATGGCTGACACTGGCTACTGCTGTGGGGAGCACAAGGCCCTGCTGCCAACTGTGCACCAACAAACAGCAGGACACCACTGACTGACATCCTGAGAGACAACTTACACTCCCTGCAATGCAAGCACGTTCCATGGTGGGATATCTGGCTGGCTGGGTGGGAAGGGGGACTTGCAGCACTGACTATAGTCACCAGCACCTCCCCTCACCCCCCCAACACAAACTCCACAGTACCCACCTGGTAGAATGCAATGCCCTCCATCCTAACACAAGATCCCACAAAGCACCACCACCCTGGGTTATGTTGTGTGAAGCACAGGGACACTCTTGGGACTCTTAGCCAAACAACTGCCATGACAACACTCCCAGCCATCCTGTCAGCACAGCCAGCCCACCCCACAGGGAAGCAGAGTCAAGAGGAAGGAAGCATGGGCATGCTGGGAAGGGGGTGGAGGCAATAGCATGATGGGAGTCGTAGTCACAGCCCTACATCCCCCACCACATGGCCCAGCAAGCTCACACTCACGCATGCACATCCCACAGAGAGTGGAAAGGCCCATCAAAGATGACTGACACTGTTGCTGTGTCGTGGGGAGCACAAGGGCATGCTGGGTACTGCACACCAACCAACAGCAGGACACCACTGTCAGCCATCTTGCCATTGCCCTCACACCCACACCCACTGAACTCCACACAAAAGCAAGTAAGTATGGGAATGCTGGCAAGTGGGGTGGAGGCAATGGCATGATGGGAGTCGTAGTCACAGACATAGCTCACCCTCACAACTGTCCCATCAACACCTTCCTGAACCATGCTCACATCACAGGGAGTGGAGAAGGACTCACAAGATGGCTGACACTGGCTACTGCTGTGGGGAGCACAAGGCCCTGCTGCCAACTGTGCACCAACAAACAGCAGGACACCACTGACTGACATCCTGAGAGACAACTTACACTCCCTGCAATGCAAGCACGTTCCATGGTGGGATATCTGGCTGGCTGGGTGGGAAGGGGGACTTGCAGCACTGACTATAGTCACCAGCACCTCCCCTCACCCCCCCCAACACAAACTCCACAGTACCCACCTGGTAGAATGCAATGCCCTCCATCCTAACACAAGATCCCACAAAGCACCACCACCCTGGGTCATGTTGTGTGAAGCACAGGGACACTCTTGGGACTCTTAGCCAAACAACTGCCATGACAACACTCCCAGCCATCCTGTCAGCACAGCCAGCCCACCCCACAGGGAAGCAGAGTCAAAAGGAAGGAAGCATGGGCATGCTGGGAAGGGGGGTGGAGGCAATAGCATTTTGGGAGTCGTAGTTACAGACATAGCTCACCCTCACAACTGTCCCATCAACACCACCCTGAACCATGCTCACATCACAGGGAGTGGAGAAGGACTCACAAGATGGCTGACACTGGCTACTGCTGTGGGGAGCACAAGGCCCTGCTGCCAACTGTGCACCAACAAACAGCAGGACACCACTGACTGACATCCTGAGAGACAACTTACACTCCCTGCAATGCAAGCACGTTCCATGGTGGGATAACTGACTGGCTGGGTGGGTGGGTGGGAAGGAGGTCTGGCTGTCAACCAAACACAATCAATGCAGACCATGTTCACACCCCAGAGAATACATAGAAATGCCCAAATAATGCAGGACAATGTGCCACACCAATATCAACCCCTGACTGTGACGACTTAGGACAATACAATGTACAGGCCCGCACCCCGAGGCACAGTCACAACTGTCAGGTGTGTCAACCACTGATGCCTGCAGAAACATGACATACATTGTTTGTGTCTCCCAAAAACAGGTGATGATAGGGACACAGCAGCAGACGCTGAGGAGTCCCAGTCCCAGGCTCAAGAGGATGCCGAGCTCACTGGCGTCGTACAGCCTCTGTCCTCCTCGGACGATGAACAACCTGGCACATCCGGTGCAAGTCAACATGCTGCACCAGCAGGACCACCAGCTGCAGCACCAGCAGGTCCACCAGCTGCACCCCCTGCACCCACCCCTCCAACGACTGTCACCACGAATACCATCCCTGCCGACATGGACGGAATAAGGAGCAACACCAGCGCAGTGACCCTGGACCAACCTGGGGCCATGGACACCACCACCACCACCAACCCCCAAGGTGGACCAGGGTCATCTGTGCGTGCAACTGCACACACTGCACATGTCAGCAGGGGTGGTGGGAGGGGTGGGAGACAGAGGTCGCTGCTTGCAGACGTTGCTGGTGTGCATGAAGACCCACAACTGGTACGCATAGCTGATGCGTACCAGTCCAGCACCGGAGAGCTCAGCCAGGTAGTGGGGCTCCTCAGAGACATCAAACAGCAGCAGGCTGCCCATCATGCCCGCTTGGACTCCCACATGTCCCACGTGGAGTCACACATGTCACGTGTGGACTCCCACATGTCCCGCGTGGAGTCCAAGTGGGATGTACTACATGAGATGACGGCGGTGCACAGGGACATTTTACAATGCCTCCGCCAGATGAACAGCAACCAGTCCACACCTCCCTGTGTGCCAACAACATCTGGTACAGAACAAACTGCAACTGCCACAGGGAGGGAGGAGGACTCTGGCGGAGAGTCCCCTGCACCGCAGCAGCCTGCACTTGAGGGCCCCCCCAAGAAGAGGGGTCGTCCGAGGAGGGGAAAGTGAGAGGCTGATGGCCAAGCGCAACTCCCAGGAAGCCTGAACCTGTTCTGGATTTTCGCCTTTGTGCACAGACTGTTCACCCTGTTGATGGCAACACTACTCCCACACATTGCATGGGGAGTACAAGTTGGAACAATGTGTCAGACAACTGTGGCCCCGATACTGGGGATCCTGTCTACCTGGACTTTCAATTCACCTAGGAACTTGGGATTGCAAGATTCATGTACAGCACAACCCATCCTATGCACTATTAACACAGATGTATCACAATAAACACACTAATACACCATACTTGCCTCTGTAGTGATTCCAACGTGGGTGCTGTTATGGGGATGATGAACTGCAAAATTACACTGTGTATGCGAACTGCAACAGCAAGGACAACACAGGCATGTGAGTACAGGCAACGTGACACATATGAGGGAGACACACCACCAGGGGTACACAACACATACACACTTAGGCCATCTGACTCATTGCCTACACTGATGTTGCCAGGGAAGACGGTGCAATGCACAGACACCACACCCATTCCCAGTTGTAGTCAAGTAGCCCACAGGTGCAGTAAGCAAATGGCAGTCAAATGTGTGACCACAGACAACGCACATCACTAAGTGAAGCACAGGTTTATTACACAGTAGCAACATGCCGTAACCACTACAGATGCAAGGTAACCCCACCTGGTAGCGGGCACACAGTCAACAACTGTAGACGGAAGGAAGTCCATGGGTGTGGCGCACATCACCTGTAGGGACACAACAGCTACCAGCCTGGATGTGCAATCACGTCGTCGGTGGACACAGTTGACCAAACGAATCTGAAAGTACCCTGTGAAGGACAGAAATGACACACAGTCAAAAGCAATGCAGTACAGGACAGATCAGCAAAACTCATGCACAACACATGTTACAAGATACCCACCCAGAACCAAGTTAGCATGTCAACACTGTTGGGGAGTACAGCCCACCTGTCACCACACATCGCAACACACATCCTGTCAAGTAGCCCATGGACACACTCCAACAGCACCAGAGCACCACCCACACATCATGCCAACTCACATCATTCACATGACACCTCAGGATACTCACATTCAGCTAAAGAAGTTGGTGATGAGCTGTGTGCGGACATCACCATCACCATCATCATCATCATCATCGTCACTGGCATCGTGGTCCAGGCCAGGATCCTCCACAGGTGGCGGATGTTGGTCATCGTCATCCTGGATGAGAGGCAACTCCTTCCGCACTGCCAGGTTGTGTAGCATGCAGCAGACGATGATAATCTTGCACACTTTCGCAGGGGCATATGGGAGGGACCCTCCGGTCTTGTCCAGGCAGCGGAAGCGGCTCTTCAGGAGACCAAAGGTCCGCTCAATCACTCTCCTGGTCCGACCATGTGCCTCATTGTAGCGCATCTGGGCAGGTGTCACAGGGTTCCTGAGGGGTGTCAGCAACCACGGCATGTTGGGGTATCCCGAGTCACCTACGGACAGACAAGTGCACATCAGCTGACTTGGAAAAGTGGGCGGAATACTACAGATCAGATCACACACAATGGCACAAAGTCAGTACACACCGACAAGCCAGGCACGCTGGTTCTGCATCTGTGCCATCAACCTGGGGATGCGACTACTCCTCATCACAAAGGCATCGTGTGCTGAACCAGGGAAACGGGCACACACGTGTGTGATGGTCATGTCTGCAAGACACACCACCAGTGCATTGACCGAGTGGTAGTGCTTGCGGTTCCTGTAGGCCTGCTCCTGGGCCTGTGGTGGTACCAAAGCCACATGTGTCCCATCAATGGAGCCAATGACATGCGGCATCCTCCCCAGGGCATAAAAGTCACTCTTCACGTCAGTGAGTCGTCGCAGTCTAGGGAAATAGATGTACCGGTTCAGGAAGAGCAACATTGCCGCCAAAACATCGCGGAGCACACGGCTGAACATGGTCTGTGACATCCCACCAGCAGACGCCACAGTATGTTGGAAGGTACCGGTGGCAAAGAAGTGTAGGGCTGCCATCACCTTCACCTTGGGGGTCAGCGCTGTAGGATACGGCCGGCCAGGCTGCAAATGTGGGGACAACTGCACTGCCAAATCCTCAATCAGCTGCCTGGTGAAGCGGTACCGTCGGATGCTGTCCCGTTCCACCATCGTTGCCAGGTCTGGGAATGGCCGATGGACAGCAGGAGCCCTGCAGTGCAGAGGAGAAGTAAGCAAGATCGTCAGTCACCCCACATATGCGGCATTGAACACACTCAAGATCCCAACATACATCATCATGAGGCACAACTACATGAAGTGTGCAGTACCGGAACGACATGTATGGTACATACATGGCCAACATCTGTCAACAAGGTCCTACAGGTGGCATCAATTTGTCCCAGGTTGGCCCATTGGATATCATGATGCCGTGTCACAGTCACCCCCCACAGTGACATGTGAGGACAGATGTGCCCCAGGCACCACAGCTCAACGACAGGCACATTCCCAGGGACCCTGTAATGCCACATGGACACTGGCATCACCTGGAGTATCATGTGTACACCACAGCAAAACAAACATGACCCCCACAGGTAGTGGCCACACTTGCCATGGCAGGACAGCCATGGACATCTGTGACACACACGCACAACATCAGAGTCCATGCACACACAACGTGGATGTGGAGACTGTCTCCCATTGTGCACATGAAATCAGAGACATTGTAAACACTACATGCACAAAGACTGTGGAGGGCCATCACTATTGTGCCACTGGGACACCCTGGCTCAAACATACCGTCCCACATGGGACTCACGGGGTATGTGACATGACATACACAAACACCACTGTGAAATGTGACCATGACACATGCACAGATATGAACAGTTGCACATCACAGTGGTCACGTACACGTAACACCCAGGATCCTGTCCCCATGAACACGTGCACAGCCTGGGGGTGGCTGCCCACAGGTGACACCCACAGGACAACATGTACACCAACATACACACAATAGGAAATGCAGCCTTACATGCCTTATGATAAGGTTTGGACAGGCTGTCGTGATGTAGATGTGCCCCTCACTCCCTGGGAGCTATCTGTGGCTGGCATATGTCCATCTGAGACAGGCATGCTGACCTATGCCAGTCACATATACAGTGATGCGTTGAACCGCAATGGACCGATCGGTGCCTCCGGCCGGCCCATTGCTTTCAATGTGTGCGGGTACGCGTTGTACCCCTGTGCGCGTTGAACCGCAATGGACCGATCGGTGCCTCCGGCCGGCCCATTGCTTTCAATGTGTGCGGGTACGCGTTGTACCCCTGTGCGCGTTGAACTGCAATGGACCGATCGGTGCCTCCGGCCGGCCCATTGCATTCAATGTGTGCGGGTACGCGTTGTACCCCTGTGCGCGTTGAACTGCAATGGACCGATCGGTGCCTCCGGCCGGCCCATTGCATTCAATGTGTGCGGGTACGCGTTGTACCCCTGTGCGCGTTGAACCGCAATGGACCGATCGGTGCCTCCGGCCGGCCCATTGCTTTCAATGTGTGCGGGTACGCGTTGTACCCCTGTGCGCGTTGAACCGCAATGGACCGATCGGTGCCTCCGGCCGGCCCATTGCTTTCAATGTGTGCGGGTACGCGTTGTACCCCTGTGCGCGTTGAACCGCAATGGACCGATTGGTGCCTCCGGCCGGCCCATTGCTTTCAATGTGTGCGGGTACGCGTTGCACCCCTGTGCGCGTTGAACCGCAATGGACCGATCGGTGCCTCCGGCCGGCCCATTGCATTCAATGTGTGCGGGTACGCGTTGTACCCCTGTGCGCGTTGAACCGCAATGGACCGATCGGTGCCTCCGGCCGGCCCATTGCATTCAATGTGTGCGGGTACGCGTTGTACCCCTGTGCGCGTTGTACCGCAATGGACCGATCGGTGCGCACCCATTGACAATGGGCTTGCCTGGCAACGGACGCGTTTTCGAATTTCGAACGAGTCGGTTGCTGGAAAATCAGTTGGTCACCCACAACAATGTTGCAAAATCATGTATGTCATGATGTTGAAGTTTTGAAGGATGCTGTGGGCGTGTTTTGGTGCTGCTATTCCATGGATTGGCCAGATTCAGAAGATGCAAACGACTTGGACCTATCACTTTGGACACAAGGGACAGTATCTGCCTCTCCAGCACATATATATTGCTGCCTGTTCCCCTGAGAGCCCACTTGCCTGCACTACATGCTCCAGGACGACATCTGCCACTGCACTGCTGCTGTCTCTGCCCCTCTGGACCCTGCAATGGCACGTACTGTGGAGAGAGCCCCAGCCTTCAGCCTTGAGGAGAACCAGGCCCTGCTGGACAGCCTACTTCCACAGTACAGCAAGCTGTATGGGACACCAGGGGAGCAGGTGAGTGTTCTGTGCACTGCCTTTCTGAATGTGCATTTTGTCTGACTAGCAAGGCTGAGAGTCAGCACGCCACTGGCTAGCAGGCTCACTGAGTAGTTGTCACCCCCCATAGTGTGTGGTGACTTGCACTGGACAGGTATGGTGCAGTGACAGTGCTTCTGAACAGGGTTTTACTCCCCATGCAATGATACCATGTAGTGACTTCTGGAAAACTGTCCATGGGCAGCCGTGCACTGCCTGTGTACACCATGTGCCCCTGTGATTGCGACATGTATATGCAACTGTGTCATGCACGGATATGTTGCATGTGTAGTAATGGCCTTATCACTTTGTCATCCTGACAGGCTTCTGCCCATCGGAAGCATGAGATATGGAAGGACATCGTCCGGGCTGTCCGGTCCGTGGGGGTCTACAAGCGCCGGATCCGCAACTGCCAAAAGAGGTGGCAGGACCTTCGGGGCTGGACCCGGAGGATTGCACGGGTCCAGCTGAAGCTGTCGCCTCCTCGCAGGAGGGGCGGAACACGGACCCTGACCCCCACATGCTCAGGATCCTGGCGGTGGTCTTTCCAGACCTGGATGGGCAGCTGAAGGCCAGAGAGCAGCAAGGAGGGGGTGAGTCAAAGACTGCACTGTGTACTCTGTCTAACATGCTATGTGCCCTCCTCGGGCCTGGTTATACTGCCACAGTACAGCAGTCATGTTGTCCAGGAGCCATGTCCCTCTATTGTGCACTGCCCACTCCTCATCTGATACCCAGGTGTGGCCCTTACATGCAGGGAATTCTGTCACTTAGGACTGTGTCCTTGCAGTTTGCTTGACTCAAGGTGGGAGACAGCATCTGTTTCCCTGACTCTGTGGTGGGCATCATGGGTGGGTCCATTGCTTACACAATGCCTGTATTCTGACATGTATTCAGCGTGTTACTTTGATCTGTGGTCCAATTGCTGAGCTGATCCACCACATGTGGCTGGGGTGTCTGGCACACACCCATGCTGCGGGTGGGAACAATGTTTGGGCCCCAGGAGTATGTATATGACGTGTGTCACACATACTTAGCCAGCTGCCTACAGTCCAGGGCTCATCCCTCATTCATGTGGGGCTGGACAGTCATGCCTACTCCAGGCCATACAATACACTCTGTACTCCCACTCCCGTGTATCAGCGGACACATTGTGCACAGTGATTTGACCCCTCAGGTGTCTGCCTCTGTGTCAGTGTGCTGTAGATTAGTCACCAGGACTGCTGTGGAGTTTCTTGGTAGGGGCTCAGCATGCCACTGGAGATGTGACCATAGGAGACGATACTTGTGTGACACATAGGTGTCTGATCAGCTGCCCATGCAGACTGGGGCATGTAAATGTGAAGTTCAGGCAGCTGTTCCCCATGCATAGCAGAGTGTGAGGGGCTCAGGTTCAGAGGGTAGTGTCACAGGTCTCCCATATGTCCAATAGGTATGACCTGGACAGATGAGGGTTAAGAGGATGTGTTGTGGGGGGATGTACATGTGCACTTGTGCAGCTCCTGGACTTGCATTCCCCATGACCTACTATTGTGACACAGTGCAGAGTGTTGTTGTCTGGCTGCAAAGCCATACATCACTGAGACAGTGATGTATGACTTTGCAGGCATGCCTCCGCCATGGCATGTGTCTACTGATTGGTGAGCCTGCAGGGGAGTGACATGTGCTACATGCACACCATAGTGGCGCTGGCTATCAGGACATGGGTGCATCATGGTGTCTGTCGCTGGTATGCATCACATGCATTTCCTATTTGACTCTGGGCATCCCTTTCATCCGGAAACCTGTACTGACTCAGTGGCAAGAGCTGTGATGTGTCCACACCGTGTCCTCTGCACTGTCCAACTACTGTGTACTTGGTGCATGTGTCAACACTGGGGTGTTGCAATCCAACAGACACCAGACAGATGGGTGCAAGGCCATGTGGGATGTGAGTGCCATGCTTGGCATCAGACTGACAATTGACTTCTCCTGTTCAGTTAGGGCACTTTTAGCAATGTACAACTGATGATGCCAGGGCTTGCTCTGTGATGTGCTGTGCTCACAGTGGTGTGTGCGTTATGTGCAGGTGACTGATGTCTGTCTGTATCCCCATTGTTTGCAGATACATCCACGGCCACGGAAGGGGACAGCTCCACGGACCAGGAGGAGCCGGAGAGCCAGACTGGGTCAGCAGCCGAGGAGTGGTCGGAGGGACCCAGTGGCACGGAGGGCGAGGGGAGCCACACCGAGGAGTCCTCAGCAGCATCCACCTCAGCTGAGGACCAGAGCAACTCGGAGGATGACTCCCTTGTGGAGGCGGGTGTCAGCAGCCACCACACCCCAGCTAGTGTTGCTGTCCCCGCCACCACCAGCACCACCACCGCCCTCCCATCGGCTCCCATTCCCCAGGTCCGTGGAGGCTCCCATGTCCGGGAGCGTGTTTCCTTTGGGCCAGGCACCGCACCCCCTGCCCCTGTGTCCCCTGCTGCCCTGAGTGAGGAGTCTGTGTACCTCCTTCGCCAGCTCCATGTAGGGCAGACAGCCATGCTGAGTGTCCTCCATGCGCACACCGCGCTGTTGACTCAGCTGGTGTCGTTCATGGAGGGCATCTCATCGGGCATGTCTGACCTACAGAGGGGCAATAGGTCCATGGACTCCTCCCTGACGTCAGCAGTGTCCCTCCTCAAACGGTCCCTCACCCCTCCTGCCTCTGCTCCATCCACACTCCCCAGCACCTTACCCGTCCCAAGCACACACACACCGGCACAGGCACACACCAGCACACACACATCCAGCACACTAACACACACGCCAATGACAAAACGCACACGCACGCACATTCAGGGGACTGAAGCCAGACTCACAGGGGATGGGGCCCTGGAACACACACACGCATCCACATGCACTGCGCAGTCCTCAGTTCCCTCTCCCTCCAAAGCACCCTCCCTTGCCTCACATGCAACCCCAAAGTCACAGCAGCTCTTCCTCTGTGACCTCGGCCTCTTCCCCACCGATGAAGCTGCTCCAGCATCCCGGGGGAAGAGGAAGCCCACCCACACGGAGCAGAGTGCCCCTCGCCCCCGGACACCCTCCCCAGGCGCAGACGGACTGAGGCCCCCACCCGCAAGTCCCCCGGAGTGGTAAGAGCAAGACCCCGCCACCGCCCTGCAGCTCAGGCACAAGGTCTCCATCCTCCATCCCTCAGGCCCCCACTGCACAGGTGCCCCCACCACACCCTGCCCCAGGTTCCCCCACCCACAGATATACCATCCCCAAGATGCTCCGGCCTTCTCCCCCTGCCACTTGCTCTCCCAGCACCACACCCCCGCTGCGCTTGTCTGTGCCACTGATGTGGTGAGGGTGTCCTCCCCCTCTGTCCAACCCACCTTGCCTGTTCCCCATTCTCCTCCCCTGGAGGTAGGCACTGCAGTGGAGTCCACTACCGCCCTGTCTGACTTGGGCACTGCAGTGGCGGACCTGTCCACCCCATCTGCAGGGTCCACTGCAGTTGTGCCGGCACCCACGACATCTGAGTCATGCCCCCAGTTGTGCCGGCACACACCATGTCAGACACCTCCACTGCAGTTGTCAGTGGCTCTCCAGCACCCACCACCCCTTCCCTGACTCCCCTGGTGAGCCCTGATCCTGTCCCTGCGGTGCCTGGCCTGCCCCCGGTTGCCCCTCCTAGTGGATTGTCCCTGGTTTTGTGCAGGCATGCGTAGGGTGACATCTGCCAGTGTCACCCTGTTTGAACTTTGACAATGGACTGGCCATTGGCCTTTGCTCTAATTTCTTCTGGATGTCGTTATCAAACAACACATATGCTGAATAAAGCAACTTTCTTTTCTCTAGTGCTCATGTTTCAGATGTACATGTTGTTGGTGCAGCTAACCATGCCCTTGCTGCAGTGATGGTGATATCTGGTCTCATGATTATGAAGTGTTACTGTGCAGGAACCCATGTGGTCCAGGGGGAATGTGTCCTATCATGTGGTGTATCCATGTCATCAATAGCAGCATCTGAGGGTGTCATGTGTTCAGTATTTGGCAATGGGTTTCCTACTTACATTGGCAATTTCATATCTGTGGCTTCCACCCCTGCACATCTGTTGTGCCTGCCATCGTTGCATTTGTCTACTTCCCTGACCGTGTTGCCATCTCCAGTGGACATGCAGGTTTGGGCATCAATGGGGAGGGACTCATCCGTGTAGTCAGTGCAACATTGCTATACAAGTGTGTTGGATCTGTGCTGATGATTCCGTTGGCACATCCATGACCAGGCTGATGTGATGGGAGCCCTCATTTGGTGCTAATTGTTGATTGTGTGACCAAGTGCTCAGCTGACATGATGGGGCCCTACTGAGGCAACATATGGCACAGCTTTCCTCACACAGGAGTGGAGTCCCCTCATGGCAGTGTGTACACGTGTGACATTGCCTGCGCCCAAGGTGTGTGTTGTATGTGCATGTCTGTGTGTTCACTTTCATTCATCTGCGCATGCTGTGATCCCTAGTGTTGTACCTGTTTGTGATGCTTGCTGACTTGAGCTATGTTCCCCCAAATTCTTCTCCCTGTGTTCTCTGTGATGTGGGTGCATGGCACATTACTGGTCATCAGGGTGTCACCCATAGGTGTGTTTGCTGTCAGGGCTGAGTTTGTGTGCAGACGCAGATGGGTCACAGTCAGGTTTCCCCTTGGCACTTGTTGTTTGCCCCTGTCATGTGATTTCCAGTTTGTGTTATCTTTCAGTGATTGTGACACGTTGTGTGTGTGACTGCTGGCACTCCTCAGGGTCCGGGCTGCAATGTTGGTTGTTGTCTATGTGTGTTCTTTGTGGGTGACCTTGGCTTCTTCATTGGTGTGTGACTGTGGCTGGGATCCCATTGGTCGGTGTGGTATTGCCGTCATGTCCATGTACAGCGTAGTGTGCAGTGTGTCAGACATTCAGGAGTCTTGTTGAGTGTCCATGTGTGATGTGTTTCTACACCTTGGTTCCCACCCACCACCCTGGAATAGTCATGGGTGCATGTGCAATGTCACCAGTGCATGTGTACTTCACTGCTGCACATTGTTGGAGGTCGAGGGTGTGGTGTTGAGTGTGTGCAGATGAGAGTTGTTGCCCGGCTAGGCCCCTGCCTCCATGTTGGCCTTGGCTTACTGGCCATGCTGATTGATTTGTGCTTGTGTAGGTGTGATGGTAGTTTGTTGCTCAGGACACCTGACTGTGGTTCACAGTGTGAACGACATTTAGCTTTGTCATCACAGTGGTATTTTTATTCAGCCCAGGGTCACCACATTGTGGGGGCCCTGGGGGTGGTGCTGTGGTGTGTCTGTGACTTGCTGTGTCAGTTGTTGTTCCTACGTGCCTGTGTGACATGTGTGTTTTGTGCTCCCTCTCACCTGACAATGCCTGCTTGCCCACATAGGGGATTTGGATCCATGAGTTACCTTAGTGTGGCAGTGTATGCACATCTGTATGATTGGTATTCAGCTCTCCTCATGTGTTGTGTGGTTGCCTGGGGACACTGGCACCCCCACCCCTCACCTGCTGTGTATGATGACAGTGTTGGTCTGCCTGTTTGTGTTTGTGCATCTGCACCACTGCATTGGCATATCTTGGGTGTGCCATTGGCTGTATGTTATTTGGTGTGTTTCCCCTGCTGTCCCTGGGACTCATAGGTCATCGGTCAGCACAGTGATCATGGTTTGTGTGTCCCATTGCTGCCATGGTATGGTATCTGTTCACCTCACATCTGCTGTCTCCACAGGGTATCTGCATTTGTGTGCCCATTGGTGCAAATATGTGGTTCTGCATTCTGATGGTCACTTCTGTCATTGTGTCATTGATGACTGTTGACGGTCTCAGCCCCCATGGGTGTTGTTTGTCTGCACATGGCCAAAGGAATGTTTCATTTGCACTGCAGTATTTGGCTCCCCCAATTTATGTTGCAATGGGACACATACACTACTTTGCCACGGATGAGTTTTTGGTTCTGTGACCAGGAATGATCCATGCAGTTTGGCAGTTGCAGCTCTTTCTTTGTCAACAATTACCTTTTGGTCACTGTGATGATGAGGGTGTAGACCCCATTGCCACAATGGTCAAAATGTGCTTCAGCTATGGACCCCACACTTGCCTTTTGGTCACTGTGATGATGGGGGTTTAGACCCCATTGCCACAATGGTCAAAATGTGATTCAGCTATGGACCCCACACTTGCCTTTTGGTCACTGTGATGATGGGGGTTTAGACCCCATTGCCACAATGGTCAAAATGTGCTTCAGCTATGGACCCCACACTTACCTTTTGGTCACTGTGATGATGGGGGTTTAGGCCCCATTGCCACAATGGTCATGGGCTGCTTGCATTGTGGGTGCCACACACATATATGTGTGGCACATGTGCTAGGGGGTCACATTGTATGTTGAAAGTCATGTTCGGTGTTGTAGGCATTTGACACAGCCTACACACGCTTGTCATGGTGGTGGGGGGATGTCTTAATCTTGCATTCCCTAGGTTGTGGTGTGCTTGTTGTGTCATGCATTGTCCATCCTATGAGTGGGGGTGGTAGTAGTGGTAGGCATCCAGCCCCCTGGCTAAGGGTGGTAGTGGTGGTAGGCATCCTGCCCCCGTGGGTGAGGGTGGTAGTAGTGGTGGGCATCCAGCCCCCCTGGCTAAGGGTGGTAGTAGTGGTGGGCATCCTGCCCCCTGGCTAAGGGTGGTAGTAGTGGTAGGCATCCTGCCCCCCTGGGTGAGGGTGGTAGTAGTGGTAGGCATCCTGCCCCCTGGCTAAGGGTGGTAGTAGTGGTAGGCATCCTGCCCCCCGTGGGTGAGGGTGGTAGTAGTGGTGGGCATCCTGCCCCCCTGGCTAAGGGTGGTAGTAGTGGTAGGCATCCTGCCCACCGTGGGTGAGGGTGGTAGTAGTGGTGGGCATCCAGCCCCCTGGCTAAGGGTGGTAGTGGTGGTAGGCATCCTGCCCCCTGGCTAAGGGTGGTAGTAGTGGTAGGCATCCTGCCCCCCGTGGGTGAGGGTGGTAGTAGTGGTGGGCATCCTGCCCCCCTGGCTAAGGGTGGTAGTAGTGGTAGGCATCCTGCCCCCCGTGGGTGAGGGTGGTAGTAGTGGTGGGCATCCTGCCCCCCTGGCTAAGGGTGGTAGTAGTGGTAGGCATCCTGCCCCCTGGCTAAGGGTGGTAGTAGTGGTGGGCATCCTGCCCCCTGGCTAAGGGTGGTAGTAGTGGTAGGCATCCTGCCCCCCGTGGGTGAGGGTGGTAGTAGTGGTGGGCATCCAGCCCCCCCTGGCTAAGGGTGGTAGTAGTGGTGGGCATCCTGCCCCCCTGGCTAAGGGTGGTAGTAGTGGTAGGCATCCTGCCCCCCTGGCTAAGGGTGGTAGTAGTGGTAGGCATCCTGCCCCCCTGGGTGAGGGTGGTAGTAGTGGTAGGCATCCTGCCCCCTGGCTAAGGGTGGTAGTAGTGGTAGGCATCCTGCCCCCCGTGGGTGAGGGTGGTAGTAGTGGTGGGCATCCTGCCCCCTGGCTAAGGGTGGTAGTAGTGGTAGGCATCCTGCCCCCCGTGGGTGAGGGTGGTAGTAGTGGTGGGCATCCTGCCCCCCTGGCTAAGGGTGGTAGTAGTGGTAGGCATCCTGCCCCCCGTGGGTGAGGGTGGTAGTAGTGGTGGGCATCCTGCCCCCTGGCTAAGGGTGGTAGTAGTGGTAGGCATCCTGCCCCCGTGGGTGAGGGTGGTAGTAGTGGTGGGCATCCTGCCCCCCTGGCTAAGGGTGGTAGTAGTGGTGGGCATCCTGCCCCCCTGGCTAAGGGTGGTAGTAGTGGTAGGCATCCTGCCCCCTGTGGGTGAGGGTGGTAGTAGTGGTGGGCATCCTGCCCCCTGGCTAAGGGTGGTAGTAGTGGTGGGCATCCTGCCCCCTGGCTAAGGGTGGTAGTAGTGGTAGGCATCCTGCCCCCCTGGGTGAGGGTGGTAGTAGTGGTAGGCATCCTGCCCCCTGGCTAAGGGTGGTAGTAGTGGTAGGCATCCTGCCCCCGTGGGTGAGGGTGGTAGTAGTGGTGGGCATCCAGCCCCCTGGCTAAGGGTGGTAGTAGTGGTGGGCATCCTGCCCCCTGGCTAAGGGTGGTAGTAGTGGTAGGCATCCTGCCCCCTGGCTAAGGGTGGTAGTAGTGGTAGGCATCCTGCCCCCCTGGGTGAGGGTGGTAGTAGTGGTAGGCATCCTGCCCCCTGGCTAAGGGTGGTAGTAGTGGTAGGCATCCTGCCCCCGTGGGTGAGGGTGGTAGTAGTGGTGGGCATCCTGCCCCCTGGCTAAGGGTGGTAGTAGTGGTGGGCATCCTGCCCCCTGGCTAAGGGTGGTAGTAGTGGTGGGCATCCTGCCCCCTGGCTAAGGGTGGTAGTAGTGGTAGGCATCCTGCCCCCCTGGGTGAGGGTGGTAGTAGTGGTAGGCATCCTGCCCCCTGGCTAAGGGTGGTAGTAGTGGTAGGCATCCTGCCCCCCGTGGGTGAGGGTGGTAGTAGTGGTGGGCATCCAGCCCCCTGGCTAAGGGTGGTAGTAGTGGTGGGCATCCTGCCCCCTGGCTAAGGGTGGTAGTAGTGGTAGGCATCCTGCCCCCTGGCTAAGGGTGGTAGTAGTGGTAGGCATCCTGCCCCCCTGGGTGAGGGTGGTAGTAGTGGTAGGCATCCTGCCCCCTGGCTAAGGGTGGTAGTAGTGGTAGGCATCCTGCCCCCGTGGGTGAGGGTGGTAGTAGTGGTGGGCATCCTGCCCCCTGGCTAAGGGTGGTAGTAGTGGTAGGCATCCTGCCCCCGTGGGTGAGGGTGGTAGTAGTGGTGGGCATCCAGCCCCCCTGGCTAAGGGTGGTAGTAGTGGTGGGCATCCTGCCCCCTGGCTAAGGGTGGTAGTAGTGGTAGGCATCCTGCCCCCGTGGGTGAGGGTGGTAGTAGTGGTGGGCATCCTGCCCCCTGGCTAAGGGTGGTAGTAGTGGTGGGCATCCTGCCCCCTGGCTAAGGGTGGTAGTAGTGGTAGGCATCCTGCCCCCCGTGGGTGAGGGTGGTAGTAGTGGTGGGCATCCTGCCCCCTGGCTAAGGGTGGTAGTAGTGGTGGGCATCCTGCCCCCTGGCTAAGGGTGGTAGTAGTGGTAGGCATCCTGCCCCCTGGGTGAGGGTGGTAGTAGTGGTAGGCATCCTGCCCCCCGTGGGTGAGGGTGGTAGTAGTGGTGGGCATCCTGCCCCCTGGGTGAGGGTGGTAGTAGTGGTAGGCATCCTGCCCCCTGGCTAAGGGTGGTAGTAGTGGTAGGCATCCAGCCCCTCTGGGTTGGGGTGGTGGCGTGCATTCAGGCCCCTTTGTGCATATGTGGCATTGGTGATGGGCATCCCGCCCCTATGGTGCTGCTGTTGCTGGTGTAAGTATATTCAGATTCCCCGTGTATGTGTGTGATGTGTCATGTACGTGTTGTATGTGTTTTGTGGTTGGTGTCTGACTTACCTTCTGCGCCGTACGCGTCCGTGCCTGTTCCGGTAGTAGATGTAGAATATTGGTATGATCGGGACGAAGGGATTCATGGTTGGTTCGTGTCGTTCGTCCTTCTCGTTGCTTCGCGTCGTCCTCGTTGCTTCGCTTCGTCCTCGTCGCTTCGCGTCGTCCTCGTCGGTGCCGTGTTCGTCTCGTAGCCGTGGATCGTGTTGTGGCGCGATTTGGAGCTTATGTGCGCCTCTCCCGGATGCTTTGACGTGCCGTGCGTAGCGACGGGTTCGGCGCGTACGGGAAGCGCATCGTACTTGTCCGGCCGGACGGGGCTGCATTTTCCCTTCCGTGCGACTCGATTCGGCGTTTCCGGATTCGCCTCGGTCGGAGAACAGGACCTGGTTTGGGTGAGTACGGCTCGGCCGGAATTTTTGCTGTTGTGCGCATCGTACTTGCTCGTTCGGTGTGCTGTACGGATCGGTCGGGAAACTGGCTTTCGCATGGCTTTTTTCCCGACCAAATGGTATTGGGTGCGCCTCCGACCGAGATCGGAATCGGCCCCATTGTATGTCTAAAGGGATTCTTTGCTTTGTGTCACATGCTATATTTAGTGATTGGTGTGGAAATACCAACCACAGGACTGAATGCAGAACCATGTTGGTAGAATTGATAGGTTGACCTAGAAAGCTAATACTGTGCAAGCCAACTAGAGCACCTCATCACAAACACACACTTTACCAAGATGCTTCCCTCCTTATGGATCTCTTCTTGGTGTCGATTGCCAAGTGTCTTTATCTCATGTTTATGAAAGGTGCCTTATTAGCATCTGTTTTTTAGCTGAGGGAATTCAAGGCAGACAGCTGGGCCTTTTGTGAAAGATTAATATCAGAGGACAGAAAGAAATGGGACACAAGTCCATTATCATATTTAATTAATCGTTTCTGGCGGCAGATGGGGTCTGCTGGAAATCCCACTACACGCTGCAGAAAGGGCATCTAAAAGCGCAGCAGAGGATGCAAAATATCAGGCTGATGGTGCTAAGCCATTAACAGCCTTTGAATTAATGTAGTGCATTCGACAAACATGGTGGGAATAGAGGATGTTGATTGAGTTCGATGAGCTTTAGTAGGTCTCTTCAAATGCCTGCAAAATGAAATCTAAAACAGTAGACCCATCACACTCCTTCTTGCAGTCAAACAGGTCTAAGCTCTCAAACCTGCCTGTTAGAAAGTGGGTTACTAGTTGCAAAGGATGTCAGTCCTTCACAAGTTATTAGTCCACAACCCGATATTTGTAAAGCGCGAACAAATCACCCCTAAGGGTCTCAAGGCACTGGGGGCCGTCGGGAAGATTAAGCGAGCTATTGCCCAGAGTCACATGGTGCTGGGCTGAGCTGCCGCCGGAGCCGGGGATCGAACCGTGAGCCCCGTGCTCCAGAGCCAGCTGCCCTGGCCGCTGCGCCACACCTCTCCCCCAACCTTCCCTTTACCAGGAACCAAGTGCCCCATTGTTGCTCATGACACTCTCAGGGTAGCAAAGCAGAGCAGTTTAAAACCTACTCAGGGGAGGTGGTGTGTGCTAGTGCCCCAGCTTGCTGGTACGCAACAACAGCACACATTAAAACATTGTCCAGTCAGTGCCTTTTCTTATAAAAAGGATAAGTACTTTTATTACACACACATTACTAAATACTACGCATTATTTATACATTTATATACAATCAGATAGATGGAAATACCTGTGGTGACGCTCTCAGCACAGTTATGTTATGTTATGTTATGTTATGTTATCAGAGTTTATAGCGCGCACAGCTACTCAAAGAGTGTCCCGGCGCGAGCCCAAGAGTCAGCGGGAAGAAGGAAAGAGGACAGTAAAGACATAGAACCAGCTCAATTGAAAAGGAAAGTTTTAAGTTTCTTCCTAAATTGGGTAGAGTTCTGTAAGCTGCGCAAATCAACAGGGAGGGAGTTCCAAGTCATAGCTGCCAAATAAGCCAGGGAGCTGCCACCCTTTCTTTTCAGGCGAAATCTGGGGATGGTGGCCATAAGCATGTTAGAGAAGCGTAGGTGTCTGCTAGGGGTGTAGAACTCAAAGCGTTTCCTGAGATAGGGAGGCCATACTCATAGAGCGCAGCATGAGCCGTTACCAGAGACTTAAAAGTGACCCTTGCCTTCACTGGTAACCAGTGCAGATTGCGCAGATGCTGCCTGAAACTGGTATATTTGGGGAGGTCAAATAGCAGATGGGCAGCGGCATTTTGGACCACCTGAACTCTGTCCATAAGGTAGCCGGGGAGGCCGACATACAGTGCGTTCGCATAATCAATGCGGTAGGTAACAAGGGCTCGGATGACCGTTTCTTTCGCTGCTAAGGGCAAAAGAGGCAGAACTTTTTTTAGAAGCTTCAGGATACCGAAACAGGTACCAGTCAGTTTACTGATTTGGTTGCAGAAACTAAGCTTTTCGTCAAACCAAATCCCGAGATTTTTTACTGGGAGACCTGCAGGTGAGTTTGCACCCCCAGCAAGCCCTGAACCCATCATCACAATCTGCCTCACCTATACTAGAGATACTATCACAATATAATCGAGTGTCATTACCAATAAGGCAGGCCTACTGGCTTTATCAGGGTGTCACCACATTAGCAAAAGCCAAAAACATGTTATAATCCTCCACTGCATTACCACTGAAATCAATAGTGATAATACCAATATTCAATACTGATTATTATAATGTATAACCGTGCATTGTCAACCATCAACATTGTTAATAAAACATTGCATTGACGAACATGTCCCTGAGAGTCTTACGTCTTCTTTTTATGTGCCTACCCTCCAGAGCCCATGTACAAAAGTAAAGGCTCAAGAGTTTTTGAATCCAAAGGAAACGCCTCCTAAGGGCATAAATGGAACCCCCTGGGAGACCTAGGGCCTCTCTTACTGAGGGTGAGCAGCATTTCCCGAAGCCCACACAATGTACTTTCTAAATGTTGGCGGTGACCGTGACCTTCCTGGAGCACTCCACAACACAAGAATGCAAATTTTAAGCCTGCATGGGGGCTTTTGTGACGCTACTTCAGCTCCGGGCTTGAATAATTGATTAGCAGCTTTGCATTTTTTTAATGCTTTTGTCTTCTTTCACAAGCAGCATCGTACCGCAATACTTTTTTAGGAGGCCAGTGGCCTCTGACCTTCAAGAGGGTACCTGGTGTATGCTCATAATCAGGGCACAGTAGGGGGCCCATACCTGTGCTGCCCGGCGTCTCTCTGCCTTGGCAATAGAGATCTAGTGCTGGCACGGAAGATGGCATATCATTTCTCACCACCCAAGCACAGGTGGGGACAACAGTACTGGGTGCCTCCCGCTACCCTCAGACATAGGCAGAGGGAGGAGGGGCAGGTACCCAAATTTGCACCCATGGGTTTCGCCCTCCACGGGAGGAGGAAAATAGTGGAGTGCAAAAAGTGGAGGGACACTTTTCTTCATTTGTGTGTCATTTTGCTACTGGTGGTGACACTAGCCACCAGGAGCATTTTCTTAGGCCTCCTGGTCTCAGGAGTTCACTTTTCGGTTGGAAGCATGGTTTTGCTGCTCCCTTAACAGAAGTATACCCTTCCTGGGCTCCTGATTCTCTCTCCTGCTTGAGGACTGTCTTCCACAGGCCCTCTACAGACAGAAAACCGAATACTCTCCCTGTCACACTCATTAAGCTCTACAGCCTGTTAGCTACATGAAGGGCACCTGTAAGTCAGCAGAGTGAAGGGCCAGTCCACAAAAGTCCCAAGGGAAACATCAGAGTCTCCCAACAAGTCCATTCTCCCAACTGTTCCTCAGGGGACATAAGGTGTTCAGCAGTACTGGATGTGAAGAGACCCATCTTGGGTGCCAGCAGGAGTCAAAATACTTAAGTCCATCTTTTCGTTCGTGTCAGGTGTCTTCTCCTTCAACTGGGCACCCTTCCATCGTGGTCGCTCACAGATCCAGTGTCTTCTCAAGAATCTCTGCCTTGCGCAGGCAATTTTATGTGGGGTGAAATGTTCTGAAAGGTAGACGCCTCTGCCCAATCCTAGGGTGCCACATCATCTCCCCACTCCTGCCCCAGCCTTCCTGAACAGCCTTCTGGGACATTCCAACATGGTGACTTCAAGTGGTCTATGGAAAGACCTTCCCTGGGAGCCTCGGCCCTGCCTACAAATGACTCAGCTGCTTGATCCCTTCCCATCAAAACTTCAGTGGTGAGCCCCTCCTGTGTTTGCCTTCAGTGATTTGGCCTTCTTCTTCTTTGTTTCTGTGAGGTTTGGCTAGCTCAGGCCAAATGCAATATGAGAAGTCAATTAACACATGCAGATTTCCTCCCCACACCTTCCTTTCCCATGAATTGGGCCAAGCACTGCTTTACAGTGTGGGGGGTTCTTTGATCCTCCTGCTGGCCAGCAGAGTAATTAACTTGGCCCAGTAGTCGGGACCAAGACCTGGAATCTGGTTATGTCAATTATGAAAGTGTCATAAACAGTACAGTTATCACATATGTGACAATGGATCTCACTCAGTGCATACATGTACCCTAAAATTGAAACCTGACCAGTATCTCTAGGCTTAAGTTTGGTGAAAATGCTGTGGAGCAGATTTCGCCCATAAGATCCAATGCAGTAAGCACACAGCCTTTCAGTAAGTACTACAGACCTGCACTATGAATGCCCATTCTCATTAAAAAGCCTACACCAGGTCAGCACCAATCCCTGTCCCTTCTATGGCAGATTACCTGTGCGCAGATACCAAACTGAGCCGGATGGTAGTCTCACATGCTCAGCCTGCGCACATGTGCACACCTGTGATCTCACGTGTTGATGTGTAGCCAACTCAGATCCTGTTAGCCGAGCTATGTAGCAGGGACATTATCTTAAAAGGCAGACAATGCTGGTTAGTCCTCTCTGTTCATTTCTATAGAATTTACAGTGAGTGAGACTCAGTTGGTGAAACTCACTCTCAGTAAAAGACCAAAATCCTGGTGGTCAACAGCAAAATATCCAGATGGCTAAATGGGTGGAATCCACTTTGCTACACAGCCTTTTGGATACTTTACTACAGTCCTAAAACCTGCCTATTGGATACATTATTGTGGGGCAACCAAACAAGTCTCCGGGCCAAAACCTGCCTATTGGATACTTTACTGTAGGACATCTAAATAATGCTGAGGCCTGTTTATTGGATGCTTTACTCCCGAACAGCCAAATAGGTTTCACTCCTTAAGCCTTTTAATAGACAATTAAGGGCCTGATTACGAGTCTGGCGGTCTTGTGACCGCCAGACTCGCAGTGACGCAGGAGTGGTGGTCCGCCATTTTGCCAATTAAGGCTTTGTAAGTCGTATCGATGGTGGACTGCTGATTGCATCAGGGAAATGTTGTTTCCTGGCTGTGGCGCAGGAGCACCACAATGCACTACACTGAGCAGGGACTGGGGCAGTCCTGCTCAGCATATTTTGAGTTCCTGGAACACCAGCCTTGTCATGGCAGAGCCCCGCCATGAAAAGGCTGGCGGTGCAGGAACAAAGGATGGGGATACATTGAGGGGCGCACAACATGTGCCCCCTGTCTGGATTCCCCCCCAGTTCCAGCACAGCATGGACGTCACCGTCCATGCCGTGCTGAAACTTTTTGAGCGTTCCCATTGCAGTGCCTGTTTTCAATGCACCGCCATGGGAATGGCCAAAGTAATGCCGACCGTATTGTGAGTTCCACTTTTAAAACTCATAATACAGCCAGTGGTCCATGCGCAGGTTTGGCGCAGCGGAGCCCGCATTGAGCCGCCGCCTGCTGTGCCAAACTCGTTATCAGGCCCTCAGACAGGTCTCGGCCTTGAAGTCTGTCTGTTGGATACTTTACTCATTGGCAACAAAATAGGTTTCAGATTTGTGAATAACTGTCTATTGGACATCTTACTCCTAGACAATGCTTTTTCTATCAATGTCCCTGCTGATTGGGTACAGAGGATCCAATGATAAATGTATTCTGTGCAGATTTCCTTCACCTCTAGTCTGAGGATTCCCCCAGGATGACAAAAACTGTAGCTCTCAGACTGGAAGAGGGCTCCAACAACTGCAAAGAGCTCTTCATCATTGTCAAAGAATTCTCCAACCCCTCCAGCTGCCACCAACTCGATCACCCCTTTGCAAGACTTCTATGACAACCTCTCTGATTTCTTTTACGACAAAATCTTCAAGATCTATAACGATTTCGAACCCCAACCCAAGATACAGGAACTCATCAACAAGCTGCCCACCACCACCTAAACGGACCATCAGATCACAATCTGGAAACCCCTCACCCCAGAAGACACCATGAAAATCATGACAACATTCCACTCTGGGTCCCCCACTGACCCCTGCTACCACCATATCTACAACCTATGAGCAAGTCTGATCAGCTCCAACCTCACCGCCATCCAAAGTGGAACCTTCCCAGACAACTGGAAACACACAGAAATCACAACTCTCCTGAATTAAACCATGGCAGACCCAGAAGAGCTCAGCAACTACAGACCCATTTCACTCTTGCCCTTCCCATCCAAAGTTGTGGTGAAAGCTATCAACAAACACCTGAAAAACCATCTTAAACAACCCCACCTACTAGACATTTTGCAGTCTTGATTCTGCAGCAACCACAACATGAAAACCGCTCACATCGCAGCAACGGATGACATCCAGACTATCTTGGACAAAGTGGAAACCACAGCACTCACACTACTCAGCCTCTCCGCAGCCTTCAACACCCACTCCTGCAGCACCCTCATCCCAACTCAGGAGTACATGGACATTCCCTGAGATGGCTGGCTTCTTTTCTCTCCTATAGGACCCAGCAAGCCAGGTTCCCGCCACACACTTCGGAACCCAAGAATCTCATCTGCAGAGTCCCTCAAGGATCATTGCTGAGCCCTACCCTCTTCAACGTCTACAGGGCACCACTTGCCAACATCATAAGATTCCACAGAACCAACATTGTCTCCTTCGCAGACGACACCCAGTTCATCCTCTCCCTCACATACAATGACCACACCACCAGGACCAACTTCACCATCTGCATGTCAAAAGTAGCAAATTGGATGAAACAGAACTGCCTTAAACTCAACACAGATAAAACAGGTCCTGATCTTCAGGAACAAGAGCTCTCCATGGGACTCCTGCTGGTGGCCAACAGACCTGGGATCCACGCCAAAAACCTCAGCATCATCTTGGATGACAGACTCATGATGACCAAACAAGTAAATGCTGTCACCTCCTCCTGCTTCTTCATCCTACGTGTGCTCTGCAAAATATTCTAATGGCTCCCCACTGACACCAGACACATGCTCAAACAGGCCCTCATCACCAGCAGACTGGATTATGGCACTCACTCTACGGCAGTTTCATTAATCAACTCATACAAAGACTCCAAACAACCCAGAACACCGCTGCCAGACTCATTCTCATCACCTGCAGCTCACATAGCACGGCCTACCTCAGAGAGCTACACTGGCTACCAATCCAGAAGCAATGCTAATTTACACTGCTCACCATGCGCACAAAGCCCTTCACAATGTCGGATCTGTCTACCTCAACCACCACCTCAACTTCCATCAACCACCAGGCAACTACGCTCAGCAACACTCCACCTCTCAAAAATACCCCGCATCCGAAAGAGCAAATCAGGAGGACGCTCTTCTCCTACATCGCCACCAGATCCTGGAATGACCTTCCACATCAGGACCTCCCCGTCCCTACTCAACTTCTGCAAGAAGCTGAAGACCTGGATATTCAACTAGGAATCCGACTTGCCTACTCATCTGCTCCAGCACCTGTTTACCCCTCGGGTGATAAGCATAACTTCACATGACATAACATAACTTAACATAACATGATATAACATTAAATAACATAAAATTACATAACTCACAATGGCTTTTGTAAAGCCAGCAATGTCAGCTGTGCAACCAATGAGCAAACAATCTTTGACTAACTGAGGAATACAGGCTGTCTTAGCACTCCGAAAGAAACTGGAGACCTGTGCCTGCGCACCAACCCAGCTGTCTAGGACAGCTGGGTTGGAGAGGTTTGAATTGCACATGCCGTGCTGGTCATAGCAAGATTGCTGGCCAAACCTACATGCACACTTCAAACTGAAGTGGCCACTCCTCATTGCTGGCAATCAGTAGCAATGATGCACTGGCCCCGCCCCCACACTCCGTTCAGCAGAGAGTAAAAAATAAAATGGAAATGAAATCATTTATTAAATTTTATTTTTCACTCTTTCTGCAGCAGTGCGGGGGGTGACACTCCTTCGCTCCTATGGAGGAACTTCCGCTAGTGTTGGTGGTGTTGTATGGTACTCCATCTAAAGGAGCTGCTCTCCACCTAAACTTGTGACCTACCCAGACATATATATATATTTAGCCTAACTATAATGTCCCTGTAACCTTTGGTTTTTTAAATGAAAAAACCAAAGGTTACAGGGACGTTATAGTTAGGCTCAGATTTCACTGGTACAAAACCATAGAAATTCAGCAGTTAGAGTTACCTGAGCTAGCTATAACTAACCCCGGGCGTAGTGGGCGTAGCGGGGCTACGCGGAGGGCCACGGAGTTGAGAACAAACTCCGTGGAACTCCGTGGAGCTCCGCTACGCCACCCGCCTGCCACCCCCCCTATTAACAATTGATTAAAACTTAAATAAAAAGACTTTAAAGTAAAGAAAAAACACTTACCTTGGCTGCGGCGTCCCCGGGCTGCCCTCCTCCTCTTCATCGCCGTCTCTGGGAAAACTGCGCATGCACAGGCATGCGCATTTCTTGCAAAAAATGCGCATGCGTGGGCGCGCGCGCATGTGCAGTTTTCCCAGAGACGGCGATGAAGAGGAGGAGGGCAGCCCGGGGACGCCGCAGCCAAGGTAAGTGTTTTTTCTTTACTTTAAAGTCTTTTTATTTAAGTTTTAATCAATTGTTAATAGGGGGGGTTGAGGCGGGGGCTGGCCAACTCCGCTTTGCCACGGAGTGTGCGGAGATTTGCCTACTCCGCGGAACGTGGAGTAGGCAAATCTCCGCACACTCCGCGGGCAGAGCGGAGTTCTCCGCCCAGGGTTAGCTATAACCTACACCCCCGCAATGCACTGCTTATGACCTCACATGTTACATCACTCATGATATGGTCAGTGAAATCACTGATGACATCTTAAATGACATCCCTGATGACATCATGCCGTGAGTGTAAGTGTTCTGTAAATGTTTCTGAGACTTAAATATATATACTAAGCTACAGCATAAGTTACATTTTTATTCTTTCTGTATTAGTCATACTATTACTAACATATCTCATCTGAGTGGCTGTGTGACTGTATCAGTGTGTGAGTGGATGTCTGAGTGGCTGTATGGTTGTGTGAGTGGCTGTATGGATGTGTTAGTGGGTATGTGAGTAGCTGTACGGGTGAGTGAGTGGCTTGTGAGTGACTGATGACATCTCAAATGACATCACTGCATAGGTGTGTGAGTGGGTGTGTGAGTGGATGTACGGGTGAATGATTGGCAGTGTGAGTGGTTGTATGGATGAGGGAGTGGGTGTGTGAGTGGTTATATGGGTGAGTGAGTAGCTGTTTGAGTGTGTGTATAGGTAAGTGAGTGGGTGTGAGTGGCTGTATTGGAGAGTGAATATCTGTGTGAGTGGCTGTAAGGGTGAGTGAGTGGTATGGATGCATGAATGGGTATATAAGTGGCTCTGTAGGTGTGTGAGTGGTTGTATGGGCAAGTTAGTGGCTGTGTAACTGGCTGAATGGGTAAGTCTGAGTGTGTGAGTAGCTGTATTGTTGAGTGAGTAGCAGTGTGAGTTGCTGTATGGGTGATTGAGTGGGTGTGTCAGTGGTTCTAAGGGTGTATGAGTGGGTGTGTACGTGTCTGTATATCTGTATGACTGGATGTGTGAGTGGCTGTATTGGTGAGTGAGTGGGTACATGAGTGGCTGTATGGGTGAGTTAGTAGGTTTGTGAGTGGCTGTATGAGTGAGTGGATGTTTGAGTGGCTCTATGGGAGTGTGAGTGGGTGTCTGAGTAGTTCTGTGGATGATATCATCAGTAATGTCATCAGTTATGTCACTTACCATGTCATTAGTGATGTATATGTGAGGTCATAAGCAGTGCATTGAGGGGGCGTAAGTTATAGTTAGCTCAGGTAACTATAACTACTGAATTTCTATGGTTTTGTACAAGTGAAATCTGAGCCTAACTATAATGTCCCTGTAACCTTTGTTTTTCTAAGTGAATGTCTAAGGTTTTTAATTTTATTTCCTAACTATAAACTGGTTCACTGACAAAATATCGACTAGGAAAACACTGACTACAACATTATTGAGGCAAAAACATTGACAACAAAAATATCGACTACCTATACTTAAAAAGGTAAGTGCAAAAATATCAAAACAAAATATTGTTAACAAAAATATAGTTGTATTAAATATCTATTTTTAAATATATACAGATTCAAATATTTAAAATAAAATATATTAAATGCTAACATTAATTTAATAAAAATAAAATATTTTTAATATATATTTTAACAAAAATAACAAATAAACTTAGACACAAATAACTTAGACACACATACATTTATACATATCTGTACAGCTCATCCTGTCCCTCACCAAGGAACCTGACATCACCAGGCACAGTTTCCAGGAAGGAAAGAAGGACGTCGCATCCTGGATGAGCAGCAACTGCCTGAAGCTCAACTTAGAGAAAACTGAAGTCCTCATCCTTGGATCCACCCCCACCGCGTGGGACGACACCTGGTGGCCCCCCGCCCTCGGAAACCCTCCCAACCTCGGCATCATACTCGACTTCTCTCTCACCATGAACCGACAGATCAATGCTGTATCCTCCACATGCTTCAACACCCTCCGCATACTCCGCAAAACCTTCAAATGGATCCTTCCGAATCCAGGAAGACCGTCGCCCACGCACTCATCACCAGCAGGCTGGACTACGGGAACGCTCTTTATGCCGGAATCAACAAATCTCTCCTTCACAAACTCCAGACCATCCAGAATGCCGCAGCCAGACTCGTCCTCAGCATTCCATGACACAACCACATCACCCAGCACCTCCGAGACCTCCACTGGCTCCCGTCAAGAAAAAAGTGACCTTCAAGCTGCTCATACACGCCTTCAAAGCCCTCCACAACACTGGACCCCAATACCTCAACGAAAGAATCTCCTTCCACGCTCCCAAGAGAAACCTTAGCTCCGCCAACCTAGCCCTGGCCGAAATCCCCCGCATCCACAGAGCCAGAACGGGAAGCAGATCCTTCCCCTACATCACGGCCAAGACCTGGAACAAACTCCCCCTCAGCATCAGACGAAGCCCGACACTGCAAGCCGTCAGAAAGGACCTCAGACCTGGCTATTTGGATGACCTCGGAGCTGCCTGAACCCCACTCCCCCCAGCGCCTTGTGACCCTTACGGGTGAGTAGTAAGCTATACAAATCCCTGATTGATTGATTGATTGATATATATTAACATATATCTATTAAAAAAATATAATTAAACTAATACTTGTAAATTATATTATAATTTAAAATTGTTTAAATAATATAATAATATAACATATATATGTATAAACATAAAATATTTAAAAAACAAACCACTTTAATTTAAATTAAAAAGTAAATATCTTACATTTTTTACAATTTAATAAAATTAATTTACAAAACAAAAAAAATTTAAATTATAAATATTCTTCTTCTAAAGAAACAAAACATAATTATATAAATTAAAACAATATAAAATAAGTTATTAAAATGTATAATGAATACATATAAATTTCCCGCTACAACAAAAATAAACACATTCTTATAGTAATAATATATAAAATGATCTACTCCCACCTCACACAACACAACAGTAATAAATTTGTTACATCACATAAAAGTAAAATTTACTGCTCTCACTACAATAAATAAAAAATTAAATAAAATATTATATACAAAACGACTAAAATTTACTATTCCCACTACAATTAATACAGCACTAGTAAAAAGTTTAGATTGCAGAGAAATAAAATTTAATAGTCCCACTCCAATAACTGCAAAAGCAGAGAAAGTGTTGGATTGCGGAGAAGTACAATTTACTGTTCCCACTCCACTGAGTCTAACAGTAGGGAAAGTGTTGGATTGCGGTGCGATAACATTTACTATTCCCACTGCAGTCAGTGCAACAGAAGGGAAAGTGTTGGATTGCGGAGGGGCAAAATTGAATATTCCCACTCCAGTCAGTCTAACAACAGGGAAAGTGTTGGATTGCGGAGGGGTAAAAATTATTATTCCCACTCCAGTGAGTGCAACAGTAGGGAAAGTGTTGGATAGCGGAGGGATAAAATTTACTATTCCCACTCCAGTCAGTATAACAGTAGGGAAAGTGGTGGATTGCAGAGGGGTAAAATGTACTATTCCCACTCCAATAAGCGCAACAGTATGGAAAGTGTTGGATAGCGGAGGGGCAAAATGTACTATTCCCACTCCAATACGTGCAACAGTAGGGAAAGTGTTGGATAGCGGAGGGGTAACATTTACTATTCCCACTCCAGTCAGTACAACATTAGGGAAAGTGTTGGAATACAGAGGAGTAAAATGTACTATTCGCACTCCAATAAATGCAACAGAAGGGAAAGTGTTGGATAGCGGAAGTGTAAAATTTACTATTCCCACTCTAGTCAGTTCAACAGTAAAAACAAACAAAATATCGCCAACAAAATTACATTATTTTAAAAACAAAGTAAATCAAAAAATATATAAATATGTTGAAAAATAAAATAAAAATATATTTAACATTAAAAAAATTAAAAACTAAAAACATATTATAATGTTAAATACATATCACAAATACCTACAAATATTATTATAAATAAGATACAAAAATAATTTTCATACAAATACATATTTTTATTAAGAAATTATTTATTAACAAAAACACTAATTATTGCATACATTTAGTTGAGTTACATCCCACTCTATAACATCACAAAGCTCACATCTGCACCTACAAAAATATGTACACTATTAATATAAATATTCATCAACAAACTAATATTCATTAATTAAATATTAATTATTAATTAATTATAATTAATGTACTTCCCACATTATACACCTACAAAACACACAACATAATTATTAAATTAATAATGAATATTAATTAAAAAAAATATGAATTGCTTAAAATTAATTTACTTCCCACCCCATACCCTTACAAAACCCATAACACACGTCTAACATAATTAATGATCAATTAATTAATTAATATTAATTATCAACTAATTCTTAATGAATTAAAAATAAATTACTTCCATCCCTTTACCCCTATAAACCCCACAACCCTCACCTAAAAAAATACACAATTACCATAATTAATTATCGATTCATTAATTAATTAATATTAACAACTAATTATTAATTAACTAAAAATAAATTACTTCCCACCTTTTACCCCTATAAACCCCGCAACTTACACATAACATTTACCCAAAAAAAATGAAAAGCACAATTAACCCTATTAAATATCAATTAAACAAATATAATTAAATAAAAAATAATCATTCATTTATTATAATTAAATTACTTCCTACCCTATTCCTCTATAAACCCACAACCCGCTACGGAACTAAAAAACACAAAATGTAATTAAATTAAATTTAATAACTACTAAAAACTTAACACATTTATTAAAAAACATAAACAATACTTATACAAAAAATTACATTACATACATTTAAAATGTATACTAAAATACATAACACTAATTAAAAAACGATATTTTAAACAACTATATTTTTGCAAACGATAATGATTTCTAGATTTTGAAAATCGATATTACTTACCTTAAAATCGATATTCTTGTCCATGATATTCTTGCTCACGATATTTCTGTGTCACGATATTTCCAACTCGATAATTGTGTCGGTGATATTACTGATTCAATATTTTGTCTGAATACCCTGTAACCTTTTAGAGTGAGTGTATGACTGAGTGTATGAGTGTCTCAGTGGGTGTGTGTGTGAGTGTCTCAATGTGTGTGAGTGGGTGTGTGTGTGAGTGGACCTGGGAGTAGCTGCATAAATGTCTCACTGGGGTGCATGAGTGTCTGGGTGGGTCTGTGAGTGGGTGTGTGAGATTCTGAGTGGATGCATAAGTGTCTGAGTGGGTCTGTGAGTGGGTATAAGAGTGTCAGAGTGGGTTTGCAAGTGCCTCCATGTGTATGTGAATCAGTCTGTGAGTGAGTGCATCAGTGTCTAAATAGGTCTGTGAATAGGTGCGTGAGTGTGTCACTGGGTGTGTCAGTGGGTGCATAAGTGTTGCGTGGGTCTGTGAGTGGGTGCGTGAGTCTCTGAGTGGGTGTGTGAGTGTCTGAGTGGGTCTGTGATTGGGTGTGAGAGTGTCTAAGTGGGTTTGCCAGTACCTCCGTGAGTGTGTCAGTCAGTCTGTCAGTGACTGCATGAGTGTCTGAGTTGGTCTATGAGTAGGTGCATGAGTGACTGAGTGGGTTCCGCTCATTTTCTGCCTTTCTCCTGCTCCTTCTGACCTTTATTTTGCCTCTTTCTGCTCATTGCTGACCTTTAATTTGTCTCTTTCTCCTCGTTGCTGACCTGTATTTTGCCTGTTTCGGCTTGTTGCTGATCTCTATTTTGCATCTTTCTGCTTGTTGCTGCCCACCAGTTTTCCTCTTTCTGCTTGTTGCTGACCTTTATTTTCCCTCTTTCTGCTCGTTGCTGACCTTCATTTTCCCTCTTTCAGCTAGTTTCTGACCTTTATTCTGCCTCTTTCTGCTCATTTCTGACCTTTATTCTGCCTCTTTCTGTTCGCTGCTGATCTCAGTTTTGCCTCTTTGTGCTTGCTGCTGGCCTCTAGTTTGCCTCTTTCTGCTCATTTCGGACCTTTATTTTGCCTGTTTCTACTCATTGCTGACCTTTATTCTGCCTCTTGCTGCTCGTTTCTGACCTTAATTTTGCCTCTTTCTGCTCATTTCTGACCTTTATTTTGCCTCTTTCTGCTCATTTCTGAGCTTTATTCTGCCTCTTTCTGACCTTGAATCTACTAATTTATTTTTTTCCTTTTTTCTTTCGGTATTAATTGTAAACCAGACATATAATCATCTAAAGGTGACCCTGACGGATCATGGACGCACAACCTTTTAATATCCTGTTTACTTTTTGGAACGCAATTAAAGATCACTGCATTGGAGAAGGGCATCACGCCGAGCGCACAACATAAATCCTGCAGGCAGACTCAGGAAAAATAAAACAAATATGGTTTCTCTCTATGGCACACTAAACCCCTAAACCTAAAACACAAGCCTTTAGGGCACCGTAGCGTGAGCATGCTCATATTTTCCAGCCTGACCGTTTACTTGGAAGGCTTCCATTATTAGTTAATCCCTTAGTATCCACAAAAACGGACTCTATGAAGAGGTCACCTATGGAAATGACCTATTCATTGCCTGATGCACTTCAAGGTTTAGGTAGAGTGAGCTTCATTGTCTGCTGTTGTTTGAGGCCTCTGTGAGATGGTGGAGGGGTGTTTCTCACCTAGCAAAGCTATAATGCCCGTATGTCTCAATAGCAGCCCCCTCATTAGTCTTCGTGAGATCCTAAGTTCACAAAAAGACTTTAGGCCCATTTCGGCTTCCACCGGTAGTAACAATCAAGAGGGATAGCATAGCACTAAAAGCTTTGTGTCAGAAAGGGGTTATAAATACATTAAAATATTTATTCAATATGATTCCATCTGCGCATGCAGTGCTGGACCTTGCTGCTGCCTACCCACAACAGTTTTCTTTCCCAAGCAGAAAACAAATTCATAATAAATTATATTGTAGAATGAGCATTAATTTGGCTTGCGGCAACATGTGGTGGCGAGCATGAAGATCGTTTACAAACAACACTATACATTATCAGGATTGCGGTCCTTAGAACCGCTATATAATAGGTAATGAAGCATGGATTCCCTTTCTAAGAAAGAGAAGGAAGAAAAAGAAGTCATACTGCTGAAAGAGGGTCGAATAAGGGCCCGTCACTTTCAGACTGACTACCAGAGGGTAGCCAAAGTCATCAACTACGCAAGTAACAAATGAAGGCCCAGAGCTGTGGCACCAATATGCAAACTTGTGACTGTCTTTCACTTCGGCTTGCAAGTAACTTCATCTATTTTTATTAACATTCGGCCATGATTAGGAACAATAAAAAAAAAAACATGGCCTGAATATCATATACAAATAGAACCCTGAGCATGCATCTAATCATGCCACTGGAGCATTACAGGGGCTGGCTTGGCATCCTCACCAGCTATTTTGTTTTCGCCTGTAAAGCTACAGCACACATCCCCAGCCTCACTGAGTTTACAGGTGCAGCTGATTCTACCATTTAGTAAACATCCGAGCCCTTGAGTCCAAGCGACCCTTCCAAATGCCTCTTCCTATGACGATGCCGCTATTGTGGAACCGGTGACATCTTAACACTAGCTACGCCTCTCTTCTCCTATACTTAGCACTGTTTCCAAGACTTCCTCACTATGCGCTGGTTGCCTAGAGTGCTCTGGGGATGCAGTCAACTAAATGCTGGCACCTCAGATCTATGTCTTATGATCTCGACTATAAAAACGTTCAGCCCAGTCCTTGAATGTGCTAATTTGGTAATTTACGCCCATTTTTATACTACCCCTCCGGGACCTGGCCCAACAGGGACTATAATGAAAACAAGCGTGGGAGACAACACTTTTTTTTTTTACCCCAGATTCACGACCCCATTGTTGGCTTGTTTGGCATTTGGATCAAAATATTTAATGGATATGATATTGGATTAAGGACTGTTTTCCTTGGTGTGAAGGGTGAATGCGCATCCCATGTGCTGCTGTGAGCAAAGGTAGTTATAGCTAGGACATTGTTTCTATTCAAAAAGCGTTTTTTCAAAACTAATGGGGCACTCCGGTCAGCTCCTGTCTTAAAAGTTTTGCGGTGATTCGTCAAGCAGGGGCCGAGAAAAAAGGGGGGTCCCAAAATGTGTTTTCTCCATGTTAATTTCCATAGGAAACTTTAAACACGGCTACAGCCCGAACTGCTGAACGGAATTACACCAAATTTGGCAAAAAGGTAGCTTTTGGTCCAGAAAGCACTCTTTTCTTTAAATGGTGTAAATCCGTTCAGTAGTTTTTAAGAAATTTAAACATATACAGATGTCAATATTTGAGAATTGTGAGATCTGATTGGCTGAACCCTCCCGATCTCGAGCTTGTTTCTGATTGGCTGCCAACACTTCAAACTAGGAAGTGTTGGCAGCCATCTTGTGACTCGGTTGAACCGAGTCGGAAGAAAAAGGGTGAAAAAAGAAGAAAAGGGGCAGGGTAAGAACACTCTGACCCCCTAGGGCTGCTCAGAGGGTGCCACAGGAATCCCGAAGGTCAAAAAAAGTATTTTTGTTTTTATATTTTTGGCTGGTGGATACGCGAACCCTCCCGATCATGAGCTTGACTCTGATTGGCTCTTAACAGTTCAAACCAGAAAGTGTTGGCAGGCATCTAATGACTCGGTTGAACCGAGTCGCAAGAAAAAAGGTGAAAAAAGAGAAAAGGGGCAGGGTAGGAACACTCTGACCCCCTAGGGCTGCTCAGGGGGTGCCACAGGGACCCCGAAGGTAAAAAAAAAGCATTTTTTAAAATAATTATGGCAGGAGTCGCATAGGGTCCGCAAATCACGCTGGAAAAAAAAACGTGCGGTGTCGCGCGCTTCGTTTAATTAAGCCCCAGGGTGGGTCAGTTTTCGGGAGCAATGTTTAGTTATGATGCGGGGGCTACTTCTGTCACAGAGACCGCCACCTCTCCGGGGCAAATATAATGATATGGGGGGGCACGTGGCCCCCACTCCGCCCCGAAGAGCACCACCTCCCCGGAGCTATACGTAAAATTTAAGTGTGGAGGGGCTCAAGCCTCCCGCACACTGTTCCGGGGACCACTACTTCCCCGGGGCATTCATAAATTAAAATGCGGGGGTCCATTGCGGACTGTCAGCCCCGGGAAGCACGATCTTCCCGGGGCTTTAAATTTGATGGAGGCGGATCGCGCGGTGTCCCTTGAGGAGCTTTCCATGGCCCTGGGTATCGCCATCTCCGAGGGCCGGTTCCAACAATGTCCGGACATTGCAGTTTGCTATGGCAGGGCGGGAGCTCTGCTCCCGCCCTGCCATAGCAAACTTCTGCTTCGCTTTATGGAAGCGAGAGGAGGAAATGTGCTCTAGCTTCAATGAAGCGAAGCAGATTTGATTTTGGGCAAAGGGAGCTGCATGTCAGCAGCTGCCTTTCCCCTAAAGCAATGCCCGCTCCCGCAGGACGCAGGGAGCTGTCAGGGACCACGGGGGCATTGGGGCTTTCCCTTCGTTCCCCAACTTGTGGCCAGGCCCCGGGGGATGGGGTCCCCGGGGCATAAATGGCCTGGGAGGGGGCAACGTGGCCTCTCTTCCTTGTTTTAAAAAAAAATAGAAATGGCTGGGCCGGGGGATGGGGTCCCCGGGTCCAATATTGGCCAATGTAACTAGGGGGTATTAATTAATATATTTTTTTCTTTCGTGATAGGAGTGGCGACGCCATCACGGCTCATAGCTCAGCCTTGTGTAATGTGACGACGGGTTCGCGAATCCCAAAAAATATTTAAACAGAGTATGTATGTTAAAAAATAAATAAGATTGAGTTCTGGATTATAGGGTGGCTCTAAAAAAGAGCCCTTATTTTCATTATGACTTTGTTGGAGCTACATGTAAGTGCGGATGCACAGCTTGAGGTTGTTGAGAAAAACTCTGTCTCCTTCACTTGTGAAATGAGCTCAATCACACTCTGTAGATGTCATCCATATCAAAACGTAGATTGTTGTTATAGATGGACCACATTCTATGATCTCTGAGGTAAGCAGAAACAGCTTTATTGACATTCTTCCTAGCTTTCTCAATCTGAGGACAGAATTGATTTGACCACTTCCATTTCTGTCTTTGGCATATATTAGAGTATACAAAGACAGTTTGAGGCAAAAGCAACATCAACTGTACAAAGGTATCCTTCATTAGCATTTCCAGCCCAACCCCAGTCAATGTGCCTAGGTCATTGCACTAATGTAATAGACTTAAGGCAACAATAATATAAAATCACAGCAATAACCTAATGAATTGAGACACATATATAAACAAAGAGAGAACCACAATATCTGATAGTTATATATAAAATTTAAAAAATGTTTTATTAATGAACAATAAGATAATGGCAGAAATGTATAATATTAAAATTCCCGCGTGGATATCGTAGCGTGTGGAGGCAACCCTTATCCAGCATCTTTAAAACGTCCTAAAAATATAATTTTTATCTATTTGTTAACTATCGGAATTAAAATCATTTAGACGATCCAAATTGAGGTGGACGTCAGTCTTTTAAACCCTTAGGTTGTGATGTTAGGTTAAATCCATTTACAAATTGGACATCTATTGCTTAAAGATTTTGGACATGTTTCAATAACAGTAGCAGTCTTCGTCACTCTTTCACCATCCTATAGGAGTGAATTAAGAAATCATCCTTGATCCCTTGTGGCCCCTTTTCCTGACGAAGGCACTGGTTTGTGCCGAAACGCGCGTAGAACGAACAGAATAGTTCATTTTGCCACATTGTACTTTATTGATCAAGACTATTAGACATTAAGTGTTTTTATTATACTGTCAAAATCAATTGTGACTTTTTAATGTATGAATGATAGTATGATTGAATTAGTATAATTGGGGTATTGTTTTAATATTATACATTTCTGCCATTATCTTATTGTTCATTAATAAAACATTTTTTAAATTTTATATATAACTATCAGATATTGTGGTTCTCTCTTTGTTTATATATGTGTCTCAATTCATTAGGTTATTGCTGTGATTTTATATTATTGTTGCCTTAAGTCTATTACATTAGATTCATTAACCCTGCCTTAAGGAACTGTACCCTATTAGCAGGGGGCCTCTATCTTTACAATATACCTAGGTCATTGCACCACAGTGCACAATCATGAGGTCAGGAGGTTGGAGATGCAAAAAGGTTTTAACCAAAGGCATCAATTGGTGCCACTTTAATCCTCTCTGTGCAAACCATTTAACCCGTTTGCTGCTTCGAACGTTCCGCGCCAGTGCGGAACGTTCTATTAAGCGGGCGGGGCCGCGTCGGCCAACGGACGTGCGCAGCACTACCGAGGTAGTGCTCGCGACGGCTGTTGGCCGACAGCAGCAGCAAACGGGTTAATATCCACATTTTGCAAACCTAGATCTTTGTCAATACGTGTTCAGCATACCTTTTGCACCAGAAAACATAGCTATGCCCTATGATCCATATTGTAAGCATTTTGAAGGGATGTCTGGAAGGAATCAAAAGATGTCTGTAGCTGATGTAGTTCGTTGGTAGAATGAGAGATATGTAAAAAGGTGGAGATCGTCCTTTTTTTGAGAAAACCGATAACTGATTGGCTGATGATGAACATTGTGCACTGAAAAAAAAGGATGCATGTTACTTTCGTGCAAAAGGATGTTTCTGATTGGTTAATAAATAATGTTTGAAAGGTACAGTACATAGGTTACGATAACATATTGCAGAAGTCAACCACACCTGCTATTTGCATTTAGAAGCTACTGTTCTGAACTTAAAAATATGGTGAACTTGTGACCTGCACCTGCCGTTGAATGTTGCAGAAACTATTGCTATGAAATATGATGAACTTGTGACCTGCACCTGCCCTTGAATATTGCAGAAACTGTTGCTATGAAAACTGGCATTAAGGAGAGTGGGGGAAGGGTTGAAACAACTGTGGTATTAAAATATGAAATGCAGATTTAAATACAAGTGATAAGCTATTAAAGTTAGTTTTTCCAAATCAGTAGTATGTTTAGAAGAAGTGTGTTGTTCAAAATTAGCAGTAGTATTATTGGAAATAGGTTTTTGAACTCTTGTAAGGTTTCGGGGCTCCATGGTGATGCGGCAGCGTGGTGGAGTCGCCACTCCACAAAATTACAGAACCAGTTTGGGCCCTTCTAGAAGAGAGTTAGAATGGGTTAATATGAGTAACCAATAGAAATGTGTTTTGCAATTTGAAATAATGAAGGAACTAATTTGTGTGCAGAAAGAGAGGAAAAGTTTGCCATTGCTGGTTTAACCTTGTTGAGAGTGCTGCATTACATTTATTGTGTGAGAAAGAAATTTTTTCATGCGTTTCTGATATTTGATATTCTGCAATACTATTACAGAGGTGAGTTACAAATTTGTAAGGTGTGTTATGTATTGTGTAATAGTGGTTCAGTCTTTGGAGTGATATTTTTAAGTTTGAAAAGAATTGTTATAAAAAGACTACAAATTATTAGAGAAGTGTGCTGTTTGACATATGTTAGGAAATGTACAAAGACTCTGAGTAGTTGCTGAATAGTCAAGCTGCAAGAGAAAAGTGAGGTTTAAGACATGCTGGCAGAGGGATTAGTGATTATGGTACTTGGTATGAGTCTCTGGAAAGGTATAGTTAAAGTACGCCGTATATATTTAGGTTTCGTCGTGAAATGAGGAGTGCAGTCTGTCATGTTGAAAGGACTGCATGGTCTTGTGACTGAGGTACAGGTTTGAATTGGGATCCAAAATCGGCCCGGCCAATGTAAAAGAAATGGCACACGTTTGCAGATTGTGCCTTGTCGGAAAATACTGGGGGGGGGGGCTTTACAGGAGACATGTTTTATTAACTTCAGGGAGATAAAAAAGAAATGCAAATGTTGCCTGCACACTTTGTGGTGGACAGATTTGTTCACACTGGTGAACCACACCTGAGTAAAAGTGAAGGTAATTCTCAGGCTCCCTGTCCCTGCTCAAACTGCATACATTAGAGGGCCGGTACATCGAGAGACTGGGAATGACACCTCCCTCGACTCCCCCTCCTCCCCCACCCAACGCTTCCTGTCCCCCCTTTTGTAAAAGGTAGGTTACAGAGGCCCATCTGTGTTGAAAAATACCACTTAGGCCCTCACTGGGCTGCTGGGGGCATCTGAATAGCACAGATAAAGTCCCATACGGTTTCTATGCTACACAAAAAAGCGGCACACAGTTGCAATTTACATACTGGCCCATTGTACATTGCCAGAGTGTCCATATTACCAGTCCGACTTTGCAGAGGTATGTCTATACTTCTACATGTATTTTTACACGTGTTATGTGTTGGAAGATCCGAAACCTATAAAACACAGGTATACATCTATTTGTATGTTTCCTTTATGTATGATGTCACTAGCAAAAAAGGCACAGACAGATGCATGCATGCTTTCAGTAATATGGTGAGACTTACAACTGTGACATGTGAAGGGTTGCTGCTTTACATTTTGCTAGGCCCAACACTCTTAGTAGGTGCTGAGTAGTGATGCGGCAAGACAAAAGTGAGGTTAAAGACATGCTGGCAGAGGGATTAGGGATTATGGTACTTGTATGAGTCTCTGGAAAGGTATAGTTGAAGTACGCCGTATATATTTAGGCGTCTTCGTGAAATGAGGAGTGCAGTCTGTCATGTTGAAGGGACTGCATGGTCTTGTGACTGAGGTACAGGTTTGAATTGGGATCCAAAATTGGCCCGGCCAAAGTAAAAGAAATGGCCCACGTTTGCAGATTGTGCCTTGTCAGAAAATACTGGGGGGAGCTTTAGAAGAGACATGTTTTATTAACTTCATGGAGATAAAAAAGAAATGCAAATGTTGCCTGCACACTTTGTGCACGGATTTGTTCACACTGGTTAACCACACCTGAATAAAAGTGAAGGTAATTCTCAGGCTCCCTGTGCCTGCTCAATCTGTGTACATTAGAGGGCCGGTACATCGAGAGACTGGGAATGACACCTCCCTCGACTCCCCCACCCAATGCTTCCTGCCCCCCGTTTGTAAAAGGAAGGTAACAGAGGCCCATCTGCGTTGAAAAATACCACTAAGGCCCTCACTGGGCTGCTGGGGGCATCTGAACAGCATAGATAAAGTCCCGTTCCGTTTCTATGCTACACAAAAAAGTGGCATTCAGTTGCAACTTACATACCGGCCGATTGTACATTACCCGAGTGTCCGTATTACCAATCCGACTTTGCAGAGGTATGTCTTTACTTCTACATGTATTTTTACACGAGTTGTGCATTGGAAGATCCGAAATCTATAAAACACAGGTATACATCTATTTGTATGTTTCTTTTATGTATGATGGCAATAGCACAAGGCAGAGACACATGCATGCATGGTTTCAGTAATATGGTGAGACTAACAACTGTGACATGTAAAGGGTTGGTGCTTCATATTTTGCTAGGCCAAACAGTCTGAGTAGTCGCTGAAAAGTAAAGCTACAAGAGAAAACTGAGGTTTAAGACATGCTGGCAGAGGGATTAGTGATTAGTCTACTTTGTTGAATTGTTAGTGACATCCTACATGAAAGAAGGATACAAATACATGTATACATGTGTTTTATAGATATAACATCCTTAGATGCATAACATGTGTAAAAATAGATGTACAGGTAGAGATATAATTCAGTCGCAAGGCCATGCACTCTTTTCAACTAGAGAGACTGCACTTTCCATTTCAAGAACACACCAAAATTTATACGGCGTACTTCAAGTGTACCTTTCTACAGACTCGTACAAACTAGCCTAATCACCAATCCCTCTGCCAGGATATTTTAAACCTCAGTTTTCTCTTGTAGCTTCACTATTCAGTGACTACTGAGAGTGTTTGGCCTAGCCAAATATGAAGCAGCAACCCTTCACATATTACTGTTGTAAGTCTCTGCATATTCCTGAATGCATGCATGTATATGTCTGTGCCTTTTGCTAGTGGCACCATACATAAAAAATACATACAAATAGATGTATGATGGCACTAGCAAAAGGCACAGACACATGCATGTATGCTTTGAGGAGTATGGTGAGAGTAACAATAGTAACATTGCAATGATTGGTGTTTTGAATTTCTGGAGTTCTCTTGCTTGTTTGTGCACTTGTCTGGACTGTTTCTGCATGTCAGTTCCTTGTTTCTGCACTTGTCTTGATTCTTTGTGCATCCTTCTTGTGTGTTTCTGGAGCTCTTCTGCTTGTTCTTGTACTTCTCTTCTTTGTTTCTGCACCTTTTTAGCTTCTTTCTGCAGGCCTCTTTCCCGTTTTTGCTGCTCTTTTGCCTCTTTCTACACCTCTCTTCCGTGTTTCTCCACTTCTGTTCCGTCTATCTGCACCTCACTTTTTTTTCTACAGATGTCTTCTTTATGCACTTGTCTTGCCAATTTAAGCAGGTGTGTTGCTTGTTTCTGCACTTGTCTTGCCTCTATATGCACCTCTGTTGGTACTTTTGGCTATCATCTTGCCTCTTTTTGCACCCATGTCGTATGTTTCTGCACCCCTTTTCTCTCTTTCAGCACCTTTGTTGCGTCTTTGAGCATCTTTATTAGCCTGTTTCTGCACCTTTCTTGCTTCTTTTTGCACCCCTCTTGCCTATTTATGTACCTGTGTTCCATGTTTTGCAGTTGCATTGCCTCTTTCCGCATTACTCTTGCGTCTTTGTGCACTTCTCTTGCATGTTTGTGTACCTCTGTTGTTTCTTTGTTCATCGCTATTGTCTCTTTGTGCAACTCTGTTGCCTCTTTCTGAATTTCTCACATTTTTTAGTAGCTGTGTTGTTGTTTGTGTATTTCTTTTAGGTGTTTCTGAACTTTTTTTTTCTTCCTGTTCCTTTCTTTCTCTTTCAGTACGATTTCCCTCTTTCTGCAGTTCTCTTGCTTGTTTCTACACTTTTGTTTTTTATTTGTAATAAAGAGAATAGCAATGTAATTGTAATTAATTGCTTACTACTTAATATCAGTATTCATATGTAATTAATTTAAAATAGTTAATTAATGTAACAAACTATTGAAACTGTTCTTAGTTTTTCAGAAAATTATTTTGTTTGGATCACAAATTCAAGATGGCAAGAAAACACGAAAAGAGAAGACAACAAAAAAAAGAGATCTACTTAAAGAAAAGTAAAAACACTGTGTTACAAAAAGATGAAAATGTTACTAAGGATAAAGTTTGTTCTGGTAAGAGCACTAAACACTTTCTTAAAAGAGTTGCAGAGAAATTAAAGAAAGACAATAGCAATGAAAGGAAAAAAGAGTTTTACAACAAAGCAGAAGGAGAACGACATTTCTAATGGTAAAAAAACCTTAGTTTTTGGAAAAACAACACATGTTACAAGAAGAGAAAAACAATTTAAAAAGATATGTGTAACGACTCTTTCGAAGTAGAGTAATTCAAAATGTATTAAAAGATTGTAAAAAGTATAAAAGAAGATCAGCAGTGTATAAGAAGAAGCAACACATTGAAAGTGTAGTAGATACTGCTTTTGATTTGAAACAATTATTTTTTTTTTTTTTAATATTGAAGAGAATGAGAACATTCAATAAAATAATGAAGTTTATGAAAGACAAAATCAAAAGAAAAAGACTTGTTAAAAGAAGTACCTTTTGTAAAACTTTCACTGGTGAATGGAAGCACACTTCTACTACTGAGCCTTTCTTTAATGAAGAAAGCTACTTTCCTTTAAGAAGTGATGGCCTGGGGTCCCGACACGGGGAATCTTAATAGTTTGAATCAAGAGGGGTTTACGGGGTAAGACTCACTCCCCACAAGTCAAACTACAGTTAGTTATCAGTTTGGGCGACAGGCACTCTGCATAGTTTGTTTATCGATGGGCAGTTTTAAGCCCAGAATGCAGGGGAGCAGGGTGGGGGGTTGTTGGGAGGGAACAAAGGAATCACTGCACTGTTTGATGTGGAAGCCTGCAAATATCACTACTCTGGGGAACTGGAGTTGGGTGTGGGATTCTGAGTTTATGCTTGTTTTTGTTGAATCGATGAGGCATGGCAAGATCTGTCAAGGGGATTTCAGGACTAACGCAATTTCTGATGTGTACATATTGGGACAAAAGCTTTAAAATACTGAGTTGGAACGTTAATGGACTGGGGGATAAGGTGAACCGTAGCATAGTTCTGCAATTTATCCGAAGGCAGGCCCCCGACGTTATTTTCCTCCAAGAAACCCACTTGGTGGGTAACTCCTGCAAGGCACTCAACAGGTGGGGTTACAAACTAGTGGCTCACGCTGGCTTCACAACGGGCTTCAGGGGTGTGGGTATAATGTTGAAAAACTCCTTCGCGACGCAATCCACATGGCCAGATGATAGGGGCAGATACATAGGGATCACGGGACAATGGGAAGGGCGTACACTAACACTGATGTCGATATATGCCCTGCCCGGCCTGCAGAGCTGCACATTCAAGGACCTAGGCCCTATATTACTCTCGCTCCCTGACAGTCTTCTGGTGATGGGAGGCGACCTTAACTCGGTTGTTGCCGGTGCGCTGGACCGGTGTTCGCCGAAGGAGCTCGGAACCTCACAGAGGTGGCTGCCTGACTTCCTTGAGGCTTTCGGCCTCGTGGATGTTTGGTGAACGTACCACCCGACTAACACCCACCACACATTCTACTCAGGTGCACACAATAGCCTATCCCGTATAGACTATCTCCTCGTCCCAGCGTCCCAAGTAGCCACGATACAGGAGATCAGACACTTGGCGCGAGGCATCTCAGATCACTCCCCGGTGTGGGCCCAGATAGTCCTAGGACAGGAGAATGTGGGCAGAATAGCACCCATAAACCCATGGTATCTCCGTAATCCTGTAGTCCGTAGGGAGCTTCTCAGGGCCTTTGACCACTTCTTCCTGGACAATGAGGGGTCAGTCGATACCCCCAGACCTTGTGGGAGGCGTTTAAATCAGTGATAAGAGGTCAAGCCCTCTCCCTCATAGCTGGTACCCGAAAGGAACGACATAAAGAGCTAGTGGAGGTTGAAACTGAAGTTCTCCGATTGGAGGAGGATCTGGTTGGAGCAGATCCCAGGGCAAATTGCACTTGCTACAACTTAAACAGGAGGAATATAAAGCGCTGGCCACAGACAGGACAAAAACTCTGGGGAGGGAAAAAGAAGGCAGAATATATGACCTTGGAGATAAAGCGGGTAAATTAATTGCATGGCTTGACAAAAAAGAATTGGCGAGCAGATTGGTGCCAGCTCTGGTTGATAATGAAGGCCAGCTGGTCACAGACCCCCAAACAATAGCAAACCAATTTGCAACACACTATAGTACAATCTATCACACGAGTACGTCATACACTGAAGAAGACTCCCAACAACTACTAAAGGACATCTCGCTCCCTACCCTAACAGCTGAGGACCTGAGCTTTTTAGAAAGCGATCTCACAAACGACGAAATAGCACAAGCCATCCGTAGTCTCCAGTCAGGGAAGGCACTAGGGCCCAACGGCCTGCCGATCGAACTTTATAAGCCCAAACCAGACAAGCTGGCTCCGTACTTAAGAGACATGTTTGATGAAAGTAAGAGTCAGGGTGCCCTGCCACTGGATCAGAGGATAGTCACAGTGGTAACCATCCATAAAGTGGGCAAACCACAGACAGACTGTGCCTCCCACAGGCCAATTTCCCTTCTTAACGCTGAACCTAAAATTTTAGCCAAACTCTTAGCGAACAGGCTTTTTAAAGTCATAAGCGGATTGGTACACCCTGACCAATCCGGCTTTATGCCCCACCGTAACACCGCTCTGAACCTGCGCAGGGTGCATGGCGTTATCGGGAGATTGGCCACAATTCAAGAAGACGCGAAACTCGTCTCCCTAGATGCCACTATGGCGTTTGACACTATGGAATGGCCATATCTTTTCGCGGTCTTGGACAAAATGGGGTTTGGGCCAAGTTTTATTCAGTGGGTTCGACTACTGTACTCGAAACCACTGGCGAAGGTGGTAGTTAACAACAAGAAATCTGAGGTGTTCGGGTTGGGCCGTGGGACTTGCCAGGGCTGTCCGCTGTCCCCTCTCCTTTTTGCCCTCGCTCTTGAGCCACTCGCGGCATGGATCCGAAAAGACCCCGTGATACGGGGACTGCGATGGTCAGAGACCTGGGAAGACCGTATCTCATTGTATGCGGACGACATACTTTTATTCTTGGCCTCTCCAAGGGTCTGCATATATTTGCAGCTTTCGGTAGGTTCTCCGGATACTCCATCAACTAGAGTAAGTCTCTCCTGTACGTCCTTGGTGAGCCCCGACCAGTCCCACTGCGAAACTGCCCCATACAAGTCACCACAGTAGGGTTTCAGCACCTGGGCATCTTTATCACATCAAACCGTACACTCCGATTCGAACGGAATCTGCTCCCACCACTGCAAAGGTTGAAGCGAGATATTGCAAGTTGGAAGACACTCCCTCTTTCCCTGCTGGGCAGAGCGGCACTCTTCAAGATGATGTCCCTGCCCCGCTTCCTCTATGCACTACAAAACTCCCTAGACCCTATTCCTGCAAGCTATTTCAGAGACGTAGAGGGCCTCCAAAGAGACTTGCTATGGAGTGGGAAACCGAGAATCGCACTGGCCAAGCTAACGCGCAGCTGGTACGACAGAGGCATCGCCTTCCTGACCTCAAGCGATACTATTGGGCTTCTCACCTGGCGGCTATAAACCACGGTACTTATAGACGCATGGACGACCCAGGCTATGCCATGGACAGGTGGCTTTTGCCGGGGGGGAACTACAATAGAGCGCTGTACTCAAAGCCCTCCAAATATCAACTAACAGGGCAGACTGGACATTCAGTCCAGGTTTGGCACGCAGCAAGCAGGAGCTTGGGATGGGAGCGGACTCTGACACTCGCTACACCTCTTTGGGACTCCGAAAAACTAGGGAACCTTTGGACCTCGAAGGGGTTCGACAAGTGGGACATGATTGGAATCTCTAGGATAGGAGATTTGTGGGTGAAAGGCGACGTGAAAACGTTTGTCTCTCTACAGCAGGATCACGATCTCGCCAATTCAGAATACTTTAGATACTTACAGGTTCGACATGCACTGTGGGCACACCTGCCAAAAGGGTCTTCCCCCCCAGGGCACTCACCACTCGAAGATAGATTGCTAGACGGCTACCTTCCAGAGAGGGCCATCTCACTGACGTATAAGAAATTAATCAATAACACACCGGACCCCCTCCAGCACACTAGGGAGAAGTGGGAATGGGACGGCTTAGAAATAGATGACGAGGAATGGCAGATAGCGCTTGCCTCCCCTAGAGAGGTGGCCATCTCGGCACGCCTTAGACTAGTCCAACTCAAGATCCTACACCGTATATACATCACGGGACCGGGTGTGGTCCGCATGGGGAGGTCGGAGGCGGGAGAATGCAGATGGCAATGTGGCAAAGAGGGCACTTTCCTGCATATATTATGGGAATGCGACCACATACAGACCTACTGGGGCAAAATCCATGACATAATTAGTGAGACACTAGGCCTCACGGTTCGCCCCGAAGCAAAGCGATGCCTATTAAACATATGGGAACCAACAGATCTCAACAACAAGAACAAGTTGTGGGTTACCCTGGGGTTGATGTTAGCGAAGAGAAATATCGCACAGCTATGGGGAGCCACTCACACACCTGCCATAACAGCGTGGAAGAAAGACCTAGATTGGTGTATGTTTAGGGAGAAGACGGTCTATGTCGCTTTTGGCTGCCCTAAAAAGTGGTCCCAGGTCTGGAATGCATGGAATGACTACAGAGGGAATATATGTACCCCCCCTATCTGTGACCCTCCTGAAGACTCCCCCTCCCAATGAATCTTAATAGAGATGAATTGCTGTACTATACCTGACGAGAAAGCTGATTGTCCATACCATACTGTACCTACTCCTCTTGATTGTATAATGTGCTATCGATTCACTTTGTTTAATAAAAAGAATTAATAAAAAAATAAAAAAAAATAAAGCTACTTTCAGCAGAACACATTAGCGTATTCAGTTGATACTAGTGGTCGATGCTATGAGATGAAAGATGGTTGTCCCATTCCAAAAGAAGAAATGGTTGTTAGGAGTGTGGAAGAAGTAATAGCTGAAGAAGTGCAAGGGAAGCATACACAAGCTCCTGTATATAAGTGGGATTGTAGCAGTATTTGCTGTATTCGACACGAATCTATTGACATATTGAGAAGTTTTTTACGAGAGTATGCAAAAAAAAAGTGTTAAACAGAACATTAGGATGTTACAAGGACTAGACCCATGTAATGTAAGAAAATATACTAAGTTGCACGGACATTCTCTGGCTTGTCTTTCAAGAAAAGTGTGTAAAAGTACTTTTCATCACTTAAGATTGTTAGCAGTACACCACTCAGGAATGCGGAACTTAGTAAGGAAAATGTACTATGTAAAAACTCCTGCATTATGTTTACGTGAAATGAACACAGCTCTTTTACACGGTTCTTTATCAGATGTACAAAAAACTTGTGATGATATACAGTTTCGTTTTTTTGGTTCACAACAGCAGTGTGTAGAAAGTGAGAGCTTGATAAGTGTAGCTGTACAAGAACACGGGAAAGAGATTAGTATTGATGAGCTTGTAGAAGAAATTACAAAGTTTAAGACACTATCCTCTGAAAAACAAAACTATGTTTGTATTTGTTGTCGACGTACTCATTATAGAAATCAAACTAGGCATGTAAATTTATATTTAAAAAGTGAAAAGGAAAACAATGATAACTGGCAGCAATTTGGTGCTTACTTGTTGGTGGAAGGTCGATTTGAGTTGGGTACTGATCAACGTATTTATAAATATTGTTACAACAAATTAGAAGAGAACAAAATGCCAGCTAGAGCAGTACATAACAACTTAGAGTTAGTAGCTATTCCAGAGGAACTGGCAGATTTGAATGCATATGAGTCAGTTCTTATTCAATCTGTACACCCATTTCAAGTCATAAATCGTATGGAGCCTAAAACAGGTAAGCTGCCACCAACAGATTTACAAAGAGGTAGGAAAGGAAGAGTTGTGTACTTACCTTTAGATTTTAAGAAAAATATTAAAACTGTTGGTGGAGCCAGAGAGGAAAATGAGCCAGTAGTTATTCAAGTAAATGGTGTCCCAACAAAGAGTCGAAAAATATGGCAAGAGTTTGTAGATGTTAATAAACTTCAAAATGCTACATTATATCTTGTAGAGAACAATATTTATAATAAAACTATTAATGTTGATGAACAGGTAATATGTTTAGAAGATGAATCTAAAATTTCAAGTGGACAAATAGAAAAAGTGGACAAGTCCAGGAGTGAAGAGATTTATGAACATTACACGATACATCCTCTACATTCAAAAGAAGTGATAGGAAACAGCATTGAATTATTTCAAATGAAAAAAGCAAAGGGAACTCCAATGAGTGTACGGGAAAAAAGCTTAAAAGCTTGTTGTTTTCCACAGCTGTTCCCCACTGGAGAAGGTGGACGATTTGATGAGCGACCTGTACGGATTCCAGCTTCAGAATACCGCTCGACAACATTGTACTCTGAAGATCCTAGATTTCGACAGTGCATTCCATATATATTTCAGCTTCTGTTTGAAAGTGATTTGTCTTATTCATATGCAGTGAACCACATATTAAAAACAGGAGTTCATCAATCACATGTTTCTGCAAAAGAATTCATGGACAAAGTTCAACGAAGAGATGAAAATTTAGATTCACAGTTAATTAATTTGATGCATGTCAACGTGGTACCAATGAATATTGGTTTCGTCGTCACGGTGAACTTAAATATATGTTAAGAAACTTAGGTACACCAACATGGTTTGTAACACTTAGCTGTGCTGAATATGCATGGGAAGATTTACTTGAATTTCTACGAGAAGCAAATTCAAATAGAAAAAAAATTGAAATGAAGACATCTGGAGAACTCTGTTCTTTGGATCCTGTAAATGTGTGCAGGTATTTTAACCATAGGTTTCAAACTATGATGTCATTTATATATAAAATTATATATAATAAAAATAATTGTCCTCTTGGAGATGTTACAGATTTTTTTGGGCGAAAAGAGTACCAAGCCAGAGGTGCTCCTCATATACACATGGTATTATGGATAAAGAATGCTCCAAACTTTGGAACTGATACTGATGAAACTGTATTGTCTTTCATCAAACAGTATATTACCTGTGACATTCCAAGAGAAGGGGGAGAAAAGAGCTTGAGACAACAAGTTTTACGTTTTCAAAGTCACCACTGTGGAAAGTACTGTCAACGAAAATACAAGTCTAAAGGGAAATTTTATACAAAGTGTTGTTTTGGATTCCCACGTCCAGTAATTTCTAAAGGAAGAGTAAATTCTTTTTTGTCAGCAGTAAGGCATACAATAACTTAGAAATCTCCCAAGAATACATACAACTTAAAAAGAACAGACAGTCAAAGTATATTAATGACTACAATCATCCAGTTATTTTAAAAATGTGGAATGCAAACATGGATATTCAATATGTTGCTGATAATTCAATTGCCGTTGCAGGCTGTGTTACATCATATATAACAAAATCAGAAAAGATAGAAATGAAAGAAATGTGGAAAGAAATTTCACAAGAGAAGAGTCTTAGCAAAATATTGCACAGCTTTAGTTTGAAAATGCTTTCCCACTGAGAGATTGGATCCTATGAATGTTCAGATCGCTTGTGCTCTTCCAGTTTATATTCAAAGTCAAGAGGAATCATTTGGGTAAGTTTAGGTCTTGCTTGCACACAAAATAGAGTATTAAAAACATTAGAAGAGATCGAATACTTAGCACTGAATGAACCAGAAAGTACAGAAATTCTTAAAACTAATATGTTCCCAAAAGGAGTCCGCATCTGGAAAAGCTATGTCTGTATGAAATACTTCAACATTACAGCTTTAAAAGAAATGTTACAGAAAATATAAAACAAGGAAAATATGCAGTAATTGGAAGTGATGGATGTTTAGTAAAACATGCCAAAGGAAATCTTATTAACCACAGAAAACTCAGTTGCGAAACTCCAGATAAGAGAGAATTTTTCTATTTAGCACTTTTGCAACTGTTCAAGCCATGGCATAATGAAACAGAATTACTTGGAGATTTCAACTGCTACAAAGATTCTTTTAATGCATCTAAAGATAGCATTCAATGCACAATTTCCCCTACATATCTGCAAATGTTAAATGATGTGATTGAACAAGAAAATACTATTGCAGCTGAAATAGCTAAAGACAGTTCTCAAGATTGTCAAAGTTCTGGTCCACTGAGTCAAGATCCACTGGGACAACCAATAATCGAAAATGAAGCAGCAATAGCCATGAATGAGGTAGAAATTGCAATGCAACAAGCACAACAGGATAATATTATGTCGGAAAACTTAGAAGAACAACTAAGTATTGAACAAAAAGAAATATATGTACAAGTGACACAACAGATACAACATGGTTTGTTGCATGAAAAAAAAGAATGCCAATGTTCATCATTTAAACCTATTCTTATGTTCATCAGTGGTCAAGCTGGACCAGGTAAAAGTTTTTTTAATTAAAGTTTTAACCAGTTATCTACAGAAAACTACAGATTCACATTTATCTTGTGTTGTAACAGCTCCAACTGGATTAGCAGCACACAGTATTAAAGGGATTACTTTACATAGATTACTTATGCTACCAGTTGAACATGATAATAAATTGGAATATCAGAAGCTGTCTGGAGAAGATTGTTATGAAGTGCCAAGAGTACTGAAGAAAATGAAACTTTTAATCATTGATGAGGTGAGCATGGTCTCAAACTTAATGCTTGCCTTTGTACACATGAGAATGCAACAGATTTTAAAAACAGAATACAATGTTCTGTTTGGAGGAAAACATTTAATTGTATTTGGAGATCTACTACAACTAACTCCTGTAAAAGGACAACCAGTTTTTAAAACACTTGTGCATGAAGATACTAGAAAAACTTTGGGAAGTATTGGAAATGTGAACATTTGGTTAAATGTTGAATATAAAGAAATTATAAAGAATATGCGACAAGCAAGTGAAGAAGATTATGCTAATATTCTTAAAGATATAAGAATTGTTGTCTTGACTAGGCCTGGGCGTTGAACTCCGCTCCGTTTGTGGAGTTTTCTGCACTCCGCGGAGCTCGCAGAGTGCAAGAAAACCCCACTTCGCGTAGTGCAGCGGAGTTTTTTCCCCGCTCACGAACGGTAAGTTCACGAGCACAAGCTGCAGCTCGGGTAGAATTTCTACCCGAGCTGCCAGCGCGAACAGCAGTTCGCACAACACTCCGCCACTTGCGGAACTTTGCAGAGTTTTTTTGTGACTTCGCGAAGTTCCGCGTAGCAAAACGCAGCGAACTACGCCCAGGCTTAGTCTTGACGAAACATGGTAAACAAGCTTTAGAAAGTCGGCTGCTAAGGAACTTGTTTACAACTGAAAACACAGCGGCTGAAGTAATGTACAAGAAGATTGGAGAAAAGAAGTCTATAGTTTGCCTAATGCCTACACTGCAAGAGTGTTCTACATTCAATCAAGAGCTTCTGAAACTGGAAAAACAGGAAATAGTTGAAATTGAAGCTATTGATAAAATTGAACACTAGGGACGGACTATTCCTCTTACAGAGAAACTACAAACTAAATTGCACTCTTTTGAAAAGTCTGTATCTAAAACTGCGGGGTTAGAAAAAACTTTACATGTATGTATAAACTGTCGGGTAATTTTACGGTGTAATTTGAATGTAGAAGAAGGTTTAGTAAATGGAGCAATGGGAAAAGTTGTTGATTTAGTAAAATTTCAGAACAGAAATGGAATACAATTTTTGAAAATAAAATTTGATCAGATTAGAGGTAAGACAGATTGGGCGTTGTGTTGTACGTTTTTTGCTTGTAAAAGACTTATATGTTCGCAGAAAACAGTTTTTTCTGTCTTTAGCATATGCAGTAACTATTCATAAATCTCAAGGTTTAAGTATAGACAGTGCTTTGGTAAATATTGGAAGTACAGTGTTCAAAGAGGGAATGGCATACGTTGCATTATCTCGAGTAAGAACATTGTCTGGTTTGTATTTGATTGATTTCGATAAGAAAAAGGTTAGTGCTGATGTAAATTGTGTAAGAGAGTATAATCGTTTAAGAAGACTTTATACACCAGATTTAGGTGAATGTCCCATTTTTGAGAAATGTGTAGTGTGTCCAAAATGGAAATATGTCAAAGATTCAAGTGAGGTTGAAAAAAATAAAAAAATTGAAGAGAAAGTTGAAGGTGTACAGAAACAGAAAATGGAAACTGTTGATGACATTGTAGGATACCAGTTGGAAAATAGTTCAGGTATCAACTGTTATGCTAATGTGATCCTGAATGTTGTGTTTTATCTACAAGATCTTCATCATGAAGTCATGGGAAATCGTGAAAAAAGATTCTGTTCTGCACTACATCATGTATTTCAACAGTTGGTAACTGACAGAAGTAAAATCCATACTGCCTCTGGTATTCGCCATCTTTTAGATATATGTACTGTTTTTTTTACCTTTACTCTTAATATACAACAAGATGCACAAGAATTTCTAATCATTATGCTTGGAGTATTAGAACATAAAGGAATACAGATTGAAAACTTATTTGGACTAAGTTACAGATGGGATCATAAATGTGAACAGTGTTCATTTACTACCAGCACTGAAATAGACACAGAACGATTCATATACTTAACGATACCAGACTGCAAATCAGTACCTTTTAACAAATTAGTAAAAGCAGCCAATCATGATATGAAATGTTCGCATTGTAAATCAGAGATGTTGCCTAAATTACATATAGAAAGATATGGAAAATATCTCATTTTAATGCTACAACATTGTAGAGCAAATGGAAGAAAACTGGAAAGCAAAATTAAAAATGTTGTTGCAAGTCAAATATCTATTTCTGGAAGAACTTTTACAACAGAGGCTATTATTTTCCATGCTGGACCTACTACCACATCTGGACACTATACTGTGTATTTAAAGTGTAATAAAGGATGAACACATTGCAATCATACCCACTTGGAATTTAAACCTAGATTGCCTTATGATTATGAATTACCAAATTCATATTTGATATTTCTGAAGCCAAAGTTTTGAATACATCATTCGGCCTATTGGGAAGATGTGAACACGAATTAACAAATTCACATTGGATGTTTTGGAACCCAAAGTTTTGAATACATAATTCAGCCTATTGGGAAGATGTGAACAGAAAGTAGACAGCACTGCAAAAAATTACTAATTATAATTAGTGTTTGGAGTATTATTTGTGCTAATTGGTATTGCATTTGGAAAAATTGTGTTGTAAAGCAAATAGTTTATATATTTGTTCTGTATATTGTACCAGATGTAGATGAGAGTGTACATTTCGGAAATGTCCTTGAGATAAATAATAGACATACTGTACAAGAAGGATGTAATAAAGAAACTGTAGTTAGGAAAAGACATAGCTACACATATTGAAAATAATGTTCTATGCTGATTTTTTTTTTTTTCTACAATCTAGTTGATTGTTTTTTTCCCTGATGTTCCATGATGATACTACATTGAAATCACTGTGTATGGTGAAGTTAAGTGGAATCTGAGAGCAGCAAAATAGGGAAACTGAAAATGTTATGTAATTCTAAAATTATGTTGTCCTCTTAAAAATGCAATAGTATAATTTCTGTAATACATTACATTACATAACAGTTTTTCTTTTTCTTCTTTATAGTAGGTAGTGTTGAACTTTGAAAAGAGGTTTAATCCTGTTTAGCACAATACTACTCTAAAATAGTTCAACAGAGTCATGTTTCTAAATTACCTAAAAAGGTAAGAATACATAACATAATATGTATGATAACGTGAAACAATGTTTGAAGTTCATTTATATGTGATTTATTTGTAATAAAAATTATTCTTGACCCTTTACACTATTTGAAAACTTTGGTCGTGTTGCTGATGTCATCAGCCATGTAGTCATTCTTTTACACAAACACTAGCTATGCTCTCATGTAATCTCTGTGCACAACTTTAGCATTAATAGGATAACCCAGGCATTATCCTTGCATTTTTCCTTTTATACAGGCACAACCTATGCACTCATGGCATCACCCAGAAAGTACCCCTGCACTTATGTAATCACCAGCGGACTACCCATGTACTTATACAATCACCCAGGCACTACTCATGTACTCATCCATTCACTCAGGCACTACCCATGCACTCATCTATTCCCTCATGCACTAACCATGCACTTATCCAATGACCAAGACATTACTCTTGTACTCATACTGTCACTCAAATAGTTCCCATGCAGACATACAATCACCCAGACACTACTCCTGGACTCATGGAATCACCCAGACAGTATGCATGTACTCATGCAATCACTAAGGCACTAGTGTTGTACTCAGCTATTCACTCAGGCACTACACATGCACTCATCCAATCTCTGAGGTACTACCCACGCACTCATACAATCACCCAGGGATTACTGTTGCAGTTATCTTTAAACTTTGGCACTACCTATGCAGTGATCGAAGCACCCAGACATTACTCTTGTACTCGTGAATTCACTCAGGCAGTACCAATGCAGTAATACAATCAGCCAGGCACTAGTCGTGCACTCAACCATTCACTCAGGCACTACCCATGGAGTAATCCATTCACTCAGGCTGTTGCAGTGATTTAGCCTAAGGTGACAACTATGCACACGATTATGGGACCTTAGTAGGTAGGGACTGAGTCATCCTATTACCTGAGTGCCCATAAGCCCTGGACCAACTTGCTATATTGTCTCATTTGCTCTCCTAAACCCTTACAGAGAAACAAGTGATCAGACAACCCAGAACACAACACTCCCAAATCTCTCAGGAATTGCGGTAACAAGACACACCCTTTCACTGTCACTCTTGTACTTGTAAGATCTGACACAGACATGAAACATTTTAAAATATTTATTTTAAGTAGCATGGCGTAACGTGCAGTAGATGTGCCACAACAAGAACAAAAGTGTATGATAAAAATATAATCAATATAGCAGTTAGTCCATATCTGATAAAGGGAGATGTCATTATAAAAAGACAATGGAGAAAAGACTATATTGCGTGTCCTCCCTCTCCTTCCTAAAAATTATTATTATTATATAATAGAAGATCTCTGAGCATTGTCTGCAGACCACATAACTTTGAATATAGATGGTAAATCTAAATTATAGGTGCTGTTTCGCTGTTCTCCCTGGAAACGTTTCTCTCCAAGTGTGTGTGCCACCTATTCGTCTATCCCAATTGTATCACAGTATGGGTGTTCAACAACAACTGCATTGGTATGTTTTATACAGGCGCTAGGGGCTGACCAGAGCAAAATAACAAGGGACATTGTTTATCAACTTTGCCCAGAATGTTGAATTTAAAGCTCCGAAAGATGCTCAGAAGAAACACAGCAGATAGTTCTCATGTGAAAAGTACGAACGAGGTATTTTGCTAAAATAAAGCCTTGTGTTATCGTGTGCAAAAGCTGGATAATGGCTGCAGGGCTCATGGTAACTTAGTGAAGTCGATAATGTCCCCAACGGTCAGGTCGCCCCCTCCCCTTGGCCAGCTCTGTAGCACCCAGGCAAACAGAACGCAAAGATAAGCAGAGCCAAACCGAATTTGTAAAGGGGAAATCGTAGAAAAAGTCAATATCTGAAAGTTCGCAAGGAACGAAAAAGGAAATGAGAAAAAGTAAAAAAAACAGTGTTTTTGAAGTGTAGAAATAACAAGCCATCAAATCGGGATCCCATGCGCACTTATGGAGCTCCATCGAAATGCAAGAACTCACAAGCACCGCAAAATGCAATCAGCTCCAAAAGGTCATCCGCACCTCTCCAAGCAAAGAGGGTCGCCATCCAATTGAGCAAGCCAAAAGAACAGACATGGTCATCGTAATATCCTGCAACCAGGACCATGTCAGGACAACCTGCGTGATATTCGATGATACTCCGCTGCAAGAGGCGCTGCGCATGAGCGCACGTACTCCAGCTCCCCCTTATTGCATGATTAAACGCATCCAACAAGCATGTCTCTCCAGAACAGTTGTGGTCATGAGCCAGCAATGGACTCACCAACAGTTCATAATCCAGGTCAGCACGTGAAGTAGTGGAGAGGCAGACATCCAGGTCGCACTCAAAGGGGCACCGGAGACAGTAGAGCACAGGTTGCACGCAGGTGAAATAGACGTAACGGAAGTTCAGCCTATAGCTGATGCCAAGTGTCGCCAATGGCAAGCATCCAAAAAGTTGCAGCATTCGTTCTTGGTACAGCCGCAATTGCCCTGGATTTGGCTCAACCACAGGACGGGCAGCCATTTCGTAGTAGGAGCAGAAGAACGAGCACTGCACAAACCAGCAAGAGCACCAGGGCAAATCCGCAAAATGCGCTTGCAAAATTAGAATGAATAAAATCCAGTATTACTCCAAAAATAGTCAGAAAAGAGATAACGAGGCCGGAGTCGACTAGTTTAAAAAAATGTGGTAGGCCTTCGGTTTCAGACTCATTAAATATTTGGTGTATTAATGCTGCAAAATGTAGTGGGAGATTGGTATTGAGCAGTGACTCAATGTCACTTGGTGGTTTAGCCACCTGCTATTTGAAGGTCTCGTGAGCTGATATGAGTGCCACTTCTTGTTGAAACAATAGCACTTTGAATCAGCGTACGTTATTAAAATCTGTTTTCAAAGTGGGAATGGAAGGCCATAGCAAATTATCTACAATCCCATGTGGGGAAGGACAAAAGACATTGCTGCAACATGTAACACGTTGTGAAAGACTTGTTATATACGGGATGCCTTCTCGTAAGCCACAGCAGTTGTGGATATTTAGGATAAGATAACTGCTGTTCGAAAGCACAATGAGCGTGGGAATGACAGCAGGCACTAGAGTTTCTTTAAAAAAACAGTACAAATTACGGGCCGAAACGTTAAAATCTCTGTGTACTATAATTTGTTTACAAACTAAAGAATGTTCTACGGAACAATCACAGTAGTTCCCTGTTAGGAAAACTTATTTATCTTCATGCTGACAGCGAAATGCAAAAGCAACAATACAATTCATGAATAAAAGTACTTCCAAGGGACTCAAATGTACCAACGGGGTAATGTTTCATGCAATCAAGGACGCACTAGCTATACACACATCCAATCAATCAGATATTACCAACGCAATCATGCAATCACCCAGGTACTACTCTTGTACTCAATTATTCACTCAGACAGTACCCATGCACTCATCGATTCTCTCAGGTACTACCCATGCACTCATACAATGACCCAGGAATTACTCTTGAAGTCATCCTTTTACTGAGGCAGTACCCATGCACTGTTCTAAGCAGCTAGATATTAGTCTTGCACTCATACATTCACTTAGGCACTCATGCACTCATACAATCAAGTAGGCACTACTTATACACACATTCAATCAATCACGCATTACTTATGCAGTCATGCAATCAACCAGGCACTACTCTTGTGCTCAACCATTCACTTAGGTACTACGTATGCACTCATGAATTCCCTAAAGCACAATCTATGCACTTATCCATTCACTGAGGTACAATGCAAGCATTTATCCAATTATCCAGGCAATACACCAGCACTCATAGAAACTGTCAGGCAGCACTGTTGCAATCATTCTTTCACTCCAGCAGTACGCATGTATTTATGCAATCTGCTAGACAGTTGACATATACTCATAGGATGAGCCACTCACTACAAATGCACTCATGCAATCATTCAATAACGCCCCCCCCCAACTTTCATGCTATTAAAAGTAATTATGGAAAGTTTAATTTATCAAAAAATAAGTTACAATTTATTTTCAAAATTTTCTTTTTCATTTAAAAATTCTGTAATATAATATCACACTGTACAAAATTGTAAACAAGAAAACAATGTTAATTCAAAGAAATAAGAATATAAATGTTAGCTCAGCTGTGTTATATGTTTTTTAAAAACTGGTTATAAATATTTGAAAACTTTTTTAAAAATTAAAAAAATTATAAACAAAAAGAAACAAAAAAAGAAAAAACATCTTTTAATAAAAAGTTTTTGAAGGAACAGTAGAAAATCATACATACAACCAAAGGTTTGAGGGACGTTACAGTTAGGAATTAGCATTTAAAAAACCTTAGAAATTCACTGGAAAATAACATAGGTTTCAGGGAGGTTATAGTTAGGAATTAGCATTTAAAAAACCTTAGAAATTCACTGAAAAAAACATAGGTTTCAGGGACGTATAGTTAGAAATTAGCGTTTAAAAAAACCTTAGAAATTCAGTGAAAAACACCACAGGTTTCAGGGACGTTATAGTTAGGCTGACATTTCACTCGTACAAAACCAGAGAAATTCTGCTGTTATAGTTAGCTGAGCTAACTATAACTTGCGCCCCCGCAATGCACTGCTTATGACCTCACTTATTACATCCCTCATGACATGGTCAGTGACATCACTGATGACATCTCAAATGACATCACTGATGACATCACTGATGACATCATCCACAGTATTAATGACGCACCCACTCATCCTCCCATGTTACCTTTCATACACCCACTGCAACTTCAATACTAGCATTCTTGAAACCATTGACATGCCCATACCAGTACTTAAACACCCACTCACTGATTGACAGCTCTACATACACATACACTCACTCACCCATACAACCACACGCTCACCAACTCACTCACTAATACAGCCACTGATATATCCAAAAAAGAGATAAAGATGACAATGGAATCAAATCGTTAGCACATACAAATAGTTCAGGAGCAATTATAGCTGCACATTTGTCAAATTGGCGTGCTCAATGAAACGGAGGACACTACGTCATCAAAATAGTGTCACATATATGAACAAGCCACACATTTAAATTTAAACAAAATTTGTCCAGAGCACCACCACTTTAGAGTTTGCAAGGTCCATATTTCCTGTGGGTCCTGTCAGTTGTATTCGAAAGTATACATCAGTAAGTATACAAAAAACCATTAGAAAGTTCCAAGTTCTTTATTTTTCACAATCCAGCTTCAACACACAGCCGACACGTGTTTCGTCGAGAGACGACTTTTTCAAGGCTGTAAGAATCAAAGTACAGAATCCATAAGCAGAAAACAAAGAATCCAAAAAAGAAGAAGAAGTAACACTGTTTTGCGACAAGTCAAACACATGTTTAACTTGATAATCAAAGCCTACAGGGCACTCGTCAGATGTGTCAGGCTTTCCTCTCACCCTCATAAACGATTTTAGACAGCATGACGGAAACCAGAGTAGTGCCATTTGTGTACAAAAGTGATCCACACCATAGAGAAGAAACAGTAAAAGGATATGAGTAACAAGTACTCATGAGATGTGAGATATCAATCAAGAGAAAGATTTCACCAAAAAAGTGACACCCCTGAGGTGTTATTGTGTGACTGATATATGAGCAGTGCAAGAGCATCACGTGTCGGCTGTGTGTTCAAGCTGGATTGTGAAAAATAAAGAACTTGGAACTTTCAAATGGTTTTTTGTATACTTACTGATGTATACTTTTGAATACAACTGACAGGACCCACAGGAAATATGGACCTTGTAAACTCTAAACCACTGATATATCCATTCAAACAACCATACAGCCACTTACACACTGTCAGTCACTCATAGAGCTAATCACACACCTACACACTCACCTATAGAGTCAATCAGTGAGCCAATTAATCACCTACAAATGTGTATACACACCCAGTCAGTTATTCATACAGATGCAACATATAATCAGTGACCCATACACACCCTCACACATGCACTCACTAACCCATAGAGCCCCTTTCACAATCCATCACTCACACATACAGTCACTAATATTTTCCAACATTTATGTATACTACCTTTCACAAATCCACTTACTCACCTATATACCACTGACACATCCATTCACTCACGGACATATCCATAGACACACTCAATTACTTATACAACCCTTCACTTACACTCACTAACCCATATACTCACTGATTCATGCACTCAGTCATCGATGTAGGCAGTTACAAATCCTCTCACCCAGCCACAGACATACCCATACACCCATACAGGTACTCAGACAACCGATCAATCACCCAAACACCCACTCATGTACCCACCCACCAACCCATACAGCCACTTCAACACCAACTGACAGATTGATAGACATTCAGACAATCTAGTCAGTGATCCATATATTCACTGAGACACCTAATCACTCACTTATACAGCCAGTCACACACCTACTGAAGCATTGATACAGGCACTCATACACCCACTGATTCATCAATACAGTTTGGTATATATATATATAACACTCATAAACATTTTAAAAACACACACAGTCACTGGATGATGTCATGAGTGATGTCATTTAAGATGTCATCAGTGATGTCACTGACCATGTCATGAGTGATGAAATAAGTGAGGTCATAAGCAGTGCATTGTGGGGTCGCAAGTTAACGGCTGAATTTCTCTGGTTTTGTACGAGTGAAATGTCAGCCTAACTATAACGTCCCTGAAACCTGTGGTTTTTTCACTGAATATATGTGTATATATATATATATATATATATATATATATTAATTATATATACATACACTAGGTGTACTACTAATGAGTGATACTACTTCTAACATATATTATGTGAGTCACAATGTGTATATCCGTGTGTGAGTGGGGTGGGTGTCTGAGTGCCTGTATGGGTGTGTGAGTGGCTGTATGTGTGTATAAGTGGGTGTGTGAGTAGCTGTGTGGGTGAGTGAGTGACTGTGTGAGTGGCTGTATGGTGAGTGAATGGGTGTGTCAGTGGCTGAATGGGTGAGTGAGTGGCTGTATGGGTGGGTGAATGGGTGTGTGAGTGACTATGGATGTGTGAGTGGGCATCTGAATGGCGGCATGAATGAGTGACTGAGTGCAAATGTGCCTGTATGAGTGAGCAAGTGGATGTTTGATTAAGTGAGTTGGTGTGTGAGTGGCTGTATGGGTGATTGAGCAGATGTGGGAGTGCTTGTATGGATGTGTGAATGGGTATGTAAGTGGTTGTGTGGGTGTGTAAGTGAATGTGTGAGTGCCTGCATGGGTGAGTGAGTGGCTGTGTTGAGAGGCTTGTTATAATGAATGTAGAAAATAAAGAAGGCCTACTCATGTCAATGAAAGCACCTGCAGAAAGATGTGTTCAAATGTACATGGTAAAGTAGGAATACAGGCCTAAGTTGTCTTCAGTAGCAGAAAAAAAGGAGCACAGATGGAGTCAGGACCCCGGGGGGAGGGAATTATATATGAGCTTCAGTAGACTAGAGAAATATAATTCCGCATAGACCAAATGGAAGGTCACAGGCCCGCATTGAATACGTATCTGAGAAAATATGTAGATAAGGTAGCACAGAGGCACAGAATAGGTGGGAGGGTAGACTTTGGCAAGTAGTAGATGGGTAGGGAGGGTAGCATTGCTAGGCTTCGAGTACGAGAAAATCCAAAGTCACCAGTAGTGTAGCGGTGGTGTGGAAGCGTAACTAACAATAACATGTGAAACAATGACCTAGGCACACATAATAGTAGGTTAAACAGTATGTAAATATATGCAAGCACTACAGTATAATGGCCATCAAATGAGAGAAATATCTTCGGATGTGTTGAGAAATGTTCTGTCTTTTAATTTTTCTTAAAAGCCAATGACCAGAAGAAAACCAGCCGACACGTGTTTCGTCGCATGTGGAAATTAGTTCCGCGACTTCCTCAGGGCGCTCAGCCGGTGATAATTCCAACCCGGCTGGGCTTAGAACAATCAGGTTAAATCGGGTCGTTCTAAAATGTCAGAACGTGTGGTGAAAACGAACATCCGGCCGGTAATAAATCAATTCTGATCCGTTGACTATAGTATTTAGGTCACGAATATATAAAGTTCAATGTGGACGAGCAGGGTAATTAAAGCCAGCGTAGCGGGGCGTCGTGAGGGAGTTTTGCTTGTGGAACGGATAATTCCAAGGGCGTCCATAACCCGGAACACAGTGATCCGTCGTGAGGGTTCCTTGGCACACTCGCCTCAAGATCACCCACGCCCTTGGAATTATCGACGAAACACGTGTCGGCTGGTTTTCTTCTGGTCATTGGCTTTTAAGAAAAATTAAAAGACAGAACATTTCTCAACACATCCGAAGATATTTCTCTCATTTGATGGCCATTATACTGTAGTGCTTGCATATATTTACATACTGTTTAACCTACTATTATGTGTGCCTAGGTCATTGTTTTATGTTGTTCTGTGAGGGTCTTACCCACACTAAATTGGGGGGTTATAGGGCTTATCCCCTCTCCTAGTTGCACCATACTGACTTTATATTCCTTCAGACTTTTGCGTCTATTAAGCAGAGCGCCTAGTTATTTCCCTGACCACTAAAAACCCTTCTTTAGAGTGTTTAACAATAACATGTGCACCTGAGTCGCATTTCGTAAGCATGTGACTAACTGTTTTTGCAGAAAGTATAACCTTTGATGATCAGGTTGTGCTTTAGCAGATGTTTATTCAACATGCAAATGTATGCCGTATTTGTGATTACACGATTATAAAAGAAACTGTCCGTTGCATTGTAAGTTGAAGCTCAGATTCCAGTTCCACAGAGTTGACTGACCTTCCGCATGCGCTCTGGCTCCTTATATAAAGTCTGTACTGTATTGCAAACAGAAATCGTGCTGTCTTTTTCTTTTGTCCGGCAACATTTGGCGGAATCAGCTGCTAGGAGTTAATCTCGACTTTTCCAGACTGTGGCCGAGGCAGCCGCTGTCTGCCGTTGATTGAACAGATCCAGCAAATATCAGGTAAGCAGACGCTGAGTTTTATACTAAAGTCTGCCTATTCAAAAGACGAGCGGTAAGATCCCAGGTCACCATCAAAAGGTTCAAAAGGGCATACAACAGTGGGATAAACAACAAGGGATAAAAAAACTACATTTCTATTACACATAGGAAGTACGCACACATCCTTAGGGGACCATGGAGACCCCTCTGGGACATATGAAAAAAGACTTTCCCTTCAGACAAGAAGAAGGTTCAAAAGTATTGTAAACAATGGCATAAAGGCACTAAGGGCCATGACCAAAGCACATGACATTTGACAAAGACATAATTGAACACACATTGACTTATATTTGCTCTAAGTATAACAAAAAGAAAAGACAGAAAAGGGAAGCCACTCTGTCATTATGGTGGGTATTCCGCGATACAAAAGCAAGCGAGAAACCAACAGAACCCAAAGAGGCAGTAACACAATCCTCACAAAAAACCCCGCCTTATGGTCTTTACAACATTCCACCAGCAGCAGGGTACCAAGATCCCATGAAAGTTCCACCTAGAAAAGAGACAAAAATCACAGAGAAACTAAGCATCTTCAGAGCCCACCCCAACACTCCTTGGGCTGGTTCAGACCAGACCAAAGAGACAGACTCATAAATGAATTGCAGCACACTGTTAGACAGGCAGAACACTGTAGAAGCCTTGCTCCCCTCGAGGACATTGGATTACGGGACATTTTGTTCTTAGGCTAGGAGACACTTCTGCAGAGACTTTGAAAGAGGCAACTGAGGAATGGATAAGAGGAGAAAAAGGAAGAGAGAGGGACATAGAGATGCCACAATATCACGAACCCCCAAATGAGTTACAAGCCATGGGGGAGCAGAGCAAGATGAGGAGTGGGAAGACAGGCTTGACAGAGGTGCAAATGAGCAGGACCCTAACCAGAGGCCATGTAATTTCCGCCTGCATCCGCTGCAGGGATCATTAATGGCAGTAAGAGGCACTTCACAAATGCCGAAGAAGTCAATTCTAAAAATGAGTAGGTCAGATCTAACCCCTATAGAGGTAATAGAGTATAAGGAAGGTAGTTATTGTTGCCAACCCTTCTTGGATGAATGTGCAGAATGGACTTAAAAGAATAGGAGGGTCTTTTCAACCTACTGATTTAGCAACTACCAAAGATTGTATAAGTCAAGGACGGGTCAACCAAGAGTGGAACTACCCCAATATGCAAGAGTGCCTCGCTGTATGGGAAGAGTATGCTATAGACAAACCAACTGAAGTAATCCAAAGTAATAGACCAGATACAAGGTTAGGCCCAATAACAGTAAATCCCCGACCAATTCTGAGTTACCCCTTATTTTTAAGGGTGGCCAATTTCCCACATACGTACCATGTCCACAAATGGATAAAGAGAACTTAAGGAGGGCACTACCCCCACTGTCTGAGGGAGTGGTAAAATGGATAGGATGCTTTGAAAAATGCACTGCTAGAGTGAACCTCACCTTGGGCGATATTAAAAGCTTGTTAAGTTCTCTGGTGGAAGACAAAATAAATACCCTTTTTTTCAGGGTAGGATTCCCTCAAATAACATTGATAAATACACAGTTTGATGAGTATTCTTTTAATAATATCCATCAACATGTCTGGGACGCGCTCCGGCAGACATACCCAGACAGACCAGACATTGAAGCCCTTATGACAGAGAGCAGAAAACCAACTGAAGACATTGCAGATTTCATCACCAGAATGATAGAAAGATGGGTACAGAAAGTAGGATGTAACTGAGAAACTACTGGAGGGAATGCAGTACTATTTTATAATGTATTGAAATGAGGTGTGCCCACCGACATACAAGCAAGACTGCATAGAGTAGTAGGAATAGAGGCTAAACCGTAGCCAGAAATACATGCCCATTTAATGTACGATTTCAAGCGAAAACGAGAAGAGGACAGAGCAGGCAGAAAGGGCCATAGCTAAGTTGGTGCAACAGAAACTTAAAAAATCAAGTACAGATGGGGCACTTATAGCAGGGCTACAAATGGCTGTCACAAGGCCAGTGCAGGTGCAGGCATGAGGAGGGCACCCAGTAAGTAACATGGGAAAGGGACGAGGAGGTTTTTCAGGAGGCCAACGGCCAGTGCAGGGAAGAAGACAAGGAGGATATAGGGTAGAAAAACAATGTTATTATTGTGTTAATATGGGTCACTTTGCAAGAGAATGCAGAATGAAAAAGAACAATGAGTAAGCACAGGGATGGATCACTCTGCAGAGGCAGATGGGACCACAACAGATGCAATGGGGTCCCTAGCAACCCCGCCATATCCCTCAGGTTCAGTGGACTGCACAGCAAGGGCAGATACCAGAGAATATATCCCAGGTTGTCATAAACACTGCAAGAGGACCTACACAGGTCCAGTTGGGAGTAGTAACGGTACAAGGAGGGAATCCCTTTTCTGCGCAACCCCAAATGTCCTGAGGGCTGCCAACCAACAGCTATGCACAATGAGAGAGCCCACAGATAACCATTATGTGTCCAATATTATCGGTAACTCACAGATCAGATGAGGAACCCACTGTGACGGTAGCCATAGAAGGTTGCCCCTATAATTTTTTGATCAACACTGGGGCCACTAAATCTTGTATAAAGGAAGGAACACTACCACTTTCTCACAAGTCAATGGACACACAAGGGTTTTCTGGGGCTGTTAGGCGGGTTCCCATTACTGAATCAGTGAGCATGACAATTCGAGACATGCATATTGAAGTACCATTGTTATATTCTCCAGAGGCACCAGTCAATCTTCTCAGAAGAGACCTGATGAGTAAGCTGAATATGACTATCTCTTTTTTGGAAGATGGATCGATGGTACATTACACACCTGATATCACACCAGGTAGGATGTTGTCACTCATAGCTCATGAGGATTTGGGACAACAGGTCAGAGCAATTCCTGTGGATACAGAGGCCTTTTTGTGTGGCATATATGTTTTGATAACGCATGCACCAGCGCTACTGGGGAAGACAGTGCATATACCAAAAGAACTATTGTTTAGACCTGAGAGATCTGTGGATCCCATAGAAGAACCTTACATGGTGTTAGAGACAATGTCCCTTGAAGAAAAGCCACACTATGCATTATTGATAGCATTTGACAGGAGTCAAGTAAAGTGGGCATCAGTAGCATTTACGGATCCAAAGGTCAATTTGAGAGATATATCAAATGAGAAATTGTTTGATGATAGCCTATCAATTGAGACTGTAGTATTTTAAATGGATATTCCTATTAGAGTACAGTTGCAATACAGGAGAGCGCCAAAACACACACAATACAGTATACTGAGATAAAAGGACTTGGCAAGGGTACCAGAGAGTCTATGGACAAAGGGACCACATGATGTGGGACTGATTAAAGGAGCTGAGCCTGTGAAAATCACATTGAAACCCAGAGCGATACTGCCCACAGTACATCAGTATCCCTTATCCAAAGAAGCAGAAGAAGACATCTTTCGCACAATAGAGGCGTTACTTGAGCAGGGAGTAATATATGTGAGAACATCACCCTGTAATACACCAATTTATTCTATAAAAAAGGCTAAGGGAGACTTAGACAGTGATTCAAGATTTCTGCCCCCTAAACGATATAGTAATCATAGAATGTCTGGTGTTATTAGACCCATCAGTCATACTGACAAACATTCCTATGGATGCCACCTACTTTTCAGACATTGATTTGAAAAATGCATTTTTCAGCATGCCCAGATAGTCAATATCTACCCGGGTTTACGTATAGACAAATTCAGTGCTGCAATAGAAGGCTCCTAGTCCTCAAGTATCTTTAACAGGACAGGGAAACAGGATTTAGCATTCGTAAAATACAAAAGCACCCTTTTACAATATGTGGATGACATTTTGGTGTGTAGCCCTACTGAAGATATATGCAGGGAGGATACTAGTGGTCTCCTCTGCATGCTTGCAGAAAAAGGATACAAAGTGGACAAAGACAAATTACAATATGTGCAGACAGAAGATCATTATTTGGGACAGATAAGCTCCAAAGACGGGAGGAGGGTGACACCTGAAAGAGCAGAGAGCATCAGAAATATGTCCAAACCCACCATCACAAATCAAATGCAGCAGCTCCTAGGACTCTGCAATTATGTGAGACAGAGGGTATTCGATTATAACACCCTGACTGTACCACTTTTGACATCGCTAAAAGAGTCCCATGCAAGTGGAAGTAAAATAAACTGGACTAATGAAAGAGAGACAGCATTTTGGGAGCTAAAGAAAGCAATCACAAATGCTACAGTGTTAGGTACACCTGACTATATTAAATCATTTGACCTATTCAGTCATTGTAATGGAATGACATTGATGGCTGTACTGACTCAAAAGATATCAATGGGACTTAAACCAATTGCCTTCTACAGTGGGCTGTTAAATCCTTTCATGAAAGGTCACTACCCATGTGAGCAAGCACTGGCTACAGCAGAATTCGCAGTTCAGAAAAGCACTACAATAGTGATGGGATAACATTTAACATTGTACGTAGAGCATGCAGTATTTGCTAACTTACGAAGAAGTAAGAGCACCATAACAACTCAGAGAGAGTCTGAGTATGAAGTAATGCTTTCAGTACCATCTTTACAAGTGGTTCGCTGTCACATCGTTAACCCAGCACCATACTTCGCATACCCAGTTACTGACGATGAACAGGTACATGACTGTGTTAATTACACACAAGAAGAAGAAAGTAAGGCAGGAGAAGACCCCATCCCAGGGAGCATGTTGCTCTTTGTTGATGGCTCCTCTTTCATAGATCAAGAAAACTGGGATTAGACATTCAGGAGAGGTAGTTGTAAGAGCTGAACAGCAAGGATCATCTGACACATTACAAATTATTAGTCAGATAGCACTGCCTTCTCATTTTTAAGCACAAGCTGCAGAATTAGTGGCTATCATTGAAGCATTGCAGCAAGGTGAGCCACTAGAGGTCACTATTTATTCAGATTCAGCATACAACACCTCCACTGTACATTCTAGCATTCACAGATGGGAAAAGAGGGGATTTCTTAAACCTGATGGGTCTCCGTAATGCACAAAGATTTATTGACACAATTAATAGAAGCTTTAACACTTACATCTAAAGTAGCAGTCGTAAGGTGTGCAGCGCACACCAATCAGCAAGATTTTATCTCCAGAAGTAATGCCTTGGCAGATTGGGAAGTAAAAGAAGCAGCTATAGAATCCCCAAAATATAACCAATGAGATGAACACACATTAGGTATGATGACAAGCAGACAGCAGGATGCTACAGAATTACCACTCCCATATACAGAGACAGCAAAATTACATTTGTGAGAATTGCAAGACCAAGCACTACCACTTGAAAGGGAGCTATGGGAAGAGCGAGGTTGCATTCAGTCACCAACAGATTTTATTTGCAGGCAAGAGAGTACAAACAAGCCAGTAATGCCACAAGCCTTGTAGTACATAGCTCTAGAACAACTACATCTCCCAGCACACCACAAAAGAATATCTTCTTGCTACATTACAAGCAGATTGGTTTATTCCACAACTATCTGAAATGATTACTATGTACATTGTAGAATGTGCTGTACGGCAACAGTATAGCCCTAAGCCAACCTTAAAGGTGATCACCTCAACAGTACCACGTCCAACAGGTCCATTTAAAAATCTACATTGAGATGTTGTCTACATGATAGAAAGATGGAACAATTACAGGTATCTTATAGTAATTGTTTGTCCAGTCTCATGATGGATTGAGGCAGGACCCTGTGTAAATAATGATGCTAAAGCAGCAGCCAATTTATTGATAAGAGAGGTGATACCGAGATGGGGCGTGGTGAAGGCAATCTGCTCAGATAAGGGGCCCCATTTCGTCACTACGGTATTCCAACACATTTGTACCGCCTTAGGAATAAAACATAAACTGACATCAGTTTATCCCCCCCCCCCAAAGTAATGGAATAGGGGAGTGCCTGAACGGCCTCCTCAAGAATAAAATAAGCAAACAATGTGCCACTCTGCAAAAGAAATGTCTGTACTGCATTTCACTAGCCTTGTACGCCCTCAGAAATCAGCCAGGAAGCGATCACCATTTAACTCCACATCAAATACTGACAGGATGTCCCATGCCCACCCCTTTAACAATAGCGAGGCAAAAGACAGATGCCCATAACACAGCTGAGGTTTTATAGGATGAAATGAGTTGTTATTTGTCTTATTTAATGAAATCTGTTAAGTTTTTCTCCAAATAGATATTTGGAGAAGACTGCCTAAGCCCAGCAGACCAGTCCGAAACCTGTTGGGCAGCAAGTTTACAGGCAGAATTTCGTCCGCAAATGGAAGGATCCCAGATGCGACAGTCCCTTCTCGTTGACAATGAGTACTCCGATTGTAGTGAAGGTGGATGGACGGAAACCATGGACTCACACAACTGATGTACGACTGGATCCGGCCTTGCCCCTGACACTTAGACAGACAGAAAGGGAACAAGAGGGGGAAAGCGAGACACAAGAGTAACACTGTCTCCCTTCAAAGCGCGGGTGGAATATTTTGTTAACTTTACTAGTGGAGACAGTTATGTTTTTCTTTTTATACCTTCTTCTGCTGGCAGCTACATTAAAATTGTATTTTTCTTCATGTATGAGATTATGTGACAGTATTAAGTGCTTGCAGAGAGCAGTACATGAGCAAGAAAATATATCTCATAGTATTCATGCAGGCTTATTAGATAATATGCGGTATCAACACATGACGGAGATAGGCATGCAGACTGCTAATACTTCCTGTTTTGTTTGTTCTTTGATTCCACATGCCATAGACTCAGATTGGTTACACTCATCTAAGGAGGTACCTCCAAATATTACCATATATCTGTTACACCTTTCCCTTTGTAGAATTCGAGCACAGATGCAACCACTGTGGGTGTGAGAAGCTGGCCTGGTATATGATGTACACTTATGTAAGTGGACACCTTGCACCAGTCCAGACAACCCTTATGGTGATTTAGGGGTCTTAAACAACCTTAGAAAGCTCTCTAAGTGGTAGCTGTGGAGAGCAGCCTTCAGGGTTAGTCCAGAAGGAGTGTAAAGCAGCTTGTTTTACCAGAATGCAATCTTATTTTATAGATTAAGTGAAAAAGAACCAAAAAAAGTTTTTATAAAAATATTCATTTATTATATAACACTCTCTAACACATAGAAATATCTCCTACCCAGAGATATGCACAATGCACACAATACTTTAGCAAAGAAACACAGTAAATAGCATGAAATACACAGTGGCCCCAGGGGGGGACAAAACCATATACTAAGAAAATGGTATAAGAACCACGACTGGAGTCAACACAATCTCGAGAGCACGTAGAAGTGCTGGGACCCCAATGAACCACCCAAGGTGAGTAGATAGGGACCCCCACGGAGAGCGTGTGCAGTGTGGGAACACGACCGCGGGCTCTGTACAACTCTACGTGTGAGTCGCAGTTGGATTTTTAAAGATTAAGGACCCTTCCCAACGGACCCTGAAGAAACCCTGTGGAAGACAGAAGGTTGGAGAGAGCCACCCCGTCCATGGAAATCCTAGTACCCACGTTACCTACCCCAGGGAAACTGGGTGCATACATGTGAAGTGGTGTCAGAAACCGCCATCGAACCCAATGGAGGACTTCAGGAAAGTGCCGCTGCTGAAGCAGGAGAACGTGTCCGGTGGAATCCGAAGGTGGACTCTAGATGAGAGGTACCTGCAAGCAGAGGGGACAGAGTCTATGTCACTCAGGAGTGACCAGGAGACTTCAAAGACGAATGCCCTCCGATCTCAGGTGTTGCAGGATGGATGACGGTGACCTTGACTCTGCAGCTGTGTGAACCAGGCAACACTGAGGAGGACCAGGGGCCGTGTACAAGCTGTCCCACGAAGGATGTCAAGTGCTGAGGGGTCGGTGTCCGGCGAGAGCACCAACAAGCCTTGGCAAAGCCTAGCCACGCAGGAATCAAAGAAGGAGCAACATCGGGGCCAGCAAGGTCCAGGGGACTCATCAAAGGCAGGGGAGGCCCTGAGCAATCAGGGGAACCAAAAAGAAACAAGTGTGACCCTCAAGTAGGCCTCGGCGGTAAATTCCATTCCGCTCGCGGAATTTGCAAAATTTTGGCAATTCCGGAGAACGCGGAATTGCCGAAAATTCCACCATCAGCGGCGTAGCGTAATTTTTTTTTTGTTCGCGCTTTCAAAATGCGTTTTCGCGCGCGCGGTAGCGACTTACCGAGATCCCTGCATTCGCCGACGAGGTTTCCTATCCGTTCGCGCGATCCCGCAAGAGTGTGCGATCGCGAACACGTCATTCGGACGCGCCATCGGACATCTGCGTTCGCGAACAGGAAACACGCATCGCGAGCGGGCAGGACAAGTGAAACAAGATGGCCGCGCCAATTGACGACCACATGGGCAAGTTCGCGAGATATTTCCCCCCGAGCATGCAAACAGCGTCCCCGAACAGGAAAAACGCATCGCGAACGGGTGGAACAAGCAATTCCGCGCGCTCGCGGAATTCTGCGTGCTCGCTGAGATTTTTTACCGTTTCGCGGAATTTTGCGTAACGCGACTACGCAAATTCCGCCCACCTTTACCCTCAAGTAGACCTACAGGCCGGAGGCACTGGAGTCGCGAGAGGACCTCAAGCAGCTCAACAAAAGATTAACACAATGTGATGTGGCTGAAGATTCTGGTCACAGGAGATGCTCGAGGTTGGGGCTACTTGGAGCCCGAAGATCTTCTTGGAAAGAAACCAACAAGCCTTTGCAACTGCAAGTTGGACACTGTGCACAGGGGTTCAGTTATTGCAACCCCCACGAGGGATACTGGCCTCAAACTTGGTGAGAGGGCAGGACAGGCCTCAGGAGCTGTGGAAGACAACCACCTATGTTGCAGAGCCCACGGAGTCCGGAGGAGCTCAGGATCTGCAGACCGGTCTACTTAGTTGCGGCGCCTCCAAATGCAGGGGACTGACTCTTTCACTCCAAGAGAGATTTCTTCAGGTGTCTTTGATGCTTCACAGGCCTTGGAAGGTTCCTGTATGATGCACAGACACAGACGATGCAACAGACTGGAATGGAGACGGAGTCAGGCCCAAACGAAGTCCAGCGAAGTCCAGAATGCCCAGACGGTAGAAGTGTAGTGGTGTCTGATCTGATCTGATCCCATGACGAATCTAGGGACCTACACCCAGGTAAGCCCTTAATTATCCTAGGGAAAGGGTTGGGAAGATTAAGGGGACCCTCCCAGGGGAGGGTCTGGATAGGGGGGAGGTTACTACCATGTCCTTTGTCCAGTTTCGCGCCAGAGCGGGAGCCAATGGCTCCCAGGACTGGTTTGAACTGGACTATGCACAGGGACACCAAATGTGCCTCTCATGCACATTTTCTGGCACTGGCAAGCGCACCCACCCGGTCCCAATACACTAAATCCTGTCTGGGAGGTGGTCACACCTCCCTGTGACAGGATGCCTATTGTTCTGCCTTCCCCTGCTCGAGCTTGGCTCCGCAGCAGGAGGGCAGAAATGTGTCTCTGGTCGGCAGCAACCATTTTGTGCTGTACGGGTCTAGGAGGTTGGCACCGGGAACACTGAGAGCCTAACGGAGGGCTCTTCCAGTGCTTGAAATCATACCTCCCACACCGTTTACGGTGTGGGGGTATGATTCCAACATGTTTGATACCAAACATTATAGGATTCGTTGCAGCCGTTTTCGAGATGGTCATCGCGTAATTACGCGGTGCCCCTCTATATAGTATATGGCTGCTTCACTGACAACCCAGGAGAATGGACTCCGTAGGCTTCAGGGGTGTCCTGCTCATGCAGGGGCGCCCTCTCACTTAAAACCAAGCACCCTGCCTTCAGGATTTCAAAGGCCTGCTAGAGGGTTGACTTATAGGTTTTAAGTGCAGTGATCCCAGATAAAGGGAACCTATATCTTTAGTAAGTGGTGCAAGCACCAACTTACAGAGGCTGCAATGGCAAGTCTGTAGTTCCATTTTGAATGGTCTCTCATTGGTGGCATAATACATGCTTCAGCCCATGGTAGACCTCTGGGGTACCTATGCCCTGGGTGCATGGGTACCATATACTAGGGACTTATAAGGGTACCCCAGTATCCAATCTGGGATGTACCTAAGTACTGAACACAACAGTTTAGGGAGAAAGCAAATAGACTGGGGTCCTGAATAGCAGGATCCCAGTCAGACTAGTCAAATACAGCTTAGCACCAGGCAGAAAGTGGGGGTAACCATAAAAGCAGATCCTACTTTCCTACACAACCCCCCCCCCCCCAACGTAAGGAGATTAGACTAACCTTGCCCAGTTGAGTCTTAATTTTCTAAGTGGAAATATCTGGAAAGTCCATCTGCATTGGCATGGTTACTCCCAGGTCTATGTTCCACTGTATAGTCCATCCCCTGTAGGGAAATAGACCACCTCAAAAGTTTGGGATTTTCACCCTTCATCTGTTTAAGCCATAAGAGGGGCTTGTGGTCTGTCTGAACAATGAAGTGAGTACCAAACAGGTATGGCCTCAGCTTCTTAGGGGCCCAGACCACAGCAAAGGCCTCCCTCTCTATAGCTGACCAACGTTTCTCTCTGGGGGTCAACCTTCTGCTGATAAAAGCTACTGGTTGATCCTGGCCCTCTGCATTATGTTGTGACAACACAGCCCCTACCCCCAACTCAGATGCATAGGTTTGGACAATGAATGTTTTAGAGTAGTCAGGACTTTGCAGAATGGGAGCAGTGCACTTGGCCTGCTCAAGGACATCAAATGCCTTCTGACAGCTAACTGTCCACTGAACTTTCATGGGCATTTTCTTAGAGGTAAGATCATTCAAGGGAGTCACTATGGACCCATATCTTTTGACAAATCTTATGTAATACCCAGTCAGGCCCAAGAAAGGTCTGACCTGAGTCTGGGTACTCGGAGCAACCCATTCCATGATGGTCTGGATTTTTCTCTGTAGTGGTTGAACTTGGCCTCCACCTACCAGGTGGCCCACGTACACAATCTTACTCTGCCCTATCTGGCACTTAGTAGCCTTGAAAGTGAGGCCTGCCTTCTGCAGAGCCTCCAAAACATTCTTCAGGTGGACCAGGTGATCCTCCCGACTGTATGACGATACAACGCGATCATTTAGATCGCGGTACATTACATCGCAGTTTTTACAACGCAAGTCGTTACAACGACTTGCGCTGGAGGGCGCTGGACTTAGGAATAGTATGATTTACTATTCCAACTCCAGCCTACGTAACAGTAGGGAAGGTGTTGGAATAGTAAATCACACTATTCCTTAGTCTAGAGCGCCATCTAGTGCAAGTTGTTGTAACGACTTGCGTTGTAATGACAGCGAAGTAAATGTATTGTGGTGTTTTGACCGCGTTGTAAAGATCGTTTTCCGATCCTCCCAGGTAGAGCTAAAGACAGCTATATCAACAAGATATGCTGTACCAAAGGCTTCCAGGCCTGTGAGAACTTTATTCACCAACCTTTGGAATGTGGCAGGTGCATTTTTCAAGCCAAAGGGCATTACAATAAATTGATAATACCCCCTAGGGGTTGAAAATGCTGTTTTTGGTTTGGCATCTTCAGCTAGTCTGATTTGCCAATAGCCAGCAGTAAGGTCAAATGTACTTAAGAACTTGGTTGAGGCCAAAGTGTCAATAGCTTCATCTGGCCTAGGAATTGGGTGAGCATCAGTCCTAGTGACTGCATTGAGTCCCCTGTAGTCCACACAAAACCTCATCTCTCTTTTTTCACACTCGGTGTGAGGTTTAGGTACAAGGACTACTGGGCTTGCCCAAGGGCTATCTGAAGGCTCAATCACTCACAACCCCAGCATCTTTTGGACCTCTGTCCTGATGCAATCTCTGACATGGTCAGGCTGCCTGTAGATTTTATTCTTGACTCTCACCTGTGTCCACTTCATGGGTACACCAGGTGGTTTGACTGGGAGTCAGAGAGAACATATGCCTGAATTGATTGAGGACCTTCCTGCAATCAATCTGCTGTTGATCAGTGAGGCTGCCTGCCAAGGCTATTCCATCAACTGATCTATCATCAGGGTTTTGTGAGAGGAGATCAGGGAGAGAGTCACTCTCTTCCTCCTGTCTCTCATCAGTTGACATGAGAAAGCCCATGTCAGCCCTGTCAACAAAAGGTGTTAGCCTGTTCACATGAAGTACCCTATGGGGACTTCCTGGAGTGCCAAGGTCTACCAGATAGGTGACCTCATCCTTTTGTTCTAATATAGTATGGGGTCCACTCCATTTGTCCTAGAGAGCTGCTGGTGCCACAGGCTCCAACACCCACACCTTCTGACCTGGCTGATAAACAGTCAGGACAGCCTTTTGGTCATGCCAAGCTTTTTGGAGTTCTTTGCTTGCCTCAAGGTTTTTGCTGGCCTTCTTCATGTACTCATCCATGCGGGAGCACAGACCAAGTACATAGTCCACCATGTCCTGTTTGGGAGGTTTGCGAGGTAACGCCCATCCCTCCTTCACCAAACACAAGGGACCCCTAACTGGATGGCCAAACAGAAGTTCAAAAGGGCTGTAGCCAACCTCCTTCTGAGGGACCTCTCTGTAGGCAAAGAAAAGGCAGGGCAGAAGGACATCCCATTTTCGCCTAAGCTTTTCTGGGAGGCCCATGATCATACCCTTTAGGGTTTTGTTGAATCTTTCAACTGACCCATTGCATTGAGCATGGTAGGGTGTGGTGAATTTGTAATTCATTCCACACTCTTTACACATTGCAGTAATATAACTTGACATGAAGTTTGTACCTCTGTCAGTTAAGACCTCCTTAGGAAAGCCCACTCTGGAAAACATTCCTAAGAGGGCCCTTGCCACCTCAGGAGCTGTAGTGGTCCTAAGGGGAATGGCTTCTGGATACCTACTGGCATGGTCCACCATCACTAGAGCATAGCTGTGCCCAGATGCTGTTGGAGGGTTCATGGGACCAATGATATCAATCCCAACCCTCTCAAAGGGAACCCCAACCACTGGAAGTGGAATTAAGGGGGCCTTTGTGATGCCACCTGACTTGCCACTGACTTGGCAGGTGGCACAGGAGCAACAAAACTCCTTTGTGTCCTCAGACATATGGGGCCAGTGAAAGTGAGGGACAAGCCTGTCCCAAGTCTTACTTTGCCCTAAGTGTCCTGCCAGGGGAATGTCATGTGCAAGTTTGAGCAGGAAGCCTCTAAACTTCTGGGGTATAACCAACCTCCTGGTGGCACCAGTCTTGGGGTCTCTACCCTCTGAGTATAGGAGTCCTTCATCCTAGTAGATCCTGTGGGACCCACTGACATTCCCAGCAGCCTCATCAGCAGCTTGCTGTCTGAGGGGTTCAAGAGAGGGGCAGGTTTGCTGCTCCAAACTCAAGTCTGCTCTGGAAGGGCCCCCTGCCCCCAAGAACTCAACCTGATCAGGTTCAAGCTCATCTGGGGCAGTTCCTTCACAGATGCTAAGGTCATCACCCTCAAGAGACTGATCCTCACTCTGAGTCTGGGGGAAGGCTCAGTCTTACCCTTCCTCCTCTTCTTGGAAGGCATCTGGTCCATTGTTCCAGGATCCAGGGCCTGCTCAGTGGAAAGCTGCTTTGCTTGTGACCTGGTCACAGCAAACACTTTTGCAGAGATGCCCAACATTTCTGCATGAGTCCTTAGCTCCACTTCAGCCCAGGCTGACATTTCTAAATCATTGGCCAACAAACAATACACAGGGACGTCTGAAGATACCACAACCTTTTTAGGCCCCATTACCCCTCCCCAGCTGAAATTCACAATTGCCAAGGAATGATCAGTCCTGACATTGCTAGCATTGGTCACTTGGTATATTTGTCCAAGTATGATCTGGTCAGGAGACACAAGATTATCTGTCACCATAGTGACACTTGCACCTGTGTCCCTGTAGGCCATAGCCTCCTTTCCATTTATCAAGGGCTGCTGCCTCTACTTGTCCAGGTTACTGGGACTGACAAGTAAGGTGGCAAGATCTATGCCACCATCATAGACCAGCACATGCTGAGCTGGAGTTCTGACTAAGTCAGAACCCATCTCAGAACCCAAGGTTAACCCAACTAATGCCTTGTTTCCTGTACCACCACTTGTACCTGTGCTAGGGGACGCAGTTGCCTTAGTGGCAGTGGTAGTAGGAGTGTTCTCATTGGCTTTTGGACAATCAGCATCTTTTGTCCAATGCGTTTTCACCTTACAAAATGTGACTCCCCCAAATGCAGGTGTTTTGGGCCTTGAGAAGACTCTTTCTTGTCTTTGCCCTTGTCCCAACCCTTATCTTGAGTTTTAGAAGAATCTTGCTTCTTCTGGTCACCACTATTGTTCTGGTTTTTCTGCTTCACCCTGGTTCTGACACACTTATCTGCCTTCTTTCCCAATTCTTGGGGAGAAGTCTAATCTGATTCCACCAGGTACTGATGCAAAAGCTGGATCTGACAATTATTAAGGACCTGCTCCCTCATAATCAAATTATACAATCCTTGGTAGGCATGCACTTTGCTGCCAAGCAACCAACCTTCCAGAGCCTTAATAGCACTATCCACAAAGTCTACCCAGTCCTGGGTCTGTGCTTTCTGGGTGTCTCTGAACTTAATCCTGTATTGTTCAGTAGTTAAGCCAAACCCATCAATGAGAGCACTTTTCAAAACTGAGTATTTATCAGCATCCTCTTCTCTAACAGTGAGGAGCTTATCTCTACCTTTGTCAGCAAAGGAGAGCCACAAGATAGTTGCCCACTGCTCTTGAGGGACCCTCTGAACTTTATAGGCCCTCTCTAAAGCAGTTATCCAGGGCCGGACTGGAAACCAAAACTGGCCCTGGCAGAGTGCTCGGCCGGCCCCCCAGGGGGTTGGGGATGCGGCCGAGCTGTTTGCCAGGGCCGGTTTCGGCTGATTTTGTTACAGGGGCCGATATTGCAGCTATGCTGCAAAAACGGTCCTGTAACAAAACGACCCCCAGGGGCCCAAAACCGGCCCCCACCCTGGCGGCCCACCGGGGAAATGCCCGGTGCCCACTACGGCCAGTCCGGCCCTGCAGTTATCCATTTGTGGATGTCATCCCCCACATGGTAGGGAGAGACAATCTTGTTCAGGTTCCTATATTCAAAGGAATGTTCCTTAACTCTAGGGACACCGTTGCTGCCACCATGGGACTCTAGTTCCAGTTTCTTCCTTGCTCTCTGAACTTCCAGGGACTCTCTGCCAAGGGCCAACTGCTCTTGCCTGAGCCTAAGCCTAGCTTTCTCAAGCTCAAGAAGTTGGTACTCCCTATCAAAAGAGTTCACCCTCTTACCAGAAATGGAGGTCCCTGCTGAATGTCCTGAGGCATTGGATTCTGCAGAGGAGGATCTAGACCTCCTTGGTCTACTTTGCACTTTCCCAGGAGGATCAAAGGTGGCATCCTCTAAGCCACCTGTGTTCTCCTCTGGGAGGTCTGAATTGTCCAGGTGGGAGTGATCAGGCTCCAACTGGTCAGGGTTAGATTCTAGGTCAAAGAGGGACTCCCCTCCTGGCCTATCCTCATGCCCTGTCCCACCCACTCTTTCCTGCTCATCTGACCCTGAGGTTTTCCTGAGGTCATCTAACAGTAACACCTCTAGGAGGCATTGAGTGTTGGCTCCTTTCCCTGTCTTCAACTTTCTAGAGGCACACAGTGCTTTCAGTTCTTGGAACGAAAGTTCACTGTATCTAGTAGTATGAGAGCCACTGGCATCTCCTTTGGAAGACATACTAAGTGTGGTGTGGTGTTGAACCTACCTAACCTAGTGGGAACTAAACTCTCTGAGGTTGGAGAAAGGGTGTGCTATACCCTTAACTACCCAACCCTAAGTTCAGTAGAACTTACTTATTCTAAGCTTGTATTATATGTGCCTAGTGATGGTTTTTCAAGTAATCAACACAAATATTTGTCTGGTGAAACAATGCAGGCTTGAATCTCAACCGCTGCACACCAATGTGAGAAGCTGGCCTGGTATATGATGTACACTTATGTAAGTGGACACCTTGCACCACTTCAGACAACCCTTATGGTGTTTTAAGAGGTCTTAGACAACCTTAGAAAGCTCTCTAAGTGGTAGCTGTGGAGAGCAGCCTTCAGGCTTAGTCCAGAAGGAGTGTAAAGCAGCTTGTTTTACCAGAATGCAATCGTATAGTATAGATTAAGTGAAAAAGAACCACACAAAGTATTTATAAAAATATGTATTTATTATATAACACTCTCTAACACATAGAAATATCTCCTACCTGGAGATATGCACAATGCACGCAATACTTTAGCAAAGAAACACAGTAAATAGCACGAAATACACAGTGGCCCCGGGGGGGGGGGGCAAACCATATACTAAGAAAGTGGTATAAGAACCAGGACTGGAGTCTAGACAATGTTGAGAGGACGTAGAAGGGCTGGGACCCCAAGGAACCACGCAAGGTGAGTAGATAGGGACCACATGGAGAGCGTGTGCAGTGTCGGAACACGATCGCGGGCTCCGTAAAACTCTACATGTAAGTCACTGTTCGATTTTCAAAGAATAAGGACCCTTCCCAACGGACCCTGAAGAAACCCCGTGGAATACAGAAGGTTGGAGACCCTAGTACCCACGTTACCTACACCAGGGAAGCTGGGTGCATACGTGTGAAGTGGTGTCCGAAACCGCCATCGAACCAAATGGAGGACTTCAGGAAAGTGCTGCTGCTGAAGCAGGAGAAAGTGTCCGGTGGAATCCGAAAGGGCATTCTAGATGAAGGGTACCTGCAAGCAGAGGGGACAGAGTCTTTCACTCAGGAGTGACCAGGAGACTTGGGAGACGAATGCTCTCCGATGTTGGGTGTTGCCGGATGGATGACGGTGACCTTGACTCTACAGCTGTGTGGATCAGGCGTTGCTGAGGAGGACCAGGAGCCATGCACGAGCTGTCCCACGAAGGATGTCGAGTGCTGAGGGGTTGGTGTCCAGTGGGAGCACCAACAAGCCTTGGCAAAGGCAAGCCACGCAGGAATCAAAGAAGGAGCAATGTCGGGGCCAGCAAGGTCTAGGGGACTCACCAAAGGCAGGGGAGTCAGGCAGGCCCGAGCAATCAGGGGAGCCCAGAGGAAGCAAGTGTGACCCTCAAGTGGACCCACAGGCCGGAGGCACTGGAGTCGCGACAGGACCTCAAGCAGCTCACCAAAAGACGCAGGCCACGATGCGCACAATTTGGCATGGCTGAAGATTCTGGTCACAGGAGATGCTCGAGGTTGGGACTACTTGGAGCCCGAAGATCATCTTGGAAAGAAACTAACAAGCCTTTGCAACTGCAAGTTGGACACGGTGCACAGGGGTTCAGTTATTGCAACCCCCACGAGGGTTACTGGCCTCAAACTTGGTGAGAGGGCAGGGCAGGCCTCGGGAGCTGTGTAAGACAACCACCTGTGTTGCAGAGCCCACGGAGTCCAGAGGAGCTCAGGATCTGCAGACCGGTCGACTTAGTTGCAGTGCCTGCAAATGCCGGGGAGTGACTCCTTCACTCCAAGGGAGATTTTTTCAGGTGTCGTTGATGCTTCACAGGCCTTGGAAGGTTCCTGTATGTTGCACAGGCAGAGACGATGCAGTAGACTGGAAGGGTGACGAAATCAGGCCCAAATGAAATCCAGCGAAGTCCAGAGTGCCCAGACGGTAGAAGTGCAGTGGTGTCTGATCTGAATCTTATCCCAAGACGAATCCAGGGACCTACACCCAGGTAAGCCCTTAAGTATCCTAGGGAAAGGTTTGGGAAGATTCAGGGGACCCTCCCAGGGGAGGGTCTGGACAGGGGGAGGTTACTCCTATGTCCTTTGTCCAGTTTCGTGCCAGAGCGGGAGCCAACGGCTCCCAGGACTGGTTTGAACTGGACTATGCACAGGGACACCAAATGTGCCCCTCATGCAGACTTTCTGGCGCTGGCAATCACACCCACCCGGTCCCAATACACTAAATTCTGTCTGGGAGGTGGTCACACCTCCCTATGACAGGATGCCTATTGTTCTGCCTTCCCCTGCTCGAGCTTGGCTCCACTGCAGCAGGGCAGAAATGTGTCACTGGTCGGCAGCAACCATTTTGTGCTGTCCGGGTCTAGAAGGTTGGCACCAGGAACACTGAGAGCCTAACGGAGGGCTCTTCCAATGCTTGGAATCATACCTCCCATACCGTTTACAGTGTGGGGGTATGATTCCAACATGTTTGATACCAAACATGATAGGATCCAAAGCAGCAGTTTTTGAGATGGTCATCAAGTAATTACGCAATGCCCCTCTATATAGTCTATGGCTGCTTCACTGACAACCCGGGAGAATGGACTCCGTAGGCTGCAGGGGTGTCCTGCTCATGCAGGGGCACCCTCTCACTTAGAACCAAGCACCCTGCCTTCAGGATTGCAAAGGCCTGCTAGAGGGGTGACTTATAGGTTTTAAGTGCAGTGACCCTAGATATAGGGAACCTATATCTTTAGTAAGTGGTGTAAGCACCAACTTACACAGGCTGCAATGGCAGGCCTGTAGTTCCATTTTTAATGGTCTCTCATGGGTGGCATAATACATGCTTCAGCCCATGGTAGACCTCTGGGGTACCTATGCCCTGGGTACATGGGTACCATATACTAGGGACCTACAAGGGTACCCCAGTATCCAATCTGGGATGTACCTAAGTACTGAACACAATAGTTTAGGGAAAAAGCAAATAGACTGGGGTCCTGATTAGCAGGATCCCAGTCAGACTTGTCAAATACAGCTTAGCACCAGGCAAAAAGTGGGGGTAACCATAAAGGCAGATCCTACTTTCCTACAGTGGGTTACACAGGGAACATTCTTAGTAAATACTACGCAATATGAGGAAGAGTTAGCAGATGTAATGAACATTTTAACAGACTGCAAAGAGTTAGCAGTGAAGTTAGGTGCAATAGTCAAGACAGGGATTATGAGGTGAAACATGGATAGCGAAGATATGGCAGCAGGGATTTTTAGGGATATCCTGACCTAAGCTTTTGTGCTAGAATTATTCTGCTATTCGCCGGCCCCCCGACGGTCAGGAAAAGCCATATTTCCAAGTAAATAGGTCAGTATATGGTCATCGGTCATTATCATTGTCACCATGGCGCTAAATTTGCGTGTAGGGCCCTATCTATATGGAAGGGGAATCAGCCTGGCAATAGCATACAACAGAAGAGTCAAACAGTGTGGGATGAAAACATATCTAGATTAACTTGGGTAGAAACACCTACAACTCTTTGAGCAGGAACAAAACCCATTCTTTTCTCTTTGTGTTTCAAGGGAAAGGGAACTGTCTCAGTGGGGAAGAACATCAATTGCAACATCACAAAATATAATGCCGACATGCAATGGGGCACCTCCAGTCTCATGTATTTCTACTCGAGTTGTGGCGAATGGCTGTATACACGGCTCCCTTCAGGTTGACGAGGCCTTTGCTCTTTGCTGACTTTGCACACTCCCTCCCTGTTGATTCCAGGAGTCGACATTTCCGAACTGCATGACCATCCCATGAGCTGTCTAACGACCTTGCTGCATCAGAGGAAGAGAGCTTCAGAGTATTAAGGTACTACAACCTGGGAAGACATCCCGCAGGAGCACAGGCTGTTTAATGATGCACAAGTCTTCTTTTGCAGCATTCTTCTATTCGTTCAAGCAAAAGCAACTGCACATTGGCTCCAGATAACCCGCTGAGAGTTAATGAAGGCTATCAACGCCACTGAGGATGGCTTCAATGCCATCACAGAAGAGCTGAGAGCCATGAAAGTTATGCTTATGCAACACAGATATGTGTTGGACTTAATGACAGCTATGGAAGAAGGAGTATGTGTCAAGATTCAAACAGCCTGTAGCATGTATATCTCAGCCAATGACACCGATAATGGAACACTAACAGAGGCCATACAAACTTTGCACACCCTGCAAAAGAAGATGGTGAATGAGGGGGGTTCCCCCAAAAAGTGGTTTACAGGGTGGTCCTGGATGACGAGACTATTTTTGGCCTTGTTACCTGTTTTTGTGATTTTTGTGTTGACAGTCTGTCTCATTCAGATAGTGATAGCATGTTGCAAAAGGGTTAGAAGTTAGGGGGGATATTCACTACTAGATTAGTCAATACAATGCAGGATGTTGAGGAGAATGTATACACAGTAATGACTCTAAGTAATAGGGAAGGTTAGGAAGTAGTTGAAAAATCAACTAAAGGGGGAATGTTATAATGAATGTAGAAAATGAAGAAGGCCTATTCGGTTCAATGAAAGCACAGGCAAAAAGATCTGTTCAGATGTGCGTGGTAAAGGAGGAATGCAGGCCTAATTTGTCTTCAGTAGCAAAATTTAAAAAAAGGAGCACAGATGAAGTCAGAACCCTGGGGGAGGGAGTATATATGAGCTTCAGTAGAATAGAGAAATATAATTAGGCATAGAACAAATGGAAGGTCACAGGTCCTCATTGCAAGAATATGTATCTGAGAAAATATGTAAATAGGGCAGCACAGAGGCGCAGAATAGCTGGAAGGTTACACTTTGCCGAGCAGTAGATGTGTAGGGAGTATAGTATTGCTAGGCTTCAAGTACGAGACAAGCCAAGGACACCGGTAGTGTAGCGGGGTTGTGGAAGCATAACTACCCATAACATGTGTACCTGAGTCGCATTTCATAAACACGTGACTAGCTGTTTTTGCAGAATGTATAACCTTTGATGATAATGTTGTGCTTTAGCAGATGCTTTTTCAACATGCAAATGTATGACGTATTCATGATTACACAATTATAAAAGAAACTGTCCATTGCATTGTAAGTCAAAGCCCAGTTCCACAAAGCTGACTGACCTTCCGCATGCGCGCTTGCACTTTATATAAAGTCTGCACTATATTGCCAACAGAAGTCGTGTTGTCTTTTTCTTTTGTCTGGCAACAGGCTGTATGGGTGAGTGAGTGGGTGTGTGAGTGGCTGTATAGGTGAATAAGTGGGTGTGTGTGTGAGTAGCTGTATAGGTGAAAGTGTGGATGTGACTGGCTGTATGGGTGAGTGACTGGTTATATGAGTAGCTATATGAGAGAGTGAGTGATTGTGTGAGTGGCTGTATGAGTGAGTGAGTGGGTGTGTGGATGGCTCTATGGATGAGTAAGTGGTTGTGTGAGTACTTGTATGGGTCTGTAAATGGGTATGTGAGTGGTTGTGTGGATGTGTGAGTGGGTGTATTACAGGTTGTATAGGGATGTGAGTGGATGTGTGAGTGGTTTTGTGGATGATGTCATCAGTGATGTCACTGACCATGTCATGAGTGATGTAATATGTGAGGTCATAAGTGCATTGCGGGGGCTTAATTTATAGTTAGGTCAGGTAACTATAAAGGCTGAATTTCATTGGTTTTGTATGAGTGAAATCTGAGCCTAACTATAACATCCCTGTAACCTTTGTTTTTTTCAGTACATTTCTAAGGTTTTTAAAAATTCTATTTTCTATCTATAACATCTCTGTAACCTTTATTTCAATGAATTTCTACATTTTTAAACTTTTTAATCCTAACTGTAACCTGTCACCTTTGAGAGTGGCTGAGTGAGTGGCTGTGTGGGTCTGTGAGTGGGTCTATGAAGGCCTGTGTGGGTGTGTGAGTGTCTGTGTAGATCTGTGAGTGGGTGTGTAAGTGCCTGTGTGAGTGTGTGAGTGGGTGTGTGAGTGTCTGTGTGTGTCTGTGAGTGCCTGTGTGGGTCTGAAAGTGGGTCTGTGAGTGCCTGAATATGTCTGTGAGTGGGTGTGTGAGTGGTTCTATGCATTTTGAGTATTTGCATAGTTAGGGTATTTAAAAGGGAGAACTATGGACTCTGCTCTCACGAGGAGATGACAAGAAAGAAACAACTAATCACAGTCACTACACATCAGATTGTGCTCCTATAGAGCAACGATGAATTCACCTCCATTAAGGATTTCATATAGTTTTTCAATATGGAATAAGAGAGGAAAACTCTTGCTTTGCCTTCGACAATCCCAAGAAGTTAGGATCATTTGTGCTTTACTGAAGTAGAGCTTCAAGTGGGGCACCTGCTAGATTTCTATTTGTAAGTGCTTCCTGTTGAGGTTTAATTTCTGTGAAATCAGTGTGAGGGCCAGAATTGAACTTCATTTTTTATAGTCCCCCCACTTAAGATTGCCAATAGCCCTGGTGAGGTGGTGGTCTCCAGGGCATTATTAAGCTCTTGGAGGGGTGTAGTGAGCCACCCAGCCACTACAATACTTTGTGTAACACTACTGCCTCCAGGCCGGGCTCGGCCCGGAGGTAATAAATAAAGGTACAACCAGCGCTCATGGTTGATTGCACATAACTAAGAGTGTGCATCATGTCGGCTGTTTACCTCTGTCCACTAAGGCCTTAGAATGACATGTGCGCCTATATCCCCAGGGGCACTCTACCTTGGTGACGAGGTGGAGCGAGCCTGCCGCATATGCTGCCCCATGGCAGTGGCAACTTGACCCCAAAAAGAAGCAAAACACTCACCGCTGCAGGACGTGGAGTCGTTGCTGGAGGTGGATCGGGGACCGGAGTGAGGCTGTCTGCGCGTCTCAGGGAGGTGACGCGTGTGGTGAAAGCAGCCCAATCAAGGAGGCACCCAGCCGCATCAGCACGTTTGGACCGTGGCTGGTGGGAGGCCGAAGTGGTGACGGCCTAACAGAGTGAAGGTGAGGCGGCCGGTTGGGAAGCCCGCAGCGGACTGCTGAGTCCTGTCCATGCTGTGTGGGCGTGGCCGAATGCCGGGAAATTGAACGGCTTTGAGAGGCCTCCAGGAAGGAGAGTGATCAGCCCCGAGCAGGCAAGTGGGACTGCAGTAGGAAGGCCTGTGGCAGACGGTAGGAAGAGGCCCCCCCTCCGCCCAGTGGTGAAAAAGGGGAACTGCAAGGTCCTCAGAGGAAGAAAGTACAGCTGAAAAACCCCCCCAAAAAAACAAAAAAAGAAGGAGCAACCAACGGAAGGGAATCCCCCATCTGAGCAGCAAGAACATGCGGGGCGTGAGTACCCAAAGTGTTGCTATGTCAGATATTCCACTACATGGACAGGCAACCCTGAAAGCATAGGGAGGAGCTGTGCTAACAAATGAACAGTCCTGGCCAAAAGAGAAAGGAAGACTTTCTTTCTGAGTGAACTGAAAGGCTCTTCGGTAGGAGATTGTGGGAAGGTGGCACGGTAGAGTGCTGGGGGCACTAAACATTCGAGAGACAAGCACCTGCAAGGTGAAGCAGGCCATAGTTGCGGAGTAGATCCACAGAGGAAGGAGACACCATGTCAGCACAAGCCCCTGAGGAGGAGGAGGGGGTAACAGAACACTGCTCACGTTCCACACTGGCAGCCCTCCCGCCATTCAGTCCGTTGGCGGACCCGACCATGGCAGCACCAAGGTGGCGGAATTGGATTGGACAGTTGGAGAACTACTTCCTCACTGCTTGTGAGACCGATGGCACGGTTAAAAGGTCTACAATACTGCACATGGGAGGAGATGAACTGTATGAACTTTTCAGGACTTGCCCAACACAGGGGATGTGTATGATTATGAGGTGGCGGTAAGGACCCTCAACAGGCATTTTGACCCCCAATTGAAACCTGATTATGAACATTTCAAATTACGACAAGCACTGCAGCAAGAGGGACAGACCGTCAACATGTTTTTTGCAAGGTTACGCAAATTGGCAAGTTCCTGTACAGGCATTGATAAACAGTTTGAAATTAGGGCTCAGTTGATCCAGGGATGTAGGTCGTCTGAACTGAGGAAGCTCATACTATGACAACCTGAAATCACATTGGATGACATACTGATATTGGGCAGATCAAACGAGCTGGCGGATGCACAAGCCGGAGAAATCGAATCGGCGTTGGCACGAAGAACGTTCTGGTCGGAACAGACCAGCCCAGTCACTGTTAAAGAGGAAAGGGTGGATGCTGTTCGGAAGTGGTCCGGAAAAGGAAGAGGGAATACCATCACATGCCCCGGAGGGAAAGCGTGTGGCAACTGCGGGTTGGAGAGTCACCCGCCACGGGGTGCCCAGCCAATGTAAAACCAATCCTGAAGTGTGGAATATGAGGGCATTTCGCGAAAGTGTGTCAGAGTGCGGCTTGGACAGCCTCCACTGGAGGAAAGACAAAAAGGTTTGGGCGAGTCAGTCAGATCGTAGAAAGTACGGAAACCCCGGAGCACCTGGATACCTTGTGCCTGCAGATGCCCTTGCTGGAGGAGGACGACGAAGAAGAGTAAGTCTTCGTCATCTCCTTTGCGGGACGAACAAATCAGAGGAAACATCCCCTGCCCATGTGCCAAATACAAATTGGAGAAAATCAGGTAACAGTCCTCATAGACACAGGAGCATCAGTAAACTTCCTAGATGCTGAGCACTTTCTCCAGTTAAACCCTCGCCCGAAATTGATGGCCACCAGAGCAAAAATATTCACGCATGGGGGTGACACACTCATTCCGCTACAAGGAGTCATTGAAGTGGAGGTCACTCATGGCAAAATATCCTCGCAAACCAAATTTCATCTAACCCAGGACAGCGCAAGAACATTACTCGGCTGTCACTCGGCTGCAGACCTGGAGTTAGTAATGTTTGCACGTTAAGTCCACCAGCCCCATGCTGCCGAAATCATGTCAGAGTTCCTTGAACTCTTTGAAGGACTTGGTTGCCTGAAAGGCGTCAAGGACAAATTACACATTGACCAGTCGGTCAAGCCAGTGGCTCTACGCCACAGAAGAGTACCATTTCATCTGCGACCCCATGTGGAAGCGGAGCTGGAGAAACTCTAAAAAGCCTGAGTGATCGTAAAGGATGTCAGGGCCCACACCGTGGGGGGCTCTGCTGGTAATCGCACCCAAACCCAAGCAGCCAGGAGTGATACGTCTGTGTGTGGATATGCGGTTACCCAATACGGCAATACGGAGAGAGAGAGGCATATCACACCGACCCTCGATAAAATCGTCACTGATAGCTATGGGGCAAAATGGTTTTCTAAAGTAGACCTCAACTCTGGATGCCATCAGTTGCTGTTTGATGAATCAAGCCGATACATAACAACCTTTTCAACGCATGCAGGGTTTAGAAGATGCAAACGGCTTAGGGGTCGATTCCGATCCCGGTCGGAGGCGCACCTAACACCATTCGCCCGGGAAAGAAACCAGGCGAATGCGTGTTTCCCGACCGATTCGCACATACGTCCGAACGAGCAAGTACGATGCGCATAACTGCCCAAATCCCGACCCAGTCGCACGCACCCAATACAGCTCCTGTTCTCCGACCGATGCGGATCCAGAAACGCAGAATCGAGTCGCACGGAGGCCCAAACGCAGCCCCGTCCGGCCGGACAAGTACAATGCGCCTTCCGTACGTGCCGAACCTGTCGCTACGCACGGCACGTCAAAGCATCCGGGAGAGGCGCACATAAGCTCCGATTCGCGCCACAAGACGATCCACGGCAACGAGACGAACAAGCCAGCGACGAGGACGAGGCGAAGCAAAGAGAAAGACGAACGAGACGAACCAACCATGAATCCCATCGCGCCGATCCTACCAATACTCTACATCTATTACCGTAACTGGTACGGACGCGTACGGCGCAGAAGGTAAGTCAGACACCCACCACACAAACAAACCACACGTACCCGACATATAACACACACACACAAAGGGATGCAGAAATTACTTACACCAGCAACAGCAGCACCATAGGGGCAGGATGGCTATCACCAATGCCACATACACACATAGGGGCCTGGATGCCAACCACGAACACCACCCCTACCCATGGGGGGCTGGATGCCTACCACCACTACTACCACCCCTACCCATGGGGGGCTGGATGCCTACCACTACCACCACCCCTACCCATGGGGGGCTGGATGCCTACCACTACTACCACCCCTACCCAGGGGGTGCTAGATGCCTACCACTCCTACCCAGGGGGTGCTAGATGCCTACCACTACTACCACCCCTACCCAGGGGGTGCTAGATGCCTACCACTACTACCACCCCTACCCATGGGGTGCTGGATGCCTACCACTACCACCACCCCTACCCATGGGGGGCTGGATGCCTACCACTACTACCACCCCTACCCAGGGGGTGCTAGATGCCTAGCACTACTACCACCCCTACCCAGGGGGTGCTAGATGCCTACCACTACTACCACCCCTACCCAGGGGGGGCTGGATGCCTACCACTACCACCACCCCTACCCAGGGGGGGCTGGATGCCTACCACTACTACCACCCCTACCCAGGGGGTGCTAGATGCCTACCACTACTACCACCCCTACCCAGGGGGTGCTAGATGCCTACCACTACTACCACCCCTACCCATAGGGTACTGGATGCCTACCACTACCACCACCCCTACCCATGGGGGGCTGGATGCCTACCACTACTACCACCCCTGCCCAAGGGGTGCTAGATGCCTACCACTACTACCACCCCTACCCAGGGGGTGCTAGATGCCTACCACTACTACCACCCCTACCCAGGGGGTGCTAGATGCCTACCACTACTACCACCCCTACCCATGGGGGGCTGGATGCCTACCACTACCACCACCCCTAACGAGGGGGGCTGGATGCCTACCACTACTACCACCCCTACCCAGGGGGTGCTAGATGCCTACCACTACTACCACCCCTACCCAGGGGGTGCTAGATGCCTACCACTACTACCACCCCTACCCAGGGGGAACTAGATGCCTACCACTACTACCACCCCTACCCTGGGGGGGCTGGATGCCTACCACTACCACCACCCCTACCCATGGGGGGCTGGATGCCTACCACTACTACCACCCCTACCCAGGGGGTGCTAGATGCCTACCACTACTACCACCCCTACCCAGGGGGTGCTAGATGCCTACCACTACTACCACCCCTACCCATGGGGGGCTGGATGCCTACCACTACCACCACCCCTACCCATGGGGGGCTGGATGCCTACCACTACTACCACCCCTACCCAGGGGGTACTAGATGCCTACCACTACTACCACCCCTACCCAGGGGGTGCTAGATGCCTACCACTACTACCACCCCTACCCAGGGGTGCTAGATGCCTACCACTACTACCACCCCTACCCATGGGGGCTGGATGCCTACCACTACCACCACCCCTACCCATGGGGGGCTGGATGCCTACCACTACTACCACCCCTACCCAGGGGGTGCTAGATGCCTACCACTACTACCACCCCTACCCAGGGGGTGCTAGATTCCTATCACTACTACCACCCCTACCCAGGGGGTGCTAGATGCCTACCACTACTACCACCCCTACCCAGGGGGTGCTAGATGCCTACCACTACTACCACCCCTACCCATGGGGGGCTGGATGCCTACCACTACCACCACCCCTACTCATGGGGGCTGGATGCCTACCACTACTACCACCCCTACCCAGGGGGTGCTAGATGCCTACCACTACTACCACCCCTACCCAGGGGGTGCTAGATGCCTACCACTACTACCACCCCTACCCATGGGGGGCTGGATGCCTACCACTACCACCACCCCTACCCATGGGGGGCTGGATGCCTACCACTACTACCACCCCTACCCAGGGGGTGCTAGATGCCTACCACTACTACCACCCCTACCCAGGGGGGGCTGGATGCCTACCACTACCACCACCCCTACCCATGGGGGGCTGGATGCCTACCACTAACACCACCCCCACTCATACGATGGACAATGCATGACACAACCAGCACACTACAACCTAGGGAATGCAAGAAAAAGACATCCCCCAACACCATGACAAGCGTGTGTAGACTGTGTCAAATGCCTACAACACTGAACATGACTTTGAACACACAATGTGACCCCCTATCACATGTGTCACACATAAATGTGTGTGGCCTCCACAATGCAAGCAGACCATGACCACTGTGACAATGGGGTCCAACCCCCATCATCACAGTGACCAAAAGGTAAGTGTGGGGTCCATAGCTGAAGCACATTTTGAACATTGTGGCAATGGGGTCCAACCCCCATCATCACAGTGACCAAAAGGTAAGTGTGGGGTCCATAGCTGAAGCACATTTTGAACATTGTGGCAATGGGGTCTAAGCCCCCATCATCACAGTGACCAAAAGGTAAGTGTGGGGTCCATAGCTGAAGCACATCTTGAACATTGTGGCAATGGGGTCTAAGCCCCCATCATCACAGTGACCAAAAGGTAAGTGTTGACATTGAAAAAGCTGCAACTGCCAAACTGCATGGATGATTCCTGGTCACAGAACAACAAACACATCAGTGGCAAAGTAGTGCTTGTGTCCCATAGCAACATAGATTGGGGGAGGCAAACAGTGCAGTGCAAATAAGACATACCTTTGGCCATGTGCAGACAAACATCACCCATGGGGGCTGACACTGTCAACATTCATCAATGACACAATGACAGAAGTGACCATCATAATGCAGACCCACATATTTGCACCAATGGGCACACAAATGTAGATATCCTGTGGAGACTGTAGATGTGAGGTGAACAAATACCATACCATGGCAGCAATGGGACACACAAACAATGATCATTGTGCTGACTGATGACCTAGGAGTCCCAGGGACAGCAGGTGAAACCCACCAAACAACATACAGCCAATGGCACACTAAAGATATGCCAATGCAGTGGTGCAGATGCACAAACACAAACAGGCAGCCCCACACTGCACATCAAACACAACAGGTGAGGGGGGGTGCCAGTGTCCCCAGGCAACCACACAACACATGATGAGGCCTGAATACCAATTACACAGATGCGCATACAGTGCCACACAAAAGTAACTCATGGATCCAAATCCCCTATGTGGGCAATCAGGCATTGTTAGATGAGAGGGAGCACAAATCACACATGTCACACAAGCATGTAGGAACAGCAACTGACACAGCAAGACACAGACACACCACAGCACTACCCCCAGGGTCCCCACAATGTGTTGACCCTGGGCTGCATGACAATCCCACTGTGATGACAAAGCTAGATGTCGTTCACACTGTGAACCACAGTCATGTGTCCTGATCAACAAACTACCATCACACCTACACAAGCACAAATCAATCAGCACGGCCAGTAAGCCAAGGCCAACATGGAGGCAGGGGTCTAGCCGGGCAACAACTCTCATCTGCACACACTCAACACCACACACCTCGACCTCCAACAATGTGCAGCAGTGAAGATCACATGCACTGGTGACATTGCACATGCACCCATGACAATCCCATGGGGGGTGGTAACTAAGGTGCAGAAACACATCACACATGGCCACTCAACAAGACTCCTGAATGTCTGACACACTGCACACTACGCTGTACATGGACATGACGGCAATACCACACCAACCAATGGGATCCCAGCCACAGTCCCACACCAATGAAGAAGCCAAGGTCACCCACAAAGAACACACATAGACAACTACCAACATTGCAGCCCTGACCCTGAGGAGTGCCAGCAGTCACACACACAACGTGTCACAATCACTGAAAGCTAACACAAACTGGAAATTACATGACTGGTGTAAACAACAAGTGCCAAGGGGAATCCTGACTGTGTCCCATCTGCGTTTGCCCACAAACTCAGCCCTGACAGCAAACACAGCTATGGGTGACGCCCTGATGACCAGTAATGTGCCATGCACCCACATCACAGAGAACCCAGGGAGAAGACTTTGGGGAACATAGGTCAACTCAGCAAGCATCACAAACAGGAACATCACTAGGGATCCCAGCATGCACAGCAAAATGGAAGTGAACACACACAGACATGCTCACACAACACACACCTTGGGCTCAGGCAATGTCACAGGATTACTCACTGCCATGAGGGGACTCCACTCCTGTGTGAGGAAAGCTGTGCCATATGTCGCCTCAGTAGGGCTCCATCATGTCAGCAGAACACTTGGTCACACAGTCAACAATTAGCACGAAATGAAGGCTCCCGTCATATCAGCCTGGTCATGGGAGTGTCAACGAAATCATCAGCACAGATCCAACACACATGTATAGCAAGTTGCACTGACAACACAGATGAGTCCTTCCCCATTGATGCCCAAACTTGCATGTCCAGTGGAGATGGCCACACGGTCAGGGAAGTAGACTAATTGAACAATGGCAAGCACAACAGATGTGCAGGGGTGTAAGCCACAGATGTGATATTGCAAATGTAAGTAGGAAATCCCATTGCCAAATATTGAAAACATGACACCCTCATATGCTGCTAAGGATGACATGGATACACTACAGGATAGGACACATTACCCGTGGACCACATGGGTTCCTGCACAGTAACACTTCATTTTCATGAGACCAAAAATCACCATCACTGCAGCAAGGGCACGGTTAGCATCATCAACATCATGTACATCAGAAGCAAAACCACTAGAGAACAGAAAGTAGCTTTATTCAGCATATGTGGGTTCAAAAGTTAAAGTCCAGAAAAAAAGAAACAAAGGCCAATGGCCAGTCCATTCTGAAAGTCAAAACAGGGTGACAGTGGCAGATGTCACCCTACGCATGCCTGCACTGCTACACACCAGGGACAATCCCCTCGGAGGGGCATACGGGGGGCAGGCCAGGCACCGCAGGGACAGGATCAGGGCTCACCAGAAGGAGGCAGGGAAGGGGTGGTGGGTGCTGGAGAGCCACTGACAACTGCAGTGGAGGTGTCTGACATGGTGTGTGCCGGCACAACTGGGGGGCATGACTCAGATGGTGTGGGTGCCGGCACGACTGCAGTGGGCCGTGCAGATGGAGTGTACAGGTTCCCCACTGCAGTGCCCAAGTCAGACGGGGTGGTAGTGGACTCCACTGCAGTGCCTACCTCCAGGGGAGGAGAATGGGGTTCAGGTAAGGTGGGCAGGACAGAGGGGGAGGACACCGTCTCCACACCAGTGGCACAGACATGCGCAGCGGGGGTGTGGTGCCGGAAGAGCAAGTGGCAGGGGGAGAAGGCCGGATCTTTTTGGGGATGGTGTATCTGTGGGTGGGGGAACCTGGGGCAGGGTGTGGTGGGGGCACCTGTGGAGTGGGGGCCTGAGGGATGGAGGAAGGAGACTTGGTGCTTGAGCTGCAGGGCGGCGGCGGGGTCTTGCTCTTCCGGGTCCTGGGGGACTTGTGGATGGGGGCGTCAGTCGGTCTGCGCCTGGGGGAGGGTGTCCGGGGGCGAGGGGCACTCTGCTCCGTGTGGGTGGGCTTCCTCTTCCCCCTGAATGCTGAATCAGCTGGATCGGAGGGGAAGCGGCCGAGGTCACTGAGGAAGACCCGCTGTGTCTTTGGGGTTGCAGGTGAGGCAAGGGAAGGGGCCTTGGAGGGAGAGGTAACTGAGGACTGAGCAGTGCTCGTGGATGCGTGTGTGTGTGCCTGGGCCCCATCCCCTGTGAGTGTGGTTTCAGTCCCCTGACTGTGTGTGCGTGTGCGTGCGGATTTTGGTGTGCATGTGGATTTTGGCGTGTGTGTCTTTGTGCTGCCTGTGTCTGTGCTGGTGTGTGCCTGTGCCGGTGTGTGTGTGCTTGGGACAGGTAAGGTGCTGGGGAGTGTGGATGGGGCAGAGGTAGGAGGGGTGAGGGACTGTTGGAGGAGGGACACTGCTGCCGTCAGGGAGGAGTCCATGGACCTATTGCCCCTCTGTAGGGCAGACATGCCCGATGAGATGCCCTCCATGAACGACACCAGCTGAGTCAACAGAGTGGTGTGTGCATGGAGGACACACAGCATCGCTGTCTGCCCTACATGGAGCTGGCGAAGGAGGTACACAGACTCCTCACTCAGGGCAGCAGGGGACACAGGGGCAGGGGGTGCGGTGCCTGGCACGAAGGAGACACGCTCCCGAACATGGGAGCCTCCACGGACCTCGGGAATGGGAGCCGATGGGAGGGCGGTGGTGGTGGTGGCGGGGACAGCAACACTAGCTGTGGTGTGGTGGCTGCTGACACCCGCCTCCACAAGGGAGTCATCCTCCGAGCTGCTGTGGTCCTCAGCTGAGGTGGATGGTGCTGAGGACTCCTCGGTGTGGCTCCCCTCGCCCTCCGTGCCACTGGGTCCCTCCAACCACTCCTCGGCTGCTGACCCAGTCTGGCTCTGCGGCTCCTCCTGGTCCGTGGAGCTGTCCCCTCCTGTGGCCGTGGATGTATCTGCAAACAATAGGGAAACAGACAGACATCAGTCACCTGCACCGAACGCACACACCACAGTAAGTACAGCACATTACAGAGCAAGCCCTGGCATCCTTAGTTGAACATTGCTAAAAGTGCCCAAACAGAGTAGGGGAAGCCAATTGTCAGTCTGATGGCCAACCATGGCACTCACATCTCTCCTGGCCTTGCACCCATCTGTCTGGTGTCTGTCGGATGGCAATACCCCAGTGTGGACACATGCACCACCTACACAGTAGTTGGACAGTGCAGAGAACACGGTGAAGCATGTGAACATGCACACATCACAACTCTTGCCACTGAGTCAGTACAGGTGTCCGGATAAAGGGATGCCCAGAGTCAATTTTGAAATGCATGTGATGCATACCAGCGACAGACACCATGATGCACCCATGTCCTGATAGTCATTGCCACAATGGTGTGCATGTAGCACATGTCACTCCCCTGCAGGATCACTCATAGGAAGTTTCATGCCATGGCACAGGCATGCCTGCTAAGTCATACATCACTGTCTCCAGTCACATGGGCAGGGCAGCCAGACAACAACAGTCTGCACTGTGTCACTATAGTAGGTCATGGGGAATGCAAGTCCTGGAGCTGAACAAGTGCACATGTACATCCCCCACACACCACATCATCTGAACCCTTATCTGTCCACGTCATACCAATTGGACATATGGGAGACCTGTAACACAACCCTCTGAACCTGAGCACCTCACAATCTGCTGTGAATGGGAAACAGCTGCCTGAACTTCACATTCGCATACCCCAGTCTGCACGGTCAGGTGATCAAACACCTATGTGTCACACAAGTATCGTCTCCTATGTCACATCTCCGGTGGCATGCTGAGCCCCAACCGAGAAACACCCCTGACAACGAAGTCACAGCACACTGACACAGAGGCAGACACCTGAGGGGACATATCACTGAGCACAACGTGTCAGCTGATACACGTGAGTGGGAGTACAGAGTGTATTGTATGGCCTGGAGTAGGCATGACTGTCCTGCCCCACGTGAATGAGGGATGAGCCCTGGACAGTAGGCAGGTGGCTAAGTATGTGTGACACACGTAATATACACACTCCTGGGGCCCAAACATTGTTCCCACCCGCAGCATGGGTGTGTGCCAGATACCCCAGGCACATGTGGTGGATCAGCTCAGCAATTGGACCACATATCAAAGTAACACGCAGATTACATGTCAGAACACAGGCATTGTGTAAGCAATGGACCCACCCATGATGCCCACCACAGAGTTAGGGGAACAAATGCTGTCCCCCACCTTGAGCTGAGCAAAATGCAAGGACACAGTACCCAAGTGACACAATTCCCTGACTGTAAGGGCCACACCTGGGTATCACATGAGGAGTGGGCAGTGCACAATTGAGGGACATGGATCCTGGACCACATGACTGATGTACTGTATGAAGTTTAACCAGGCCAGAGGAGGGCACATAGCATGGCAGACAAAGTTCACAATGCAGTCATGGACTCACCCCCTCCTTGCTGCTCTCTGGCCTTCAGCTGCCCATCCAGATCAGGGAAGACCACCGCCAGGATCCTGAGCATGTGGGGGGTCAGGGTCCGGTGTCCGCCCCTCCTGCGAGGAGGCGACAGCTTCAGCTGGACCCGTGCGATCCTCCGGGTCCAGCCCCGAAGGTCCTGCCACCTCTTCTGGCAGTTGCGGATCCGGCGCTTGTAGACCCCCACGGATCTCACTGCCCGGACGATGGTCAGCCATATCTGCTGCTTCTGGTGGGCATCAACCTGTGAGGATGACAAAGTGAAAATGCCATTACTACACATTCAACATATCCGTGCATTACACAGTTGGATATACATGTCTCAATCACAGGGGCACATGATGTACACAGGCAGTGCAACGATGGCTATGGACAGTTTGCCAGCAGTTACTACATGGTATCATTGCCTGGGAAGTAAAACCTTGTTTAAATGCACTGTCACTGCACTATACCTGTTCAGTGCATGTAACTACACACTATGGGGGGTGACAACTACTCAGTGAGCCTGCTAGCCAGTGGCGTGCAGACTGTAAGTCTTGCTAGTCAGACAACATGCACATTTAGTAAGGCAGTGGACAGCACACTCACCTGCTCCCCTGCTTTCCCATACAGCTTGCTGTACTGTGGAAGGAGGCTGTCCAGCAGGGCCTGGTTCTCCTCAGTGCTGAAGGCTGGGGCTCTCTCCACAGTACGTGCCATTGCAGGATCCAGAGGGTGCAGATACAGCAGCAGTGGTGGTGGCAGATGTCGTCCTGGAGCATGTAGTGCAGGCAAGTGAGCTCTCAGGGGAACAGCCAGCATTATATGTGTGCTGCAGAGGCAGATACTGTCCCATGTGTCCAAAGTGATAGGTCCAAGTCGTTTGCATCTTCTGAATCTGGCCAATCCATGGAATTGCACCACTTACACACGCCCACAGCATCCTTCAAAAGTTCAACTTCATGATACCCATGAATTTGCAACATTGTTGTGGGTGACCAACTGAATTCACAGCATCAGACTCGTTAAAGATTTGAAAACGCGTCCGTTGCCAGGCCAGGCCATAGCCAATGTGTGCGCACCGATCGGTCCATTGCTGTACAACGCTGCACCCGCTCACATTGTATGCAATGGCCAATGTGTGCGCACCGATCGGTCCATTGCTGTACAACGCGTATTGCGAATACAACGCGTACCCGCTCACTTTGTATGCAATGGCCAATGCGTGCGCACCGATCGGTCCATTGCTGTACAACGCGTACCCGCTCACATTGTATGCAATGGCCAATGCGTGCGCACCGATCGGTCCATTGCTGTACAACGCGTATTGCGAATACAACGCGTACCCGCTCACTTTGTATGCAATGGCCAATGCGTGCGCACCGATCGGTCCATTGCTGTACAACGCGTACCCGCTCACATTGTATGCAATGGCCAATGTGTGCGCACCGATCGGTCCATTGCTGTACAACGCGTATTGCGAATACAACGTGTACCCGCTCACTTTGTATGCAATGGCCAATGCGTGCGCACCGATCGGTCCATTGCTGTACAACGCGTACCCGCTCACATTGTATGCAATGGCCAATGTGTGCGCACCGATCGGTCCATTGCTGTACAACGCGTACCTGCTCACATTGTATGCAATGGCCAATGTGTGCGCACCGATCGGTCCTTTGCTGTACAACGCGTATTGCGGATACAACGCGTACCCGCTCACATTGTATGCAATGGCCAATGGGTGCGCACCGATCGGTCCATTGCTGTACAACGCGTACCCGCTCACATTGTATGCAATGGCCAATGTGTGCGCACCGATCGGTCCATTGCTGTACAACGCGTATTGCGAATACAACGCGTACCCGCTCACTTTGTATGCAATGGCCAATGCGTGCGCACCGATCGGTCCATTGCTGTACAACGCGTACCCGCTCACATTGTATGCAATGGCCAATGTGTGCGCACCGATCGGTCCATTGCTGTACAATGCGTATTGCGAATACAACGCTGCACTGCTCACTTTGTATGCAATGGCCAATGCGTGCGCACCGATCGGTCCATTGCTGTACAACGCGTACCCGCTCACATTGTATGCAATGGCCAATGTGTGCGCACCGATCGGTCCATTGCTGTACAACGCGTATTGCGAATACAACGCGTACCCGCTCACTTTGTATGCAATGGCCAATGCGTGCGCACCGATCGGTCCATTGCTGTACAACGCGTACCCGCTCACATTGTATGCAATGGCCAATGTGTGCGCACCGATCGGTCCATTGCTGTACAACGCGTACCTGCTCACATTGTATGCAATGGCCAATGTGTGCGCACCGATCGGTCCTTTGCTGTACAACGCGTATTGCGGATACAACGCGTACCCGCTCACATTGTATGCAATGGCCAATGTGTGCGCACCGATCGGTCCATTGCTCGACAACGCGTATAGCATATTGCGAATACAACGCGTACCCGCTCACTTTGTATGCAATGGCCAATGCGTGCGCACCGATCGGTCCATTGCTGTACAACGCGTACCCGCTCACATTGTATGCAATGGCCAATGTGTGCGCACTGATCGGTCCATTGCTGTACCACGCGTACCTGCTCACATTGTATGCAATGGCCAATGTGTGCGCACCGATCGGTCCATTGCTGTACAACGCGTATTGCGGATACAACGCGTACCCGCTCACATTGTATGCAATGGCCAATGTGTGCGCACCGATCGGTCCATTGCTGTACAACGCGTATTGCGAATACAACGCGTACACCACTTTGTATGCAATGGCCAATGCTGTGCGCACCGATCGGTCCATTGCTGTACAACGCGTACCCGCTCACATTGTATGCAATGGCCAATGTGTGCGCACGGATCGGTCCATTGCTGTACAACGCGTCCCTGTACAAGTCACTGGCATATGTCACCATGCCTGTCACAGGTGAACATATGCCAGCCACATATACTTCCCAGGGAGTGAGGGGCACACCTACAACACCACAGCCTGTCCACACTGTGTCCTAAGGCATGTATGGCTGCATTACCTGTTCCATGTAAGGGGGTCAACATGTTGTTTTTTGGCTGGCACTTGGGGGCAGCCACTCCCAGGCTGTGCACGTGTTCGTGGGGACAGAATCCTTGGTGTGTTGTGCACATGAACACTGTGGTGTGCAACTGTTCATTTCAGGGCATGTGGCATGGTCACATTTCACGGCTGTGTATGTGTATGTCATGTCACATACCCCCTGAGTCCCATGTGGGACGGTATGTACGTCCCAGGGTGACCCATTGCCACAATTGTGATGGCCCTCCACAGTCTGTGTGCATGTTGTGTTTACAATGTCTCTGATTCCATGTGCACAATGGGAGACAATCTCCACATCCACATTGTTTGTGCATGGACTTTGATGTTGTGCGTGTGTGTGTCACAGACGTCCATGTCTGTCCTGCTGAGGCAACAGGGACCACTACCTGTGGGGGTCATGGTTGTTTAGCTGTGGTGTATTCATGATGCACCATGTCATGCCAGTGTCCATGTGGCAATACAGGGTCCCTGGGAATCTACCTGTCGATGAGCTGTGATGCCTGGGGCACATCTGTCCTCACATGTCACTGTGGTGTGTGTTTTGAATGTGACAGCAGTACATGGGTCCTGTGACACAGCCTAATGATATCCCATAGCACAACCTGGGACTTGTTGAGGACACATGTTGAACTGTGATGTTAGATGTTAGCCATGTAGGTGCCATACATGTCCTTATGGAACAGCACACGAATCATGTACTTGTGTCTTGTAATGATGTATCATGTGATATTGAGTCTGGTCTATGCCACATATGTGGGGTGACTGACAATCTTTCTTTCTTCACCTATGCATTGCAGGGCACCAGCTATCCATCGGCCATTCCCTGACCTTGCAACAATGGTTGAACGGGACTGCATCAGACGGTACCGCTTCACCAGGCCACTGATTGAGGAATTGACGGTGCGGTTGGCCCCACATTTGCAACCTGGCCGGACATACCCTACAGCGCTGACCCCCAAGGTGAAGGTGATGGCAGCCCTACACTTCTTTGCCACCGGTACCTTTCAACACACTGTGGCATCTGCTGGTGGGATGTCACAGACCATGTTCAGCCGTGTGCTACGCAATGTTTTGGAGGCAATGTTGAGATACCTGAACCAGTACATCTATTTCCCTAAACGTCAACAACTCACTGACGTGAAGAGTGACTTCTATGCCCTGGGGAGAATGCCGCATGTCATTGGCTCCATTGATGGGACACATGTGGCTTTGGTACCACCACAGGCCCAAGAGCAGGCATACTGGAACCGCAAACACTACCATTCGGTCAATGCACTGGTGGTATGTCTTGCAGATATGAGCATCTCACACGTCTGTGCCCGTTTCCCCGGTTCTGCACACGATGCCTACGTGATGAGGAGTAGTCGCATCCCGAGGATGATGTCACAGATGCAGAACCAGCGTGCCTGGCTTGTTGGTGTGTACTGACTTTGTACCATTGTGTGTGTTCTGCAATGTAGTGTTCCACCCTCTTTTCCAACTCAGCTAATGTGCAATTGTCTGTATGTAGGTGACTCCGGATACCCCAACATGCCGTGGTTGCTGACGCCCCTCAGGAACCCTGTGACACCAGCCCAGATGCGCTACAATGAGGCACATGGTCGGACCAGGAGAGTGATTGAGCGGACATTTGGTCTCCTGAAGAGCCGCTTCCGCTGCCTAGATAAGACAGGAGGGGCCCTCCCATATGCCCCAGCAAAGGTGTGTAAGATTGTCATCGTCTGCTGCATGCTACACAACCTGGCAGTGCGGAAGGAGTTGCCTCTCATCCTGGATGACGATGACCAACATCCGCCACCTGTGGAGGATCCTGGGCTGGACCACGATGCCAGTGATGATGATGATGAGGGTGATGTCCGCACACAGCTCATCACCAACTTCCATCAGCTGAATGTGAGTATCCAGGGATGTTATGTCAATGATGTGAGTTTGCATGATATGTGTTGGTGGTGCTCTGGTGCTGTTTGAGTGTGTCCATGTGCTACTTGACTGTATGCGTGCAGCGATGTGTCCTTACAGGTAGTCTGTACTCCACAACAGTGTTGACATGCTAACTTGGTTCTGGGTGGGTATCTTGTGACATGTATTGGGCATGAGTATTGCAGTTCTGTCCTGTTCTTCAGTGCTTTTGACTGTGTGTCATTTCTGTCCTTCACAGGGTACTTTCAGAGTTGTTTGTTCAACTGTGATCCCCCGACACCGTGAATCAACTTCCAGGGTGGTAGCTGTCGTTTCCCTACAGGTGATGTGCGCCACACCCATGGACTTCCTTTCTTCTACACTTGTTGACTGTGTGCCCACTGCCAGGTGGGATTACCTTGCATCTGTAGTGGTTACAACATGTTGCAAATGTGTAATAAACCTGTGCTGCACTTTGTGATGTGCGTTGTCTGTGGTCACACATCTGACTGACATTTGCTTACTGCACCAGTGGGCTAGTTAACACAGACTGTGAATAGGTGTTGGGTCTGTGCAATGCAACGTATTTCCTGGCAACATCAGTGTAGGCGATGAGTCAGATGGCCCTGGTGTGTATGTGTTGTGTAGCCCTGGTGGTGTGTCTCCCTCATATGTGTCACGTCGCCATGACTCACATGCCGGTGTTGTACTTGCTGTAGCAGTTAGCATGCACAGTGTCATTTCACAGATCATCATCGCCACTTCAGAAACAACGTTGGAATCACAACAGAGGCAAGTATGGTGTATTAGTGAGTTTATTGACATACATGTGTGAGTATAGTGCACAGGATGGTGGGTGCTGTACATTGTGATTGTAATCCAAAGTTCCTAGATGATTTGGAAGTCCTGATAGCAGTAATGTCCTGAGTAAAGTCCACAGTCATCTGATACATTGGTCCAACTTGAGCTCCCCATGTCATGTGGGAGAGTTGTGTTGCATTCGACAGGGTGAAGAGTTTGCGCACAAAGGTGATTTTCCAGAACAGGTGTTGGCTTCCTGGGGGTTGTGCATGGCCATCAGCCTCTCAGTTGTCCTTCCTCGGACGACCCCTCTTCTTTGGGGGGGACCCTCAAGTGCAGGCTGCTGCGGTGCAGGGGACTCTCCGCCAGAGTCATCCTCCCTCCCTGTGGCAGTTGCAGTTGTTGCAGCCCCAGATGTTGTGGGCACACAGGGAGGTGTTGACATGTTGGTGCAAATCTGGCGGAGGCATTGTAATATGTCCCTATGCACCGCCGTCTGTTCTTGCAATGTGTCCCACTTGGACTCCATGCGGGACATGTGTAAGTCCAAGCGGGCATGATGGGCAGCCTGCTGCTGTTGAATGTCCCTGAGGATCCCCACTACCTGGCTGAACTCTCCGGTGCTAGCCTGGTACGCATCAGCTATGCGTACCAGTTGTGGGTCATCATGCAGTCCAGACCCCTCTGCAAGCAGCGACCTATGTCTACCACCCCTCCCACCACCCCTGGCGACACGTGAAGGACCTGCGGTGGCACGCACAGGTGACCCTGGGCCCCCTTGGGGGTTGTTGCTGGTGTTGGTGTCCGTAGCTCCACGTTGGGCCGGGGTCCGTGTGCTGGTGGTGGTGGTGGTCCTTGGTCTGTCCGTGTCGGCAGGGGTGGTCTGTGTGTTGGCAGTTGTTGGAGGGGTGGGTGCAGGGGGTGCAGCTGGTGGTCCTGCTGGTGCTGCATGATGACTCACTGCGGAGGTGCCAGGTAGGTCTTCGTCATCCGAGGTGGGCAGAGGCTGTTCCACACCAGTGAGCTCAGTGTCCCCCGGAGCCTGGGACAGGGACTCCTCAGCGTCTGCTGCTGTGTCCCCATCATCACCTGTATTTGGAAGAGACACACAATGTATGTAATGTTTCTACAGGCATCAATGGTTCAAACACCTGACAGTTGTGACTGTACCTCTGGATGCGGGCCTGTACATTGCATTGTCCTAAGTTGTCACAGTCAGCTGTTGATATTGGTGTAGCGCATTGTCCTGACAACATGAGGCATTTCAATGTGAATGTTGAGGTGTGTGCATGGCCAGCATTGGTGGTATTTGGTTGACATCCGGACATCCTTCTCCCTCCAGCCCAGTTATCCCACCATGAAGCATGCCACCCTTGCAGTGGGTGCAGGTTGACTCTCAGGATGTCAGTCAGTGGTGTCCTGCTGTTGGTTGGTGGCCAGTTCCCATCAGGGCATTGTGCTCCCCACAACAGAGCACCAGTGTCAGACATCTTTGATGGGGCTTTCCACTCTCTGTGAGGTGTGCATGCTTCAGTGTGAGCTTGCTGGGCCATGTGGGTGGGGGATGTTGAGCTGTGACTACCACTCCCATCATGCTATTGCCTCCACCCCCTTCCCAGCATGCCCATACTTCCTTCCTTTTGAGTGTACTTCACTGTGTGTGGGTGTGACAGCAATGGCAAGATGGCTGACAGTGGTGTCCTGCTGTTGGTTGGTGGCCAGTTCCCAGCATGGCCTTGTGCTCCCCACAACAGAGCACCAGTGTCAGACATCTTTGATGGGGCTTTCCACTCTCTGTGAGGTGTGCATGCTTCAGTGTGAGCTTGCCGGGCCATGTGGGTGGGGGATGTTGAGCTGTGACTACCACTCCCATCATGCTATTGCCTCCACCCCCTTCCCAGCATGCCCATACTTCCTTCCTTTTGAGTGGACTTCACTGTGTGTGAGTGTGACAGCAATGGCAAGATGGCTGACAGTGGTGTCCTGTTGTTTGTTGGTGCCCAGTTCCTAACAGGGCATTGTGCTCCCCACAACAGAGCACCAGTGTCAGACATCTTTGATGGGGCTTTCCACTCTCTGTGAGGTGTGCATGCTTCAGTGTGAGCTTGCTGGGCCATGTGGGTGGGGGATGTTGAGCTGTGACTACCACTCCCATCATGCTATTGCCTCCACCCCCTTCCCAGCATGCCCATACTTCCTTCCTTTTCAGTGGACTTCACTGTGTGTGAGCGTGACAGCAATGCCAAGATGGCTGACAGTGGTGTCCTGTTGTTTGTTGGTGCCCAGTTCCTAACAGGGCATTGTGCTCCCCACAACAGAGCACCAGTGTCAGACATCTTTGATGGGGCTTTCCACTCTCTGTGAGGTGTGCATGCTTCAGTGTGAGCTTGCTGGGCCATGTGGGTGGGGGATGTTGAGCTGTGACTACCACTCCCATCATGCTATTGCCTCCACCCCCTTCCCAGCATGCCCATACTTCCTTCCTTTTGAGTGTACTTCACTGTGTGTGGGTGTGACAGCAATGGCAAGATGGCTGACAGTGGTGTCCTGCTGTTGGTTGGTGGCCAGTTCCCAGCATGGCCTTGTGCTCCCCACAGCAGAGCACCAGTGTCAGACATCTTTGATGGGGCTTTCCACTCTCTGTGAGGTGTGCATGCTTCAGTGTGAGCTTGCCGGGCCATGTGGGTGGGGGATGTTGAGCTGTGACTACCACTCCCATCATGCTATTGCCTCCACCCCCTTCCCAGCTTGCCCATACTTCCTTCCTTCTGACTCTGCTTCCCTGTGGGGTAGTGTGCCTGTGCTGACAGGATGGCTGACAGTGTTGTCCTGGCGTTTGTTTGGCTACAAGTCCCATGTGTGTCACTGTGCTTCCCACAGCAAGACCCAGGGTGGTGGTTCTTTGTGGGATAATTAATTTTAGTGTGAGGCAATGCATTTTCCCAGGTGAGTTGTGTGTAGTTTGTGTTAGGGGGGGGTGTGGGAAGAGCTGCTGGTAACTATGGTCATAGCTGTCAGTCCTCCTTCCCACCCAGCCAGTTTTCCCACCATGGAACGTGCTTCCATTGCAGGGAGTGCAAGTTGTCTTTCAGGATGTCAGTCAGTGGTGTCCTGCTGTTTGTTGGTGCCCAGTTCCCAGCAGGGCCTTGTGCTCCCCACAGCAGTAGCCAGTGTCAGCCATCTTGTTAGTTGTTTTCCACTCCCTGTGATGTGAGCATGGTTCAGAGTGGTGTTGATGGGCGTATTGTGATGGTGGGCAATATCTGTGACTACAACTCCCATGATGCTATTGGCTACACTGACTTGACCAGCATACACAGGATTCCTTCCTTTCTGTGGGATTCCCTGTGTGGTGGTGTTGTAGTGGTGGCTACATATCTGACAGTGTTTGTTGGTTAGATTTGTGCCACTGCCTAGCTTTATTTGTTGTAGGGTTTGTACATGTCATGACACAGTTACATATCACTATGAGATGGCATGTATTGTGTTTATCTGACTGACATACACATCTTGGGATGATTCTGGTTTTGTTGCTGTGGATTTGCTAAGGGTGCATGGTTTGCCTATCCCCTTGACAGTGATGTGTGTGTATTGTCACACAATATTGGGTATATTGGTTGTGTACTCACCAGGCTCTGGGATGTTTTCTAGTCCATATACGCTCACTGGTGGTAGGATGGCCCGCACCTTCTCCTCCCAGGGCCTGAGGTATAGTGGTTTGGCAGGAGGGCCACTGCCGGTGTGTTGGCTCAAGATGTAATCCTTCTTCAGTAGGTCCCTGACCCTCCTGCGCACATCATACCACCTGTTCTGGATGTCTTCCTTTGTGCGCAAACATGGTGATTGTGCGTTCACCCTGTCGATGATCCTCTCCCACATCTTGGTTTTCTGCGACATGGGTGTCTGTTGGACCAGTGTACCAAACAGCTGTGGCTCTACCCTGAGGATCTCATCTACCAGGACTTCCAATTCACTGTCTAGGAACTTTGGATTCTTCTTGGGGGGCATGGTGATGGGTGGTGGTGGTGAGTGATGTGTGTGTTGGTGTGCAAGTGAGGGTGTGTGAGTGTGTGTTTTGCTGGGTGTATGTGAGGGTGCTATTTGTTGAGGTGCTGATGGTGTGTGGCTTGTGTGATGGATGAGCTGTGAGTGTGTGTGTGGTTGCTGTCTGTTGGTGTTCTGTGCTGGCAGGTAATTTGAATTTGCAAAGGATCATGGTAGGGATTTGTGTCCTTTATATGGGTGGAGTTGTGGGTGTGTCTTTGTTCCCTGTTTCCCCCCAGTATTTATTGGCTTTGTAATTGCTTGTTTGGCCTTTTTTTTGTGTTTTTACCTTTGTACTTTTTGTGCATGTAGGAGACGTTCTTCTGACCGAGTCGGACCCTGCAGTTGTCTCGTGCGGGCTTCTCCGAGTCGTTCACGCTGTGTTTGTGCTGTTTTATGTGCTGCGTACGCGTCGGTCGCGGTGTATTGGGTTGCTTCGGCTCGCTGTTTTGTATGCGTGTCGGTCGTACGGCTTGAGCTCCGTGCGACTCGGTCGTGTTTTCCACGCGATGCATCGTACTGCGCGGCTCGGAGTTCGCGGGTACGTTTCGTTCGGGTTCCTTCCTGGTGCGTGTCGGTCGGTTCGATTCGCGCGGTTTTCCGGCCGGATAGCTTTTTTCCGCGCGGTTCGGTCGTTCGTATTGTGTTCCGTACGAGTCGGTCGGATTTTGCACGCATTTCATCGTACTTTGCGTGTCGGGCTGCACCGGTACGTGTCGGTCGGATAAAATTCCAGATCCGAGTCGGTCGGTACGTTTTCCGGCCCGAATCGGAATCGGCCCCTTAGTTTGGGAGTATCCTCGGCGGCAGAGGTATTCCAGGACGCCATCAGAGAGGCCCTATCAGGATTGATAGGAGTCATAAATGTCAGCGATGATGTGTTGATTTTCTCCCAGACGTTGGAGGAACACCATGTGCATTTAAGGGTGACCCTGCAAAGACTGGTAGAACAAGGGCTAACTTTACACAGAGACAAGTGAGCGCTCTACACCAATGAAGTGGAGTTCTTCGGATACAAGTGTTCCAAGGAGGGCCTACAGGTGGATCCTGCAAAGGTCTAGGCCATAAGAGCGGCCGTCATTCCCCAGAACCCGACAGAGATGCGAAGCTTCCTGGGGATGGCAAATTATTGCGGACGATTTATCCCCCATCTCACAACAATCTTGGAGCCTCTAAGGCAGAGGTCTTCAATCTGTGGGGCGCGACCCCCATGGGGGTCGTAGAGTCATGGGAAGGGGGTCGCGCATTGCCGGGCCTCACTTCTGCCTGGACTCTGGAAAAACAAAAGTCCCCAGACAGTTTATTATGAAATTAAAATACTAAGAGCTGCAATGCCATTCAGGGAGTGTTTTCTTGTGATGTGAAACCGGAGCTGATCAGACAGCTAAACAAGGTTTCCTTCCAGGATGTTAATCTGAAAACGTAAAGGGCAATTTGCAGCTGTAAAGAATGCTTGGGAGCCGGTACTGGCTTTCATTGATCAAATCACTGAAAGCTTTGTGATGAGCTGTGAAGTGCGCGCTTCTAATTGTAAATATATTTACATAGCGATTACTATCCCGGAGGAGGTGTTGAAGGCCAGTAAGGAGCAAGAAAAACAAGCATTTGCAATGCAATAGGTCTCGCAATTACGCTGAAGTTTGAGCTATTGGCATTGTAAATAACAATGCCTTTTATTTATGTTTTGGTTTTTAAAACTTAAATAAAAGACATTGTCATTTACAATCCAATAGCTTAAACTCGCTTAAATGCGAGACCTATTACATTGCAAATCTATTGTAAATCATTGTGGCCAGTTTATTCTCAAGCACATTTCTGTCAAGGAATTTTCCTCAAGTATATTACTTACCAACTGTAGCAGTTCTTCGAGTTTGAAATACCACATAATTAAAATAAATAAATGTACTCCCAGTATTTCTGAAATCTGGGTGGGCGGCCAGAGCTTTGGGTGTTTTGAAGTCTGCTGTCTAGGCTTAGGAAAGAGATGCCTGGTGTCTTGCATGTCCTCCAGTGCGTCACCCATCTGTACTGCTCAACGTGGAGCATAGCGTCGTGTCAGACGTCACACATGGGGCGGAGCACAACCATATGTGTCAGTAGCAGGGATGCCTGGCAGTGAAGTTGTGCTCCGAGCTAGTGCAACACTAAGGCCAGGGCCACTGGAATTATGTGATTATGCGGCTGCAGCGATTTTCATATAATTATACTTTTGCCACATAATCCATCATCATCTGCATAATATGCAGATTTTAACATAAAATAGTTTTGAGCTCAAACGGTTCAAAAGTTATTAAAAATAAAGCAACAGGTGTTGCTGCGCAGTGGAAGATCCTTTGTAAAGGTTGACTGGTCATAATTCTGTAACGTATTGCTGTGTTTGGGTGTTAAAGTGGTGCTAATGAGTTGCAACTAATGCCCAGACAGTGTTAACAGGTTTAGAAATGTCAAAATAATGAAGTGATACTTTCCCAAAATGTGCTGCATAATTTGCCTCTGCTTGCCACATATTTATCCAACCCTGCTGCATAATTTGGGCCTGCCCTGCTTCATAATTCCAGTGGCCCTGACTAAGGCCACTGAAAATAGCTGCCTTACAGCCTGCATAAACAAATTACCCCAAAAGGGGGCCATATAACAATAGTGTCCTCAAAAACCCTTGTTAGGGAAAAATGAGCACTCAAACGGGAAAATGTAATTTTGCGTATAGCTCAACCGGTTCACTAGTTACTAAAAATCAGCGACACGTGTTGCTGCACACTAAGGGCCCTTGGCAAAGGGGGACTGGTCACCGTTTTGTTGCTTATTGCTATATTTGGGTGTTAAACTGGTATTTATAAGGTGCAATCATAGATTGACCGTCTCTCTGGAGAAAAACAAACACACTCATCACTTTAGTTCAGAAAGGTATTATCATCCAAATAAGTTTTGCCAAAATATGTTTTATTTCTGAAAAAGTACCATTGTGAATTTTTGGGTAATTCTTTTTGAACTGTGTAATAAGCCTCTGATACCAATCCACAGTCACCCACAAACTTTTGGTTTGCTAAACACTGTTTAATATTATTTCCCCACCATAAAAATGATTTGCTGTGGGAATTGGGGACGTTTATGGTTGTCGAGGATGAGGAGTACCAGGTTCCAGAAATATTTGTCAGGAGGGGGTCCTTACGCCTACAAAATTTTGACAGGGGGGGTCTCGGCATCAAAAAGTTTGAAGACCTCTGCTCTAAGGGCTCTCATGAAAAAGAACACCAAGTGGCTATGGTCAAGTGCCGCACCAAAAGTGTTCCAGGAGGTGAAGGGGGAACTACTGCAGGGAGCTACTGTAGCGTATTTCAGCCGAGGGTGCCCCACAGAGCTAATTGTGGACACCAGTCCCGTGGGACTAGGAGCTGTGCTCCTTCAACAAGATGTTCAAAAGGAATGGGTACCCATTGTCTATGCAAGCAAGGCGTTATCAGCAGTCGAGACCAGATATGCACACATTGAAAGGGAAGCACTGGCCATGAGGTGGGTGTGACAACACTTCGGCCTCTGCTGGCACAAGTTCTGAGTGGTCACTGATCACAAGCTGCTGATGCCGCTGTTCGGTGCAACAGCAAGAAATGGTCCCCCGCAAATTGAAAGATGGGCAGTACAACTTCAGCACTATGATTTTGAAGTGATCTACCGCCCAGGAATCAATAACCCGGCGGACTACCTGTCGCGCCACCCCATGGCAGCGGACCTCCGGAGTTAGCAAGAGGTTGATCGAGGGGCGGAAGGATTCGGGAAATTGATCACAGAGTCAGAAGGCCCAAGAGCACTGTCTATGGCAGAGATAGTGGAGGCCACCAAAGACAATGACTGTCTGAGAGCGATTAAAGAAGCCTTGCAGGAGCATCGGTGGAAGAATTTCTTAGATGGTGTGGGGAGGTTGACTGATGAGGAAAAGGATGCTAGAACAAGCCTCTGAAAGTGCCGGGACGAGCTCAGTGAAAGCGAGGAAGGACTCGTGCTGTGTGGTAAACAAATCGTAATACCCCAGAATTTATGGAGGAGGACGGCAGAACTGGCGCATCAGGGTCACCAGGGTCTAGCCAAAAATAAAGCAAGGTTACGGGCCAAGGTGTGGTTTCCTGGTGTAGACCGAATGATTGAAGAGCTGGTGAGAGGATGCCATTCCTGTCTAATTACCGGAGGTGAGCCGCTAGTCCGATCAATAATCACTGAAGCTCCCAGCACCGAAACATGGTCATCCGTAAGCATGGATTTTTTGAGTTTACATCATGGACGCCTGACACTCATCATGATTGACAGTCACTCCAAGTTTCCTGCAGTGGAAATAGTGCGATCAACGGCCTTTGAGTGCATCAAGCCAGTGCTGGAGAAAATCTTCACCCTGCTAGGACTGCCAGATGAGATCCGGACGGATAAGGGCCCACCATTTTACAGTCAGGAGTTCAGAGATTACCTTCACCATCTAAATGTCCAACATCAGCAAGTGACTCCCCAGTGGCCTCAAGCCAATGGGGAGGTTGAAAGGTTCATGCAAACCCTTATTAAAGCCTTATGAATTGGAGTTGATCAACAGGTCGAAATGGAAGGGTGTCTACATCAATTCCTGAGAGCATATAGACAAACCCCACACAGCACCACTGGTTGTTCGCCTAGTGAACTGATGATGAAGAGGGCAGTGAGAGATGTAGTTTCCGTGAGTGATAAGTGGACACCAGGAGTGTTAAATGGTGCGGCGGCTCAGGCGAAGAGACAATGGAATGACAAGGCCAGCCAGAACAGGAGGGCTCGCGAGTTAGAGATCCGTACAGGAGACTGTGTAATAGTTAAGGACAGGCACCCGGGATGGAAGTTTAGAACACCATTTGAGAGAGAGCCCTGGGAAGTGGTAGAAGTGAAAGGAACTATGATCACTGTCAAAAGAGGAGAGCGGTTGCTAACAAGGAATGCGTCCTGTTTAAGAAAATCACACCGCCGTTGGACTTTGACCGGGGCGACGGTGTACTGACATGTCCAAAGGAACATCATCTAGAAAATGAAAAAGAGGAGGTGTCCAGTCAGGGGGAAGGGAGTGTGAATGTGGAACCCAACGAAACACTGGTTGAGAATTCTCCCCATCACACCATCAGTGTGCCTCGAACTGAAAAGAGTATGGCATCTCAGTGAGGGTACCCCTATCAGTTGCGAGTGAATACCAGGCCTCGCCAAAGTCTGAAAGACTTTGTTTCCTAAAGAAAATGACAACCCTATGAACATTATGTTTCGGTGCATCATGTACTTAATGGTGTCGTTTTGTTTTTATTATTAAAGGTTATGAGGGATGTAGTGAGCCACTCGGCCACTGCAATACTTTGTGTCACATTACAGGCTCCAAGCCGGGCTCGGTCCAGAGGTAATAAATAAAAGTGCAACCAGTGCTCGTGGTTGATTGCATGAAACTAAGAGTGTGCATCTTGTCATCTGTTTACTGCCGTCCAGTAAGGCCTTAGAATAACAAGTGCGCCTATATCCCCAGGGGCACTTTACAGAGGGGGCCTGTGCACTCCCTCCAATTTTTTACATAAACTCTGCATGCCCCCGGGACCTGGCCCACCCATGGGCTAAAATTATAATAAGTACGGGTGATCGTGTTTTTTAAAAAATTTGCGGCGATATTCGCAAATGTTCACGAATTTCGCTGTGAATTCCCCCCAATTTTTTTTTGCCCTGGGGGGGTCCCAGTGGGACCCCAGGACCAAGGCTAGGGGGTTAGGGTATTCGTACTCTGCCCCCTTTTATTTATTTTGTGGGGTTTGTTTGGGGACTCGGCTGAAGATGAGTCCCAAAATGGCTGCCAACATTTCCTGGTTGAAGTGTTGGCAGCCAATCAGGGCTCTGCAGATCACTACACAAGCTCATCATTATTCATGAAGGCTTCGCGACCGTAGACATATAAATTTGGATGTCCTTTAATATCTCCAAAACTACTGAACCGATTTACACCAAATAATGAAAAGTGTGCTTTCTGGACCAAAAGCCACCTTTTTGCCAAATTGGAGTAATTCTGTTCAGAGGTTCGGGCTGTAGTCGTGTCTAAAATCCCTATGGGAATTAACATGGAAAATATACTTTTTTGACCCCCCTTTTTCAGCTCCCACTGGGTATACATACATACATACATATACCCAGTACAAGCAAGGTAAATGGGGCCCTGTACCTCTAATTGGTTGTTGAAACAAAACAGTAATAAAGGTTCAGTGGTGTCCTCAGGACCCCGGTACCGCTGCACGATTGATAGCTACGCCCCTGGATGTCATCCTCTTGGGCACTGTGCCCAGTTGTGCCATTCCTCAGTTAAATACATGCTTGAACCATTAATACTACAGAGATATTCTGGAGAGCAGGTAGTTCAATAGCATTTTAGAGTCAGGGGTCAATGCATACAAGGGATCTGGCTTTGTTTATTTCATCTGAATTCTACTTGGTAAATTGCACCCTAGATGACCGCTGCTAGCTCCTGGTTGGTTGAAGGTGTATGTGAGTGAGCCGCTTCTGCACATATCTTAGCCCTTGTTCCTGACACAAGACTGACTCTACCCGTCACAGCTGGCCTTTGCTAAGATAGCGTCCTGGGTGTGGGCAGAGAAACATTTGTTGTCCTTGTTGATGGTAGTGAATTAAATGGGGCAGCAGGGGGTCCCTTTTGTGTTTACTGGTCAGTACCTGGATGAGCAGAGACTGGCCCTTGAACCAGTGGCGGCTCCTTCACTAAGGCGGAGGAGCGTCGCTCCACTGCTATTTTAGCAGTGCAAAAAATAAAAATAAAATGATAATAACAGGACATTATTATCCTTTTGTTTTTCCATGCGGGAGTCGGAGAGGGGTTTGCACTCCTCTAAGTGCACATGACGGTTTGACCGGCCCTCTAGGGCCGGCCAAACCGTCATGCACACTTGGCATGTTCTGCATTGGGCTGTGTTGCACAGCCCCGTTGAGAACATGCCCAGGCTCCCAGGCACTGCCTGAGTGTCCAAACGGGATGCTCAGACCAATCACGACACTGCTCCTGCAGCGTTGTGATTGGCTGGGAGAGTCCAGAAGCCTGTGTGCTTCTGGTGCTTCCAGCAGAACTTCCTTCCAGAATGGAGGAGAGTCGTGCGGCGGCGGGAGAGTTGGGGCGGCGGAGAAGGTAAGTTTATTTATTTTTTTAATCCATCCACCCCCCGCTCACCACCCCCATTCCAAGGCAGCCGCCACTGAACTACACTCTGGTCTGAAGCATGAATTAATCTGACAGGTTTGGGCCCATGACTGCGGATCCCATGCAAACCAAAGAAGATATGCTGAGTTTTGTTAATTGAGTAGTGTTTTCAGTAGAACGAACATTTGCACAAAAGTATTGGCGCTTGCAATTATTATAGTGATTATTCCAAAGATATGATGCTGTGCGCACGCAACCAGTAGGGAAAATGGATCATATATTGATAGGCTGTCCTGTTTTAGGCTTAAACCTATAATAACTGATAAAACCCCACCGAAAGGGAAATAGCCCTCACCAGTGTAAACATATAAACACTGAAAAAACACCTGCACAGCCACAAACTAAATGCCATTCTAAGAAAGAAAAAGGGGAGAGACAGAGTCATTTTTATTTCTTCTGAAGGGGCCAATACAATGTAACTTTGTTATACAAGGGTGCAGCCAGAAAGACTGGGCTAACATTATTCTGCTTGAGTTTTGTTGTTTCTGGATGTCGCTAAAATATTGTTTCTTCTTCCTTTTGCTTTTTTCAGTTTTGTGGTCTTTGGTCTTAAGATGCAGGATTTAGAAGCATGTTTTCGGCCTTCGTTAATTATTTTTGAACCTGTAGCGAATCAGTAAATTTCAAAATCATATTTGATATTTTGGCTACGTTTGATTCTTTCACTGATAGGTAAAATGGCTGGTTTCATAAGAATCTTTCCCAATATGTACCATTACATTTACCCACAGAGAATGGGTAAAAACCCTTGATACATCAGCCCCCTTTTCTAGTGAGTCAGCATTAATAGTAGGTAAACTGCCAAACACCCCAAGCTTTAAACATTCAATGCAAGGTGTAGTGACAGGTATATGTGAAAAGAGTGCTGTCACCAAGCATCTGGGATAGTGGTGAAAACATGACACCAGACTTTTGGAAAACATGGAACGTAGTGTCACTTGGAATGCTGCTGCAAAAAGTTCTTACCAAGTTCGACAAAGATTGGAGTGATATTGTTTGTATTTGCAGTGAGTCAGCTATGTATATGAAAAAGTTGTGTGATGACCTGTTAAAATCGATACCTGAGCTAAAGTGCTTCCCTGTAAGAGCCACTTGTTAGATAGTATGCTGAAAGCATCTTTACAATCTTCAAAGTTAATGAAGAATGCTATTGACTTTTTAATCCATTCTGGTGCACTGTTTTGTTATGCGCAGGAACTAAAACACAAATATTTCTCATTTTGTGCTTTGTGTGGCATCAAAGAAATAGTCATCCAAACTGTGTCACTTTGCTCATGGTTCTCAGTCCTAGAGGCTATGAACGCTATATTATCCATGTGGTAACCGTTTACAGAATTTCTGCTGAGTGATGATACCAAAGGCAAGAAATGAGAGGCTCTTTGGTCGCATATTGATAGTGATGTGAAAAAAGTACACTCTACTGCATTCTTAGATTTTTACAGGAAACCATGACTGCTGTAGTGGACATAAAATAACGAGTCTAAAAACACCCTTGTCTACCAAGTGTTCAGCACAATTGGAGTAGACGTGAAACATCTCCTTGAGAGTAGGCTGGGCAACACTTTTAGTGACTTTGGCACTGCAACATGTTCCATGTTAGAGTTCTTGCCACTTGGTAAGCAAAGAAATGGTGAGGAGCTATTCGGGAACTTTTATTTTACAATGTATCAGAAATGGCTTGCAATGATGCATAGAAATGTCCCTTCACCAACCATGGCATTTGAAATCAATGAAGCGTCACTGTGGTACTCTGCACAAGTTCCAAATCCCTTCCATAAATGGGAATATTCTCTGGAGTTTAATAACTGCTGCTTCATTTTTGACTGCTTCAATAACTCTGAGGGCATATATGCCCAGTTCAACGCATATGTTGCAGAACCTGTTGCAGAGAATCGCAATATTCAGGTGCACCAGTACTGGCATGGAAAGCTATGTTGGTGGCCAGAGTTAGCAAATTGGGTAGTGGCTGTTTTGGTGTTGCCTGTCTCAAGTGCCAATGTTGAGAGGGCCTTTTCACAGATAAAAGTTTATCAAAAACTCACTGAAGAAATATTGTAAGGTGTACTACAATAAGTTTGATTTCTAAAAATGTATTTGGACCTCTAATACACTGTATGCACACTATGTATATGCCATGCACTATAAGTGCAGAAAGCAAGCAATAATAAAAGCAAAACTTTCATAAATACCAGAAAAACACTGTTTTTGTTGTTTTTAATTGAGCGAAAATGTGTAACCACTGATAACCACTGTATTTTTAAGGTATTGAAATCACTTGAAAACACTGAAAAAAACCAACCAGAATTTACCAAAAATAGATCCTGAAAACAGGAAAGCCTATATACTGAGGATCTATTACAAGAAAGGCAGTGTAATGCCACAGATGTGAGCACTGCTTTGCGGCGAGGGAATGGAAGTCAGAATTATATCATACCTTCGTTCCTGAAAGGGTCTCATAAATGCATAATGGAGGAGGTGTTTCCAAGAAATTTCACATATAAAATAAATATGGCCCATTTTAATGTATTTCTCATCAAGTATTTTATCAAAACCTAATGCATTTAAGGGACAATCAAAATGGCGGCAATAGCGTGCTGTTGCATCAGAGGCCGGGTTCGTGTCACGCCTTGAACCACTGGTGAGGGGAACGTGCGGTTCGGAGGCAGTTTATTTCTACTTGTTGAGGCGTCGGTGGTGTGACGGGCGCAGAATGGATTGCAGGCAGTGTGTCACACGACTCAGTGTTTGTTGTCTTAAGGATTTTTGGAGCCCTGGGAAAGACACAGTTTGGGGCCCTCTGTTTAGAATAATTATGACTCTTATTTCCTATTTGTGCTAACTGAAGCTAGTGTAATGCACAGTGGCGGCTCCTCCGCTAAGGCGAAGGAGCGTCGCCCCACTGCTATTTTAGCAGCGCAAAAAAGAAAAAGAAAATGATAATAACAGGACGTTATTATCATTTTATGTTTCTATGTGGGAGTCGGGCGGCCAGGGACATTTTAAGGATTTTGGAGGCCCTGGGCCAATTTAATTCTGGGGGCCCCTGTTCGGAACAGCTTTGATTTTATGATACAGTTTCAGCTCCTTCATGCCCTCTTGGGTCAGATTCTAAATGTGTGTATATCTGATATTCAGGGATATTAATGTGTGTTTTCAGTATTGTAACAGCAGCAGGTCACTGATGTTACTGCAAATAATCTCTGTCACAACCTCCCATTTCTCATATGTGAGGTCCTGTTTTGATCTAAAATAAACTTTTTATATGGATGTTGCATGAAACATAAACACATTTTGTCTGCAAAATGTCTGCAATAGACTCTTGCACATTAAAAAAACGATAAAAAAATGCAATTTACAACACTCTGTTTAAAAATTATTCAAGGTCATCAGGTCAAAACTCTCTACAGAACATAGCTGGCTCTATGAGGGGCCCCATGAAAGGCTGGGGCCCTGGGCCAGAGCCCACTTTGCCCATGCCTTAAAACATCTCTGCGGGCGGGGCGGGGCTGGGCTCTGACGCCAGAGCAGGGGAGTGGTTTGCACTCCTCTAAGTGCACACAACGGTTTGGCCGGCCCTATAGGGCCAGCCAAACCGTCATGCACACTTGGCATATTCTCCATGGGGCTGTGTTGCACAGCCCCATGGAGAACATGCCCAGGCACTACCTGAGTGTCCAAACAGGACGCTCAGACCAATCAAGATGCTGCTTGAGCAGCGTCGTGATTGGCTGGTAGAGTCCTGAAGCCTGGGTGTTTCCAGCAGACCTTCCTTCCAGGACAGAGGAGAGACGTGCGGCGGCGGGAGAGGCGGCGCAGCGGACATGGTCGTTTTTTTTTTTAATCCATTGCCCCCCCACCACCCCCATTCTGAGGCAGGTGCCAATGCCCTGAATACAAACATCCCTGTACCTCCCCCAGCTCACCTAAATCAATGTAGCTCAGCTGCCTCACGCAGATGATGGTTTTGATGTGTGCCAGCAGGGGTCAGAGGGTGAAGGGAGGGCAAGAAAGGGGGCTAAAGGGGTGTTAAAAACATCACCTGCAGTATGATAATGAGGGACTAAAACCACTTTAAACTGGCAAATCAGACGGAAATGAACAGGCAGGGACAAGGAAATGGCTGGAGCAAGATGAGAACGGCGCAGTAGCGTCTTGGGCCTTAGGCCCACATGCTATGCAAATGACCACACTAACACATTGTAGTTGGGTACTGGAACTGGCCCGGGGCACGTGCATCCGGCCCCTTTTATTTGCAGGGTCACCTGACTGGTGACACCTGTGATGGGTGGGTGTTCAGAGTGGGTACAACAAGAAGCTGAGCACTAGAACGTGTCCAGCAGGACACTACATCCCTCCCAAACTTTAATGGAAAAGAAACAAACAAAAGTCCAACCTTTGAAGAAAACAAACAACAATACACAGCACCAATGAGTCTCTTCAGGCCATCTGCTGGGCGGTGCTGGAGCTCTGGACCACACGGTCAGGAAACTTTGGTCCACCTCTGCGATGAAGTTCAGACCGGCCTGGTCTCGCAGTCTTGGAGTCTATTTAAACAGTTCAAATAGCGGTGCATCTGGAGTGGTGGTGAAGTCCACTTTGGAGATTTTCTTGCAGGCGCTCAGGTTCCGGTGGACGGCAAACTTGCAAATACTGCGGATGACCTTGGTGAATGATGGCCTTCCTTGGAGGCGATGATGCTTTCCATGTCCCGCTGGCCGAGCAGCTTCAGACTTGCCCCCCCTGCCTGGACTCCCCCCTCACAGGAGTTTTCTGGAGGGCCTTCCTGCCGGGCTGCCATGGGACCGTGTGGGCTGTGCGGGCCTCGTGTAGGCCGCGCAAAGGCGTCGCTGAGGAACTGCCAACAGGACCACAGCTAAATCGCTCATGCAGCCGCAAAGGGTGGTGTCTCTGTGTCAGAGTGCTCTTTCCGTTAGGACTTAGGACTCAGGTTTACATGCCTCCATCAGATGGTCTTTAGATTACCAGTCTCCATCTGCGACCTCCATGCTTCCCGGTGCCTGTCGTGGAGCTGCTGCCAATGCATCTCTCCAGTTCGGATTCCCCTCTCACAGGAACTCCGTTGAGACCCTTGCCCCTGGATTGCCACGTGACCGCCTGGGCTGTGCGGGCCTTTCGTAGGCTGCGCTGAGGGGTCGCTGCAGAACTTCCAACAGGGCCACGGCCAAGCCTCGTGTAACCCCAAGGGTGGATAGTCCAATGGTCAGGTATGCTCTTCTTAGGCAAGCTTCAGGTGTACTGGGGCACACAGAAGGTTCCTGGGTGGCTAGCCTCCCACGGCGCCGGGAGTGCCTCATTGAACTCCAGATGTCTTGAGTGTTTGGATCCACTCTGGTGGTGCGATGCTCCTTAGATGTTCTTGGTGATGATGATGCACCTGGATGATGAATGCGATAATTTTCTTTCAGTTGGGCAACAGGCGGCATTCTCTTGCTTTCGGTGACCTTGTGGAGTGAGGAAGACAGGAGGAACTTCGTGCCTACTTACAGTTGTCTTCTGGCAGGTGCAATTGCTAGATGTGGCGCCATCGATGCCAAGCAGCCGGTGACAGGTGAGTGGACGGTCGCACTGTGAAGCGGTGGCTGGCTTGTGCTGATGAACACCTTCTCCAGTGCTGGCACGAGTCCTCTGTCCTGTCGCTCATCTCCTTTCCCTCTTGCGCACCTGTGGGGGTTGTTTGCCCTGTGGCGTTGTGCCACTCTCCTTTCCTCCTTCGCGGAATGGCGTCCTGCCACGTTCTTGTCCTTCACTAAGTGGCATCCAGCCACACTCTTCTCCTCCTTCCGACCAGGTTCCTCACTCGGATGTGGCATCCTGCCACATGTTTCATGTTTGCGCCACATGGACATCTCGCTAGTCGTGTCCAGTTCTTAGGACTGTCTTTACTTGCTGCAGACCTCTGGCAGGTCTGTCCTGTCACTAGAACATGCTTCTTCTCCTTGTGGACCTCTTGCAGTCCCCATCCCCTCCTCAGGGGTTTTCACGGTGCTCCTCTGCCAGGATGGCAGGTTACCTCTTCGCTCGAGGGAGTCGTGCTTGTGCCTCAGGCCGGCGCCATCATGGTGCCTGCTTCTGCCTCCTTTCGGGCATGCTTGGCAGAGTCGGTCACTTCGTGTGACATGCTTGCTTGATGTGCGAATGTGGCGTCTGGCCATGTGTCACCTGAGCACATGTTGCGGTGACGGCTGACCACATGGAGTGTGGGACTCTCCTCTTGCTTGTCTGGGGCCACTAGGGACTCTGTCTTGAGGCAGTGTGAGGGAGGATGCTCTGTGTTGTCTTTTGGCCCACTACAGGGCTTCGCTGGTGCGGTGGAGATGTAGCGGATCTCCCTGCTGCCTTTAGCATTGCTTCTCCACTGTGGGAGGTGTCACTCTCCCGGGCGTCTGCCCATACGGTCCAACTTCTGGGTGCCTGAGCCGGCACACCTCGGACTTTGCGCTCTCGGTTCTCCATTCATGGGCGCCCTTTCCTGGTGCTTAAAGTGCTCGTTTTCTAGCTTGCAGTGGCGCCCGAGCCACTGGGGGTCGCACTCTCTGTGCACGTCCTCAACATGCTTCCAGGTGGGGCTTGCTTGTCTTTTGCTGATGCTTCTCCCAGTCTCGAGCGTGGGCTGCTCTGCAAGATACTCTTGCTATTCTTGGCTACCACTTCTTTAGTGCTGCGGTGGCAAACAGCAATCACTGGGGGATGTGTTGAACACTCAGCACCCGCCTGGCTTCTTTGTGGCAGTCTCGGTCTCCTTCCCTGTGAGGGCTCTGCAGGCAGTAGGTTCAGGCACTGTGGGGCTCCTCTCATGCTTCTGCATGAAACCACTGTGTATGGCAAAGTCACGGAGGACCTCCTGGCTCTCTGGGGATTTGCGCAATCATGTAGTGGGGTCACAGAGGAACCAGTTGCTCCTGCTGGTGCTGTTCCCTGGTTCCCACTAGTTGGCGCTGTGGACACTTCACTCTAACTGCGGCAGCTTCCCTTATGCAGCAGGCCAGCTTTCTGGGTTGTGGGGGTAGCGGTGTACACCAGGAGACATCAAGGTGCGCAGTCTGCTCGCACTGTGGGCAGTCTTCACTTTTGTCATTTCCCTGCTGCTCAGACACTTGGCAGCAGTGGTGTGCTTCACTGGGGGCCTGCCTTTCCCCCACACGCTTGTAGCAGCAACCGGCTGCTTGAGTGGTCCAGAGCTTCTTCCACGAGCTGGCTGTCTCTTCCCACAGTGTGGGGCTCTAGGCACTTCACGAGGCAGCTTTCCTCCTGCTGCAGCGCCGTTAGCTCTCGCTGGCAGGCGGTCACCGCCGTATCAGCTGCCTTCCTTCAGACTGCCACACTCCTCTGGAGAGTGCAGCGGGGACGATGTGGCAGGGCATTGTGAGCTGGGTGCGATGTAGGCACGCGGCAGCTAGGTGGCGCTGCAGCCACCGCTCGTGTTAGGCCGGCTGCCGGTGAGTAAGGCGACTGCCATGTCTCCGTCCTGGACATGGCAGCCCTCCCCTCATGCTGCGGGCTGTGCAGAGTTACTTATGGGTGGGTGCATCCACCTGTCACACCTCCTCCCCACGGGGCCAGTGAGACGACAGGCAGCAGATCAGCACCATCTGCACTCCGACCGGCAGGAGCTGCCGATGCACTGGAGCCAGTCTTCCTCTTCAGCAGAGCGCCTCGAGCAGGCCTCTCACCGGCGTCTCAGCAGGTGGGTGCAAACAGAGGCGCGGGACATGACAGGCGCCGTGTCGCTGTCTGGCAGGTTTGCTTGCTCACTGTAGGCACAGTGCGAGGGTCGCAGGGGCCTCAGCAACAGAGCACAGTGGTGCTGCAGGCCTCTGGGTGCTGGTTGGTGCGCCGCTCCTCATGCCCTTATCAAACGTTATTTATGTAGGAGAGTAGTATCTGCTTCTTATAGTTACCCCCACTTTTTGCTGATGTTTCACTGTTTTCGACTTAGTCTGACTGGGATCCTGCTATTCAGGACCCCAGTCTAGCTGCTTTCTCCTCTAAATTGATTGCATGTACTTTAGGTACACTCCAGATTGGATTCTGGGGTACCCTTATATGTCCCTAGTATATGGTATACTATGTACCCAGGGCCTAGGTACCCCAGAGGCCTCCCAGGGGCTGCAGCATGTATTATGCCACCCCTGAGAGTCCATGAAAAATGACACCACAGGTCTGCTACAGCAGCCTGTGTAAGGTGGTGCATGCACCCCTTACTTAGATATAGGTTCACTATATCTATCCTAAATCACTGCACATATAAACCTATCAGTCACCCCTATGGCAGGCCTTATCAATCCTGAAGGCAGGGTGCTGGGTTATATGTGAGAGGGTGCCCATGCATGAGCAGAGCCCCTCTGCTGCCTTCGGAACCTCTTTTCCGGGGTTGTCTGTGATGCAGCCAACCATATATACTTAAGTGCATTATAACCTAGCGGTAAATGCTAACTTTAAAACGGCTGCACAGAAACATGTCGTGTTTGGTGTCAAACACCTTGGAATCATACCTGTATGATTCCACCCTCCTAGAGGGAGAAACATGCCACACCGGTACACCCGGTACCAGCTTTCTTGACCCTGGCATCACAAAATGGATGCTGCCAGCCACAGACACGAGTCTGCCCTCCTGCTGCTGGACGAAACTCCGGCAGGGGAAGGTTTGTCAATAGGTTTCCTGTCACAGGGAGGTGTGACCACCTCCCAGACAGGCTTTAGTGTATTGGGGCTGGGTGGGTGCACTCTCAGAGTGCTTTGATGTCTGCACTGGGGGCACATTTGGTGTCCCTGTGCATAGTCCAGCTCAAACCGGTTGCAGGAGCCATTTGCTCCTGCTCTGGTGCGAAACTGGACAAAGGACATGGGTGTAGCCACCCCTCTGTCCTGACCCTCCCATAGGTGGGTCCCCAGAGTTTGTCATATGCTTTTCGGCGATCCCTGAGGCTGTGCTTTGGGCTACTTGTAGTCCTGACCCTGAGCAGTAATTTCACTGAAGATTTCCGGCCTACACTCCACGAGTGTTCCGTGGGCTGGTATTTTGTGATTCAGCTCGAGGTCCCTTCGAGATCCCTGGTCCGTTGGCCTGTGGGTCTCTGTGAAGGTAACTTTGACTTTCCGTGGGCTTTCCTGGTTGCTCCAGACGTGCCCTGACTCTCCATAGCTTGGCGAGTCCCCAGGACCTTGCTGGTCCTCACTGAAGCATCTTTCCTCTGACCGCGTGGGTTGCAGTTGCCAAGGCTTGTTGGTGTTCAATCCGGACACTGACCCCCCCAGCACTCGACATCCTTCGTGGGACAGCTCACCTCCAGACTGTGGACATCATCGACATCTCCTGGTCCCCGTGGCTGCAGAGTCAAGCTTCACCTCTTCGCACCTGAAACACTGACATCGGTGGGCATTCGTCTATCGTGCCCCTGGTCACTGTGAAGTGACCCAGACTCTGTCCCCTCTGCTTTCAGGTTCTTCTCATCTCCGATCTAGGCTTGGATCACACCGGACACTTTTCATCTTCCCGGCAGCAGCACTTTTCCGCAACACGCCATTGAAAACGACGAAGGTTTCCGACATCACTTGACCCCTATGCACCCGGCTCCTCTGGGATAGGTAACACGGGTACCTCGGTACTCTCAAGGGTGCTGGCCGTTAGAACCTTCTATGTTTAGCTGGGTTTGCTTAAAGTCCGCTCCGAAGTGTCCTTAATCTTTAAATTTCCAACCGCGACTTTCCCATAGAGTTGTACGGAGCTCGCGCCTGTGTTCACACACTGCACCCGTCCTCCGTGGGTCCCCTGTGTCACTACTTTGGGTGGTTCCTTGGGGTCCCAGCGATTCTACGTGCTCTAGGCACTGTGTCTAGTCAAGTCGTGGTTGTTATACCACTTTCTTAGTATATGGTTTGGTCTCCCCTGGAGCCCACTGTGTATTGTGCTATTTACTGTTGTTCTAGTGATTTAATATTGTGTGCTTTGTTCTCTAATCTCATAAAGAGGTTAGTAGAGAGTGTTTAGTAATAAATACATATATTTTATATATTCCTTGTGTGGTTCTCCTTTCATTTGGTCATTCAGGAGGTTATGATCTGGTAAAACAAGCTGCTTTACATTCCTTCGAGACTTAGCCTGAAGGCTGCTCTCCATAGCTACCACTAGGATAGCTTTCAATAAAGGTTGTCGTTTAACCTAATCATCAATAAGGGTCGTTTGGACTGGTGCAAGGTGCCCACTTTAATTAGTGGACAGCATATACCAGGCCAACTTCTCACATTGGTGTGCAGCGGTTGGGATTCAAGCTTGCTATTGTTTTACCAGATAATCTCATTGAGTGACTAACTGAAAACCACTAAAGGTACTTAGGTACATATAAATCAAGACTAGAATAAAGTAAGTTCTACTGAACTTAGAGTTGGGTAAGTCAAGGGTCTAGCACACCCTTTCTCCAACTCAAGAGAGTTTCAGTAGCTCCCACTAGGTTAGGTAGGTGCCTACACCACATAACTCTAGCATGTCTTCTAGGCCTGAAGCCAGTGGCTCCTTGCCAACTAAGTATGACCATCTCTCATTCCAGGAATTGAGAACCATGTGTACATCTAGGAAACTGAAGACAGGGAAGAACCCAAACACTCAACGCCTCATAGAGAGCTTTGATTTTAGATGACCTCAGAAAGACCCCAGGGTCTGATGAGGCAGGCAAGTTGGGTGGGACAGCAGAAGAGGAAAGGCCAGGAAGTGAAAACTTCTATGACCTGGACTCTGATGCTGGCCAGGAGGATCAAAATGATCCTAACCTGGATAATCCAATTCTTCCTGAAGGTGAGGGAGAAGACCTCAGTGGCCCTCTCTTCACTCCACCTGGAAGGGTTAACAGTTTACCAAGAAGATCAAGATCTCCTTCTCAGGAATCTAATCATTCTGGTACTTCTGTAGGGAGCTCTGCTTCTCATAGGACCTCTGCTTCTCATAAAAGGGAGTCCTCTTACGAGAAGAAGTGCCAACTGCTTGAGTTTGAGAGAGCGGGAATCCCTGGAGCTTCAGAGAGCTTCTCAGAAGTTGGGGCTAGAGCCCCATGGTGGCAGCAACAGTGTCCCTAGAGGTAGAGAACATACTCATGACCATAGGAACCTGAACAAGATTGTCCCTCCCTACCAGAGTGGGGATGACATCCACAAATGGATAACTGCACTGGAGAGGGCCTGTAAGGTACAGAGGGTCCCTCAGGAGCAGTGGGCAGCAATCTTGTGGCTCTCCTTTGCAGACAAAGGTAGAGACAAGCTCCTCACTGTAAGAGAAGAGGATGCTGATAATTACAAAGTCTTGAAGAGTGCTCCGATTGATGGGTTTGGCTTAACCACTGAGCAATACAGGATTAAGTTCAGAGATACCCAAAAGGCACAGACTCAAGACTGGGTTGACTTTGTAGATTGTGCTACTAAGGCTCTGGAAGGCTGGTTACTTGGCAGTAAAGTGTGTGACTTTAAAGGATTGTACAATTTAATTATGAGGGAGCAGATCCTTAATAATTGTCAAAATCAGCTGTTGCATCAGTACCTGGTGGACTCTGATCTGACCTCTCCCCAAGAATTGGGCCAGAAGGCAGACAAATGGGTCAGAACCAGGGTGAGGCAGAAGGTTCAGAACCAAGGTGGTGACTCCAAGAAGCAAGATTCTAAAAACTCTGATAAGGGTGGGGAGAAGGGTAAAGACCAGAAGTCTTCTCAAGGGCCCCAAAAATCTGCATCTGGTGGGGAGTCACAATCAAACAAGGGTAAAGGCAAGAAGAAGCCATGGTGTCAAATCTGTAAACAGAAGACCCATTGGACAAGTGATTGTACCAAGTCCAAGGACTCAACTCCAACCACCACTGCCCCTAAGGCAACTGTTCCCCCTAGTTCAGCTCCAAGTGGTGGTGCTCCAGAATAAGGGTGTAGTAGGGTTAACCCTGGGATCTGAGATGGACTCTGGCCTAGTCAGAGTTCCAACTCAGGCTGTGTTGATCTGTGATGGAGGCATGGATATGGCCTCCCTATTTGTAAGCCCCAGTAATCTGGGCAAATACAGACAGCAGCCTTTGATAAATGGAAAAGAGGCCTTGGCATTCAGGGACACAGGAGCAAGTGTCACAATGGTGACAAAAGATCTTGTGGCTCCTGAGCAAATCATACTTGGTGAGATGTACCAAGTGACCAATGCTAGCAATGTCAGGACAGACCATTCCTTGGCAGTTGTTAATTTCACCTGGGGAGGGGTAACTGGCCCTAAGAAGGTTGTGGTAAGTGCAGACCTCCCTGTTGAATGCTTGTTGGGCAATGATTTAGAAACTTCAGCTTGGGCTGAAGTGGAACTCAGGACTCATGCAGAAATGTTGGGTATCCCTGCAGATGTGTTTGCAATGACTAGGTCACAGGCACAAATGTCTACCACTGAACAGGCCCTGGATCCTGGAAAAATGGACCAGGTGCCTTCCAAGAGAAGGAGCAGTAGGGGTAAGGCAGTGTCTTCCCCCTGCCTCAGAATCCAGACCAGTCTCTTGAGGGAGCTGATCTTAGTCCTGAAGAAGGAACTGTCCCAGATGAGCTTGAACCTGATCAGGTTGAGTTCTTGGGGACAGGGGGCCCTTCCAGGGCAGATCTGAGCCAGGAGCAGCTGAGCTGCCCCTCTCTTGAACCCCTCAGACAGCAAGCTGCTGCTGAGGCTGCTGGGAGTGCTAGTGGGTCCCATAGGATCTACTGGGATGATGGACTCCTTTACTCAGAGAGTAGAGACCCCAAGCCTGGTGCTACCAGGAGGTTGGTTATACCTCTGAAGTTTAGGGGCTTCCTATTGACACTAGCACATGACATCCCATTAGCAGGTCACCTAGGCCAAAACAAGACTTGGGACAGAATTGTCCCTCACTTTCATTGGCCTCACATGTCTGAAGACACCAAGGAGTTTTGTCGCTCCTGTGTCACCAGTCAAGCCAGTGGTAAGGCAGGTGGTACTACAAAGGCCCCCTGATACCACTACCTGTGGTGGGGTTCCCTTTGAGAGGGTTGGGATTGACATTGTTGGTCCCATGGATCCTCAAACAGCATCTGGGCACAGATTTATACTGGTGGTGGTGGACCATGCCACTAGGTATCCAGAGGCAATTCCCCTTAGAACTACCACAGCTCCTGTGGTGGCAAGGGCCCTCCTGGGAATCTTTTCCAGGGTGGGTTTTCCTAAGGAGGTAGTATCAGACAGAGATGCAAACTTCATGTCTAGTTACTTGACTGCTATGTGGAAGGAGTGTGGAGTAAATTACAAATTTACCACCCCTTATCACCCACAATGCAATGGGTTAGTTGAAAGGTTCAACAAAACCCTGAAGGGCATGATTAAAGGTCTCCCAGAAAAGCTTAGGCGCAGATGGGACATACTTTTGCCCTGCCTTCTCTTTGCCTACAGAGAGGTTCCTCAGACGGGGTTGGTTACAGCCCTTTTGAACTTCTGTTTGGACATCCAGTTAGGGGTCCATTGTGTCTAGTGAAGGAGGGATGGGAGTTACCTCTCAAACCCCCTAAACACGATATTGTGGACTATGTACTTGGTCTCCGCTCCAGGATGGCTGAGTACATGAAGAAGGCAACTAAAAACCTTGAGGCTAGCCAGGAATTGCAAAAGGCCTGGCATGACCAAAAGGCTGTGTTGACTGTTTATCAGCCAGGACAGAAAGTATGGGTGTTGGAGCCTGTGGCCCCAGCAGCCCTCCAAGACAAGTGGAGTGGCCCTCATACAATCATTGAGCAAAAGGGAGAGGTTACCTACCTGGTGGACCTTGGAACTCCCAGGAGCCCCCATAGGGTGCTCCATGTGAACAGGCTCAAACCATATGTTGACAGGGCAGACATGGGCTTGCTCATGGCTACTGATGAGGGACAAGAGGAAGAGAGTGATCCACTCCCTGACCTGCTCTCACAGAACCCTGATGATGGATCAGTGGATGGTGTAGCCTTGGCAGGCAGCCTCACTGTCCAGCAGCAAACTGATTGCAGAAAAGTTCTTAATCAGTTTAGACATATGTTTTCACTGACTCCAAGTCAGATTACCTGGTGCACTCATGAAGTGGACACAGGTGACAGTCTGCCTGTTAAAAATAAGATTTACAGGCAACCTGACCATGTCAGGGACTGCATCAGGACTGAAGTCCAGAAGATGTTGGATTTGGGAGTCATTGAACCCTCAGATAGCCCTTGGGCTAGTCCAGTAGTCTTGGTACCAAAACCTCACACCCAGGGTGGTAAGAGAGAGATGAGGTTCTGTGTTGACTACAGGGGTCTCAATGCAGTCACTAGGACTGATGCCCATCCAATACCTAGGGCAGATGAGCTTATAGATACTTTGGCCTCAGCCAAGTTTCTGAGCACATTTGACCTAACAGCTGGCTACTGGCAAATCAGATTAGCTGAAGATGCAAAAGCCAAAACAGCATTCTCAACCCCTAGTGGGCACTACCAATTTGTGGTGATGCCCTTTGGTTTGAAGAATGCACCTGCCACTTTTCAAAGGTTGGTGAATAAAGTCCTTACAGGCCTGGAAGCCTATAGTGCAGCTTATCTAGATGATATTGCTGTCTTTAGCTCCACCTGGGAGGATCACCTGGTCCACCTGAGAAATGTTTTGGAGGCCCTGCAGAAAGCAGGCCTCACTATCAAGGCCACCAAGTGCCAGATAGGGCAGAGTCAGGTTGTGTACCTGGGCCACCTTGTGGGTGGAGGCCAGGTTCAACCATTGCAGAGCAAAATCCAGACCATCATGGACTGGGTTGCTCCAACCACCCAGACTCAGGTCAGAGCTTTCTTGGGCCTGACTGGGTACTATAGGAGGTTTGTCAAAGGATATGGATCCATAGTGACCCCTTTGAATGACTTAACTTCCAAGAGAATGCCAAAGAAAGTTCAGTGGACAGTTAGCTGTCAAAAGGCATTTGATGACCTGAAGCAGGCCATGTGCACTGCTCCCATTCTGCAGAGTCCTGACTATTCCAAACAATTCATTGTCCAAACAGATGCATCTGAGTTGGGGGTAGGGGCTGTGTTATCACAATTGAATGAGGAGGGTCAGGATCAGCCAGTAGCTTTTATTAGCAGAAGGCTGACCCCCAGAGAGAAACGTTGGTCAGCCATTGAGAGGGAAGCCTTTGCTGTGGTTTGGGCTCTGAAGAAGTTGAGGCCATACTTGTTTGGCACTCACTTCATTGTTCAGACAGACCATAAGCCCCTCTTATCGCTAAAACAGATGAAGGGTGAAAACCCCAAACTATTGAGGTGGTCCATTTCCCTACAGGGGATGGACTATACAGTGGAACATAGACCTGGGAGTAACCATGCCAATGCAGATGGACTCTCCAGATATTTCCACTTAGAACATGAAGACTCAACTGGTCAAGGTTAGTTTAATGTCCTGATGTTTGGGGGGGGTTGTGTAGGAGAGTAGGATCTGCTTCTTATAGTTACCCCCACTTTTTGCTAATGTCTCACTGTTTTTGACTTAGTCTGACTAGGATCCTGCTATTCAGGACCCCAGTCTAGCTGCTTTCTCCTCTAAATTGATTGCATGTACTTTAGGTACACTCCAGATTGGATTCTGGGGTAGCCTTATAAGTCCCTAGTATATGGTATACTATGTACCCAGGGCCTAGGTACCCCAGAGGCCTCCCAGGGGCTGCAGCATGTATTATGCCACCCCTGAGAGACCATGCAAAATGACACCACAGGTCTGCTACAGCAGCCTGTGTAAGGAGGTGCATGCACCCCTTACTTAGATATAGGTTCACTACATCTATCCTAAATCACTGCACATATAAACCTATCAGTCACCCCTATGGCAGGCCTTATCAATCCTGAAAGCAGGGTGCTGGGTTTTATGTGAGAGGGTGCCCATGCATGAGCAGAGCCCCTCTGCAGCCTTCGGAACCTCTTTTCCGGGGTTGTCTGTGATGCAGCCAACCATATATACTTAAGTGCATTATAACCTCAGCGGTAAATGCTAACTTTAAAACGGCTGCACAGAAACATGTTGTGTTTGGTGTCAAACACCTTGGAATCATACCTCCCCGCCAGTTGATTCCACCCTCCTAGAGGGAGAAACATGCCACACCGGTACACCCGGTACCAGCTTTCTTGACCCTGGCATCACAAAATGGATGCTGCCAGCCACAGACACGAGTCTGCCCTCCTGCTGCTGGACGAAACTCCGGCACGGGAAGGTTTGACAATAGGTTTCCGGTCACAGGGAGGTGTGACCACCTCCCAGACAGGCTTTAGTGTATTGGGGCTGGGTGGGTGCACTCTCAGTGTGCTTTGATGTCTGCACTGGGGGCACATTTGGTGTCCCTGTGCATAGTCCAGCTCAAACCGGTTGCAGGAGCCATTTGCTCCTGCTCTGGCGTGAAACTGGACAAAGGACATGGGTGTAGCCACCCCTCTGTCCTGACCCTCCCATAGGTGGGTCCCCAGAGTTTGTCCCACCCCTTCCTTGGGTATAAAGTAGGAACCCTGAATACAGGACTTTAGATTTTACCTGGACTAAACTCTGCTACAGAAACCAAGTACTTCGACGATCTGCATGACGATGGACGACTGTAGAAATCTCCCTTGGAGTAAAGGAGTTACTCCCCTGCAAGGCAGGCACCTAAACGCATCTGACCGGATTTGCATTTCCCGAGCTCCTGAGGACTCCGAAGATTTCTGCAACACAGGAGGTGGGTTCCCGAGGTCTCTGAGGTTGATCTGCGCTCTCAGCAATTCTGAGGCCCGTATCCCTCGTGAGGACCGTGCAACCCGTACCCCTGTGCCCGGTGCTCTTTTGCAGCAGCATATGCTTTTCGGCAATCCCTGAGGCTGTGCTTTGGGCTACTTGTAGTCCTGACCCCGAGCAGTAATTCCACTGAAGATTTCCGGCCTACACTCCACGAGTGTTCCGTGGGCTGGTATTTTGTGATTCAGCTTGAGGTCCCTTCGCAATCCCTGGTCCGTTGGCCTGTGGGTCCCTGTGAAGGTAACTTTGACTCTCTGTGGGCTTGCCTGGTTGCTCCAGGCATGCCCTGACTCTCCATAGCTTGGAGAGTCCCCATGGACCTTGCTGGTCCTCACTGAAGCATCTTTCTTTTGACCGCGTGGGTTGCAGTTGCCAAGGCTTGTTGATGTTCAATCCGGACACTGACCCCCCAGCACTCGACATCCTTCGTGGGACAGCTCACCTCCGGACTGTGGTTGTCGTCGACGTCTCCTGGTCCCTGTGGCTGCAGAGTCAAGCTTCACCTCTTCGCACCTGAAACACCCGACATCGGTGGGCATTCGTCTATCGTGCCCCTGGTCACTGCGAAGTGACCCAGACTCTGTCCCCTCTGCTTTCAGGTTCTTCTCATCTCCAATCCAGGCTTGGATCACACCGGACACTTTTCATCTTCCCGGCAGCAGCACTTTTCCGCAACACGCCATTGAAAACGACGAAGGTTTCCGACATCACTTGACCCCTATGCACCCGGCTCCTCTGGGATAGGTAACACGGGTACCTCGGTACTCTCAAGGGTGCTGGCCTTAGAACCTTCTATGTTTAGCTGGGTTTGCTTAAAGTCCGCTCCGAAGTGTCCTTAATCTTTAAATTTCCAACCGCGACTTTCTCATAGAGTTGTACGGAGCTCGCGCCTGTGTTCACACACTGCACCCGTCCTCCGTGGGTCCCCTGTGTCACTACTTTGGGTGGTTCCTTGGGGTCCCAGCGATTCTACGTGCTCTAGGCACTGTGTCTAGTCAAGTCGTGATTGTTATACCACTTTCTTAGTATATGGTTTGGTCTCCCTCTGGAGCCTACTGTGTATTGTGCTATTTACTGTCGTTCTAGTGATTTAATATTGTGTGCTTTGTTCTCTAATCTCATAAAGAGGTTAGTAGAGAGTGTTTAGTAATAAATACATATATTTTATATATTCCTTGTGTGGTTCTCCTTTCATTTGGTCATTCAGGAGGTTATGATCTGGTAAAACAAGCTGCTTTACATTCCTTCGAGACTTAGCCTGAAGGCTGCTCTCCATAGCTACCACTAGGATAGCTTTCAATAAAGGTTGTCTTTAACCTATATCATCAATAAGGGTCGTTTGGACTGGTGCAAGGTGCCCACTTTAATTAGTGGACAGCATATACCAGGCCAACTTCTCACAATTTAGTGTTATCCGGTGCGGCTTCACATGGGCTGGCAGTGTAGAGAGGGGGGCACAGTCTGGACTGTGCGGCACAGAGCCTCAAATCCGCACTACCGCACCTGCTCACCTCCGTCTGCAGTCTTTCAGGGGGCGATGTCAGGAACAGCTACGCCTCTCTCACGCTGGCCGGCAGTGCCTCTTCGAGCCTTCCGACCTCGAGACCAGGTAACTGCCACTGGGGCTGGGAACGTTTTGTAGTGGTGTCACCACTACTGCTTCCTCCCTGTGGCAGTTATTGCGAGCCACACGGGATCTGGTGACGTTGCGGCGCTATATCCGCTGCTCTTTCACGAGGCCGCAGCGCTTCCCACACGCTGCGGGCCTCTGGAGATGCCGGTGCGGGGCACTTAGCGCTGGTGCATTCAGGCAGCTTATGTGCGCCTCATCTGGTAACTGGCATGACAGGTTGGGCCTCTTCCTACCTCGATGGGCCAGGGCGCAGCCAATGTCGACGCCATTTTCTCGTTGCTCCTCGTATGAGTACGCAGTCTCCATGTCCCTCTCGGGCGTAGCAGATGCGAGGTCAACTGGTGCAGGTCGACAGCCTGGAACGTCTCGAGAAGTTTGCTGGTGGTGACGCCTAACCTCCTCACTGTGCTCGGTTGGGGGCATCTGGTGTGGGGTGTCTTGTGTGTTGGCTGTCCTTTCTCCTACGAGGAGCAGCAAACGGCTCCAGTAAACACGCGGGGTCAGACCCCCTCGTCGCCATTGTAGCATCTTGGGCCCTAGGCCCACATGCCTTGCAAATGACCACACTAACACGTTGCAATTGGGTACTGAAACTGGCCCAGGGCACGTGCGCCCGGCCCCTTTTATTTGCAGGGTCACCTGACTGGTGACGCCTGTGATGGGTGGGTGTTCAGAGTGGGTACAACAGGAAGCTGAACACTAGAACGTGTCCAGCAGGACACTACAGGCGCTGCTGTTGGCATAACCTTAAAGCACACAGCTCCAGGATGCGCCCCTCAGAAAATTGGTGCCGTAGGCCTGGGCCCAGCTCGCCCATGCTAAAGGCCGGCCCTGCTACCCGTGCCTCCCGGCTTTGCACAGGTAGAGGCATACAAGACATATTCCAAAACACCCGAGGCGTGAGGCTTCTCCGTCTGTAAGCAGAGGATGTAGAAATGCCTCAGCCAATAAACCTCTTTTTGGACTCAGTTTGGCAGCTTTCCTTTCACATTATCTATTCTCTTATTATCCACCAATGACGCAAACTGAAGTAATCGAAAAAAAAAAAAAAAGCCCCAAAAGACTGAAGACCTGCTGACCGTTGCATCTCTCAGCGGCTTTCTCGTTTAAAATCAGATACTGCCTAACGGAGCGACATGTCGGCAGTTTTTGAGGTCACAGCGCCACCTTGCGGCATGCGGGCAGATTTTGCCAACCATCTGTATTTTTAAAAAGAAGTTAAGAACTAATTTTAAAGTATGGCGAATAAAACCAATATCACAGAATTTTCTGTGAAGGGGAGAGACTCCAAATGTACATCGCGGTGATCGCGCATGAAATTTGGATCTGGATTGATGCATCTTACAGGCAAAGAGAGGGGAAGAGGGGTACGCCCACCGTGACCACACAACGGCAGGTGAGGGGGGTCTGCCCACGTTTACAAATACTGTGGCGAGGACCGTCTGGCACTGATTATGAGGAGTGTGGAAGGTAGGGGTCTGACCCTTTTTATAGTGAGGTAAGAAAAAACACTAAATCAGAGGTCATATTCAGACTGTCCGAACATTGGGGTATCTCTTTGCAGTGGATGGGGAGGGTTCTGCCATGAATTCAGTATCTGTGGTGAGGCGTTTGTTCCTGATTACAACTATGGAATGTGAGCCGTCTGTCAACAAATACCCTGTGGCAGGCGCAGATCCTGTATCTAATTATACTTAGTCAGAAGAGAATGCTGTCTATGTGATAGCAGCCCTGTCAATTTTCCCAGGTCCGTGCGTAATAATGTGTTGCTTCAAGCTAGGTTTTTTTCTGTGAATTCTGGAACTTGTGGTCTTATTTATTTCATTATAAAACAGGACTACTAGTCCCAAAATTCAAAGAAGAAACGTGGACTGGAGCAGCACATCTCACATGGACCTGGGAAATTTGACATGGCTGGGATAGATGTATATGATGAGAGGTTTTCCTTCTAGGTTGTAGGCAATGATTTGCTCCTTAGACTGTGCAAGGTGACAGGCCTGTCTGTCCCTGTCGAAGATGACCCCCATCTCACACATTTGGTTCAAGCTGTAAAGTGTTCCTTGAGAAATTATTAGTTTGTGAATCACAAAAATTAACAACAAATGTATCTCCTGCGCATCAGCACTGAAGTTAAACAACTGTCTTGTGGCTCATGGCCTCCTGGATGGTCTGGCCATGTTCCGCAGGCCTGGCTGCCATGATGACTCTTGCGCACGTTATTATTGGATGTTGTTCTTTCGCCCTCTGTTATTGCCAAGTAATTCTACAACAGTCTGCATATTCTGTTACTCACCTTTTCTCCTGTTCCCTTTTGGGCTCAGTCTGAACAACAGTTACAAGGTCGAATAACAACTCCCTGGTTCCTACTGATTTGGCCCGTCCCTCGCACCTAGACATAACACTTGTACAGCTGCCATTGAGAAAATAGTGTGCTTTTAATAATGCGATCGCTTGTTCTAAGATAGCACTTGGAGACGACCTTTCCAGTGAGAAGAGCTGTGATTGTTTGCTGATGTAGTCTTGCATCAAGAGACTGAGGTATGGGGGTTCGCTAGTCAAAGCCCAAAGGTCTTCTATTATTATAATAAACTGGCTTCCAGCACGGGGAGGGTGGTAATGTTAGTTAGACATATATCCACTGCTTTATGAGATGCTTTCCCCGTTCGTATTTTATGGAGTAGTAACTATGCTGATTATATTGTTATTATGTATTATGCTACTAGTACTGACACGTGTACTGTACCTTAGAGCACGTAAGTTGAAATAAACATTTTAACCTATACAGTGTCTCTTCATACGCATGTTGTGGACAGGTACAAATGTGACGAAAGAGTGTTCTTGCCTCTGCGAGTCCTGAGAGAGAGATACCGTGTTCTGGGTTGTCTAAGCATTGGTACATTGGTGCTAATGGGACGCTAAGGCTAGTTGGGTTGGGGTTTTGGGTGCTAAGGTTTATGGTTGGCTCACCACTATATTCCGAGGTCCTGTTATCCTGTGCATAGCTCTGTATGTGCAGAAACCCTATGATATGGCGCAACCAACAAGTGGGGCAGCTTACTTGCGAGACGCTTGAGTAGTACTTGTGCTTGTCCACACAACCCTCACGTACGCTTCCGGAAGCGTGTGTGATGGTGATACCTCCTATATTACAGTTATTGTAGGTTCTTTCAAGCTTGAAGTTATTAGAAAAGGTTTTTCTTGATTAAAACCCTACTTGTGCTGCCTCCTGTTAGTTTGTCGAAGTATTTTAGCCGTAAATGGCTGTTCAAATTGCGGCGCATAGCCGCGGAGCACTCCGAACACACTTACGGGCGTATGGAGTGCCAGATGCTGGAGTCGAACTGATCTTTGTGGTACAAGCCGATCCGGCTTACCACTTTGAGGTGTTCTACTCATGGGTAACTTTTCCTGCAGTGGATGGGACTGACGATTTGTTCCATGAATATACAGCCACCGCAGTTCCTAATAATTATATACCTTATTCTTGTCTTGAGGTACTGCTCACGGCTTGGCAACACCGTGTTTGGTTTAATGGCGCCCTCCCACAACCGACTACCACGGTTCGTTTAGGCCCCTTATCTATTGATGGGGCCACTTGGCCTGTTTTGGCCGGGTACACCCCACATCCGCGATATATGACGATACCAGTCGCGGAATTGCGCACCATGTATTCGGCTTTAGTACGAGTGCATCGAGCCTTAGTGCAATATGTTACTGGCAACATCCAGGGAGCCCCTCCTGGAGTTGCAGGCCATCCAGCTGGTGCAGCCGGAGTAACCATAAGTCCTGTCATGGTGAATTCTGTGATGGGCAAACGTCCACAACATAAGGATGATTTCCCTTATTGGCTTGCAGAAAAATTTGATCAGTTGGAGGCAGTTTTTCCACATACATCTCCAGTGGATAAACATCGTATTTTGACGATTAGTTTGCCAAAAGACTTAATTCCCGAGTTGACAGCATGTGACAACTGGGGTAGAGTATTCGCAGCAGTATATTCTAAATGTTTTGGTACGCCTTCCATGACAGTTCTCCCCTCTGTAATTAAAAAAGTACAGGATGAACACGGCCCTGAAGCGGCGGTGGAATTAGGGATGAGACTAGTGGGAGTGTTTGAAGTAGTAGCTGAACTGATCCTTGCGAATGTCAAGGGCGATGCAGTGAACTTTCAAGTAGCGAACGCCTTGGCTTTGGTCCCAGAATTGGACAAGCCTCGCGAATTACCGAAAATTATTACCCAGGCTTACAAAACTATTGGCAGAAATAGCCTGGGTAACAAGCCTTTTGCAAAACAGCAAACACAATCGCAACCACAACAGCAACAAACCAAATCTCAATCTGAGAAGGATGAGAAACCAGTCTTCACTAAAAAGAGCTGGAGGCTGAAAAAACAGGGTAAGCAACAGACAAAGCCGGGATCGCGAGGCGCATCCCCGGTTTCAGTTTCTTCTGAACGTACTTATGATTTACGCGATAGAGCGAGAATTAAGTCTCCGGATAGGTTTCAGATCCCTGATACGCGTTCTCCTCGTTCTTTACAGGCACAGACTTCGTCACAGGCCGGTGGAGGAGACCGCCAGGATAGAGGAAGGGCCCGTGAGGCCCCACAGGGACGAGACCAGCCTCGACAACAGGTCAGAGGAAAAGAAGAAGACGCTCAACGTTTTCGACCCCAATTTCAGAAGAAAAAAGTTGCCGCTGTAACAGCGAAATATGCCACAGACGGTGAGAACGAGACTCCTGAATTGGACGTGGGCAGTAACCCTCCTAGACAGCGCCGCGGAAGTAACCATAGTGCGAGAGGCGCTACGTCCTCATATGGAGGCGACAGCAACTGAAACATTCATTACTGTTGAAACAGCAGACACCAGAGTGGCACCCCTGACAGACTATTTAATATAGTCCTCCAAATTGAAGGTGATATACAGCGTGTAATTAAAGGGATTTTTTGGGAAAATCTGACCTCTTCATATGATATTTTATTGGCAGAGGCGGATTGGCCACCCCCATTCGTAATTACTGCGCGTAAAGGGAGGAGGTAATCCTTCCGAGCTTTTCTCGACATGTCCCAAAGGACAAAGCAGAGGCTCTTGCAGCAGAGTGGGCTGTGTCCCTGGCTCCAGCGTTATTCCGCAATCATGTGGGTTGGGACGAAGAATCTCCCCCCCATGAAATACCTTTGCGATCGTTGCCACAGCCACAACCCCAATATCCCATAAAACGTGAAGCAAAAGGCCCAGTTTCCGAAATTCTGACACAGTTGGAATATCAGGGAGTAATTGAACCCTGTGTATCACCTATGAACAATCCCCTTTTCGCGGTTTCTAAACCCGATGGATCGTACCGTTTAGTATTGGATTACCGGCATTTGAATTCTCATTGTCGGACCTTTGCGGTGCAAAATACCCATAGTTCTGCGCTTGTAGACAGTCTTGTTCGTAAAAAATACAAAACAACTCTTGACCTTTCAAATGGATTCTACACGCACAACTTAGCCCCGGAGAGTGGCCATTGGTGTGCCTTTACTTCCGGTGGTAAAATGTTCAAATTCAGGTGTCTTCCTATGGGGTACAAAAATAGTCCAGGAGTGTTTGCCGCTCGTGTTGTCTCTTTATTAGACGGCATAGATCCAGACGCCTGTTCGTATGTGGATGACATTTATCTGACTGACGATGAACTGTTTCCGCATCTGACCCGAGTGGACCGCATTATTCTTGAATTTGCGGTTCAGGGATACAAAATTAACTTTGCAAAATCCCATATTGCTGAGTTTACCGTTTTGTTCTTGGGCTATGAGCTCAACAATGAAGGTAAGGGTTTAGCCCCCATTTTCTGGAGAAATGTGCACTTCTGTGCCCTCCTACAAATCTGAAGAAGCTTCAGTCTTTGCTGGGTTTTCTGAATTTCGGACGTACATACATTCCCGAATATGCCCAGCGTATCAAGCCACTGTATGCCTTGATACAGCCTACTTTTTCGAAGTCTTGCTGGCTTCCGGAGCATACCTCCATTCTGCAATCACTGCAGACAGACCTTCTTGAGTCTAAATACCTTTTGACGCGTGATAACCACACAAACTTGGTGATTAGAATCATTCCAGGGGCAGTGGGTTTCACGTATCTAACCTTTAATGAAGGAGACACAGTACCTATCGCATACAAGTCACATCTATACACCTCTGCAGAAATGCGGTTCTCATCTGTGGAGAAAGTGCTAACAGCAGTGCAAATGGCGATCCTGAAGGAGCGCGCACTGGCACAGGGAAAACGCATTCTGGTGGTGACACCCTATCCTGCCCTAGAGGCAGTGACTAAAGCAAGTGTTCCGAACTCTAAAGCCTTGCACCCCCGTTGGATTCAATGGGCAACATCTTTGACGTCCCCGGATGTCACTTTCATTTTCGACTCTTCTCTTCAGACTCAGGAGTTTTTACAGTATGAATTTATTCATCCTCCTCCTTTGTCCTTATTGCCGCTTGAGGATTACGACTGTGTGATCTACACCGATGGCTCGGCACAACCTGCCACTGGGTCCAAGCATGCTTATTCAGCCGCATGTGCTATTGTTGCAGGTACGTTTGTGAATGGAAAGTTCAAATCCACTGTGGTGCATACGCAGGCACTCGGGGATAGTACCGCACAATTGGCCGAGTTGCGTGCTTTAGTGCTTGCACTTGAGTTCGTAAATCCTGATGTGACCACTTTAATCGTGTGCGATTCTTACTACTGTGTTCAATCATACAATGACAATCTGTTCTTTTGGTCACAAAACGACTATAGAGACGCTAAAGGCAACACAATCAAGCATAAAATGCTTTGGGTTAGGGTGGCAGATTTACAAAGACGTCTGCCACTCACACAGGTGGTTCACACCCTAGGCCATCAGCGAGTGGGCGCACACGCTGTTGGTAACAGTCTGGCAGATGAAGCTGCCAGATCAGCAGTACTCACGTGTTCAGTAGCAGCAGTTACTAGATCCATGTCTAAAATAGACACTGATATCTTGGCAGCTATTGCTGCAACAAAAGAAGGAATTAATTACCCTAGAGGTTTCCCTTCTAAATATTCTTACCAGATAGGTCCCGATCAGGCTCCTTATGTAACAATACCTAGCGTTGGGGTTCGGCTGATCCCCAACGCGGACCGCAGACTTTCCTTGATGGCAGCAGCACACGAAGGCATGGCTTCGGCGCATGCTGGTGTGTCTGCGACAATATCCATTTTGCAGCAGCGTTACTGGTGGCGTGGTTTATACAAAGATACACGTACTTATGTGCTTTCCTGTGACGTTTGTCAACAGATCAAGCCTTCAACAGTCACAAGACCACCGCAGACCTCGCTTGCGATTTCGAACAGACCCTTTGGGTGTGTTTACTTGGATCACTGCGGTCCATTTTCTTCAGACACTGCCTATAAATATATCTTAGTGGCAGTGGACTCGTGCACACGGTTCATCTGGGTCTGGCCACAACGGAGTGCTGACGCACGAAATGTCATTAGGGATTTGCGAGTCTTTGTGGGAATTTTTGCATGCGGCACCTTCCATTCTGACCAAGGTCCGGCGTTTGCCTCTAAGGCTTACAAGGACGCAATGGGCTCCTTAGGGGTGCGGGTGAAATTTTCGTCTCCGTATAGGCCTGAGGGCAACTCTATCGTTGAACGAATGAACCGTGACTTAAAGCAATCCTTGACAGCTAGAGTTATAGGTACTGGCAGGAACTGGCTGGCCCACTTGTATACTGTTCAACGTGCACTTAATAATCTCCCTAGAAGGCCTCTGGGTGGGCGGACCCCTTACGAAATGCTCTTTGGCATACGAATGTTTGTGCCTGACCTTGATGGTCTAGACATGGCGGCGCAATCCGCCAAGTTTGATGTAGATAATCATTCTACTATGTTACAGGACTTACAAGAAGCCCGAGACAAACTAGCAATTGCACATTTGCCTTCAGCCACAGACCCTGCTTTGCAGATTCCGGTTGCCGGCTGGCTTCCGAAGATTGGCGACCTGGTACGAGAGAAGGTGGAGAACAAAAAGAATTCGGCCCCTCTTTTCGTGCACCGGTTCCAGTGCTGGGCTTGAAGGGAACACGTACAGTCATCCTACCACCGCTTCCCGGTCGCAAGGAAAACAGATACATCTCAGTGGAAAATGTCAAGCTACAACATCTGGCCGATCCTAAATAGTGTCACACCAGCGGTCTCTTGTCCTGCCATTTATCGGACAAGCGTTCGAGGTACGCCTGCACGAACGGTCACTGATGTTACCATGGAGATGGTTGATTTGCCTGAAAATATATTTGAACCCCCTGCATCACCCTGCATAGACGAGGACGAATATACTTAGTCCGCCACAGAGTCGGTGGCACACCAACCAACAACGCCACTGAGCCCGACACGTTATTCTTTTGACTCAGAATCCAATTCATCACAAGTCCCGTCCAAGTTTAGTCTTTTTGTATCGTGGTTTAGAGACAATTTTTTGATTCCACCTTGGACATACATTTGGATGGTACTTTTCTTGGTTTTTTTGTTCATGTCCATTGGCTTTGTCACAGTGTTCTTTCTACTCATCAATGGTCACTATTTACCTGAACGCTCTGCTGTGAACAGTGTTGCTGGAACTTTGGCTCCACATTCCTCTTCACACATCATGAAGCGTGACCATACATTTGTGAACATTTCAGCGTTTCCAGTTGCTGATGGCATAGTATGGGATGCGGTAAACTTTCAAATACATGGCCCGACAGAAATTATTAATGTACCAAATGTCCTTCGAGTCTCGATGGGTGATGTAGTAAAAAGTAATATTCATTCTGATGATTGGGATGTGCATGCAGTTGAAGCATTGTTTGCTGATTTAAAATATTATGCCTCTTTTAATGCTGAAGACTTGTATATGAATTCTGCGAATTATGCCGATTTGTATTGTTACCAACATTGGGGAAATCATTTTCTCCACAAGCCAAGTGCACTACGTAGCCCTGCTACTTACACCCAATGGGAACACTACCCAAACCCCGTACCAGGTAGTTCCCAAACTCTTCGAAATAAATTCACCTATTTTACTGATTTTAATCGATCGAACCCTGGGTCATATTATTTTAAATTAAAAACTCCATTGACTCAGAAAATAATGTTGACCCACACTAAATTGTTATATTCGGGTTCCTTTTTGAGCGCCTTGGCGGTGGGTGGTTATGAATATTGGAAAGACACAGTGGATTTAAAATCAATTTGGGGTTCGAAGCCATGGCAGGTGCAAGGCACTGAGGCCTTGCACCGTGCTTGCCTTATCCCAGCCCAAATTCTATTTCTAAATGCTTCCATTTATCAGACCACGTGTTGGGGGTTGGCTACCGTTAAACAACTAAATGCGCCAACCATCCCATCCTTGTCGAGTTTGCCAAATGATAGTTTGCATTTTAATATGTCCCTTATGGCGTTACAGGCTCAGTTTCAGAATAATTCCTTTAACATTTCTGCACTGATACAGTCACCCTGGTTGGCATGGCCCATATCATCTAATGCATGCCAACTGCGTTTTCATGGCACAGTTCCTGGCTACATACAGGACAAGCCTGATCCAAGATTTACTGTAACTCGTACTGTGACCACGTATTCAGTTGGTAAATTATGTAAACAATGGTTACAACATTCGTCCTTAGACTCTGTTAAGAACCATTTATCCCTCCTATCAGGCACTATTGACTTATCTGACTTTATCTTGGGACCTCGTGGTCCCCGACCGAAGAGATTCATTTATGAAGCGTATAATGAGCTCTGGAAGCTGTCACAAATGGAAGCTGCTTCCCGTCTTAGAGAAATAGACCAAGCAAATTTGGAAAAGGTGCTTGCTGTTGTTGACAATAGTATAAATACCCTGTCTTCCCGCATTTACACATTAGACAATATTGTATCCTCTGTTGTTGATATTGTACAAGATGATGTCTCTATGTTGTATCATGGTCAGAATCAGTTGCGCTCAGTGATGCAGTTTGCATGGACTTTGCAAACTCTTAAGTTGGGTAAAGTTCCTTGGAATTTGTTAAACACCACTGCCCTTTTTCTGCCTTTTAATTTGACAGACAAACAGCAGTTCATGTCCATGAAAGATGCATCCTACACTTTGTTACATATTGAAAAAGTGGATCCTTTACCGTTCTCTGTAGCAGAACTAGATTCTGCGGTGTGGCTAGTTCACGGGGTTATAGCTTTACCTTTTTCCCTATTTGAGTTCAGTTCGTGCATGAAGCATTATCCTGTGGGCCGTTTCCAGCCTTTGGGTGGTGCTTTCCTGCATGAACTTTGGTCCTTGCCTTTCATGTATAAATGCCTTAGAGATGGCAAGGAAGTATTTCTCACGGGGAGTCTTGTGATTCAACTGTGGGTCATTCGCTTATTTGTAAACATATTAAATTGCACGGGCTTGTAGCGTTTCAGTTCCGAATCTTGCATGTGTCCTGAAGGGTATTCCTGCTCCTGCTATTTCTCCTACTTTTACTTTGCTTACCAACGGTAGCTATTTGCTTTTAAATAACGAAAATTGTTGTGGCCTGCAGGCCGGCATTCCGTATATTGTTACAGTCTCGCACAGAGTTGTCTGCTGCAAGAATGTGCTTTTTCCTCCCCTCACGACATCGTTGATAGCTCCATTTGGCCTTCCATTCCTACCATGGAGGCAGATTTCAATAAGTTGAGCAGAATAAAGGCCCTATTATTGAATGAGGAGGTTATGCTCACATCCGCCCGGGAGACATTCATTCTCCAGGTGGCGAGCACCCACAGTGAAATACAGGCCCTTTTGAACACTGACCTCCCCCAGCATTTTGGGGAGTTAATTCATCGTATTTTTAACGCATCAAACACTGAGGGTCTGGTGCACTTTTTAAGGTTGTGGGGTCTGGCCTCGTGTCCACCTTTCAAACTATTTTCGGTGTGATACCGGCATTCATTCATTCTATTTTTTCTAGCGTCTTTGGTGGATTCCCATTAATCCTCGCTTTGGCGGCCGGTGTCTTGCTGTTGGTCTGTTTTCTGCGCAATGGCTGCACTCCACTGGGCCCTTCTCGATCCCGAACGCCTCCAGCTGCTCCGTGAGCGACTCCTGGTTGGCTTCGATGTTCTGCCCTTGGCAACTATCAGTGTGTCCTACACCCTTTCCTTTCGCTTTGCGTATTTCACTTGCGTGCAACCTGTGATGTCTTGCATCCGATGTCCGTTTACATGGACCATGGATTATTGCCTCTCCAATTCGTCATTATCGGTACCGGATTTTGTTCGGTTGGTGGGTCCCTTAGAGGCCCATGAACGGGACTGTTCCGCTGCTGGTTTTATGATGCGTGCGGCTGCACTGGGGATTTTGGCACAATGGGATATCTGGGCGGCTGCTCAGGACCTCCTACAACAAAGTTACATTGAATATCACGCAAGCTGTCCCGCATTGCTTTTGGATGCTCCATACTCTGAAGCAACATTCCTGCAGCTTTGACCTGTTGGACTGGATGGCGTCTACATTTTTGACGATTCCAATGATGTCCTGTTGGACGGTATAGCGTTTTTCTGCTCTTTCACATTTTTGGATTGATTGACTTGCCGTTAGTTCTCAGTAGACAGCCTCAATTCTGCTCAGGTGTTTGGAACTCTGTCTTCGTTTTTGTTTCGGCCGATGGACTGTCCAGGGGAGGGTGTCTTGTGGCTCATGGCCTCCTGGATGGTCTGGCCATGTTCCTGCAGGCCTGGCTGCCATGATGACTCTTGCACACGTTATTATTGGATGTTGTTCTTTCGCCCTCTGTTATTGCCAAGTAATTCTACAACAGTCTGCATATTCTGTTACTCACCTTTTCTCCTGTTCCCTTTTGGGCTCAGTCTGAACAACAGTTACAAGGTCGAATAACAACTCCCTGGTTCCTACTGATTTGGCCCGTCCCTCGCACCTAGACATAACACTTGTACAGCTGCCATTGAGAAAATAGTGTGCTTTTAATAATGCGATCGCTTGTTCTAAGATAGCACTTGGAGACGACCTTTCCAGTGAGAAGAGCTGTGATTGTTTGCTGATGTAGTCTTGCATCAAGAGACTGAGGTATGGGGGTTCGCTAGTCAAAGCCCAAAGGTCTTCTATTATTATAATAAACTGGCTTCCAGCACGGGGACGGTGGTAATGTTAGTTAGACATATATCCACTGCTTTATGAGATGCTTTCCCCGTTCGTATTTTATGGAGTAGTAACTATGCTGATTATATTGTTATTATGTATTATGCTACTAGTACTGACACGTGTACTGTACCTTAGAGCACGTAAGTTGAAATAAACATTTTAACCTATACAGTGTCTCTTCATACGCATGTTGTGGACAGGTACAAATGTGACGAAAGAGTGTTCTTGCCTCTGCGAGTCCTGAGAGAGAGATACCGTGTTCTGGGTTGTCTAAGCATTGGTACATTGGTGCTAATGGGACGCTAAGGCTAGTTGGGTTGGGGTTTTGGGTGCTAAGGTTTATGGTTGGCTCACCACTATATTCCGAGGTCCTGTTATCCTGTGCATAGCTCTGTATGTGCAGAAACCCTATGACACAACACTAGAGAAGACTACGCTTAAATGTGTGCTCTGCTGCATACACGGATTCTAGTATTGATAACATGACTAAATTCTCGCCAAGAGGTGCCCAGCTGAGCTTGTGTAAATTAGAAGATGACATTAATGAGTAATGAAAACATGAACAGTTTTGACTGAGCAAGTTGGTTTACAAATTTCACGTCTTAGGCATAGGTGCTGGAAGTAGGGGTTCTGGGGGTGCTGAAGCACCCTTAGAAATAAACATGCTGGTTTTCAGAAGGTGAATGAGCAATAAACATGCCTTTAAATATTGTGCTTATCTTGTCTCATTTGCTGCGAGTTCAAAGACAGAGGTCAGATATCAGCCTGTATCTTCTAAGAAATTGCTGCTTAATCGGGAACTGGGTGTACTTTTATTCCTCTGACTGCACAGTGAGAGGTGTTTGTAAAAGTGATCTAGGTCCCAATCCAGCTGGAGAACAGGCAACAAAAGAGGAGAAGAGTTGGCCTAACGGCTAGGGCTGTCGGCCTCGAATCTGGGGAACTGTGTTCGAGTCTCGGAAATGACGCTGAACATCCTGTGATTCTGGGCAAATCACTTAATCTCCCCGTGCCTAACAAAAATGAATGTGTCCTCATGTAACGCATCTGGTGCTATGTAAAGCGCTCCGATACCTTCGGGTCAAGTTTGCGCTATATAAAACTCTGCAAAAAAAAAAAAAGGAAAGACTGTAGCATATCAGTTTTTTCTTACACACAGCAACATTCGAATACTGGGAAATAAACTATATACCTATTTCAAATTATATCAGCAATTAGGAAAGCACAAACAAAGCACTGTTTTTGATTCTGAAGTGTGATGGAGACAAAGATTTTTATAGGATCAAAATAAATCAAGACACTTAACTTGGTGATGGCCACATGATAAATATTCACTGAACCCCGATTTCCACACATTATCATTTTTGTGCTACATAGTTTACCAGTAAAGCTGTATGTCTTTGCAAGTTTGGCGGCCATTTCAACAGAAAATGTGTTGTGTGTAAATGACAATGCACTACCACACCAGTACTCTAAAATGTACAACCACACCCTGTGAGAAAGTGCCATCTTTCTTACATGGTATGCCCCCACTTTTTGCTGAATGGCTGATGTACTTTGACTGAGTGTGCCCTGGGCTCCTGCCAACCAGGTACCCAGGGCCTGTGTTCCTTCCCTAAAATTGCATTGATACCTACACCCAATTGACATCCCTGGCCACAGGTCAGCCCCTGGTAAATGGTACCATGGGTACCCAGGGCACTGTGACCAGGGAAGGCCCCTAAGGGCTGCAGCACTTGTTGTGCCACCCTTAGGGACCCTGCACCTTACACACACACACTGCCTTTGCAGGCTGCGTGTCTTGGTGCAGAACAAAAGTGAAGAGTCGACATGGCTCACATCCCTGTGTGCCATGCCTACAAGCCACTGCCCTGGCCTAGGTCAGCCACCCCTCTAGCTGGGTGCACTATGCCAGTGGTGAGGGCATAGAGGCATGAGCCCTGTGCCTCTACAGTGCCCAAGTCCATTCTTGGGCATTGTAAGTGCAGTGCTGCCATTAAGAGTATATGGTGCTGGGAGTCTGTCATTACGAACTCCACAGCACCATAATGGCCCCACTGAAGACTAAGAAGTTTGGTATCAAACTTCTCAGCACATTAAACCCCCACTGATGCCAGTGTGGGATTTAATGTAAAACGCACTCCAGAGGGCATCTTAGAGATGCCCCCTGAAACCAACCCGACCTCCAGTGTCCGGACTGAGTGGCTGCCCAGGCTGCCACCACCAGACATGTTTCTGGACCCCTGGGTCGAGAGCCTCTGCTCTCAGGGGCCTGAAACAATGCACATCCCGGGACGAGGTGCCAAAGCCTCCTCCCCAGGATGGGCAGGGGAGCTTCAAAGGCCTGCCGCCTTTGGAGTTTCCCCAGACCATTTGCTGCTTCCAGCAAACTGGTCCCCACTGGTTCTACCCCCACTCCTGGCGGGAGAACCGGCGGGAAAACCAGAAGCAGGAAATGGGTTGTGCCCACCTCTGCCAACTCCACCCCTAAGGTGGGGGAGGCGAGGTGAAGCACAAACTCGAGTCCCCGCCATCTTGAGGATGGGGGACCTGGCCAACCAGGGACAGGCTCCTGCCCCCTCCCACTGGAGAGGAACAGAATAGGGGTGTACTCCACCCCAGGGAAGGGACCCATTGGTCCCTGCCCTTACCTACCTGTAACCACCCCTAAATTTAGTATTTAGGGGCTCCCTGAACCTTCCTTCCGCAGTTCCCAAATCCGAAAACAAGAAGAGAAGACGAAGCAAGAAGACCAGCCGTGCAGCTGCTAAAAAGGAGGCGACAACAACTGACTTGGCCCCAGCCCTACCGGCCTGTCGACCTCTGAACCTGCTCCTGCGGAATCCCGGCCTCAGCAACCTCACAAACCCCGGAGGACCTGACTTCTGTGCTACAGCCTTCGACCCAGGGACTCCCACGAGCAGTGGTACTGCTCAAAAGAAAACCTACCAAAGACCCGGCCCTGGCACGGAGCCGCGAAACCTGCACACTCTGCACCCGCCGAGTCCAGCCTGTGCCTGAGTGACCAAAGACCTCGAGGACGACCCCCGGCGATTCTGACCTGGAATCCAGTGGCCAAGGACCCTCCTCGACGACCCAGACGACGCCTGCAGCCTCAGGACAAGGGACCCCTCCAACCGCGACCAGCAGGGGGTAAGATTTCCCGACCTCAAAGACACCCCTGCACCCGGCGCCCACGGCCCCCTGTGCCCAACTCCTGGGTGTCTACCTATCCTCCAAGACCCCAACTTACCTCCTGAAGTGTTGGTCGTCCCTGAAGAATCACCGTCCCCGAGCCTGCAGCCTTTCTTCACCTTTCACGACCTCTATTGTTTAACATTGAGCGCCCGACGGCTCAAAGCACCCTGCACCCAGCCGCCCGAGTGCCCCTGGAAGTGCAACCTCTATCCTAACCTACTTCCCTACTTGCCCTGAGCAAGTGACCAGGAGCCCAGCTCCCACAGTCGCGTGGCCTGCTTGCCAGCAGCCACCAACCCGGGGCCCCCCGCCTGCCATAGGATAACATTGGGCCTTCTCACTCTGCACCCGGCCGCCCCTGTGCCGCTGAGGGTGTAAAAACTGTACTTACCTGATCCTGGGGGACCCCTGAGTCTTACCCAGAACCTTAACCCTGCCAGTCAAGTACTTACCCGAAATCCGATAACTCACTTTTCTTCCATAGGGTTCCATTGACTGATTTTCTGCGAAATTTCTTCTAAGTGTGGAGTTCTGAAACTTTAGAATATTCACCAAAAATCAACCGAGTCACGAAAACGAAAATACTCACCTAGTATTAGGAGGGGCCTCAGTGCTGGACCCGAGTGCCCAACACTGGCCCTAAAAAGTAATCGCAACGTTACTTACCGTTAACTCACTTTTCCTTCATAGGGATCCATTGACTGGTTTTCTGTGAAATTTCTTCTAAGTGTCGATTTCTGTATTTTACAAATATTCTTTAAAAATCGAACAAACTACAAAAACGTAATTACTTACCTGTTTTAAGTAATGTCCCAGTGCTGAACCTAGGAGTCCAGCACTGGATTACAAAAGTAACGTAAACATACTTTGCTTGTACACTGTATTTCCTTTCATAGGATAACATTGGTAATTTTATCCAGAAAAGTTTCTAAGTGTCAGCTTTTGAAATATAGTAATATTCTTCAAAAATCACTACAATAACCAAAACGCTTTTTCTTACCTGTTTACAGGAAGTGTCCCAGGACTGAATCCAGGATCCAGTCCTGTGGTTAGAAAAGTGCTCTGCAAAGTAATCAATTGTAATTAAGCATAATTTTCCATTGAGCTCAATGTTGCATTGAATTTGACCCTGTGTTGCCTCTTGCACCAACTGTGATTACCACTATCTAAAAAGTCTATTGCCTATCTGTAAGGTGAATAACCAAAGCATCTCATACTGAGAGAGTATATTTTGACCCTATTGTCGGTTCTAAAATAAAACAAGCATATATTTTTTTATATACAAACCATTGGCCTAGAGTTCAGTTCTTGAGTGTGTGGCTTCATTTGCTGACTGAGTGTGTACAACAAATGCTTTACACTGTCCTCTGATACTGCCTTACTGCTCGACCAAGCTACCACTTTGGAGAGTAAGGTTATATCTAACTTTAGCCTCTGTCAACCCTCTGGGGACTGTGGACTCTGTACACCCTGAACCTTACTTGGGTACAGTATATACAGAGCCACTTTCCTACATTGGTGGATCAGCGGTGGGATACAAACTTGCATTTGTTGGACTACTTGGTTACCATCTGATCACACGACAGAACTCTTAAATTGCCTTTAGAATTCTGATTTTTTTAATTGGCATTTCTTTTTACCAAATTACTAAAAGTCTTGTTAGGGCCTTGCTTAAGTCCCTGTAGCATCTTAGAAAATAAAAAGTCACTATAGCCAAGGTTAGAGGGGTTAGAATTTTTTTTTTAAAAATGTCTCAAGACAAGAACCCAGCTACTAGTGAAGATAATAATAACATACAGGAACTGGTTGAGGAGCTCGACCTCACCCCTTATCTTCATTTGTCTTTCAAAGAGATAAGGTCCTTATGCAAACTTAAAGATATACCAATGGGCCAGCATCCAACCAAACAAGGGCTCCAGGAGCTCCTGGCTGAGTATGCTAAAGCCCACCCTCTGAGCATGGTGATGACCCAACAGAGGAGGAAAGGAATGAGGAGGATGGGGATGGTAACCCACCTCCATCACTTCCTAGGGAAGATAGGGTCCCTGCACCCTTAACTCCAAGAATAGACCTCTGGGGACCTAGGGGCCACCTAGGTGGTCCTGGTCCCAGAGAGGACACTGAGGATACCCTCAGTGAGGAGGACAACTTGTTAGCCAGGTTGGCCAAACGACTGGACCTAGAGACCAGACTCCTGGCTCTAGAGAAGGAAAGACAGGAGATGGGTTTAGCACCCATCAATGGTGGCAGCAATACTAAAAATAAGGATAGGGAGGAAACTTCTGAACCTAAAATCCCCAAAGGGATTGTCCCTAAGTTTGAGGAAGGTGATGACATCACCAAATGGTTCACAGCCTTTGAGAGGGCTTGTGAAATAAGAAGAGTAAAGAAACCTCTGTGGGGGCACTCCTGTGGGAACTGTTCTCTGGTAACTGCAGAGACAGGCTTCTGACCCTCTCTGGGCCAGATGCAGGGTCCTATGACCTCATGAAGAGTACTCTGATTGAGGGATTTGGGCTCACTACTGAGGAGTATAGAATTAGATTCAGGGGGCTCACAAAACCCAGACCCAGTCCTGGATTGACTTCGTGGACTACTCAGTAAAGACACTGGATGGCTGGTTAGCTGGACATAATGTGCATGATTTTTCTGGACTTTACAATTTGTTTATGAAGGAACACATACTAAGTAATTGCACAAATGAAAAGTTGCATCAGCATTTGGTAGACCTAGGTCTAATTTCTCCCCAAGAATTGGGAAAGAAGGCAGACCACTGGGTCAAGACTAGGGTGACAAGGACAACCACTGGGGGTGACCAAAAGAAGGTGGTCACCAAACCCCCCAGGGGAAAGGTGGTGAGAATCCCCAAGATAAAAAGTCTGAGTCTTCCAAAGGGCCCCAAAACCTGTTCAGGGGGTGGGTCCCAAACTACTCCCTATGTGCCTCAACCCTATAGGGGGAAGAACTTTGATCCCTTGAAGGCCTGGTGTAATAACTGTAAGAAGTCAGGACACCTCACTGTAGACAAAACTTGCCCCCACAACAAAGCCCCTAAGGCACCCAGTACAGCTACTCCTGGGGCAGCAAGTTTACAGATGGGATCAGAAGTGTACCCTGAGCAAATCTGGGAACCCACTGAGGCAAGTCTGGTCTCCCTAGGGGAAGTGGAATTTGCCACTGTAGCTGTGTGGCCACCCAACTTAAAGAAGTATTTGCAATACCCCTGGGTGAATGGAACTAGAGTAGAGGCTCTGAGGGATACAGGTGCCAGTGTCACTATGGTGAGGGACACACTGGTTTCCCCTGAGCAATACTTGATTGGGAAAACTTACCCAGTCACCAATGCTGACAGTGTCACCACTAGTCATCCCATGGCCATGGTGACATTAGGCTGGGGGTTACTGGCCTGAAGCAGGTAGTGGTCTCTCCGGAGTTACCAGCTGCATGTCTGCTAGGAAATGATCTGGAAACCTCAGCCTGGGCAGAGGTGGAGCTAAAGGCCCATGCAGCCATGCTGGGCATCCCTGAATTGGTGTGTGTAAAAACAAGAGCACAGAGCAAAAGGCAGGGTGAAGAAATAGTGTTGGAGCCTGAAATGATGGCCCAGCCTACCAAGAGAAAAGGAAAGAAGACTGGCGGACCAGCTTCTACACAGTCACAAGAGCAGGACCCCTCTCCTCAGGGAGAGAACCTGGAAGCCCCAGAGGGAACTGAGCCCCTAGAGCTTGACCCTTACCAGGTTGAACTCTTGGGCCCAGGGGGACCCTCTAGGGAAGAGCTGTGCCAGGGACAGCAAGACTGTCCCACTCTTGAAAGCCTGAGGCAGCAAGCTGTTTCAGAAGCCAAGGGAGATGTCAGTGGTACCCACAGAGTCTATTGGGAAGAGGGATTACTGTACACTGAGGCAAAAGACCCCAACCCTGGAACCACCAGGAGAGTGGTAGTGCCCCAGAAGTACAGGGAGTTCCTCCTAACTTTGGCTCATGACATCCCCTAGCTGGACATCTGGGCCAAACCAAAACTTGGGAAAGGCTAGTTAGCCACTTTTACTGGCCCCAGATGCACCAAAAGGTGAAGGAGTTTGTCAGCTCCTGTGTTACCTGTCAAGCCAGTGGCAAGACAGGTGGCCATCCAAAGGCCCCCTGATACCACTACCTGTGGTGGGGGTTCCCTTTGAAAGGGTAGGTGTGGACATAGTGGGTCCACTGGAACCTCCCACAGCCTCAGGGAACAAATTCATACTGGTGGTAGTGGATCATGCCACTAGGTATCCTGAGGCTATTCCCCTTAGGACTACTACAGCTCCTGCAGTAGCCAAAGCCCTCATTGGTGTCTTCACCAGGGTAGGGTTTCCTAAGGAGGTGGTTTCAGACAGAGGTTCCAACTTCATGTCTGCTTACCTGACCCACATGTGGAAGGAGTGTGGGGTGCAGTACAAGTTTACTACACCCTACCACCCACAAACCAATGGCCTTGTTGAGAGGTTCAACAAGACATTGAAAGGCATGATCATGGGGCTCCCTGAAAAACTCAAAAGGAGATGGGATGTCCTACTACCATGCCTGCTTTTCGCTTACAGAGAAGTGCCACAGAAGGGGGTAGGTTTCTCACCCTTTGAACTTCTGTTTGGCCATCCTGTGAGGGGACCACTCTGTCTTGTAAAGGAGGGCTGGGAGAGACCTCTCCAAGAACCCAAACAAGATATAGTGGACTATGTGCTTGGCCTAAGGTCCAGAATGGCTGAGTACATGGAAAAGGCATCCAAGAACCTTGAGGCCAGCCAGGAGCTTCAGAAGCACTGGTATGACCAAAAAGCTGCACTGGTTGAATTCCAACCTGGGCAACAGGTATGGGTTTTGGAGCCAGTGGCACCAAGGGCCCTCCAGGACAGATGGAGTGGCCCTTACCCTATCCTAGAGAAAAGAGTGAGGTCACCTACCTGGTTGACCTGGGCACCAGCAGGACACCCAAAAGGGTTATCCATGTGAACCGCCTAAAACTCTACAATGACAGGGCTGACATCACCATGCTGATGGTGACAGATGAGGAACAGGAAGCTGAGAGTGAACCTCTCCCTGATCTCCTCTCCCACAGCCCAAAAGATGGGTCAGTAGATGGAGTTGTCTTTTCAGACACCCTCACTGCCCAACAGCAGACTGACTGCAAGCAAGTCTTGCAGCAGTATGCTGGGCTCTTTTCCTTGACCCCTGGTCTGACAAACTGGTGTACCCATGATGTGGACACTGGTGACAGTGCACCTGTCAAAAACAAGATCTATCGTCAGTCAGACCAAGTTAAGGAAAGCATCAGAGCTGAAGTCAGCAAGATGCTGGAGCTAGGGGTTATTGAGCCCTCTGAGAGCCCCTGGGCTAGCCCAGTGGTTCTGGTCCCCAAACCTCATCAAAAGGGTGAAAAGAGAGAGATGAGGTTTTGTGTGGACTATAGGGGTCTCAACTCTGTCACCAAGACAGATGCACACCCTATCCCAAGAGCTGATGAACTGATAGACAGATTGGGTGCAGCCAAATACCTGAGTACCTTTGACTTAACTGCAGGGTACTGGCAGATTGGCATGGCCCCAGGAGCCAAACAGAAAACAGCATTCTCCACACCTGATGGGCATTTTCAGTTCACTGTTATGCCCTTTGGTTTAAAGAATGCCCCTGCCACCTTCCAGAGGTTGGTGAATCAAGTCCTTGCTGGGTTGGAGTCCTTTAGTGCAGCTTATCTTGATGATATTGCTGTCTTCAGTTCCACCTGGCAGGATCACCTGGTCCACCTTGGGAAGGTTTTAAAGGCCCTGCAAACTGCAGGCCTAACTATCAAGGCATCCAAATGCCAGATAGGGCAGGGCACTGTGGTGTACTTGGGCCACCTGGTTGGTGGAGGCCAGGTACAACCCTTACAGCCCAAGATCCAGGCTATCCTGGACTGGGTAGCTCCAACAACTCAGACCCAAGTCAGGGCATTCCTTGGCTTGACTGGGTACTACAGGAGGTTTGTGAAGGGATATGGGTCCATTGTGACTCCCTCACAGAACTCACCTCCAAGAAGATGCCAAAGAAAGTAAACTGGACAGTCTGTTGCCAAAAGGCTTTTGACACTCTGAAAGAAGCAATGTGCTCAGCACCAATTCTAAAAGCACCAGATTATGCCAAGCAGTTCATTGTGCAGACTGATGCCTCTGAGCTAGGGATAGGAGCGGTCCTATCCCAGACCAATGATGAAGGCCAAGACCAACCTGTTGCTTTTATAAGCAGAAGGCTTCTCCCCAGGGAGCAGCGTTGGAGTGCCATTGAGAGGGAGGCCTTTGCTGTGGTCTGGTCCCTGAAGAAGCTGAGGCCCTACCTGTTTGGAACTCACTTCCTAGTTCAAACTGACCACAGACCTCTCAGGTGGCTAATGCAAATGAAAGGAGAAAACCCAAAACTGTTGAGGTGGTCCATCTCCCTACAGGGAATGGACTTTGAAGTGGAACACAGACCTGGCACTGCCCATGCCAATGCAGATGGCCTTTCCAGGTTCTTCCACTTAGACAATGAAGACTCCATAGGGCAAGGTTAGTCTCATCATCTTTCGTTTGGGGGAGTTGTGTGAGAAAGTGCCATCTTTCTTACATGGTATGCCCCCACTTTTTGCTGAATGGCTGATGTACTTTGACTGAGTGTGCCCTGGGCTCCTGCCAACCAGGTACCCAGGGCCTGTGTTCCTTCCCTAAAATTGCATTGATACCTACACCCAATTGACATCCCTGGCCACAGGTCAGCCCCTGGTAAATGGTACCATGGGTACCCAGGGCACTGTGACCAGGGAAGGCCCCTAAGGGCTGCAGCACTTGTTGTGCCACCCTTAGGGACCCTGCACCTTTACACACACACACTGCCTTTGCAGGCTGCGTGTCTTGGTGCAGAACAAAAGTGAAGAGTCGACATGGCTCACATCCCTGTGTGCCATGCCTACAAGCCACTGCCCTGGCCTAGGTCAGCCACCCCTCTAGCTGGGTGCACTATGCCAGTGGTGAGGGCATAGAGGCATGAGCCCTGTGCTCCTACAGTGCCCAAGTCCATTCTTGGGCATTGTAAGTGCAGTGCTGCCATTAAGAGTATATGGTGCTGGGAGTCTGTCATTACGAACTCCACAGCACCATAATGGCCCCACTGAAGACTAAGAAGTTTGGTATCAAACTTCTCAGCACATTAAACCCCACTGATGCCAGTGTGGGATTTAATGTAAACGCACTCCAGAGGGCATCTTAGAGATGCCCCCTGAAACCAACCCGACCTCCAGTGTCCGGACTGAGTGGCTGCCCAGGCTGCCACCACCAGACATGTTTCTGGACCCCTGGGTCGAGAGCCTCTGCTCTCAGGGGCCTGAAACAATGCACATCCCGGGACGAGGTGCCAAAGCCTCCTCCCCAGGATGGGCAGGGGAGCTTCAAAGGCCTGCCGCCTTTGGAGTTTCCCCAGACCATTTGCTGCTTCCAGCAAACTGGTCCCCACTGGTTCTACCCCACTCCTGGCGGGAGAACCGGCGGGAAAACCAGAAGCAGGAAATGGGTTGTGCCCACCTCTGCCAACTCCACCCCTAAGGTGGGGGAGGCGAGGTGAAGCACAAACTCGAGTCCCCGCCATCTTGAGGATGGGGGACCTGGCCAACCAGGGACAGGCTCCTGCCCCCTCCCACTGGAGAGGAACAGAATAGGGGTGTACCCACCCCAGGGAAGGGACCCATTGGTCCCTGCCCTTACCTACCTGTAACCACCCCTAAATTTAGTATTTAGGGGCTCCCTGAACCTTCCTTCCGCAGTTCCCAAATCCGAAAACAAGAAGAGAAGACGAAGCAAGAAGACCAGCCGTGCAGCTGCTAAAAAGGAGGCGACAACAACTGACTTGGCCCCAGCCCTACCGGCCTGTCGACCTCTGAACCTGCTCCTGCGGAATCCCGGCCTCAGCAACCTCACAAACCCCGGAGGACCTGACTTCTGTGCTACAGCCTTCGACCCAGGGACTCCCACGAGCAGTGGTACTGCTCAAAAGAAAACCTACCAAAGACCCGGCCCTGGCACGGAGCCGCGAAACCTGCACACTCTGCACCCGCCGAGTCCAGCCTGTGCCTGAGTGACCAAAGACCTCGAGGACGACCCCCGGCGATTCTGACCTGGAATCCAGTGGCCAAGGACCCTCCTCGACGACCCAGACGACGCCTGCAGCCTCAGGACAAGGGACCCCTCCAACCGCGACCAGCAGGGGGTAAGATTTCCCGACCTCAAAGACACCCCTGCACCCGGCGCCCCACGGCCCCCTGTGCCCAACTCCTGGGTGTCTACCTATCCTCCAAGACCCCAACTTACCTCCTGAAGTGTTGGTCGTCCCTGAAGAATCACCGTCCCCGAGCCTGCAGCCTTTCTTCACCTTTCACGACCTCTATTGTTTAACATTGAGCGCCCGACGGCTCAAAAGCACCCTGCACCCAGCCGCCCGAGTGCCCCTGGAAGTGCAACCTCTATCCTAACCTACTTCCCTACTTGCCCTGAGCAAGTGACCAGGAGCCCAGCTCCCACAGTCGCGTGGCCTGCTTGCCAGCAGCCACCAACCCGGGGCCCCCCGCCTGCCATAGGATAACATTGGGCCTTCTCACTCTGCACCCGGCCGCCCCTGTGCCGCTGAGGGTGTAAAAACTGTACTTACCTGATCCTGGGGGACCCCTGAGTCTTACCCAGAACCTTAACCCTGCCAGTCAAGTACTTACCCGAAATCCGATAACTCACTTTTCTTCCATAGGGTTCCATTGACTGATTTTCTGCGAAATTTCTTCTAAGTGTGGAGTTCTGAAACTTTAGAATATTCACCAAAAATCAACCGAGTCACGAAAACGAAAATACTCACCTAGTATTAGGAGGGGCCTCAGTGCTGGACCCGAGTGCCCAACACTGGCCCTAAAAAGTAATCGCAACGTTACTTACCGTTAACTCACTTTTCCTTCATAGGGATCCATTGACTGGTTTTCTGTGAAATTTCTTCTAAGTGTCGATTTCTGTATTTTACAAATATTCTTTAAAAATCGAACAAACTACAAAAACGTAATTACTTACCTGTTTTAAGTAAATGTCCCAGTGCTGAACCTAGGAGTCCAGCACTGGATTACAAAAGTAACGTAAACATACTTTGCTTGTACACTGTATTTCCTTTCATAGGATAACATTGGTAATTTTATCCAGAAAAGTTTCTAAGTGTCAGCTTTTGAAATATAGTAATATTCTTCAAAAATCACTACAATAACCAAAACGCTTTTTCTTACCTGTTTACAGGAAGTGTCCCAGGACTGAATCCAGGATCCAGTCCTGTGGTTAGAAAAGTGCTCTGCAAAGTAATCAATTGTAATTAAGCATAATTTTCCATTGAGCTCAATGTTGCATTGAATTTGACCCTGTGTTGCCTCTTGCACCAACTGTGATTACCACTATCTAAAAAGTCTATTGCCTATCTGTAAGGTGAATAACCAAAGCATCTCATACTGAGAGAGTATATTTTGACCCTATTGTCGGTTCTAAAATAAAACAAGCATATATTTTTTTATATACAAACCATTGGCCTAGAGTTCAGTTCTTGAGTGTGTGGCTTCATTTGCTGACTGAGTGTGTACAACAAATGCTTTACACTGTCCTCTGATACTGCCTTACTGCTCGACCAAGCTACCACTTTGGAGAGTAAGGTTATATCTAACTTTAGCCTCTGTCAACCCTCTGGGGGACTGTGGACTCTGTACACCCTGAACCTTACTTGGGTACAGTATATACAGAGCCACTTTCCTACACACCCATACCACTCTCCTGCTGAGTGGGCAAGGCACATTAATACACTTGTGTTTTTGTATTATGCTTGGATTTTTCACAATCCCTATAGCTTATGTGATATAATATTAATGGTACCACCCCCACTCTGAAAACTGCTGCAGCACCACTGGTCTTAGGTCCCTGAGTTTACAGTGTCTAAGCCTAGACAAAGGCACATCCACTAGGCAAAGTTAGCATGAGCAAGAAACCATGGGTGCTACCATTTACAGCTACAGTAAAAGCTGGCAATGCAGCTAAACGTCTCACCATTGATAACACTGTGTGTGGTGACGGGGTCTCTCCCAGATTACATAATGGAAGGTGTAGGACATGTCTGAGATGTAGGTCACACTCTGAGATGTCCGTGTGTTGCCACCTGATTCCACTGTAGGAGGTGAGACTCATGTCCATGATAAACCTGTGTGTGTTATGAGAGTTCTTTCTCTGAATTCAAAGTCGGATGTGACAAGCTTATCTCTGATTTCACTTGGGAAGAGAATGGAACTTCTCCTGATTTCACTGTGGGAGATAAGTGGACTGCCCCAGATAACACCTACTTAAGTATGGTCCTGTCCACTATGACATTGCTCTTTGCCTCATCTGTAAGCCATCCCATGGAGAGTGGGTGGGCTTTCTTTGCTTATATTGTGGGTGGCAAGAGGTCAGCTCCTGATTATAAACTGGGATGTGAGGACTTGAGGGTAGATTAAACAAAGGGCCATATTTATGAATGAATGAATGAAATTAAATTTCTATAGCGCATTACTACCCTGAGGCCTCGTAGCGCTTAGGACAGGACAGACAGTATCATGGCAGGTTAGTGTGTAGTACTAAAAAGATAAGTTTTAAGGAGTTTACGGAAGGACTGCAGGTTAGATTCCATGCGAAGAGTAGAAGGAAGAGAATTCTAGAGATTAGCAGCATTCAGAGAAAAGGAACGTCCGCCCCATCTGGATCTACGTACTTTCCTTGTGGTAGCAAGGAAAGCGGAGCTGGAACGAAGACTCCTTGGAGGTTGGTAAGGAGTGACCAGGGGATGGATAATGGCAGGGCCGGTTTTCCAGATGGCTCTGTGGGCCAGGCACATGGCCTTAAATCGTATTCGGGACTTGATTGGGAGCCAATGAAGTTTTCTCATTGCGGGTTTTGCTGATTGTCTCCGAGGAATCTGGAGAAGTAAACGAACCGCGCAATTCTGGATCACTTGTAATTTTTGAGTAGTAGCCTGGGGGGCGCCCAAATACAAGGCGTTCCCGTAATCCAGGCGGGACAAAATGAGGGCTTGCACCATAATCCTTCGCGCCTGAAAAGGGAGTAAAGGGAGAATTTTCCTTAACATCCTCATCAGGCCGAAACATGTAGCTGAGAGCGTGGTGGCTTGATGATTGAAACTTAAGGAGCTATCAAGCCACATGCCTAGGCTCTTAATCTGGTGCTTTGGGGCAGGCATAGTGCCGAGACAAATAGGCCATGAGAATGCCGAGGAGGGTGATGGAGCTTTGCCCAGGAACATCAATTCGGTTTTGTCCCCATTTAACTTAAGGTGAGATAGGTCCATCCATTCGGCTACCGCCTCTAGGCAATTGCCCAGGGCGCAAGATGAACCCTCCGGGTGGTTTAGTGCCACAACCAGTTTGGTATCATCTGCGTAGGTGATAATTTGTATGCCGAATGGACGCACTATCTCTGCCAAAGTCGCCATATAGGTGTTAAAAAGCGTGGGGCTCAGGGAGGAACCCTGGGGAACCCCACAACTAAGAGGCCATCGATTTGATGTAAAGGTACCCTCAAAGACCTGAAAGAATCGGTCCTTTAAGAAGGACTGGATCCATGTGAGAGCCCGGTGTGTTACTCCAAGATTTTTTAATCGCTCCAGCAGGATGTTATGATCAACAGTGTCGAAGGCGGCACTGAGGTCTAGCAAAATAATTGCTGCTAAGCCACCCTGATCCAAAAGTCTCCTTGCTTCCTCTGTTACTGCCAGAAGGGCCGTCTCTGTCCCAAGCCTGGGACGAAATCCTGTCTGGGAATCGTGGAGCAAGTTGTTAGACTCCAGATAATGAACTAGAGTAGAGTTTATATGTCTCTCAGTCAGCTTGCTCAGCCAGGGAAGGAGAGAAATAGGTCGGTAGTTGGCCATGTTGGAGATGTCTAAGTTTGGTTTCTTCAAAAGGGCTCTAAACTGAGCACATTTCCAATCAGGGGGTACCGTGCTCGAAGTGATGGAGGCATTTATAATGTTCAAAATTACTGGCCGAATAACATCAGCGGCTAGAGTGAGATGCGGAGGAGGAGCGGGGTCCATAGGAGAGCCCGAGGTTACCCTAGAGATAAGTGTATTCAAGGCAACCTCGTCTATCAAGGGGAACTCCGCTAAGGAACACTGCGATTCGGGAAGGGAACTTTCGGTACCGAACGCTGTAGGCTCGCTTTGGTGGGAAGGGAAGGATTGGCAAATCAGATGAATTTTTTGGTGAAAATATTCCGCTAAATTGTTACAGCGAGCTAATGCATCCTCTGTGTTAGGGGATTTATGCGGTATGGTAATGAGAGATTTAGCAATACGGAAAATCTCTTTGGGAGAGTTAGCAGCTGCGCTAATCCTCTCCTCATAGAATGAGGATTGGGCGATTTTGATTTCTGCCTTATAATTTCTAATTGCCTCTCTATAGACATTTTTCCTCTCTTCTGTTAAATTCTGTCTCCATCTCCTTTCCAGTTTCCTGCAGATTTGTTTGAGATCCCTTAATTTAGGGAGAACCATGGTACCGGTTTATGTATGGATCTCTTGTAGGAAGGTTTCATTGGAAGGAGAGTGTCCAAAGAGTTTTGGATCCAGAGATTAAAGTTGTTATTAGCTCTCTCAGGATCGAGAACAGGAAGGGGTGTGGTGGCATCCAGAGCTAAGGACCACTGGCCAACAGAAAGATTTGACCATTTCCTTTCCAGCATCAGAGTTACACTCTGAAGGGGAGAGGACACTACGGTCTCCCAGACCAGAGGAATTAGCAAATGATCAGTCCAGGGGAAGGGGATGGGGAACCCTACCGAGAGATTCTGGTCATTACTAAACACTGGATCAAGGAGATGACCCTTGACATGCGTAGGGGCAAAGCCTTTCTGCTTAAATTGAAGTGCTGAGAGGCTTGTTAGAAGCTCTTTGGCCAGATGGTCAGAGGGGTCATCCAGGTGGATATTGAGATCCCCTAGTACTGTAAAATTAGCAGGGGTTAATGCTAAATTAGCCACAAAGGTCGGAAGTATACTAAGGAATTGACCTATGGGTCCCGGGGGGCGGTAGAGTAGCAAACCAGAGAGAGTAGTAGTAGGTGAAAATTCCAAAGAAAAGTTCATACTTTCGCAGTCAGGTAGCCCCTCAGCGGAGGACCGGCAGCAGAAATTATCTTTAAAAATTATAGCTAGACCTCCGCCTCTTCCAGTCTTGCGGTCCGCTCTGTGAATTAAATACCCCGGAGGTAGGGTCTGGGTGATAGTTGGATCAGCTTACGTCCTGTAACCACGTCTCTGTCAGGAATAAAGCATCGGGTTTAAGATCATCTATAAGGAGTGCTAGTTCAACTGAGTGTTTGGGGAGAGAACGACAATTTAAAAGAAAGAATTTTTTGGGGGCCGGTATCTGGTAAGTCCCTACTGTAAGGTTGAAACTTAAAATCACAGTGGGGGCAACTGGAGGGACTGTTGGCGAGGATCAGCGCGTGTAGACAATTAGTGTCCGTAACTTCTCTCATATTGAACAGTGTCTGAGCACTGTAGATAACATTGTTATTTTTAGAACTGCCAGGGGTCGTGGCCCCTGGTCCCGGCTGGGCTCGGACGGGCGCAGACGGGCTTGCCTTTGGCGCGCTGCCGGCGCGTCCGCTGCGCGTGCGCATTAGCAAGAAGCTAAGTACTGGTGGGGGCGCGAAAGACTGACGCGCTGACCCGAAACCGGAAGTGGTTGCTACTCCCAAAAGCCCTCCGCACAACGGCACTTGCCGCGTCGGACCGGGGCTGGGAGAAAAATAGAGGTAAGTTTCACATTAGCAGAGTACAAGATATAGTGTAGAATTCTTAGGCTTTAAAGTGCAGGTGCAATTTAAAATACGGGCGTAATAAAAATCAAACAAACATTAGGTACAGCCACACACACGCCACAGCTAGCAGCGTCCCTGCCACTGGGTCTCTGCCGCGTCCGCTGCGTGTGCGCATTAGCAAGAAGCTAAGTACTAGTGGGGGCGCGAAAGACTGGTGCGCTGACCCGAAACCGGAAGTGGTTGCTACTATACTTTATCAAATTGTAATGCAGCACAACAAGTCATCTTGATATGCTGCGTTCCAGGGAAATGGCAGGAATGCATCAAATTTATCACAATACAGCACATTCCTTCCTTTTCCCAGTGTAGGCACACAATGTGCTGCCTAGCGCCAATGCAGGCACCCTTGCACCATGGTGCACCTATGTTGTATGCAGGATTGTTTTTGTGCAGGAAGGTGTACCTGAGGCATTATACTATTTCCTATAGAAAGAGGAAAAAGCGAGGAGAAATAAAGATATTTCTCTTGTTTCGCATCACCCGGGGATGTGCAGCATTTTGGCTCATTCCCAGGACTTTCACAAAAGGTAACTGTGGGAATTCGTCAAAATCCATGGATGTTGCGTGCAAACATCCATGCGCCACCCATGGAACTGTTGTCAAATTAAAGAAAAGACTGCTGGCAATACAGTACAGACGTTAATATAAAAAGGTCAGTCAGCTCTGTGGAACTGGAATCTGAGCTTTGACTTACAATGCAACGGACAGCTTCTTTTATACATGTTGAGTCGTAAATACGTCATACAGATGCATGGTTAATGAACATCTGCTAAAGCACAACATTGTTATCAAAAGTTATACTTTCTGCAAAAACAGCTAGTCACCTGTCTACGAAATGCGTCTCAGGTGCACATGTTATCCTTTGTTACGCTTCCACACCACCGCTACACTACCAGTGTCCTTGGCTTGTCTCGTGTTTGAAGCCTAGCAGTGCTCTACTCCGTACACATCTACTGCCTGGCAAAGCCTAACCTCCCACTTATTCTGCATCTCTGTGCTGCTTTATCTACATATTTTCTCAGATGCGTAGACCTTCCATTTGTTCTAGGCCTAATTATATTTCTCTATTCTACTGAAGCTCATATCTACTTCCCTCTCCCCGGGGTCCTCTCTTCATCTGTGCTCTTTTTTTCATCCTGCTACTGAAGGCAGCTTAGGCCTGTATTCCTCCTTTTAAACATAACACTGAACACGTCTTTCTGCTGGTGCTTTCATTGACATGAGTAGGCCTTCTTCATTTTTGACAATTATTATAACAGAACGCATACCTGGGGCAGAGTAATGCAACCCAGCGATTTGCAAAGCGTTGCGTTACTCTGGATTTATCAAGCCACTCAGGGCCACGCTAGAGGGTCTTACATGGCTTGATAAATCGCATCTTAGGGGTTGCATTGCTTTTGCACCATGTTACGTGGTGCAAAAGCGATGCAACCCTTTGATAAATATGCCCCTATGTGTGTTAGAGGTCTGTCTCATTAATTTGTGGAGGTGAGTGCGCAGTCATTACATTTCATTTCACTTTTGTCATTTTGGATATTTGGTTTCTTCCATTGGTGTCAGTGTGCACTGCTTTTTGTCTAGATCTTTCAGATCTTTTTTTTAAAGAGCTATGGAGCCATTGGTCGATGGTTAGGGCACCAAGATGTCTTGAGACAAATCTGTCTATTAAAGCCTTTGGAGAGCCAGCGATAGAACTACTCGACTCGAGGCAACGCCATGTATAAGTCAAGTGAATTAATATTTTTTAATGCTCACTATTAATTAAAGTCACTACAAATAGAAATATTTAAACAGCCATACATGTTATTTACATGCTCACCTGTGCTAGTAAGTTATTGCTTATTCACGTTATAGCTGACCCTCGCAATACAGAACCTAAATATGTATTTGTAAGCTACAAAACAGTTGTGGAAAAAGTGCATGAACAGTAAGTAAAAAACTAGTTATGCAAAATTGCACTTTTAATAAATCTTTTGCAACTGACTATGCATAAAAACCAGGCTAATATCTTTTCAATAAATGAAATTAAATTTCCTTTGTGAACAGCTTTTAGGAAACTAAACATAAAACAGAAGCACTACTCAGCTCTTGTATGTTACCTGTACTTAAGCAGTATTTCATGACATCCACACACCTTGTAAGGCCATTACATAAAAAAAAAATGTTTTAAAAGTACCCTTCTTTTACTTAACAAACTATGCCCCGGCAGAGGAAATGCAAAATAGATTCATTTTTATAACTCTACAACCTGCATTTGATGAGCATGTTGTCCTGCTTATGCCAAGCTGCTCTAAGTTCCCTAATTGGAAATAGCAGAAATTGCCTATGGATGATTTTCTATCTGCATATATTGTTCAGCGACTCGTTCAAGGAACACTGCTTTGTCAGGGTATTTTATGAGGTTATTAGCAGGTCTGCATGCCTCATTTGTAATATCTTCAAGGTCAGTCTCAAGGGAGGGCAGCAGTAGCTAGGATTTCACAATTGCTTTAAACAAAATATGATTATAATTCTACCACACTGTGGGTTTTGTTTAAGAATACAATGCCAGGATGCATTAGTGTATTTCCCTTTAGCAGTGAATCTGCCTTTAACTACTATCCTCTGGGTTGGTAATAAACCCTCACTGATTAGAAATGTATTTTTACCCTAAGGTATCTATGGAGTGAGGAGCACGTACATTTAATAAAAAAATATTCACACTACTCAATAATCACAACTCTTATGGGTATATATTCCTATGCCATACATCTCACCTTGGAAGAGTGTGAAGACGTCCTCCAAGGTGAGCCCGCTGCTCTCCCCATGACTTCTGCTCCCCATTGACTGCCCACCTTGCTTGGCCAGCTCCTGATAGCCCCAACCACCACACAAGGGAGTGCGCTGGACTGGCTGTCGGCAAGGGGAAGACCATGGCTGCTATCCTCGCAACGGTCCCTCGCTCCCTATGAGCGCTCCTCCCTGCTCACTTTACAATCTCTGCCGTAGGCGAGGAAAGCTCAGCGCGGAGCGCGTGAGGTTCTCTTCTACTGTGGTAATTGGGAATTCTTTCTTTCTTTTTCTGTTGATCCAGCGCTTACAATAAAAATATTTTCTCCTACTATGCTTTTGGTCATCCAGGTACAATTATTTCTCCAAAATACACACTATATCCATATGACGGTGGGGCCCATAACATCGCATATACATTCACTTACTCATTTATTTCCCTGGATTTTCCTCCGACATGAAACCTAGGAGAAAAACGATTCGCTGGAAGGAGACGGGATACCTCTTTTATAATAACACAACAATTCTCATTTGCTTTTAAGGTATTCCGCTCATTGGTCGATGGACCAACTAGTAGGAATCAGTTGATGGTGATTAAGACCAGCTCAATCACAATGAACTCTTTTACCACTTCATTATTAATCATTATGCTAAAGAAAATCACTGAGTCATTTGTTTGAAGAATAATAAAATTTATATAAAGTTTTGAATGCAGGAAATTCGAGATTAATTTATTATTCAGATCATTGCGTTTTATCATCAATATAAGAATAGTTGTAATTGCATGACACTTTTATTAGACCGAAAATGAGATCATCATACTAAGAACTCTATAGATCAACCTATCTATCTCTTGGGAAAATCCTAATAATTCTAATATAAATCTTATTAAATGCTAGTTCTCCTAAAGCAGCATCTTATACTCAACTGGAAAAGGAAAAATCACAGCAGCAGCATCAGCTCGTCAGCATCAGCAACCGCAAACTCTCCCATCTACAGCATCTAACTTCTTCAGCATCTCCCGCAGCATCCCGCAGCATTCTAACCCCTCCCACCAAGAGTAGGTCTTCTTATACCCTAATTCTAGCTTACAGCATAAAATGTTTCTTCTTACATGGCGCGATTCATTCTCATTGGTCCAAAACTCAGGTCCCTATACATTTTAATCAAACTTCCTGGTCTTAACTAGTTCCGTGAGGAATGTCCATGCAAGCATCGTTTCCCACAGTTCATGCACTTGCTCATCCGTTTCGATCAGTCCAAATTGTTTCTTTTTCTGCAACAATTTATATAATAGAGTTCTTTCTATTGATTCAACCAGGCTTCTCACGCTTCTTGCTGATCATCTTGGCACACATCTGCTCAAAAAGGGTCACAGCAGCCTTGACCATACTTTCATCTTAGCCTCTCGGCATCAGCACGTGATCATCCCTTTGCAACAGCCCCTCTCCTCTATCACATGGTCGCATCCGCTCCTGCGCACTCTAGTAACTCGCGGCCATTTTATATTGCTGCTCGGCAGGCCTAAGCGCACTATTTCTAAAGAAAACAAAATGTTATTAAAACAATGAAATATAAACCCTTTCGTTTCCCTCCCGTCTTTCTACGTACCCCAATTAGGTATTACCTAGCAGAAGCAACATATAAAGCTGTCCCTTACTTACCATCGCTTTATTTTGCAACCACACGTTTTATTCAAAGCACAAATCATGCATTTTATTATTATTTTAGTACGCAAAATATTATGTTATGTTAGAAACGTAAACAATTATTAGTTCATTATTTTGCACATTAAACTGCGTGTTATCCTTAACCCTTTACATACATTGTTGGTTATTTACTTAAACGAACATGTTTATTAATATTTTACGAAAATATTAGGAGGTTAAAATTTTTATATTTACCCTGCTCCATCACTGTCTTGTGCATTTTGCGGTCCTTATGCACTGTGTTGTGCATATATATCACTGTAGTGGCACTATACATACTTTGCATCCTACCTACAGTCCTCAATTTCCTGGATGGAACTGGCTGAGTCTTTGGCGGCTTTCTGACCCCTAGCATTCAGCTTGAATTTCTTGTGGACAGATTTGATGTGTCCTGAGATGACTACCATTTAGGGTTTTATTGCCCCGGCCATGCCACTTGCTCTCCTCTCCTTCAGGCAGCCCTATTTTGGTCATACTCGTATATGCCCTATTATGGTCATACTCGTACATGCCCTTTTATAGTCATGGCTCCTAATATAGGCATGATCTTTCACCTACATTAGTTCCTTACCGTACACAACGAGCTCTGAGGGCTGAACGTTATCTAGTCTGTGGTAGAATACTGCACGGTCTTTCCAGAACACAGGCCTACAATGTACTCATAAATTATGCATGAGCATTCACCAGCTACATCTCCCGCATAATATGTATGTACAAAGTTCACCCCTGACGTCTTCCTCATGTCTAACAGAGACCAATACAAACCATACTGAGGGACGAGACACTTTAGGGTATAAATACACCACACCTTGCCACGGTAAGACAGAGGGAACCAAGACTTCCATGCCGACACACTGACCAGAGAAGCTGAGGCTCCTGCATGCAGTCGCTCCAGCTGACAGCGGTCTAACACAGCCCTTGCGGGGTGTCCAACTCGAGACCAGGACGGGGTCCCACACTCTCTCTCCTCTTCAGGTATGGGGGTTCGACTAAATCCTAGAGGGATTCTTGGCTCCTAGACCTACACATATGCTAGGTACACTCAGGTACATCTAGTTAGGCATCGTAGGAGTACGCGCACTTGCATAATGCTTTTTATATTCATATATGTATTCATGATTATTGCAATATGGTAGAACTGTTCTATCCCTTTGCTTTTATCGTACTGCTGATAATATATCTCTGCTATTGTCTGCTGATTGCTGCAGCACATATATTTTACACTAGAATAACAACTGTTCAATAAATACTTATTGAAATGCCCAGACTGTTTATTCTGTGTAACTCTCTGAGACAAACCGAATAAGTAAGCACGAGTGACTGAGCGAAAAGTAGTACATTGTTTCCACGATTCTGAGGAATTTGGGTTGTCATGATCTAAGGTTGCCAGGAACTAATCTCTCCCCGATAAGAGGAGATTCTAGTGGCACTGTGAGCTAGCTAATGCAAATCCGGCTAACATACGCCGTGGGGGTGCACAGAATCAGTCTAACACCAAGCCCACGGTTTATGTTATCCAAACGCGCAGGTCCTGCAGGGGTACTATAGGAACTACACGACATGGCGCCGCCAACATTGGTTGGGTACTTATTTAACAGTAGAATCTGAGTAGTTCAGTCGTGCTATTCTCAGAGAACCTACTCACAAAACCCCAGAGACGTCTGGAGTGGGTGGGCACAAACTCCGCCACAGCTGAGTAGGCGAGATATCCTATTTATCGGCTGTTGGTTAATCAAGCTTGAAGGACATTTAGTTCCTAAATTGTGCATAACACCTCATCTTAGTTCCCTCTAAACATGCCTGATTCCGAGGCAGGGGAAGACAGAGTTGACCTGAACCTTTTAGAAGGAGGAGAAGATCCTGAGGATGCAATACAGATTGCACCAAAATTCAGAAGGACAGTCACCATAAGACTATTAGAAAATGGCTTACCAGCCAAGGGTGGCATGGTAGTTTTCGTGATTGAGGCACACGAATCAAACAAAACAGAGGTATTCTATTCATGGGTTACACTCCCAGCAGCAAATGCCATAACAAAGACATTTCACTACTATTTAAGAGGAGATGCACCACATGAATATGCCCCATTTGAGGACATAGCGATTCCACTCACTTACCAGGAGCATTATTACTGGTTTAATGGCGCCCTACCCCACGTACGAGGAAGAGTAAGATTAGGCCCGCTCGGAGGAGACGGGGCCACATGGCCAATACTAGCGGCTTACACACAGCACCCTGACATTGGAACAATGCCACAGCCAGAATTACTCGTACAACACAGAGATTTAATTAAAATCTACAGAAACCTGACACAATTCGTCATGAGGACTTTAACAATCCAACCTGCACCAGGTGCAGCAAATAGTACTCCAGCTCAGGGTACAGGAAATAAAATTACTCCTCAAACATTACACGCGGTAATGGGCAAAATGCATGCAAAACGCGAACAAATCCCATTCTGGATAGCTCAGAAAATAACTCAGCTTGAGGCGGTATTCCCGAATACTACCACCTATGAAAAACACAGAATTCTAACAATCTGCTTGCCCATGGGGATCACACCACAAGTAGAGGATTGCACCTCTTGGGGTTCAGTCTTTGCTGCCATATATACCAGAACACATGGTATCCCGTCATTAGCAGTAGTACCTGACGTACTGAGACAGATACAAAATGAGCATGGAGCAGAGCCTGCCCTAAACTTAGGGATGAAGTTACTAAATAACTTTGATCAGGTATCAGCCATAATACTAGCTAACATTAAGGGGGAAGCAGCTTCAGTGGCGATCCGCCAACGCCTAAGGGAATTCGGTCCAGTAGATCAACAACACGAACTACCCAAAATCATTGAAACTGCATATGCAGAATTAGGCAGAGACAGTTTAGGTGGGAAAGCATTAAAACCACAACTAGTGGGCAGTTCTGAAAAGGACACTACAAAGCAGACACCTGCTTCTTCTAAAAGGAAGTGGGAAAATAAAAAACAACAAAAGTCAAAAGACAACAGATTTGAATCCAGAGGCAGGTCTCCTCAACAGGAGCCCTCTGAAAGGAGGTATAACCTCAGGAATAGGGATAATATTAAAAAAACCTGACAGGCATCAGGATACTGATACACGTTCCTCTCGTTCCTTTCAGGGTTCGTCAAGAAACTCCGAGAGGGAAGGACGGTCAGAACACAGACAAGAGGAACGTACAAAGTCCAGAGACACGCAACGCGCTGCGGACTACGCACCTAAAAAAGAGGATAAACAAAAACCTCAGTTCAAAAAGAAGAAGGTAGCAGGTCTCAAGATCAGACATGCCCAGAATTCTGAGGACACAGCTTCTGAACAGGGAATGGGCTCTGACGATGCTAGAAAGCACGGCAAAAGTAACAATAGCTCGCCAGAACCTGAAGGAATTTCTGGTGACAGCGGAGTTGAGTGAGTATATCACGGTGGAGACACCTGATACTCGGGTAAGTGTCCCACATAAGTTACATGAGATAACACTCCGGATGGAGGGGGACAAGCCCAGGAAAGTTAAAGGTCTATTTTGGAAAAATTTGTCATCTGGATATGACATCCTATTAGCAGAGCAAGACTGCCCGCCAGCATTCGTCATGGAGTGCCCAAAGGGAGAAAAGGTAATTTTTCCAGCATTTTCCGACCTCGTTCCCATACATCTTAAACATGCATATGCGCAGGAGTGGGCGGTTGCCCTAGCTCCAGCATTGTACAAAAATCATGCTGGTTGGGATGAGGATTCAACCCACCACGTGATCCCGTTAAAAGTTTCACCAAATGCTCAAAGGCAATATCCTATAAAGCAGGAAGCTAAAAAACAAGAGCAGGGAGATCCTAGATCAACTTGAATACCAGGGGGTGATAGAAAATTGCACTTCACCTATGAACAATCCTTTGTTCCCCATAGCCAAACCTGACAACACATATCATCTAGTTTTAGATTACAGACATTTAAACACTTGCACAAAGACATTTGCAGGTCAAAATGCACACAGTGCCGCATTAATGAATAACATTGTGCGACAAAAATACAAAACAACACTTGATATCTCAAATGGATTTTTCTGCCAAAATATAGCGCCTGAAAGCAGGTATCTGACCGCATTCTCAGCGCTGGGGTCGCAACGGCAATTTTGCTGACTCCCCCAAGGGTATAAGAATAGCCCGGGGTTGTTTTCAGCAAGGGTAACGGAGTTACTCCAAAATTTGGATGAAGAAGCATTGTCCTATGTAGATGATATTTATCTGACGGACGATGACTTACCGAGGCACTTGACCAGGGTGAGCACCATTATTATGGGATTCGCCTCTGAGGGCTATAAATTTAATTTCAAAAAATCAAAAATTGCCCACCTCAATGTCCTATTTTTAGGATATGAGCTGTCAAGTGAAGGAAAAAGCCTAGCAGCTAACTTTTTAGAAAAGTGTGCGCTGCTTCAACCTCCAAAATCATTAAAGAATTTACAATCAATTCTGGGATTCCTAAATTTTGGTCGAACATACATTTTGCATTACGCAGAAAGAGTAAAACCTTTCTACGACTTAATAAAACCTGATTTTTCAATCAGACAATGGACACAGGAGCATACAAATATCCTGCGATCCCTACAGGAAGACATGATAGCTTCAAAACATTTACAGACAAGCGTAAACGTACGCAACTTAGTGATCCGAGTAATAGCGGGTCAATGCGGGTACACTTATTTGACTTTCAATGAAGGCAAAATGGTACCAATCGCATACAAATCACACCTGTACACAAACGCAGAAATGCGTTTCACTTCAACAGAAAAAATCCTGACAGCAGTGCAGACCGCTGTAGCAAGAGAAAGAGCTCTGGCTCAGGGTAAACGCATAATTGTCGTGACCCCAGTACCAGCTTTAGAAGCTGTTACAAAAGCTAGCATTCCAAATGCGAAAGCCTTACATCCCAGATGGATAGAATTGGCTAATTCTCTTACTGCAACGGATGTTGAATACAGATTTGATCTAAGTTTAAAAACACAAGCATTTCTGCAATAAGAACAAGAATATCCTCAACCAAATGAGATCTTGCCTCTAGATCAGTATGAATACATTATTTACACTGACGGTTCTGCTCAACCGGCCATAGGGAGTAAGCAAGCTTACAGCGCGGCGTGTGCAATCGTTAAAGGTTGCATGCGCGATGGAAAGTTCCATCCCAGTAGCACTAAAACGCAATCTCTAGGAGACTGCACGGCTCAGTTGGCAGAATTAAAAGCACTGATACTGGCACTTGTAAATACGGAACACGAATTCCCCACACCAATTGTGTGCAATTCCTTTTACTGTGTACAGTTGTACAATGAATATTTACATCATTGGGAACAAAACGGGTTTAAAGACGCGAAAGGTGGCACAATTAAGCATAGAATGCTATGGGAACAGGTAGTAGAGTTGAGAAACGAACTACCAAGGGCTCACGTGATACATACACTGAGTCATCAGCGTGATGGCGCTCACGTTGAAGGGAATTCATTGTCTGATGAAGCCGCAAAGGGGGCTCTATGCACAGCGTCCGTAGCTGCAATCACTCATTCAAAAAAGAGAATAGTCGGCAAGATTATGGTAGCTGTCAATGCTTCATGCAAAGGCAGCACAGCAGTACCTAAAAAATTTCCACTCAAGTACTCCTACAAGTTAAATGCACAAAACATTCCATATGCTCAGATTCCTGGAGTGGGGGATAGAGTAATACCAAATACGGATCGTTGGCAAGGCTTAATTCTAGCAGCACACAAGGGTTTGGGTTTTGCGCATACAGGCGTTACAGCGACTATTTCTTTATTGAAACAGCGCTACTGGTGGCCAGGGTTAACAAAGCAGACCAAAGACTATGGGGCTGATTCCGATCTCGGGCGGATCGCCACCGAATGGGATTCGGCCGGGAAAAACACGAGCCGTGCGCGTTTTCTCCGCCCGACTCGTACAGCTGTCCAAACGAGCTAGTACGATGCGAGCGTGCGCGTTGTTTCCGACCGACTCGTTTCCGGATCCCGACCGCACCGACCGACTCTTACGGACACGAATCGCACCACGCAATGGAGACGTTCCCCGGCTGAGCCAGTACGATGCGCGCCGCGAGACAGCCCGACCGAGCTCGCGCACGTCCGGCTCAGGAAGACTGTCGGAGCCGTACTTGGGTGGTCTGTGTCGGACCCCCCTTCACCCGTAGCTGCGCAAGTCGCACACAGGGGGGACCCAAGGGTCCCCCCTAAACATGCATGTGCGGTGCGAGTCGCCCCGACGCGTACACACTGTAGGGGGCGCACTTGTGTGTGTCGTACCCATTGAGTCAATGGGAGCCCATGTATGCGTTGTACGACCGGCTCCCATTGACTTCAATGGGAGTCCGACCGACTCGAGTCCGGCAGCATGCGGCCGCATCGTACTCGCTCGGTCGGACTGCAAGACTCCGGCCCGGTCGGAAATCTCTCCGGATCCGGCTCGGACGGAGAGTTTTCCAACCCAGATCGGAATCGGCCCCTTTGTCTTAAAGTGCGACATCTGCCAGCAGATGAAGGGCTCCACCGTAACACGCCCAGCGCAGACACCGTTGCTAAAATCAGACAAACCTCTCGCATGTGTATATTTGGACCACTGCGGAGCCCTACAATCTGATGGGGCCAAGAAATATATCATGGTTGCAGTGGATTCCTGCTCAAGATTCTTATGGGTTTGGCCTCAGCGCTGTGCTGACGCTCGACCTGTTATAAAAGATTTGCGATTCTTTATTGGCACATTCGCAGTTGGCACGTTACATTCTGACCGTGGCCCGGCGTTTAGCTCTCGGGCTTACAAAGAGGCCATGGAAGGAATGGGCGTAGCATTGCGGTACTCCTCTCCGTACCATCCCGAGGGAAATTCTGTTGTGGAGAAGAAAAACCGGGACTTAAAGCAATCTTTAACAGATAGGGTATTAGGCAAAGGCGGTAGATGGGTCGATCACCTTTATGGGGTCCAACGAGCTATTAACAATCAGCCAAGAAGCTCTCTAGGTGGTGTCACTCCTTACGAGGTCCTATTTGGGACAAAAATGTGGGTACCTGATCTTGATTGTGAAGGCACAGTGGCGGATGAAAAACCATTTGATATCCATGATCGTTTGGCTGTTTTACAGGATCTAAATGAATCCAGGACACAACAAAGCAACGTCCACTTAAAACAGACCGCCACTGAGGAAGTCAAGGCAGTAACGGCAAGACCTGTCTGGATCCCAAAAGTCGGGGATCTGGTCAGAGAAAAGATTGCAGATAAGAAAGAATTTGGGCCATCCTACAGAAAGCCTGTACCGGTCCTTGCAATCCAAGGCACAAGAACTGTACTTCTGCCGCCTCTAACCGGGAAAAAGGAGAAAGGATTTGTCTCAATTGACTTAATCAAACCACACTATGTGGCCGATACTAAACAGTAGGCCACGTGGACTCCACAGTAGCAGACGCCCTCCTCTGGCTACAATCCAAGAAGTTCAAACAGAAAGACTCATCACATTTGAAGAGCCACCTGTACGGAATGAAGGACTAAGCAACAATGCTATGGAACGCGTTCCACTTCAACAAGAAATTCATCCTCAAAATAAAAATCAACTTAACGCCCAAGTTGCAATCAGACCGACTACAGACATCTACGTCAACATGCCTCGTCAAGAGCAAAATCCGATTTCAACAAATCCCGATGCAATTCCAACAATTGATCGAACTGCTTCTGGCTATTTCATGAACTTTGATACGTTTTCACTGGATCCAAGTGAGCCGGAAACGACGCCAGCCAAAAAATCAAACAAACAGAAACGTAATGACTTTTTGAACTTTTTTAGAAAGACTTACCTGGTGTCACCTTGGATTGACCTATGGTATATCACTGGGATTTTATTTTTTATTTTCTGGCTAGGTTTAATAATAACTTTTAGTATGCTTATTAATGGATGATACCTCCAGCACAGCTCAAAAAGCCCAAAGAGTCAATTTGATTTTAAAACCACACCAGTCTTCACATCGTGAACCAAGATACTTGTCTTCAGTGAACATCACAGCAGTTCCTATACCGGAGGGTATAGTATGGGACAAAATTGATTATGATATATTCGGTCCGACTGAACTTTTAAAGCTTAAACATGTATTTAAAATTTCTGTAAGTGATATCATTACCTCCAGTACATTTTCTGATGATCGGGACACTGAAACTGTAAATAATTTAATGTCTGATTTAGAAAAAACTGCAGCATTTCCGAACAATGAAATGTTAGAAGGTACTTCAGGACTATGATACATTGTACTGTTACCAACATTATGGTCATCATTTCTTGCACAAATCTATAACACCTAGAAATGTATTTGAATACCACCAGTGGGAACACTGCCCAACTCCTCCAAAAGGTAGTTCGCAAACTTTTGCACAGAAATTCACATACTTTTCAGGGTTCAACACATCTGACCCAAAGTCATTTTATTACAAAGTGCAACAACATCAGCACAGAAAATTATGTTGACTAACACCAAACAGATTTACTCTGCTTCCTTTATGGCCCAGTTGTCTACACAGGGTTTCGACCTATGGAAGGACACTATAGATTCAAAATCAATCTGGGGTTCTAGGGACTGGCAAGTCCAGGGAACAGAAGTGCTTTTTAGAGCATGCCTCATTCCACAGCAGATAATATTTCTGAATGAAACTGTGCAACAAACATCCTGTCTTGGACTAGCCAAGAACAAGGAAATGAACACACCTGGGTTTCCAACACCATCACAGATGGGTGGGGGGCAGAATTCAACTACACATGGGGTAAGATTAGATGACATTCTCCAGTACAACAGGTCAGATCCCAATTGGACAGGATGGCTGATTTGGCCCATTGACACGAACACTTGTCAACAGAGATTCCTAGGTACACCCGAGGGATTCAGTATTCATAGGCCAGATCCTCGCTATGTACAGAGACAACACCCAGGGGTAGTGACATCCTATAGTGTTGGGAAGTTGTGCCTTGATTGGCTAGAAACCTCAAAACTCACAGAAGTGAAACATCATTTGACCTTACTCACACCTGATGTAGACCTTAGGGATTTTTTACAATGCCCAAGGAAAACACGTCAGAAGCGTTTCATATATGCTGGCCTTTATGCCTATTATACTGAAAACTGGAAAATATCCCAACAGGAGGCCGCAGAAAGATTACGGGAAATAGACCGTATTAACTTAGAGAAGGCATTAGCTGTAGTGGATAGTGGGTTAACAACTTTGACCTCCAGGATTTACTCCTTAGGCAACATTGTGTCTTTGGCAATCGACATATTAGAACAAGATCTGGCCTTGTTACAACACGGGCAATCTCAGCTACGTTCTATTATGATGTTAAGCTGGACGCTGCAATCTTTGCGTGCAGGCTATGTGCCCTGGCGTTTTATAAACACCACGTCTCTGTTCTCAGAATACAATCTAACAGATAAACAGACAGAAATGGCACAAAGGGGAGCCAAATATACAATGCTGCGTATTGAGAAACTGGAAGGGTTACCATTCACTGTAGCCGAATCACCATCAACAGAATGGCTAATTCATGGCCAAATCACTCTGCCGGTCACTACGTTTCAGTTTCAATATTGCCTTGAGCAAAGGCAGGCAGGCAAACATGAAAAGATGGGTAAGGGATACATCACGGAAACTTGGGAGTTACCATATAGATATCGATGCCGGAATGGGGATCGAGAAGTGTATCTCGGTACAAACTGCAAGAACGCTTTAAGCGGTTCTCTCATGTGTCAGGATATTTCTCTGCACGGAGCATATAGTGGTTCGGTAGCGAACATATCTTGTCACATGTCAGGGACCCCAGCGTCCATGATCACGCCGGTTTTCCAGCTGCTCTCGAATGGGAGTTACTTAATGCTAAATGATCAAGGTTGCTGTGGGATGCTTCCGGGCGTCGCCTATCTGGTCACTGTTAACTCCAGGGTTACTTGCTGTATGCAAGTATTGTTTCCACCACTGAACACAGTCAGGGAGGCGCAGTTATGGCCTTCGTTGAATGTTTCCTTTATACAATTTGATACTTTGAGCAGACTGAAAGCCATGCTTTTACAGCAACCCGTGCCCTTAACCTCCGCTCGAGAAATCTTTGAACTTCAAGTTGCAAGGACCTCGACTGAGATACAAGCGCTTATACGTACAAACTGCCCCTTTCATTTCGCAGAAATGGTGGGTCGTATCTTTAACATGTCTGATACGAGCGGTATTGTACACCTATTTAAGACCATAGGGTCAGGACTATTAAGCACCTTTCAGACAGTCCTCGGAGTAATCCCAAATTTTATACACTCCGTATTGGGAAGCGTCTTTGGAGGTCTCCCGCTTATCCTGTTCCTAATTGCAGGAGTCCTGATTGTAATATTACTGCTACACAATGGACGGCCCCATTTCCAAGGAAATGGCGAACACGCTCATGGAACGGAAATATCGTGAACGCATGGTGCAGCTTCTGGGCATACCTTGCCTAAGAGAACTGAACGCCTCTTGGTTTCTATCATTTAGACCAGTCTGGGTGGACTGCATCTTACCTGTTCTTCGATGCCTGTTCTGCGGAGAAGAATGCACGTTGGATCTCTGTCTAACGTTTCCATCGGATACGCCACTGGACCTAGATGCTATGCTGGACCCCCTAAAGGCCCATGCTCTGTGTTGTCCCCAGCGTCTTCCAATTCTTTTGAATGCATCCCTTGAGAATCCACAGGTGCCGTTTGCTCCTGCTGGGTTAGGTGGCTCCTCCACAGGTAACAACTGCCGCAGAAACTGCCGCAGCAACGACTGTTGGCAGTGCCGAATTCCATCTATGTGTGATTGACGTTCTCTGTGAAGCTTTGGATTTCCCGTCTGCAGTAGCTAACACCGATAATGCTGTATCTCCCAGCCAGGACACTTAATCTTGAATTGGCTCATCGCGTCCTGGGAAAGAATTTGGCTTCTCCACTTCGTTTCATAAATAAACTAACAAAATTTGGAACATTTCCTAAATTTACACTTTTACTTGGAAAAGCATGGCCTTCTTCAGCTTATAGTGATGCAACTGTTATAAATGGGACAGTATTGACTTTTTCAAGTGGTAACTAAGAAATAGCTATTTTTTAACATTTTTAACTTTTTATAGTCTTTTTAAAACTCACGTTTTAGCTGTTTTTAAGTGAATATTTTTAAATTGTCCAGATTTTAAGTATGGTCATTGTCACCCAATTCGGAAGTGGAGTGGGTGTTATGTTTCGTATATAGGCCCTAATGTAGACCCGTTCATATATGCCATAATGTAGAAATACTCGTGTATGCCCTATTATGGTCATACCCGTATATGCCCTTTTTTGGTCATACTCGTACATGCCCTATTATAGTCATGGCTCCTAATATAGGCATGATCTTTCACCTACATTAGTTCCTTACCATACACAACGAGCACTGAGGGCTGAACGTTATCTAGTCTGTGGTTAGAACACTGCACGGTCTTTCCAGAACACAGGCCTACAATGTACTCATAAATTATGTATGAGCATTCACCAGCTACATCTCCCGCATAATATGTATGTACAAAGTTCACCCCTGACGTCTTCCTCATGTCTAACAAAGACCAATACAAACCATACTGAGGGACGAGACACTTTAGGGTATAAATACACCACATCTTGCCACGGTAAGACAGAGGGAACCGAGACTTCCATGCCGACACACTGACCAGAGACGCTGAGGCTCCTGCATGCAGTCGCTCCAGCTGACAGCGGTCTAACACAGCCCTTGCGGGGTGTCCAACTCGAGACCAGGACGGGGTCTCACACTCTCTCTCTTCAGGTATGGGGGTTCGACTAAATCCTAGAGGGATTCTTGGCTCCTAGACCTACACATATGCTAGGTACACTCAGGTACATCTAGTTAGGCATCGTAGGAGTACGCGCACTTGCATAATGCTTTTTATATTCATATATGTATTCATGATTATTGCAATATGGTAGAACTGTTCTATCCCTTTGCTTTGATCGTACTGCTGATAATATATCTCTGCTATTGTCTGCTGGTTGCTGCAGCACATATATTTTACACTAGAATAAGACTGTTCAATAAATACTTATTGAAACGCCCAGACTGTTTATTCTGTGTAACTCTCTGAGACAAACCGAATAAGTAAGCACGAGTGACTGAGCGAAAAGTAGTACATTGTTTCCACGATTCTGAGGAATTTGGGTTGTCATGATCTAAGGTTGCCAGGAACTAATCTCTCCCCGATAAGAGGAGATTCTAGAGGCACTGTGAGCTAGCTAATGCAAATCCGGCTAACATACGCGGTGGGGGTGCACAGAATCAGTCTAACACCAAACCCACGGTTTATGTTATCCAAACGCGCAGGTCCTGCAGGGGTACTATAGGAACTACATGACATACCTACACCCCTCATACACCCTCCCACATCCCTAAACTCCATGAAGCACTGGCCACACTTCAGGAATTAGCCCCTCCTCCCTCAATAACCACTTCCCCTACACTCTCAGACCAAACCGCCTCGCAGGAATCCTCAGAATCCACTTTATACCGGATCCAGCTATAACCTCCACCCCAACCTACGATGACCTCCAGCCTACCCCTTCCACTGTTGCAGAACCAACGGCCTCTCAACTGATCCCCATAATAATCCATCTTGAACGCAAAATCAACACCATACTGGATGAAATATCCTTATTTTGAAAAGACACAAAGATCTGCTCCAACTCACCTCCCATCCACACAACTATGGTGCACACTGACCGAATCACAAATATGCTCCCCAACTTCCCATGCCCTACCCCCTGGGTTTGTGGTGGTCATTTCCACCACAAACCTACACGCACCACTATAGGAATGTCGCAGCATGAAGTTGAGATTCTTAGCAACACATACAACAACGCTCCCAGCCTTCCCTGCTACAACAAGATTCCGGTCATCCTTGGCACTAGTAGGATCCCCCCACCAATCGCCCCCTCCCCCCAGATCACCTGGCCAACTTACGTCTATCCAACCCAATCAATCTGAACCAAGAACACTAACCACATTAAATTGCTTGCTATTAAACTGCCGATCAGCAGTCAAGCATGCCACTGAAATAGCGGAAACTATCCTTCTACATAAGACTGACATTTGCTTCCAGACCAAAACCTGGCTAAATGACCATTCATCCCCCATTATCGACCTCCTCACTCCTCCAGGTTTCTCCATCCTTTGTCGTGACCACAAAGACCATATCGGTGGTGGATTGCCTGAAACCCTTCCACACAGCTGAATACCCTACCTTTAAATATCTAGGAGTTGATCTCTCCTCCAAAGGCTCCAAACCCATAAAATTCAACCTCATCTGCCAACCACCAGGTGAAAAACCACAATTCTTTGAGGATCTAACAGACCTAATAACACAAAGCTCCCTGAATGACTAGACAGACATTATCCTAGGAGACTTTAAGCTGCACCTGAATGATGCTGAAGAAACAACAGTACAAGCCTTATCCAACATCTTTGAATCAAAAATTCTCACTCAACACTGCAAAAAGCAAGCCCACAATAAGGGCTCAACCCTCGACGCAATCATCTCCAAACATAATATCATATCCCTCCAGTCCATCCTATCCATCGACTGGCCCAACCACCACTTAATTCTATTCGATCTCAATGTAAACCAACCCAAACTCCACTCCCAAACTATTTGCCCTAAGCACTGGATGAGAAATACTCATAAAATTCCACAATCTGAATTATAATCCCTTATTAGCTCTCAAATTCATCCTCCACCGACCTTACTTTCACTGAGGACCTCACCTTCCACTATAACACCAAAATGACAGAACGTCTTGACACTGTCGTCCCTCTAAAACTTAAGAAATCAAGAACCGTCCCTTCCAGATCCTGGTTCAGTAAAGAGCTGGATAAAAAAAAAAACTCAACTTAGGCTGGCTGAAAGAAACTGGAGACAACAACCCTCTCTGACCCAGCTCTCTCCACTCTGGGCTGAAAGCCTGAAATACAAAATTCATATCTACAGAGAGAAGTCCTCTTTCTTCCGAGCCAACTTGACCACTCTAGAAACAGACTTAAAAACCTTTTTAACATCATTAAATAACAAACCTCCTCCTTCCCACTACTCTCTTCTGATGACGCTAAGAAGCGTTGTGAGGAATTTTCCAGATTCTTTTCTGAAAAAATAACAAACATCGAACTTTCATTGGACCCCCCCACCTCCTCATCCCTTAGAAATGATGCCCCATCTTCCAATAATGGTTCCAATACTGCTACACCTTCAACCAATGGTGACCCTCCCAAATACACCTTCCCATTGTGCTAAAACACCAACCACAGTCCCATACAACTAAAAAACAATGCAATGTGGACTAAGTTTGAAATTATCTCTGAAGAAGTCACTACAATTCTTGCATCCATGAAGCCAACATCACACTTATCTGACCCTCCTTGCCTCATCTCTAGTCAAAAACCTTAGACATGTCATCTCCCCAACATGGACTAATATCATTAACTCCTCCCTATCCAGTGGCTCAGAGCCGGGCTCACTTAAACTCGGCCAGGTCACCCCCCCCACTAAAAAGCCAGGCGCAGACCACAATGACCTTAACAACTACAGACCCAAAACTAACCTCCCTCTCCTTGCCAAAACTATCGAGAAATGTGAGCTCTCACAACAGCCACATTGAAATTTCGACCTCCACGACACCTTCCAATCTGGGTTCAGGAAAGGCTGAAGTATGGAAACTGCAATCTCGAGCATCACTGATGACTCACACAGATCTCTCGACAATGGTCAGGCCTGACTCCTAATCCTCCTGACCTCTCAGCAGCCTTCGATACTGTTAACCACAACATTCTCCTAAACACCCTCTCACAGTGTGCAGGCATCAATGGTAAAGTCCTCCAGTGGTTTATCTCACACTTGAATCAACAATCTCAGCTAATTAAATGGATCAAATCCACCTCACCAGCAGTATCAGTCCCACAAGGAGTTCCCTAAGGATCAATCCTGTCCCCTGCCTTGTTCAACCTCTATATTGAACCACTCGCAGTCATCCTGAAACAAGACAATATTGCCTACCATCTCTATGCAGATGACACCCAATTATACATTAAATTCTCGTCTCCCAAAGACACTCAACAATAAACAACACTTGCCCCATGGTACAACCTGAACCTAAAAGGCCACATTAATGCCTCAGCAAAAAGTGCCTTCTTCACGCTGAAACACCTAAAAAAAAATCAAACCCTTCATACTCCTTGAAGACCTAAAGACCGTAGTACAATCCTTAGTCCTGTCTAAGGTGGACTATGGTAACGCAAAGATCCCTGGGATCCCAAAAAAAACACCTAATTCCTATAAAATCCACACTCAACACAGCAGCCAGACTTCTCTCTGGAGAGAATCACTATGATCACATCACTCCCACAATCAAGAAAGTCAACTGGATACCAATCGAAGGGAGATGTATATTCAAAACGACCTGCATAACCCACAAAGCTCTTTACACTGACAAACCAAACTACCTTCAGTGGCAGCTGGCACCTCCGGGGAGCAGGGGGGCGGGAAGGCGGGCGTGCGTGAGCAAAATAAAATTAAAAAATGTAAACTTAACTTAACTGAATGCAACGCGACGTCCTCCTCCAGTCCTCTTCTCTCCCTGGAACTGGCAGCAGCAACTCCCTTGACCAATCAGGGCGCTGCTGCCATGCATGCATGCTCTCAGTTTGGAATGCCCTGCCACAGGATCTATGTGACAATCGATTGTTTCTACTCCTCAGAAAAAACCTTAATTTACATCTTCTCTCCAAATACTTGAACCCACCCTCCTAAAATAACCGACTTCCCAGACAACCTTCCCTCTCCTACAAGCAAAGAACCTTAACAACTCTACCTCTGAATGTAACTGTGCATTCCCCTAAACTTTGAAATAACCATCCATCACTACCTCCGAACTATATAACCCGTCTGCTCCAACATTATTTACATATTATTACCATGTATGCCCATTGTTTACTATTTTCCTTGTATATTGTCTGTAAATGTGTTTTACTGTTTTCCTTGTATGTTGTCTGTAAATTTTGCTGTGCACATTCTGTAAAGCACTCTGATACCCTCAGGTCAAGTGCGGGCTATATAAAACTCGAAAAATAAATAAAAATAATTTGCATTACATGATTACAAAATACATCACATATAAATAAGGCAATTACATTTTTCAATATTGGCATTATTGGCTAACTATCTAAAGACTAATATAAATGGTAATACATCAAATGTGCCAACTTCAAATCTGAGACAATCTTCATATTCTGACAGCCTTGTTTTCTAATAAGAGTCTCTCAAAAAACAACCAACTGGTGTTTCACTGCATCAACGTTCTGCTTCCTCGGGGCTGTGTGTGTAAAGATGCCCAGTACATCAGCGAATAATAATATTAATATCTCACTGATTACAGTGTGGGAAGTAGGGTTCCTGTCCAGGATTATACTGAGGGACATCGGCCGTGGTCCATCCCTGATTATGCTCTTGGGTGTGAAATAGCCATCGGCTATTTACCTGGCAGCTAGGGTCAACCAGTGGTCATCCAGCCACTACTGGGTCCTTTTCAGTGAGTACAGTTTGTGTTCTCTCTACAGCTGAAAGAACAACTGCATGCATTCAGCATAGTTCTGGAACTCCTCACATATAGTCAATAGTTCTTCCAGTGGTTGAAAGTATATGTTAAGTCATGTTATATTATGTTTATTATATGGAGATATCTAGCTCTTATGAAGTCTTTTGTGTGGTATCACAGAACTAGCATAAGACAAAGAGGTCTGAACGTGCTGCACAAAAACCTGTCTCTTGTTTTCTTGTAACAATCTACTTGTGGCATCACTACTCTACTGTAACAATTTATTTTAGTTGAGTTATGACATTACAGTGCTTGTTTCTATAACCAGCAAGCAGTGTGTAAAGCAGCAACCTGAGCAAAACATTAACAACAATTGCTTCCTAACCACATAAAAGGAAGATAGGATTTCCAGAACTCTTTTTTAATTTCACAGAAAATTCACCAATGTTAGCTGATGGGGAGACATTTAGAAATGTTTTACCAGTAGAGCAGTAAACATTTCTAAATGCCTCCTCATCAGCCAGATGATGTTGAATTTCCAGGTAAATTAAATGTTTCTGCAAAGCTTATCTTCCTGATAAGCCGAAAAAAAGAAAAATGACCACACTCTGGGAGAAAGCTCCTAACTCTAGTGTGTCAAGGTAATATTTTTGTTTTACAAAAACAAACTCTCAAACTGTTTGCTCAGTGCCCACATGAAACACAGCAGCTGCTCAGCAAACTTTGAATGCCTTTAGAGGAGCAGCCATGCTGGCAGCTCCACTAAATACATAGAGCTCTCTGTCAAACAGTGGAAGATCTCTATATACACAGCGGGGTGTTTGGACCAAATATTGAGTACAAAATATTGTTTGATCAAAATGTCGTGTCAAGAATATCGCGGGCAAGAATAATGTACGTTTCTATGGGAATGCAAAGTTTTACTACAAATAACTCTGTATATATGTACCTTGATAATATATATATCTTCAAGGTACTTGGATGTGGAGTTAAGAATAGTAAATCTATACTTACCTATGTGCACTTACCTTCTCGATTTTTGGATCCTCGATATTTTTGACACAATATGCTGTCCATATGATATTTTTGTCCATGATCCCAAGTTATCCACAGGTTTTGTAAACGTATAAAGGAAGTCACACATTGGGCTTGTTCTCTATATGATCTCACAACTCCTCATTGGCTGTAGTACCCCCATCATGATTGTTGGAGTATTTATCACATATTTTAAAGAGTTGTGGGCACAGTGGTAAACCTTGGGGGCTGCACGGTTCAGGAATAGTGGTGGAGATCCTAAAGAATCCACAAATATCCTGTATGTTATGTTATGTTAATTGCATTTGTAAAGCGCACGGTTACCCTAGGGTGTCCTGGCGCTATGCACTGCCTGCTAGAAACGGTAGCCAGAGGATTTATTGGTTAAAAAGCCAGGTGAAAGTAGTGGGGAAAGGCGCATCAGCATATAGATTAATATGATGCTCTACCTCCTAGGTTTAATTTTACCAGCAGTGTTAGGTGATCAGTTGTACTGAACGATGTCGGCAGATTTAGCATCAGTAGCAGTGATACTGAACCAGTCAGTAACATTTAAAAGTCTCTCTTTGACAACCAGTATTGTCAATTCAACCACCTTAAACAGGCAAAACTTTGTTTTCCAGGAGTGCTCACAGATGGATCATTACTATTTTTCCATTACTTTTTGCCAGGAATAGTATTAGGGAAATAGATTATAGCTAGCTGGAATAGACGTACAGAAATAAATCTGATTAGCCACTCCATGGTACTCATTTTATTGACTTTGGAAGAATAAAAGGCTGAGTGAACCTGTGACCATGAGGCCAAAAAACGATCCCTGGAGTAGACACATTGGTCCACTGTGCCACTAGATCCAGACACGAATGGAGAATGTAAACTTGCACCCACAGGTTTATGATCCCATTTAGATGCAAACTGCCAGTTTCCATGGTAGGAAAGAGTCAGAGAGGAGCTTGTTAATAACAACATAACGACAAACTAAATACATTTTCAGGACGTTTGAAGGCAAACAATACCTTTCACACCTACTTCCCACCCCTTCCATGAGATGTACTTCTGCATAATATCACACCACTGTGGAGCCATATTACCTATGAGTAAAAGGATGATTTCTGTCTGCATGTATTGTTCAGCAACTCCTTTACGTGCACTGCTTTGTCAGGGTATTTTGTGAGTTAATTGGCAGGTCTGCATGCCTCTTTTGTAATATTCCTCAAGGTCAGTGGCAAGGGAGGGCAGCAGTAGCTCGGATTTCACAACTGCTTTAAACACTACACATGATTGTAATGACACCACACCGTGAGCTTTGTTTGTGAATAAAAGGTCAGGAAGTACTAGTCTATTGTCCTTCACCCATGGCCCTTCCTTTAGCTACTACCCTCTGGGTTGATAGCAAACCCCACTGATTAGAAATTTCTTTTGGCCCTAAGGTACCTAGGTAGTGTTGACACATACATTTAATAAAAAACTATTCACAATGGATGAAATGATGTATTTCCCACCTGTAATAGGAGTATTGAAAATTATGCATATTTCCTTAAAATATGCTTGGATGTTCTTTCAGTAAGCCCCAAGCAAAGCTGGAGGTGATCTGGCCCCCTTTCTCATCCTGCATGCATGAAGGCAGAGCTAGTCCAGCCCATAGCTGGAGTAAATCTCTAAACATTTACATGGAGGACAAGAGGACGCCCTGGAACACCCTCTTGAGTGTGATTTACTACTGTGGATTTCTCCGCACTTGTGGCAGAGAAACTGCAGTAGTAAATAGATTTACTCCCTCCAGGAATCCCTCTGTGCTTTCCTGACAGGCGTAAATAATTAACATTTAGCTGTAAAATTACATTTATGGTGAACATTTCTTTGTGGGGTTGGCGGTTAAGTCTATGGCACAGAACATTAAGATGAGTCGGTTTGATGATCGGGCAAAGCACATGAAAAACCATGAACCACCTTCTATACAAAAAGTTGGGCCATGGTGGTCGAGGGGGGAATTCTTGTATTAATAAAGCTAAGACTCTGATGGTGTCATTGATGGTGAATGCCATGAGTGATAAAATCAGGAGGGGGGGTGTTTAATATGCTTCACAGGCATAAATATGATCTGGGGCTCCTTCAGGAGCGCACCTGAGATGCTCAGTGGGCCATATTCTAAATGTGGAAGATATAAAACTCTAGTACATGCATGATTTACATCAGAGTCCAGAGGCATAGCCATACTGTTGAAGACATCAACATCAATCTTGACGAGAGAGCATTGGATTAGACCAGCAATGTAGACATAGCGCGGGCCTTTGCGACGCATGTCGCAGACTTCTTTACATCCAACCTGAGTGTGCAGTCATCCAAGTTACTGGAATTCATTAGTGATTTACTAACCTATAGGTTATCTGAGCCAGACCCATTTCATTACTGAATGCTCAGGTTAAGATTCCGGCCATGTTCTTGGTCATCTGGTTGCATTCCATCATAGACGTATTGGTAGACCCAGAACACAATGGATTTATACAAGACAGAAGTACTAGATATAATTTTATATGGCTTTATGGTTGTCTGGAATACACAACCAGGATTTCAGAGCCTATGGGAGGACTCTTTCTGGATATTGTCAAGCCTTTGACTCAATGAAGACAGGCTTTGGCCGACAATTCCCATCCTGGAAAAAAACTGTTCTTGACAAAAACCATGGGTAGGCTAAGGGCCTATAGTGTGCTGTCAGAAACATTAGCACTAAGTAGGGGTACACAGTAGTGGGGTCCCCTCTAACTTATACTTTTTACCCTGGCTTTAGAACCCCTGGCATGCTAGGTGCTGAAGGATGCCCTCCTGATAGGAGTTGACTGGGAATCCCAGAAGAAGGATCAAATATAATTGCACACAGATATCTCATTGTATGTTACGGATCCTAAAGCTTGGATACACAGGGTTTTGCTGAAATGTTGAGTCTTTTTAAAAAACAGTGTTCACTATAAATTGCCATAAGTCAGTGTAATAGCTATTACAGACATGGGATCAGCTAAATGGATTGTCAATACCTTTTAGGGTGAATCCTGAAGGATTTAAATATTTGGTTTTCATGAATTAAAACACTTGTGAATGCTGCTCATCTCACTGCTCCATACAGAAACTCTCTATAAGATGGTCTTCCTACCCAAATTGTTATATTTGCTTCAGAACTCACTCTACAGGGCATCAGCTTCTTCCTTTCAAAGGGTTGATGACTCAGTGATCATCCAGTTGTGGGACGTAGTCTTCCTCAATAGCTTTGAAGATAATGGGTTGACGAGCACATGACAGGGGAACAGCACTTTCTGACCTGTGCAAATACTGCTGGTCATTACTTAAAAGGTAACAAACCAATGGGCATTTGCCTCTCAGCAGGACCCCCTCGATCAGGATAAACAGGAATGTATTGGTCACTGTAGATATTTTCCAGCATTATATGGTGGCCGCAAGTGCAAAGGGCAACTACCCTCACATACAGATGCTGTAGTTAGGGTGTGCAAGTCAACAACCCAGAACTTGGGATAGGACTGTACAGGGGTGGTTTCTCCATTAGGGCTCTGTGGCTGAGCCCCTCTGAAATTCCTACATGTTTACCTAAAAAATATTAAATAGATCGATTTATTTATTTAGAGATATGATTGTATCTCTAAATAAATCGATGTATTTAAGTCAGGGCTGTCTGTCCCATTCTGCCAGTCCCACCTCTCTCTGAAGCAGGAGACAGAGGCCAGGCAGTAAATCAACTCCCTGCAATGTGATGCACAATGCAGGGCTCACCTTTTTAAAGCCCTTTATTGCCATCGTAGTCTATGGTGGTATCCACTGTAGGCCAGGGATGCTGTAAGCGTCCCATTTTTGGGCATCAGAGTCTGCATCCCTGCATGCGGCCAGACATATGTCATTCACGTGAATAGATCCCACACTTTCCCGTTCGTTACACGGTAGGACTGGATGCAAACATGGACGATTTGGAGACTTTTCCTCAGTAATGGTAAGTGTTATAATGCTAATCTTGTGTTATGCATATTGTGCTGAGACCCCTGGTCACACTAACCTCCCCCACTGTGACACCCCAGGCCCTGGCTGCAGGTCACAGGCCCCTTCAGAAGTGGAGCTGCTGTATTTGTTCCTGCAAAATTGATCCAAAAGACGAGCAGGGTTTTTTTTCCCTTGCAAAGTTTATCCAAATATCTGAGTCAAGCACAAAGGGAGAAATATGTGCTCATAGTAAAGACAGTTCAATGCTGTATGGTGTTAAAACTGGCCCTTTCGTAATGCCCTTAACATTAATGCCAAAAACATGGATAGATTTACAAAGAATGAATGTTAAAAACATTAAGATAATGCATATCAGTGATTTAGTTCCTCTTTTATTTAACATGTTATCTGGTATTCCCCAAGAGTGTTAGCTATTTCATCATGTTGTGTTTCTGCATTTTTTCGTGCATCTTATTACTCTTGTATAGTATTATTACTCTTCTATAGCATACTTTGAGTTGTGCCAGGTGATAATAAGCGGCTTTGATTGAGAACTCTGGCACTGAGGCTGAAGGCAAAGCAAAGTGCATGTCAGTGGGTTGGCCTCCCTGCAGAACACACAGAATAATGGTCATGTATTTCAGTTGCAATTGAAATTCAGTGTAAATGTGTGTGAAAGGGGTACGCAAAAATATTTTAAAAGCAAAATTAAAAGAAAATAAAGTGCTTAAAAGTGAGTGAGTGCAGTGTATGTTTGGGAATGATGAAGTGAGAAAGAGGCAAGGAAGTGCATGCAGGGGAGAGTGAAAAGAGGGGTTGAAGAGGATAGAGATGAGGTTGAAGATGTTCAGATGTGCAGAGAAAAAGGGCGTACATATCGGACATAAAGCATGCATAACTGAATCCAATCCTCCTTCCAGAGGCCTCAATAATATTTCATTCACAGTCTCACAATTTCAGAATTGAAACATTTCCAATGTTAATTATTGCTAACAAATTGCTAACAACCATTGACAAAGCCAATAATACTGGCAGATTTTAGGTGTATATCAGTTGTTGTTTTAAATATCTGGATGCAATAACATCTCAGAGAGAAACCAAAATACCCATTGGGTGGCAGAATATGCGAATTGCAGATATTTATTTTACATGTTCCCTTTTAGAGAGCCCCCTGCTTTTTTCATCCCACTTAAGGACCTGTCTTCACATATTTCTATTTGACTAAATGCAGCCAGAAGCTGTGGGTGCTTCCTGAAGACTAGTTAGACCATTTTCTTCCAAAGTCTATGCCACATGCAGTGTAAGACATTGGTGAAGCACACATTTTAAAGGGCCTGAAGTTGTCGCGCTGTACAATCTGCACATTACAGTATCTGTTGAACATATTAATGCAGTACGTTATGGGGCAGTTTCTAAAGTGTTTAATCTTTCAAGACTATTTATTCCCACTGCTTTATAAACCTTGCTTTCTCACTAAATTAATTTGCTTTAAAATGCACCATTTGCCAATCTTTTTTCTATATTTTCTTGGGATGAGGACACCCCCGACCCGACATTTGTCCATTAAGCTTGCTCACATCAGTCACTACATAAAAGTCATACCCAACCTTTACGCAGCACCACTTTCATATATGACCAGCCACCACTGGGACTGTACACTAAATAGTTACACTCCACTGAGGACTAATTACAACTTAATGGTGCTGAGGCAGCTACACGGCTTAGGCTGATGGAACACTACAGGGTCCTCCAATTTGGGGGGTGTACGGGGTGCACAAGAACTGAATATCTTTGCCCAGGTACAGTAAGAATGCAAGTTAGATCAAACTGAGGTGTACAGATACAGTTTAGACATGCTCCACATGCACACAAGCCTCTAGCTATCCAGTTGTCAGATGGGGCACCTTTGGGTGCTAGCAGAATACTTGCCTTAAAAGGCGGTGTCCCTGGTATATAAGACGATACATGCTGGGTTCACTGAACAAACTGAAGTGTCGATGGGAGGTTAATGTGGGAGCGAAAGAGGACTTGGACTTAAGAAAATTAAAATGACTGGCATAGATTTATGCTTTAGAAGCTGTGGGAAAGCTAAAGACTTTTATCATCCGATTTGTAAATGTTCCACATTAGAACGGTTTTGGAATGGATTATGGGTTTGGCTGAATGCAGTTTTAGGGAAAGCCAAACTAATGGTTCTTGGATCTGTGGCAATGATCCACTGCCGAGAGTCGGTAAGATTATATTATCTAAGGATCATGATTGCATGCAGAAAAGTGGCAAAATTGTAGGAAAGTCCAGTACCTTCAGTGGAAAGTCTGGTATTCAGGAATGGATTGGTGCATGCTGGCCGAAAGATATGTATATGAAGTAGGGGGAGCCTTAAGAAGTATGAAAAATTGGGTGCTCATGGAAAGTGCACAGGGGAGTCTCTTGAATGGAAGAGAGGGTGATGAGACGGTTAGTATGTAATTTTTCGCATATGCCGATGGTAGTCAATGGAACCACCCAATGTTTGACTGTCTAATATGTACAATATATTGTGCAGTGCCTTCAATTGGCGTATAAATGTGACAATGTTATGCTGGAAGTGGAGTATGGGCTCCAGGCCTTTGTTCCTGTCTAATACTGACTCATGTGCATAGACGTAAATTCTTTATGTTTATTGTTTTATCTGTATGATTAAAGCAATAAAAACAAATTTGAAAAACACAAACGGACCATCCAAATAGCATGCTTCCTTCTTAAACAAATCACATACACTACAGGCTGCCTGTGTGGGTCCTTCGAATACTCTGGGATCAGCAGGGTCTGTTCAGAAAGCTTGAAACCATTCACAACTGAAGTCAGTAGTTAGCATTGAATAGCCTTCCTAGCCAGTAAAAGATGTACTTAACTGTGATCAGTGACAGGTTCTGTAACAAAAGTTGGTTACTAACATAATATCAATGCATACAATATCAAAACACAAAAATATCGGAAATTAAATATCAATAACAAAAATATTTACATCCTATACTTAACTAGTAAAACCACAAATTTCAAGAACACAAATATTGTTGTTAAAAATATCAATTTTTACCTATATCGAAAAGAAAAATATCAGAAACAAAAATATTGTAGCCTTTAAATAAACATAGAATATGTCAAAATATCAATTCACACAATATTATCTCTAAAATAATTAAATAATCATTAATGAATATATAAAAAACACTTTGTACATAAAACAATAACTTCAAATAAACCCAAAATATTTCATACACATATTTCAATAAAATATAAATATATTACATCAACACAATATTTACCATTCTCCCCTAATAAATTAGGTAACTAAAATATTAACAATAAAACCCCAAAATAATTACCATTAACTACAAACATTTAAACACCAACCTAAATATTAATTTATATATATTTTTTTTTCTTTTTTTTTTTTCAAAAATATCAAACTATACATCATACATCAAAAATAAAATCTAAATTAGCATTTACCATAGAAGGACTCAAATGATAAAAAAAATTCTAACTATAACTAAACCAACCAATAAAATAAAACTATAAACAACTTTAACCAATAAAATCAAACAAACAATTCAATCAACAATTTAAAAAGCACACTAATTTAAACAGCTAAACACATCAAAAACAACAAACGCTGCAAGACAAGGAAACTTTGCCAGAATCTCTCATCAGACCATTAAAGAAAAAATATATACAGCTAAACAACTACCTAACCAAATAAGTAAAACTTATATTTAAACTAAAACATAATTGTTATTAAACTTGAAAGAGTAAAATAGCAAATAAATATTAAAACACTCTCCAAGTTCTATCTCTTTACATAGACTTCCTTAAAGAAAAAAAAAACTACAAAGTAAAAAACCAATTAACTACCAGAAAATGAATATATCACATACTAGCAAAAAGATATAAGAAAGTAAGTATACATAAATTAATAAAAAACTATAAACTCACCCAAATAGCAAGCAAAAACAAACCTAACAACCTCAAATTCTGTCTAGAAACTACCAACAAATTAACATTTAAAATGAAACTTATGTTTTTTTTTCAACCAACAGAAAAGAAAGCACCTGCTCCACATTAGAACACCCCTAACTGAAAATCTGCAAAACCGTGTGAAACATCTAAACAGAACATACATGTGAGTATACAAAATAGAGGCAGTTGCATTTTACGTGTAAATAACAAACATACAAACTTTAAAATATTATATAGATTTATACTATTACACTACTTTCAGATAATATGACAGAAGCTGCAAAATATATCACTTCACAGAAAGGAAAGTAGTTGCTAAATCACATGGGCTACACCTACAGAAAAGAAAGTGCATCATCAGAAAATATAAACTGGAAATGTACTAAATATTATTCTAATGCATGCTACAGGAGGGCAACTACAAAAGATGATATTGTAATTCATGTAAGTAAGCACAACCACCCCCAAATGTACAGAAATAGAAGTAAGGGAGATATTGCAGGATGTAAGAGAGGCAAGCACTAGCTTCCAGGAACCCACAACCAAAATCCTTAAAGATATGCAGCCTACCAGCAATATCCCATCTGCCCCTTAGAAGATACCAAGATATACACATACCTGAACATTTAACAATTACAAATAATGCCCTTTTACATGACAACCTAAATAATGAGAATTAATCCTAATATTCTCTACAGCAGATAACTTAGTAAAACTTAGCCAATGTCAAACATGGGTGATGGCGGAGACCTTCGAAATGTGTCACAAACACTTCACTCTGATTTACACCATATACTGATATATACATATACTGACAGCACCAGCAAATTCACTTAAGACCTACCTGGACGCACCTTTGAGAGCCCAGGGAATCCATGGCACGGTCAACTACAGATGGCAATTACATCTTTCCAAGTCGTAGCACCTGCATTAACATCTGACACCACCTCTTTCCTGACCTGGAAGAAGGCAATCAACAGGAAGCTGCGCTCAGCCTCATTTCAGCAAGACATTGCTTCCCGAAAGTCCTCAGACATTCTAGTCCCTGTGAATACCTCCTTACCTGGTAGGGAGACCCCAGCCATACCTCACAGCGGCCATCAATCACCGAGTGTGCAGAGACATTCTGTACATGCGCCTCCTTGGTCTTCCGATAGCAGACTTAAACCCAGCGTGGGTCAACCCAGAAAAGGAGGGGGCATGCAGATTATGTCATTTTAAGTAATCATGGTTACATCTCCTGTGCTGCTGCACTTCTCTTGGTGCCACTAGAGGGTCCTTGCTGAAACCAATCTTCTTGACAAAGGGGGCCTGTACTTGCCAGGAGGCCTCCTCGATATGCTTTTCTCAATTGGACGCAAGATCTTTATCAAGGTGTGGCAAATTCATCAAAGAACTTAGGACCTGATTACGATGGCGGGTGGACTCACGTCCGCCCACCACCCTAACGGAGATGGGGACTGCCTGACATAGTGTCGGGGGTCCCACACGACAAATTATAATGCAACCGCCACCGTGGCGGTCGCATTGTCCATAGTTTCCATTGACACAGGTGCTGCTGGCTACAGCACCCCACGCATTGGAAAAAAGGGATGTGTAACACATCCCTGTACTATGGGATAGGCACCATGTGGTGCCTGTCCTTGGTACAGGGATCTATTGGGGGGCACCACAGGTGCCCCCCCCACACCCGCAATCAAGGGCCCAGGATGGAGGGGGGCCCGCTACGGGCCCCCAATGTCCACCCTGTCAGCCTTTCCATGGCAGGTGAACCGCCATGGAAAGGCTGGCGGGGAGGGACCATCCTAATCCCTATGGCGGTGCCTGCTAGGCACCGCCACCATTTTAGTGATAGGAAGGCCTTCAACACACCGGCGGGCTCAAGGAGCCCGCCATTGTAATTTGGTGTGTAACACTCAACAGTGTCTCAGAGGGTATTATTTGTAAGGCAACTTCTAAGGGAGCACAATTAATTGCTGTGAGCACGGAAGGGAGAGCAGGGAGACAATAATTCGCAGAGACATGTAGCAATTGAAAGACTTTTGTATATATTTAGTCATATATTTAAAAATAAACAAAGCGCTGTGTTACATTAAATGACATGTAACATGTGTTATACTGTGCACAAGCACTCGTGAAGTAGTGAACGTCGCTGGTGACACATGAGGGAGTATGTACAGCAGATAAGGGGCGCAAACAAGACAAATTATATATACAAGGTATATTCGTAGTATTGCCCATACAATGAATGCAGATAATACAAGGTAATTTAAATGGGCAATCACGAGAGAGGCGCCGTAAATTACGATGTGAAAGTCGACTGCGTTTCGGCCTATATACAATGTTAGGCCATCATCAGGACCAGGTTACAGGTAGTTATGAAACAGTGCTGTGGGGGAGAATAAAAACACTCAATCGTGGACCAAAGTAGTGGTTGAAAGGAAAAAAGGGAAAGGCCATGATGGCAAAAGAGTGAACCAAAGCGGGACGTCTACGACAGGTTAGTTGCGACAGGCAAAGCCTGTATGAGCATAGAAAAAGATATACCCCGTGTCTAGGCTCTGAGAGAAAGGGCGAGGTGATGGGTGGCGGCGGTGGGCGGGGATGTTGGAAACTGACCCGGGGGGGTCTGAAGGATCAAGACCAGATGAGATGGGCACTGCAAGTAAACTCGCTGTATCCGGAGAGTTAAACAACGCGTGACATAGGAGCTGGAACGGAAAAGAAGACGTGTGGGGGAGTAGGCACCGCCACCATTTTAGGGATAGGAAGGCCTCCGACGCACCGGTGGGCTCAAGGAGTCCGCCATTGTAATTCGGTGGTAAAATAGGAGATGATCCCAGTATACAATAATTCAGCAATGAACAAAATGAACATATATTGCCACCAATCATATAAAGAATCAAAATGCAAGAATGGCAATAGCGAAGATCTGGGCTCTTTCCACGATTGGCTCAATCAGAGGGACAAAGACATTCAATTTACAATGCAATCCAGTTCAAACAGGATAGACTTCCTGGACATTACCATCTACAGTGAGGGTGACAAGCTATATACAACATTATATCGCAAACCAGCTGAACGGAACTCTCTCCTAAGATATAATAGCCATCACCCCCGCAGTTTAAGAGATAATCTACCGGTAGGGCAGTTCCTAAGGATTCGTAGAAACTGCTCTAAGAAAGAGGACTATATGGCAGAGTCAGATGACTTAAGGGACCGACTCCTTGAAAGGGGCTACCCCAGCAGATTGATAAAAAGAGCACAAAAAAGAGCCTGGTATAGCCCTCGAGATGCATTGCTTACAGTGAAGGATCGGGATGATAACACGCTACAAAGGATGATCTGTGTCACTACATTTTGCACCCAGAGTAACGCCATCAAGAAGATTATAAATAGACACTGGGGCCTAGTGTCTGATGACATTGAACAACCGAATTTACCAATGCATTCCTTCAAGAAAGCTAAAAGCATTAAAGACTATGTGGTCCGTTCTTTCCTTGAAAGTCCAGTGGCATCTTCAATCCAATCCCTGTGGAATCTACCTGTAACAATGGGACATTTTAAGTGTGGCCAATGTAAGGCGTGCCAGACAACCATTCAAACAAAAAGGTTCACGTACAAGCACCACACAATCACTTTGGAGTCATTTACCAATTGCAACACCAGTAATGTAATTTATGGCATTGTATGTCCCTGTGGGCTTATATATGTGGGACAGACCCAACAGAAAATCAAAGCCCGCATACTGCAGCATTGTAGTAGAGTAAGATGCGATGTACAGGGGGCACCCTTAGTTGAACATTTTAAAACTGCTGCACATACATCGGAGGACCTTAAATGGATAGTCCTGGAGAAAGTAACCTTGGGCCCCAGAGGCGGCAACATTGGCCCGATCCTTAACATAAGGGAATTTAAATGGATGACACGTCTAGACTCGATACAGAATGGACTGAACGAAGTGGAGTCTAGCCATGCCCAGTTAGCATGCCTCTAATTAGGAGCCTGGGTGTTTTTGAATATGTTTTTCCCTGTAACCGTGATCAACGCATTTTTTAAAGGGTTTTTTAGACACTTTTGCCCGGCTAGGCTGCAAAGTTCTATGATCCTGTATGTCTCTACCCCTCTGGTGTATCCATTTTGATGATTATAATATGCGATGATAGCTGTATAGGTCACTTATAAATATTAAGCACTTTTTGACATGCGTTTCTCTACAATACACCAAGTCAATACACTATGTCAGAACGATATGTTTGTATTACGCATTTTGCTTGTAGGTCTCCGTGGCAAAATGATTTTAAGACCCTGCTTTGAATAATGTACCGTATGCTCGAATGATCTAATCTATTATAAACTGTTTTATCATGTATGAGAATATGCCGCTATACCTTTAATCCATTAATGTTGTTCATGTAATGGATGGTAATATGTTACCCTGCTACAATAATGAGATGTATCCTTTTTAAGAATATTTATGGAGGGTGCTCAAAATAGTGCACGCTTTAGGGGTTCATACTGAATCCCTCTATTCCTCAATAATGTGTAGGCCTATGAGTGGCGCCCCTGTGTGGGTGACCAGAATTGGGAATTGTATAACCTGTATTGACCATCTGTTACCCTTAAACTACAAGAACAGTGAACACTGGTTTTTCAGTATTCACATCCGACATAACCTTTGATTTAAATCGATTTTTTGAATTACAAGATGTTTTACCTGCTTTTCCAATTGTTCGACTAAGGGTTAGTCTATTGTTGCTTTCCATTGCAACCAAGGGCAGACGTAGATGCGGTTTTGTCAGCATCCAGCTGCTGCCTTCGGCACGTTATACTCGTGACTTTTTTCTAACGCACGCGCCAATTAAAAGGCTGTAGAGCACCCGCCCCAGTTCCCAACTCTCCGCTTTAGATTCGATCGACCATGGAGCGGTAAGCATTTTCCACTCAATACAATGTTACTATTTTCATGACTTCTATGAGCGCATTCTGCGTTGCTTTTCCCTTGGCTGAAACGCTCTCTCCTCTGACCATAGACGCTGCCACGCTGGGCCGAAGCATCGGTGCCGCAGAGAGTAGCGGTGAGTTTATTAAGACTCCTGTGATTTTGAGCCGTTTAGTTACGATGCGGGGGCATTTATGACTCGTGTCTTATCTCCCCTGTTTTCCCCAGACTCAAGGCCCCCTGGCACACCGCAACATTTGTGGCGCTAGCAGGTAACCCTTGTCACAGTTTTGGGGTAGGTGGTTGATAGTTTTTTAACTCTAGGGTCCTGTTTAGTTATGGATACATTTTTGATTTCTCTTTAGTTTTTAGATTTGGAATTATGAGGTCATAGCGGATTGACATGGTTTTGACCGCCAAATAGGATTGATGGGATATCGATATAATTGGATGAGCGTAAGTTCAAGTCTACGCGATTAATGACTGTTAGGATTCATTCCTGGTTTACACACGGGCCCGGTGCCCACATTATTTGGGCGGGCCGCTGTTAAACTACACCTTACTCTTGCAGGTGCAGTTATTCCGCTCTCGTGATACTGGAGCCCCGTGCCCAATATGCTATCAAGACCGGCCTTTTTAATAAGGCTTTATATGGTAAATATAGGGATTTCTGGCCCATGTCTTATTACCGATGTTCTCTGTCATTTCCTATGAGGTTAATGCCTATTATCATACTTACCCTTAGGTGCCTATTTCCCTCTTCCTGTCCTGAGGAAGACCCCACCGTAAGGTGTTAATGAACCTACAGATCTCCGGGGTCGAAACGTCGACACTACTTGTTTCAGCCAGCATATTAAACAACAGAGATTGTTTTACTGTGTTTTTTGTCCTATATGCATGGCGAAAGAGATTGATGTAGACTTTTGCGATTTTGTGCGAAAATAAGGAGCTACTGTTTTGTATTGTTGAATAATGAATATGCTTCTGGCACATTAACCCTATCCTTCTATATCACACTATTCTCACTCCAATCACCCCATACCCCTCTTTTCCCTTGGGCACTTGCATACCAATGTGAGTACATGTTATGATGTATATATAATATAAGGTGACAGTGTGATTAAATAACACTGTTTCATTTCATTCTTGCATTTTGATTCTTTATATGATTGGTGGCAATATATGTTCATTTTGTTCATTGCTGAATTATTGTATACTGGGATCATCTCCTATTGTACTGCTTATTACCCAGATCCCAGTATCAGTGGGTTTCCCCTTTTTATGTAATATTGTAATTCGGTGGGCGGAAAATGGCCTTAAGATGGCGATGAGACTGCCACCGACAGCCTGTCGGTAGCTGTCTCACAGTGATCGTAATGAGGCTCTAAGAGCTCATCTATAACCCCGAACTAATGACTCTCCAACTGTCAATTACACACAAAGTCTCATAACTGACTATTATATTCTGAAGCTCAGAAAAGTCGAACCATATGGCTATTTTTAATCACCTTTTTTACTAGCTAGCCCAAGACCATTATTATGTGCCAATGCACTTTAGTCATCTTTGCCACTACAGCTACTCTCCATCCGCAGGTAATGTTGAGACTATTAGCCTGCACACATACACAAAGCACTTTTTCCGTTACTGTTTTAACAGGCTGAAATGATGGGGAAATAACACAGTGAGGGCACCTACCGTCCATTGTAATCCTTTGTACTTGACGCTTTACATTTAAAACTAGGCTAGCTGTAAAACCTTTCCACCATCAAAGCAACAGATAAGAATTCCCCTAATACTATGCACAATAGCCCATATGCAATTTCTCACCAAAATATTTGCACATGTTTTGTCAACAAGGAATGAATGGTCACAAGTCAGCGGTTCTAGATCGCCATCTGAATAAATCCTGTTGATAAGGTAACGACAGTCTTCCTGCTCAGCAATAGGCACACCGCACTATCAAGAGACCCTCTTGAACCAGTCAGTCAGTCAGAATAACTTTATTTCGCCAACACAATGTAGGCATAAAAAGTATACTACATATAAAAAGGAAAACATTTCACAGCATTACAACACAGTTAAAATACTGACAATATTAAAAAGCTATTACATTTAAAAAACAAATTCATAGTTATTTACACAATAATAAGTTCATTTCATTTGTAGGTATAGAATTTTAGCCGGTTATAGATCTCTTTTTTAGTGCCGATAGTAAAAAAGACGCTAGAGAAAAACAAATGAAAGGATCAGGTAGTAGCTGGAGATAGTAGAGGGCTACACGACACTGGTTAAAATTCATTTTGCGCATAATAGGGATAATAAAACGTTTCCTTTCATCATGATAAAATTTACAGAAAAACAAAAAATGTATATCATCCTGTGCAGATCGATTATCACAGGTACAGAGTGGGAGTTCGGAAACAACATAGACATTACGGGGAGAACCCAACATTAGCGGGATGTAATTTAGGCGAAACCTCACCAGAATGTACCTATGTCGCAGATTAGTAACGAAGGATAGATATGTTAAGTTTGGATTCATTAAGTTTATACTAGGGCCGGCCAAGTAGGATTTAACTGTTGACAAATTGATGTTTTTAGTCTCCCTTCTTATCTGTCGATTAGAAAGTAGTCGGGTTTTTAAGTCAATTTTGGATATAGAACTACAGGCGGTAGGATCCAAAAAAAGGTAATGTAGTCCAGCCGCCTTCAATGTTGATTCAACATAAGTTAGCCAAATAATGTTACCCGCTCCATCTAATTTCAAAACATCTTTAATAATATCTCTTGTCAGGGCAAGGGTCTCCTTTCGCCATATTGAGTGCCACATTAGAATCGGGGCCATTGCAATTATGTCAGTAATATAAGGGATCCTCAATTCCATGTGACACTTATAATTGGCACATGACTTTGGTAGCAAGAGTACCCTTTTCAAGAAATTATCTTCAATAATCTGCAATTTTGTACAGTCTTTCATGCCCCAAACAGCTGCCCCATAAGTGGCGGTAGATACAGTCTTGGCTTGATACACAGTTTTTATTAAGTCTATTGGTTTTAAACCAGTTTTTTTATAAACTTACTTAAGGCCCCAATGTTTTTTTCCATCTGAATTCCTCTGTTAACAATCATTGTTTGCCACTTTAATTGAGAGTCAAACATAATCCCTAAATAGTTAAAAGAATCCACAACCCCCAATTTTCCCCCTTCAGTTGTGATTTGCGGATAATTTCGATGTTTTGAACCTGCTACTAAGATAAAAGACTTTGAGTAATTAGCTTTCATGCCCAGATTGCACATAAATTGAGTATAATCCTGGACTAGGCGACGCAGTGCATTACTGGTACGAGCTAAAAGAACAGCGTCGTCCGCATATAATAAAATTGGGACCTGCACTGAGTTAATATACGGGACATCTGGTGTAGAGCCCAACTGTGCAGATTCCACACCATTCGTGTACAGTGCGAACAGGAAGGGGGCAAGAACACACCCCTGCCTCACACCTCTTGCAATTTTAAAAGACCTGGTGCACTCACCATTCCTCCCATAGCGAACGCAGGCTGAGGCATCTGTATATAGATCACGAATGATATTAATAATCTTCAGTTCAATACCCATTGCCTCCATGATCTGCCACAGCCTAGGCTGTGCCACGCAGTCAAAGGCTGCAGACAGATCCATGAAGGCTAAATGGAGATGACCTTTTTTTGCAGTCGTGTATTTCGCTATGATTAGACTCAGGTTCAGACACTGATCTACAGTGCCTTTCCCTTTTCTGAAGCCAAACTGGCATGGGATAATATTATTCTTCTCTAGTGCCCAATCCTCTAGTCTGTTTAAAATCAATCTACCCATTAGCTTTGCAGTAGAGTCTATTAAGGAGATAGGTCTATAGTTTTTCGGAATCGACCTATCCCCTTTTTTATATATGGAAACGATTACAGTTGTTTTCCATGATGGCGGTGCATTTGTTTGAGCAACTTTATTAAAAACATTTGTTAAAAGTGGAGCCCATAGATCTTGGTTATCTAGGAATAAATCTATAAGGACTCCGTCTGGACCTGGAGCCTTTGCTCGTTTGCATTGATTTAAAGCATATTTCGTTTCAGCAAGTGTAAAGCTAACAGGAGGGTCATCAATCTCCAAAGCATGGGGAAAGTATTGAGGAATTGTCATGTCGTCCACTCCGAAAAGAGCTTCAAAGTGAATCACCCATGTCTCCTGGTCGACATTGGTATCTATAGTCATAGCCTGCTCATCCTTTTAGAACGGGGCATTAATCAAGGACCAGTACGCTTGTCAGCTTTTTAGTATAGCAGCCTTCTGCAAATTTTCCCACCATTCTTCTTTTAAAAACTTCAACCTAGTGGTCCTTGCATTTTTGTAGGCTTGACGCAAGCCTTTTACCAATGATGTGTCTTGCGGTTTGGCCTTCAAAGCTACGTGCAGGCTTTTTAGTGCTTCGCCACAATTGTTATCAAACCAGCTATATTTTTTAAGTTGGCCATTCCGGATAACACGGGTTAAGTTATTTTTAACATCAAGTAAAATTGATTCAAAATCCAAAAGCATACCATCGTGTAAATCCGAGTCTAAACAACGGATTATTTCCCCATATTGTTTGGACACTAAATTTGCCAAAAATCTCCCAGTGTCCACTTTTTCCCACTTTAAAACAATACCGTTCTCTCTTGCAATCACAGGGTTTATGGGGAGTTTATAGAGACGCTCAATTTCCTTAGTGGTTTGCATACGGAAGGTTACCGCAGCATGGTCACTAAATGAATAAAACACAGTCTTAAAATAAGAAAAAAAGCCGATCATTACATCAGAAACCAAGACATAATCAAGGGTAGAAGAAGAAAAATGGTTTAAAAAAGTACATTCTAACTGACCAGTTAAGTCGTCAAAGACATTTAAAAAACAAGGTTATTTATCGTTACTAATCTGTTTAAGGTGTTACCATACTCCGTGTGACAAAAATGGGGGACACAGTCCTCTTCATCATCCTGTATTCCACAAGGTAGCACATTAAGCTTATCACAAGGGTGGACATTAAAGTCCCCAAGCCAAATTATATTACAAGGTTTACTGGATTTATCCTGTAACTCAGTGACATCTCTTTCCAGTGATGCCAACACCACTGCTTGGTTACTTCCAAAATTATTATTATAAAAATTAATAAGAAGCCAACAGTGATCCAAACAATATTCAATTAAAATGATGTGATAATAAGAGGACCCATTCAGAAATACCTTCACTTTAAATGGGAGAGCATTAGAGAATAATGTCAGCAAACCGCCCTTAGCCCGACCAGCAGATGACGGAACGGCTGGAGTATGAAAGGAACGGTAGCCATTCAAATATATTGGATCACTTTCCCAGGTCTCTTGAACGCAGACTATATCACTAGATGTCAACAAGGAAAGCCATTCATTATTAGACCTTTTTTGGTTATAACCAACAATGTTCCAAGACATAGCTGAAATAAAACCAGAAGAATTCCCTCGAGATAACAGACACTGAGGCAATTTTGGGCTACTTTTAAGTCTGGCTGATGTCACTGCAGGAATAATGGGGGGAACGATGTGCAAGGGATATCTTTTCTGCAAATCTAGAGCAGCGTCCCCACTAGTTAACATAGTCTGAAAATCCAGTCAGTCACAGCCTGACAAGCCTTCTAATGCAGCAAATCTATTTCTTAGTGAAAGCGGGGGAATTAAAGTAGGGGGAGGTTGATTGAACGGGTGGCGGGGAGGCCTCCAGATAGTTTGTCGCCTGTAATTAGGCATCTGTGGAATAGTATAAGGTTTATAAAAGAAACCCAAAGGTAAGACAAATATTTCAGAATGAAATGAAGGCGTATTTGGTAGGATTGTTAATAGTTCGCCCACTACATTACGGCTATCAAAGTTCACTACGATACAATCGTCTTTGATAGTTTTAGGGGCTCTTCATACCCAAGATACCCTCCTTGCCATAATGATATTACAATATACATTGGAACTTTCACCTAAGCAATTAGATAACCAATGCTGGGATTTATTTATTAGCTGCTCCGTATTTTCTAAAGTATTAGAATTAAGTTCTGGAACGTTAACTAGAACCATAACATACGGACAAGCAGCTGGGGGGAGATCTAATGTTGACTTAGGCTTCCCAAATTCATCCTGATGTTGGAAAGCTCCCCTACGCGAGCTTGATGGCTGTAGCTCTCCCTGTAGCCCTCCCTCCAGAGAAGTCGCAGGTGTAGGTGTAATGGGGCGTAAATGAGTAGCAGTGATACTAGCGGGTATTTGTTGTTCACCATATAACCTCGAGCGACCAATATTCTTAGGGTTACCTCGCGCCTGTATCTGGGTTTGAATCCTATCATGGGCTTTATATACATTTAGGGGCCGATTCCGATTCGGGCCGGAAAATGTACCGACCGACTCGGAGCCGGAATAAATACCGACCGACACGTACCGGTGCAGCCCGACCCGCAAAGTACGATGAGAAGCGTGCAAAACCCGACCGACTCGTACGGAACACAAGCCGAACGACCGAGCCGCGCGGAAAACAGCCATCCGGCCGGAAAAGCACGCGAATCGAACCGACCGACACGCACCAGGAAGAATCCCGAACGAAACGTACCCGCGAACTCCGACACGCCAAGTACGATGCAACACGTGGAAAACACGACCGAGTCGCACGGAGCCCAAGCCGCACGACCGACACGCATTCAAAACTGCGAGCCGAAGCAACCCAAAACCCCGCGACCGACGCGTACGCAGCACAGAAAACATCACAAACACAGCGTGAACGAATCTGAGAGGCTCGCACGAGACAACTGGAGGGTCCGACTCGGTCACAAGAACGTCTCCTACATGCACAAAAAGAACCAAGGAAAAAAAACACAAAAAAAGGCCAAACAAGCAATCACAAAGCAAATAAATACTGGGGGAAACAGGGAACAAAGACACACCCACAACTCCACCCATTTAAAGGACACAAATCCCTACCATGATCCTTTGCAAATTCAAATTACCTGCCAGCACTCAACACCAACAGACAGCAACCACACACACACTCACAGCTCATCCATCACACAAGCCACACACCAGCAGCACCACAACAAATAGCACCCTCACATACACCCAGCAAAACACACACTCACACACCCTCACTTGCACACCAACACACACATCACACACCAGCACCACCCAACACCATGCCCCCAAAGAAGAATCACAAGTTCCTAGATAGTGAATTGGAAGTCCTGGTAGATGAGATCCTCAGGGTAGAGCCACAGCTGTTTGGTACATTGGTCCAACAGACACCCATGGCGCAGAAAACCAAGATGTGGGAGAGGATCGTCGACAGGGTGAACGCACAATCACCATGTTTGCGCACAAAGGTAGACATCCAGAACAGGTGGTATGACGTGCGCAGGAGGGTCAAGGAGCTGTTGAAGAAGGACTACATCTTGAGCCAACACACCAGCAGTGGCCCTCCTGCCAAACCAGTATACCTCAGGCCCTGGGAGGAGAAGGTGCGGGCCATCCTACCACCAGTGAGCGTCTATGGACTAGAAAACATCCCAGAGCCTGGTGAGTACACAACAAATGTACACAATATTGTGCCACAATACACACACATCACTGTCAAGGGGAGAGTCAAACCATGCACCCTTAGCAAATACACACCAACCAAAACAGATCATCCCAAAATGTGTATGTCAGCCAGATAAACACAATACATGCCAGCTCATAGTGAAATGTAACTGTGTCATGACATGTACAAACCTAACAACAAATAGAGCTAGGCAGTGGCACAAATATAACCAACAAACACAGCCAGACATGTAGCCACCACCACAACACCACCTCACAGGGAAGCTCACTGAAAGGAAGGAATACTGTGTATGCTGGGCAAGTCAGTGTAGCCAATAGCATCATGGGAGTGGTAGTCACAGAAATTGCCCACCCTCACAATGCGCACATCAACACCACCATGAACCATGCCCACATCACAGGGAGTGCAAAACAACTGACAAGATGGCTGACACTGGCTACTTCTGTGGGGAGCACAAGGCCCTGCTGGCAACTCTGCACCAACCAACAGCAGGACACCACTGACTGACATCCTGAAAGACAACTTGCACTCCCTGCAATAGAAGCACGTTCCATGGTGGGATATCTGGCTGGGTGGGAAGGAGGACTCACAGCACTGACCATAGTCACCAGCAGCTCCACCCACACCCCCCCCTAACACAAACTACACACAACTCACCTGGGAGAAAGCATTGCCACACACACCAATCAAATATCCCACAAAGAACCACAACCCTGGGTCATGCAGTGTGAAGCACAGGGACACACATGGGACTTGTAGCAAAACAAACCCCAGAATAACACTGTCAGCCATCTTGTCAGCACAGGCACACAACCCCACAGGGAAGCAGAGTCAAAGGAAGGAAGCATGGGCATGCTGGGAAGGGGGTGGAGGCAAAAGCATGATGGGAGTGGTAGTCACAGCCCAACATCCCCCACCCACATGGCCCAGCAAGAACACACCCAAGCATGCACACCTCACAGGGAGTCAAAAGCCACTTCAAAGATGTCTGACACTGGTGCTCTGTTGTGGGGAGCACAAGGCCATGCTGAGAACTGGCCAACAACCAACAGCAGGACACCACTGTCAGCCATCTTGCCATTGCTGTCACACCCACACACAGTGAAGTACACTCAAAAGGAAGGAAGTATGGGCATGCTGGGAAGGGGGTGGAGGCAATAGCATGATGGGAGTGGTAGTCACAGATATTGGTCAGCCTCACAATTGGCCCATCAACACCACCCTGAACCATGCACACATCACAGGGAGTGGAAAACAACTGACAAGATGGCTGACACTGGCTACTGCTGTGGGGAGCACAAGGCCCTGCTGGCAACTGTGCACCAACCAACAGCAGGACACCACTGACTGACATCTTGCCATTGCTGTCACACCCACACACAGTGAAGTACACTCAAAAGGAAGGAAGTATGGGCATGCTGGGAAGGGGGTGGAGGCAATAGCATGATGGGAGTGGTAGTCACAGCTCAACATCCCCCCCACATGGCCCAGCAAGCTCACACTGAAGCATGCACACCTCACAGAGAGTGGAAAGCCCCATCAAAGATGTGTGACACTGGTGCTCTGTTGTGGGGAACACAAGGCCATGCTGGGAACTGGCCAACAACCAACAGCAGGACACCACTGTCAGCCATCTTGCCATTGCTGTCACACCCACACACAGTGAAGTACACTCAAAAGGAAGGAGGTATGGGCATGCTGGGAAGGGGGGTGGAGGCAATAGCATGATGGGAGTGGTAGTCACAGATATTGGTCAGCCTCACAATTGGCCCATCAACACCACCCTGAACCATGCACACATCACAGGGAGTGGAAAACAACTGACAAGATGGCTGACACTGGCTACTGCTGTGGGGAGCACAAAGCCCTGCTGGCAACTGTGCACCAACCAACAGCAGTACACCACTGACTGACATCTTGCCATTGCTGTCACACCCACACACAGTGAAGTACACTCAAAAGGAAGGAAGTATGGGCATGCTGGGAAGGGGGTGGAGGCAATAGCATGATGGGAGTGGTAGTCACAGATATTGGTCAGCCTCACAATTGGCCCATCAACACCACCCTGAACCATGCCCACATCACAGGGAGTGGAAAACAACTGACAAGATGGCTGACACTGGCTACTGCTGTGGGGAGCACAAGGCCCTGCTGGCAACTGTGCACCAACCAACAGCAGGACACCACTGACTGACATCCTGAAAGACAACTTGCACTCCCTGCAATGGAAGCAAGTTCCATGGTGGGATATCTGGCTGGGTGGGAAGGAGGGCCGGATGTCAACCAAATACAACCAATGCAGACCATGTACACACCCCAACAATCACATAGAAATGCCCAAATAATGCAGGACAATGTGCTACACCAATATCAACCCCTGACTGTGACAACTTAGGACAATGCAATGTACAGGCCCGCATCCAGAGGCACAGTCACAACTGTCAGGTGTGTCAACCATTGATGCCTGCAGAAACATAACATACATTGTGTGTGTCTCCCAAAAACAGGTGATGATGGGGACACAGCAGCAGACGCTGAGGAGTCCCCGTCCCAGGCTCAAGAGGATACGGAGCTCACTGGTGTGGAACAGCCTCTGCCCTCCTCGGATGAAGAAGACCAACCTGGCACCTCCGGAGCAAGTCATCATGCAGCACCAGCAGGACCACCAGCTGCACCCCCTGCACCCACCCCTCCAACGACTGTCAACACACATACCACCCCTGCCGACATGGAAAGACCAAGGAGCACCACCACCACCAGCACAGGGACCCTGGACCAACGTGGGGCCATGGACACCAACACCACCAACAACCCTCAAGGGGGCCCAGGGTCACCTGTGCGTGCCACCACAGGTACTGCATGTGTCGCCAGGGGTGGTGGGAGGGGTGGGAGACATAGGTCGCTGCTTGCAGAGGGGTCTGGACTGCATGATGACCCACAACTGGCACGCATAGCCGATGCGTACCAGTCCAGCACCGGAGAGCTCAGCCAGGTAGTGGGGCTCCTCAGGGACATTAAACAGCAGCAGGCTGCCCATCATGCCCACTTGGACTCACACATGTCCCGCGTGGAGTCCAAGTGGGACACACTGCAAGAGATGACGGCGGTGCATAGGGACATATTACAATGCCTCCGCCAGATGAGCAGCAACCAGTCAACACCTCCCTGTGTGCCCACAACATCTGGTGCTGAAACAACTGCAACTGCCACAGGGAGGGAGGATGACTCTGGCGGAGAGTCCCCTGCACCGCAGCAGCCTGCACTTGAGGGTCCCCCTCCAAAGAAGAGGGGCCGTCCGAGGAGGGGCAAGTGAGAGGCCGATGGCCATGTGCAACCATCAGGAAGCCTAAACCTGTTCTGGATAATCACCTTTGTGCGCAAACTGTTCACCCTGTTGATTGCAACACAACTCTCCCACATGACATGGGGAGCTCAAGTTGGACCACTGTCTCAGATGACTGTGGACTTTACTCTGGACATTTCTGCTACCAGGACTTCCAAATCATCTAGGAACTTTGGATTACAATCACAATGTACAGCACCCACCATCCTGTGCACCATACTCACACATGTATGTCAATAAACTCACTAATACACCATACTTGCCTCTGTTGTGATTCCTACGTTGTCTCTGAAGTGGCGATGATGATCTGGGAAATGACACTGTGCATGCTAACTGCTACAGCAAGTACAACACCGGCATGTGAGTCATGGCGACGTCACACATATGAGGGAGGCACACCACCAGGGCTACACAACACATACACACCATGGCCATCTGACTCATCGCCTACACTGATGTTGCCAGGAAATACGTTGCATTGCACAGACCCAACACCTATTCACAGTCTGTGTTAACTAGCCCACTGGTGCAGTAAGCAAATGTCAGTCAGATGTGTGACCACAGACAACGCACATCACAAAGTGAAGCACAGGTTTATTACACATTTGCAACATGTTGTAACCACCACAGATGCAAGGTAATCCCACCTGGCAGCGGGCACACAGTCAACAAGTGTAGAAGGAAGGAAGTCCATGGGTGTGGTGCACATCACCTGTAGGGACACGACAGCTACCACCCTGGAAGTCGAATCACGGTGTCGGGGATCACAGTTGACCAAACGACTCTGAAAGTACCCTGTGAAGGACAGAAATGACACACAGTCAAAAGCACTGAAGAACTGGACAGAACTGCAATACTCATGCCCAATACATGTCACAAGATACCCACCCAGAACCAAGTTAGCATGTCAACACTGTTGGGGAGTACAGACTACCTGTAAGGACACATCGCTACACGCATACAGTCATGTAGCACATGGACACACTCAAACAGCACCAGAGCACCACCAACACATATCATGCAAACTCACATCAGTTACATGACATCTCTGGATACTTACATTCAGCTGAAGAAGTTGGTGATGAGCTGTGTGCGGACATCACCATCATCATCATCATCATCACTGGCATCGTGGTCCAGGCCAGGATCCTCCACAGGTGGCGGACGTTGGTCATCGTCATCCAGGATGAGAGGCAACTCCTTCCGCACTGCCAGGTTGTGTAGCATGCAGCAGACGATGACAATCTTGCACACCTTTGCCGGGGCATATGGGAGGGACCCTCCTGTCTTGTCCAGGCAGCAGAAGCGGCTCTTCAGGAGACCAAAGGTCCGCTCAATCACTCTCCTCGTCCGACCATGTGCCTCATTGTAGCGCATCTGGGCTGGTGTCACAGGGTTCCTGAGGGGCGTCAGCAACCACGGCATGTTGGGATATCCGGAGTCACCTACATACAGACAATTGCACATTAGCTGAGTTGGAAAAGAGGGTGGAACACTACATTGCAGAACACACACAATGGTACAAAGTCAGTACACACCAACAAGCCAGGCACACTGGTTCCGCATCTGTGACATCATCCTCGGGATGCGACTACTCCTCATCACGTAGGCATCGTGTGCAGAACCGGGGAAACGGGCACACACGTGTGAGATGGTCATATCTGCAAGACAGACCACCAGTGCATTGACCGAGTGGTAGTGCTTGCGGTTCCTGTATGCCTGCTCCTGGGCCTGTGGTGGTACCAAAGCCACATATGTCCCATCAATGGAGCCAATGACATGCGGCATCCTCCCCAGGGCATAGAAGTCACTCTTCACGTCAGTGAGTTGCTGGAGTCTAGGGAAATAGATGTACTGGTTCAGGTATATCAACATAGCCTCCAATACATCGCGGAGCACACGGCTGAACATGGTCTGTGACATCCCACCAGCAGTCGCCAGAGTGTGTTGAAAGGTACCGGTGGCAAAGAAGTGTAGGGCTGCCATCACCTTCACCTTGGGGGTCAGCGCTGTAGGGTACGGCCGGCCAGGTTGCAGGTGTGGTGCCAAGCGCACTGCCAAATCATCAATCAGCTGCCTGGTGAAGCGGTACCGTCGGATGCTGTCACGTTCCACCATCGTTGCCAGGTCAGGGAATGGTCTATGGACAGCTGGTGCCCTGCAGTGCATAGGTGAAGAAAGAAAGATTGTCACTCACCCCACATATGTGGCATTGTACACACTCAATATCACACAATACATCATTATGAGGCACAAGTACATGATGTGTGCAGTTCCGTAAGGACATGTATGGCACATACATGGCCAACATCCAACATCACAGTTCAACAAGTGGCATCAATAAGTCCCAGGTTGTGCCATTGGGTATCATGAGGACGTGTCACATTTCCCATCTCCTGCTGCCACGTTACAAACACACCCCACAGTGACATGTGAGGACAGATGTGCCCCAGGCATCACAGCTCAACGACAGGTAGATTCCCAGGGACCCTGTATTGCCACATGGACACTGGCATGACATGGCGTATCATGTATACACCACAGCAAAACAACCATGACCCCCACAGGTAGTGGTCCCTGTTGCCTCAGCAGGACAGACATGGACGTCTGTGATACACACACGCACAACATCAAAGTCCATGCACAAACAACGTGTATGTGGAGACTGTCTCCCATTGTGACATGAAATCCGAGACATTGTGAACACAACATGCACACAGACTGTGGAGGACCATCACTATTGTGCCAATGGGTCACCCTGGGTTAAACATACCGTCCCACATGGGACTCAGGGGGCATGTGACATGACATACACATACACCACCGTGGAATGTGACCATGCCACATGCTCAGATATGAACAGTTGCACATCACAGTGGTCATGTACACGAAACACCAAGGATACTGTCCCCATGAACACGTGCACAGCCTGGGGGTGGCTGCCCCAAGTGACACCCACAGAACAACATGTTCACCCCCATACACGGAATAGGTAATGCAGCCTTATATGCCTTAGGATACAGTTTGGACAGGCTGTGGTGTTGTAGGTGTGCCCCTCACTCCCTGGGAAGTATATGTGGCTGGCATATGTTCACCTGTGACAGGCATGGTGACATATGCCAGTGACATGTACAGGGACGCGTTGGACAGCAATGGACCGATCGGTGCGCACACATTGGCCATTGCATTCAATGTGTGCTGGTACGCGTTGTATTCGCAATACGCGTTGGACAGCAATGGACCGATCGGTGTGCCCGGCCAGCCCATTGCATTCAATGTGTGCGGGTACGCGTTGTATCCTAGGTACGCGTTGAACAGCAATGGACCGATCGGTGTGCCCGGCCGGCCCATTGCATTCAATGTGTGCGGGTACGCGTTGTATCCTGGGTACGCGTTGAACAGCAATGGACCGATCGGTGTGCCCGGCCGGCCCATTGCATTCAATGTGTGCGGGTACGCGTTGTATCCTAGGTACGCGTTGAACAGCAATGGACCGATCGGTGCGCACCCATTGGCTATGGCCTGGCCCTGGCAACGGACGCGTTTTCAAATCTTGAACGAGTCTGATGCTGGAAATTCAGTTGGTCACCCACAACAATGTTGCAAATTCATGGGTGTCATGAAGTTGAACTTTTGAAGGATTCTGTGGGCGTGTGTAAGTGGTGCAATTCCATGGATTGGCCAGATTCAGAAGATGCTAACGACTTGGACCTATCACTTTGGACACATGGGACAGTAACTGCCTCTGCAGCACACATATAACGCTGGCTGTTCCCCTGAGAGCTCACTTGCCTGCACTACATGCTCCAGGACGACATCTGCCACCACCACTGCTGCTGTATCTGCACCCTCTGGACCCTGCAATGGCACGTACTGTGGAGAGAGCCCCAGCCTTCAGCACTGAGGAGAACCAGGCCCTGCTGGACAGCCTCCTTCCACAGTACAGCAAGCTGTATGGGAAAGCAGGGGAGCAGGTGAGTGTTCTGTCCACTGCCTTCCTAAATGTGCATGTTGTCTGACTAGCATGGCTAACAGTCTGCACGCCACTGGCTAGCAGGCTCACTGAGTAGTTGTCACCCCCCATAGTGTGTAGTTACATGCACTGGACAGGTATAGTGCAGTGACAGTGCATTTAAACAAGGTTTTACTTCCCAGGCAATGATACCATGTCGTAACTGCTGGCATACTGTCCATGGCCATCGTTGCACTGCCTGTGTACATCATGTGCCCCTGTGATTGAGACATGTATACACAACTGTGTAATGCACGGATATGTTGCATGTGTAGTAATAGCATTCTCACTTTGTCATCCTCACAGGTTGATGCCCACCAGAAGCAGAAGATATGGCTGACCATCGTCCGGGCAGTGAGATCCGTGGGGACTACAAGCGCCGGATCCGCAACTGCCAGAAGAGGTGGCAGGACCTTCGGGGCTGGACCCGGAGGATCGCACGGGTCCAGCTGAAGCTGTCGCCTCCTCGCAGGAGGGGCGGACACCGGACCCTGACCCCCACATGCTCAGGATCCTGGCGGTGGTCTTCCCTGATCTGGATGGGCAGCTGAAGGCCAGGGAGCAGCACGGAGGGGTGAGTCCATGACTGCATTGTGTACTTTGTCTGCCATGCTATGTGCCCTCCTCTGGCCTGGTTAAACTTCCACAGCACATCAGTCATGTGGTCCAGGACCCATGTCCCTCGATTGTGCACTGCCCACTCCTCATCTGATACCCAGGTGTGGCCCTTGCAGTCAGGGAATTGTGTCACTTGGGTACTGTGTCCTTGCAGTTTGCTTGACTCAAGGTGGGGACAGCATCTGTTCCCCTAACTGTGGTGGGCATCATGGGTGGGTCCATTGCTTACACAATGCCTGTGTTCTGACATGTAATCTGCGTGTTACTTTGATATGTGGTCCAATTGCTGAGCTGATCCACCACATGTGCCTGGGGTAACTGGCACACACCCAAGCTGCGGGTGGGAACAATGTTTGGGCCCCAGGAGTGTGTATATTACGTGTGTCACACATACTTAGCCAGCTGCCTACTGTCCAGGGTTCATCCCTCATTCATGTGGGGCAGGACAGTCATGCCTACTCCAGGCCATGCAATGCACTCTGTACTCCCACTCCCGTGTATCAGCTGACACGTTGTGCTCAGTGATATGTCCCCTCAGGTGTCAGCCTCTGTGTCAGTGTGCTGTGGCTTCGATGTCAGGACTGCTGGGGTGTTTATCGGTTGGGGCTCAGCATGCCACCGGAGATGTGACCATAGGAGACGATACTTGTGTGACACATAGGTGTTTGAACACCTGACTGTGCAGACTGGGGTATGCGAATGTGAAGTCCATGCAGCTGTTTCCCATTCACAGCAGATTGTGAGGTGCTCAGGTTCAGAGGCTTGTGTTACAGGTCACCCATATGTCCAATCAGTATGACCTGGACAGATAAGGGTTCAGATGATGTGGTGTGTGGGGGATGTACATGTGCACTTGTTCAGCTCCAGGACTTGCATTCCCCATGAACTACTATTGTGACACAGTGCAGACTGTTGTTGTGTGGCTGCCCTGCCCATGTGACTGGAGACAGTGATGTATGACTTAGCAGGCATGCCTGTGCCATGGCATGTGACTTCCTATGAGTGATCCTGCAGGGGAGTGACATGTGCTACATGCACACCATAGTGGCAATGGCTATCAGCACATGGGTGCATCATGGTGTCTGTCGCTGGTATGCATCACATGCATTTCATATATCTGACTCTGGGCATCACTTTCATCCGGGCACCTGTACTGACTCAGTGGCAAGAGTTGTGATGTGTGCATGTTCACATGCTTCACCGTGTTCTCTGCACCGTCCAACTACTGTGTAGGTGGTGCATGTGTCCACACTGGGGTATTGCCAGCCAACGGACGCCAGACAGATGGGTGCAAGGCCAGGTGGGATGTGAGTGCCATGGTTGACGATCAGACTGACAATTGGCTTCTCCTATTCTGTTTGGGCAATTTTAGCAATGTTCAACTAAGGATGCCAGGCCTTGCTCTGTATTGTGCTGTACTTACTGTGGTGTGTGCGTTCGGTGGAGGTGACTGATGTCTGTCTGTTTCCCTATTGTTTGCAGATACATCCACGGCCACAGGAGGGGACAGCTCCATGGACCAGGAGGAGCCGCAGAGCCAGACTGGGTCAGCAGCCGAGGAGTGGTCGGAGGGACCCAGTGGCACGGAGGGCGAGGGGAGCCACACTGAGGAGTCCTCAGCACCATCCACCTCAGCTGAGGACCACAGCAGCTCGGAGGATGACTCCCTTATGGAGGCGGGTGTCAGCAGCCACCACACCCCAGCTAGTGTTGCTGTCCTCGCCACCACCACCGCCCTCCCATCGGCTCCCATTCCCCAGGTCCGTGGAGGCTCCCATGTTCGGGAGCGTGTCTCCTTCGGGCCAGGCACCGCACCCCCTGCCCCTGTGTCCCCTGCTGCCCTGAGTGAGGAGTCTGTGTACCTCCTTCGCCAGCTCCATGTAGGGCAGACAGCGATGCTGAGTGTCCTCCATGCACACACCACTCTGTTGACTCAGCTGGTGTCGTTCATGGAGGGCATCTCATCGGGCATGTCTGCCCTACAGAGGGGCAATTGGTCCATGGACTCCTCCCTGACGGCAGCAGTGTCCCTCCTCCAACAGTCCCTCACCCCTCCTGTCTCTGCCCCATCCACACTCCCCAGCACCTTACCTGTCCCAAGCACACACACACCGGCACAGGCACACACCAGCACAGACACGAGCAGCACACACACGCCACAGACAAGACGCACACGCACGCACAGTCAGGGGACTGAAACCACACTCACAGGGGATGGGGCCCAGTCACACACACACGCATCCACGAGCACTGCACAGTCCACAGTTGCCTCTCCCTCCAAAGCCCCCTCCGTTGCCTCACCTGCAACCCCAAAGACCCAGCGGCTCTGCCTCAGTGACCTCGGCCTCTTCCCCTCCGATCCAGCTGATCCAACATTCAGGGGGAAGAGGAAGCCCACCCACACGGAGAGGAGTGCCCCTCGCCACCGGACACCCTCCCCCAGGCGCAGACCGACTGACGTCCCCATCCGCAAGTCCCCCCGGACCCGGAAGATCAAGACCCCGCCGCCGCCCTGCAGCTCAGGCACCAAGTCTCCTTCCTCCATCCCTCAGGCCCCCACTCCACAGGTGCCCCCACCACACCCTGCCCCAGGTTCCCCCACCCACAGATACACCATCCCCAAAAAGATCAGGCCTTCTCCCCCTGCCACTTGCTCTTCCAGCCCCACACCCCCTGCTGTGCTTGTCTGTGCCACTGGTGTGGAGACGGTGTCCTCCCCCTCTGTCCTGCCCACCTTACCTGATCCCCATTCTCCTCCCCTGGAGGTAGGCACTGCAGTGGAGTCCACTACCACCCTGTCTGACTTGGGCACTGCAGTGGGGAACCTGTCCACTCCATCTGCACGGTCCCCTGCAGTCTTGCCGGCACCCACACCATCATAGTCATGCCCCCCACTTGTGCCGGCACACACCATGTCAGACACCTCCACTGCAGTTGTCAGTGGCTCTCCAGCACCCACCACCCCTTCCCTGCCTCCTTCTGGTGAGCCATGATCCTGTCCCTGCGGTGCCTGGCCTGCCCCCCGTATGCCCCTCCGAGGGGATTGTCCCTGGTTTTCATCAGTGCAGGCATGCGTAGGGTGACATCTGCCACTGTCACCCTGTTTTGACTTTCATGTTGGACTGGCCATTGGCCTTTGTTAATTTTTTGCTGGACATCAACTGTTAGACCCACATATGCTGAATAAAGCACCTTTCTGTTCTCTAGTGCTTTTGCTTCTGATGTACATGTTGTTGATGATGCTAACCATGCCCTTGCTGCAGTGATGGTGATATTTGGTCTCATGATAATGAAGTGTTACTGTGCAGGAACACATGTGGTCCAGGGGGAATGTGTCCTATCCTGTGGTGTATCCATGTCATCCTTAGCAGCATCTGAGGGTGTCATGTGTTCAATATTTGGCAATGGGATTTCCTACTTACATTAGCAATTTCACATCTGTGGCTTCCACCCCTGCACATCTGTTGTGCCTGCCATTGTTCAATTAGTCTACTTCCCTGACCGTGTGGCCATCTCCACTGGACATGCAGGTTTGGGCATCAATGGGGAAGGACTCAACTGTGTTGTCAGTGCAACATTGCTATACATGTGTGTTGGATCTGTGCTGATGATTTCGTTGGCACTCCCATGACCAGGCTGATGTGACGGGAGCCTTCATTTGGTGCTAATTGTTGACTGTGTGACCAAGTGCTCAGCTGACATGATGGAGCCCTACTGAGGCAACATATGGCACAGCTTTCCTCACACAGGAGTGGAGTCCCCTCATGGCAGTGTGTACTCCTGTGACATTGCCTGCGCCCAAGGTGTGTGTTGTATGAGCATGTCTGTGTGTTCACTTCCGTTTTGCTGTGCATGCTGGGATCCCTGGTGTTGTACCTGTTTGTGATGCTTGCTGAGTTGACCTATGTTCCCCCCAAGTCTTCTCCCTGGATTATCTGTGATGTGGGTGCATGGCACATTACTGGTCATCAGGGTGTCACCCATAGGTGTGTTTGCTGTCAGGGCTGAGTTTGTGTGCAGACGCAGATGGGTCACAGTCAGGATTCCCCTTGGCACTTGTTGTTTACACCTGTCATGTGATTTCCAGTTTGTGTTATCTTTCAGTGATTGTGACACGTTGTGTGTGTGACTGCTGGCACTCCTCAGGGTCCGGGCTGCAATGTTGGTAGTTGTCTATGTGGAGAAGTGTGGCTCAATGGTTAGAGCGGCAGACCCTGATGCAGAGATCTGGCCCGGGACCAGGGTTCAATTCCCGCCTCGGCGGGTCTTGGGCTCAATTTCCTCGGACCTGATAATTCTCGCCTCGGTGCCTATTCTAATCATGGGTCCCACTCTGCAACTCTGGGCAATAGCTTGCTTAATCTCCACAATGGCCCCACCAGCGCTGGGATGCCTGGCTTCGCCTTGGGGGTGCCCAGGAGTGGACATTTCACAGGGAAAAGACAGGAAGGGTTCCACAGCAGTATGCGTATAGCGCCAGGACACCCTAGGGTAACAGTGCGCTTTACAAGTACAAATTTCATTTCATTTCATTTCATTTCATTTCATTTCTATGTGTGTTCTTTGTGGGTGACCTTGGCTTCTTCCTTGGTGTGTGACTGTGGCTGGGATCCCATTGGTTGGTGTGGTATTGCCGTCATGTCCATGTACAGCGTAGTGTGCAGTGTGTCAGACATTCAGGAGTCTTGTTGAGTGGCCATGTGTGATGTGTTTCTGCACCTTGGTTCCCACCCACCGCCCTGGGATTGTCATGGGTGCATGTGCAATGTCACCAGTGCATGTGTGCTTCACTGCTGCACATTGTTGGAGGTCGAGGTGTGTGGTGTTGAGTGTGTGCAGATGAGAGTTGTTGCCTGGCTAGACCCCTGCCTCCATGTTGGCCTTGGCATACTGGCCGTGCTGATTGATTTGTGCTTGTGTAGGTGTGATGGTAGTTTGTTGCTCAGGACACATGACTGTGGTTCACAGTGTGAACGACATTTAGCTTTGTCATCACAGTGGGATTGTAATGCAGCCCAGGGTCACCACATTGTGGGGGCCCTGGGGGTAGTGCTGTGGTGTGTCTGTGTCTTGCTGTGTCAGTTGCTGTTCCTACATGCTTGTGTGACATGTGTGATTTGTGCTCCCTCTCATCTGACAATGCCTGATTGCCCACATAGGGGATTTGGATCCATGAGTTACCTTTGTGTGGCACTGTATGCACATCTGTGTAATTGGTATTCAGGCCTCCTCATGTGTTGTGTGGTTGCCTGGGGACACTGGCACCCCCCTCACCTGTTGTGTTTGATGTGCAGTGTGGGTCTGCCTGTTTGTGTTTGTGCATCTGCACCACTGCATTGGCATATCTTTGGTGTGCCATTGGCTGTATGTTGTTTGGTGGGTTTCCCCTGCTGTCCCTGGGACTCCTAGGTCATCGGTCAGCACAATGATCATGGTTTGTGTGTCCCATTGCTGCCATGGTATGGTTTCTGTTCACCTCACATCTACAGTCTCCACAGGGTATCTGCATTTGTGTGCCCATTGGTGCAAATATGTGGGTCTGCATTCTGATGGTCACTTCTGTCATTGTGTCATTGATGAATGTTGACAGTGTCAGCCCCCATGGGTGTTGTTTGTCTGCACATGGCCAAAGGTATGTCTTATTTGCACTGCAGTATTTGCCTCCCCCAATCTATGTTGCAATGGGACACATGCACTACTTTGCCACTGATGTGTTTTATGTTCTGTGACCAGGAATCATCTATGCAGTTTGGCAGTTGCAGCTTTTTCTTTGTCAACACTTGCATTTTGGTCACTGTGATGATGGGGGTTTGGACCCCATTGCCACAATGTTCAAAATGTGCTTCAGCTATGGACCACACACTTACCTTTTGGTCACTGTGATGATGGGGGTTTAGACCCCATTGCCACAATGTTCTGAATGTGCTTCAGCTATGGGCCCCCACACTTACATTTTGCTCACTGTGATGATGGGGTTTTGATCCCCATTGCCACAATGGTCATGGCCTGCTTGCATTGTGGGGGCCACACACATATATGTGTGGCACATGTGATAGGGGGTCACATTGTATGTTCAAAGTCATGTTCAGTGTTGTAGGCATTTGACACAGTCTACACACGCTTGTCATGGTGTTGGGGGGATGTCTTTTTCTTGCATTCCCTAGGTTGTGGTGTGCTGGTTGTGTCATGCATTGTCCATCCTATGAGTGGGGGTGGTGTTGGTGGTAGGCATCCAGCCCCCCATGGGTAGAGGTGGTAGTAGTGACAGGCATCCAGCCCCCATGGGTAGAGGTGGTAGTAGTGGTAGACATCTGGCACCCCCTGGGTAAGGGTGGTAGTTGTGACAGGCATCCAGCCCCCATGGGTAGAGGTGGTAGTAGTGGTAGGCATCTGGTACCCCTGGGTAAGGGTGGTAGTAGTGGTAGGCATCTGGCACCCCCTGGGTAAGGGTGGTAGTAGTGGTAGGCATCTGGCACCCCTGGGTAAGGGTGGTAGTAGTGACAGGCATCCAGCCCCCCATGGGTAGAGGTGGTAGTAGTGGTAGGCATCTGGCACCCCTGGGTAAGGGTGGTATTAGTGGTAGGCATCTGGCACCCCTGGGTAAGGGTGGTAGTAGTGACAGGCATCCAGCCCCCCATGGGTAGAGGTGGTAGTAGTGGTAGGCATCTGGCACCGCCATGGGTAGAGGTGGTAGTAGTGGTAGGCATCTGGCACCCCCTGGGTAAGGGTGGTAGTAGTGGTAGGCATCTGGCACCCCCTGGGTAAGGGTGGTAGTAGTGGTAGGCATCTGGCACCCCCTGGGTAAGGGTGGTAGTAGTGACAGGCATCCAGCCCCCCATGGGTAGAGGTGGTAGTAGTGATAGGCATCTGGCACCCCCTGGGTAAGGGTGGTAGTAGTGGTAGGCATCTGGCACCCCATGGGTAGAGGTGGTAGTAGTGGTAGGCATCTGGCACCCCCTGGGTAAGGGTGGTAGTAGTGGTAGGCATCTGGCACCCCCATGGGTAAGGGTGGTAGTAGTGGTAGGCATCTGGCACCCCCATGGGTAAGGGTGGTAGTAGTGGTAGGCATCTGGCACCCCCATGGGTAGAGGTGGTAGTAGTGGTAGGCATCTGGCACCCCCTGGGTAAGGGTGGTAGTAGTGGTAGGCATCTGGCACCCCTGGGTAAGGGTGGTAGTAGTGACAGGCATCCAGCCCCCCATGGGTAGAGGTGGTAGTAGTGGTAGGCATCTGGCACCGCCATGGGTAGAGGTGGTAGTAGTGGTAGGCATCTGGCACCCCTGGGTAAGGGTGGTAGTAGTGGTAGGCATCTGGCACCCCCTGGGTAAGGGTGGTAGTAGTGGTAGGCATCTGGCACCCCTGGGTAAGGGTGGTAGTAGTGACAGGCATCCAGCCCCCATGGGTAGAGGTGGTAGTAGTGATAGGCATCTGGCACCCCTGGGTAAGGGTGGTAGTAGTGGTAGGCATCTGGCACCCCATGGGTAGAGGTGGTAGTAGTGGTAGGCATCTGGCACCCCTGGGTAAGGGTGGTAGTAGTGGTAGGCATCTGGCACCCCCATGGGTAAGGGTGGTAGTAGTGGTAGGCATCTGGCACCCCCATGGGTAAGGGTGGTAGTAGTGGTAGGCATCTGGCACCCCCATGGGTAGAGGTGGTAGTAGTGGTAGGCATCTGGCACCCCCTGGGTAAGGGTGGTAGTAGTGGTAGGCATCTGGCACCCCCTGGGTAAGGGTGGTAGTTGTGACAGGCATCCAGCTCCCCATGGGTAGATGTGGTAGTAGTGGTAGGCATCTGGCACCCCTGGGTAAGGGTGGTAGTAGAGGTAGGCATCTGGCACCCCCTGGGTAAGGGTGGTAGTAGTGGTAGGCATCTGGCACCTCCTGGGTAAGGGTGGTAGTAGTGACAGGCATCCAGCCCCCCATGGGTAGAGGTGGTAGTAGTGGTAGGCATCTGGCCCCCCATGGGTAGGGGTGGTAGAAGTGGTAGGCATACAGGCCCCTATGTGTATGTGTGGCATTGGTGAGGGCCATCCCGCCCCTATGGTGCTGCTGTTGCTGGTGTAGGTATTTCTGCATCCCTCTGTGTGTGATGTGTCGGGTACGTGTAGTTTGTTTTTGTTGTTGGTGTCTGACTTACCTTCTGTGCCGTACGCGTCCGTGCCTGTTCCGGTAATAGAGGTAGAATATTGGTAGGATCGGCACGAAGGGATTCATGGTTGGTTCGTCTCGTTCGTCTTTCTCTTTGCTTCGCCTCGTCCTCGTCGCTGGCGTGTTCGTCTCGTAGCCGTGGATCGTGTTATGGCGCGAATCGGAGCTTATGTGCGCCTCGACCGGATGCTTTGACGTGCCGTGCATAGCGACGGGTTCGGCGCGTATGGGAAGCGCATCGTACTTGTCCGGCCGGACGGGGCTGCATTTTGGCTTCCGTGTGACTCGATTCTGCGTTTACGGATCCGGCTCGGTCGGGGAACAGGACCTGGATTGGGTGAGTACGACTGGGTCGGAATCTATGCTGTTATGCGCATCGTACTTGCTCGTTCGGAATAATGTGCGGTTCGGTCGGGAAACAGGCATTCGCATGGCTTTTTTCCCGACCGAATGATGTTAGGTGCGCCTCCGACCGAGATCGGAATCGGCCCCTAAGTCTCAGCTTATTAGCAGAGTCAAGGTCAAAAACAGGAGGGACAGTAGAAAGCCCCGCAGTTTGTTGTTGGGTGTTGTTTTCCATCCCGCTAATATCAGCATTAGGCCTATCAGACCTCACAGAGGGGTCTATACCTTGCTGGGAATTTGAACTAACTGCGTCAGTTAGTACAGTGATACTAGGGAGGGGCTGGTTTGAGAGATGAGAAGTCTCCAAATAAATCAGTTTTTCCTCTATTTGAGACAATTTATATAATATAGGATTCAATAAAACAGTCATCATAGTTTCTAATCTTTTCATTAAGTCAAAGTCACAAGGTTGATCAGTCCCCAAAGGAAGATAATTAACAATTTCGTTTTGTCTAGTGGATCGAGTAGATCTTAGTTGTAATGAGAGTCCTGAGGCCAAGTTCTTACACCCAGTATCTTTCTCCTTACAGATCCGTTTTGTAGTTCTTTGTTTTAATGTACCAGCTCCCTTTCTTCTTTTTACGTTCATATCTGGCTGGTTTTTTCCCACTTGGTTGGTCTTTAGTAGCTCCTGGTTAATATTGGAGTCTCCATCTGTGGTGTTGGTAAAGGGTAAAGGTAAGGATGGATCCACTGTTGGAGCTCCAACAGAGCCCGGTTCATCTACTAATTGGCCCAAGTTAGATCGGTCGATGGCTAACGACCCTTGTCCCAAAGAGGAGCGTTTTTGCATGATCAGAGTGTCCAAGGAGAGCCTTCTCTCAGTAAGTTCAATTTCATGAGCCAAGACCGATTCTGCTCTGGTTAAAAAGGCATCCAAGGTCCCAGCATGATTAGGTCCTTGTTTTCCCTTGGGATTCTTTCTTTTATTCATTATTACCCTTAGTTATACAAATCACCCCCACTCAATGAGCAACTTCCTCAACAGCACAATGGGTAATATTTAGGGCCAATGTTTATTTAATCTGACGAGGTCCAATTCCTCCCTACCTTATCGTTCGGGTTGTAGCGCTCTGATCCCCCTGCAGCGATGATGATTTCCAGCAGCGAGCCAAGAGGGTAGGCCCAGCCCAGCCTCTTCCGGCCCCTGACGGGCACGGACGGGCCCGCCCTTGGCCCGGGCACGCCCGCGCGCGTCCCGCGCTGCGTGAGCCCTGTGGTCTACTTATGCGCCTCCTGGCGCTCCGATTCGGCGTGTGCGCCGCTAGCGCTGCTGGGGCTTGTGGTTCCCGGCCGGCGTCCTCTCTCACGACCGGGACCTTGCAATGCCCGAATAACTCTTGGCGGTGGCAGCAGCAGCAACAACAGGGCACCAGGTAGTTTCGGCTCCTGCACTGCGCGAGCCCTGTGGTCTACTTATGCGCCTCCTGGCGCTCCGATTCGGCGTGTGCGCCGCTTGTGCTGCTGGGGCTTGTGGTTCCCGGCCGGCGTCCTCTCTCACGACCGGGACCTTGCAATGCCCGAATAACTCTTGGCGGTGGCGGCAGCAGCAACAACAGGGCACCAGGTAGTTTCGGCTATATTTCTTATGTCTGGGAGAGCTATTGGAGAAGAATTACTGCGTTTTGTCTTTTAATCTTTTTTTAAACAGAACTTATGTTCATATTAACACTGCACTGCACTTTAGTTTATGGTCATTTATGATATTGTTTATTTAATATTTTCCAAGCAATTGGAATGATTTAAATTAGTTAATCAAACAATAAATTAACTCATAACTGTGATATAAACCAAACATGGTAAATATAAAAACACAAATATCCGTTTTATATATGCCCTACTACCAAATAAACAAAGCAGCCCTTACTACAACCTCTTAAACCATATAAAACATAAAACAAATAACCACCACCTCCAAAAATAATCATAGACATTGAGCAAGCCATGAATCAAACCATTCTAAAACTTTACCCCCACACAGCCATACAAGGCTGTAAGTAACTATCATTTCAATCAAAGTATATGGAGACACCTCCAAGAACCTGTGCTAAGTGTAGAATACTCTACAAACATCCAATTGGCCTTCGAAATTAAAATAAATTATAGCACTAGCTTATGTCCCTATAACAGAGGTAGTCAACCACTACAATTTACTAATAGAAAGCCCTTTCTAACAACAAAATGAAAACAAATGTAGTCCCCTAATGAACTATTTCTAAGACACTTGGGATGGCAGACTGCATCGCTCTGGACACAGATGCTAATCCAAATTCCAAATACCAGGTTGAAATGTCTATGACAGCACCTAGGAACAGGAAGCCAAAACAAACAACACAGTGGAAGGATGGCACAAAGCCTTTCAATCCACACTAGGCAGAACCCGACCTACACTCTACAAATTTATAGAAGCATTACGAAAAGAGCAAAGCTACAAAGCACTACGAATGGAGCAATCTGTTAGCCAAGTGGCCCTAAACTTAACAAACAAACCAAAAGAATGTACGAGATGCTACAATTTAAAGTCAAACTCTTCATAAATCATAAAGGAGTAAATACTAAGAAATCATACCCAAAAGCATTTTATAAAATAAATAGTAACCTACCAAAGCCTTCAAAAACTATGACAAATTCTAAACCAACATTCCACATCTTTTTTATTTAAAATAATAAATATATTATTTTATTACATTAGTCCAAAAAATCTATTAAAATTACAATGTTGATGAAGACTGATATAACAAAATTATTCAATTCAATATAGCTTTATTTCGACATAAATGTCATAAAAGCTGCAATTTACACTAAAAACACAAATTTTCGACCACGATAAATTACATAAGTAATAATACAAGCAAAATACAATCAAGTTCATAGTGAAAAGCCAGTGTCATATTTACAAGGTTAAAGAAAAAAAAAAGAAAAAAAAAAAAATTTAAGATTAAGGACACAGACGCAATTAATATATGCACAAGTTAATTTAAATAGTTGAGTACGTGTCAACATTAAAACTAAGATAAAATTATGTAAAATGTCGTTAAAATACATTGTTTTCACTATGACTGTTTGCATATGTTTCAGCAGGCAAAGTGTTTGTGCAGAATAGATCCAACGGCTTATATGGAACTTTGGGCTCCCCGCTAGTCTGCTTTCTGGTAAGGCTGTATCTTTCCTGCGAGCACCTTAGACCTTATAAGCCATACTTGTCCGAGAAACTTTGCTACACAGCATGCATGAAACGGCCTACAATCAGATCTTAGGATGCGTATTGCTGTGTGATAATCACGTGTGCCCAATTGTTGGCAGAGTGGTTTCAGCCATTTTGCCCGTGGTAATTTATACACCGGGCAAGCAAACATCAAATGGGCAATAGATTCAATCGGGGCCTTACAGCATGGGCAATTTTTCTCCTTGCTTGGGCTCCACTTTGCTGTCACCTCACAGACAGGGAGAGATCCAAGCCTGAAATGGATATAGAGCATTCTATCTCTTGGGGCTTTGATTGTGACGAGGAAGGGCTCAAAATGCCCAGTTTGTTTGTGGGTATGGAATTCTAGTGTAAGTTTACCTACATTGGAATTACAATTATCTCGTTGATCCAGCCATTCCCAATATAGGCGTTTGAGTTCCTCTCTCCTCGGGGGAACCTGGCCAGCCCAACAACCTTGGAGTCCCATTGCTGACAGCATTTTTTTGATGTTGCCAAGCCAGCCTATTTTCCCACCAGTATCCAGGCTAATAATCTCGGTCATGGCTTCTGCGTAGGGAGAAAGCTCAGGGGTCCGCCTAATGCGTGCCCAGAAGAGTAAAGGCCGTAACTTAGCTATGTCACTCAGTGGCCGCCTGCCCATATCCAGCAATAGGGGAACAAGGGGGACGTATTTGGGTGCCATCACCAAGTCTCTCAGGAATTTATGTTCTGACCCTGAGAGATCTTCCAGTTTCTCAAACCCCCAGATTTCAGCTCCATAGAGAGCAGAGCTGACTGCTTTTGAGTTGTATATTTGAAGTGCTGGGGCTATAGGCCTGGAATGCGAGAGGCGGTGTTCTTTCCCAATTACTCCGGTTATTCTTTTGTGTATATATATATATATATATATATATTTTTTTTTAAATGTAACAGTCACCAACCAAGAAACTTAAAAACAAATTTAATTTATCACACAAAATAATTACTACACATAAAAGAAACAATGTCACATAACAATCACATAATGTTTACACAAACAATATAATATCACATTTCCCACCCAAAAGAAAATACATAAATAAAACCTACTGATATGTAGCTGCAGATCTATCTCTGTAGCCACATAATAAAAAATAGAAATCCACCAAAAATGGGAAAATTATTGTCCAAGCCCAAAATACATCAAAAATAAAACAAATCCAATAGAAATCCCTCGAAGCAATCCAAAGTATCTAGGAACCATAAAAAAATGAAAAAGTGTTTGAAAAAAACAAATGCCCCAGGAAACATGAAAAAAAGGATATCAAAGTAAAAAGCATTGGTTTATTATAACCAAAAATGATTTCCTGAAAAAAAATGTAAACTTCCAATTATCATGGTACACGCTTGTAGGCAAAAACCTGTAAAGTAAATGAAAATACCCATCTGCAATACACATTACAGTTCCAAAAATACATATACATAACAGCTAATCATCAAAATATAACTAAAATAACACAATTTAACATAACAAGGCACTACATTACTAAAATAGTGTGTGGAAAACGAAAACTACAAACTAGTGAAAAACAGTAACACTAATACATCTAAATACACAAAGAAACGACAAACAACCCTATAACTAACGTGTAGACCTCCCTCCTAATCCCTACAGCCTTCAAATCCCTTAAAAAATCTTTAAAAAGGGACTTATCTGTTCCGACGAACAGCAGCACCTTATCGCAACCTGGGTCCTGGTATATAGACTAAAAATGTCATGAATAGAATACAAAATAGAAGGTATCTCTAAAACAAATGGCTGCTAAACAGAACTAAAAAAAAAAAGACTATGGGGCTGATTACGATGGCGGCCAGTCTCCCCGCCATCGGATAGATGTTTTGCGCCCACCATATTACAATGGCGGGCGGGGGAGATGGCGGTCGGAAAGTCCGACCGCCACGCATCCGACGGGCTCCTTGAGCCTGCCGGTGCGTCGGGGGGAATTGTATTCCCTACAATGGTGGTGGTGCCTTATTACAATGTCCCTTTCCACCGGCCTTTTCATGGTGGTTAACCCCCCATGAAAAGGCTGGTGGAAAGGGACTTTGGGGGCCCATAGCCCCTAGACATGGGACCTGGGGGGCACCTATGGTACCCCCCTACATATCACTGCACCATGTGGCAGGCACCACATGGTGCCTGCCACGTAGTGCAGGGATATGCAACATGTCTCTTTTTTACATTGCGGACGGTGCTGCAGCGAGCAGCACCCGCCGAAATGTAAATGATAGGCATTGCGACCACCGTCGTGGCGGTCGCATTGTAATGCCTATTGTGGGCCTTGTAGGCGGGCAGTCCCATTCCCCGATACTATGGCGGACGGACTGAAGTTCATCCACCATCATAATCAGCCCCCATCTCTTCATACAAATGAATGGGAAATGTTGTACAAATTTTAAATAAATGTATAAAAATGTAAAGAATTGTTAAACATGTAAAACATGTCAAAAAATGTTGTGCTAAAATATAAAAAAATTGTAAAGTATAAATTAAACAATAGTATAAAATATATACAATTATTTCATATATACTGAAAAAAATGCATCTTAAAATAAAGTTGAAAAAATGTATATTAAAAAGTTAAGAAATGTTAAAAATCTGTTATAAAATGGAAATTAATAGAAGAAAATATACAACATACAATAATATTGAAATATACTTCAAATGTATTTATTAATGAAAAATAATAAAAAGGGTTTTTACTTCACTTTATATAAATGTTTATTTTTAACTGGTGGTATATATTAATATAAATGTAAAAATATACAATAAATAAAATTAGACAAATGTGTCACTTCTTTATTATACAAAGAAATGTAACTAATAATATTAAACCAATTTGGAGAAGGCTTTGGACACTAAAGGGGTGACATTTACTATTCCCACTCCAATCAAAACCAATTTAGGGAAGGTGTTGGATACTAAAGGGGTGACATTTACTATTCCCACTCCAATCAAAACTAATTTAAGGAAGGTGTTGGACACTAAAGGGGTGACATTTACTATTCCCACTCCAATCTAAATCAATTTGAGTAAGGTGTTGGACATTAAAGGGGTGACATTTACTATTCCCACTCCAACCCAAATCAATTTGGGGAAGGTGTTGGACACTGAAGGGGTGACATTTACTATTCTCATTCCAATGTAAACCTATTTCGGGAAGGTGTTGGGCACTAAAGGGATTACGTTTACTATTCCCATTCCAATCAGAACTAATTTAAGAAAGGTGTTGGACACTAAAGGGTTGACATTTACTATTCCCACTCCATCCTAAACCAATTTGAGGAAGGTGTTAGGCACTAAAGAGGTGATATTCACTATTCCCACTCCAATCTAAAACAATTTGGGGTAAGTGTTGGACAGTAAAGGGGTTACATTTACTATTCCCACTCCAATCTAAACCATATTGGGGAAGGTGGTGGACACTAAAGGGGTGACATGCACTATTCCCACTCCAATCCAAGGCTATGTTAAGAAGGGGTTGGATGCTAATGAGGTGAAATTTACATTACTCACTTCAAAATATAACAAATTACACAAAGTAATACAAATTAAACATTTTAGATACACAATCAATACTCCATGCTCACACATTTTTTACTATAAAAATAAATAAAATATTATTAAAAAACACACTAACCAAAATTACAAACCTATATATACATATTTAAATATTAAAATATAAAAAATATTTGATTGTACGACAGGCCACAAACGGGCCAGCAGCACTGGACAAATTCTTTACAATCTCTGAATCTGGACCGAGCACGTCGAGACTGCCCCCAGCTAGATCTGGGACTTGAATGGTAGCTGCTGACGTCGAGGCTTGTGCCATGGCTTTGAACCCACCGTGGCTGCCATGGGTGTCATCACCCTGTTTACCAAGAGTTGGCCACATCTTGTCCAGTTTTGTAGAGAGGTGAGTGCTGGTGATGTCCAACCTCCCTCCTCTCCTAAGTACTCCCCTGACCGGCATCTTGACTTGCACCCAGTTAACTTATCGCAAAATACACTGGAGTATGAGTAGACTCTCCTCAATAGTCTTTGTAGCCTCAGCCCTTAAAAACTGCTGTCGAGGTAGTATGCCAGTGGGTGGTACAACAGCATGCAACAAAGTTTCAAACAGAGTTAGCAGCCGGGAGCTAAGCAGGCAACTGCCTGATTGACGCATTAACATCGCAACAAAGTGTTGGACATTAGATTCTTTTTATGTCTCCGCTCCCTTCCCCTGCTTCTGCTTCCTCAAGTAATGCTTCTGATTCTGGGAGCAGGATTATTGAAGTACATCGAGTGCTAGCAGCCCATGCTACCCCCTCCTCCTCAGCACAGCTTCCAGCAGGTATTAACTAGTCTATCATCATGTTTGGAATTGCTCCAGTGAAGCAGGGCTGATTCTGGCATATAGTATGGATGGGGCTGCCTGTAGCAAGGGCTGGACAGGCTCCTTCGGCATAGTTGGAACATACCCCCAGCCTTCTCATCCTGGTGGGGTAGGCAGTTTGGATCCAGTCAGCGGGGGTGGTGATGGCCAGGAGGCCTTCTTTTCCCTCTCGGACTTGTCCGATAGTGATGAGGATGAGGATCAGGTGGCTCAATCAGTCTTAGCTGCCAAAGACCGCAGTAACTGTTCAGAAGTCCCAAGGAGATCTTCTATGAGTTCTGATCTCTCCACCATTACATTGCTTCCCTCAAGGAGATTGATGGATCCTCCCCCCCCCCGCTGGACGGAGCAGAGGAGTTATTATGGGATCCGGGCAGGACAGAGTTGACGCCCACCAATCGGTCTCCACATGTGGCAGTGCCCCTTATAATTTCATCAACTGCAGATTGGTCTTTATCCAATCACCATGCCCCAACGGTGGACCCCCCTGCCTTGTTAGGATCACTATCAACAGCATCAGCACAGGATGCCCCCACTCTGGGTGCTATTTATCATCTCCTCTTGCAGAATAGGGAGGACTTTCAAAAACATTTGCTTGCATTGAAGGCCATACACCTGAAAACACAAGTCATTCTGTAAAAGCTGTTGAAGAATTTGTATATCATACAATCCTGGCTTGGGGCAGTTGAGTCATCTCAGACGTCCCTCCGAGCGGTGGTGGAGGAGAACAGCTCAGGGTTTGCCCAGCATGATATTTAGCTTGCTATTCTCTCATCCAGGGTGGAAGATCTGGACAACAGGTCACACAGAAATAACTTGCGGGTGCTGGTGGTCCCCGAAGGCACCGAAGGGGACGACCCTAGGGGCTTTGCTGTCCGCCTGTTCCGAGAATCCTTCCCTGCATTGAGTGACCGGGATATGGGTTGCCTGATCCAGAGGGCACATCAGTTTCCATTTAGAACTCCCAATAAGCCTTCTCATTATCCCCGGGCTATTCTTATCTATACTGGGAACTTTATCTTGCAGCAAGAGATCTATCAAACCACCACTCCAAAGTTGCCTGCTAAAGCCTGTGAGGTTGATTTTTTTGTTTGTCCTGATTTTAGCCACCAAACGGAGGTGAGGCGTTGGCAGCTGTGGGAGCATATCCCGGTACTTCAGAAGTTTGGGGCAACTGTCTCTTTAATGAGACTCGCAACTCTTGCTATGAAGGCCTAAAAGTTCAAGAGTTTAACAAAATGGCAGTCGGGTGGCTGAGGTTGTTCTGGTGCAGGCTTCTCCAACGAGTAGCTTGTGAGCTACTGGTAGCTCTACAGCTACCTGTGAGTAGCTCTCCTGTGTGCTGCTCAGCCTACTAAATTACAAGCTAAATTAATAAATGCATACCAAAATTGAAAAGCGTGTATTTTTCAGAACTCATAAGCTAATGTTTGGAGAAAAAAGCTTTTAATTGGCTGATTATATTTGTAACAAAATTGAAAAGTGTGTATTCAAGACGAAAATGTGTGCATTGTCAGAACTCATAAGTAATTTGGAGGAAAATGCTTAAATTTCCAAAATATTTTTTAAGCTAATATTAAAATGATAAATCATGTACCGATGGAGAGACTTATTATGTATATTATTACCTTGGTGGCAAGAGAATAGCAACTATGGCTGTAGGCATTCAAGATTGACCAAATCTGTTCACATTCCTACTGGCACCCCTGCCTGATGCACTGAGGTGATCATTGCTGGTAATCTAGCATAGCGTGGTCACTAATGTAATCTTGAATGGTGGGTTAGTTCACTATTGCACACTAATAATATTAGTAGGTCAGGATAATTTTAGTTGAACATAAGTAGCTCTTGTTACAGAAAAGGTTGGAGACTCCTAGTGGTTGTCTATGTGTTTCTTCTTCAATAAGGCTTCCCTTTCTTTCTAGCTCAAGGGGCCTTTCTCTGGGGGTTCTTCAGTGGCTATGCTTCTTGCTATGAGAGGCGGTGATATAGTTTTTGACAGCTGGGTTTCTTTCTTTTGAAGGGGTAGGGGGAAGGCTAAGTGGTCTAAAAAAATGCCTTTTTTCCACCTGTCTTTTTTCCGTTTTTTATCTTCTCATTCCTGTTTCTTTTTTCATAAGGGGGGAGTATTATTTGTTCTAAATTATGGTTATTGTTTTTCTTTGCATTTCGAGGGGGTCAGACCTCAATAACTGATAACCCCAGTAAGGGGGTTAATGGTCCTTTCCTTTGTAGGGCATAGTTTTTTGGGGGTGGGATGGTTTGCCATTATGAAAACCAGGGGTGTGCAGTAGTGGGGGCAGGGGGGTTTTGAGGTTGATGATCTGGGTTGGTTGTATCATGCATAGTTTATAGGGGTGGAAATTGCAGAAAATGTTACTTTGAGAAACCTGGCTTACTTGGGAACATGGGTGTTGATCAGCTTCTGGCAATTTACTTATGGGGGTTTGCACAAATTGTATGTTTTGAGGGGTAGCTCGTGGATTTTGAGTTACAATGCTAAAGTTATTGAAAGCAGGTGTCCTGGCCAGCAACTGCATATCTTGTCCTGGAACATTAATGGGGTCAAGTCGCCACACAAGCGAAAGCTGGTACGGGAGGAATTGTACACCCTCCAGCCACAAATCATTTGACTGCAGGAGACGCATCTATCTTATGCAGAATGCTCTCTGTTAAAGGATTTTGGTTAAAGAGTATTATCCACTTTGTGTTTTACCTCAACACAGAGGGGTGTTGCAGTACTGGCTCGGGACAGCAAATGGGTGATGTTACATCAGAGAGTGGATTAGGGGTGGGGACGACGGCTCTTGGTGACTATCCAGAAGGATAGTATCTGTTTCACTATAGGTGTTGTTTACTGGCCAAATACTGATGATCCAAGGATCTTGTACTTTTTGTTGGCTGAGCTACATCTTTGACCTCCACCCTTTATTGTCTGTGGTGATTTTAATGTGACGCAATGTCCCAACAGAGACTCTTCATCTCAGATTTCAGCCCATGATCTGGCTTATTCTAGCTACGCTCTAGGGGGTAAGCATCGACTTTGGGGGGCATTGCAGCAACTTATTTCCATGGATCTATATATTTATTACTTTCTTCTATTTCAGCATATCCAATGCACTACCCTATTTCTCACCCTATACCTCTCTCAATATATCTTCTACCTCAACTCTCTGACTCATCTCAAACCTCTTTCTACTACTCTTTCCAATGCACTAGCCTATTTCTCACCCTATACCTCTATCAATATATCCACTACCTCCACACTCTCATTCATCCCAAACTCCATACCACTACTATGATCCTCAAAATAGCCATTTCTAGACTGTCCCCTACTCTACCCCTCCTTGCACCGCCTGACACCTCTTTTTCTATACTGATCCCCCAAAACAAGCCTTTCTAAACTCTTCCCTCTGACTCTTCCCCTCCACATCCCTTTTTACTCATCCCAAGCCTCCCACTACTGCTATGACCTCCAAAAAAAAAAAAAAAAAGTCTAAATCCTTCACTCTTCTATCCCTCCGCTATCCTTTTCAATCGAAATAGCAGACTAACATGTCCACTTCTCAAATTTCATATTTCACTATACTAATTCACCACTAATCCTTTATGGGTTCCAGAGTAGCGTGCTACTCGCCGAAAAAAGCACTTAAACACCTCATTAGGGGTAGCAAGCGCTATATAAATGCAAACCTTTTCCCTCTTCTATCCCTCCGCTATCCTTCTCAATCCAAATAACTGACTAATATCCACCACTCAAATTACTTTCATACTTCACTATACTAATTCACCACTAATCCTTTATGGGTTCCGGAGTCGCGTGCTACTCGCCAAAAAAGCGCTTCAACACCACATTAGGGGTAACAAGCGCTATATATATATATGCAAACCTTTGTCCCTCTTCTATCCCTCTGCTACCCTTCTCAATCCAAATAACTGACTAACATCCACCCCTCAAATTACTTTCATACTTCACTATACTAATTCACCACTAATCCTTTACGGGTTCCGGAGTAGCGTGCTACTCGCCAAAAAAGCGCTTCAACACCACATTAGGGGTAACAAGCGCTATATATATATATGCAAACCTTTATCCCTCCGCTATCCCTCTGCTACCCTTCTCAATCCAAATAACTGACTAACATCCACCACTCAAATTACTTTCATATTTCACTATACTAATTCAACACTAATCCTTTATGGGTTCCAGAGTAGCGTGCTACTCGCCGAAAAAAGCACTTCAACACCTCATTAGGGGTAGCAAGCGCTATATAAATGCAAACCTTTTCCCTCCTCTATCCCTCCGCTATCCTTCTCAATCCAAATAACTGACTAATATCCACCACTCAAATTACTTTCATACTTCACTATACTAATTCACCACTAATCCTTTATGGGTTCCGGAGTAGCGTGCTACTCACCAAAAAAACACTTCAACACCCCATTAGGGGTAACAAGAGCTATAAATATATATGCAAACCTTTGTCCCTCTTCTATCCCTCTGCTACCTTTCTCATCCAAATAACTGACCAACATCCACCACTCAAATTACTTTCATATTTCACTATACTAATTCAACACTAATCCTTTAATGGGTTCCGGAGTAGCGTGCTACTCGCCAAAAAAAAGTGCTTCAACACCCCATCAGGGGTAACAAGCGCTGCCTACCTGTGCCCCAGATTGCAGTGAGCAGAGCCCAGGAAGTGGTAAGGAGGCAGACTAGTGCTGTCTCCCCCCCCCCCCCAGTTCTTTTTTTAAAAAAACGATTTTCCCTTTCTGTGATTACTGTCTTTGCCTGTGGTTGTTACAGTTTAAAATTGTAGTTTTAACCTGCCTGTGATTGCATATTTTATCACCTGTTTTGTGTTTTAAACTTGTGGTTTTCCTGCCCATGATTGCTTCCATTTAACGTGTTGAATTGTGGGATTTGCAGTCCAAACTCTGTAGTTTTTCCCTCTCATTCCTGGTGGCTACTCAGTTTTCCTCCAAATTTCTCCTTTGCTCTGTGCTAAGACCTGTATGTTAAACAGTGCACCCCCAGCCACCATTTTGTGTTATCAAGCCAGTGAAACCAGCCCCCCTGCTTCCCCCAGCAACAGGGATATTCTACATCAGAGGGTGCTTCTGTGAGCTATTTAAACTGTGTTTAATAGGGACTGTGCATTTCGTTTTTTGGCCAGGAGAGGGAGTAAAGTTTAATTCAAACAGTATTGTTAGATTTCAAGTTTGTGAGGCCTTTACCTGAAGGAAGTCCAAAGTGTGGATTGAGCCTGTCTGTCTCCTAGGAGATCCTGATCAGGAGAAACAGCTTCCAACTCCCTGGCCAGCAAACCTTGTCTGAGTTTGCTGGGACCTTACTATAGTCTGATAATGTTTGGTATATGTGTGCACTGATTGGTGGTTGTATCTGATGTTTCTATTGGATTAGGGTTAGTGTCCTCATTGGTTGGGTATTTGAGGGTTCTGATTGGTTTCTGGGTCTGTGATCCAATCAATGTAGGTTTGGGACTAGGGCTAGGGTTATGATTTCTATTGGAAGTAGGGACTAGGGCTTCCTGTGTTATTGGTTGTTGGGATTAAGGTGGAACTAGGGCTAGGGTTAGGCCTTTAATTGGAAGTAGCGATTAGGGCTTCTGGTGGTATTGGTTGTTGGTCTAGGTGTGGTACTAAGAGTAGGTCTAGGCTTTCTATTGGAAGGAGGGACTAGGGCTTCCTGTCCTATTGGTAGCTTGGACTAGGGTTGGGACTACTGGTAGGGCTAGGGCCTCTATTGGACGTAGAGATCAGGGGTTTGAACTTATTGGGTGCTTGGACTAGGGCTAATATTGGCTGTAAGGTCCTGGTCTCCTATTGGTTCTGGATTTTTAGGGCGAGTGTTGTGATTGGATAGTGTTAGGGCTAGGCTTCCCATTGGCTGAAGGGGTCACCTGATTAAGAGGGCTATAAAAGGCCAAGGATTAGGGCGTCTCAGCCCGGGCGTTGAGGCTAAGGGTGGAGAGGACAAGGGCAGTTGCCTGTTTGAGCCTGTTCGAGACCAGTCGGGACCAAGGCCAGAAATGCTGCCCATCCTCCCATTAAGCAACACCCAGCCCACACCATCCACATCCACAAACAGAGCAACACACTCACACCAAATGTACACCACGCACAACCCTATGCACAAACCAATGTACCAGCATACACTACAAAACCAACCAAACCACATCTATACACCCCACTATCCCAACTACCACACATATCCACCATCACCTACAAACAGTACACAACTCTATCCTATACCACTAACCAATACACTCATCACTAACACAACGCCAATCGACACCATACATAACTACATCCCATCCAGACACATGCTCCCTGCTGTAATTACACCTAACATACCACCTTTTATCACTAACAAACATATAATCATCCTTCCATCATTTGTCCAACAAACATCCTCCTCTCCCTTCTACCATAATAACACTAACGTACAACACACACACTGCAGACCACCAAACTTTTTAACTCTTGCAACAAACCAGTCTAAGACAAACACTCTTATCTCTACTTCATTCCCACCTACGAACATCATACACTCTACTCATGAACACATCACCACCCCTCTATCTTACAACCTCCTCTCACAAACAATACTATACAACCAAATCCATTGCATGAAACATATACATCAGCACCCCTTTTCACTACTCCTCAAAAACAAAACATATCACACTCACCAGCACAACAAGATCTTCAAAGCACAACACCTCATAATACTTACCATCACAAAATACAACCATACACCCACCTTTCAAACACAAAGGAACCAACTCCAATGCCAAGCTTTCTCTCTTCCACCACACCTAACACACATACAGCAACACAGCAACTCTCTTCTAACCGCCGGCCGTGGAACAAACTCAATTTGGAACACTTAGAAACACAACTAACATCAAGTACAAATCTAGAAACAATAAATTCTGTTAAAAAACTATATGAGTGGCTACAAGAAGCTTTTGACATCCTGATACCACTCAAAACCACACAACAGAACAAAAGAAAAAAAGCGCCTTGGAGAAACATAGAAATAAAAGACATAAAACAACAAATTAGAAAGCTGCAACGTACCTGGCTCAAAACAAACTCCAAACAAGACAAACTTCACCTACAAAAAATTAACAGATTATACAAGTCGGCTATCAAAAAAGCTAAGAAAAGGTACTATTCAGACAGAATTAAAAACGCTAAATGTGCAAATAAAGAATTCTATAAAATACTCAATGAATTTCGCTAACCAAATTCCCTAGAAAGAACTCATCCTGTTACTCAAGATTTCACAGACAAACTGGCAAATCATTACACGGACAAAGCAAACACGTTGGACTCATACTTAAAACAGAAACAAAGCACCAGCACTAACCCTTGTACAAAACAACAATCCAAGAATACTCTAACCAAGCCTCTCCGTTCCTTCCAACACATCTCACACGATGAATTTATGGACCTGGTCAAAGCAAGCAGGCCTGCCGGCAGCCCTTCTGACCCCTGTCCATCACAAATTTTCAAGACAATTCTTTTAACAACCTCTGCTGCCACTCCAGTAAGAAGAATCATCAACAACTCCTTCACGACCGGAATATTTCCAGAAGAACTTAAAAAATCACACATACGCCCTTTACTGAAGAAAACAAACTTGGACCCGCTGAACCCTGACAACTACAGACCCATTACAAATGGACCTTTCCTGGGCAAACTGGTAGAAAGAGCAGCGTTCGCCCAGATGTCACAATTCATTGAAGAGAATGACATACTCTCAGACTTCCAAACAGGATTCCGTCCGGGGAGAGGCACTGAATCTGCCCTCCTTGCCATCTGGGATGACCTAAAAAATACAGTTGACCGCAACGGAGTTGCTGCGCTACTCCTCTTGGACCTCTCAGCTGCCTTTGACACGGTTGACCATGACACTCTGAAACAAAGACTCTATGAATCCGGCATAGAGGGAACTGCTCTAGACTGGATCGCGTCCTACCTTCAAAACAGAACTAATGTCATCCATACCCCACCTTTCTCGTCCAAACCGTACTCCACAAAAGCAGGGGTCCCTCAAGGCTCTATCATCTCACCCATGCTTTTCAACATCTACATGAAGTCATTACCAGTACTGATCAATAAATTTCACCTCACGTGCTATAACTATGCAGATGACACGCAAATACTCCTTCAACTGGAATGCCCCAAAGACATTGGAAAATCACCAATTTTCAGCTGTCTCAGAGCCGTGGATCAGTGGATGACTTGGAGCCATCTCAAATTGAATACTTCAAAAACGGAAATACTCACGTGTGGCGATTGGAAACATTACAACCCGCTTGCTGCATGGCCTAATGAACTGGGATCACCACCTAAAGTATCGAAGGAAGTAAGAAACCTAGGAATGACCATGGACTCCAAGCTGTCGATGAATGCCCAAGTGGACAAACTAGCAAGATCAAGCTTTGTCACTATAAAAACGCTGCGACGAATTTTCCCTCATTTGGGATTTCCGCACAAGGTCCAAGCTACCATCTCCCTTGTCCTGTCCAAACTCGATTACGCCAATAGCCTCTACCACGGATCACCTTTGACGACCATGAAAAGACTACAACGGATTCAGAACTCGGCTGCCAGACTACTCTTACATATCAAACCGCGAGACCACATATCCCCTGCCTTGAAAGCCCTGCATTGGTTACCGGTTGCCAGAAGATCCACGTTCAAGCTGCTTTGTATCACCCACAAAGCAATACATGGAATGGGACCACTCTTCATCAGAAATAAAATCACCAAACACATTCAACAGAGGAACCTCCGCTCTAAAGGAGCATCTCGCCTCAAAATCCCAAGATACAAGAAAAAAACCATGGGTGGCACATCCTTCTCTGTTCAAGCAGCCAAACTATGGAACTCTTTACCCCCAACATAAGATCCACCGACAGCCACCTTATCTTCAGAAAACTACTCAAGAATTGGCTTTTCCCCACATAAGCACCATACGCAAACAGAAATTTACAGCATATCCCTCTGTATATAAGCATTTGTTTTCACTATAGACATGTACCTATCTTTGTGTATTGCTTTGTATAAACATGTACAATAATTATGTTGTTGAGAGAAAAAAAAAAATAATAATAATAATAAATAAATATCATCTTTGGTCTACATGTACTAACTTCCATTGTGCATCTATGTACCTTCCATGTACTTGGAACTGTGTGTCTCTGTAACTTTTCTCCTGAAAAAGCATATCCAATGCACTACCCTATTTCTCATCCTGTGCCTCTATCCATATCTTTAATCTGCATATACTTACCTCCTTTATGTATCTATATACTTTCAATGTATTTATGGATCTATATATTTATCACTTTCTTCTAATTTAGCATTTCCAAGGCACTACCCTAGTTCTCAGCCTATACTTATCTCAATATATCTTCTAGCCCAACCTTCTGACTCATCTCAAACTTCTTTCTACTACTCTTTCCAATGCACTACCCTATCTCTCATTCTATACATCTATCAATATATCCTCTACATCCACACTCATTTATCCCAAACCCCATACCACTACTATGACCACCAAAATAACCCTTTCTAGACTCTCGCCTACTCTACCCTCTTTGCATCATCGGACACCTCTTTTACTATACCGATGCCCTAAAACAAACCTTTCTAAACTCTTCCCTGACTCCTCCCCTCAAACCCCCTTCTCCCCCTCCTACTGCTAAGACCTAAAAAAAAAAAAATCCTTCACTCTTTTATCCCTCCACTATCCTTTTCAATCAGAATTAACAGTCTAACATATTCAATTTTCAACTATACTAATCCTTTATGGGTTCCAGAGTAGCGTGCTACTCGCCAATAAAGCGTCTCAACACCCCATCAGGGTTACAAGCGCTATATAAATGCAAACCTTTTTCCCTTTCTACCCTCCCCAACACTTCTCAATCCAAATAACTGACTAACATATCCACCACTAAAATTACTTTCATGTTTCACCATAATAATTCAACACTAATACTTCTGGGTTCCAGAGTAGCGTGCTACTTGCGCTTCAAAACCCCAACAGGGGTAGCAAGCGCTATATAAATACAAACCTCTTTCCCTCTTCTATCCCGCCACCTACCATTCTCTACCCAAATAACTGAATAACATGTCCACTAATCAAAGTTACTTCATTTTTTACTAGACTAATGTTCAACACTAATCCTTAATGGGTTCCGGAGTGGCGTGCTACTCGCCAGAAAAGCGCTTCAACACTCATCAGGGGTAACAAGTGCTATATGAATGCAAACCTTTTTCCCTTTTATCCCTCCGCTATCCTTCTCACTCCAAATAACCGACTAATATCCACCACTGAAACTACTTTCATATTTTCACCATATTAATTCACCACTAATCCTTGATGGGCTTCCAGAGTAGCATGCTTCAACACCCCATCAGGGGTAACCAGCGCTATATAAATACAAACCTTTTTTCCTCCTCTATCCTTCTGCTATCATTCCAAATCCAAATAACTGCCTAACCTATCCATCACTTAAAATGTACTTGCATGTTTCACTATACTAATTCAACACTAATCCTCTATGGGTCCCGGAGTAGCGTGCTACTCGCCGAAAAAGCGCTTCGACGCCTCGTCAGGGGTAGTAAGCGCTATATAAATGCAATTACAATACAATACAATATAAATGCAAACCTTTTCCCTATTCTATCCCTCCGCTATCCTTCTCAATCCAAATAACTGATTAATATCCACCACTCAAATTACTTTCATATTTCACTATACTAATTCACCACTAATCCTTATGGGTTCCGGAGTAGCGTGTTACTCGCCAAGAAAGTGCTTCAACACCCCACTAGCGGTAACAAGCGCTATATAAATGCTAACCATTTTTCCCTCTTCTATCCCTCCGCTATCCTTCTCAATCCAAATAACTGACTAATATCCACCACTCAAATTACTTTCATAGTTCACTATACTAATTCACCACTAATCCTTTATAGGTTCCGGAGTAGCGTGCTACTCGCCGAAAAAAGCGTTTAACACCCCATCAGGGGTAACAAGCGCTATATAAATGCAAACCTTTTCCCTCTTCTATCCTTCCGCTATCCTTCTGAATCCAAATAACTGACTAACATATCCACCACTCAAATTACTTTCATATTTCACTATACTAACTAAACAATAATCCTTTATGGGTTCCGGAGTAGCGTGCTACTCGCCGAAAAAGCGCTTCGACACCTCTTCAGGGGTAGTAAGCGCTATATAAATGCAATTACAATACAATACAATATGCACAGGTCGATCTTTGGCATTTTGAGCTACCCAATGATCTGGGTTTCACATTAAGGTGCATCATCTTAAATGCATTAATGACTTCTATTATACCCCTTACCGCCTCTATGTCATGAAGCTTTGGGTGGATGATTGTTGTTTTCATTGCAGGTTTGAGGGGGCTAATGCGGTTCATAGCTTCACCTCCTGCCCTACCCTGCATCTTTTCAGGATTTCGTCTTTGGTAAGATGTATAGTATATCAAATTTTTCGTAGTGATTGGCCCGAAGTTGATTATGTTGGGACATTCGCCCATTATCCCTACCCATTTATTGGGCCTATATTTCTTTTCAATCTCCCTGGCCAGATTAGTATTGGCACGCTCTTGGCTCTCTACTGAGGCCCCCGATCCTTGGAAATTATGGCTCTAATTTTTGAATATTAGTATGCTGGAGATTACATTAATAGAGAATGATGCATGGAGGTGGAAGCTGATTCTTATATACGACCCAATCCGGCTTTCGCAGATGGATGCATTTGCTGGCCAGGACACAGTGGTATAGCTTCTTTTGTTACCACGTTGCTCTCCTCTATTAATAATGAATTTGTTATTTGGTTGTAGATTATTTCTGCTGCTTTACACAGAATGAGTTTTTGTTTAAGTCTCGTTTTCATTCCTGTCAAATATGTATTTTATTTTGTTCCCGGGCCGTGTCTGAAAATAAAAATGCATACAAAAATAATTGATTACTAATAATAATTAATATATTTCAAAGCATGTACTACTCCTCATAAAGTTTAAACCATAGAATGACAATTAAAATCATAATACAAAATTAACAATCATCAAAAAATGTGTTTAAATATATTTTATAATTTAAAAATATAAATATTTTATGATAAACTTACAAATTTAAAACCAAATTTAGATTTAATATTTCTAAAATTTTATAAAATTTGTTACAAAATATTTAAAATGTAAAAATGTTACATAAATAGATTTCTAAATATCTAACTTTATTAAATGTTTTGTTATATATTTTAAAATGTTATGCTGGTAACTTTTTCTAAAACGTTTTAAGTATAATAATATATCTTCACTAACATGAATTTACAATGTATTAAAAATATTAATACAAAAAAATACATTTTGAATTTCTGAATTATTAACTTGAATATCTTTAAAATTAAGTAAAGATTCAATTTAAAATATATAGGGGCATATTAGCAAGAACCTCGTTAATATTATCGCCGTTTTAGCGGCAGGAAACTGCCGCTAAAACGGCGATAATTGGCTTGCTAATATGCGTTATAGAATTCAATAGAAGCCCAGGTTAGATGTGCAGGATATCCAACCTGGGCTTCTATTGAATTCTATAACGCATATTAGCAAGCCCATTATCGCCGTTTTAGCGGCAGTTTCCCACCGCTAAAACGGCGATAATTTTATCGCCGGTCTTGCTAATATGCCCCATACTTTTTTAAATCTCTCCACCCTTATCTCCTAAAAACTCAATATCCCACTATTAAAAAAAATATTAAACAACTAAATACATTAATACAACAAAAAAATACAAATTTCAATAATTTCATAACTAAAAAATTATAATACCAAAAACACAAATAAATAAAAATGATAAACATATACAATCAAACACACTACAATAAATTGTATACTAATTAACAATTAGAAATGATATTAATTACAACAATATTTTCTACATCGATATTTATTACAACGATATTAAAAACACTAAAAACGATATATTTACCTTCGATATTCCTGTTGATGATATTTTTGATATCCTGATACGCTTGACATGATTTTTTTGTATCACAATATTTTTTTCCCGATATTTTGTCCAAATACCAACAAAAGTACTCTTAAACATTTGTATTTTAGATCAAACTATAATAGCTTTTGATAAAACAGATCTTTATTACTTGTCTTCGGCATTTGAGGGTAAATTATTTTCATAACCATTCTTGTGAAGCTCACCCAAATTAAAAGTTTTGGTTCTGCTTCAAACATGTAAGCACTGAACAGCTGGCAAGTGTTTCACTTTGGAGCTTGGTGAGCGCTCAACCTTTGGCAAGGCATTGCTATTCTTCTTGTATGATAGTACAAAAATGTATGTATGTATGTATGATATAGGTATTTTTCTAGCGCTATTACTTGAGTACCTATAATCTACTGGAGGTGCACCATGAATCCAATGACGATAAACCACACCTCACACCAAATGTCAGGTTTCTTTTTTTTGTTTTTTTGTCAGAAGTAGAGTCCATGCAGTGTCGGCGTGGTGGTGAGCTGCATGTGGAAAACACGCTTTGGAGGAATATTTAATTGGCGGTTCACATGGCGAACAATGTAATCGTACTTCCAGCTTACAACATGCAGGAATATGCCAGACAAAAAGTCTAAATAGCAACAGAGTCAGAGGCTACGCTATGCGACACAACGCTACGCTACATTGCTATGACGTCTCTGCCCTCAACACGGAAGCGCGAGGAACGCCGCAACTCAGAAACATGGCGTGTCTGGCTGTCTTAGCAGCAATTTTACCTGGAGAGCCCCCAAGTTTAACAGAGTGCCCCTAGACTGCGGCCGTGCCGTGCCCGGGCACCTCGGGCCTCGTCGGCCTTGAGTTGAGTGCCCCTAGACCGCGCCCGGACCCCTTGGGCCCCGACGGCCCTGAGCAGGAGGTGAAAACAGGCAAGGGCACGGGCACAGGACGTAGGAGAGAAAAAAGAGCTGCAGGGAAAGCTGCAGCTAACGCGGCGAACACGCACAGCGAAGAAGAGGATGAGGAAAAGGCGGAGGGTGCCTGGAGAAGTCCGCAGCCAGGACCTGGGACTCACCTAAACTGGTATGAAGTGGCGAATGTGGTGCTAAGAGTGTAACTGAGCCAACCCCACATGTTAGGCCCTGTGGCCCTGGTGGGATAGGGTGGGTCAACACGAAGTAGGGCACCACTGGGTACCTCTAGGTACCAAAGGAGGCAGCACAAGGTACTCATATCAAAATAACCATGAACTAAGAAGTGAGAGCAACAACATTGAGATAACCTGGATTGGTTATACTCAATGTACGCAACAACAGGTGGGACCTGGAAGGACATTGCAGCACGTAGCACGTAGCCGGGAACAGAGGTAAGCACAAGGAAGACAGGTGGCGGCGGATGGATTGATAGGTAAAAGGAAAATGCCCAGGTCGGGAGAAGGAACCCTGGGCAGAAAAGTTCCCCAGAAGCGCTCTGTTTAAAACGAAAAAGCAAAGTATAAGGAAATTGCAGGGTGGATACCTAAAATAAAGGAAAGAGAAAAAGAATACAAAAAGAGATGGCACCTGGGAAAGCAAAGCCACGTAAAGGCTTAAAAAACCCTAAACAATCCGATGGCAATGAAATTGGGGCAGATGGAATGGATACAATTCAGAAAGAGAAGGGAAAAGCCAACAGCCCCCAAGGAGAAGTAGCTGTACGTTAAAAAACTACACAAAGGAAGAAACAACCCTTGAATAAAACCCCTCATCAAAGTGAGCCAGGTGGGGCAAAAGGAGGATCTTCAGTCACAAAATCGATTAAAGACTTTGTGGGGAAACATTTCAAAAGGGATAAAGTGATAGAAGAAGAGCAGCTGGATGGTGATAAACAGCTAACATTAGTCAACCTGGTATCCCAGGAGTTAGACTCCCCGAATCAAACCCATCTCAATATCTCTGAGCTATTCTTGGACCCAAGGCTGTCCTCATCACCCAGACTCTTTTTCCCTTCTGACGATCAAGAATCAGAAAGAGAGGGTGAAGGGTCAGACATAGATGGTGACTCTCATAGTAAAGGGCATAATAACCATATAAAGGAACATCTTGAAGAGAAGGAAGGAGTGGAAATATCTCAGGATAGAGTAAATGATACGTCGGGCCATCTATGGTTAACCTCAAGATCACAGGAACTTCAGGTGCTTCAATGCTGGACGTAATGTTAATCCTGCAAAAAACACTGCAAGGCCTGTTAGAGGTATCGGTAATGAATAATAACATTTTAAAAACTCAAAGAGAACAGTTCAAAATTATGGTGGGGGAACTGAAACAAATTAAAAACCTCATGCCCTCCATAGTTAGGCCAGTCGGTGGGGACCAACCAGGGGGGGTAGAGACCCGGCAGGGAGGTGTGATGAGTGATACCCCAACGCAAAAGGAGGAGCACAGCGTATTTATATCATGTTACCCAATGATCATAAAGAAACAGGGGGAAGGAGGAGCTATAAGCAGTGTATACCATGCCCGAGGAGATGGAGGAAAAACCCAAGAAAGGGTCAAACCATATTCCACCAGGGGAAAAGGGAGGTAGTTATGGAAAAAGGGTATACGAGTCTAACAAGGAATGTGATGGCAGCTCCGGAAAAAAATAACACTGAAAAAGGAACAGCTATAAGCTACTCAAAAGAATGGGAGAGGAGGCAAAAAGGTGTAGGAGAATCTAGGATTAGAGAAAGTAGTACTAGGAAAAACCCTGTGAAAAAAGAAGATGGTGGTAAGGAAATGAGGATGGAGAAGAGAGCGCAAAGAGGAACAAGAAGGTTTAGAGGTCAAATGGAGAAAGGGAAGGAAATAGAACAACTAGAAAGAAGGGAGGAGAATTCAAAGGGGGGACCACAAGATTTAGAGACTAAGGGCCCGATTACGATGCCTTCCGTCCGCCGTGCTCGCGGCAAAAATCTACCCGCATGACCCTCGGCATCTCCGTCGGTCAAATTACGATGCAATGCACGGAAAATCCCACCACGGCGGACGGAACTCACAAATGACTGTCCGCCATGCCCGGAAAAGTTGCAAATCCGACCGTGGCGGACTGGGAAAGCAGTTCAAGGGACTGAAAAGGCCGCTCCTGCCGCGGAATGACCGCACGGCCAATTACAATGAAACCGCGGAGCTGGAGGACGGAGCATTGCGTTCCGATTCCCTTGCTCGCGCATAGACCAAATGAATGGCGGTAGTAACAAACTGAACAGCGATGCACAAAGTGTGCCTGCACTCGACGCTGCCCTCAATCACATCACACATGCCACAATGATACACCCCAAATGTCCATTGGCAATGTAAGCCATGCCCAGCATGGAAGAAACACCTGGAGGACATCACTCATTTGGACACACCCACATACAACAGCATAAAACCAACCCCTTCCTTGACCAGCATCCTTTGAACACCAGAAGCTGACACAGAAAGACAGGACACCATTTACGCACACAGCACAACATCACATACACCCATCTCCACAAAACACCACTTCCCACCCACACACCTAACACACTTCACATAACTCCACCACCCCCTGCACCCTGCACTTGTCTTACCTTTGCACATGGCCAAACAGAAAATGCCCAAATTCACCGACACTGAGTTGAAAGTGATGGTAGACGAGATAATAAGGGTAGAACCACATTAGTATGGGAGCCTGGTCCAACACATGCCACTTGCGCGCAAAAACCAGATGTGGACAAGGATCTACAACAAAGTCAATGCTGTAGGGCCCACCCTACGCACACTGCGTGACATCAAAAGGCGGTGGGTCGACCTCAAGGCCCGGATCAAGCATCGGCGCCAGAGGAACCACGAGGCGGCCCAAAGAACTGGTGGCAGCCCTCCCATACCACCACTAACCTTCACTGAATGGGAGGAGAAGGTGCTTGCCATACTGCATCCCGAGAGTCTCACAGGAATTGAGCGGGGAGTGGAGGCTGGTAAGTACAAACAAAACGATCACATCCCACTGTAATGTACCGTTGTGCACAACAAGTGAGCCTCAATTGCCAGACAAAATCAAACTCATGTAGAATGCACGCTGTCAACGTGAATGTCTCATAAGGCTAGCATTTCCTCCCTCTGCTTCACCTCACAGGTAGGTAGCCATCTTACTGGGGAGGGGGTTGTTGGGACCTGACATCAAGACCACAACTCCCACAAGGCCCTCTGTCTTCCCTCCCAAACAGCATGGAGCACCCACCCCACCCCACAGTCATGTGGCAGCCATCACCCTCTTCTGCTTCACTCAACAGGTAGGTAGCCATCTTACTTGGGAGGGGATTGTTGGGACCTGACAGCAAGACCACTACTCCCACAAGGCCCTCTGTCTTCCCTCCCAAACAGCAGGGAGCTATCTGACCACCACATCCCGCACTTGTGAGCCAACTAAGTCAAGCTGCATAAGTTGCAGCCAGTGCACACACAGAAAATACCATTGAGAGTTCACATGAATCACAGTCATTGATGAAGTCACATGTCATTGCAAAGCAAAACCCAGGAACGCAGTGGCCAAAAGTAAAACCCAATGTGCAAGTACCATTATCCCAAAGCATAAAGGCTCACATCAACACCACACATGCATGTAGACTCAGACAAACATCACAAACCACACGAGGACAGTACAAAAAGCACAACAGAAATCAGGAAGTTGCGGCATAGTAGACAAACAGTCATAGCAAAGTCACAAATATCCTAACATGAACAGAAGTGGATGAGCAACAAGTTGGTACCAGAGGACATGTACTTGGAAATACAATATCTGTACATATGAAATTGTTGCTACAGCCATGTCACATCACTGACGAGCAATGTATTTACCTCCAGATCATGTCCCACTACTGACAAACTGTTAGGAATGACAAGTAATGCCAAGATGAAAAGTCATGTCGTCTCAATCGAAATGTGCCAAACATGAACATCAAAGTTGTGCCGTGTACTGAACATGCTGACAATCCAACCTCTGTTCAACAGGTGACTCGCCAGCGACAGCAGGCGCCCATGCCATGGACGAGCCCAGCCAGTCTCCCACCTAAGAAGCAGAACCCTCGGATGCAGACTCCCTGGTTTTTACGGATGAGGAGGACTGACCTGGCCCCTCCGGCGTGCCCGGGCAAGCTCAGTCTCCGGCCTTCACTGTCCCCACCACCACCACTGCCACCACCACTCCCACAACAGCTGCAACAACAACGCTGACCCCTGCAGCACCGACCTGTATGGCAGCCACCTCCACCATCACCACCGCTGCCTCCAACACTGTCCCTGTGCCAGTTGTAGCCAATACCACCAGGCAGCCTCGGGATGCTGGGGACAGTTTGCGGCGGCAGCGCCAGGCGCCGACACAGGTCCGTGGCAGCAGGGCAGGTGGTAGGCCAACTGGGGGACAGTCACAGGAGGACAATGAGACTGAGGCCCAGGCCACCGTGCTAACTGTCCTTGGGGCATACCAGCAGAACCAGGGACAGATGGGCCAGGTCCTTGACGAACTGCGTGAACTCCGCCTGCTGCAGAGGTCCATGGACACTCGTTTGGGACAAATTGCAGAGTACATGGGCCAGCTTGTGGGTGTCCTGAGGGACATGCATGCAGCACAAATAGCTGCCCACCTCCCCCCTGGCCAGCCGGATGATAGTCACAACACCACAGCAGCGTCCACAGGGAGGGGTGAGTCACATCACAGCGAATCCTCAGACACCTCCGAGCATGCAGTAGGTACCCCCCGGCCCAATGGCTGAGGGGGCGTCCGAAAAAGTCCCAGGGAGGATCACGTGGCAAAGCACCGTGCCGTACCAGTTCTCGGAGCCAGCGTTGATGTCACCAGTGTCACACCGAATATTGACTTTGTTGTAAATCCGATCGCACATTGCCACACGGATGGGAGTGTACTGTTGGACTGTGGAATCCCACCATTGTGTGTTCTACCCGAACCATCCATGTACCATCACTCAACTTCAACCCTCACCTGTCACTCATTTACAAATAAACACAAATCACACCCGTATGCCTTTGTGTCAAGAGGAATATTTATCATAGTAAGTAGCATGTTAACTCACATTGTAATGTATCATGAGACGTGAATGCGACAATCCATTGAGAGATTAGAGGAACCTGGAACCACACAAGAAAAAGATAGTGATTTGACATATGATGGCAGTACAGGAAAAGCACTGCACTAGGCAACACTGTACAAGATGCATAACAGTTAACACAGGCCAACACCATCAACATGGACAGAAGGGGGATGGGAGCACACAACTTCACCTCCCAGCACAGTTTACCCCTCAGCATCCTGGTAAATGCACTGCAGTTGAAATGCTTACTTCTTTTCCGTGGAAGTGAGTCACCACGGCTGGATGCAGGTTAGTGCTGTCAATCCCTAGACACATGTGTTGCACGAAATTATACCATTGAGATCGGTGTCTGCTGAGAAAGGTGCCACAATACACTAATGTCTCTGTACCTCTCTCTGCCCAACTCAGGTGAAATACTCAAAGCTACATTGCAAGTAAGCATTTTTACCGAACTGCATTTACCAGAATGCCAAGGGGTGAACTGTGCTGCGAGGTGAAGTAGTGTGCTCCCATCCCCCTAATAATATCAATATGGATATGACGTAGGTTGTTACAATACACACAGCGCTGATCAATGAATCCCACAAGAGCCAGCATCAAAACACATCCTGTCATGTGCCCAAAGGTGACATTGTCGCATTCACAAACTCAAGTACAGTTACACGGGGCTTTTCAGGGGTCATGTCCAGTCTTTTTGCATTTGCACCCACATGAACAACAGTCACTGATGACATACCCACGCCAAATCTCTTTCTCAACGGAAGTTATCTTATCCTGAATGACCACAACTGCTGCGGTTTACGGGAAGGCGTCCCGTAAATAGGAACACTTGCACTACGTGTTCCTTGCTGTAGCAATGTTCTCTTTACTCCCCCATATGTGCTTGTAGATAGTTAGTTGTGGCCTCACATTCTCACAAGGAAAGCAGACTTCAATTAGTGATGCAGGCTCAATGGGCTTTTGTTTCAACAAGTAGTCGCTCTCATATCAGGCCGTGAGACCTTCGATTCCCAGGTGCCTTGACCGTCCCGCGCGATTCACTGTCTGCGAGACACGACTCTCCCACTTGTTTTTGGGCTACTGACACACCAAATATCAATAGCGTCTGATACTGAAGACATTGCACATTTTATCTACTTGTAGGCTCTGGCCTTGCCACTTCGTTGCGCACTATTAATGGAGCCCTACCGGGTGTCACTCCTCATATTTACCGACTGCATTTGGAGGTTTCACATCAACCCTTTGCCAGTACTGCAGATTGCTGGTTTTCCGGCTCCTCTCACGCAATGGCAGCCCCTCCTGTGGTCCAGGCCAACCCCGGTCAGTTGCAACTGTACCGTGAACGGATGCAGCTCGTCTTTGGATGTATACCATTGGTTGTGCTCCACATCAGTCATAGGCTGACCTTCCGCTATGCCTATTTCACCTGCGTGCAACCTGTGTTCTACTGTCGCCGATGCCCCTTTCAATGGGCCATGGATCTCTGCCTTTCCAACACATCTCTTGCTGATCTGGATTATGTCCTGTGGGTGAGTCCTTTGTTGGCCCACGACCAGGACTGTTCCGGGGATAGCCGTTTATGGGATGCCTTTCAACGTGTCAGACAGGCTGCCAGCTGCACTTGTGCGTTTGTGCAATGGCTCCTGTGCCATGCCTACATCGAGCCACTTCCAGCTTACCATGAAATACTCCTTTCGTCCTCGTGGTGCGAAGAGCACATCTGTTCCTTCATGCTACTGGATTGGATGGCGGTCCTTTTTGCTGAGGCTGATTTGGATCGTCTTTTGGAACTGGTTGCCTTCAAAGCTGCATGTGCCTTCTTGGATCCGTAACTACTTACCAGCATCCGGAACTGTTGGCAACTAATTCAATATTGTCTCAACATTTCTCGCCTCCTTCTGACAAAGGTTCTCAGCCATCTCTGACTTTGGCCCTGTCTGCATTAGCTTTGACTTTGCTGACCTCTGCGGTCTGTTCCGCTTGGTACCACAGAACTGAGGATGGGGAGGCTGTCATATGTCCGTCGGGGTGATTGTCGCATATTATGAGCCCGGCTTCCATCGTGCAGCTGACGCACTTGTAAATCCCTGACTTTGAAGTCTTGCAAGTAGCTTCGTTCATGCCTGTCACATGGGAACTGTCCGCAGAGCTTGATCTCTCCGCGCTCCTGGAGTACTGTCTGCACATTCTGTCTGTGGTCGAACAACAATGTCCCTTGTCATTCTGTTCTGGTCAGGCCCTATCACCACAACTCAACAGAGTCTCGCAGCTGTGAGTGACCACGGGTGCCTCTTAGATGTTATGGTGCAGCGGGCTAGGTGCACCACACTTGGGGAGGGGACTATCCAGAGAGCAGAGCGACACGGCACATGTGATGTACATTTGACCATCTATGGGCTGAGGAGTGTGTTCTTCTGGCAAAGCCCATAGTTTAGAGACATTTGATACAGGTTCTTCCAGCAGGGGAGTGGGGATGGCTTTATGGGTCTTCATCCAGAGTGCTTATTGATATACCATCTTTCTTAATGATATGTGGACATGTTACTCTGGTAAATGTTTTTGTGCAAAATGCATTTCTCAAATACTTTGGTGCCATATACTGCATGTTCTTACACGGTAGTTGAAATAAAACTTTTGAACTGTTTCTTGTCTTCAAATGAACCCCTTGTGGACAAGTATAAGAGTCAGGGTGACACGGTGTGTCTTGTTAACGCTATTCCTGTGAGATCTGAGAGTGTTGTGTCCTGGGGTGTCTGTGTGCTTGTATCACTGACAGTGAGTGATTGAGCTAGTGAGGCACTATGGCTATTAGGTCCAGTGCTTCAGGGTGCTCAGGTGGTCGGATGACTCGGTCCCGGCCTGCCCAAGTCCTCTAATCCTGTGCATAGTTCTGTGTGTGGACAGAATCCCTGCAACAATCCTCAAAGTTTGGGAGACAACAGCATAGCACACAGACACAGCCAAAGTCGCTCATTGTTAACTTACACTCAACGGAAGTAGTTGGCGATGAGATGTTGATGCACGTCAAGGCCTTCTTCCTCACCACTGTCATTGTCACTGGACATGTGTGGGTTTGGAGCAGGGGGCTGCAGCTGCTCATCATCGTCCAGAATCGGGGGGATCTTCTTGCTCAAGGCCAGGTTGTGTAGCATGCAGCAGGCGACTACAATCTGGCACACCTTCTGTGGGGAGTAGAGTAGTGCACCACCACTCTTGTCTAGACACCTAAATCTAAACTTTAGCAGTCCAAAAGTGCGCTCTACCACACGATGTGTCCTCCCCTGGGCATCATTGTAGTGGACTTCCTCGGGCGTTGTTGGATTCCTCAGTGGGGTCATCAACCACGGACGATTGGGATACCCTGAGTCACCTAGTTGTGAGGAACACAGACAAACATTGCAATCAGAATATGTGAGGTGAGCAGCATGTCACACATACATCACAGACATTGACACAGCACACTCACCAACAAGCCAGGCCCCCTCGGGGTGCAGATTAACCATCAATTGTGGTATGCTGCTGTTCCGCAAGATGTAGGAGTCATGTGCAGAACCAGGAAGCTTTGCACAGACGTGTGAGATTATCTGATACGCCTGGCATACCACTTGCACATTAATGGAGTGGTGGTGTTTTCGGTTGCGATAAATGTGTTCACGTGCCTGTGGTGGAACGAGGCCAATGTGGGTTCCGTCAATAGCTCCCACCACATTTGGGATGCCTCCCAGATCAAAGAAATCCCCCTTCACAGCTGGCAATTCATCCCGCCTCGGAAAGTGTACATAGCTGTCCTTGTACAGCATCAATGCTGACAGGACGTCACGCAACACCATGCTGAACATCGGCTGTGACATCTCACCGGCACTGGACACAGTGTACTGGAAAGACCCAGTGGCGAAGAAATGCAGTGCAGCCATCACTATCACTGTAGCAGACAATGCAGCAGGATATGTTCGCTTTGGCTTCAAATGGGGCTCAAAATGAGCACATAGCTCTCTCAGTGTGAGGCGATCCAAACGAAATTTCCTGATGATGTCGATGTCCTCCATCGTCGCCAGGTGTGGGACAGGTCGAAAGATAGATGGTCTCCTCCTACGTATCCTGTCAGGGTACACATGCATGAGATGAGTCAAAGATGAGAGATGTGGTACACAGCTTAAGCAAAGACTCACACAAGCACAACATTGCCTTGAATCTTGGACACGTGACATGCACAAGTGACACGCATACAGACGTTACTTTTCTTCACTCACTCGACATACTCACTACTTCAACATCCATAGTAGCTCGATGTGTATGGCATATAGTATACTGCTACATCAAGGTTGGTCTGCCCTGTGGTTGATGCCACAGCACTTCTGTTTCGCAGCATCTATGCAGATTTGCATGTGGCTGCTGTCACTGCACGGTCGCAGACTTCAGTCCCACAATACACGACGACATTACGGAATGAGGGCAGTGAGTGACTGCTGGACAATGATACATGTATATTGAGCACGGTGGGCAGACAAATGTGAACATTATTGGGTCAGTACATCGTGACTGTGTGGTGATTTTGCGTGACAGACATTGCCATGTTCACCTTCATGAGGTACAAAAACACATGGATTGTGTATACATGCACACATGGCTGTGAATGACAGATGATGTCATCCAGGCGATGCTTTTTTGCTAAACATGTGCACTCCTATGACGTGTGTGAGACATTTATAGGCAATGGCAGCTAGGCACACTGCATGCCACACCAGTACGTGTGTGGTAAGTACTAGGGATTACTAGTGTGTCTGAGTTGCAGAAAATGGACACCTCGATTTGTCAGCCTACATCACTGGCCCTTCGGAAGACGGCCCATGGCCAAGGATTCGCTAAGCACATAGCAAGAGATATACAGGCAGTGTTAACAGGTCGTTAGTTTCATTACACTACATTGGTACAGAGCGAGAGCCCTTTGGTCTTTTGGACTCCTTGACTCATTTAGGGCCATGCTGGTCACGAAGCATGACAAAGAATGTAATTTCACTCTCCTTTTCTTGGACAAGCCATGTGTGCAAACTTGAATCAAAAGTCACACTCTATGATGCCTTCACTGGGTGCACACATCACTTTCGGCTGATGTTTTGGGGTGTGTGATGCAATTCGCATGGCGACAATGCAAATGCATGATGTGTTTACAGGCGCGGTAGCTGGCGTCCACAGCGTAAACACGCATTGGCCCCAATTAAGTGATGTAGGATTGCGGACAGCGCTTCCTGGCCGACGCGGTGTGGCACCGCCTATGCGAATGTGCCATCTGCCAATGGGAGCCGCAAGCAGATTACATTTTTGAATGTCGCGGGGTGCGCGCTCTGCATCGGCGGGCACGGCATTGGCCCCACTTGCCTTCAGGGGCCCTGAGGGTGTCACTCATGTGAATTGGGTGGGCCTCGCACATTGCAGTTGGCAGGTTGCCACATACATCGTGGGGCCGGCACGGCCTACACGCTTGCTGGGAGTTGTGGTTGTACAGGGGTTGCATGCGAGGAGGTGTTTTGGACATACCTCTGCTGTAGGGCGCGGCGGCGTCTTATCTGCCGGAGGTGCACCAGGCAGAGCAGCGGAAAGGCCTGTAGCGCTGGATCCATGGCGGCTCAGCTGGTCTGAATGTGTTCTGGGTCAGATTTTCCTTTCCGTAGTTGTGCTTCTGCCATCCGCAATGTGGTGGTTTTTACACCGCGGTGGGAAGGGCTGTTTGTTACATCGTAATCTGGTTGGTGGACAGAACTTACTCTATAGGCTCCGTCCGCCACCCTTGCGTACCGAGAAAACGTGCGGAGCCGGTAAAACCGCGTCGGACGGAGAATGGCCTCTGTTGGCCCATTGTAATATGGTGGTCCCAATATATGCATCAGGGGCGGCAAAAGAGACGTTTTCTGCCACCGCCAACACTACGGATGGGCTTCCGTCCGGCATTGTAATGAGCCCCTGAAGCCAGACAGGATCTTTGGTTATACTTTGAACCAAATGGTCAGGGGAAAGGCGGTAAAAAAGTGAGGAAATTAAATCCATTAAATCGATCACAACTGCTACTTTCCCTTTTAAATGTGCAAGTCTACGGAATATTGACACTGAGGACCTCAGAGAGGTAGGATTTACTGTAAATAGAAAAGGGAATGAAGTAACCAAGGTTCTCCTATACTCATGGCTAGTAAAGTCAGCATTAGTAAAGGCAGAGCATGAGTTACATAAGGAAGGTATCAGACTAGTACAGAGGACAGAAATGTCATAGCATAACAAGTACGAGATGCCATTCCTTATGAATCATGCAGGGTTGGGACTAAGGCAGGTAAGGTGGATCGATCCAGGTTGGGATACTAAGGAAGATCTCGAAATTACCATAAGATGTAAGGAATAATAATAATAATAATAATAATAATAATACAGACATTTATAAAAGCGCGAACAGCTACCTCCAACAGAGGTGTCCCGGCGCTATAGCAACAGGCGGCACGCATAGGTCACGCAACCAAACAGAGAGAGCTGGGGATGGTATACTGGCTGGAAATAGATATAGGGCTCTCGCATCCCCGGCATATGAGGAAGATGGTTGGTTAAGTGAGATCGACTAGGAGTTAGGGTCGTCGCACAGCCTGGCTATATTATCCTGGAACATAAATGGATATAATAGAATATTGAATCTGAAAAGCTTTAAAGAAGCTATTGACAGTAATGAGATCATGTGTTTTGCAGGAGACCTGGCTGTGTGACGAATCCCCATTGATCGAAGGGTTTGTCCAACAGATTAATGCAGCAAGGAAGAAACAATTTGGTCGACCCTCAGGTGGGCAAATGGCTTTGGTCTCTACGAAAATTGCCAGGAAGGTGGTCCCCTTGGAAGTAAAATGCAAATGGGCAATGGGTTGTAGAGTGTTGTTGATGAACCCAGACCCACGATACAAAGGTATTGTTATTGTAAATGTGTATATACGGAAAGGGAAAGAGAATGAATACAAGTCAGAACTGGAAAAACTTAAAGAAGACGTGCTGTCTTTAACTGATAATTACCAGAAGGATGTACTTATTGTACTGGGTGATTTCAATCATAAATTAGATCCTCGGAGGATTGACCCATGGTGTAAGGAGCTGTTGACTTCATACAAAATAAACGATGCCATCTTTCCGAGGGTGGATATGTCAGCACAAGACATGGCTCTAGGGCAAATTTTGGGTTCAATGGGCTTAGTTTGCATAAATGGCAGAATGGAGACACATCGACCAGCAAATCGTACTTTTAAGATAGGCAAGCAACCCTGTCCGATTGACTATGTGTTTCTACATACTTGGAACTCTGAATTAATTAAGACCTTTGAGGTGGCAATGGAGGAGGGAAGTGATCATTACCCACTGAAGATTGAAATATATGGAGCAAGGAAAAACAAAGAGATATAGCTCTGCAGGTCTATATCGACTACCCAAGGCGTCTCACAACACGTATATCTGAGGAGCATATTGAGAAATTAGCTGCTGTACAGCAGATCCAAACATTAGGAAACATCCCGAGGATATATCGACATATCGAGGATAGTGGATGGTATGAAAATATAATCACCCAATTGGTGGAATGCCTAAGGGTTAAAATAAAACCAAGTAGATCAGGTGATGGTAGGAAAAATAGAACCCAAAGCAAAGAGAAGACCTGGTTCGATGAAGAATGTTGTAAAGTAAAAGCAGGTATAAGCCAAAGGGAAAGAAGACTTAGGGAAAATTATATTGTAGAATCATTCCACAACCTCCAGAAATTAAGGATAAAATATAAAATGATTATCAGAAATAAAAAAAGAATATACAAAGAGAGCTGCTGGGCAAAACTATTGCCAGTAATAGAATCTAAAGACATAAAAGGTTTTTGGAAGCTGGTCCAAGAAAGTTAAGGCAAAATACTAGGCTCCTTGAACTGTGTAGTACCAGAAGATGATTTGGTAAGGTATTTGGGGGAAATATATGGGAAATGGCCAGTAAAAGAGAGATTGAGAACTATATTGTGGCCAGGTGTGAGGGAGGATATTAAGGAAAACTTCACTCCTAGTAATATTTAAAAAATTATATCTAACTTAACCCTGACTCGAGCTGCAGGCCCAGACAACCTCCCTGCAGTGATCATACAAACCAGGCCAGAGTGGTGGGCAGAATTCTTTTCAAAAATGTTCCTTGGGATTCTTAATACAGGCCATATACCAGAAAACTGGAGAGGTGCAATCATAAGACCCATCCACAAACGAGGAGATATAAAAGCCCTGAAGAACTATAGATTAATTAACCTACTGGACGTAGGAGAAAAAGTATTTGCCAAAATAATCTTGGAAAGACTCAAGGACTGGGCAGAAGCAAATCAGGTTGTGCCCCCGGAACAGGGGCGGTTTAAGGAGGGGCACTCTACAGTCGATCACTGCTTTGCGCTCTGGTCCATTGCGCGAATGTCTATCGAGCAGAGGGGCAGTTTGTTCTGCTGCTTCATAGACTTCCGTGCAGCATTTGACCTAGTGGACCGTGAGACGCTATGGGAGACGCTGATTGGATATAACATACCAGGGTATCTGCTTAGGTTAATACAAGCACTACATACTTATAATTGGGCGCAGATAATTTTGGATATAGAGGGGAGCCTATCGCAGAAAATCCCAATTGGAAATGGGTTAAGACAGGGATGCGTACTGGCCCCCCTACTCTGCTCCTTATTCATAGCAGATTTACCTTCAGTCTTAGGTACTGCAAGGGGGGCCAGCCCAAAGTTAAACGGAAAACATATTGCATGTCTATTATAATAATAGACCAAACAGAGATCGGCCTGCAAAGAAATATGAATATGTTCAATGAATATTGCAGTCTTAAAAAACTTGTAGTAAATATGGATAAGACAAAGGTACTAAGCTTTGGAAGAAGAAAAATAAGGTTCAACTGGTTTTTGGGCTCCACAAAGCTGGAAAAGGTAAACGAATATAGGTATCTAGGGATGTGGTTTGAGAAAAATTTGAATTGGCATACCCATCTAGATGCATTAAAACTGCAGGCATCAGCCTCTGTCAGTGGTCTAAAAAAATGTAATGGAGTTTATTGTGAAAAGTCTGACAGACCGGTTTTAACAGCTTATAAAGCCATGATACCACCACAATTCCTATACGGAGCAGAATTGCTATATTTGAGTGATAAAAACAGATGGGATGCCGAAGAGGGAAAATGCTTGAAAAATGCATTATCGTTGCCCATGTCCTCAATGGTCCAGGCAGTAAGATTAGAAACAGGAATGACAACATACATGGGATATATAACGGCATGTATGGCGCTATTAAGATTTTGTCAGCGCCTGGGCGTTGGAGAAGAATATAAAATCTCGCAGTGGTGTAGAAATGAGATACTGAAGAGCGAGCTAAGGTGGGCAAAAGGGATAAGAGAAACTATAACCAAAGCTTGTAGAATTATGAGGATAAAGCTGTGCCCTCAGACTTTACAAATCGAGGTTGATAAGAGGGAACTCAGGGCCCAGGGGAGAGAAATCTCTTGAGCTCATGACCAAGATTATCTCAAGGGAAACAAGCATTGGCATAGCCAATAGGTCTCGCTTTTGGGACCTTATAAGTACTTAGTTATGCAGCACAATATCCTTGGTGCAACATCAACTGTTGCATGGCTAAACACTTATAAGGTCCCAAAGGCTAGACCTATTGGCTATGCCAATGCTTGTTAAACAAAGGAAGAGGCTTAAGGTAATTATGTAACTGAGGGTGGCTCATAGTTTAAAGACAGAAAGATCTTGGTTTTTTTTCAATCCCTTTGTTTTTATGCCAATTTGCCAGTGAGCGTACCAGCAGATACCGGCATAAGTTAAAGTCCCTTAGGCGTTGATATTACGGCCCTTCCTTGAGCAAGTGTTTCATGGTGTGCAGGGAGATAGGGGCATATTTCAAGGAGCATACCGGCCGACACTGGTTTAATTTCAGCCCGATGCAGGTGCAGATATTCTGGCACTGTTTTTGGCGACAACCAGCAGCTCAGCGTGGTACATTGTACAACACACTGAAAGCAGTTGACATAAAAGGGGGAGCCAGGAAAGAGAACAGGCAGAGGGGAAAGGAGGACTGTAGCGAATTTTTGTTTTTTTTTAAAATGAAAGGCTTAGGGTAAATAGAAACAGAGGGTGGCTCACAGTGTAATGACAGGGAGTGATTTTATTTTTTTGAACTCCCTTGCAGAGGAGCGTACCAGTGGACACCGGCTTAATTTAAGCCGAATGCAGGTGCAAAGATTCTGGCACAGTTTTTGGCAACATTCACCAGCTTGGCGTTGTACATTGTACAACACACTGAAAGCAGTTGCAATATAAGGGGGAGCCGGGAAAGAGAACGGGCAGAGGGGAAAGGAGGACCGTTGATAAACTATTTTTAAAGAAAAGGAGAGGCTTAGGGTTAATTTAAACAGAGGGTGGCTTGTAGTGTGAGGCAGATGGGGAAACTGGAACAGAGGGTGGATCAGTGCGTACAGATTAGGAGTTTTTTTTTCTAAAAATGTGTCTACAATGTTTATGGGACAGTAAATTATAAACGACGTAATCAAAATGTTTTTAAAGTTATTATTTGAGAAACTAAACATCCCGGATACAGAGAGTGGCTCACAGTTAAATCAGAGGTGAAATTTGAAGAGAGGGTGAATTAGTGCGTACAGATTAGGAGTGGGTTTTTTTTGTGCGAAAAAAATATGGCTACGATGTTTATGGGACAGTAAATCATAAATGACATGATAAAAATGTTTTTAAACTTGTGCCTTAAGAAACTAAACATCCCGGCTGCTGTGTGCTTTTTTGAAATTGTTTTTCTTCAACATTTTGTAAAAAGTTTGATGAATGTTTGGGAAGACCCCGACTTAATTTAAGCCTCCTGCAGGCGATAACATTACACCCCTGCTTACAGCAAAACCGAACAGTTTGGTGTGATATATTATAAAACACACCGGAAAAAGTTGGAATGAGGGAGTGCCGGCAAAGAGAACAGACAGAGAAGAAAGGAGGACCGGAGAGAAACTTATATTATATTAAAGAAAAAGAAAGGACGAGAGTAAATAGGTGTTATGGGAGAGAGGGAGGTACAGGGGAGAGAAGGATGTGAGAGAAAGTGTTTTACGGTGTGTGTGGAGATACGAGCATATTGGAAGGAGGTGGATGAGGATCAAAGGAAGGGAGAGAAGTTCCAGCTGAGCTGTTTTTTGCGGGAAGTGGGGGAGGTGTGCTGTGCCTGCCTGCCTGCTGTTACTGTGGCGGTGCTGGTCTGCTTCCTGGGAAGAATTGTCACAACAACATTGTAATTTGTATTCGTGGATGCGCCCAAGGCCATGATGACATCTGTGTTAAAGTTGGGCATTTGGTGCACGTAAATTAAATACAAAGGGAGGGGGGGTAAGTGAACAGGCAGAGGGGAAAGAATTACCTTTTAAACTGTTTCCAAACAAAGGAAGAGGCTTAGGGTAATTATGGATTTGAGGGTGGCTCACAGTGTAAAGAGAGGGAGTTATTTTATTTTTTTAAACCCCTTGTTATAGCTTTGGCGCAAAGCTCCACGTTCTATTTGGCTTTTTTCCGTTTTTAATTTGTGTTTGTCGATAAGCGTACCGGCAGACACTGAAGACACTGGTGAAAACAAGCAGATGATCCTGTCAATGACTTGTAAGACAGGAAAATCAAATCAAGTTTCTGTTTAATCACGGTCTTGACTCCTTGTACTAAACAGCGCTAATAACAAACAGAATGCATCCACTGAGGCTGAAAGAACACCATGGAATTTTGAGACAAAGAAAGATCCAGGTGCAACATTTACTTAGAATTCACAAAACATGTGCTTTCATGGTTGTCTCTGGTTTAATACACTGTTACAGAACGTAGAACTGCCTTTAACGCCCCTCCCACCCCACCATCTCTCTCCACCCAAGCACCCGCTTGAATTATTGTTATAAAGCAAAATCATTTCACGTTATTAAAGCGATATTTCCTTCAGTGCTTCAGTGTACTTTTTTTTTTTTTTAATAATGTTGAATGATCGAGCAGGGGAGGCAATTATAAGAGTTGGTTTTAGAATAATATGTTTCCTAACTAGCCTGAAAAGAAACATGAATTACGACCTCATATTTATTTTGAGGTGTTGTGTGGGCAAGCAATGCATTTTTAATGTGCCCATTACCGCATGCATTTATGTAATGGTTTCGTGTCGTTAACACACTCAAAATGCAAAAGTAAGAAATAGAATCTATTTCTTTACTTTTGCTAATCATGCACCGGCGCTTTACTCTTAACGTTAAAAGTAAAGCGCGGGTGCCGCGATTATAGCAAAAGTAAAGAAATAGATTATTTTTCTATTTCTTTACTTTTGCTACAATCGCGGCACCGGCGCTTTACTTTTAACGTTAAAAGTAAAGCGCGGGTGCCGCGATTATAGCAAAAGTAAAGAAATAGATTATTTTTCTATTTCTTTACTTTTGCTACAATCGCGGCACCCGCGCTTTACTTTTAACGTTAAAAGTAAAGCGCGGGTGCCGCGATTATAGCAAAAGTAAAGAAATAGACAAGCAATGGCCGCGGCCGTGAAACTGACACGGCCGCGCGGCCGCGAAAGTGAAAGTAATCGCGAGGGAAGCCAGATGGCGAGGGAAGCCATATGGCGCCTGATCGCACGTGCACGCTCGCGTGAACGCAAGCTGGTCGCCAGCAAAAGCCACTGTTTGCACTTCCAAAACCCGCTTACTAAAACTCTCGCCAGAGCAGCGCATGCGCTGGCTCAGGCGAGACCTAAAACATCTGTATGTTTTTTGGCTAACTCGTGGCAAAATGAGCAACATTTCCCTTATATTGATAGACTACCCTGTCGTTGGATAAGAAAAGAAATACTAAGGTTAAGAATTGGTGTTAACCCTTGTTATGCTAACAACGGGGTAAAAAATGCAATGATTGATAGCAATGTTAAATTTCTATAAGTTAAGCAAGAAGTACATTTTATTATGCGTGATTAATTAAAACCATTGCATACGCTACATTAACAATAAAATTATGGAATTTTTGCACTAATTAAAAAGTTACAAAATTTAAAATGCATTTGTTTTATGGATTAAAAGTCATAAAGTTGTCTCGAAGGTGATAGCAATGGGAAATTTGTTTGTATTCTGGGAACTACGTGCGATATATTACATATTTTATTGGACTGTCAGAAGGTTTTGGATATACGGAAAGTGTTTTTATGCCCAATTTTTTTAAAGTATGGTATTAAAAATAGGGTACAAGCAGTAGATCTTCTAACGGAAATTAGTAATTTGGATATAGCTTGCGCTATGGGGAAGTTCATCCCAAAAATTTTTTAATCCTTAAATGTAAATAGAACTGAAATACTTGTTTAAAAATATCATATGACATACAGTACGTTAAACGGAATGATGGAAGGATCAATGAATTTTAAATGTATGAATTTTATGATAGATTTTATTCAAGATATGTGATTTTATGAGGTTATATTTATGGAGATTTTAATGTTTAAGGACTAATCAGTCCAAATAAACTTTTGTTTGAAGCAAAAAACTGTTGTCATTCCTTCCCACTTTTACCTTCAGTGTGGGTTCTGCCTATCTGTCAGTTTTCTACCATTCTTCAGCTTTTACGATAAGCACAGAACAGTTGATCACAGGGGGCCACATGTACGTCACATTTTAGCAGTCGCAAACGGACAATCGAGCAGTTTGCGACCGCTAAAGACTCATTTGGCATGTACTAACCCTATTTTGAGTGTCAGTAACCTATTACCAACTTGCAAAATAGGGTTTCTGAGTATGTATTTGGAAGGGGCATTTCAAGGACGTCCCTTCCTAATAGCGAGTTGCAGGGGCATGTATGAATGTTTTGCAACCGGAATGCGGTCGCAAAACTTTCATATTTTACCAACTCTGTGAAGGAGGTGGTAACCCATTTGCAAACGGGAAGGGGTCCCCAAGGGACCACGTCCCCTTAGTGAATGTGGGCACCAACATTTTTAAAAGCAGGCATTGGTCCCACGGACTACTGCCTACTCTTGGAAAATGAAAAGGTAGCTTTTCATTTTTATTTTTGAAATTCATCCTGTTATCCTTTAAGGAAAACAGGATGCATTTCAATAAAAATAAAGTGCTTTATTTAAAAAGCAATCACAGACATGGTGGTCTGCTGACCCCAGCAGGTCACCTTCCCTGTGATTACAGGCCATTACCAGTGGGTCGCAAATTGCGACCTGCCTTATGAATATTGATAAGGCAGGTCAATTGTGACCCCAATGGGAATCGCAAACAGTGTCTGAGACACTGTTGTATATCACATTTTGCGAGTTTCTAACTGCGAATCACATTAAGTCGCAATTAGATACTTGCCAAATTTTTCCGTCATACATGTGGCCCAGGGTTGTGTAAGCAGTGCACCACAGATTTACTGCTCACTGTATTTCATGCCTATAACCACTACCTTAGCCCAATAGTCGTGTTGCCTCAGTCTATGACTATCTAAGTAAGTATTGTAGCTTTGATGTACCTGTGAATATAAAATGAACACAAACTTTCTACTCTATGATCTAGTCTCAAGAACTCATCATCGCTGCCCAACTGCCCATCCAGAATGAAAGGCTGAATAAGAATAAAATGGTAACACTGAAGCTTCACTGGCATGTCTTGAATAAGATTGTGTTGCACAACATGTTGCGGATTTTAGCAGAAATATTGAGGGCGAATGAGGCACTTGATTAGTGCTTAATTTGAGCCGGTGTTTGCATATGGGGCCTGCCCACACTCATTTTTGGGGACTGGGCTTATTTTTCCATTTTTCTCACAAGGGAAACAAAGGCAGAAAAGTGGGGCAGAAGGAGCATAAAATGATCGGAAAAAACAGTGAGGAAGGGAAAAAGCAGGGCTAATAAAGTACCAGCATGAGTGAAATAAAAGGGCAGGGAGCCTAGGATGGTAGATAAAAAGGGCTTGACATGGGTTCAAGACTAGACAGCCTTGGTATTCGACAACCCTAACATTCAGCAGCGTCGGCAACGAGCTTCTGAGGAAAACTTTGGCCACCCATTATTTTACAAACTGAGCACTGCACTAGATAATTTGGGGTGACAACATGGGCACTTCTCAACAGGGCTGCTGTCTTGTTATTGGGTCCTATGGGCAGTTCTTAGTAGGGCAGTCATACATTTAATGTGACAATTCCTGCTCTTCACACCAGGAATGTCATGTTTTAATCGATAATTCAGACCTAAACCTCTAAACAGGACTGCTGTTAGTGGGACATTAGATACACCCCTCAGCTATGCTGTATAACTTGAAAAAGGATGCTCTAAAATGGCCGCAGAATCCCTCGGCATTTCTAATGTGATTTTAAACTGAGAAGTCTGGACTTCTCAGCAAGATATGTTCTTAATGGAACTTCTCAGGAGGATTTTTTTTGTTTTCTATTTAGAAGTGTTCGAACATCTCAGCAGTAATTGTGAAAATACTGATGCCTATTTGCAGTTTAAAGAAAGATATTCAATATTTTAATAGGCATGGAGTGTGCTTTTGTCTTCAACACTCTTGAGCAAGTAAAGTGAATAATGGTGTGGTCTACACCACCAGGCAGCATAAATCTGAGCTGTTCTCACACACAAGCGAGCGCCCCAGGACAAGCAGCAGTGCAAGCGGCTCTCACAAAGAGCAGGTGCAGCACACAAATCAGTGCAGTCTTTTCGGACAGACACACACAGATATTCGGATAGCAGGTAAAGTATAGGGCGCAGTAATGCTTCATTCAGACACAGCAGGTACTGTACAAGTAGGTGCGGGATGAGTTTGGCTCCATGTCAGGTGCAAATGATGTAAACTGTCCTGATCATTTCTTTACTGCACGTGCAGCAGTAGGTGAAGCTCAGCTTCATGTCAGATATAAGTAGTGTAATCTATCTTGGTCATTTATTTACTGTATAGACAGCAGCGGGATTATTTTAACTCCATGTCAGATTAAGTAGTGAACCTGATGTATTCATTTCTTTACTCTACAGGCAGCAGCTGGACTGCTTTAACTCCATGTCAGGTGTAAGTAGTGTAACCTGGTCTGTTAATTTCTTTACTCTACAGGGAGGAGCGGAATTAGCATAGCTCCATGCCAGGTGTAAGTAGGGTGACCTGGCTTGTTCATTTCTTTACTCTACACACAGGATTGCCATATCTTCAGGTCAAGTGTAAGTAGTGTAGCCTGATTTGTTCATTTCTTTACTCTACAGGCAAGAGCTGGATTAGCTCCATGCCAGGTGTAAGTAGGGTAACATGGCTCGTTCATTTCTTTACTCTACAGACAGGATTACCATATCTTCATGTCAAGTGTAAGTAGTGTAGCCTGACTTGTTCATTTCTTTACTCTACAGGCAGGAACGGGATTAGCCCAGTTCCATATCAGGTATAAGTAGTGTAATCTATCCTGTTCATCACTTTACTATACAGGCAGCAGCTGGATTATTGTAGATCCATTTCAGGTGTAATAAGTGTAAACTGCCTGCTCATTTATTTACTCTACAGGCAGGAGCGAGATCAGCTTAGCTCCATGTCAGGTATAAGTAGTGTAATATATCCTGGTCTACAGTCAGCAGCGGGTTTATTTTAACACTATGTCAGCTGTAAGTAGTGGAGCCTAGCTTGTTCATTTCTTTACTGTACAGTCAGCAGCTTGATTGTTTTAGCTCTAAGTCAGGTGTAAATAGTGTAACATGATTTGTGAATTTCTTTACATGCAGGAGCAGGATTACAATAGCTTCATGTCAGGTGTAAGTAGTGTAACCTGACTTGTTCATTTCTTTACTGTACAGCCATTAGTGAGATAGGCTTAGCTCCATGACAGGTGTAAGTAGTGTAACTGGACATGTTAATTTGTTTACTGTGCAAGCACCTGCAGTATAAGCTTAGCTCTATGTCAGGTGTGAGTAGTGTAACCTGAACGTTTCATCTCTTTGCTCTACATGCAGAAGCGGGTTTATTTTAGCTCCATGTCAGGTGTAAGTAGTGTAACCTGTCTTGTTTATTTCTTTGGACTTGGCTTTCATTTCCAGCTCCATTTAAGCTATTTTAATTACAGAACCATAGGTCCCAGAATGCGAGAACAAAACATTGCTTGAATGAGCGCCCATGCCTGATATGAAATGTCAAGAGGTTTCTTTGGCATTTGTATGGAATATTGTTCATACCAGTTAAAAATGAAGGCCGCAACAATGTCACAGACCCCAAGATTGCGGTTCACAAAGTGAGATGTGGCTAGTCCGTTTGGGGCCACATGTATAAAGCTATTTTGCATTCGCACACATGTCGATTCGCAGAATCAGCCCGTTTGCGAATGCAAAAAAGGCTTTTCCAATGTACCAACCTCAATTTTGCGATTTGGTAACCTGTTACCAAAATGGGTTTGCGATTCGGTATTTGGAAGGGGCTTGTTTAGGGCGTCCCTTCCAAATACCGAATCGCAGCGGTATGTATGAATGCTAAATTGCGAAATTCCGGTCTCAAAACATTCACAGTTTAACTTCAGATTCAATCTGATGGTAACCCATTTGCAAATGCGAAGGGGTCCCACGGACCACTGCCTGCTCTTAAAAAATGAAAAGAATACTTTTCATTTTTTTCTTTTAAACACAACCCGTTTTCCTTTAAGGAAAAGGGGCTGCATTTTAAAAAAATGATTGGTTTATTTAAAAGCAATCACGGACATGGTGGTCTGCTGACCCCAGCAGGCCACCATCCCCGTGATTTTAGCAATTCCTACTGGATCGCAAATTGCGACCTACCTCATTAATATTAATGAGGTAGGTCGATTTGCTACCCCCTAGGAATTGCTAAATGAAAGTTTCATACATTAGGGATAGCGATTACCTAATTGCGATTCACAAAAAATCACAATTAGGTAATCGCTATTCCTAATATTGATACATGTGGCCCCTGGTGCTTTATGTTTTTGCGGTATAATACGGTTTAAGTATTAGAATGCAAAGAAGGAGTAAAAAAAAAAGTATTTCTCAGCATGTCTAAAAATGCAAGTGTTGCCAAAACTCAATTGTATGCAGTATTCCCTTCAAATGTAATGCCCAAATTAAGTTGACGGCTTTGGAAGGTTTAATAAATACAAATAAACAGTGTCACTTGGTGGTTTAATTGAGGTTTGTTTTTCAGGAGGCTGTCACTGGTTGATCAATAAACTGAGGGATAGAGAGATTTTGGCTTTAATATGCAGATTAGCTACATCTCACTGTTAATGAGACAAATGTTACCTACTTCATCAGCCCTTCTTTCTCGAACATTACTCTCTAATCTACTACTACAAGGAAAATGACACAAAAATGTACTTAACTGAGAAGATGGGCCAAGTGTCTGACCTGCCCTCATCCTCTGAGAACCCTGAAAATCTGGGCATGGTGGATGCAAAGATGGACGAAGACAATGAAAAAGCCAGGGCAATTAAAAGTATGATCTTTGGGAAATAAAAGCAGATTTCTGTGGTAGATCATGTCAATTCAAGAGTTGTTAGATTGGTGGTTGTGCCTAGGGCTCTCTGAAGTCTCCCTACCTCCACCCTTCATGCCTAGGACCCAGGAAAGCTTCTTAACTCCCTCATGCTTAGAACCGGCCTTACTTCTTGGAACCAGAGATCATAGATGATTCTCACCATAACTAAGATTTAATGCCACTGAGAGATCAGGCCAAGTGATTTTGTGTGGCCTGAGAAGTAGAGAAAGGCAGTTCCATATGATGACGGTCTGTCGTGAAAGGGTCAGCCACCCGTCTTCTGCTGGTAGAGCTGGCGGGAACCTTCTTTAGGCATCTAGACGTACTGAAGAGAGATTATCAGAACATTTCCCTGAACATGTTTGCAACTATGAGGACCTAGCAAACTCAAAAGTGGTTTTGCATGTGCTCCCTAAGGACCTGAATACTGAATGCTATGAATGCAGAAGTCAAAAATGACTCCATAGCTTCCTTTCCTCAACTGTGTTAGTGAGGTCGACCAATTAAAGCACAAAGCACCGACAGAAGTGGTTTGAAGGTTAGGATTAAATTCAAGTTAATAATCAGGAATGTCCAGCCACACACCTATTTGTCGAATAGAGGAAATAGTTCTGCTATTCCACGAAAAAATTAGTAATCAGTTAACATAAAGCACACAGAAGAAACCCAGAAGTCGCTGGGTATAACGGTTTTTGAGTCACACCCCCAAATAGGTATTGCAAAGTTGGACACATACAATAGGGATACGCCTATTAAATCCTCACAGTGTTATCATTTGCAGTTCAACATTGCATTCAATGCAGGGTTATGCTCCAATAATTATACTAAAGGGACAGACAGCATGTCAGACCCTGTTCTGGGGCTCCCATGGCAGACAAGGGCAACTAGACCCCAACCGTGATGGCGATGTCCTGGAGGACTCTCATGGTAGTGTGGGAGAGCAGTCAAAGGCTTCTTAGTGAGGTAGCATTGAGTAAACTGAACAGTCATACTAATGTACTGCCCAGCCGATGGCTTATCCTTTATTTATTTATTTAATCACTTGTATCTCGCACGACTCACTCCCGGAGGATCATCTCGGTGCTGCGCTGCATGAGAGGAGAAAGAAAGTCTGAAATGGCCGAGTCTTAACCCCCTTCTTGAAGGAAGGGAAATCAGGGCAAGAGCGAAGGCCAAAAGGAAGTTTGTTTCAATAGTAGGGGGCTGTGTAAGAGAAAGATCTGCCCCCATAATCCTTTGAGAAAGTACTTTAATCTCATAGCAAAATGAAATACTACACAATTCAATAGGAATCACAGTCACAGGGTTGCAATCTCAGTTCTGATCTTCAGCAACACTCTACACCCCTCTCCGTTTCTGTTTTAGGAGATCACTAATGCTTACTGTCCCCACAATGATGTAGGAAAATGCATTGTTGGAAATGTGCCCTTTATGCACGGTCACCCCAGATTTTTTGCCTTTTTGCAGAACCCTATTTTTGCAGGCTATAGAATTCTGTGCACTTTACACCTGCTAACCAGAGGTAAAGTGCTTGTTCTTCTCCTTTCAACATGCTTAAACTGGTATACACCTACCTGACATATTTAACTTACCTACAAGTCCCTAGAATATGGTACCCACAATGTACCCAGTGCCAGTAAGTTAAATGTCACCAGTGGGCTGCAGCACTCATGGTGCCACACACTGCAGTGACAATGTAACTGCAGGCCTGCATTGTGTAGCACAGTGGTGCAAGTTTTAACTGCAAATTCTACCAGTCAAAATAACCCCTTTTGACAGGCTAAACCCTCCTTTTAAATATTTATAAGTCACTCCTAAGTTACCCTTACTGCCCATCAAGTCAGGGTGCATGATATTTCAAAGTAGAACATGTAACAGTTTAATGTTAAACATGCCCTTACAGTGAAAATCCCCAAAACACTATTTTCACTGCAGCAGGGTTAGCTGTTTAATAGGAAAGCAGTGGGGTACAATATTAAATGTAATATTGCTATCTCCATTTAGGAAACAGCTACAGAATTCATTCTTGGACTTATCAAAATATTTATTACAAACTCCATTCATTGGTAAAGTCGGATTTGTAATAAATATTTTAGAACAGGTACTTTTAAAAAGTTGCCCATTACCTGCCTAAAGCCTCTCAAAGCCCATTTGCATGAGCCTCCAATTGTCACCCAGGAGATGAATAGCCCTAGTAATGAGGTATGAACTTGATCCCAGAGCTGAGACAAAGGCATTGGACCCGGAGAAATGTTCTGTTTCTTTGACAGGCTTACCCTCTGGGCTGTTCTTAGGAACCTAATTCACTCAATAGAGGCCTAACCTGTTACAGAGAAATGTAGCTAACACCTGGGCCTACCCCTTCTTTTGTCCACCCAGCTAGTCAGGCACCAGTCCCAGTGGGAGAGGAGCTGCCCCCTGAACCGGTTTGAGTGACCTTAGAGGCGGGGTTGCTCATTTCCCTGGCCACACTTCTAGGGTGGGCATAGGAGCTCTACAGAAGGGAATAATGGTTCTGCCATGTTGATTTTGGGCAGAGATGGGCACTGTGGAATTGTTTGTAGTACAGCACATAGAAAGTGCTGCAATAGTGGGTAGGGCACCCTAGGGAAATTTTATCCCATTAGTTAGGGAGTGGCCAGGACTTTCCCCCGCCGAGAGGCTACCACTGGGCATAAATGTGACACACACCGTATCCTCATCAGATCACTTCTGGACCTGTGGAAGAACAGAAAAGGACTGGATCTGCAGTCTGTGACCTGAGAAGAGCCCTAAAGACTGGACCTGTGCCCCCTTTTTTAGAAGGACAAAGAAATGGCAATCAAGTGTCGTAAGGCTAACCACCTTTTTGGGCCACAGGGACACAACAAACTTCAAGAGGCCTTTTCCTGCATTCCCAGCTGGCCAGTTTCAACTGCACAAGACTTGGACCCTGCTGATGGCCTCTGATGGGGTGAGTCTTGACCCCCTAATGCTGTCTCCGGGGTCCTGTACCCTTGGACTGTGTTTAAGTGTACTGCTCCTAACAATTCCTGAAATCTAGAATTTTTAAAATATTTGTCAACTTTTTGCTCTGAGAACCAGCAGGGGACCGGGACCAACCTCCTTAGTCGATCTGACGAAGGTGCATTGCCATTGGGCCAAAGATTCAGGTTGCTCCCGCTACGTTCTTCTCCGCCGCAGCAAATTGGATTCAGTGAGACCTCACAGAGAAGGTATCCAGTCTTGTGGAGCCCTCTTTGACTATAGCCTTTAGCCTTGCCTCATTGTAAGAACCTGAGCTCCAAAGATGTGACTAAGTCTGAAGGTAGTAATCTTCATCAGGCAAAGGTGTGAAAACTAGTCAGCTGCTGAAGGACCTTCTCTGGGCATGAAATTCAAATTTCTCCCAGCAAAAGTCAACAGCTTCACTAAGACCTTGTACAGTGGATATCCGATGACGTGGAGACCTCTTCGGCCACAGCCAGCTTCCTTGACCTGCTGAGGATTTTTGACTTCCATTCCAGAGAATAAGTTCTACGGTAAAACTTTTCACTGGGCAAACCTGGTCCCTACCCTCACTCCATCGCAGTTGGCCTTAAACAGTACCCTTGTCCCAATGAAGCACAACCAGATGGCCCCAGTTAGCACCTAATGATTGTTGGTGCTATTTTGAACCTTAAGCTTTAAAATTTCATAACGTGGTTATACTTATTGGATTTTTGTTGTCTTGTGTATTAAAATGTACTCTATTTTCTACATTGGTTTGGGATTTTTCTTGTGTTGTGCTTTGACTTTATTACTGTTTGAGAACTACATAAATACTTCACACCTTGCCTCTAAGTTAGGCCTGTCTCCTCTGTGCCATAGCTACCAGGGGTTGAGATCAGGTTCATTTAGTGACTTTAAAGGTTCACCCTGAAAAGTATTGTGGTTATTATTTGAGGCGGGTAATTACCACTCTCAACAGATACTCCCAATATCTGATAGGCATTAATTAGACATTGGTGCAGATCACTTCTATTTACTCTTCTTGTTAAATTGCAACTCAGTTCAACAGTTCTTGACTCAAATGTCCCGTTGGGCAAAAAGTCTTATGTCCTTACGCTAGATTCTTCTGCATACTTTTAGTCCCTGGATCAGCAGTTGTGGTGTTCTGTGCTGATTGATCAGCTTTGTGTGTCTTCGGCAGTTGCATCCTCCTCTTCTCCAGCATTGGCTGGAGCAGCACCAGTTTTCGGGGACACAGCCGGCTGCCAGATGACAAGGTGGTACTTGTACTTGCAAAGTCTTTATGCAGTTCACACAGGAACTGATCAGATACTATGGCACCCACCTACAGAACCATTCACTCCTGGCTTTGCTCTTGAAACAGCTGTCTGTATGTTATTTTTCCTGGGACAGCAGACATCTCTAAATTTGGAGTGTGGTTACTCATGGCAACGGAGTAACCCATAGACTTAAAAACTCACCTCAAGAACCTTTTTTCGACTAACCAAGAAGTACTAGGTTACCACTATCTGAGAAGAACTGAGTATTATGGGAGAAATGCGTACCCCAAAATTTAGACACAATGTGTCCCTCGCATTAAGGCACCTCCCCAAACATCAAATTAGCAAAGTAAAACAGCTCATTATATAATGGGGTCCACACAATAATTGAGTTCTAGATCAAGGAAAAGTTAAAAGGTTTTATTACAAAAACTCAAAATTAATTGTACAGAGTAGGTGCCATGAAGGCTCTCAGAGGCAAAGGTATAGAGAGTATATAAAATCAGGAAATATTGTAAGTCACAATGTGCAACAAAATCAGAAAGAAATTGGGCAGCATCCCTAGAAGAACAGGAAAGTCTGCTAAATCTCTGGCTGACCCCCAAAATCAAGACTTTTGCACACATAATTCTTGCATAGAGTATTAGCAATACTGCAAACTCATTGTGGTGTGAGCAAAAGTATCATTTCTTTAGCAAATCACAACACAAGAAATATAAACGTCATTACCTTAACACATAAGCACAATCCTAATTTTTTGAATAATTATTCAACACCATCTATGCTGATGTCATCATCTGGAGAGGTTCAAGCAAATATAATACATTTAACAATAAGATTTTCTCTAAATGAATAGGACAATTGAAGAAACGGAAAACATGGATACTTGTTTCAATCCTACTTCCTCACCATAGAAAGTTCATTGCAAGCAAAACAATGCAGCATTGAAAATAAACTAATATGACTTCAGTTTGTGTGCTGCGAAGTCTGTGGGGAGAGGATGTGCGCAGGGGAAAGCACGAGTGAGAGACAAAGATGGCATCCATCTTGTTTATGATGGCGTTTTACACAGAAACGTGGCCTAACTAAAACACATTGAGAACTTCACTTCTATACATATCAAAAGAAATTTGTTTGAAAGGCAATTACACTATATCAGTCTGTAGATGTAAAATCAGGTGTGAAAAGGCATAATAAACAATGTTAATGATACGCAAAAATATAAATCTTCAAAGTACTTTATCAGTGCCTCTGAGACAAAATCTGTAGGCCTTTTTTCAGATCTGTTCTTTACCAATCAAATAGCTATCATCCCTTAGGCAAGATGTATTTTTTCTTTTAAGATGCATTTCATTAAAATGTACTTAATTTTAGGTTTCTCTTGGAACCTCATCTCGATACTATCAGAATGTCATCTCTGTAACCTTATTTCCAATACAATGTAGGACAGCACTGTACTGCTAGGTGAATCTTAAGTCCTGGCCTTCGCATTATAAAACTTCATAAAACGTGAAAACGCCAGATTGGAGATTTTAGGTACTGAGGCCATAGGTACATAGAACATTACTACGACTTACTGTGGTTTAAAGTACACCAAAGAACCAATATATACTTGTATAGTTAACTAGACTTTGTTAGCTGTTACAGTTGCAGCACAGAAAGGTTACAAACCTTTATTGTTTGAATGACTAACATTTTTTATTCAAATATGTTAATTTTATTATACTCTGGTTCTTTGTGATTTTTGTACTTATTTAACCTTTGCTCTTATTCTAACACCCATTTGCAATAGTTGAACATTTAGTATCATATATTTTCTTACTCTTTTCTCCTTTTATTTCTTAGTTACCACCCGATTTTCCTTTTACTTTTTTTAACTTATAAAATCCCTTGTATCAAAGCTATATGTTTTTATTTTGCACCCCAGACTTTTCTACTGCTTGCTGTAGTTGATGCTGTTCGATTAACTTGTTAGATTTTGAAATATCTTTCCATACCTACCAAATTAAAGAACAACCTCACCGTATGAGGAGGGGGCGGGGCCTTGAATGGGGTGGGGCCTTGTGCCGAGAATTACCTACGAGGCACTTTTGAGCCCCACCCCACCCCACCCCGAAGCCCCCTACTCCCCCCCCCAAAAAAACACAAAAGGTTGCTGATGCTGGTGCCGATGTCCTAGGGTGTTTTCACACCCCTTAATGGATGTCGGCAGTTCAAGCCTCAGAAAACGAGCTGGAAAACCACTATTTACAGTGGTTTTCAGCTCGTTTTCCCTGCCACCGTATGATATCGGCTCCTCACCAGGAGACCATGTGATGGGAGCAAATATCGTGTGTCACACAGTGGCACCGTGTGAGTTGGCAGGTATGTGTTTCTGTAAAGACTGGAATTATTACCTGTGCTTGCAGTAAGGGTGGCAGCGCGGGCTCTCCTCGGGTCATCTTTGACCACTCACGGCTTCCCTTGGTGACCTGACTGCACTGCTCTAAGGTAGCAAGGACGTGACGGCGTCTTCACTGACCGCCATCTTGGGTTACCAAGTGTAAAGCTTTCCAATATGTTTATCTTCATGAATAAAGTATCTGCTTCAGTTACTTTTCCTAAGTAGTGTTTTTATAAAGTATTAACAAATCTTGTTGATTATTATGATTTACTCTTTGTCTGCATGTTTTTCTTTTATCATGCGTCACTTACCTTCCTAATCCAACATGGCTGACTCCTTTTGGAAATATGTCATATCCTGTTCTTCACTAAGTAAGGGATTTCCATTACAAGTCCAGTTGCGTCGCAATTATTCCTGAACCGTTGCTTGCTCTCTGGACCTCGTGGACTCCATGTTCTCACCAGTTCCAGCTAAAACTGAACACGGAGAAGACAGAGGTCCTCATCCTCGGCTCCAACCCCTCAGCCTGGGACGACTCCTGGTGGCCAACGACGCTGGGAGCAGCCCCGACACCCACCGACCACGCACGCAACCTGGGAGTCATCCTCGACTCAACGCTCTCCATGGCCAAGCAAGTCAACGCAGTCTCCTCCTCCTGCTTCAACACCCTTCGCATGCTTCGCAAGATCTACAGGTGGATCCCGACAGATACAAGAAGAACAGTCACCCAGGCCCTCGTCAGTAGCAGACTTGACTATGGGAATGCCCTCTATGCGGGAGCCCCGGCCAAGCTCATCAAGCGACTGCAACGCATACAAAACGCCTCCGAACGCCTGATCCTCGATGTACCACGCCACAGCCACATCACCCCCCACCTGAGGAACCTGCACTGGCTCCCCGTCGACAGGAGAATCTCCTTCAAACTCCTCATCCACGCACACAAGGCACTCCACAAGACTGGCCCAGCCTACCTCAACAGACAACTCCTCTTCTACGTCCCCAACCGCCAACTCCGCTCCGCCGACCTCTCCCTCGCCACCGTCCCTCGCATTCGAAGAACTACCACCGGCGGCAGATCCTTCTCCCACCTCGCCGCCAAGACCTGGAACACCCTTCCACTAAGCCTACGACAGACCCAAGACCTGTTGACCTTCAGGAGGCTACTCAAGACCTGGTTGTTCGACCAGTAGCAGCACCCCCCCCCATTTTTTTTTCTTTTTCTCCCCAGCGCCTTGAGACCCTCGCGGGTAAGTAGTGCGCTTTACAAATTCTATGATTGATTGATTGATCAACCCCTCAGATAACCAAACTTGAGGGGGCCTCCCTGCAAAGTACATGGAGGGGGCCCCCCACCCTCCGGACCCAGTCAGGAGCTCTCAAGCCAGGGCCCTGCCACCTGTGCACAGGCTCAAAGGGGCCCCCCTGGAGCTCAGGGGCCGCACCGCAGGGGCTAATGTGACACCACTGTGATAAACTCTTTCCTTCTCCTGAACCACAGCCTAATCTGGTCTTTAGTTTTTTGTCCTTCCTCCTGAATTATTTTCGGGAGCATTGCTTGACTTCCTGTTACATTCTGGCGCTCGACACTGCCTCTGGAGATAAGAGGCCTTTTCTTCGAACCAATATCCAAGTGCCACTTAGAAGACCAGCACTGGACAGTTTCGGTGCTTCCAATTAATCAATTTCTTCCATAAAATGGATTTTATGGTATGTTGTACCAACATCTTTGTCTTAGGTTTTCATTAATTCAAAGTGATTTAAACTGCCAAAAATCACTTAATCGCCAAATAAAACATTTCCTTCACCAGCTGAAAGAGCCTAGATACTGAGGAATCCCATGGTGAGGAATCTGAGACACTGGGATCTACTCCAAGAAAGAGGTACCACACACATGGGCCTTCTCAGGTTAGCGGATACAAAACAACAGGGCCTGTCATAGTAATGACATTTCAGACTTAAGTGTCATCGCTAGCATCACCAGCATAGCTGCCAAGTCCCAGGTCCATGCTTGAATAGGTGAGCCAGTCATATTTTTCTCTTTTTATTCTTGGACTTCTAGTCCAAGTTATGTAATGAAAATAACCATGAGTACAAGTCTCAAAAAGTGAAAACTCGGGACTGGAGCAGCTGGCAAACTTGATAGGGATGCTGTAGACATAGAATCCAGAAAAGGGGGGCTACTTCAGGAAGGCAGGGAGAGGAATTGGCTTAACGGCTAGGGCCGTCGATCTCAAATCTGAGGAACCAGGTTGGGTCTCGGCAATGACGCTCAACATCCTGTGATTCTGGGCAAATCACTTAATCTCCCAGTGCCTAACAAAAATGAATGTGTCCTTGTGTAACGCAACTGGTGCTTATGTAAAGCGCTCTGATACCTGATACCTTTCAGTCAAGTTCACGCTATATAAAACTCTGGGGAAAAAAAAGGCGGGCACAGACATCCACCTCTAATTTGGCCAGGAGATTGAGGACACCAGGCCTTCTCCAGATACGAGGCATAAGAAAATGAGCTTTTCTTAGGTTTGGTTTGCAGTAATTTTTATTTGCGGAGCACTTCATACTCCTGCATCCACTTACTCTGGTATAGTGCTAGACATGGAGAAAATACTATGGGATTCCATAAATTGAGGGCCAAGGTGTGGAGCAGAAAATACGTGGGGGGTCACAACTCACAAGGGTTGGAGTAGAGCGGGGTCTGTCAGTCAAGCTTTACACGAAATTATTTTAAAATTCTGCCCCAAAGAAATTGGGAACAGTAAACAATGGGACAGTAAATCTGTGCTGGCTTACTTAATTGGTCACAAGCAGGCTACATTAAATTATATTGTGGGGTTAATACACCTGCTTCACAAATTTGTATGTGTGTGTACCCAGAAAAATTCCAGAGTGTTATAACACGAAGATAACTCTGGTGAATAATGTACATGCTGGAGAGACATTTGTGCATAGTATTAATAGGTTTAACTCATTATAACATGGCATAGTGGGTTAATGTGCCTGCTTCAAAGCCCAACCTGTAACATCCAGATCGCTAATTAGTACTTTGTGTAGATAGCTCAGTGGATTAGTGCATTTGTCACTGATATCCTTGAGTTATAATTGGGTAATAAACTACAATCCCTGTAATATAGCACGGTGAGTTATGAATTGGCATTAAGGGGTGCATGCAAACTGCAAGACCCTTGTTGGAGTTTTCTCTATCATTCATTACTTTAAAGTTTCTAAAAAGGGTTCCTTCGGGCAGAGCTAAAGTTTGTTAGTAACGATAACCACAATTACAGTATTCTATAGATCTGACACACATTTTAAATCCTGACTTTCGGCCTGATTTCGAGTTTGGTGGACAGGGTACTCTGTCACAACTGTAATAGAGTAACCTGTCCCCCAAGCCTTTGATCAGTTTTCCGACTGCAGTATCCCGTTGGCCCTACCATCTGAAAACTTACTAAGTCTAATTATAGACATTGGAATAGGAGCATCAGAACACCCCACCTTATTTGAAGCACACAGTCTGATGCCCTTTTTTCTATCCTTCACTTAAATTATACCAAAATATGAAATTAAATAAAGAAAAGTAGATTAGTAAGTGCTATATAAATGTGTATTAGTGTAATTACTCATACAGACATACTTATATGACAGATCCATGTGACACTCTTACAGTACATGTAAATCTACTATGTGGTGGGAGAGCAGAGTTTTGGGAAAGCCAAAACCATGCCTCCTAGTTTGTCTCTTAGGCACAACAAGAAACAAGCAGCATATATTTATTTCTCTCCAGGGCATTATGGCATTGGTATCAAGATGGTAGGCTCCGGCTAGCTCCCAGCTTGGATGAAAACAGGAGTGCTGATGGGCCGTTAAGTGAGGCATTTATGCTGGCCCCAGCTCAAAGTGAAAATAAGTGTCCTCTCTTATAACCTGGTGGTTGCTACTCTAACTACAAAACAACTAAGGTGCAGGTGCCCCTGAATGTGTCCGGATGTCAACTTGCACTGGGACAAAATCAGCATATTTCAATGTAGGATAGCCAACCCTGCTTAATTTTGCAGGTTTATCCTGCAGTTGTGGCTCCTGTCCTGCTGGCCGTACAGAGGCCCTGTGAGGCCAATTTGTTCTCTATTTTGTTTCCCTGCTACTGTTTACTCTTTGGACAAGCAACTCTCACACTTTCAGCCCTTTATGAACAATTAAAAAGGTACCTAGAGTGTCTGCAGCACTAGAGTGATAAAACACTTCAGGAACACTTCTGTAATAGAGATGCGAATCTAGCTACATGTCCATAAACAATCCTGGATGTGTGAATGAAAATCGTACTGGAGATCTGTTTTAGGAGTATGACCTTAGAGTTGATTTCTACCATTAAGCCTTTTTCAAAGAGCTGACATTGTCAGATCAGAGGACAGAGGCACGGGGAGAGTATGATGTGCCCAAGATCACACGATTTGTTAAAGTAATAAACCATAGTTTGCAATACACTGTTCATGCTGCAAAGGCTATACATTTACCAACATATTGCATGTTGGTGAATATACTCTAACTCTAAAAATACTATAACTTGGTATTTTTAACCTCCCTCGGGTAATATCTAGTCCTTTTTTTAACCACAGCAAACTGGCAGCTTTTACACTGATTCTAAAAACTCCTAATCTTGCCATAAAGACCACAGAGGAATGAGTCAAAAAGTGTTTGCTCAAGAGCACACAATATGACCAAATCCGCCCCGCCACCGCCATTGTTTGGGCAGCATTTCATGTCATCAAATAGATCCCTCAAGGCGGGAGTGCTGCAGTTTCCAGAGGCTTCGCTTTGGCAGCGGGAGGCCAATGTTTCGCTCTAGAAGACAACAGGTTATTAAACTGGGCGACGACGTTCCCGCCTCACTTAGTAAAGACACAAAGAGGTGGATTAGGCTTCGAGCTGGGTTATCAGTTAACAGGAGGAAGGTCGGAAATAATCGGGCATGTTTGTACTTGCCGAGCAGTGTCCTCTGGGTCGGCGTGGGACAAGAGGGTGGTTGTAAACCGTCTGCAGGCTTGGATTACACATTGTAGGTGGTGGCAGGTGCGCTCCACAGCGGTCAAGGACCCAGAGACACTCAGCGACAGAACTACTATTTGAGGCAGAGAGGGCGTCCGGAAAACGGTGTCTGATGCCGAGGAAGACTTGCATTGATAGAGGAACAAACACTGGGGCAGACCCGAATTAAGAAACCGGAACAGCACTGAACAAAATGGTAAACCAGTTTCCTAACAGGTACTTTCTGTCAGGAGGTCATTATGGCGGGAAATGGGACTGCGTCAGACAGCCCAGGGTTTAGGGGCCTAACAGGAAGATCTCCCGCCAGCCCGGGCAAGACTAGGCAATCAACTTTCAGAGTGAGGGTGAGGGTGGGGGATTCGGAATCCCGGCTTCGAACAGTAAAATGCAGAGCTTTAAGTGGGCCGAGTCCTGCCGCTGCTCAGCACAGGCAGTTGTTAAAAGCAGGTGCTGAGACGGGTCCCTATCGGATTCTCGATTTTTGTCCTCGCCATCGGGGAGACAAAAAACATATCAACTCAGCAGCAGTGCCACCCTTCACTGCCTTTGATGTAACTTCAAGGAGACTCTTTATTGTTTTTTCACAGTCTCATCATTTCAGAATGGAAACATTTTCAATAATATATACAACGAAGCCATAGTTGTTTCCAATTTATCTTAAGCAACTAACAACCATTGACAAAGCCAATAGTCCTGGCCTGTTGTAGGTGTAGTCAATGCTTTAACTGGGCCAGGTCTCACCAGTGCTGAGCACCGGCAGTTTTTTAAAGGGGGCCTCGAAACGGGTCTCTATCGGGCTCTGTTTTGTGCCCGATTTTTAGCTTACGTGCTTTTAAGCCACGCCCTTAATTTTACATTGGCCACGCCCCTTTGAGAGACCCCTCAGTTTTTTCATCCCACTTAAAGCCCTGGGTGTAATGTTACTTGTTGCATTATATATTTGGATGCAATGACAGAAACAGCAAAATACCAGTTGGGCAGCACATTATGCTAAGCACAGATGTTTACATTACGTGTTTTAAGCCACGCCCTCAATTACATTGACCACGCCTCTTTGAGAGACTCCCCCCACCCCCCGCCCCACTCCGTTTTTTTCATCCCACTTAAAGCCCTGAGTAGAGGTATACACCAGCTCAGGTTCCTACCGCTTCTTCTGAAAGGCCGGTAGGATTGAGACAGAGTCAGTCATAGGTCATGCTGCATCTGCTGAACTGACCTCTTTCTGAAGAGCATACCTATTAAAAGAGTTGTAGCAGGGAGTGGCTTACCGTCTGTGCTTAGTGTGCGCTGGAATGTGATACTTAGGTTAAATATTAACTTTTTCTGTATTTGCTGCTGCTGCTTTTATTTAAAGTACAAAGCCCAAAAGTGCGAGAACACCCTAACGCTAGACGTACTGTGTAACACAGAGCATTCTACTTTTTGACATGCTGTGACAAGCGCTCTCCTATTAGATTTTTCGGTTGAGCAGCAATGATAGCGCTCAATTAGTAAACATTTCAACAGCGGTCAAAGTGCATTAAAAAAGTAAGGGAACTGTGAAGTTGTGCACAATGGGGGCAGGACGAGTAAACATGGGGACGAAGTCAAATGTGTGGCTAAAAAAACTGAAATATTCTCTAACTTTTTTCAGTCTTTCACCTTCAGGTATGTGCATATAAAATAACACACAACTTAAATGTAAAATAAATGCAAGTTAAGTTAGTCAGTTGGAAACGCACCAGTATACTTTATGAAACCGCTATAGTTAATTAATGCACTGCAGAGGTCAATGTATGTAACCATCCAACCACGGAATGGAAACCTGGTTGGAGCAGTGGAGAATAGTTAAAGGCGTAACACAGGTTGGTAACTCCTTTCCAATACCACTGTAAGTGTCAAGTGATTCCATTATTTAAAGCCAATACTGGATTCCGAGCTCCCTTTACATTTGCAGATTGACGCATTGTGCACATTTACATTTCTTTCAGGCAGCAGGAGCCCTGGCAAGGAGGCTTGTTTAGCTGCCTGCCTGCCTTTGGTTTCACAGCACCACAGACTCTAGGCCTTACACTGCAGCTGAAGCATTTCAGCTCTTGGAATTAACCGTCCCGGGACGGTTATCTTTTCACAGAAAGTAGTGTAACTGTTTTCCTTAAATTAAAAAAGTATGGGCACATCGTGCCCTTCTGACCTGTGATGTGTCACCCGAAGGCTCTAGGCCGCAGCGGGGACACACGGTAAATATGACACAGACACCTGGTAACACTCGCTGTTGGCGCGAAGACCCCGAGCGGTCTTCCGCCGTTTATTTATACTCTCGGGACGAGCCCGCCCCGAGAGGTGCGTGCGCGTATGCGAATAGCTACATTGTAGGAGAGAGCCCGGATGGCTCTCTACATCCCTTCCTTCTTTTGGTTGACGTCACCAAAGTCATTACCGTTCATGGGGATAGACACAAAAGTCCTTGAACTTTTGGCTCGGCACCGGGTTAGCCCTGAGGTGGTATCGCTGACTCGGGCCACGGCCTCGTTTCCGGCAGTCTCCACGGCACCCCCTGGTGAGTCACCATGGTGTTCCGACATGGCCAAACCTGGTTGGGTGACAACTTCTCGGGTCCCCGAGAGCTCTCTTTCTGGGATGTGGTCACTGACTTCAGAAGATGCCGGGAGGGCCCGCCGGGATTCTCAGCCTCATCATCACCATCTTCACCACATCGACCACCCCTGATCACTCGTTTGAAACACGACACATTTCGGGTGACTTGGCTGTGTCCTTTGCGGGCTGTCACCATCGTTCCTTGCCTTCCGGTGACAGTCCATGTTTCGGGCTCGAACGGAGTTCGAAACTTCCACCCAGGGTGTCGATCTTTGACTACCACCTTGTCTCCGACTTGGATGTTGGAATCATGAGCCCCCCGGACTTCGCTGGCTTTTCGGTTTGTAGTTTCTCGGCGGGCTTGGACGGCCTCGTCGTCTCGCCTCGGTGGAGTCCATGTCGGGTCAACGGGTATGCTGTCCCTCGGTGGTCTCTGAAACATCAGGTGGGAGGGCGCACACCGGGTGGTACTGTGCGGCGTTGATCGATACACTCCGAGGAATTGGTCCAACGCTGCTTCCGCATCTCTCTCTTGTTCCACAGATATTCGCAGGGCCCTGTTGAGCGTCCTCATCAGCCGCTCCACCTCCCCGTTGGCTTGGGGCCAGAGCGGAGTGATCTTCCGGTGACGGATTTCCTTGTTCTTCAGATATTCCTGAAACTCCCTGCCCTGAAATGGGGGCCCGTTATCCGACCTCAGTTCCTCCGGCAGCCCGAACATGGCAAAGGTCCGGTCCAACGCTCTTCTCACGTGGGAAAACGCGGTTGACTCCACAATTTCTACCACTGGGAATTTCGAGAACGTGTCGACTAGAACCAGCATCTGGCGGCCATCTGGGAAACTTCCAAAGTCGAGACTGACATGGGTCCATGGAACAGTGACCGGGTCCTCGGTGATCACCGGCGCCGGCGGGGGGTCTCTCCCTGTGATCGTGCATTCATGGCAGCTTCGGACCATTTCATCCACCTTCGCATCCATGGCCGCGAACCACACCTTCTGGCGCAAACGCGCTTTCGTCTTGGCCATGCCCTGATGTCCAACGTGGGCGAGCTCGAGAACGTGTTGTTGCAGGTCCTCCGGTATCACGACCAAATGTCCCCTTAGGATAACACCATGTTCTCCCACGCTTAACTCGTGCCGCACTCTCCAGAGCTGCTGTCGGTCATGTCTAACCTCCGGGCGTAACAGGCGACTTCCATCCATGAAGCGAACCCACATGTTCTTTGCGAGCGCTTCCTTCACCCTTGATAGTGTTCCGTCCCCCACCGTGGCCTGCCCGACCTCTTCCAGGGTCATGGCCTTCGGGCATGCCTGCTGAGAAACCATCCTCACGAATTCTTCCGTGCTCATTTCTTCACTGGCCTGCTTCCTGGGCGATGCAGGGTCCGGGTGACGGGACAGGTAGTCAGCGGGGTTGTGGGCTCCGGGTCGGTACACGACCTTAAACTGATATGCCTGTAATTGCACGGCCCATCGCTCAATCCTCGGGGGTGCCAGCCGTGACGAGCCAGCGAACAGCGGAATCAGGGGCTTGTGATCCGTCACTACTTGAAAATCCTGTCCACACAGGTACAGATGAAAATGTTTGCACGCCCACTTAATGGCGAGAGCCTCCCTCTCGATCTGGGCATACCGGGTTTCAGTATCCGTGAGGGCCTTGCTGGCATAGGCCACCGGTTTCCACACTTCCGGATCCTGTTCCTGTAGGAGCACCGCTCCTAGACCTGTGGGGCTAGCGTCCACAACTAGTTCTGTGCGGCTCCTTGGATGGAAATACGCCATGATTGTTTTATCTTGCAGCCTTTCCTTGATGTCATTGAAGGCCTTGTTCGCCACACTCGACCATTCCCATGGTTGCCCTTGTTTCGTCAAAACCCGAAGCGGCTCTGACAACGTTGCGAGGTTCGGGATGAAACGCCCACAATACGTCGCCATGCCCAGGAAACTTCTCACTTCCGTTGGGTTTTTCGGCGTGCTGGCTACCCGGATTGCCGTCGCCTTCTTCGGATCCACCCGGAGCCCCTCTCTCGTGAATATGTAGCCAAAGAACTCCACGGTGTCCTGATAGAAGGAACACTTCGCCTTGTGTAGCGTCAGGCCTGAGTCCTCTAACCTTTTCAACGTGGCTCGGAGGTGCTTGTGGTGGTCTTCCAGCGTGCTCGAGAAGACAAGGATATCGTCACTCAGGTTGATTACCCCTGACAGTCCTGACAACACCTCTCTCACCGCGTTCTGAAAAACCTCAGCTGCTGAGGATATCCCGAGCTTAGTCTCTTGTATCGTCGCAGACCAACGTGGGTGGAAAACGTGGTAATGTACCGGCTCTCCGGTTCCAACTCCAGCTGATGATACCCAGCGTTGAGGTCCAATTTGGAGAACCATTTGGCCCCATTGAGGTCGGCCACAATGTCGTCCATCGTTGGGGTTATGTGCCTTTCCCTCTTCACTGCCACGTTGGGTAAGCGCATGTCCACGCAGAGACGTATGGCCCCCGGTTGTTTGGGCTTTGGGGCCACCACCAGCGGCGATACCCACGGGGTGGGACCCGAGACTTTTCGATCACGTCCAGTTCTTCCAGTTTTCTCAGTTCCTCTTCGACTTGCGGCCTCATATTAAACGGCACTCTCCGATGTCGGAGGGCCACCGGCCTCACTGTCTGGTCGATATGTAGCCGGAACTTCTTCCCTTTCAGTTTCCCCAGGCCTGTGAAGAGGGCGGGGAAGTCTTTCAGTATGGTCTCAGCATGCGACTCATGTATTTGGTGCGCGAAGAATACCAGTCCTAGATCCTCTGCAGTGTGGCAACTGAGCAGGGTCCCCTTTCTTCCCTCCGTTATGTGGAACCGGGTGTTCGTGGTGTACGTGCCACTACTGACACTGGCCTGGATGACCCCTTCAGCGGGAGCGGATCGGTTCCCCCATATACGTAGATTCTCGCTGTTGTCGGCTCCAGTGCGGGCCTTGGTGACAGGCAGTCGTATTGTTCCGCGTCCATGACGTTAACCGAGGCACCCGTGTCAATCAGGGCCTGCACGTCCGTGCCCTCCACCGTCACCGAGCACATCGGGGAGGTCTCCGTCGCCTGTCTGTTCTACTGACATAGGACACCACAAATACGTCATCTTCTTCCTCGTCCCACACTTGCCTGGCGTCGTGACGCGGGGCGAGTCCTCTAGGGACACCTGTTGTATTCGCTGAGACATGTTCCTTGACCTTGCCGGGCCCTGTCGGAACCGTCCACCCCTGCAAGCCCTCGCGTAGTGGTTCAGCCTCCCACATCGGGAGCACGTTTTTCCTTTCGCCCCACAGACCGCTGTAGTGGCATGTTCGTCTCCACAGTATCCACATTTGCCTCCTCGTGGCATCGGTTGCGCTTGCCGGGCCTGGGCTGGTCTCCTCTGTATCGCGTCCACTCTTTCCTCCTTGATAACCGGGTATCTTGGGGCACTTAGAGCCGACACGGGCGTATGGAGGGCCGCCTCCATTGCTTCTGCCCGGACATCTGACAATTCGTGCGAGCGGGCTAACACCAGGATCTCATCCAGTGAGATTCCTGGTTGTCGCAGGATGAGTTTTCGCAGGAGCTTCGAGCGACAGCCCAGGATGATCTGGTCTCTGATCTCCCCTTGCGGAGCTGTGAATGCACACGTGCTGGCCAGCTTGCGCAGCCTGGAATAGAACATGTCCACAGATTCTGAATCTGTCTGTGCGGCTCTCCGGAATTTGAATTTTTCAAAGTCTGGATTCAGCTGCGGATCGAAGTGCCTATCTAGCGCCCTCACCGCCGCTTCGTAGTCATCTTCTTCCCCTTTGTTTGGGAGTGTTTCGAAAAGGTCGTAAATTTCGGGCCCGCCGTAGTAAATGAGGAGCGACCTCTTGACTGTTCCATCTGTCTCCCTGGTCCCTTTAAAGTATAGGTTCAGCCTTCCTACCCACGCCTTCCATCGTGGTGCGGCCGTCGCTGGGTCCGACGCCTCGCTGAACGGCGGCAAAGGTGCGATGGCGGCGTGGTGACTCCTGGGGTGCAGCGCGGCCTGGTCTGTGTCCTGCGCTTGGGCGCCAGCCGTCGCGCCGGCCGACTGGGTATTGCTCATCCTCCCCTCTCTTGGTTCTTGGCCACGTGCTAGGGGCAGGGTATTCGCTGTGGCCCGGTGAAGTAGCAGGCTGGGGCCTCTTGCGCCTTATTCTGGACTCTTCTCCTGTCCTGGGCCACCTTAAATCAGTAGCATTAACTGGTTGTCCATAACCATTAGGGAAATGTCTCTTCCCCCTTTTTTTTTTTTTTTTTTTGTCCCCCGACGCGCTGGGCCGTCTATCGCCTCTCCAGGCAGTGGCGCACGTGTCTTGGGCCGGAGAACACTGCCGGGGAGTGTCGAGGGGCGTGGCCTGTCCCACAGTAGCGCGGAGGGCCGCACTCACCTTCCCCCACGCTGCCTCTGCGCCGCTCGGCTGAACGCGCTCCCTCTGACTGGGGAGACGCGTGGGCGGGCGCATGCAGGAACAGTCGACACCGACGCCTTGCCTCCGCACGGGCGCCGCCAGCTGAACGCGCTCCCTTTGGGCCAGGAGACGCGTGGGCGGGCGCCGCGCTGAATCAGGCAGAAAAACGCCACCGCAGGTAGGGCGAGTGCAGCGGCCACTGCGACTGGAAGCGTGCACGCGTGCCGGTCCAACCGGCCTCGTCGCCAGTGTGATGTGTCACCCGAAGGCTCTAGGCCGCAGCGGGGACACACGGTAAATATGACACAGACACCTGGTAACACTCGCTGTTGGCGCGAAGACCCCGAGCGGTCTTCCGCCGTTTATTTATACTCTCGGGACGAGCCCGCCCCGAGAGGTGCGTGCGCGTATGCGAATAGCTACATTGTAGGAGAGAGCCCGGATGGCTCTCTACATGACCCTGCCCACTTCGACCACTGCATTTCAGCTGTACCAGTGACAGATCTTTTCAATTTGCCACACTGTAACAGGGAGCGCTCTGCTGTCTGACAGGCAGCGACAACGTTCTCCTAGTGAAAGTAGTCCCTGTGCAAGAAAGAGAAGGGTCTGTTTTTAGATCTGTTCGCTGTCCGCTCTGTTTTTAGACATGCAGACCGTGTAACAGTGAGAACTCTGTGATATTAGACATGGTAATAGTGAGTGCGCCCTTATATTAGATGTGCAGACAGTATAAAAATGAGAGCCAGGCGCGCAACGATCATTGGGCTGAAAGGGCTTCAGCCCCCGCCCTCCCCTTCGTGTGCCGAAGCCCAGGCTGCAGTGATGTGGGTGCCTGTCCAAGGGAAAGCCTGGGCTAAGTACAGCTCAGGAGCTGCATAACAAACATTTCTTGTCTCTGAGAGACACATTCAGCTTCTCATGGGAGGCTGTAGGTGTCACAGCAGGTGATTCACAACATCCCAGGACAAAGCCCCCATTATGGGGTTCCAACTGTGCAATCCAACATATCATTCACTTTTGTTAGTCTATTGTTAGACAATGTTTGCCGATTAGCACTGGTATGCGAGGGAGCATCTGCACTTGAAAAGTGCTGGGTGCTTCCAAACAAACAGGGCAGAAATCACAACTTGCCTGGATTTCAAAATGCATTTATTTAGTGCTCACTATCCATGTGGGGGTAAATAAATGCTATGTAAATACAAAAAAGGAAATCATTTTTTTTTCTTTTGTAAATGGTGATTCAGTGACCATCCAGCAACCCAGACTTTTCTGCCAACAGCATCTTGTGGGGTTCTAAAAATTACAAGTACTAACTGAACAAGCACCTCAAAGCAAATAGGACACACCTATGTGAACTATTGCGTTGTCAATGTTTTTAGTTCCGTTGTACAGAAGTACAGCTGAGTGCAGCATGGCTGAAAGAAGAAAAAAAAAGCGCCATGACGTGGGCAGCGAGGGCAAGTGACTAAAGTTGGGCGAGCCACTGAATGCTCAAGCCAGGCTCGAGCTTGATGCCTGGCTCAGCTCAAGGTCCTGTCGGAACCTTGAACCCATAACGAGCTAAGCTTTCATTTGGCTTCTGCCTGCCTGCCTCCCTCCCTCTGCCCAGGATGTGGTGTTAGGGCCAGTGCTGCCGACTTTGAATTTGGGACACCAGGTTCGAGTCTGGGCAAATCACTTACCTCCCCATGCCTACAGCAATGAATGTGACCTTGTGTAATGTAAAAGGTGCTCACATAAAGCACTCTAATTTGGCAATGCATGACTGCAGCATGAAGGAGGGGACGGAGCGGAGTGAGCAGAGCGGAGTCATGTAGCTACAGAACTAATGAGGGGCCGACTGGCTGAGCAGCATGGTGCACTGGGCCTTGGGGAGAGTCAGGGAGAAATCACGGGGAGGATGGCAGCCGGGTAAGACGGCTTTGAGCCCACATTGAGCCGCACCAACAAAACCTGCTGAATGCCCGATCCTCCCATCAACCGGACATCCTCATCCTGCACACCCTCATCCTGCCATCTGCCTTCTAGCATAACTACCACGCCACATTGTTGAGCCGAGGAGCGGCTTGAATCTAAGCGGTAGGTGCAGCTGGCGTGGCATGCTCGGCAAGCTTTCTCCACCGGGCCCCAGGTGACACTGCTCTGCACCTGAGGGCCAGTCACAACCCCATAGCTCCTGGCCAACTCATTTGAGCTCCTGAGCCCCAGCAAGTGGGGGAGAGCGGGGAAGTGGGGGAGTCTCAGCGAGGTGGCATCAGGCAAGGCCACGTAGCACGCAGGTTGAGCCCGCAGAAGTGTCCCGACTAGGTTCAGGTGCGGCTTGCAGTCAGGTAGAGCTCCCGCACCTCGCTCGCTACCTAGAGGAGTCCCCACCCCCGCTTTATTTTCTACCGCCCGGAGGCCCGGCATAGGGCAAAGAGGCACCAAGGAAGCACCAAGGAGGTACCAAAGGAGGGGAGGAGGCAGTCCTGAGTCCTGTACAGAGGCGGCAAGTTGGTGAGTGGGGACACTCGAAGGAGACTGCTGTTTGGCAGTCTTTAGTCCAGAACTCACAGCTTAACCCACATAACAGGCAGGAGGGACCGCTGATTTTAACCCGTGCCGCACGCTTAATATGCACCTCCACCTCCTGCGGCGTGTGCCCAGGCAAAGACCATTATCGGCCATCGGCCACCCTTTTTGACATTAGAAATTAAGCGACTCTCAGTTTTTAGGTCGAGCCTAGCGGCAGCGCGCATTCGCTGCTCGCTCTGCGAGGCATGCAGTAGTCGAGTATGCTATGGAAGCCTTGCACACTCTCCTCCCATATTTGTAATTGGCTTGGGTCAATGTCCTTGGTAAACACTGGCTTCCGATTCATTATGAGGCTTGTTTGTCCCGCCTTAGTGCCGCCCTGTCTCCATTTGTTACCGCCCATAAGGACTGGACCTTTTACTTCGCTCCTAACACAGCATGCTTTATCTAGTGGGTGAGCACTATTTACTTTATTGACAATGGCGGCTGTCCTACTGCAGGCACAACGTGCTTTGGTGCCTTCTTTACTCCCCCCCTCCCTCCCGTTGTTTATGCCTTATCCCCCCTCCCGTTGTCCATGCCTTCCCCCCTCCCTTCCGTTGTCCGTGCCTTCTCCCCCCCTCCCGTTGTCCGTGTCTCGTGCCCTCCCGTTATCCATGCCTTCAAATAACACCCCCCGCCATCCCTCCCGTTGTCGTGATGCCTGCCGTTCCTTCTCACCCCCTCTCCCTGCCCGCACTCCCGTTGTCCGTGCTGCCCCCCCTCCCGTTGTTGTGATGCCTACCATTTGCAAAGCAATTGGTCTTGCGTAAATGCGAGTCCTATTGCATTGCAAATGCTTGTCTTAAGAAATGTGTCGCAGCGGTCGCGCACATTTATTGGTACTGGTGAATTTTAGTCTGAGTGCCGAATGCTTGAGCTCTGCGTGATCACGTCACTTGAGAAACCTCTGTTTTACCGCAGTCCGTCTTCAATGTTTACATGAAAAGAGACTACCTGTCAGTGGTGTATTGTGAAACAACAGATCGATGGGATGTTTTTGAATCCTCTATAAAATGCTTCCGCACCACTTACTTAATTCATAGATTCTCTAACTGGTTCCTTAATGAAAAAATTCTTAGTGAAATGCATTGAAACCTTTTGTTTAATAACTACATTTATGGAGGCTATGGCAGTGTATAATCAAGTCACTCATATTTTTTATTTGATAATTACTGTATTTCTCTTTGCACTTTAGAACAACCAGTTATAGTAAAGTAGATTAACAAACAGCGCCACCTTCAGGGATTTTTCAAGTGAATGTTTAATCCATATTAATGAAATAAATGGAGGATTGTCGACTCTATGCGAAACTGCTAAATTATGGCATGAAACAAAGCACAGTGGGGCAGATTTACAAGAATGTATGACGTTACAACGCATACATTTACAATGCATGCCTTTACAACGCAGTTTTTACATCGCAACATCCTTTACAACGCATTCTTTTACATCGCATGCCATTACATCGCATTTTCAGAAACTACCTTTACAACGCATTACATTACATCGCATTATACCTTTACAACGCATACCATTATAATGCATACCGTTACATCGCATTTAAGGTAAGTGTTGGATAGTGTAGGGGTAAAAATTACTATTCTAACTCCAGTGAGTGCAACAGTAGGGTAAGTATTGGATAGTGTAAGGGTACTATGCGTTGTAATGGTATGCATTGTAATGACTTGCGATGTAATGCCTGCGTTGTAGTGACATGCATTGTAATGACATGCGTTGTAGTGACATGCGATGTAATGGCTGCGTTGTAATGACATGCGATGTAAAGGATGTTGCGATGTAATGACTGCTATGTAAAGGTAGTGCGATGTAATGACTGCGTTGTAAAGGTTGTTTCCCGATTTACAAGCCCCCTGCGCCACCAGTACGTCACTTTTTGTGATGTACTGGCGCAGTGGCGCAGTCTGTGAAACAGAGAGAGTGCTGTGATATTAAACATACAGACCATGTAACAGAGAGAGTGCTGTGATATTAGACATACAGGCCGTGTTCAGAAAGAGTGCTGTGATATTAGACATACAGGCCGTGTTCAAAAAGAGTGCTGTGATATTAGACATACAGACCGTGCAACAGTGAGAGCACCTTGATATTAGACATACAGACTGTGTAAAAGAGAGACTGCTATGATATTAGACATCTCTGATATTAGACGTACAGATTGTGTACCAGAGAGAGTGCTGTGATATTAAACATACAAAACATGTAACAGTGGCAGCACCCTTATATTCGACATATAGACGATGTAACAGTGCACCTGCATGATATTAGTTATCTTTGATATTAGTCATTCAGACCGTGTAACAGTGAGAGCGCTCTAATTTTAGATATACAGACAGTTCAACTCTGAATGCACTCTGCTATTAGACATGAGAGACAGAGAGTGCTGTGACATTAAGCATGCACACAGTGTAACAGTGAGAGCCCTCTTATATTAGAAGGAAGAGCTTGTTCTAATATTAGACATCTCTGATATTAGACATATGGACTTTGCAACAGTGAGAGGACAGTGGTATTAGACATACATGCAGTTTAGCAATGAGCCTGCTCTGATAGTAGACATGCAGACCGTGTAACATTGAGAGTGCTGTTATATTAGACTTACAGACCATGCATCAGTGAGCTCGCTCTGATATTAGAGAACTCTGATATTTGACACCAGGAAGTAATGGGATGTTGCCTTGGCAACGGGATAAAAGATATACCACCCCTAAGAGACTAAATATAGCACCCAGCCTGTAAACATCCATCAACAAGGTGGCCATAACCTCGAGTCACTCGTAAGAGAGAACCGAGAGACAACAATAGGAAGCACACTGACAAAAGAGGGTGAGCAGGTATGGAAGCATTTGGAAAACAGAGATTGGGTGGATTAGGATGGGGAAGAACATGGACAACAGAGGGTGAGAGGATGACGATGGGGAAGCACATGGACAACGGAGGGCTGGTGTGGATGGGGAAACACAAGGACAAAGGAGGGCGGGCGGGGATGGTGAAGCAAATGGGCAGTGGATGGTGGGCGGAGGAAGGGAAAGCAAATTGACAATGCAGTAGGATGGGGAATCTCATGGACAATGGAATGGGGTGGGGAGTAAGAACGGCAACTGAAGATGGGCAGGGGAAGGAAGGAAGAATGACAACTGAGGGAGGGCGGGCTGGGGAGAAACATACGGGCAAGAAAGAGGAACATGTAGTACATGTGGGAATGAAGAAGATGAGAGTGATGTTGCAGCAAACCAATAATAATCTGTGGGCGGGCTGTAAACCCACAGTGTGTAAACAACATGTCTTGAAGAGACAGCATATGTGCTGTCTAGCCGAGGCCTAAAAAGGGGGGGGGACGCATGGCCCCACTCTCGGAGCCCTATGAGGCTGTGGTGACCCCATCCTCAAGGCCAAATTCAATTAAAGAAAGAGTTGGGCTCGGTGCCCCCTCCCTGAGCCTCATTAGGCACCGGGGACCCCCATCTCCCGATGCCAAATATAATAAAAAGGAGAGGGGGCCACAGCCACCTCCCCAAGCCTTATTAAGCCACGGAGCCCCATCCCCCAGGATCGCATGTTCTTATAAAGGGGAGGGGCGGCCACACACCCCCATCCCTGAGAATATTTTAGTCCCGGAGACCCCATCCCCTGGGCCATTTCTACTTTATAGGTGGGTGCTCGGTGCCCACCCGGAGTACCCACCAAGTAGAATGTTGAGGGCCGCGGGAGGAGCCCCTGGCCCCTGCAGCCCCAGCAGGCTCCCCGCATGGTGCGGGAGCCAGCATTGCTCCAGCTTAGAGGGAGCAACTATCATTGCATGTTCCCTCCAGCCAGGAGCATTATGTCTTGTGTTTCCCTGCCTGCAATTTTGCAGGCAGGGACACAGAACGCAAGCCTGCTCAAAGCCAGCGGGAGCATTTATAAAGCTCCTGCCAGCCGGAAGCAGTCTTGTATGTTTGCTTCCATTTGGCAGAAGGTTTAGAAATGCTCCAGACAGACAGAAGCAAACGTGTTTCTCTGCCTGAGGTAGTGCAGGCTGGGAAACTACTGTGTCCCGGGAATGGGCTCCCCGCGGCAAAGTCACTGAGTCGGCCCTGGGGGATGGGGTCCCTGGGCTCTTTAGAGGCCCTGGGAGAGGAGCCACATGTACCCCCCCCTTTTTAATTACTGCAAGACGGCCCTCTCTCCCCTTTAATTTATATTTTGGCCCTGGGAGAAGGGGTCCCCGAGGCCTAATTAGGCTCGAGGAGGGGGTCCGCGTGCCCCCTCCCTTGATTTAATTATTTGGCCCCAGGAGATGGGGTCAGGCCTTTTTAGGCTCAGGGAGGGGGGCTGCACGGCCTCCCTCCCCTTTTATTAATAACTTTGGCCCCAAGGAATGGGATCCCTGGAGCCAAATTGGACTATGACAAGGTTCTGCATGCCCCCTCCCTTCTCTATTTTACGGTAGACCCAGGGGATGGGGTATCGGGGGCCTCTGAGCAGCTTGGGGAGGTGGAGCTACGCAGGCCCTACCCAAATTTTTCAGGTTAATGTCGCCCCCCCTCTGGTTCTGGCCCACCTGGGGAGCACTTATTTTTAATAGATGAAATCTTTAAAAACAAAATAACTAAAGATTCACAGATCATCTGCGAATTTCCAGCAAAATAAAAAATATATGTTTTTGGCCCCAGACAGGGTACCTCTGGGACCCCAACAGCGGGCCTAGGGAGTCATGGTATCCCTATCCTGCCCCCTACGTCTTTTTTTGCTTTTTTCGTCAGATTCGGGACTGAGTCACGAGTCCTAAGATTGCTGCAACATCTTCCTTGTTGATGTGGTGGCAGCCAATCAGATCTCAGCAGGAGATCTGTTGGATCATCGGAGGCTCTGTGTTCCTAGATATACAAGGTTTTTGAGCATTAATTGCTGAAAAACTACTGAATGGATTTACACTAAATCACAAAAAGCACTCTTTCTGAACCAAGATCTAACTTTCTGCCAAATGTCATGTAAATCAGCTCAGTAGTTTGGGCTGTAGCTATGTCTAAATTTCCTATAGAAAGATGAGTGGGGAAAATGCGTTTCCCCCCCCCCCCCCTTTTTCTCGGCCCTTGCTTGACGGACCAACTGGAAACTTTCCATGAGCAAATTAGTCAAAAAGTAGCACTTTTTTGGAAAGTTTAATGGAGATTCGTCAAACAGCTTCGAAATTATTAGCAACACAAAAACGCATTTCTTATGGAAACACAATCTTAACTATAACTACTCAGTGGCGACCCTCACTGGGTAGTATATAATATTTTTAGTGCAGTCCTTTTGTGACCATAGCATAGTCCTATTTCTATGTATATGGCCACCCTGGTTTTAAATTTGGAAAATCTGGTCACCCTATGTACAGCGCACCAGGAATTTTCTTCATGGGCTGGCAGGGAGGGGGCCGATTTTACTTCTGGTGGGGGCTGTGTTTTTTTGCTGGTCCGGGGCTGGCCGGAGTTCTTCCCCGCAGCGCTTTGGCACTTTGCAAACAATGCACAACGAAGGCTTTTAAAGCCTGCCCAGTCAGACTACGCTGGCTTCAAAACCATTTGTTTTTGCATTTAGGTAGGTCCTGTGTCTTGCAGGGCCCTCAATGCAGCGCTGACCTTGAAGGGTCTGCTGCTGCTTGGATAGAGAGTCCAGTACATATGGAAAGACTCTTCAAAATTCAAAACAGTGTATGTCTTTAAAATGCGACTGTTGCAACAGATTTCAGTTTAGGATATTAAATTATACCACTGCATTGAGTGACAATTGTTAGAAGTGATTCTAATTGTGAAATTAGAAACATTCATGCCCCTCCGCCACTGCCCTGACAACGATGCTATTAGTGAGGGAAGTCAGTTGTTTTTTGTCTTCTATATGTGGGCTAGTGTGTTACTATAGACGGAGTCTTTTGTTTTTGTGCAACACGCACTCTGAAATGATGTAGTTAAAGGTACTCTCATGTGGTGGTGAAGAAAAAGATGGCACTGTGATAAAAGTAATTGCCTAGGATCACACAATGTGGTCAATTATAAGCCGGGATAGATGCAGGTTTCCTGGTTTCACACTGTGAAATTCGGCGATTACAGGGTTCTTCCATTTTAAATTGAAGTTAATGCCTTGTGTTTATTTCTTTGAGGCGCTAAATAAGCGCATTGTGTTAGCTACATCAGGGCTATGCATGTTTCCCAGGATTGGTGGTGGTAGTGTTTGGGGAGGGTAATGTTTTAATGCAGAAACTAAAATGAAATCCAGAGCACCCAAACTTAATAAAAGAATTGAGGCCATTTGCTCCACAAAGCTAAAAGTCTTCATTGACTGTCATTCATTCTTGTATTAATTCATCCACCCACTCCGCACCCATTCAGCTATTCATTCATTGAGCCATGCAGCCATGTCTCCAATATCCATCCATCCATTCAATGATTGGACAAGGGTCTATAAAACATGTGTTGTTAAACACACCGTCTTTGCATATTTTTTTTTAAACTCTTCCCTTGCAGTGGTCAGGCTCACACGCTATGTGCAGTATGAGGGCTAGTCTGAAAACATTTGCCAGGGCTGCTTTTGGTTCCTAGTCCAGCCCTGGGGTCTAAAAACAGCTTTATCAGCATTTTGTAATTTAAAAACTCAGAAATAAAACAATATCTACACATATGCATAGAGGGACTTTGGGTCAAACATGTTCATCCATTGGTCTGTTTAATTACCATATACTTGTATTTCTGCCCACCAAAGCATGCAGCATGAGGTAGTAGATCAGGCTACTCCCACCCGTCTCTCTTTCCATGTGAGTGACAGCATTTTGCTTTGATCACATGTGCATAAAAAGAAGTGAATTTTCGTGTCTAGCTGGCTGGGTAATAATTTACTTTGCCTCTAATTTTTTCTTTCTACTCTTCACCTTTTTATACTGTTTTAGTCATCCTTGTTTGCTTGAGCTATCTTCAGGTTACAGGAATTTAAAGTACATAGTAATTTTTCGTTGTGCCAATAAGAATCATATTTTCCTCTAACATGCATTAAAACTAAAAGGGGTTTCTATAATTTTACTAGGTTTACCTGCCTCCTAGGGAGCATACATACTGCTCTAATAAAATTATATGTTATTGTTTGTTTTCTTTAAAAATTTATTGGAAGCACATGACTGCCATGTTTAGGTGGCACACGTTTTCTTTTTTTTTCTTCGTTGTAGTTTTGCTTCCTTTACTTGCAATATATATTTTTTTAATTATCTATTGTATTGGCTTGCAAAGGCTAAACATAAAACTGGGACATTATTCTGAGTTTACAATTGAAATAACTGAGGTTAGAAAATTGTTTCTCAGCGCAGTTTTGTATTCCTTTGCCCTCCGCTTGTGTATCAATTCTGTAGAACTTTGAAATAGATGTAGAAAGGATCAGCGGCGGCTCCTCCGCTATGGAGGAGGCGCGTCGCCCACTCCCCCCCGCCAGCACTTTCAAAAATGTTTAAATAAAACAATAATGAAATGGGTTTAAAGCCCATTTTATTATCATTTTATTTAGCTTGTGCCGAGGCTTGGGGCGGGCCAGGGTGATGATAGGCTGCAGGGGTAGTGGTGGGCTCTACCTACAGTGCGCATGTGGATTTGGCCAATCGTCTCAGGCCGGCCAAACCCACATGCGCCATGAAGCTCTCTCCAACCCTAGCTGCATTGCTGGGGTTGGAGAGAGCAGGCACAGTCTGTTCTGGAGCGTACATCATCGGCGCTCAGGCCAATCCTGAAGCTGCTCTCATGTTTGAGAGCAGCTTCAGGATTGGCCTCAGGGCAGGCTGGGATCCTGTGCCTGCCTGCAGCGGCGGAGAGGAGCAGAAGAGTGTAACGCAATGTTTGAGGACAGCAGGTAAGTTTTATTTTTTATTTTTTGTCTGTCTCCGTCGTCCCCCGTTGCCCCCTCTCCCTGGCTCCCTCCCCCACCCCGCCTCTTTTCCCCGATACGAGCCGCACCTGGAAATGATCATTCCACATATCTACTAACCAATGCCATAGTTTGAGGTTCAGCATCAGACAAAGGTCCTTAGGTTTTGGGAGAAGGCCCTCACCAGCTGGGGTCTAGAGGGCCAGAGCAGAAACCCTTGCCAAGGTCCAGGAAAAAGAGAGCACACGAGAGCAGTAGGGTGACCAGACGTCCCAGATTTGCCCGGACAGTCCCGGTTTTTCACCAGCTGTCCCGGCAGATTTCGGCAATTTTGGCTCATGTCCCGGTTTTTAGAGGGGGTTGACTGAAAACAGTGAGAGGCACTTTTTTGGGTGTTCTAAAGCTTTGCTAGTTAGCAGCTGTTATAAGTAAGCAATTTAATTAATAGGTATGATTTTGGTTGCAGAAATTAAATTTTATTTACTTTCTTAATGCATCTTCTGTGATCCTATGTTGATAACAGCTGTCATTCTGCGTCCTTCCGTGGATGAAAAATTGTAGTCCTTCTATTTTTCCTAAATGTCCCGGTTTTTAGCTCTCAAGCTCTGGTCTCCCTAGAGAGCAGTAAGTGGGTGAAAAAAGACAATGCTCCCAGGAATTGACACCCCGCCTTCTCTGCCGAGAGGAGAGGCAGGGGGTCAGGGGCGTAGCTAGGCCTTAGGCTGCCCGTGGCGGCCCCTGCGTTTGCCGCCCTCGGCAAAATGATAGAAGAGCGGGGTGGGGTGGTAGCGTTCGCAGGTAAGAGCGGGGGAAGGGGGCCGGCTGCCGCCCCAAAACTTGTGCCGCCTGGGGCGGTCCGCCCCCATTGCCCCCCCCCTAGTTACGCCACTGCAGGGGGTGCAAGAGGCTCCAAACTGGGGAGAAAGGACGCGAAACACCAGCAGCCAATAGGAGGCCGGGTGTACATTTGAAATTTACCCCTGGGGGGGGGGGTTAAGGTTTAAAAGGGGCTGCCGCGGCCGGGACACCTACATTCAGTGGGGCAGCGAGGAGAAAGAAAACACACCTGTGAGCGAAATGGAGGGGAGCGGTAGAGCAGACAGCAATCAACGCCGCAGCCCGGGAAGTCGTGTACAGCCTGTGCACATTGTAATTTTTCTTTGTGCCAATAAGAATCATGCCTTCGTCTGACATGCATTAAAATTAAAATGGGTTTCTGTGATTTTCCTAAGTTTACCTGCCTCGTATGGAGCATCAATACTTTTCTAATAAAATTATATGTTATTGTTTAATTTATTTAACATTTTTATTGGAAGCACATGACTGCCATGTTTAGGCGGCACACAATCTCCCCAATAATATCTTAACAGATACTAAAAGGAGTTTGTTCCTATACAAGGAGTTTGTTCCTATATGTAGGACATTCTCCACTCTGTATACTAATTTGAAATGGTTATTGCACATTGATGACTAGAGAAATCCGACGTGGAAGGATGTTTGGGTTCTGTTATCAATGTTTTGGAGTATTGTTTGTTTTGAACCCCTAATAAAACTATCATTCTTTGAGTGAAATACAATGAATGAGAAATACACTTGGTTTTGTTGGTTGATTTTTGGTCTTTATTAATACAGACTAGTGCGATCTGAATTGATTTCTTGATGTCATGATCGGACATCTCGCAAGAAATTATAGAACTCTATTGAAATATATTTCTAAATACATCCCTTGTAAGCACCATTACCTGACAATTGTTCACCCAAGCCCACAAGGGTATACTATAGAAATAGTTTGAGGTTCAGCATCAGACAGGGGTCCTTTTTAGCCAATATCCCTTTGGGACTAGCAGTGCTATCTTTCTGATCATATATGCATGAGTTGATAAGTCCTAGCATGTACAGAGCTGCTGGCTATAAGGCAGGACCGGCTGGAGGTGGCCTTGGTGACCCTGGCCAGGTGACAGCTTTGGCACAGGTCACAGGTCTGCTCTATTGTTTATGAAAGTGGGACACCCTTCTGACCCCTTTTACTTTACACTGAGATCAACTGATGAACTACTGTAAGGAGATGCTGACCCGTGGCTGCCTACGAAGGCAGGGCCCTTCTCCCAGGGCTTGGCCTTGCCTGCTCTGCCCTCCGCCGGCTCAGACGTAGCCGGCGGCGCCCTGACACCCTTGGCAACGCTTCACAACACCTGCCGGGCACACTGCCGAGCCGCCCTCACCTGCCGTAGCACAGCAACCGCACAGCCTCCAGGCAGGAATACAGTGTCCGAGGCCGGATCATCTTTGTGGCTAGAGGCACTTGCTTCATAACATAAAGCGCTTTATCCTGTGGTAAAGGTTATATCCGTATCTAGGGTATTAACTGCCCTTCCTTGCGTGCGAAGAGTACAGAATGTACAAAGATGCCTTTCTTGATGACGAGCCTTCCTCATCAGGACTTTGTAAGGTAACCAGATGCCTCAAAGTCACTAAAGAACACGGTGCTCCAGCCCTGGAGCTCCGTTTAGTAACCTAATGTATTCTGGGAGCTGTAGTCCTGGTTCACTTCAGTCCAACCATGATTTGTAGAAATAAATGCCGGGACAGGAGTTTTGCGTCATTAGTGACATGGCGTCATTATGATCTATTATCTACTATTCGATTATCTTGTAGTTTGACTCCCCTTGTTCAAGCAATGGTAAATATTACAATTTCAAAGTGTTTTCCTTTGCCAAAAAATCTTGAATAAGCTTTTTTTGTTCACATTCCACGACTACACTTGTTTATAGAGTTACCAGAGGGATACACCCTTTGACGTTACAGAACTGAACTCACCAAGTATGTAACCGTTTTACGGTTACACAATACCACACTCTAGACCGTGGGGAGCTAATAATATTCATTCATATGCCATAAAGCAAAAACCAGAAGACTGATATATACAAAAATATAGCATATACAATTTAATTAAAATAAAATGTCAAATTACAGCCATTAGATATTATGTAGTGCTTCGAACCATTTAAATATTTACATTTTCAGTAGAATGACAGCCTATAAAAATGAGAATACATAGTCTATGGTTGTAGCTTGCATGTGTACGCAGATGTTGTCTTCTGCTTCTTTAAGGCTGACCACATTAAAGATGAGAGCCAAACCCAATTTTTCGGTCTGATGTTAGCAAAACCTTCTGATTTTACTGAAATTAAACATATAACATATTTTTAGGTATGGTGTTTTTGTAAAATTGTATAAATAATATACTTACTTAGGAAACTTTCAGCCAGCCTTCTTCATCCATTTGCGTTTTGTTGTCACTCACATTCTTCTTCCTCCCACTGTAGCATTCAGCCTGGGCTAATGGGCCACCCCATTTCAGATATTGGATAACTTCACTGTGAGTGATGTAATTCCCCCCTTCCACAAGGAGCATATCCACACACAAAGTAGTTCCCTTCAGTGCCAGGAACTAAAATGTCAGGGTGTGTGTTTTTGAGACCAAAAAATGTTTTGATTTAACCATTTTTTAAATACATTGACTAATGACTGACAGCTCATTCAACAATAACATTTTATAAAAACCCATGTCAAAACAAACAAGAATTGGCACAGCCTATTAGCCTGTCTTTGGCTGCCTGTCTTTTGGCTTTGTCAATAGTTTTATCATGTGTTTTGCAAAGCTTTGTTGTTTGGAAAAACTGACGGGGTCATCAATGTAAAAAACGGGCTAAAAGCAAAAATATTTTTTTGTCTCAAAAAGCTTACATTGTCATAGAAGTCCCTGGCCTTCAAGGGAACAACTTTGTGTGTGGATGTGCTCTTTGTGAATGGGAAGAATGTGTCGCTCACAGTGAAGTTAGCAATGGTTGAAGGAAGCTGCCCCACTGCTGTATGTTGCAATGGGCAGAAAAAATGTGAATGGCACAACTGAAGACCAATGGATAAAGAGAACTGGCTGAAACCCTGTAGAAGTAAGTTTATTATCCATATATTTCAGCAAACTCAAAATATATCTTGGCTTACACCAGACCTAAAAAGCATTTCAAAATGCTAAAAGGCTGGCAGCCACTGCCAGACCTATTGACATTGCCCGTGCTTGATTATCAAGAGATTCCCAATATTTGATACATTTTTATGCCATACAACGGTTATTTTATGGGATAAACCAAGGACATCCTCTGCTATCAATTGAATGTCACCTTGGAATTTCAGCACCTGCTGAGCCCTGTATGTGTTACTGGAATGTTTCACGTTAACATGAGAAGCAGCTACAAACCGTGCAATTACTGTTCCATTTCTGCACCGTCACGTGGCATTCCTGAATTTTATGGCAAGATAATTGCCAGAAATTGATACACTTTCTAAATATTAATGTGAGTGCAGCAGACAATGTATTGTCGTTTTCAATTGGCTTGTCATTCTTCTGAAGGTTGAAATGTGTAATAAACACTACTTAACGGAGAACATGGCGGCCAGCTAGGAGAGCGGGTCGCGAGCTCCGTGAGATAGGGAAGTCCTCGCAGAACGTAATGGCTCGTGGAGGTGAAAGGCACGGATGACTCTTCCGGGTGGAGCGTCCCCGCTGAGAGACTTGATTTCCCTGTTTTCGGTGCCTTTTGTGGTGTTACTACAGCGGTGTCCGTCCTGCTGATCAGTGCGGGAGCCACAGAGCGCCGAGCCGCGTTGAGCCGTGAAGTCCTCGGCTGATCGGGAGACCGGTTTCTTTTCTCTTTTTTGTTCTTCCCTTTCGCCCGGGAGTTTTTGGAGTTTGGAGGCTGGGGGTTGTCGGCTGAGGATCGCGTGCCATTTGTTGGAGGCGCTGTGGAGGCGAAAACAGTGGCGGAGGTGCAGGCAAGATCCGGAGGAGAGCCGCCCTCTAACCCTCAGAGACCGAGAGGAGGGAGGGGAGCGGTCTGGTCAGCTGCTGCAGCTGAGCTACTCCGGAGGAGAAGAGCTACAACGAAAGTAAGTTTTAGAGGCCCCCCAAGCAGCTCTCTGCTATTTGTTTTGAATTCAAATGCTAAATTAGAACAGAGTTGTGTAATTAAACTAAGTGAGGAACACAGAACCACTACAGTAAATCGTAGCGCAGTGTGTATGAATTCGGCAAGAAGGAGGGGGAAGGGCCAGGTAAAGGACCTGTTTACACCCAAAAATAACACTAATAAAAAATCACTACGAGAAGATATTGCAACCCCAGAAGACTTAAAACTGCAGATTCTTGATGGCTCTGAGAAGACTGCTATCGACCTAAGGGACTTGGACAAAAAAGAGAGTACAAAGAGTCGAATTCAAGATATAAGTTATGCACTAAGGAATAGGAAACCTTCAACCGTCCCGTCTAAAGTCGACGCTGCTCTACTAACATTTAAAGAATCTGACCAAGAACAAACTGTCAGTCCTAGTCATAGCACAGCTATAAAAGCAACTAAGAAACAAGGAAACCAGAGAGTAAAAGGTGATACAGTGGCAGTGGTTTCTAGTAGAGCAGCGAAGGCGGCGAAAAAAGAGCAGTTAAAAAGGGTGCCAGCCTAAAAGTTACACCATCTCTTCGCTCCTTCTTCAAAGTTCAACAGGTGTCTAAAAACACAATATTGAAGGAGGAAAGATCTGTAGGGGGGGCCCTTAACATGCAAAAACCAACATCTATCGGCGATATGCAAACAATAGAGATATCTAACCCGTTTCAAGTCCTCGATCAGACAGACAAGGAGGGTAATAATGACATCGAAATAGAAGAGGATCACGAGAGGGATGAAAATCAACATCAAAAGACTATAAATAAAGATCAGTTGTTAGAGATACCTCCGCACACTGAAATTGGGGAACTAATGGGGTCTCTCTTTAAAGAAATGAAGCATGGCTTTGCCAAGTCTGAAAAAAATCAGGAGAGGATCCAGGCAACATGCGAGGCGTTAGAATCTAAGGTTAATGCCTTAGTCGTTAGGGTCTCCACTATAGAAGTATCTCTGGAACAAACCAAAAAAGAAGTGAGATCATGTCAGAATGACATTGAGGAGTTAAGATCTTCAGAGAAGGAACTTAGAGACAAAGTTGAAACGTTGGAAAACAACGCAAGGAGGAGTAATTTACGGTTTCTGAGTATTCCAGAAGGCGCCGAAGGCCAAAACTTAAAGAATTTTATAATTAACCTGATCAAGGGAATTTCTCCAGAGCTAGACGAAAAAGCGCTAGAGGATGATATTCAGAGGGTTCACAGGGACCCTTTCAGACTGAATAAACCAAGGAAAAACCCTCGCCGAATACTTGTTAACTTCAAAACTTATACTATAAAAGAGATTATCTTAAACGCCGCGTTAAAGTCTACCACCCTCACAAAGGATGGTTATAATTACAAAGTTCGCTCGGACATATCTAGGGCGACAGCAGACAGACAGTGGGCCTTAGGGAATTACATGAAAGAGCTGAGAGCAGTAGGGGCGTCGGTTCAAATGAAATTTCCTGCCCTCTTGAAAATTATGTGGAATAAAAAGACTTTTTACATTCGTGAACCAAAAGAGGTAGAATCACTGTTGAAGCAAATAAAAGCTCACAAATAAATGAGATTGAAGTAAGAGCCAGAGATATAACACAATAAAGATAGGACAACCCTACAATAACGGAGCTCAAATAGGGTAATAAGATTGCCCAAATGGAAGTCGGGAGGGTTCTCCAGGGAGGGGTGGGAGGGGTAGAGTGGGTAGGAGCTGTAGGTTTTTTGTTTTATTTTGAGCACACTTACGACGTTTTATTTTCATTGGGTGGGGAGCATAGGGAAAAAACCCAACAAAAATGCATTTGTCCGATATGTACATTTTATGGTAAACAAGGCCACGATAGCTTGCAGAACTAAAAACTCCTCTAAGATGGGCGAAATGAAAATCACAACATGGAATGTTAATCGGCTTAGGGTCAGGAGAAGGCGTCAAAAGATTTTTGAATATCTCAAGCTAATAAAGAGTGATGTTATAATACTGCAGGAAACTCACCTATTAAAAACAGAATGGTATAAATTTACAAAATATGAAAAATGGATAGAAAGTAGTGCTTGCACAAATCAAACCTGCTGTATCAAGGGGGTTGCAGTAATTGTCAAAAGACCATCTAAAATAACTATGTTGGAAGAGTGTGGGGACCCGAAAGGTAGATGGATCCTAGTGAAAATGAAATCTGGGGACAACCTCTTCTCAGTGGTGGGTTACTATGGCCCTAACTCGGATGACCCTGAACCACTTCAATCATTATATGCCCAACTAATTAATGTATCCACGCCAATAATTCTTGGAGGAGATTTGAATATATTGTTAGATCCTAAGCATGATAGACACCCGCCTGGAAGAGGTCTCAACTTAATAAAAATGAGGAATTGGCTGAATAGGTTTAAAGAGGACTTGGGGCTGGTAGATATCTGGAAGATCAAAGGTGACCAAAGCAATAGATTTACTTATAGGAACCATAAAGATGGTCACGCTTCCAGAATTGATTTCTTTTTAATTGATAAACTATGGAGCAAAAGGGTAAAAAAGGTAATACATATACCAGCGCACCTTTCCGACCACTCCCTAGTCCAGATGGAATTAATCCAAGACTCCCCTCAGGATAAGAAAAGATGGACACTAGACCGTACTCTCCTGTTAGATAAACAACTAATTGGGAAGTTGAGGGGCGAGACATCAGAATACTTTCTAATAAATGCTAACGGGGAAGTACCCAGTCACATAGTTTGGGACGCATATAAATCCGTCATTAGAGGAAACCTCATTGGTCTTGCAGCAAGGAAGAACAAGGAGAATAGGCATAAAATCAAACAGTTTGAAGCAGATATTTTAGAAATGCATAAAAAAGAGCGAAGGCACTACATCGAAGGCAGAACAAGAAAGGGCAATTGAAGAATTATCTAAGAAAAAGCAGGATTTATCACTATACTTAGAAGATCGAGTCAGGAAAAGATGGGAGGCTAGCAGTTTGTCAACCTATGAGTATGGGGAAAACGGTGGGAAATTACTAGCATGGAAGCTTAAAATAGATTCCAATAGGAACAAGATTATGGCAATTTATAAGGCTCGAGATGGGGGGAGGGTAGAAGACAGCCTAGGTATAGAAGAAGCATTTGTAGACTTTTTTCAGGCATTATATGAGGAAGATTAAACACCTCCTGCTCAGGCGGTAAACTTGTATTTAAAAAACTCACAAATAACAAGTTTAGACTTAGACTCATGTGAAGCCTTAAATAAAGCAATAACTACAGAGGAGGTCATGAAGGCGATAAATAAGATGAAAAAAACAAAGCTGCTGGCCCTGACGCTATCCCAAATGAATTTTATCTAGCTCTAAAAGAACAATTAGCCCCCATTTTGACAGACCTTTTTAATTCCATATATCTGGATGTCCAACAGCTCCCAAAATCATGGAATGATGCCACTATCGGTTTAATTTTCAAACCTGGTAAAGACCCTTATAAATGTGAATCATATAGGCCTATATCTATTCTGTATAATGATTATAAAATCTTCACCCAGGTTTTAGCCATAAGGTTAGGCAATATAACCGATAAAATTATTCACAACGATCAGAAAGGTTTCACTAAGGGGAGGCAATTACATGAACTCACTCACCAACTTATTGGCGCCATTGATATAGCCACCCAAGAAAAAATCCCATTAGCGGTACTTATGTTCGATGCTGCTAAAGCATTCGACCGTGTAAATTGGTCATTCCTGCAATCCGTTATTTTTCACTTTGGTTTAGGAGATAATTTTTTGAGAGCAATTAGAAACATATATAAAGCCCCGAAAGCAAAAATTCTGATAAACGGAAGTCTCTCGAAAGAATTTGCTATCAACAGAAGCACGAGACAGGGGTGCCCGCTCTCCCCTCATCTTTTTAATTTATACATTGAGCCTCTTGCAAATATGATCAGAAGGTCTCAAGAAATTATTCCCTTCACCTTTAAAGAATGGGTCATCAAGGTTGCATTATATGCAGATGATCTAATGCTCTACACAAGTGATTTAGATAAATCCCTTCACCCCATAACAAAGTTGTTAACAGACTTCGGTAGCATCTCTGGTTACCTAGTTAATCGCCAGAAGACTGAGATGATGCTCTGGAATATGAATTCACCATCAATAGGAGGTAACAATAGAATTAAATATTTGGGGATAGAGGTTCTAAAAAACATCGATGAGATTGCCCAAGCAAACCTCAACTCGAAAGTTAAAGAGATGAGAAAATTACTAAAGTCCTGGAATAGTCTGTCCCTTACTTTTTTGGGGAGAACAAATGCTGTAAAAATGTCAATTCTGCCCAAATTCATCTTCTTATTTAATGCAATCCCACTGGAATTTAAGCCCATATGGTTAAAGAAGATCCAAAGTGAAATTAACACCTTTATTTGGGCTTCCAAAGGGGTAAGGATAGCGTGGAAGAAGCTTTCCCAGAGGAAAAATCGAGGAGGCATAGCTAGTCCAGACCTTTTGGCCTACTACAGAGCCTTTCAATTTAAGAATATTAGGATCCTTCTTAGACCCCGTGATTTGTATCCTCCGTACTGGCACACTGTAACGGATGAGGATAACTGCCTTTATAAATTTGGTCATCCAAAATATTTTAAAAAGATAAAATTAAAAGTTCTGAGATCAGCATATAAGCTATGGTATGATCTAAGGAAATCTTGGAAAATTCCCTACTATAGTGGTCTAGCACCTATATGGTGCTCACCTGGAACCCCGGACTGCTTAAAAGACTCCCTTGCTGCCCCATTGATAAGTGCAGGTATAACTCGTTGGGGAGAACTCCTTGAAAACGGCATCCTACAAAGTTGGGCTTCATTGCTAGAAAAGACCAACGGTGGTCTTTCCAAGTTCAAATACTACCAGCTGGCGAGTTGGTCAAAAGACCAAGAGAAAACATCAGCTTCTACACAAAAATTGGAAGAAGAGTTTCAAAAAGACCCAACCCGGAAAGAAGTATCTAAATGGCACTGGTACATGATTCAGAACGAGGAAGGCGATTTCACCACCCCAGACGACATCTGGAAAAAAGTATTTCCCGACCAAGACTTGCAACAGTTATGGCAAGTATCCTGCACTTTTCTTTGGTATACTATTGCTTCTGCACCCCTAAGGAAAAACCATTTGTTTACCATACACAGGTCATATTGGACGCCTGAGAAGCTGTCTAAAATAAATAATCAGGAGACGAAACACTGCCCGAAATGCAATGAGATAAATGCAAACGATATTCATATGTTTCATCTGTGCACACACCTTGGTGTCTTTTGGGAAGAAGTTGGTAAGAGTATTTCAAAAGCTTTAGATATCAACATCAAGGTAAGCACTTTTACAGTTATTTTTGGCATTTCGGATAATAATGCAGCGGATATGGTATTAAGTAAAAACCAAAAATACTTATTATTTGTCTTGATCCTGTTAGCTAGACGGGAGGTGTGTATTAATTGGATTCTCCCTACTCCTCCTGGGGTGGCAGAGTGGCGTAGGGCAGTAGATAGAATTAAGAAGCTGGATAAAGCTAGTGGGAAGAGCAAACGAGCAAAGTACTGGGAACTATGGGATAAGAATGTATGTTAAACTAGGGCGGGATGTCCAATGATTTTATCTAATGCGAATCCAAACAAGTTGGATGGAATCAGCATGGTGGGACCATGTTTGACCAATTCCAAATACCTTGAAGGTTGTTGAGACCTGGTTTAACCTTGTACCCTATTGGCGGTTTTCTTTCAAGAGTTTTGGTGTATATAAGGTGACTTTGGCCTTACCATAACCATATTTAATCGCATAAATGAGGACTAAAAAAATAAAAATAAACACTACATAACATATGATTAGTGTAATTTGAAGAGTGAGATAATTAAATTGTATGAACTATATCACCAAAAAATAACTGTCCTGACTTTTGATTTGCGGCTTATAAATAGTTATTATTTAATACCCACTGCCTTTAGGATCTTGTGGTATAAGGCAATTATATAACTTTACTTTATGGTGCTGGCTGGGGATTTTGTCTTCAAGTGATTTTAACTCCAGACTGCAGTGGCGGCTCCTCCGCTATGGCAGAGGAGCATCGCCCCACTGCTTTTAAGCAGTGACAAGTAGAAACATAAAATGATAATAACTTAGAGTTACTATCATTTTATGCTTCGTGTCCTTCTGCTTTGCGGGCGGGTGGGCAGGGCTGCTCTGCTCTTGGAGCAGGGGAGGAGTGGTTTGCCCACTCCTAAGTGCGCAATGACTGTTTGGTCGGCCCTCTCGGGCCGCCCAAACCAGTTATGTGCACTTTCCCTGTTCTCCATGCAGGCTGCATTACAGCCTGCATGAAGAACATGCCCAACATGCCCACCCCACCAGCCCCTGGCGCTCAAACCAATCACCACGCTGCATTGCAGCATTGTGATTGGCTTAAGGGAAGGAGCCTGGCTGCCTGGTTCCTGTTCCTGAAGTCGGAGGCAGGAGAGCAGGAGCAGAGAAGTTTACTTACTTTTTATTCCCCCCACACAGCTCCCACGCCCAGCAACCCCCCGCGCCCACTCCCCCCACCCGCGAGCCATGGCAGCCGCCACTGCCAGACTGTGAGAATATTTTTTACCTTGCCCCCCATTCCTCAGGCATAAGACTACTCAGTGAGTGAAGCAATTGCTGCTATGCACAACATGGAAATTAGGCAGCAGGTGCAGTGGCACTGGGGCCCAAAGACCTGAAGGGCCCACTGAACCATGATTCTTGCTGAATTTTATGATTCAAACAGCAGTCAGGGTGGCCATTTCCTTCCTTGCACTAAGGCCCAGGGCACACTGGCTGTGCTACAGACCTTAACTTGCTGCTCCTCCCAGGACCCAACTCTAGGCCTGTCTCCAAGTGCTAAGCCACCAATGTTATGTTATGTTATGTTATTTTATTCTTATATAGCGCATGTATACCGACAGGTCTCTTAGCGCTTCGGAAGAAGAGAACAGCGTCAGGGCAGGGTGGTCACCATGGTACTAGGAAGAATTAGGTCATGTCTAGAGCCTCTCTGAAAAGGATGGTTTTGAGCTGCTTCCGGAAAGGGAGCAGACCATGTTCTTTTCGGAGAGTATCGGGCAGCCGGTTCCAGAGTTGTGGCAGGAGGACCGAGAAAGCTCGTCCTCCTTTGGAAGCACAGTTAGCCCGCGGGCAGACCATCTGGGCGGCTTCTGCTGAGCGGAGCGCCCGTCCAGGCACATATTTGATTAAACGTTCCCTTATGTACCCTGGGGCGTGTCCGTAAAAGGCTTTATGGGCAATACAGAGTCCCTTAAACTTCCCTTAAACTTAAACAATGACAGGGAATCTTGGCAGTCTTAGAGGTGGGCACTAGAAGGCAGCAGTCTCTTTCTAGTAAGAAGTTAATATTAACAAGCAAGGCCAGGGAAGGCCTGTGCTGCTTGTTAATAATCATGTTTTCCGGCCCCCACCTTGTCCAAGTTATTTTCTTTCCCAGATGGCACATGAGCGCATACATGGGCCATGCCACAATCAGAATTCATTCACATCGAAGTTAAGTGTACAAATTCTGGCCATCTCACTGTGTAATTACAGACGAAAGGCATCCCTAAAGAAAACAATAACGGACAACTGATTTCAGGCTCATATTGTGGATGGCCTGCGAAAATACCCAATGGGTGGTCTCCCTGTTTCCAGCTTTGCACTTATACGCGATAAGCTACTGCAGTCTGGGTGTTGCAGTTGCAGTCGTGTTTGTTTTTATTGACCTAATTGGGCCAACATCCCTGAAATCAGTGAATTGTAGGTGACAAGTTAAGGACTGGAGACAGTGCCATTAATGACCTTCATTGCAGTGCTCACCTTAAAAGTGTTGCCAAAAGCAAGGATAACCCTTAGCAGTCGTGGATCCTGCAAGTAAGCGCGGTGGGGCAGGGGGAATGTCGAAAGACGACGGAATAGGGAAAATTAAATAAATAAATAAATAAATCCTATTCCATCATCTGTCAACATCCCCCCCCCCCTGACACAGACGATGGTTAGAGCTGCGCAGATGGGCATTTGCCAGGGGACGGGGTGGCTACACTGTAAAGGGTTGCTTTCTGGGCAGCTCCGCAGAGCTCTACAACAATACATGCATACATGGTAGAAACTTTACTTCTGAAAGGGCGCAGGTGGTACACAGAAGGAGCTGCTCGCCATAGACAAGAAAAGAGAAGGGTCAGGGTGCTCTACCTGATATGTATTTTGCCTTTCCATTTTCACCTGCCACAGTAGATGCTCAGCTGTATAACCAAGCACCCCAAAGACTAGACTAACACAACGACCAAATCAGTAAATTGCACCCCTTATCAAGGGGTGTTTTGGGTATGTAATTGTCCTGCTCAGATAGAGGCAAGAAGGGTCAGAGATGGAACAGCCTAAATCTAGCACACCTCTTCCCTGATATACTGTGCCTCAATTCAGATATGGTCCAAAAGAGGAACAGAGATGTAAACGCAATATACGTACTCAAGCTCTCTTAAAAGAGGAGGCTTTTTTAAATACAAATGAAGAAATAACTTGCATCAAAATAATGAGAGATGGCAGCAATTGCTGAAAGAAGGGCTGCATCTGGTCTTCAGCAACAAAAAACAAGGTGCTGGATGAAATGCTTGAATTTATTCTCAGCCAATGGTGATCAATCGCGCTCACATTCCAGTTTATTGTTTTTAAACCTACCATGCCACTGTGGCCCTAAGTCCAACTGGTATGCCTAGACGTGGGGCTGTTGCCCACCGTGCCATACAACATAAGATATGCCCTACTGACAATGCCCTAATAGGCCGAAACCGGTCTGGGGTTGCTTATGTTTCCTTCTGAAGTGGGTCTTGCTTGCTTATGGTTTGCATAAGGGAGGCCTCTATCTAGATTGGCATGATGCACAAAATTGATGGATTTGAATGCCGCCCGAGGGGTTGACAGTGGCTGAGATTAATTCAAGCATTCCATCCATCACCTTGTTGGTTGCAGTTGACACCCTAAGTGTGATGGGTATGCTGATACATGTATCTTGTGCTCACTGTGACATAGGATTCAAGCTGCACCCTACTGACAAGCTCCAAAATAGGTTGACACCAGCCTGGGGTTGCTTATGGTCCCTTCAGGAGGGGGTCTTGCCAGCCCCTTCGGGATGGAGTGTTCCCATAAAAAGCACCGTTTTGGCTGGTTTGCATATTGTAGGCCACTGTCCAGAGTGACATGGTGACTGAAAAATGATGGTCTGGAATGTGGTCCCTACCAATCACCAGCCATCACCTTGTTGTTTGTTGCAGCTGGCATCCTAAGTGCGACGGATATGCCAAAGGTATGACCCATTGACGACATCCAACTAGGTTGAACCTGTTCTGGGGTTGCTTGTATTTCCTTCCAGAGGGTTGCTCACCTGGCAGTTCGAAATGGATTCAAACCAGGAGGAGCAGGACCAGTATTGATTTGCATAGGGCAGGCATCTGTCAAGAGAGACATGGTGGCTGTAAAACGATGGACTCGAATGAGGCCACGAGCAATCACCAGAGGCTGATATTAATTCAAGCATTCTTGAATCTGATATTCAGGTCATGCAGACAGAGCAAAAGGTGTTGTTAAGGCTTTTATCTAATGATCTGTAAGATGATGTCAATGCATTTATCAATATTGATAATTTAGATTGCACACAGCCCACACAATTTTTTTCTTCGAGCTAAAGGTTGAATTAGGTCTGGGCGAAATGTAAAATACACCAGCGTAACTTGTGTAATTTCAGGAATTTGGTGTTACACTTGATACTGAAATCTCAAAATTACCCCATTACGCCATATTGCATAAGTGGTAAAATTACAGCGAATCGCGCAGTTCATGATAAAAATTAACCCCGAAGGCATTGAAACAACACAATGCGAGCAGCTGTTTGCGGTGCTTTTGGTTAAATGCATTCTCGTGCCAAAAACTGATGTGAGGATGCATTTTGTGCTACAATATAGTGCAAAATGACAGATTTTAAATTTGTATAATTTCGCGTAATTACGCAAAAGTAAAAGCTCATTTCTAACACCCCTACTTTCAATTAGATGCAAAAGGATTCGAATGCATCCCTTGCACATTACATGCACCTTGATTTTTCACTAACATCCTCATCGGGAACGGAAGATGTAGTCTGCAGATGGCAAATTACTTCATGCAATAAACGGGAGTACCCACTGCCACCATCCAAACCTGTCAACCGTGGATACTGCAAAGAGCTCTGCAGCAAACACATTACATGCTTGAGCTAAACTGTATGCAGTGAAAGCTAAGACCTGATGGGCAAACACACCAGATATATTTGTAGTAGTTGCCTTAACCCACTCATCTATATCACCAGCTTATACATGAGGTCAGCAGATACAGCTGTCAAGATAGCTCAATGTTTTAATGTTCTTACTGTGGAAATCGGAGGCCTACTGAGGGTTACAACTTCTAGCTCTCATTGTGTCCAACTCAGCCTTTCATCCTTCGTTCGCAGCCAGCTCACCTGTTATTTGTACTACTTTAAAAATTCAAAATGGTGATAATGAGCAGCAGGATTATAAGTGCAAACGTCTGTGTGTATGCAGCTATGCATGTAGGCATTGTGTGTTTAAAAGCATGCCGCAAAGGGGTGTGTTGCTTTCCACTATCGGCGTAGACAGGACTTAAAATCTGGATTTTGCTTTAAATAAGGATGACTAAAGATGGCAACCCTACCAACAGTCCCAGGACCAGCCTCTTCACGAGTGTAGCCTTAGCTCTGGTTCCAGGGGCAGGGTGTTGGGTGATAGAGGAGAATACCATATAGTATCCAGCGTTGGGTGAGGGGACTCGGTTTACTGAGCCACCCTGCGCCCAAACCAGCACCCGGGTGGCACCTCCATGTATAGAAAAACTGCACTAGTTCCTCTAGTGGAAATGGGTGGGACTACTTTTCGTTTTTGGCCGATAAAGTGAATATCTTGCTATAAAATGCACAGTCTAGCCCTATTTGATCCCCAATATTTTTGTGTGTTTAGAATGCTTTATTAAGATTATAAAAGTACATCTGATAAAACAAAATATACAAGCACTTCAATACAAGCAGAATGAATGAAAGCATGAAATAAGAACAGACATTAGTTCCAATAACCAGAAATGAGCAAATAACAAAATGTAAAACCAGCAAAGGTTAACGCTACATAAACTGGTGGATTAAAATACCATATAGCCTGAATTGAAAAATATAAGCAGTTATCAAACCAAATGCATTTTAAATTTTCATAAGAAGAAAGATAAGAGGGAGAAAGAGAAGAAGGGAGAAGGGAAGGGAAAATAGGGAAAGCTTATAATAAGCAACAGCAACATCACCTAAAAATAAAATAAAAAAAAGCAGTAGTAGTCAACTAAAGTTTTATAACATTTATGGTGGTTCGTAATTGGTAGCAATGGACATGGATTGAGCAGATTGTCTGGATAAGAAAGACGTAAGTGGTGCCCATAGTAAATCCTTTTTAATTAATAAAGGAATAGAGTTAGCAAATGCACGATCCAACCTATGTGATGGCATACTAAATTCCACCAACCAGTAAAAGAAATTTTAGTGGCATCTTTCCAGTTTGTGGTGATAATCTGTAGAGCTATAGCTATAATTAAGTCTATAAACTTTCCTACCATACCCTGGGAGTGCCACAGAGGGGAGGAACCTCCAAACAAAATGTGTAAAATATCAAAAGGAAAGGTCGTGGACACAATGGCGTTCAATTTCTCCCATATGAGCATCCCAAGCTTCTTAACCAAAGGGCATAAGAAAAACATATGTAAAAAATCGCTCTTATCATGCGAACAAGACCAGCATTTTGTATTATTAGTCAACTTGAATCTGTGAAGATCTGTAGGGGAGAGGAATAGCCTATTGTAAAAATAGTATAGTGTTTGTGCTGTGCTTGCTGAGCGAAATGAAGTGTGGATTTTAGCCCATATGGATTCCCATATCTGAAGAGAAAACTCTTAGTTAAGGTCCGCTTTGCACAAGAGCTCCACCTTGAATTTAGCTCTCAAATCGGAGGGTCGAGACGAAATCCTGTATACACCAGAAGCTTTCATATGAGAGGAAAAATCTAAATTGAGGGAGGGGGGTTGACCTGCTGGCACAGGGATAGAAGCCTCAGAGAGAAGGCAAAGAAAAAGAGTCTTGAGCTGAAGATAATGTGTAGCATGATAAGAAGATATGTCATACTTTTCCTGAATCTCAGAAAAATCCATAAGAGAGCCCTCATTAAGTATGTGGCCAATGGTAATAATACCTTTGTTAATCCACTCTCTCCAAGAGAGAACTCTGTTATTTAGTTTTAGGTGCTTATTATACCAAATAGGAGTTTGTAACATAGTATCCATATGAGAATTAGAAGAGACAATGAGAGGTTTAGCAACGGCTATGGAATGGGTGAGTATTGGAGAGAAAAAGGCCTTATGGGATTGAGAAATAAGAACCGCCTTGTTCAAAGAACATGGTGAACATTGGGCCTGTTCCAGTTGACCCCAGGTAGTCAATTCTACTTGAGGGGTTAACGAAAGGGAAGTCCAATTTGTTTCAACGTAAAGGCAGAATGGTATCGTCTAAGATTGGGAAAATTGACCCCTCCAGTTTCCTTTAAGAGCGGAAGGGATACTGCCAACATGGATAGGTAAAAATTGACTATCGGTAGCAACATCATTTTAATAGTTGCCAATCTACCCCACCAAGACAAAAATAACGGGGACCAGCCCTCTATCAAAGCCGACATTTTTCTATTAATTTCATTCAAGTTAAGTCTAATAGTTTCTTTAATGTTGCTTATATATATAATACCTAATTTTTTTTTAGACTTTTTGAATTCCATGTAAACCCCGTATGAATGCCGTTTTCTCGGCCTGTGTAAATGCCGTTTTCTCGATGTGCCGGAGAAACGCTAGGGGGCGGCCATCTTGAATCGCTGCTGCCGCGATCTCCTCCCCAACATTTTCTTGATAGAGAACATCCTTCCTACACCCCTAAAAAAAGGATAGACTTGGTTCGGTGGAAAAACAAATCCATTTCTGATTTTGGTTCCCACTCCGGCCCCGAGGATGACAACCTTGACTACAATCAATTATTAACCAGAGTAGATTGTGTGAGGAGGAAGGGTCAGCAGGTGAGGGGTTTCAGACAGGAAGGCTTTTGTCCAGGTGGAGGGAATGGTACAGGTGCGATACTGGAAATCTGTGGTCACTTTCACCGGTGCTCTGACGTAGAAGTCTGTGGCGCATTTATTGTAAACTTATAAGCAAGGCAGCGCTCTTGATCAGTGTGATGTTGTTCTGAGGGCTTGTAAAGGACAGACCCAAGAGATGAGGTCTGATTGTTTGAGACAACAGATTGATGTGATTTGATTGTGGAAGTGGTGTGATTGGGTGTGCGATCGTAAATGCAGTCGACGTGATTGTGGAGTGATTTTAGCAGGATAGTGAGTAGATTTATCAATGGATGCGATTGTGGATATGATACAAAATGAGACTGATGTGTTGATGAATCGATTATTGATTGGTGATGGATTTGTGGGTGGTGTGATTGTGGAGTAATTCTGGATGGGATTTGCAGTGAAATTGTGTCATTATGAAGTGATTGTGGTTGTAGTTGCTGATGATGGTGATGGTGATAAAGTTACTGTTATTTGTATTAGTGCACATCTCTCACTGGTGTGACTGTAAACACAGCGTGGAAGGGGAGCTCGTTGTGGCTTCAGGTTTTAGTGGATGTCGGAACACCTGATGTGTACTTCCTGTCAATAGGAGGCAGGCATTATTGTTTCAGTGCTACTGGGGAAACAGTTGCCTCTGTGCTTTAATATCTGTATCAGAAAGTGGTTTTGAGGTATCAGGAGTGATCTGTGGATATTCTGGCTTTGCCGTTTGAGATCAGTAAATTCCCATCCTATGGTGCTTGGTGCTGTGTTGATTGAACAGAATGTTGCTGGTGCACCCATGTCACCTTGTCAACTTCAAGGCTTTCAGGTGTATTGTGGTTATGTTTAGTGCCAGTCAAGAGTGAAACATTGCCATCTGTTTGTCCATTTCCACTGTATTGGTTGCATGAGAGTGTGGCATTAGTGTATGTAAAATGTTCTAATGTATTGGTGGCTTTATGTCCTACTGGGGTGTAGGTCTGGTGGGATCAGCGTCTGGTTGAGTTTAACCATGACTTTATTGGGTGAAGGGGTGTTGTTGTAGTGCTGAATTTCATACCCATGGATTGTGTTGTATGTGTTGAGGCACTCTTAGGCCCTCACTACATATGAATCTATAATTACTGGTATGGGTGGTGACTCCTGTTACCTCCCATTTCTGAATTATTGGTTTGCCTGTTTTCTTGCACGCAGTATATACCAGGTGCAATAAAAATGCGTCCCGTCACATTCCGGAAGGACAGAGCTTCCAGAATTTAAAGGATGAACTTCAGCCTGAAACATGCCCTGTTGGTAGGGAGAAGATCATGCAATCAATGCACTTGACTTAAATGGCAGAGACTTGTATTTAGCCAAAATTTTGACATGAAAATAAAATAATTTTTAACTGACCATCGAGTGGAGCGGAATTCTGCTGGCAGTGTGGTTAAGAAGACGGGAGTTTTTGTTTGGCCATGATAAAGAAGAACGGGGCCAGAGACTTCATGGACATGATCTCAGTCTTAGAAGAATTGACGCACAAATGGTTTTCATTCATCCTTCTATCTTCATGAAGAAGGCTATCTGTATTCTCTTGACGTTGGACATCTCCCTGATGCAACGAGGATCAGGTTGTCAGCAATGCTGAAGGTTAGTGAAGACATGTATGTGCGAAAGGGAATCTGCACTAACTTTGAACTCTCTGGTCCCCCACATAAGATTTGTGAAACTTAAAGTCTAAATTGAATATCATTGAGTTGGCAATATCAACAACTGAAATTTCTGATAGTTCTACGGCATGCCAAGCCTTTAATCACGTAGTTCTCCACGTTAGTAGAAGGTTCTCATATCCCATTATTCCTACATTTATCCAATCAAGGCACACAGCTCCCAAAAATCCCTTACAGCTCCCAACAGCTACTCAAACCACCATCAATTCACCATCAACTAAGTCCAAACATACACTTGACAGGCCGCTAGCACACCTTCAGTGTATCTTGTGAATTGCTTATGTGTTAAAATCTCAATACAATGTGAGGCAGCTTTTAATTGACCTATAATGAATTGTATTTTCAGGTCTGGCTTGACAGCATTTCTGTCACAATAATTTAGGTGATTATTCGAAAATGAGCAGTCAGAAGCACTGCTGATAGCAGGGCTTTGGCTCCACACACATGCTCATTTACATGAGTACAGCATTTGATTGGGCAGAAGTTGTGGGCTTTCATTATAATGAGTGTTTTACAATTGTTATCTTTTAGAAGAGCTGATGGTCAGTACAGCAGAACTGAGTTGGTTAGGGTGCCAATCCAATGATCAAGGCCATCAAGGTGTTTTGCTATTTAAGTTACAACAAAGGGATTAGGCCTGGTGTATTTATTGTCAAAAGCATATGTTAAAGCCAAAGGCATTAAGGTGGTTTGTTATTACACTTTGTTAGAGCCTGAAAGAGGCTTTTTCATGGAATCTTACAGACTACCATTGACGGAAGAGTTTTGGAGGTGGGTACCCACTCTGGCAAATCCTGTGGGTAGGTGATTTGGAAGGTCGCAATCTTTGTTAGGCCCTTTTTTAGAAGGGTTGTATTTTGTTTGACAACTGCATGACTAAATGTCTGATGGTTGCCTTGTGAGAACGTTTATGCTGACTATAGTAGGCCAAAGTTGGCCATGTTGGCAAGCCAATTAAAAAGACTATAGGTTTCATTAGTTAGCCGAAAAAAGTTATGTCCAATGCAATAGGGCTGATCTGTTTAATATGAAATGTTATGACTAACACAGTAGGCATTATTTATTGTGAAGAGCATATGAAGTCAATAGGTCTTTGTGAGGAAATGGGATGTATTACATGGTGTGGTTGTGCGACCTCAACCTGTAATAAAATTACCAACCCCTTTAGGTCCAGTAGGTTTCGTCTGTAAAACCCTGAGCTCAACCCTGGATAGCTGTGGCACTGAGCAGCAAAGCTTACACAGAGGAACAAGTGTTAAGCATTTAAACAGCACCAAAACAATAGATGAAGAAATTGACACAACACTCACAAAATCCGACACTAATTTATAAAAATATACTGCATTTTTATAATAATTTAGACACTAGAATGAAAAAGATCCACAAGAGTGTTCGGGAGATATAGATTTTATAACCAATAATAAATAAAAGCAATTTAGCTCAACTGCAAAAAAGCCTTGGTAAAGTCAACAAAGTGGACACTTAGAAACTTTTCCAAGGAAAACTTAGGTAAGTGTCAATGCGGTCGGTTGGTAGTACTTGGGGTGACAAACTCTGGTTAGGAGCTAGTCTCGGGGACCAGCAAAGTCATCAATACAGTTACCTTCACACGAGAAGCAGTCCTTCAACAGTTTCAGGCACTTTATCTGCGTTGCAATGGATTCCTATGGAGTGGTCCAGATGCAAGGGATGAAGGATGCTGAAGATGCTTTAAGGATGCTGTGAATGTGACGAGGTCAACGGGGGTCTTCCTGCAGGGATTCCTTGGTCCACACAGATGGTGAGGGTGTCCTGGTTGCAGGTCAACATCTCACAAAGCCCTCTCCGGTCTAGCCCAAGTCCAGTTGCTACTGGACTACCAAATGCCCGTTATCGCGACCACAGCACAATCCAATAACATTTCTTCTAAGGGTCCCAGCAACTCTCCAACAGCACTCCCAGGCTCAGCGAACTCGGGTGCAACTCTGTGCATCGGGTCTTGGTCCTCTGTGCTGAATGGCAGCAGTGGTAATGGCTTGAAGACTTTGGGCTACCAACTTGCCCCAGCAGGCTTCTTCAGCTGTTGTGTCTCTGTGCCGCAAACAGGAGACCAGTCAGCTGGCCCTTGAAGTTCTCTTGGCTTGACTGGGCTCTGGAGAGAGCTTCTCCCTGAGCAGGACATGGCAGGCACAGTCCCTTAATTCGGTAGCCACCACGTGCAGCAGGTGCAGTCCTCGTCAGTACAGCCTCTCTTTGCTAGTCCCTTGGTGCAGCAGGGCAGGCCTTTTTTGGTCCTTCTTCCAAGTCAGTCGAGTTCTGGGGTCTGGGTGCCAGTGGTGCCCTCTTTATGCTCGGAAAGTGCCCACAGGGAAGGCTGCTGTTGGTAGCCGATGGGCTGCCAGGTTCCCTCCCACCTGGTGACCACTTCCTGTCGAGCGTGGCATCTGGCTATCCCAGGATGCACGATTCTGCCCACTCCCAAGATAGTGAGACCCCTCTTCTGATGTATAGACCCCACTAGCCCAACCCCGGGGTGTGACAACCTCAGAGCTACACGACCCTGGGGAAATCAGTTTGCAACTAGGTTCCCCTTTCTGGCTCCCGTGCCAGCCTGTCTACCTCAACAATGGGGCAGCGCTGCCCCATGGTACTACACATCTGCCCTTCAAAGGCAGCTTCCCCTTTGAAGCCTGCCTTTTGGGGCTAACACCCAAGTGGCTTTTCTGCAGGAGAGAGGTGACACCTCCCAGGCCTGCAATCCCTCATTGTCCTTCTTCCTGGAAGTCATTAGCATATCTCTACAGGAGGTCAGAAAACTGTCTCATGGAGCAGGCTCCATGTGCACCTAAGAAGGCACAGGAGTTTTAAAGGCAAAAGATGCACACTGCAACAAGTCATATTTGCACACTGCAACAAGTCACATTAATTTCGACTTGAGATACTAGTCGAGCGTAAGGTAACGATTTGTTTGATACCTTGGAGCGCCAACTTTGGCTGCACCATTCAGGAGTAAGCCCAGCTAAGGGGTCAGCATGTAACCGTGTATTTGTAAAATGGGCGACCAAGTCTTTCCAGTAAAAACTGTCGTTTTGCGTGTGTTTACTGTCAGGACATGTAAAGTACATGTCCTGCCTATGTCATATGTTGCACCCTGCCTTTAGGGCTCGGTAGGCCTGCCAGACTTACACACATGTCCAGGGGAAGTGGTGGATTTGCCATTGCTTTCAAAGGTAAAGATGGGCTAGCAGTGCACGATTGCTCTACCAGTCTGCAGTGGCAGACTAGGGGCTTGTTTTTACTTGGGTGACCTCCAGGGTGGCACAATCAGTGCTGCAAGCCCTGGGGTACCCCTCTAACTTACATGTCCTGCATACCAGGGTACCATTTGCTAGGGACTTAAAGGTAAGTTAGCCATTTCAAAATGGGTATAGCCAATTCGACACACACTTTAGGGTCAGGGGACAGGCACTGAGGTCTGGTTAGCAAGACTCAAAGCACTATCAGAGTCAAAAAACCAGCAGCATCAGTCGAAAAACTTTGGGGCAGTCTTAAAGTGTGGCCCAACATTAGGTGCAGCTGCGACTGGGCTTATGGCAACCAGGCAGTTGCACTGTTTGAATGGAACTACAGCAGTCAAGCAGTTGCAACCCTCATCCGGGCCGAGGGCAATGATGCAGTTGCAGCACTCGTCCAAATCAACAGCAGTCATGTAGTTGATGCCACTATCTTGGCCGACAGAATGATGCAATTGCAGCCCTCATCTTGGCAAATGGTAATCACTTAGTTGCAGCCATTGTCTGCCTCGACAGCAATCATGCAGTTGCAGCCCTCATCTAGCCCTTTGACAGTCAGCTGCCGCCTTCGACTGAGATGACAATCACATTGTTGCAGCCCTCATCCAAGCTTTTGGCAATCATGAAGTTGCAGCCCCAAGTGCTCGATGTAGAGCACAGTGCAATGGTTCACACCAGGAACTGAGATTGAGAGTGTGGCTGGCTCCATGGACAGAGAGGTCCTCCATAGCCAGCACTCGAGCAGTCGTTCCCACTAAAATCAGATGTGAAATCACAAGTTCTACAGTACAGGTGCAGCGCTAATCAGGAGTAAAGACTATGTTAATTAGTTTACTGTTATATTGGTTATGGATCAAAATATTGTTGGGAAGCGAAATATTGAGACGCATCAGACATAAGAATAGAAATGTCACACCAACACGAGGAAAATATGAAAATGTCACACATAAGGAAAATGAAACTTGCCAGCTATCTTTTGCTGGAAAGAAAGCGTCACTCATAGTTGTTGAAATGTCACTAATAATTTCACAAAAATTATGAAAAGGTCACACAGAGCAATGTGAAACCTTGACAGCTATGCATGTAATTTCTATATACGTTTCCCTCCTCTTTATGGCTTGATTTTGCTGGCGAGAAAGTGTTACTCACAGCCCTGCCAAGTACCATGCATCAGGCGTTAGACTAACGCATTTCTGTGTGGTGGTCCGCACTGAAATGCAAATTCACGCACAATAGGCATAGCGCCTGCCTCGGCTGTCAAGCCATAGCGCCGCTATACTGAAACTGGAGTGGCAGCATGCCTGCGCAAGAGCACTGCTCCTGGTAGGCTTTGCGGGCTGCTGGCTACAATGTATTAATTAAAATAGGAAGTAATCCTCATGGCTGCGCGCAGCATTACGCAGGGCGTCATTCAAAGTTTGTGGCAGGCTGAGGCAATGCCAGGGTAGTGCTTACACTGCAGCGTGGTAATTTAAACATAATCATGAATGATCCCTGCCATCGCCGGGACCCAACCCCACAGACCCGCAGCGGCCACTGGAGCCCAAAGCACGCACTGTGCAGCTGCTGAGTCTGAATGCAACCCGGGTGGCACGTTTGCCAAGGGAGTCATTCGTTGTGGCCAGGAGGACTCTGGTTTCTATGATTTGAAAGAGGGCAAAGCTGTGGTAAAATAGCCACGGCGGTGCTTGTTGGTAAGTGTGCACGCTTTTAAGATGCATGCTTTTAATAAATATGCATATTTAAGCTCATGGTATTTAGAGAACAAATGTGCCTTGGAGTTGAAAACATTCCCGACTTCATCCTAATCTATATCTAATCAGGAGTGTATGATTTTTAATGATCCAGCTAGCTCTTTAGTGGGGTGATCAGTGCCCCAGTTGTACGCCTGCGGAGCCAGAGGACAGGGCCCCCAGTCACTGACTCTGTGCCCCCTCCCGTGGAGAGCGAACAAAGACTTTAACATGCGAGGGGTGTGTGAGAAGTTGGCCTGGCATATGCTGTCCACTAATTATAATGGGCACCTTGCACCAGTCCAAACAACCCCTTATTGGATATAGGTTAAAGACAACCTTATTGAAAGCTATCCTAGTGGTAGCTATGAGAGCAGCCTTCAGGCTAAGTCTTGAAGGAATGTAAAGCAGCTTGTTTTACCAGGCTATAATCTCTTGAGTGATCAAATGAAAGAGCACCACACCAGGTATATATTCAAAATATATGTATTTATTGCTAAACTCACCCCTCTAGTCTCTTTATGAGGCTAGAGTTCGAAATACATAAGTTATAAGTTATTTAAACACAGTAATAGCACAAATACACTTTTGGGCCCTAGGGGCGTACCAAACCATATACCAATAAAGTGGTATAAGAACCACGACTGAGCTAGACACTAGGCCTAGAGCCTCTAGAAGTGCTTGGACCACAAGGAACCACCCAAGGTAGTGACACAGGGGACCCACGGGGGACGCGTGCAGTGTAAATACACAGCCGCAAGACGCCATTAACTTCTATGGAGAAAGTCGCGGTTTGGAAATTAAAGAAAAGGGACACTTAAAGGAGGACTTGGAGCAAACCCTTTGAGAACTAGGTCGTTCTAGAGTCTCTACCCACGGGAGCACCGGAGTACTCTTGTTACCTCACCCAGGGAAGCCGGGTGCATAGGTGCCTTTCGGGGTCGGGTTTCGTCGTCGATTTGAATGGCGATCTGCTGCAAAGTGCTGCTGGCGACCAAGTGGAAAGTGTCCGGGTGGATCCAAGAGTGGATCAGAGATCTGAAGAACCTGAAAGCAGAGGGGACAGAGTCTGGGTCACTAGCCAGTGACCAGGAAGGCGATGAGCGGATGCCCACCGATGTCGAGTGCTTCAGGTAGGTTGACGGTTGTCTTGACTCTTCAGCCACGAGGTCCAGGAGGCGTTGTCGGTGACCAGGAGCAGGATTCGGGCTGGTACACGATGTCTGTCGAGTGCTGAGGTGTCGGCGACCGGATTGGACCCAACAAGCCTTGGCAACGGCAAGTCTTGATGTAGATGAAGAATGACGATGATGCAAACCAGCAAGGTCTGAGGAACTCACCCAGCAAGGGTAAGTGAGGGCAAGCCTGGAGCAACCAGGGAGCCCAAGAAGAAAAGGATTGGCCTTCGTGAAGGGCTACTAGCCAACGGGCTAGCGACCGCGAAGGAGCCTCGAGACGGTGCACGTGGAGCTGGCTCAGAGGACACTCGTGGAGTGGAGGCCAGTGATCTTCGGTGCAGTTGGTGCTGGAAGCTAGGGCTACTCGGAGCCCAAAGCACGACTTTGTGGGAGACCCAGAAGAGGATGCACTAGCAAATGCGTGCGGTGTCCAGGGGTCACGGTTCCACGTTACCCACGACAGCTACGGGCCTCAGCTTTGCTGGGGACTCAGGGCAGCCTCAGGGAAGTCTGGAAATCCACCTCTGGTGATGCAAAGACTTCGGCGTCCAACGGGAGCTTAGGCGATGCAGACCGGACAATTGCTTCTTTGGTGCCTGCCAAGCAGGGGAGTCACTCCTTGACCCCAAGGGAGATTCTTCTGTCCTCTAGTCTTGAGTAGAGCGTCGAAGGTCCAGGATTCTGTGTCAGAGTTTCGTCCAGGGATAATCTAAAGTCCTAAGGACTGGGTTCCTATACTTATACTAAGTTTAGGGGTTGGACTACTCTGTGGCCCCACCTATGGGTGGGTCAGGGCAGAGGGTGGCTACACCCCTTTCCTTTGTCCAGTTCGCGCCAAAGCAGGGGCTGCAAGCCCCTGATCCGGTTTGAACTGGGGTATGCCTAGAGGACACCAAGTGTGCCCCCAGTGCAGGACTTCAAAGCACCCGAAAGTGCTCCCGCCCAGCCCCAATACACAATATCCTGTCTGGGGAGGTGGTCACACCTCCCTGGGACAGGAAACCTGATTGTCCAGGCCTCCCCTGCCGGAGTTTCGTCCAGCAGCAGGAGGCCAGACTTGTGTCTGTGGCAGCAGCATCCATTTTGTGATGCCAGGGCTTTAGAAAGAAGTTACCGGCCAGGCCAGGGTTAACATGTCTCTCCCTCTAGAAGGGTGGAATGCTACCCCCGCCGCCAGAATTGGCGGGGGGTAGTATTCCAAGATGTTTGACACCAAACACGACATGTTTCGGTGCAGCCATTCCAAAGTTAGCATTTAACGCGAGGTTATAATGCGCTTAAGAGTATATGGTCAGGCTGCACTACAAACAGCATCAGAGAAGGGTCTCCGAACGCTGCAGAGGGCCCTGCTCATGCAGGGGCACCCTCTCACATAGGAACCACGCACTCTGCCTCCAGGATTGATAAGGCCTGCCATAGGAGTGACTTATAGGTTTATATGTGTGTATGTATATAGTGATATAGGTAACCTATATCACAGTAAGGAGTGCATGCACCACCTTACCCAGGCTGCAGTAGCAGACCTGTGGTGTCAGTTTGGATGGCCTTCCAGGGGTGGCACAATACATGCTGCAGCCCCTGGTAGGCCTCTGAGGTACCTATGCCCTGGCTACATAGTATACCATATACTAGGGACTTATAAGGGCACTCCAGATTCCAATCAGTGATGTGCCTAAGGCGCATGGAAACCATTTTAGAGAGGAAGCAGCTAGGCTGGGGTTCTGATTAGCAGGGCCCCAGCCAGACTAAGGTTGAAAAACAGTGAAGCATCAGCAAAAAGTGGGGGTACCCATGTGAAGCAGATCCTATTCTCCTACACAACCCCCCAAACGTAGGGACATTAAACTAACCTTGCCCAGTTAAGTCTTCATGTTCTAAGTGGAAGTACCTAGAGAGTCCATCTGCATTGGCATGGTTACTCCCAGGTCTATGTTCCACTGTGAAGTCCATCCCCTGTAGGGAAATGGACCACCTAAGCAGTTTGGGGTTTTCACCCTTCATTTGTTTTAGCCATAAGAGGGGCTTATGGTCTGTTTGAACAAGGAAGTGAGTACCAAACAAGTATGGCCTCAACTTCTTCCAGAGCCCAGACCACAGCAAAGGCCTCCCTCTCAATGGCTGACCAACGTTTCTCTCTAGGGGTCAGCCTTCTGCTAATGAAAGCTACTGGCTGATCCTGACCTTCTTCATTCAATTGTGACAGTACAGCCCCTACCCCCAATTCAGATGCATCAGTTTGAACAATGAACTTCTTGGAGTAATCAGGACTCTGTAGAATGGGAGCAGTGCACATGGCCTGCTTCAGGTCATCAAATGCCTTTTGACAGCTAACTGTCCACTGAACCTTTTGGGCATTTTCTTGGAAGTTAAGTCATTCAGGGGTATCACTATTGATCCATACCCCTTGACAAATCTCCTATAGTACCCAGTCAGGCCTAAGAAGGCTCTCACCTGAGTCTGGGTAGTTGGAGCAGTCCAGTCCATGATAGTCTGGATCTTGCTCTGCAAAGGTTGAACCTGGCCTCCACCCACAAGGTGGCCCAGGTACACAACCTGACTCTGCCCTATCTGGCACTTAGTGGCCTTGATAGTCAGGCCTGCCTTTTGCAGGGCCTGTAAAACATTCCTGAGGTGGACCAGGTGATCCTCCCAGGTGGAGCTAAAGACAGCAATATCATCTAGATATGCTGCACTATAGACTTCCAGACCTGTGAGGACTGTATTCACCAACCTCTGAAAAGTGGCAGGTGCATTCTTCAGACCAAAGGGCATCACCACAAATTGGTAATGCCCACTAGGGGTTGAGAATGCTGTTTTTGGCTTTGCAGCATCAGCTAGCCTGATCTGCCAGTAGCCAACTGTCAAGTCAAATGTGCTTAGATACTTGGCTGAGGCCAAAGTGTCTATTAGCTCATCTGCCCTTGGTATTGGATGGGCATCAGTCCTAGTGACTGCATTGAGACCCCTGTAGTCCACACAAAACCTCATCTCTCTTTTTCCACCACTGGTGTGAGGTTTTGGCACAAGGACCACTGGACTAGCCCAAGGGCTATCTGAGGGTTCAATAACTCCCAACTCCAACATTTTCTGGACTTCAGTCCTGATACAGTCCCTGACATGGTCAGGTTGCCTATAAATCTTATTTTTAATAGGCAGACTGTCCCCAGTGTCCACTTCATGAGTGCACCAGGTGGTCTGACTGGGTGTCAGTGAAAACATGTCTAAACTGATTGAGCACCTGTCTACAATCAGTTTGTTGCTGGGTAGTGAGGCTGCCTGCCAAGGCTACACCATCTACTGACCCATCGTCAGGGTTCTGTGAGAGCAGGTCAGGGAGTGGGTCACTCTCTTCCTCCAGCCCTTCATCAGTAGCCATGAGCAAGCCCATGTCTGCCCTGTCCACATATGGTTTTAACCTGTTGACATGGAGAACCCTGTGGGGACTCCTGGGTGTTCCTAGGTCTACTAAGTAGGTAACCTCACCCTTCTGCTCAACAATAGTGTGGGGTCCACTCCATTTGTCTTGGAGAGCTGCTGGGGCCACTGGCTCCAACACCCACACCTTCTGTCCTGGCTGGTAAACAGTCAGTACAGCCTTTTGGTCATGCCAGGCCTTTTGAAGTTCCTGGCTAGCCTCAAGGTTTTTAGTTGCCTTTTTCATATACTCAAAGCGATACCAAAGGGGATGATGGACGGAGCGTTAGAGCAAATCAAACACTCACCCCCAGTCAACTGATCTCGGTTTAATCCATCATCATTCTTTAGCTCACTCCACCACCCCAGTTCAGACATGGCCATATGCAAATCAGTCTGACCCTGTGCCTCATGGGAACAGTCCAGCCCGAACTGCCAAGCCATGTCTTCCCTGGACCGGAAACAAGCATCCTGGGACCGGTTTCGGGTTCAAAACCCTCATCAGCCAGGCTATCTTGAATCCAGTGGCAAAGTGAGCAAGGGACCCACGTCTGGGCATACCCTGCCAACTTAGGGCGAACAAAGCGATACCAAAGGGGATGATGGACGGAGCGTTAGAGCAAATCAAACACTCACCCCCAGTCAACTGATCTGGGTTTAATCCATCATCATTCTTTAGCTCACTCCACCACCCCAGTTCAGACATGGCCATATGCAAATCAGTCTGACCCTGTGCCTCATGGGAACAGTCCAGCCCGAACTGCCAAGCCATGTCTTCCCTGGACCGGAAACAAGCATCCTGGGACCGGTTTCGGGTTCAAAACCCTCATCAGCCAGGCTATCTTGAATCCAGTGGCAAAGTGAGCAAGGGACCCACGTCTGGGCATACCCTGCCAACTTAGGGCGAACAAAGCGATACCAAAGGGGATGATGGACGGAGCGTTAGAGCAAATCAAACACTCACCCCCAGTCAACTGATCTGGGTTTAATCCATCATCATTCTTTAGCTCACTCCACCACCCCAGTTCAGACATGGCCATATACAAATCAGTCTGACCCTGTGCCTCATGGGAACAGTCCAGCCCGAACTGCCAAGCCATGTCTTCCCTGGACCAGAAACAAGCATCCTGGGACCGGTTTCGGGTTCAAAACCCTCATCAGCCAGGCTATCTTGAATCCAGTGGCAAAGTGAGCAAGGGACCCACGTCTGGGCATACCCTGCCAACTTAGGGCGAACAAAGCGATACCAAAGGGGATGATGGACGGAGCGTTAGAGCAAATCAAACACTCACCCCCAGTCAACTGATCTGGGTTTAATCCATCATCATTCTTTAGCTCACTCCACCACCCCAGTTCAGACATGGCCATATGCAAATCAGTCTGACCCTGTGCCTCATGGGAACAGTCCAGCCCGAACTGCCAAGCCATGTCTTCCCTGGACCGGAAACAAGCATCCTGGGACCGGTTTCGGGTTCAAAACCCTCATCAGCCAGGCTAACTTGAATCCAGTGGCAAAGTGAGCAAGGGACCCACGTCTGGGCATACCCTGCCAACTTAGGGCGAACAAAGCGATACCAAAGGGGATGATGGACGGAGCGTTAGAGCAAATCAAACACTCACCTCCAGTCAACTGATCTGGGTTTAATCCATCATCATTCTTTAGCTCACTCCACCACCCCAGTTCAGACATGGCCATATGCAAATCAGTCTGACCCTGTGCCTCATGGGAACAGTCCAGCCCGAACTGCCAAGCCATGTCTTCCCTGGACCGGAAACAAGCATCCTGGGACCGGTTTCGGGTTCAAAACCCTCATCAGCCAGGCTATCTTGAATCCAGTGGCAAAGTGAGCAAGGGACCCACATCTGGGCATACCCTGCCAACTTAGGGCGAACAAAGCGATACCAAAGGGGATGATGGACGGAGCGTTAGAGCAAATCAAACACTCACCCCCAGTCAACTGATCTGGGTTTAATCCATCATCATTCTTTAGCTCACTCCACCACCCCAGTTCAGACATGGCCATATGCAAATCAGTCTGACCCTGTGCCTCATGGGAACAGTCCAGCCCGAACTGCCAAGCCATGTCTTCCCTGGACCGGAAACAAGCATCCTGGGACCGGTTTCGGGTTCAAACCCCTCATCAGCCAGGCTATCTTGAATCCAGTGGCAAAGTGAGCAAGGGACCCACGTCTGGGCATACCCTGCCAACTTAGGGCGAACAAAGCGATACCAAAGGGGATGATGGACGGAGCATTAGAGCAAATCAAACACTCACCCCCAGTCAACTGATCTGGGTTTAATCCATCATCATTCTTTAGCTCACTCCACCACCCCAGTTCAGACATGGCCATATGCAAATCAGTCTGACCCTGTGCCTCATGGGAACAGTCCAGCCCGAACTGCCAAGCCATGTCTTCCCTGGACCGGAAACAAGCATCCTGGGACCGGTTTCGGGTTCAAAACCCTCATCAGCCAGGCTATCTTGAATCCAGTGGCAAAGTGAGCAAGGGACCCACGTCTGGGCATACCCTGCCAACTTAGGGCGAACAAAGCGATACCAAAGGGGATGATTGACGGAGCGTTAGAGCAAATCAAACACTCACCCCCAGTCAACTGATCTGGGTTTAATCCATCATCATTCTTTAGCTCACTCCACCACCCCAGTTCAGACATGGCCATATGCAAATCAGTCTGACCCTGTGCCTCATGGGAACAGTCCAGCCCGAACTGCCAAGCCATGTCTTCCCTGGACCGGAAACAAGAATCCTGGAAACGGTTTCGGGTTCAAAACCCTCATCAGCCAGGCTATCTTGAATCCAGTGGCAAAGTGAGCAAGGGACCCACGTCTGGGCATACCCTGCCAACTTAGGGCGAACAAAGCGATACCAAAGGGGATGATGGACGGAGCGTTAGAGCAAATCAAACACTCACCCCCAGTCAACTGATCTGGGTTTAATCCATCATCATTCTTTAGCTCACTCCACCACCCCAGTTCAGACATGGCCATATGCAAATCAGTCTGACCCTGTGCCTCATGGGAACAGTCCAGCCCGAACTGCCAAGCCATGTCTTCCCTGGACCGGAAACAAGCATCCTGGGACCGGTTTCGGGTTCAAAACCCTCATCAGCCAGGCTATCTTGAATCCAGTGGCAAAGTGAGCAAGGGACCCACGTCTGGGCATACCCTGCCAACTTAGGGCGAACAAAGCGATACCAAAGGGGATGATGGACGGAGCGTTAGAGCAAATCAAACACTCACCCCCAGTCAACTGATCTGGGTTTAATCCATCATCATTCTTTAGCTCACTCCACCACCCCAGTTCAGACATGGCCATATGCAAATCAGTCTGACCCTGTGCCTCATGGGAACAGTCCAGCCCGAACTGCCAAGCCATGTCTTCCCTGGACCGGAAACAAGCATCCTGGGACCGGTTTCGGGTTCAAAACCCTCATCAGCCAGGCTATCTTGAATCCAGTGGCAAAGTGAGCAAGGGACCCACGTCTGGGCATACCCTGCCAACTTAGGGCGAACAAAGCGATACCAAAGGGGATGATGGACGGAGCGTTAGAGCAAATCAAACACTCACCCCCAGTCAACTGATCTGGGTTTAATCCATCATCATTCTTTAGCTCACTCCACCACCCCAGTTCAGACATGGCCATATGCAAATCAGTCTGACCCTGTGCCTCATGGGAACAGTCCAGCCCGAACTGCCAAGCCATGTCTTCCCTGGACCGGAAACAAGCATCCTGGGACCGGTTTCGGGTTAAAAACCCACATCAGCCAGGCTATCTTGAATCCAGTGGCAAAGTGAGCAAGGGACCCACGTCTGGGCATACCCTGCCAACTTAGGGCGAACAAAGCGATACCAAAGGGGATGATGGACGGAGCGTTAGAGCAAATCAAACACTCACCCCCAGTCAACTGATCTGGGTTTAATCCATCATCATTCTTTAGCTCACTCCACCACCCCAGTTCAGACATGGCCATATGCAAATCAGTCTGACCCTGTGCCTCATGGGAACAGTCCAGCCCGAACTGCCAAGCCATGTCTTCCCTGGACCGGAAACAAGCATCCTGGGACCGGTTTCGGGTTCAAAACCCTCATCAGCCAGGCTATCTTGAATCCAGTGGCAAAGTGAGCAAGGGACCCACGTCTGGGCATACCCTGCCAACTTAGGGCGAACAAAGCGATACCAAAGGGGATGATGGACGGAGCGTTAGAGCAAATCAAACACTCACCCCCAGTCAACTGATCTGGGTTTAATCCATCATCATTCTTTAGCTCACTCCACCACCCCAGTTCAGACATGGCCATATGCAAATCAGTCTGACCCTGTGCCTCATGGGAACAGTCCAGCCCGAACTGCCAAGCCATGTCTTCCCTGGACCGGAAACAAGCATCCTGGGACCGGTTTCGGGTTCAAAACCCTCATCAGCCAGGCTATCTTGAATCCAGTGGCAAAGTGAGCAAGGGACCCACGTCTGGGCATACCCTGCCAACTTAGGGCGAACAAAGCGATACCAAAGGGGATGATGGACGGAGCGTTAGAGCAAATCAAACACTCACCCCCAGTCAACTGATCTGGGTTTAATCCATCATCATTCTTTAGCTCACTCCACCACCCCAGTTCAGACATGGCCATATGCAAATCAGTCTGACCCTGTGCCTCATGGGAACAGTCCAGCCCGAACTGCCAAGCCATGTCTTCCCTGGACCGGAAACAAGCATCCTGGGACCGGTTTCGGGTTAAAAACCCTCATCAGCCAGGCTATCTTGAATCCAGTGGCAAAGTGAGCAAGGGACCCACGTCTGGGCATACCCTGCCAACTTAGGGCGAACAAAGCGATACCAAAGGGGATGATGGACGGAGCGTTAGAGCAAATCAAACACTCACCCCCAGTCAACTGATCTGGGTTTAATCCATCATCATTCTTTAGCTCACTCCACCACCCCAGTTCAGACATGGCCATATGCAAATCAGTCTGACCCTGTGCCTCATGGGAACAGTCCAGCCCGAACTGCCAAGCCATGTCTTCCCTGGACCGGAAACAAGCATCCTGGGACCGGTTTCGGGTTCAAAACCCTCATCAGCCAGGCTATCTTGAATCCAGTGGCAAAGTGAGCAAGGGACCCACGTCTGGGCATACCCTGCCAACTTAGGGCGAACAAAGCGATACCAAAGGGGATGATGGACGGAGCATTAGAGCAAATCAAACACTCACCCCCAGTCAACTGATCTGGGTTTAATCCATCATCATTCTTTAGCTCACTCCACCACCCCAGTTCAGACATGGCCATATGCAAATCAGTCTGACCCTGTGCCTCATGGGAACAGTCCAGCCCGAACTGCCAAGCCATGTCTTCCCTGGACCGGAAACAAGCATCCTGGGACCGGTTTCGGGTTCAAAACCCTCATCAGCCAGGCTATCTTGAATCCAGTGGCAAAGTGAGCAAGGGACCCACGTCTGGGCATACCCTGCCAACTTAGGGCGAACAAAGCGATACCAAAGGGGATGATGGACGGAGCTTTAGAGCAAATCAAACACTCACCCCCAGTCAACTGATCTGGGTTTAATCCATCATCATTCTTTAGCTCACTCCACCACCCCAGTTCAGACATGGCCATATGCAAATCAGTCTGACCCTGTGCCTCATGGGAACAGTCCAGCCCGAACTGCCAAGCCATGTCTTCCCTGGACCGGAAACAAGCATCCTGGGACCGGTTTTGGGTTCAAAACCCTCATCAGCCAGGCTATCTTGAATCCAGTGGCAAAGTGAGCAAGGGACCCACGTCTGGGCATACCCTGCCAACTTAGGGCGAACAAAGCGATACCAAAGGGGATGATGGACGGAGCGTTAGAGCAAATCAAACACTCACCCCCAGTCAACTGATCTGGGTTTAATCCATCATCATTCTTTAGCTCACTCCACCACCCCAGTTCAGACATGGCCATATGCAAATCAGTCTGACCCTGTGCCTCATGGGAACAGTCCAGCCCGAACTGCCAAGCCATGTCTTCCCTGGACCGGAAACAAGCATCCTGGGACCGGTTTCGGGTTCAAAACCCTCATCAGCCAGGCTATCTTGAATCCAGTGGCAAAGTGAGCAAGGGACCCACGTCTGGGCATACCCTGCCAACTTAGGGCGAACAAAGCGATACCAAAGGGGATGATGGACGGAGCGTTAGAGCAAATCAAACACTCACCCCCAGTCAACTGATCTGGGTTTAATCCATCATCATTCTTTAGCTCACTCCACCACCCCAGTTCAGACATGGCCATATGCAAATCAGTCTGACCCTGTGCCTCATGGGAACAGTCCAGCCCGAACTGCCAAGCCATGTCTTCCCTGGACCGGAAACAAGCATCCTGGGACCGGTTTCGGGTTCAAAACCCTCATCAGCCAGGCTATCTTGAATCCAGTGGCAAAGTGAGCAAGGGACCCACGTCTGGGCATACCCTGCCAACTTAGGGCAAACAAAGCGATACCAAAGGGGATGATGGACGGAGCGTTAGAGCAAATCAAACACTCACCCCCAGTCAACTGATCTGGGTTTAATCCATCATCATTCTTTAGCTCACTCCACCACCCCAGTTCAGATATGGCCATATGCAAATCAGTCTGACCCTGTGCCTCATGGGAACAGTCCAGCCCGAACTGCCAAGCCATGTCTTCCCTGGACCGGAAACAAGCATCCTGGGACCGGTTTCGGGTTCAAAACCCTCATCAGCCAGGCTATCTTGAATCCAGTGGCAAAGTGAGCAAGGGACCCACGTCTGGGCATACCCTGCCAACTTAGGGCGAACAAAGCGATACCAACGGGGATGATGGACGGAGCATTAGAGCAAATCAAACACTCACCCCCAGTCAACTGATCTGGGTTTAATCCATCATCATTCTTTAGCTCACTCCACCACCCCAGTTCAGACATGGCCATATGCAAATCAGACTGACCCTGTGCCTCATGGGAACAGTCCAGCCCGAACTGCCAAGCCATGTCTTCCCTGGACCGGAAACAAGCATCCTGGGACCGGTTTCGGGTTCAAAACCCTCATCAGCCAGGCTATCTTGAATCCAGTGGCAAAGTGAGCAAGGGACCCACGTCTGGGCATACCCTGCCAACTTAGGGCGAACAAAGCGATACCAAAGGGGATGATGGACGGAGCGTTAGAGCAAATCAAACACTCACCCCCAGTCAACTGATCTGGGTTTAATCCATCATCATTCTTTAGCTCACTCCACCACCCCAGTTCAGACATGGCCATATGCAAATCAGTCTGACCCTGTGCCTCATGGGAACAGTCCAGCCCGAACTGCCAAGCCATGTCTTCCCTGGACCGGAAACAAGCATCCTGGGACCGGTTTCGGGTTCAAAACCCTCATCAGCCAGGCTATCTTGAATCCAGTGGCAAAGTGAGCAAGGGACCCACGTCTGGGCATACCCTGCCAACTTAGGGCAAACAAAGCGATACCAAAGGGGATGATGGACGGAGCGTTAGAGCAAATCAAACACTCACCCCCAGTCAACTGATCTGGGTTTAATCCATCATCATTCTTTAGCTCACTCCACCACCCCAGTTCAGACATGGCCATATGCAAATCAGTCTGACCCTGTGCCTCATGGGAACAGTCCAGCCCGAACTGCCAAGCCATGTCTTCCCTGGACCGGAAACAAGCATCCTGGGACCGGTTTCGGGTTAAAAACCCACATCAGCCAGGCTATCTTGAATCCAGTGGCAAAGTGAGCAAGGGACCCACGTCTGGGCATACCCTGCCAACTTAGGGCGAACAAAGCGATACCAAAGGGGATGATGGACGGAGCGTTAGAGCAAATCAAACACTCACCCCCAGTCAACTGATCTGGGTTTAATCCATCATCATTCTTTAGCTCACTCCACCACCCCCAGTTCAGACATGGCCATATGCAAATCAGTCTGACCCTGTGCCTCATGGGAACAGTCCAGCCCGAACTGCCAAGCCATGTCTTCCCTGGACCGGAAACAAGCATCCTGGGACCGGTTTCGGGTTCAAAACCCTCATCAGCCAGGCTATCTTGAATCCAGTGGCAAAGTGAGCAAGGGACCCACGTCTGGGCATACCCTGCCAACTTAGGGCGAACAAAGCGATACCAAAGGGGATGATGGACGGAGCGTTAGAGCAAATCAAACACTCACCCCCAGTCAACTGATCTGGGTTTAATCCATCATCATTCTTTAGCTCACTCCACCACCCCAGTTCAGACATGGCCATATGCAAATCAGTCTGACCCTGTGCCTCATGGGAACAGTCCAGCCCGAACTGCCAAGCCATGTCTTCCCTGGACCGGAAACAAGCATCCTGGGACCGGTTTCGGGTTCAAAACCCTCATCAGCCAGGCTATCTTGAATCCAGTGGCAAAGTGAGCAAGGGACCCACGTCTGGGCATACCCTGCCAACTTAGGGGCGAACAAAGCGATACCAAAGGGGATGATGGACGGAGCGTTAGAGCAAATCAAACACTCACCCCCAGTCAACTGATCTGGGTTTAATCCATCATCATTCTTTAGCTCACTCCACCACCCCAGTTCAGACATGGCCATATGCAAATCAGTCTGACCCTGTGCCTCATGGGAACAGTCCAGCCCGAACTGCCAAGCCATGTCTTCCCTGGACCGGAAACAAGCATCCTGGGACCGGTTTCGGGTTAAAAACCCTCATCAGCCAGGCTATCTTGAATCCAGTGGCAAAGTGAGCAAGGGACCCACGTCTGGGCATACCCTGCCAACTTAGAGGCGAACAAAGCGATACCAAAGGGGATGATGGACGGAGCGTTAGAGCAAATCAAACACTCACCCCCAGTCAACTGATCTGGGTTTAATCCATCATCATTCTTTAGCTCACTCCACCACCCCAGTTCAGACATGGCCATATGCAAATCAGTCTGACCCTGTGCCTCATGGGAACAGTCCAGCCCGAACTGCCAAGCCATGTCTTCCCTGGACCGGAAACAAGCATCCTGGGACCGGTTTCGGGTTCAAAACCCTCATCAGCCAGGCTATCTTGAATCCAGTGGCAAAGTGAGCAAGGGACCCACGTCTGGGCATACCCTGCCAACTTAGGGCGAACAAAGCGATACCAAAGGGGATGATGGACGGAGCATTAGAGCAAATCAAACACTCACCCCCAGTCAACTGATCTGGGTTTAATCCATCATCATTCTTTAGCTCACTCCACCACCCCAGTTCAGACATGGCCATATGCAAATCAGTCTGACCCTGTGCCTCATGGGAACAGTCCAGCCCGAACTGCCAAGCCATGTCTTCCCTGGACCGGAAACAAGCATCCTGGGACCGGTTTCGGGTTCAAAACCCTCATCAGCCAGGCTATCTTGAATCCAGTGGCAAAGTGAGCAAGGGACCCACGTCTGGGCATACCCTGCCAACTTAGGGCGAACAAAGCGATACCAAAGGGGATGATGGACGGAGCTTTAGAGCAAATCAAACACTCACCCCCAGTCAACTGATCTGGGTTTAATCCATCATCATTCTTTAGCTCACTCCACCACCCCAGTTCAGACATGGCCATATGCAAATCAGTCTGACCCTGTGCCTCATGGGAACAGTCCAGCCCGAACTGCCAAGCCATGTCTTCCCTGGACCGGAAACAAGCATCCTGGGACCGGTTTTGGGTTCAAAACCCTCATCAGCCAGGCTATCTTGAATCCAGTGGCAAAGTGAGCAAGGGACCCACGTCTGGGCATACCCTGCCAACTTAGGGCGAACAAAGCGATACCAAAGGGGATGATGGACGGAGCGTTAGAGCAAATCAAACACTCACCCCCAGTCAACTGATCTGGGTTTAATCCATCATCATTCTTTAGCTCACTCCACCACCCCAGTTCAGACATGGCCATATGCAAATCAGTCTGACCCTGTGCCTCATGGGAACAGTCCAGCCCGAACTGCCAAGCCATGTCTTCCCTGGACCGGAAACAAGCATCCTGGGACCGGTTTCGGGTTCAAAACCCTCATCAGCCAGGCTATCTTGAATCCAGTGGCAAAGTGAGCAAGGGACCCACGTCTGGGCATACCCTGCCAACTTAGGGCGAACAAAGCGATACCAAAGGGGATGATGGACGGAGCGTTAGAGCAAATCAAACACTCACCCCCAGTCAACTGATCTGGGTTTAATCCATCATCATTCTTTAGCTCACTCCACCACCCCAGTTCAGACATGGCCATATGCAAATCAGTCTGACCCTGTGCCTCATGGGAACAGTCCAGCCCGAACTGCCAAGCCATGTCTTCCCTGGACCGGAAACAAGCATCCTGGGACCGGTTTCGGGTTCAAAACCCTCATCAGCCAGGCTATCTTGAATCCAGTGGCAAAGTGAGCAAGGGACCCACGTCTGGGCATACCCTGCCAACTTAGGGCAAACAAAGCGATACCAAAGGGGATGATGGACGGAGCGTTAGAGCAAATCAAACACTCACCCCCAGTCAACTGATCTGGGTTTAATCCATCATCATTCTTTAGCTCACTCCACCACCCCAGTTCAGATATGGCCATATGCAAATCAGTCTGACCCTGTGCCTCATGGGAACAGTCCAGCCCGAACTGCCAAGCCATGTCTTCCCTGGACCGGAAACAAGCATCCTGGGACCGGTTTCGGGTTCAAAACCCTCATCAGCCAGGCTATCTTGAATCCAGTGGCAAAGTGAGCAAGGGACCCACGTCTGGGCATACCCTGCCAACTTAGGGCGAACAAAGCGATACCAACGGGGATGATGGACGGAGCATTAGAGCAAATCAAACACTCACCCCCAGTCAACTGATCTGGGTTTAATCCATCATCATTCTTTAGCTCACTCCACCACCCCAGTTCAGACATGGCCATATGCAAATCAGTCTGACCCTGTGCCTCATAGGAACAGTCCAGCCCGAACTGCCAAGCCATGTCTTCCCTGGACCGGAAACAAGCATCCTGGGACCGGTTTCGGGTTCAAAACCCTCATCAGCCAGGCTATCTTGAATCCAGTGGCAAAGTGAGCAAGGGACCCACGTCTGGGCATACCCTGCCAACTTAGGGCGAACAAAGCGATACCAAAGGGGATGATGGACGGAGCGTTAGAGCAAATCAAACACTCACCCCCAGTCAACTGATCTGGGTTTAATCCATCATCATTCTTTAGCTCACTCCACCACCCCAGTTCAGACATGGCCATATGCAAATCAGTCTGACCCTGTGCCTCATGGGAACAGTCCAGCCCGAACTGCCAAGCCATGTCTTCCCTGGACCGGAAACAAGCATCCTGGGACCGGTTTCGGGTTCAAAACCCTCATCAGCCAGGCTATCTTGAATCCAGTGGCAAAGTGAGCAAGGGACCCACGTCTGGGCATACCCTGCCAACTTAGGGCAAACAAAGCGATACCAAAGGGGATGATGGACGGAGCGTTAGAGCAAATCAAACACTCACCCCCAGTCAACTGATCTGGGTTTAATCCATCATCATTCTTTAGCTCACTCCACCACCCCAGTTCAGACATGGCCATATGCAAATCAGTCTGACCCTGTGCATCATGGGAACAGTCCAGCCCGAACTGCCAAGCCATGTCTTCCCTGGACCGGAAACAAGCATCCTGAGACCGGTTTCGGGTTCAAAACCCTCATCAGCCAGGCTATCTTGAATCCAGTGGCAAAGTGAGCAAGGGACCCACGTCTGGGCATACCCTGCCAACTTAGGGCGAACAAAGCGATACCAAAGGGGATGATGGACGGAGCGTTAGAGCAAATCAAACACTCACCCCCAGTCAACTGATCTGGGTTTAATCCATCATCATTCTTTAGCTCACTCCACCACCCCAGTTCAGACATGGCCATATGCAAATCAGTCTGACCCTGTGCATCATGGGAACAGTCCAGCCCGAACTGCCAAGCCATGTCTTCCCTGGACCGGAAACAAGCATCCTGGGACCGGTTTCGGGTTCAAAACCCTCATCAGCCAGGCTATCTTGAATCCAGTGGCAAAGTGAGCAAGGGACCCACGTCTGGGCATACCCTGCCAACTTAGGGCGAACAAAGCGATACCAAAGGGGATGATGGACGGAGCGTTAGAGCAAATCAAACACTCACCCCCAGTCAACTGATCTGGGTTTAATCCATCATCATTCTTTAGCTCACTCCACCACCCCAGTTCAGACATGGCCATATGCAAATCAGTCTGACCCTGTGCCTCATGGGAACAGTCCAGCCCGAACTGCCAAGCCATGTCTTCCCTGGACCGGAAACAAGCATCCTGGGACCGGTTTCGGGTTCAAAACCCTCATCAGCCAGGCTATCTTGAATCCAGTGGCAAAGTGAGCAAGGGACCCACGTCTGGGCATACCCTGCCAACTTAGGGCAAACAAAGCGATACCAAAGGGGATGATGGACGGAGCGTTAGAGCAAATCAAACACTCACCCCCAGTCAACTGATCTGGGTTTAATCCATCATCATTCTTTAGCTCACTCCACCACCCCAGTTCAGACATGGCCATATGCAAATCAGTCTGACCCTGTGCCTCATGGGAACAGTCCAGCCCGAACTGCCAAGCCATGTCTTCCCTGGACCGGAAACAATCATCCTGGGACCGGTTTCGGGTTCAAAACCCTCATCAGCCAGGCTATCTTGAATCCAGTGGCAAAGTGAGCAAGGGACCCACGTCTGGGCATACCCTGCCAACTTAGGGCGAACAAAGCGATACCAAAGGGGATGATGGACGGAGCGTTAGAGCAAATCAAACACTCACCCCCAGTCAACTGATCTGGGTTTAATCCATCATCATTCTTTAGCTCACTCCACCACCCCAGTTCAGACATGGCCATATGCAAATCAGTCTGACCCTGTGCCTCATGGGAACAGTCCAGCCCGAACTGCCAAGCCATGTCTTCCCTGGACCGGAAACAAGCATCCTGGGACCGGTTTTGGGTTCAAAACCCTCATCAGCCAGGCTATCTTGAATCCAGTGGCAAAGTGAGCAAGGGACCCACGTCTGGGCATACCCTGCCAACTTAGGGCAAACAAAGCGATACCAAAGGGGATGATGGACGGAGCGTTAGAGCAAATCAAACACTCACCCCCAGTCAACTGATCTGGGTTTAATCCATCATCATTCTTTAGCTCACTCCACCACCCCAGTTCAGACATGGCCATATGCAAATCAGTCTGACCCTGTGCATCATGGGAACAGTCCAGCCCGAACTGCCAAGCCATGTCTTCCCTGGACCGGAAACAAGCATCCTGAGACCGGTTTCGGGTTCAAAACCCTCATCAGCCAGGCTATCTTGAATCCAGTGGCAAAGTGAGCAAGGGACCCACGTCTGGGCATACCCTGCCAACTTAGGGCGAACAAAGCGATACCAAAGGGGATGATGGACGGAGTGTTAGAGCAAATCAAACACTCACCCCCAGTCAACTGATCTGGGTTTAATCCATCATCATTCTTTAGCTCACTCCACCACCCCAGTTCAGACATGGCCATATGCAAATCAGTCTGACCCTGTGCATCATGGGAACAGTCCAGCCCGAACTGCCAAGCCATGTCTTCCCTGGACCGGAAACAAGCATCCTGGGACCGGTTTCGGGTTCAAAACCCTCATCAGCCAGGCTATCTTGAATCCAGTGGCAAAGTGAGCACGGGACCCACGTCTGGGCATACCCTGCCAACTTAGGGCGAACAAAGCGATACCAAAGGGGATGATGGACGGAGCGTTAGAGCAAATCAAACACTCACCCCCAGTCAACTGATCTGGGTTTAATCCATCATCATTCTTTAGCTCACTCCACCACCCCAGTTCAGACATGGCCATATGCAAATCAGTCTGACCCTGTGCCTCATGGGAACAGTCCAGCCCGAACTGCCAAGCCATGTCTTCCCTGGACCGGAAACAAGCATCCTGGGACCGGTTTTGTTTTCAAAACCCTCATCAGCCAGGCTATCTTGAATCCAGTGGCAAAGTGAGCAAGGGACCCACTTCTGGGCATACCCTGCCAACTTAGGGCGAACAAAGCGATACCAAAGGGGATGATGGACGGAGCGTTAGAGCAAATCAAACACTCACCCCCAGTCAACTGATCTGGGTTTAATCCATCATCATTCTTTAGCTCACTCCACCACAACAGTTCAGACATGGCCATATGCAAATCAGTCTGACCCTGTGCCTCATGGGAACAGTCCAGCCCGAACTGCCAAGCCATGTCTTCCCTGGACCGGAAACAAGCATCCTGGGACCGGTTTCGGGTTCAAAACCCTCATCAGCCAGGCTATCTTGAATCCAGTGGCAAAGTGAGCAAGGGACCCACGTCTGGGCATACCCTGCCAACTTAGGGCGAACAAAGCGATACCAAAGGGGATGATGGACAGAGCGTTAGAGCAAATCAAACACTCACCCCCAGTCAACTGATCTGGGTTTAATCCATCATCATTCTTTAGCTCACTCCACCACCCCAGTTCAGACATGGCCATATGCAAATCAGTCTGACCCTGTGCCTCATGGGAACAGTCCAGCCGAACTGCCAAGCCATGTCTTCCCTGGACCGGAAACAAGCATCCTGGGACCGGTTTCGGGTTCAAAACCCTCATCAGCCAGGATATCTTGAATCCAGTGGCAAAGTGAGCAAGGGACCCACGTCTGGGCATACCCTGCCAACTTAGGGCGAACAAAGCGATACCAAAGGGGATGATGGACGGAGCGTTAGAGCAAATCAAACACTCACCCCCAGTCAACTGATCTGGGTTTAATCCATCATCATTCTTTAGCTCACTCCACCACCCCAGTTCAGACATGGCCATATGCAAATCAGTCTGACCCTGTGCCTCATGGGAACAGTCCAGCCCGAACTGCCAAGCCATGTCTTCCCTGGACCGGAAACAAGCATCCTGGGACCGGTTTCGGGTTAAAAACCCTCATCAGCCAGGCTATCTTGAATCCAGTGGCAAAGTGAGCAAGGGACCCACGTCTGGGCATACCCTGCCAACTTAGGGTGAACAAAGCGATACCAAAGGGGATGATGGACGGAGCGTTAGAGCAAATCAAACACTCACCCCCAGTCAACTGATCTGGGTTTAATCCATCATCATTCTTTAGCTCACTCCACCACCCCAGTTCAGACATGGCCATATGCAAATCAGTCTGACCCTGTGCCTCATGGGAACATTCCAGCCCGAACTGCCAAGCCATGTCTTCCCTGGACCGGAAACAAGCATCCTGGGACCGGTTTCGGGTTCAAAACCCTCATCAGCCAGGCTATCTTGAATCAGGTGGCAAAGTGAGCAAGGGACCCACGTCTGGGCATACCCTGCCAACTTAGGGCGAACAAAGCGATACCAAAGGGGATGATGGACGGAGCATTAGAGCAAATCAAACACTCACCCCCAGTCAACTGATCTGGGTTTAATCCATCATCATTCTTTAGCTCACTCCACCACCCCAGTTCAGACATGGCCATATGCAAATCAGTCTGACCGTGTGCCTCATGGGAACAGTCCAGCCCGAACTGCCAAGCCATGTCTTCCCTGGACCGGAAACAAGCATCCTGGGACCGGTTTCGGATTCAAAACCCTCATCAGCCAGGCTATCTTGAATCCAGTGGCAAAGTGAGCAAGGGACCCACGTCTGGGCATACCCTGCCAACATAGGGCGAACAAAGCGATACCAAAGGGGATGATGGACGGAGCGTTAGAGCAAATCAAACACTCACCCCCAGTCAACTGATCTGGGTTTAATCCATCATCATTCTTTAGCTCACTCCACCACCCCAGTTCAGACATGGCCATATGCAAATCAGTCTGACCCTGTGCCTCATGGGAACAGTCCAGCCCGAACTGCCAAGCCATGTCTTCCCTGGACCGGAAACAAGCATCCTGGGACCGGTTTCGGGTTCAAAACCCTCATCAGCCAGGCTATCTTGAATCCAGTGGCAAAGTGAGCAAGGGACCCACGTCTGGGCATACCCTGCCAACTTAGGGCGAACAAAGCGATACCAAAGGGGATGATGGACGGAGCGTTAGAGCAAATCAAACACTCACCCCCAGTCAACTGATCTGGGTTTAATCCATCATCATTCTTTAGCTCACTCCACCACCCCAGTTCAGACATGGCCATATGCAAATCAGTCTGACCCTGTGCCTCATGGGAACAGTCCAGCCCGAACTGCCAAGCCATGTCTTCCCTGGACCGGAAACAAGCATCCTGGGACCGGTTTCGGGTTCAAAACCCTCATCAGCCACGCTATCTTGAATCCAGTGGCAAAGTGAGCAAGGGACCCACGTCTGGGCATACCCTGCCAACTTAGGGCAAACAAAGCGATACCAAAGGGGATGAAGGACGGAGCGTTAGAGCAAATCAAACACTCAACCCCAGTCAACTGATCTGGGTTTAATCCATCATCATTCTTTAGCTCACTCCACCACCCCAGTTCAGACATGGCCATATGCAAATCAGTCTGACCCTGTGCCTCATGGGAACAGTCCAGCCCGAACTGCCAAGCCATGTCTTCCCTGGACCGGAAACAAGCATCCTGGGACCGGTTTCGGGTTCAAAACCCTCATCAGCCAGGCTATCTTGAATCCAGTGGCAAAGTGAGCAAGGGACCCACGTCTGGGCATACCCTGCCAACTTAGGGCGAACAAAGCGATACCAAAGGGGATGATGGACGGAGCGTTAGAGCAAATCAAACACTCACCCCCAGTCAACTGATCTGGGTTTAATCCATCATCATTCTTTAGCTCACTCCACCACCCCAGTTCAGACATGGCCATATGCAAATCAGTCTGACCCTGTGCCTCATGGGAACAGTCCAGCCCGAACTGCCAAGCCATGTCTTCCCTGGACCGGAAACAAGGATCCTGGGACCGGTTTCGGGTTCAAAACCCTCATCAGCCAGGCTATCTTGAATCCAGTGGCAAAGTGAGCAAGGGACCCACGTCTGGGCATACTCTGCCAACTTAGGGCGAACAAAGCGATACCAAAGGGGATGATGGACGGAGCGTTAGAGCAAATCAAACACTCACCCCCAGTCAACTGATCTGGGTTTAATCCATCATCATTCTTTAGCTCACTCCACCACCCCAGTTCAGACATGGCCATATGCAAATCAGTCTGACCCTGTGCATCATGGGAACAGTCCAGCCCGAACTGCCAAGCCATGTCTTCCCTGGACCGGAAACAAGCATCCTGGGACCGGTTTCGGGTTCAAAACCCTCATCAGCCAGGCTATCTTGAATCCAGTGGCAAAGTGAGCAAGGGACCCACGTCTGGGCATACCCTGCCAACTTAGGGCGAACAAAGCGATACCAAAGGGGATGATGGACGGAGCGTTAGAGCAAATCAAACACTCACCCCCAGTCAACTGATCTGGGTTTAATCCATCATCATTCTTTAGCTCACTCCACCACCCCAGTTCAGACATGGCCATATGCAAATCAGTCTGACCCTGTGCATCATGGGAACAGTCCAGCCCGAACTGCCAAGCCATGTCTTCCCTGGACCGGAAACAAGCATCCTGGGACCGGTTTCGGGTTCAAAACCCTCATCAGCCAGGCTATCTTGAATCCAGTGGCAAAGTGAGCAAGGGACCCACGTCTGGGCATACCCTGCCAACTTAGGGCGAACAAAGCGATACCAAAGGGGATGATGGACGGAGCGTTAGAGCAAATCAAACACTCACCCCCAGTCAACTGATCTGGGTTTAATCCATCATCATTCTTTAGCTCACTCCACCACCCCAGTTCAGACATGGCCATATGCAAATCAGTCTGACCCTGTGCATCATGGGAACAGTCCAGCCCGAACTGCCAAGCCATGTCTTCCCTGGACCGGAAACAAGCATCCTGGGACCGGTTTCGGGTTCAAAACCCTTATCAGCCAGGTTATCTTGAATCCAGTGGCAAAGTGAGCAAGGGACCCACGTCTGGGCATACCCTGCCAACTTAGGGCGAACAAAGCGATACCAAAGGGGATGATGGACGGAGCGTTAGAGCAAATCAAACACTCACCCCCAGTCAACTGATCTGGGTTTAATCCATCATCATTCTTTAGCTCACTCCACCACCCCAGTTCAGACATGGCCATATGCAAATCAGTCTGACCCTGTGCCTCATGGGAACAGTCCAGCCCGAACTGCCAAGCCATGTCTTCCCTGGACCGGAAACAAGCATCCTGGGACCGGTTTTGGGTTCAAAACCCTCATCAGCCAGGCTATCTTGAATCCAGTGGCAAAGTGAGCAAGGGACCCACGTCTGGGCATACCCTGCCAACTTAGGGCAAACAAAGCGATACCAAAGGGGATGATGGACGGAGCGTTAGAGCAAATCAAACACTCACCCCCAGTCAACTGATCTGGGTTTAATCCATCATCATTCTTTAGCTCACTCCACCACCCCAGTTCAGACATGGCCATATGCAAATCAGTCTGACCCTGTGCCTCATGGGAACAGTCCAGCCCGAACTGCCAAGCCATGTCTTCCCTGGACCGGAAACAAGCATCCTGGGACCGGTTTCGGGTTAAAAACCCTCATCAGCCAGGCTATCTTGAATCCAGTGGCAAAGTGAGCAAGGGACCCACGTCTGGGCATACCCTGCCAACTTAGGGTGAACAAAGCGATACCAAAGGGGATGATGGACGGAGCGTTAGAGCAAATCAAACACTCACCCCCAGTCAACTGGTCTGGGTTTAATCCATCATCATTCTTTAGCTCACTCCACCACCCCAGTTCAGACATGGCCATATGCAAATCAGTCTGACCCTGTGCCTCATGGGAACAGTCCAGCCCGAACTGCCCAAGCCATGTCTTCCCTGGACCGGAAACAAGCATCCTGGGACCGGTTTCGGGTTCAAAACCCTCATCAGCCAGGCTATCTTGAATCTAGTGGCAAAGTGAGCAAGGGACCCACGTCTGGGCATACCCTGCCAACTTAGGGCGAACAAAGCGATACCAAACGGGATGATGGACGGAGTGTTAGAGCAAATCAAACACTCACCCCCAGTCAACTGATCTGGGTTTAATCCATCATCATTCTTTAGCTCACTCCACCACCCCAGTTCAGACATGGCCATATGCAAATCAGTCTGACCCTGTGCCTCATGGGAACAGCCCAGCCCGAACTGCCAAGCCATGTCTTCCCTGGACCGGAAACAAGCATCCTGGGACCGGTTTCGGGTTCAAAACCCTCATCAGCCAGGCTATCTTGAATCCAGTGGCAAAGTGAGCAAGGGACCCACGTCTGGGCATACCCTGCCAACTTAGGGCGAACAAAGCGATACCAAAGGAGATGATGGACGGAGCGTTAGAGCAAATCAAACACTCACCCCCAGTCAACTGATCTGGGTTTAATCCATCATCATTCTTTAGCTCACTCCACCACCCCAGTTCAGACATGGCCATATGCAAATCAGTCTGACCCTGTGCCTCATGGGAACAGTCCAGCCCGAACTGCCAAGCCATGTCTTCCCTGGACCGGAAACAAGCATCCTGGGACCGGTTTCGGGTTCAAAACCCTCATCAGCCAGGCTATCTTGAATCCAGTGGCAAAGTGAGCAAGGGACCCACGTCTGGGCATACCCTGCCAACTTAGGGCGAACAAAGCGATACCAAAGGGGATGATGGACGGAGCGTTAGAGCAAATCAAACACTCACCCCCAGTCAACTGATCTGGGTTTAATCCATCATCATTCTTTAGCTCACTCCACCACCCCAGTTCACACATGGCCATATGCAAATCAGTCTGACCCTGTGCCTCATGGGAACAGTCCAGCCCGAACTGCCAAGCCATGTCTTCCCTGGACTGGAAACAAGCATCCTAGGACCGGTTTCGGGTTCAAAACCCTCATCAGCCAGGCTATCTTGAATCCAGTGGCAAAGTGAGCAAGGGACCCACGTCTGGGCATACCCTGCCAACTTAGGGCGAACAAAGCGATACCAAAGGGGATGATGGACGGAGTGTTAGAGCAAATCAAACACTCACCCCCAGTCAACTGATCTGGGTTTAATCCATCATCATTCTTTAGCTCACTCCACCACCCCAGTTCAGACATTGCCATATGCAAATCAGTCTGACCCTGTGCCTCATGGGAACAGTCCAGCCCGAACTGCCAAGCCATGTCTTCCCTGGACCGGAAACAAGCATCCTGGGACCGGTTTCGGGTTCAAAACCCTCATCAGCCAGGCTATCTTGAATCCAGTGGCAAAGTGAGCAAGGGACCCACGTCTGGGCATACCTTTGGTATCGCTTTGTTCGCCCTAAGTTGGCAGGGTATGCCCAGACGTGGGTCCCTTGCTCACTTTGCCACTGGATTCAAGATAGCCTGGCTGATGAGAGTTTTGAACCCGAAACCGGTCCCAGGATGCTTGTTTCTAGTCCAGGGAAGACATGGCTTGGCAGTTCGGGCTGGACTGTTCCCATGAGGCACTGTGTCAGACTGATTTGCATATGACCATGTCTGAACTGGGGTGGTGGAGTGAGCTAAAGAATGATGATGGATTAAACCCAGATCAGTTGACTGGGGGTGAGTGTTTGATTTGCTCTGACGCTCCGTCCATCATCCCCTTTGGTACCGCTTTGTTCGCCCTAAGTTGGCAGGGTATGCCCAGACGTGGGTCCCTTGCTCACTTTGCCACTGGATTCAAGATAGCCTGGCTGATGAGGGTTTTGAACCGAAACCGGTCCCAGGATGCTTGTTTCTGGTCCAGGGAAGACATGGCTTGGCAGTTCGGGCTGGACTGTTCCCATGAGGCACAGGGTCAGACTGATTTGCATATGGCCATGTCTGAACTGGGGTGGTGGAGTGAGCTAAAGAATGATGATGGATTAAACCCAGATCAGTTGACTGGGGGTGAGTGTTTGATTTGCTCTGACGCTCCGTCCATCATCCCCTTTGGTATCGCTTTGTTCGCCCTAAGTTGGCAGGGTATGCCCAGACGTGGGTCCCTTGCTCACTTTGCCACTGGATTCAAGATAGCCTGGCTGATGAGGGTTTTGAACCCGAAACCGGTCCCAGGATGCTTGTTTCTGGTCCAGGGAAGACATGGCTTGGCAGTTCGGGCTGGACTGTTCCCATGAGGCACAGGGTCAGACTGATTTGCATATGGCCATGTCTGAACTGGGGTGGTGGAGTGAACTAAAGAATGATGATGGATTAAACCCAGATCAGTTGACTGGGGGTGAGTGTTTGATTTGCTCTGATGATCCGTCCATCATCCCCTTTGGTATCGCTTGTTCGCCCTAAGTTGGCAGGGTATGCCCAGACGTGGGTCCCTTGCTCACTTTGCCACTGGATTCAAGATAGCCTGGCTGATGAGGTTTTGAACCTGAAACGGTCCCAGGATGCTTGTTTCTGGTCCAGGGAAGACATGGCTTGGCAGTTCGGGCTGACTGTTCCCATGAGGCACAGGGTCAGACTGATTTGCATATGGCCATGTCTGAACTGGGGTGGTGGAGTGAGCTAAAGAATGATGATGGATTAAACCCAGATCAGTTGACTGGGGTGAGTGTTTGATTTGCTCTGACGCTCCGTCCATCATCCCCTTTGGTATCGCTTTGTTCGCCCTAAGTTGGCAGGGTATGCCCAGACGTGGGTCCCTTGCTCACTTTGCCACTGGATTCAAGATAGCCTGGCTGATGAGGGTTTTGAACCCGAAACCGGTCCCAGGATGCTTGTTTCTGGTCCAGGGAAGACATGGCTTGGCAGTTCGGGCTGGACTGTTCCCATGAGGCACAGGGTCAGACTGATTTGCATATGGCCATGTCTGAACTGGGGTGGTGGAGTGAGCTAAAGAATGATGATGGATTAAACCCAGATCAGTTGACTGGGGTGAGTGTTTGATTTGCTCTGGCGCTCCGTCCATCATCCCCTTTGGTATACGCTTTTCATATACTCAGCCATCCGGGAGCGGAGTCCAAGTACATAGTCCACTATGTCTTGCTTTGGGGGCTTGAGAGCTAACTCCCATCCTTCCTTCACCAAGCACAGTGAACCCCTGACAGGGTGGCCAAACAAAAGTTCAAAAGGGCTGTAACCAACCCCCTTCTGAGGCAAGTCCCTATATGCAAATAAAAGGCAGGGCAAGAGTATGTCCCATCTTCGCCTAAGCTTTTTTGGGAGCCCTTTAATCATGCCCTTCAAGGTTTTGTTGAATCTCTCAACTAAACCATTGCATTGTGGGTGATAGTGTGTGGTGAACTTGTAAGTCACTCCACACTCCTTCCACATTGCTTTTAAGTATCCAGACATAAAGTTAGCACCCCTGTCTGATACTACCTCCTTAGGAAAGCCCACTCTTGAGAAAATTCCCAGGAGGGCCCTTGCCACCACAGGTGCTGTAGTGGTCCTAAGGGGAATAGCCTCTGGGTACCTGGTGGCATGATCCACTACCACCAGGATAAACCTGTGCCCAGATGCTGTCTGGGGATCCATGGGACCAACAATGTCAATCCCCACCCTTTCAAAGGGAACCCCCACCACAGGTAGTGGTATCAGGGGGCCTTTGTAGTGCCACCTGCCTTGCCACTGGCCTGGCAGGTTACACAGGAGCGACAAAACTCCTTGGTGTCTTCAGACATGTGGGGCCAGTGAAAGTGAGGGACAATTCTGTCCCAAGTCTTGTTCTGGCCCAGGTGACCTGCCAAGGGAATATCATGGGCTAGGGTCAATAGGAAGCCCCTGAACTTCAGAGGTATAACCAACCTCCTGGTAGCACCAGGCTTGGGGTCTCTACACTCTGAGTACAAGAGTCCATCATCCCAATACACAGTATGGGGACCACTAGCTTTCCCAGCAGCCTCAGCAGCAGCTTGCTGTCTGAGGGGTTCAAGAGAGGGGCAGCTCTGCTGCTCCTGGCTCAGATCTGCCCTGGAAGGTCCCCCTGTCCCCAAGAACTCAACCTGGTCAGGTTCAAGCTCCTCTGGGACAGTTCCTTCCTCAGGACTGAGATCATCCCCCTCAAGGGACTGATCTTCCTTCTGAGCCAAGGGGAAGGCACTGCCTTTACCCTACTACTCCTCCTCTTGGAAGGCACTTGGTCCATTATTCCAGAATCCAAGGCCTGTTCAGTGCTAGACATTTTGGCTTGTGACCTGGTCACAGCAAACACATCTGCAGGGATCCCCAGCATTTCTGCATGGGTCCTGAGCTCCACTTCTGCCCAAGCTGAAGTTTCTAAGTCATTGCCAAGCAAGCATTCGACTGGTAGGTTTGCACTCACCACAACCTTCTTAAGGCCAGTTACCCCTCCCCAGGAGAAGGTAACAACTGCCAGAGTATGGTCTGTTCTGACATTGCTAGCATTGGTCACTTGGTACATCTCACCAAGTATAACTTGCCCAGGATTGACAAGGTCTTGTGTCACCATGGTGACACTTGCCCCTGTGTCCCTAAATGCCAAAGCCTCTCGTCCATTGATTAAAGGCTGTTGTCTGTACTTGCCCAGATTACTGGGACTCACAGAGGAGGTCACATCCATGCCTCCATCACAGACTAACACAGCCTGAGTGAGTTCTCTGACTAGGTCAGAGCCCACCTCAGTACCCAGGGTCAACCCTACTAAACCCTTGGCTGTAGTACTCCCACCACCAACTGTAACTGTACTAGGGGGAACAGGTGCCTTAGGGGCATTGGTGGGGGCTGGACTTGAGTCTTTGGACTTGGTGCAATCACTGGTCCAGTGGGTCTTTTGCTTACAGACCTTGCACCATGGTTTTCTTTGGCCTTTCCCTTTTGTAGACTGTGAATCCCCATCTGAAGAAGATTTTTGGGGGCCTGGTGAAGACTTTTGATCTTTACCCTTCTCCCCACCCTTATCAGAGTTCTTAGAATCTTGCTTCTTAGGGTCACCACCTTGGTTCTGTACCTTCTGCCTCACCCTGGTTCTGACCCATTTGTCTGCCTTCTTTCCCAATTCTTGGGGAGAGGTCAGATCAGAGTCCACAAGGTACTGATGCAACAGCTGATTTTGACAGTTATTAAGAATCTGCTCCCTCATTATCAGATTGTACAATCCTGTGAAGTCACACACCTTACTGCCCATCAACCAGCCTTCCAGAGCCTTAGCAGAACAATCCACATAGTCTACCCAGTCTTGAGACTGTGCTTTTTGGGTATCTCTGAACTTCAACCTGTATTGTTCAGTTGTTAGGCCAAACCCATCAATAAGAGCACTCTTCAAGACCTTGTAATTATCAGCATCCTCTTCTCTTACAGTGAGGAGCTTGTCTCTACCTTTGTCTGCAAAGGAGAGCCACAAGATTGCTGCCCACTGCTCCTGAGGGACCTTCTGTACTTTACAGGCCCTCTCTAGAGCAGTTATCCATTTGTGGATGTCATCCCCACTCTGGTAGGGAGGGACAATCTTGCTCAGGTTTCTATGGTCATAAGACCTTTCCCTATCTCTAGGGACATGGCTGCCACCATGGGACTCTAGTCCCAACTTTCTTCTTTCTCTGTAGAGATCTAGGGACTCCCTGTCTATAGCCAGTTGCTGTTTTCTGAGTTCAAGCTGAGCTTCCTCATATTGAATCAGCCTCTTTCTCCTCTCATGAGAGAATTCCCTCCTATGAGAGGAGACAGAGGTCCCTATTGAGGTGCCAGAGTGGTTAGACTCCTGAGAAGGAGACCTAGACCTTCTGGGCACACTCACAATCCTTCCTGGGGGACAAAGTGGAGGTCATCTTGAGCCTCCTCCTCATCCACAGGAGGAATTGGGTTATCCAGGTCAGGGTCATTGTCACCCTCCTGGTCAGTTCCAGAGGGGGCTGGGGGTGTTGCTACCCCTAGCCCCATCCTCATCTTCTGCCCCACCCTCTGCTCCTACCCCTTCAGTCCCTAAGGGCCTGCTGAGATCATAAGCCTCTAACATCTCTCTCAGATGTTGGGTGGTGGGGCTTTGGCCTGTCTTCAGTTTCCTCAAATTGCATAATGCTCTCAATTCCAAGAATGGGAGTGTATCATACTTGGAGGAAGAAGCCCAGGGGCTTCTGGCAAGGACTCACTGGGTCCTGGCTTTGAAGACATCACTAGTGAGGTGTGGTGTATGCACTACCTACTCTAGTGTGGCCTACTAAACTCTCTTGAGTTGTAGAAAGGGTGTGCTATCCCTTAACACACAACTCTAAGTTCAGTAGAACTTACTGTATTCTAAGCTTAATTTATATGTACCTTAGGTACCTTTAGTAGTTTTCAGTTGATCAATTCAATTGAGATTATCTGGTAAAACAATAGCAAGCTGGAATCCCACACGCTGCACACAATTGTGAGAAGTTGGCCTGGCATATGCTGTCCACTAATTATAGTGGGCACCTTGCACCAGTCCAAACTACCCCTTATTGGAGATAGGTTAAAGACAACCTTATTGAAAGCTATCCTAGTGGTAGCTATGGAGAGCAGCCTTCAGGCTAAGTCTTGAAGGAATGTAAAGCAGCTTGTTTTACCAGTCTATAATCTCTTGAGTGATCAAATGAAAGAGCACCACACCAGGTATATATTCAAAATATATGTATTTATTGCTAAACACACCCCTCTAGTCTCTTTATGAGGCTAGAGTTCGAAGTACATAAGTTATAAGTTATTTAAACACAGTAATAGCACAAATACACGTTTGGGCCCTAGGGGCGTACCAAACCATATACCAATAAAGTGGTATAAGAACCACGACTGAGCTAGACACTAGGCCTAGAGCCTTTAGAAGTGCTTGGACCACAAGGAACCACCCAAGGGAGTGACACAGGGGACCCACGGGGGACGCGTGCAGTGTAAATACACAGCCGCGAGACGCCGTTAACTTCTATGGAGAAAGTCGCGGTTTGGAAATTAAAGAAAAGGGACACTTAAAGGAGGACTTGGAGCAAACCCTTTGAGAACTAGGTCGTTCTAGAGTCTCTACCCACGGGAGCACCGGAGTACTCTTGTTACCTCACCCAGGGAAGCCGGGTGCATAGGTGCCTTTCGGGGTCGGGTTTCGTCGTCGATTTGAATGGCGATCTGCTGCAAAGTGCTGCTGGCGACCAAGTGGAAAGTGTCCAGGTGGATCCAAGAGTGGATCGGAGATCTGAAGAACCTGAAAGCAGAGGGGACAGAGTCTGGGTCACTAGCCAGTGACCAGGAAGGCGATGAGCGGATGCCCACCGATGTCGAGTGCTTCAGGTAGGTTGACGGTCATCTTGACTCTTCAGCCACGAGGTCCAGGAGGCGTTGTCGGCGACCAGGAGCAGGATTCGGGCTGGTACATGATGTTTGTCGAGTGCTGAGGTGTCGGCGACCGGATTGGACCCAACAAGCCTTGGCAACGGCAAGTCTTGATGTAGATGAAGAATGATGATGATGCAGACCAGCAAGGTCTGAGGAACTCACCCAGCAAGGGTAAGTGAGGGCAAGCCTGGAGCAACCAGGGAGCCCAAGAAGAAAAGGATTGGCCTTCGTGAAGGGCTACTAGCCAATGGGCTAGCGACCGCAAAGGAGCCTCGAGACGGTGCACGTGGAGCTGGCTCACAGGACACTCGTGGAGTGGAGGCCAGTGATCTTCAGTGCAGTTGGTGCTGGAGGCTAGGGCTACTCGGAGCCCAAAGCATGACTTCATGGGAGACCCAGAAGAGGATGCACTAGCAAATGCGTGCAGTGTCCAGGGGTCACGGTTCCACGTTACCCACGACAGCTACGGGCCTCAGCTTTGCTGGGGACTCAGGGCAGCCTCGGGGAAGTCTGGAAATCCACCTCTGGTGATGCAAAGACTTCGGCGTCCGACGGGAGCTTAGGCGATGCAGACCGGACAATTGCTTCTTTGGTGCCTGCCAAGCAGGGGAGTCACTCCTTGACCCCAAGGGAGATTCTTCTGTCCTCTAGTCTTGAGTAGAGCGTCGAAGGTCCAGGATTCTGTGTCAGAGTTTCGTCCAGGGATAATCTAAAGTCCTAAGGACTGGGTTCCTATACTTATTTTTTTTTTTTTTTGTCCTCATTTATGCGATTAAATGTGGTTATGGTAAGGCCCAAGTCGCCCTATATACCCAAAACTCTTACAGGAGAACCGCCCGTAGGGTACAAAGTTGACAACAGGTCTCAAGAACCTTCAAAGAGTTTGAAAAAATGGTCAATCATGGTCCCACCATGATAATTCCATCCATGTCGCATTAGTTAAAATCATTGGACGTCCGCCCTAATTTAAAATATATTCTTATCCCATAGTTCCCAATATTTTATTTGTTTACTCTTCCCACTAGCTTTATCCAATTTCTTGATTCTATCTACTGACCTATGCCAATCTGCCACCCCAGGAGGAGTGGAGAGAATCCAATTGATACACACCTCCCGTCTAGCTAACAGGATCAAGACAAATAGTAAATATTTTTGATTTTTACTTAATACCTTATCCACTATATTATTATCCAAAATGCCAAAGATAACTGTAAAAGTGCTTACCTTGATGTTAATATCTAGAGCTTTTGAAATACTCTTACCAACTTCTTCCCAGAAGACATCAAGGTGTGTACACAGATGGAACATGTGAATATCGTTTGCCTTTATCTTGTTGCATTTCGGGCAGTGTTTCATCTCCCGGTTATTTATTTTAGACAACTTCTCAGGCGTCCAATAAGACCTATGTATGGTAAACAAATGGTTTTTCCTTAGGGGAGCAGAAGCAATAGTATACCAAAGAAAAGTGCAGGATACTTGCCATGACTGTTGCAAGTCTTGATCGGGAAAGACTTTTTCCAGATGTCATCTGGGGTGGTAAAATCGCCTTCTTCATCTTGAATCATATACCAGTACCATTTAGATATTTCTTTCCGAGTTGGATCTTTTTGAATCTCTTCTTCCAATTTTTGTGTGGAAACTGATGTTTTCTCTTGATCTTTTGACCAGCTCACCAACTGATAATATTTGAACTTAGAGATGCCTCCGTTGGTTTTTTCTAACAATGAGGCCCAACTTTGAAGAGTACCATTTTCAAGAAGTTCTCCCCATCTAGTTATACCAGCACTTATTAATGGAACAGCAAGAGAGTCTTTTAGGCAATCCGGGGTTCCGGGTGAGCGCCATATAGGTGCTAAATCACTGTAGTAGGGGATTTTCCAAGTTTTCCTTAGATCATACCATAACTTATAGGCTGATCTCAGTACTTTTAGTTTTATCTTTTTGAAATATTTTGGATGACCAAATTTATAAAGACAGTTATCCTCATCCGTTACAGTGTACCAATACGGAGAATACAAAGCGCGAGGTCTGAGAAGAATCCTAATATTCTTAAATTGAAAGGCTCTACAATAGGCCAGGAGATCTGGACTAGCTATGCCTCCTCGAATTTTCTTCTGAGAGAGTTTCTTCCACGCTATCCTTACTCCTTTGGAAGCCCAAATAAAAGTATTGATTTCACTTTGGATCTTCTTTAACCATATGGGCTTAAATTCCAGTGGGATTGCATTGAATAAAAAAGTGAATTTTGGGCAGAATTGACATTTTTACAGCATTTGTTCTCCCTAAAAAGGTAAGAGACAGACTATTCCAAGATTTTAGTAATTTCCTCATTTCTTTGACTTTTGAGTTGAGGTTTACTTGAGCAATTTCATCAATATTTTTAAAACCTCTATCCCCAAATATTTAATTTTATTATTAGCTCCTATTGGTGGTGAATTCATATTCCAGAGCATCATCTCGGTCTTCTGGCTATTAAGTAGATAGCCAGAAACACTGCCAAAGTCTGATAACAACTTTATTATGGGGTGGAGGGATTTATCTAGGTCACTTGTGTACAGCATTAGATCATCTGCATATAACGCAACCTTGATGATCCATTCTTTAAAGGTAAAAGGAATAATTTCTTGAGACCTTCTGATCATGTTTGCGAGGGGCTCAATATATAGATTAAAAAGATGAGGGGATAGCGGACACCCCTGTCTCGTGCCTCTGTTAATAATAAATTCTTTCGAGAGACTTCCATTAATCAGAATTTTTGCTTTGGGGGCTTTATATATGTTTCTGATTGCTCTCAAAAAGTTATCTCCTAGCCCAAAATAAGAGATAACAGAATATAAAAATGACCAGTTTACACGGTCGAAAGCTTTAGCAGCATCAAACGTGAGTACCGCTAATGGGATTTTTTCTTGAGTGGCTATATCAATAGCGCCTATAAGTTGGTGAGTAAGATCATATAGTTGCCTCCCCCTTAGTGAAACCTTTCTGGTCGTTATGAATAATTTTATCGGTTATGTTGCCTAGCCGTATGGCTAAAACCTGAGTAAAACTTTTATAATCATTATTTAGTATAGAGATAGGCCTATATGATTCACATTTATAAGGATCTTTACCGGGTTTCAAAATTAGACTAATAGTAGCATCATTCCATGATTTTGGTAGCTGTAGGTCATCCAAGTATATAGAGTTAAAAAGGTCTGTCAGCATGGAAGCTTAAAACAGACTCCAATAGGAACAAGATAATGGCAATCTATAATGTTCGTAAAGGGGGAGGGTAGAAGATAGCTTAGATATAGAAGAAGCATTTGTAGATTTTTTCGGGAATTGTATGAGGAAGATTTAACACCGTCTGCCCAGGCGGTAAACTTGTATTTAAAAAACTCACAAATAACAGGCTTGGATTTTGACTCATGCGAGGCCCTAAATAAAGCAATAACTATAGAGGAGGTCAGGAGGGCGATAAATAAGATGAAAAAAAACAAACCTGCTGGCCCCGACGCTATCCCCAATGAATTCTATCTAGCTCTAAAGGAACAACTAGCTCCCATTCTGAAAGTCCTAAGGACTGGGTTCCTATACTTATACTAAGTTTAGGGGTTGGACTACTCTGTGGCCCCACCTATGGGTGGGTCAGGGCAGAGGGGTGGCTACACCCCTTTCCCTTTGTCCAGTTCGCGCCAAAGCAGGGGCTGATCCGGTTTGAACTGGGGTATGCACAGGGACACCAAGTGTGCCCCCAGTGCAGGACTTCAAAGCACCCGAAAGTGCTCCCGCCCAGCCCCAATACACACTATCCCGCCCAGCCCCAATACACACTATCCTGTCTGGGGAGGTGGTCACACCTCCCTGGGACAGGAAACCTATTGTCCAGGCCTCCCCTGCCAGAGTTTCGTCCAGCAGCAGGAGGCCAGACTTGTGTCTGTGGCAGCAGCATCCATTTTGTGATGCCAGGGCTTTAGAAAGAAGTTACCGGCCAGGCCAGGGTTAACATGTCTCTCCTCTAGAAGGGTGGAATGCTACCCCCGCCGCCAGAATTGGTGGGGGGTAGTATTCCAAGATGTTTGACACCAAACACGACATGTTTCGGTGCAGCCATTCCAAAGTTAGCATTTAACGCGAGGTTATAATGCGCTTAAGAGTATATGGTCAGGCTGCACTACAAACAGCATCAGAGAAGGGTCTCCGAACGCTGCAGAGGGGCCCTGCTCATGCAGGGGCACCCTCTCACATAGGAACCACGCACTCTGCCTTCCAGGATTGATAAGGCCTGCCATAGGAGTGACTTATAGGTTTATATGTGTGTATGTATATAGTGATATAGGTAACCTATATCACAGTAAGAGGTGCATGCACCACCTTACCCAGGCTGCAGTAGCAGACCTGTGGTGTCAGTTTGGATGGCCTTCCAGGGGTGGCACAATACATGCTGCAGCCCCTGGTAGGCCTCTGAGGTACCTATGCCCTGGGTACATAGTATACCATATACTAGGGACTTATAAGGGCACTCCAGATTCCAATCAGTGATGTGCCTAAGGCACATGGAAACCATTTTAGAGAGGAAGCAGCTAGGCTGGGGTTCTGATTAGCAGGGCCCCAGCCAGACTAAGGTCGAAAAACAGTGAAGCATCAGCAAAAAGTGGGGGTACCCATGTGAAGCAGATCCTACTCTCCTACAGGGTGCTCCCTTTAACCTTTAGCAGTAACATTCCTAAACCTGAAGCAGAGACAACATTTAACAGTATTAAACATTATTCCTGCACTGGTGAGTATTGTATTGTCTTTCTATATCTCAAATCTTGCTCCCCACAGCCCACTTTCTCCACCAGTGGAGCCAACAGAACCCCTCCAGGCACCCTCTCCTCTTATGCTGCAGTCTGGCTGTTTTCGGCTGCCTCCAATGCCGCCTCATAGCAAACACGTCCCCCGGCTGGCAATTACCAGAACCCCTCGGGGTGATCCAGGCAGGCCCCTGTGTTATGACCGATCGCCTGTCTTGGCCGCAGCGCAGCCGGTTCTCACCAGGGGCTCTTCAGCCCCCCAGGGCACCCCCGCAAAAAGACACCGCCCTCCACTGGGTCAGCCCTCCTTCACCCAGCCTCCACTTCGGAGTCTTCTCCTCAGGGGCCTCCCCACCAGTGCCTTGCTGCAGGCCTCACACAACTTTGTTTCTGCCGTTAGCCCCCTCTTTCGGCTCTCTGTCTTAACTCAGGTGGTGGGGACTGCAGGATTCAGCGCTGGACCTAAAAATTACAGTTTTGTGTCCAGGATGAAGCACTTCTTGTTGACATCTTTCCGGCCATGCCTCCCCATGTGTAGGCATTTTAATGCCAAAATGAGTGTTTCTACTTATGCCTTGTGCACGCAAATGCATCAATAATGTCGCCCTGCAACTAATATGTCTTCGGACTCTAAGGGGAAATAAAGGAGAACTTAATCAAGACCTATGATTTAGTGTTTTTGTAAATGTCATTAAAAAGAGTCCACCTCACAGTTTTTAGTGGTCGATAGTTTTCACGAACCGTGCAACGTACTTGCAATAATACAGCGCCCTCGCTCACTCCGCTGCCGCCCAGCTGTGTGTGCCCCTCAGCCTCTCTTGCACCCCAATTAATGCCCGATGCTGTTTGCCCTGGTGGTTGTTAAACCGTGAATTTTAGTGTGTTGATTTTGCTTGTGAGAAAATGTCACTCATATTACACTGAAACATATGAAAATGTCACACATAGCAATCTGAAACATTGGCAGCTATGTACTCATGATCCTTAAAATCACACTCATAATTACACTGCAAATATGAAAATGTCCCACATGGCAATCTAAAACCTTGGCAGCTATGAAGTACACGTCCTGCTTTACATTTGCTACATTCCTTTTGCTAATAGTGGGCAGCTGCGGGGCTAAATGTGGGCCTTTGAGATAATAATCATGTTAATTGCAGCGCCCACATTCAGCCACGCACTTTTAACAAAAGAAATGCAGGGTCAAACACGACGTGTGATTCTGAAAGCACACGTTGTGTTTGACTCTGCATTCCTTTTGCTAATAGTGCGGGGCTGAATGTGGGCCTTTGAGATAGTATTCTTGTTAACTGCAGTGCACACCAGCGCTGCAATTAACAAGAATACTATCTCAAAGGCCCACATTCAGCCCCGCAGCTGCCCACTATTAGCAAAAGAAATGCAGGGTCAAACACAACGTGTGCTTTCAGATGATTCTGAAAGCACACGTTGTGTATGACTCTGCATTCCTTTTGCTGATAGTGCGGGCTGAATATGGGCCTTTGAGATAGTATTCTTGTTAATTGCAGTGCCCGTGTGCACTGCAATTAGCATGAAAACTATTTCAAAGGCCCACATTCAGCCCCGCAGCTGGCCACTATTATCAAAGGAATGCAGAGTCAAACACAACGTGTTCTTTCAGAATCATCTGAAAGCACACGTTGCGCTTTAGATTGCCCCATTCCTTTTCCTAATAGAGTGCGGCTGCGGGGCAGATTGTGGGCCTTTGTAAAAGTATTCATGTTAATTGCAGCTCATGACGGCGCTGCGATTAAGATGAATACTTTAACAAAGGCCCACAATCTGCCCCGCAGCCGCGCACTATTAAGAAAAAAAAATGCAGCAAGTGCAGGCGCCACTTGCTCGTAAACCCGAGCCCTCCCTAACCATACAGGACATAAGCGAGACACTTACCTGCCGCTCTGCTGTTTTCTCTTCACCGTCGTCTCCAGCTCTGCCTCCTGCAACCAGGAAATTACCGTTTTTCGGGCCGCTCGCGTTTTAAAAGGTCTTGCGGGCTGTGTTGTGTGTGTGCTCTACAAATGGGACACTGTGCGCTCTGGGTGACTTCAGTGCGCGCGCCGCACCCGCGCACGTGATCCAGCGCTATCAATAAAATTTCTTCTCCTATATGTCTTTGGACGTCCAGGTGCAAATATCCCTCTTAAACACAACTATATCCATATGACGGTGGGGCCCATAACACCGCATATACATTCACTCACTCATTTATTCCCTGGATTTCATCCGTTCTTACCTAGGAGAAAACAGTTAATGATTTGCTGGAAGGAGACGGGATACCTTATTATAAAAACGACATAATACTTCTCAAGCTCTAAGGTATTCCGCTCATTGGTCGATGGACCAACTAATAGGAATCAGTTGATGGTGATTAAGACCAGCTCAATCACTATAAACCTTTAAACATTTACATTTATCATTGAGCTAAAGAACCACTGACTCATTGTTTTTAAAGATAATAAAGTTTATATAAAGTTTAGAAGCATGAATAAGTTTCAAATTTATTATTCAGGTTATTACATTTAGCATTATTATAAGAATAAAATGAAATTGCAATGCATACCTATTAGATGGAAAAATAAAGTTCGTCACAGCAAGAACTCCCGAAGGATCTATCTATCTGTCCTGGAAAACAGGCCTTCTCGTTCCTTTCCCCTTTAGTATCTTAAGAATAAAAGTCTAATAGTTTAAATGGAAAAAATCTATTAGGAGTAAAAAAGGTTCTCCAATAGCAGCGTCTCATGCTCAATCAAAAATATAAAATAGCAGCAGCAGCCGCAGCATCAATAGCAGCTAGCAACAACAGCAACAACAGCAGCCGCAACAGCCCCCTCCCCTTCAAGAGTAGGTCTTCTTATACCCTAATACTAGCTTACTAAGTGAAAATGTTACATCTTTATGGCGAGATTCTCTCTACTTGGTCCATTCGGGTCAGTATACATCTCATTATGAATATCCTTGTTTCAACCAGTTCTTTGTGGCAAGTTCATACTTTTGTCGTTTCTCACGGGTTCATGACATTACCCCTTAGTTCATAGGTTTCAAACTGTATCCTTTTCTGATACTTTTCAGTCGATCAGTTTATTGTCCATTCATTTATTCACTGCGACTTCTCACGCTTTTCGCTGTCTTGCTTTGGCACACGTTTATGCGATAAGGTCATCACAGCCTTGACCACGCTTCCATCCTAGGCTTTTGGAATGATCACATGATCCCTCTTGTTCGCGGCCTTTCACTCTTTCGTAACCCCTCTCGCGCCTGCGTACTTTAGCTCATGGCAGCCATTTTTACATCGCGGCACAACAGGCCTAAGCGCACTATTATAAAGATAAACAAAACATAGTTAAGAATAAAGAATATAAGCCTTTTCGTTTCCCTCCCGTCATTCTACGTACCCCAATTAGGTATTACCTAGCAAAAGCGACATATAAAGCTATTCCTTACTTACCAACACTTCTTTTTGCCACTACACAGTTTATTTCCAAGCACAAATCATGCATTTATTATTCTAATTAGTACGCAATTGTCAGACTTATGTTATCCACGTTAACAATTGTAAGTAAATTAGTTTGCACATATATAGCGTGTTACCTTTAACCCTTTACATGTAACATACATGGTTGGTTATTTACTAAGACGAACCTGTGTGTTAATTTATTTAACGTAAATATTAGGAGGTTAAAAATATTTCATTTACCCTGCTCCATCAACTCCCCCTTTGGTGATTTTTAATATCACCACAAAAACCCATGTTATACAATTCTATCAGATAGCATATTTCTTTGTCCGTTTGTTTTTGTTAGTTTTACACAACTGTATCCCTTTCAACTTGTCTCTTTGTCTTCTTATACATGTTCTCTTTTATTTCTTCTAGTTCTATTTCACCCATTTCTCTTTCTCTTTCTTTGTTTATCTTATTTTCTTTTTCTATTTTGTTCTGCCTTCTTCTTCTCTTTATACATGTAATGATTAGCTTCAGTACTAAGACTATTATGATTATCATGGTTGCTACTATTATGACTTTCCCTACTATTAATCCACTCATTTTAGTAAACCAGTTTATTACCGAGGAAAAACTCTTACCAAGTTTTCCAAATGCATTTTCAACCTCCAGTGGAACAAGTTCTTTGTGCAAATTTGTAATATTCTTAATATACTTTTGTATATTTTCACTTTTATCTGGAATGTAAGTGCAACAATGTTGGACTTTCAGCATTCCACAGACTCCACCCTCTTTTGCCAAAAGAATGTCAAGGGCAAGTCGATTTTGCATCACCATAGCTCTCATGGCAACCATTTCGGTATTTACCATCAAGAACCCTCCAGCAGTATCTGTAGATAAACGATCTACTACTGTGGATAATTTCCGAATTTTAAATGCATTCAAAGATATTCCCACTGCTGGTATCAATGCTCCAAAAATATCACCTACTATTTCTGAGAAACTTTCCCTTTTTCTACGTGTAAATGTCTTTATCATTTTGTGTGTTCCCATTTCTGCTCTATCTACATGAAAAATCTTTGGAAAGACCAGGCCTAAATAACATGATCCATACCAATGGTCCGGCAACCTGTAATAAGCTCTGTTACCACAAATGTAATAGATCCCAGGAAATATTGGATCTTTTCCCCCTTTGAATCCCCATCCGCCTAAAATTATATAATTGTCATGGCAATCACTGGAACCCACGAAATAATTGTCATATCTTGTTCTATTTCTTCTAATGCACAACCTTCCCTGTTGGGGCCAATCCAGAGTCATAGCTGCATTTGTCTTTTCCTTGTCGTGATTTTCTTCCTCAAACGCCCAAAGAGGTGTTTTTGTCTCTTCTATCACTTTTCTTTGAAATTTCACTCTTCTATCCTCAACCATTTCTAAAAATACCTTTTCTTCATTTCTTAACTCACAGGTAAGGTTGTTTTTAACTATATCATCTAATATTAGAGTCTTATCTTCTATGAAAAATTCACCAAATGTTTTTGCTTCTTTCACTTTGTTTAGTTCTGAAACTACAGGAATCTTTGCAAAAATCTTATCTATATTAGTGTAATAATATTCTAATCTTCCTGTCTTGTAAAATAGACTTGCTAAAACACTACATGTTATTCCATACGTCAAAGGAAGGTGATGATAGGTCACACCTTCTGCAACAGTCGCAGGTAATTGCATACAAACATAACAATCTCTTACATCCATTGTTTCTACATACTCCTATAATAATTTAGTAAAAACATTCTTTGAAAAATTTGTTATTGATTTGTCTTTATGTAATTCTGCACTACTTTTTAGTATCTCATTAGCTCCTTTTCCTTTCTCTGTGTTATTAGACGTTTTTTCTACAGCTAAACTAATTGGAATGGTGATTGCTAAAATAATCCATACTGTCATTAATAGTCCTGTACAAAAGAAGCACATCTTACACCATCTGCTTAAGAACTCACATCTACACTTTCTATCTTTAGTATCTACCATTTTGTTTTTGTTACCTACTTTATAATATGTACAGAAAAATGTGTCAACACACCTCAGAAATGACCTCTTAGTCACCCTGCACTTTCACTTTATCTTTGTTTGGTACTTTCTTTTAGTTCTTTTCAGAACTCTTTCTTTGTCAAATCCAGTGTTTTCGTCAAATCCGGTAAAATTTCTTCAAATTTCTTCAAGTTTGTTGCACTTCACCTTCACCCATTAGGTTGCAGCTTTCTTCTAGCTTTTCGTGAGTGATCTCTTCTTCTTTGATATCAGTCAATGCAATGTATAACCATTCAGGCGATTTATACTTCAGATTTGCTTTCTTCACTCTTTTTGTTTTCTGCAAGTGTTTTCTACCTTGTTTCTCTTGTTCTTTTTGACTTGTTATCTCATTTACTTGTTCTGCACTTTTTCCATCTAGCCTTATGATCTTGTATCTCAGTTTTCTAACTTCGTTGGGCCAATTGTCTCCATTTCTTGGCCTTTTTGGTTCACTTTCTTTTTCCTCTCTTTCTGTTCTCCAAGTTCTCTTTCTCGACTCTAGTTTCTGGTTTCCTTCTTCTCCACTTTCTTCTGATTCTGTTTCAGTTCTTCCTTTATTGTCTCTGATCTTAAATTTTATAATTTCATTTCTTTCATCTATTTGTGGTTTTTATCGTGTTTTCTTTTGATCACCTACTTCTGTCCCTCCTCGAGGTTCTTCCGAATTTGTGTCAATCTCTCTATCTGCCTCTAAATTTCCCTGTTCTTTTGTTCGTCGATCTGTCCCTATTGCTCCTCGGGGATCTTCCGATTCTTCTAACTTTCTATTTGAAACTCTCCCTTCTTCGTCTATTAATATTATCTCTGAAGGATTTTCACCACAACTTGTGCTTGGTTGCTCACTGTTTCTGTCTTTTTGCTCAGTTTCTTCTTTTATATTATCAAATTTCCAATTTCTTTTCAGATTTTCCTCACAATCCGAATGCTCTGTATCAGATGCTGAACTGGTGTCTGATTTTTCCAGATGTCGACTCACATGTCGATCTTCAGATTCTGGAACTTCTGCTATTTCCTCCACTCCTCCTGTCGTTGCGCTTGTAGTTGGGTCTTCCAGATGTCGACTTACAGGTCGATCTTCAATTTCTGGAACTCTGTTCGTCTCTTCCTCTACATCAGATGCTGAACTGGTATCCAATACTTCCAGATGTCGACTTACAGGTCGATCTTCAGGTTCTGGAACTCTGATGGTGTGACTGGCATGTACCCAGTTTTTCACTCCTGCACATTTGACGGCAGTTGTTGTCACCAGGATCACTTGTCGTGGTTGGTCCCAGCGAGGAACCAAACAGTTTTTTCTTCGGTGGACTTTTATGCGGACCCAATCTCCTGGATTCAAATCATGTGCTGGTTTTCTTTCAAGAGTGGTCGCATCCGGTCCAACCTGATGAAACACAGAACGTACCACATCAGCCAATCCTTTGCAATAATCCAGCACCAGATCATCAGTTATAGTCAGTAGTTTGTTGACAGGTACATGTGCTTGTCTCATTGCTCGTCCCATAATTATCTCATGGGGACTGAGTCCTGTCTTTCTTTCCGGTATACTTCTGATTGTCATTAAGACTAATGGCAAGGCATCTGGCCATTTGAGTCCTGTGGCTTGACACATTTTACCTAGTCTGTTCTTAATTGTTCCATTCACTTGCTCTACTATTCCAGAAGCCTCTGGTCTGTATGCACAATGCAGTTTCTGTTTAATACTAAGTGCTTCACAAATCAATTGAACCAATTCATTTTGAAAATGTGTTCCTCTATCTGTTTCAATCGTTACTGGAAAACCATACCTTGGAATGAATTCTCGCAGCATTAGTTTTGCTACCGTAATTCCATCATTCCTTCTGGTCGGGTATGCTTCCACCCAACGGGAAAACAAACAGATGACTACAAGGACATACCTTAGTCTATTGCTCGGAGGCATTTCAATAAAATCCATTTGCATTCTCGTGAAAGGACCTCCCTCTCGTCCTATTGTTCCTAAACTCACTACTGTCTTTCTTCCTGGATTTAGCTGTTGACAAATAAGACACCTTTGACAAAGACTCCCAGCTATGGCTCTGAATTTTGGATTATACCATGTTTGTCTAAAAAGTCTGATCATTGAGTCTCTCCCAAAATGAGCTTGTCCATGGTACATCCGTGCCATGTCAGAAATCATGCTATCAGGCATAACTGGTCTTTCATCCCTGTAAACCCAAACATCCTTTTCCTCATGTTTTCTACATCCTGCTTTTATCCAGTTATCTTTTTCCTCATCATCTGCTGCTTCCTGTAATTGTCTCACCTCATCCCATGTCTCAACAGGGTTAGTAAAAAGCAAAGGACATGAAATATGCTCTCTTTCTTGGTTCCGGTTCAATGAGACCACATTTTTAGCACAGTACTGTGCTATTTCATCCGCAAACTTATTACCAACAGTTATGTAGTCTTCCCCATTTTTATGTGCATTGCACTTTACTACCGCAATCTGTTTAGGCAGCTGTATCGCCTCAAGCAACTTTTTCACAAACTCACCATTTCTTATCAGTGTTCCTGCAGACGTCAAGAAACCTCTCTGAGACCAGATCTGCCCAAAGTAGTGTACCACTCCAAAGCCATATTGGCTATCCGTGACAACTGTTATTCGAACATTCTTTCCCAACTTGCATGCTTGAATTAGAGCTACCAACTCCGCTACTTGGGCAGAACGTATCCCTTTCAAACAAGATGCTTCCATTACAGCAGCTACTGTGCAAACTGCATATGCTGCACTTAGAACTCCATCATCTGTTCTCAAACATGAGCCATCCACGAATAGAATAGAATCTGATTCCTTTAAAGGCTCATCCCGTATGTCAGGTCTTGGTTTTGTACAATACTCGAGTACATTCAGACAATCATGATCAACTTCATCCATTTCAATCACACTCTCTTCATCTGGCAATGATGTTGAAGGATTCACGTTCATGCATCTGTCAATGGTCACATTGTCTGCACTCAAAATTACTTTTTCATACCTAGTCAGCCGACTATGTGTCATGTATTGAGTTTTGGTTCTTGTCAAAACAATTTCCACAGAATGAGGGACATATACTCTCAGTGGATATCCCATCACTATGCCTTCACTCTGCTCCAGACTTACACAAGTAGCAGCAACTGCTTTCAAACATCCAGGCAACGCTTTCGCTACTGGGTCTAAAACAGCTGAAAAATATGCAATGGGTCTTTTCATGTTTCCATGTCTCTGCACCAGGACTGAAAACGCACACCCATCTCTTTCACTGCAATACAACTCAAAATCTTTTTCATAGTCAGGCATTCCCAATGCCGGAGCGTCACACAGTTTCCTTTTTAGTTCTCTGAATGCTTTCATTTCCTCATCATTCATTTCAAAAGGATCTTTAACATCCTTCTTTGTCAATCTCTGTAATGGTTTTGCAATTAATGAAAATCCACTTATCCATTGTCGACAATATCCAACCATTCCTAGGAACATTCTTACCTCTCTTTGTGTCATTGGAGCTCTCATTCCTTGGATTATTTTTATTCTTTCTGTCGTTACCTTTCGCACTCCCTTCTCAATCTTATGTCCTAGATACTGGACCTCTTGTTGACAAAACTGCAATTTTGATGGGGACACCTTATGTCCTCTTTTTGCTAAATGATTCAGCAAAGCAATTGTATCATTAACACATGCTTCCTTTGTTTTTGATGCCACCAGTAGGTCATCAATATACTGAACCATCACTGACTTCTCTGGCATTTTCAAATCTTCCAATGATTTCTTTAGAATCTGATTAAAGATCGAGGGGCTTTCTGTATACCCCTGAAGAATTCGGCACCATGCCAAAATACGCTCTCCGAACCTGAACGCAAATAATGGCTGGCTATCTGGATGTAATGGAATAGAGAAAAATGCATGGCACAAATCAATAACTGTGTACCATTCTGCTTCGCGTGGAATCTGATATAGAATTACAGCAGGGTTTGGCACTATTGGGCAGCAAGGCACAACAATTTTGTTTACCTTTCTCAAATCCTGTACAATTCTATATGTTTCATTCAGCTTTTTCAGTCCCATTATCGGCGAATTACATGGACTGCTCATTATTTCTCTCAGAATCCCTTGCTCAATCATTTTGTTTATTACTGGTTTTATTCCCTCAATTATGTCTGGTGTCAATTTATACTGTGGCATATTTGGGTAACTCGTTCCTTCTTTAACAGAGATTTTAACAGGGTCTACTTCTTTCATTAACCCTATATCTTCTCCCGTAAAGTCCCACACTTCTTGTTTCACTGTTTCTTTCAGTTCAACTGGGATTTTCTCTACATCAAATATGGGAAACAAATCATTCACTTCTGATTCTAACTTTACCATTGTCATTTTATACAATACATCGTCATCTGGGGTCTGAAATGCAATTCCATCTGGAGTACAATAGATGGTGCAGTTCATCTTGCAAAGTAGATCGCGTCCTAATAGGTTCACAGGACTGCAATCACACACCACAAATCGGTGCATTTCACTAAATGGACCAATCTTTACCTCCACTAATTTAGTAAGAGGCGCCTTAATTTGCTGATTCGAAACACCCACTACTTGGATATGTTCACCTGAGAGAGGAAGGTTTGGAATTTCCACTGACCTAACAGTAGAACGGGTAGCTCCAGTGTCCACAAGGAATGTTACATTTGCACCATTCACTTCTCCATCCACAAATGGACCTGCTTGATCTACCTCTAGAGTTGCGCCAAGCACGCACTCTTCCTCCTCTCCTAGGCACCGTCATAAACTTTCATCCGACTCATCACCATCCTGTCGTAGCCAGTACTGAGATATGGCAGCTGCGCGCGGCAATTGTGTTACCTGCTCTCCTCCGTAGAATCCTGTTTCTGCACTGTATTTCTGTTGATTAACACTCTTGGGAAGTGGTGGTTGTGGCACCTGACTTTGTTGGGTAACTACCTCACTCTGCACCTGTGGATTTAATGATTGATTTTCCATATTAGGTTTTGGAGGAAATTTACACTCGTTTCTCCAATGCCCTAACTTTCCGCAGTTGTGGCATGGCCACTTTTTCTTTGCCTCTTCTATGCTCATTTGACCTTTTCCTTTACCTATATTTGGTCTAAATCTAGTCGGTCCTGCCTCATTAACGGGATTACTCAATTGAGCTTCTTGCTTCTCTGCAACTTTCACTTGTGCCCACATTGCTTTCTCTTTCAATTTACGCTGTCTACTCTCAATGTCATCACTACAATATTTGGCATATCTCAAAACTTCATCCACTGTGCTATTCTGCCAACAAATCATATGCTGTTTAATCATTTCACTTATCTCTGGTTTCAAACCATAAACAAATCTATATACAAAATGACTCATATCCTTCTCATTTAGTGTCTCATAGCCACTATACTGTTTGAAAACTAACAGTAGCCTCTCATAGTATGCGTGTACTGACTCTTTACTTTCCTGTGTTGTTCTGTCTATTTTTACCCAATCCGTTTCTTTGGGCGGAATCTTATTCTTCAAAAAGGTAATTACTTGATCATATTTCCTCATCACTTCTGGTCCTGGCGCTCCTGTTTTAGCATCTCTTGGATATTCTACAGTTGGCCAATCAATTGTAATCTTACATTCTGTCCACAAATCAGCTGGTACTACTATATCAAACAATCCATCCAAATCTATCCATAAAACTTTTGAAACTTTAACAAATCTCTCCACTTGTCTGTACCATTCTACTGGTTTCTCTCTCAATTTTGGGAAGTCATTTGTAAATGACAATATATCCTGTCTAGACCATGGGACATGCACATAACTACCTCCTGGAGTTTCTCTCATCGGGTACTCCCTTACAATTGATTCCTTGTCTGTCACCGCAAAAGCCAAAGACGCTTTGTCTGTCACTTTCTCATTCCTTTTAGTCCATCTGCTTCTCCATCTATCCACATCACCCCATTTCCTCAGAAAAACAATTAATTCTTTTATTTGGGTTAATCTTCCTGATGTGTTCAAATTCTCTATATCTTTTTCGCAAAAATCTACTCTATATGGTTTCTGCAACCTTCTCACTTTTACAAATTCTACTCCTAGTTCATTTGCTGTTTCTTCTAATTTGTCATGTAAATTTCTAGCTCTCCATGTAATGCTCTTGCATAAGAACATAATCTCGTCATCCTGATAAGATTTCAGTTTTTCTGTGCCAATTGTCCCTAAGATCAATTCTTCCATGTCTATTTTTAACCTAATTACATCTAATGGTTTTGATTCTGTCTCTTTCATTTTTAGAGTTTTCATCCATTCATTTAATTCATCCGGAGTCGTACCTACAAGCGTACTATTTAATTCTATCCAATTTTTACTTCTTTCTGGTGTCTCTGATGCAGACTCAGTTACCATAGGTATTCTCCTAAGCTCATTCTCATTTATCGTTAGATTAGTAGGTGGGCTTGGTCTATATGTACTAACCAAGTTTCTTGCACCTTCACTGTCAAATTCCATCCCTTCTTTCCTTCTTTGCAAGTGTGAATTCATAGGAATGACTAAAGAATGCTCTTCAATTTTCTGATTCTCAAAAACTGGTATTACTGGACCTATTGTTACTGGTACAGTTACAGCTTCCATATTCATTGTTAATTCTCTTATCTTTTCAGTTAATTCTCTTGTGGTTTTTGCCAATACAGTTGTATTGTCACTTTCTGTCTTCTCATTTTGTGGAGTTTTCAACTGATCTTGTGACCTATTTATCTCATATCCTCGTTCGGAATTTGTATTCCTCCTAGTTTCCATTGGCGGTGCATTAGGGGTCACCACCGCAGAATTCTGTTGGTATGGAGGTGGGTTTCTGTTTAGAATATCTTCCAGCAATTCATCTTCTGTCTCACTACCACCATACCCATACTTTTCAGTAACCACATGTTTCTTTTTCTCTGTACACTTTCTCTTTGCTTCTTCCTCAACTGTAAAAGCCAGAAACAAACCTCCTGTCATATTAGCATATCTCCATCGCTTTATTCTGTCCTCATGATTCACTCCCCACAACCTTCCAGGTACAAACTCATGATTTCTTAATCCTCTGAATCTTTCTCGTTCATACATCTCATCTTCCCATTCACTTAAAGCTTCAAACTGTGTCGGTCTAGGTTTAGGTTCAAGCATCGCCATTTTCTCTCTCAAATTCTGAAGTACAGCTACACTAAATGAACCATTCTCAGGAAAAGCCAATGCTCCATCATTTTTAGTATATTTAGTCCAATTTTCTAACCATATGCATGTATGATATCCGTACTTCAACATCATGTGCGAAGCTGGTGACTTCGGCGGAGGAATTACTTGTCCCTCTCTAGTCACTACCTTTTTGTCTTTCTTAAAAAAATTCTTAACTTTTGACATCCACGATGTTTTTTCTCTACCATACTCATAATAAGCCATGATTCACAATTTCTTTCCCTTCTCAAAAGTCTGCGATTCAACACTATTCTCTATGCGTTATTCGGACCTATCCCAGCGCGACTCACACCAACGCTCCAATCCTAAGATGCTACGTCACTGGTTTATCTGACCAATCCCAGCACGACTCACACCAACGCTCCAATCAGAGCTGCTTCTGTATGACAGCGCACTGTCCAATCCCAGCGCGGCTTTTGTCTACGTCAGTTTTGTATGACTAGCGCACTGTCCAATCCCAACGCGGCTTTTGTCTACGTCAGTTCTGCTCCTGACCCCTCCTTTACAAAATTTATCGGCAATTTACTTTTCAACAGTTCTTTGTTAGTTACAACATTAAAAACACATTTCCATTGTCTGATTTTGCTAAACAAAAGTGACAGTTTATTCTAGCTCGCAAGAATACAGTTTCGTTCGATAAGTGTAGCACTTCCCTCTACCTTACCCTTCTTTCAAGCAAGGAGTAAACCCGTTTCTCTGGGGATAAAACACATGCGGAGACTACACTGCTCCTGAGAATTAAGGCCAGAGTTTCACAAGAAAACCGGTTGCTATTTCACTCACACACCTTTTATACAGAAAATGTCCCTACCATAACACAACCTGTGTTATCACCAATATGAACTCAGACAATGCACTATTCCATGTGACTTCTCTTGCCACACGTGTTCCACTTCCTACTTCCCGGAAGCGTTAATACTTTGACTTACATATAACATAACGTGACTCAACATAGAATGTTAGACATGAAATAATCAATAATCAATAATCAATAATCACCAAACTAATCTATAGTAACCATAACTCTGCTACCAAGAAATCTGATCCAGCGCTATCAATAAAATTTCTTCTCCTATATGTCTTTGGACGTCCAGGTGCAAATATCCCTCTTAAACACAACTATATCCATATGACGGTGGGGCCCATAACACCGCATATACATTCACTCACTCATTTATTCCCTGGATTTCATCCGTTCTTACCTAGGAGAAAACAGTTAATGATTTGCTGGAAGGAGACGGGATACCTTATTATAAAAACGACATAATACTTCTCAAGCTCTAAGGTATTTCGCTCATTGGTCGATGAACCAACTAGTAGGAATCAGTTGATGGTGGATTAAGACCAGCTCAATCACTATAAACCTTTAAACATTTACATTTATCATTGAGCTAAAGAACCACTGACTCATTGTTTTTAAAGATAATAAAGTTTATATAAAGTTTAGAAGCATGAATAAGTTTCAAATTTATTATTCAGGTTATTACATTTAGCATTATTATAAGAATAAATTGAAATTGCAATGCATACCTATTAGATGGAAAAATAAAGTTCGTCACAGCAAGAACTCCCGAAGGATCTATCTATCTGTCCTGGAAAACAGGCCTTCTCGTTCCTTTCCCCTTTAGTATCTTAAGAATAAAAGTCTAATAGTTTAAATGGAAAAATCTATTGGGATTAAAAAGGTTCTCCAATAGCAGCGTCTCATGCTCAATCAAAAATATAAAATAGCAGCAGCAGCCGCAGCATCAATAGCAGCTAGCAACAACAGCAACAACAGCAGCCGCAACAGCCCCCTCCCCTTCAAGAGTAGGTCTTCTTATACCCTAATACTAGCTTACTAAGTGAAAATGTTACATCTTTATGGCGAGATTCTCTCTAATTGGTCCATTCGGGTCAGTATACATCTCATTATGAATATCCTTGTTTCAACCAGTTCTTTGTGGCAAGTTCATACTTTTGTCGTTTCTCACGGGTTCATGACATTACCCCTTAGTTCATAGGTTTCAAACTGTATCTTTTTCTGATACTTTTCAGTCGATCAGTTTATTGTCCATTCATTTATTCACTGCGACTTCTCACGCTTTTCGCTGTCTTGCTTTGGCACACGTTTATGCGATAAGGTCATCGCAGCCTTGACCACGCTTCCATCCTAGGCTTTTGGAATGATCACATGATCCCTCTTGTTCACGGCCTTTCTCTCTTTCATAACCCCTCTCGCGCCTGCGTACTTTAGCTCATGGCAGCCATTTTTACATCGCGGCACAACAGGCCTAAGCGCACTATTATAAAGATAAACAGAACATAGTTAAGAATAAAGAATATAAACCCTTTCGTTTCCCTCCCGTCATTCTACGTACCCCAATTAGGTATTACCTAGCAAAAGCGACATATAAAGCTATTCCTTACTTACCAACACTTCTTTTTGCCACTACACAGTTTATTTCAAAGCACAAATCATGCATTTATTATTTTAATTAGTACGCAATTGTCAGACTTATGTTATCCACGTTAACAATTGTAAGTAAATTCGTTTGCACATATATAGCGTGTTACCTTTAACCCTTTACATGTAACATACATGGTTGGTTATTTACTAAGACGAACCTGTGTGTTAATTTATTTAACGTAAATATTAGGAGGTTAAAAAAAAAATGTAATTTACCCTGCTCCATCACACGTTATAGGGAACAGTGGTCAAGACTGATTTGTATATTGCTGGGTCCAAACTAGGGTGGCATGGTGAGCAAAAGAACGATGGATTAAACCCAGATTTATTGACTGAAGGTGAGTGGTTGAAAAGTTTCAGCACTCCGTCCATCATCTTGTTGTGTTGCTATCTTTCTAATATGACAAACATGTTGCTTCGAAACGTCTGGCCTTACTTTAAAGCAACAATACACTACGTACAAGATCATTGCAAGATGGCTACTTACTGCTATTATTAGTTTTAGGTGGCATTTTTCCTTTTATCTACTTTTATTCTTCTGATTCATCTTGCATATGATAGTTGAGCTTTTGCATTTGTTTAATGTGCATGGGTAAGTGGGTGAGTGCAAGGGTGAGTCAGCAGAAGGATAAAATAATATATGAGTGCAAGGATGAGTGTCAGAGTACATTTACGATGACTTAATAATTGCCTAAACGAATAAAGAGACACTTTCAAATATGAGAGAAACCTCGTGGCACTGCCAAATGCTTGCATTTTCTTATCGCAGGCACTGTCATGTGTTCTGTCCATGGCCCATTGTAGTTTTCCCTATGTTAGCCTAACTGTGCATGACACAGTCAGCATCTGCTTTACACACATTACTATATAAACACGTTTGCCTTTGCGCCACACTGTATTTTTACACAGAACCTGCAGTTGTTTTCTCGTTCTGTTATTTCCTGGGATTTAGTCTGAACACAGCCAACAATGTCCCTTGTTATTTTGTTCGGGTCAGGCACTAGCACCTAGACACAACACATACGTGCAGCTGTTGTTTATGAGCGTGTAGGCTTAGCCATATAGGTATGCACAATAATGTAACATAGAGAGATATTTTCTGAGAGAAGATCACGGCTGTATCTGAGATGTAGAACGTCCATCTGTGTATGCTAAGGTACGGGGTCCACTACTAATCCCAGAGATCTTTTATATACAATCATTTTGCTTCTGTAGAAGGGGAGAGGGGTTAGGCTAATCTGTCTTATAATTTGACAGGGCTTTTCATAATATACAGTTTACTGACTATGCTGATGGTATTTTTGCTAGGCAGTTGTAGTCTGATTTTGGCACATATACTACATTCTAGAGAACAATAGTTTAAATAAACATTTCAAACTTCCTTCGTGACTCTGTCATATCTTATTGTGGATGAGTACGAATGTGTGAGCGAAAGGGTGGGGTGTCCTGTTACTGCAATCCCTGAGAGGGTCGGGAGTGTTGTGTTCTGGGGTGTCAATTCACTTGTCTCTCTGCATATGAGTAGGAGGGCAAGTGAGACACTTTAGCTAGTCAGACTTGGGCTCATTGCACTGAAGTGATACAGTGACTCAGTCCCTATCTAGTGATGTTCTATGGTCCCAAGCATAGTTCTGTTCCTGAGCAGAATCCGTGCAACAGCACCTTCTGATGAATATAAGTTACTGCATCGAACACTAACACCATGTATTACACTTTGTACGCAAGCACAATAACTACATTTACAAGTAGCAAGTAGCGAAGGTAATGACTGAGGTAAAATCAGGCTCCCTGTTAGATCCGTGCCCACACTTCATCTATGCCCGGCTAACAGCTGTCCTGTGTCTTTACTTAACGCACATTTTTAACCAATTGTTAGAAGCAGCTATGTTTCCGGATGCTTGGAAACAAGCTATTGTATTTCCACTGGCAAAAAAGCAGGTATGGATGTTTCCAACCTCTCGAACTATCGACCAATCTCCCAACTTCCCTACGCGTCCAAGGTTTTAGAGAAACTGATTAAAAAACAACTTGTTGACTACTTAGAGACAAATGATCTCTTGGATCCTTTACAGACAGGTTTCAGGGCTATGAGCAGTACAGAGGCTACACTATTAGCAGTGTTGAATAATTTTAGGCTACTGGTGGACCAGGGTAAAGCTGCCACCCTGATCCTTTTGGACTTGTCTGCGGCTTTGGACACTGTATCTCACAGCCTCCTGATGCAAACATATATGAAAAAGGACTCCATTCTAAAACCCTTCAATGGTTTAACTCCTTTCTAAAAAACAAAACTCAGGGGGGGATATTCTCAAGAACGTGCGATAATCATCGCCAAAAAAGGCTAACGCACGTTTTCATGTCGCCGTCTATCGCGGGAAAATAACTCTGTGTCAACGTCGTATTCTCAACACGGCGGTAACATGCGATAGTCTCCCGATAACGCGTCCAATGTCCGCGATACAACTACCCTGACGGCGATAAAAAAGGAAACCCGAACGTGAAAAAAGTTGCGATGGGCCCAACCGCAATAGAAAAATCGGCGACAAGCTGCGCCAGGCTTGCAATTCCCACGTCAGGCGGGAAAAATCACTACAAAAGCAGAAAAAAAAAACACAAACAAAAACAAAACAACTGCAAAGCACAATTGAGGTAGCCGGAGCAGGAACAGAGGACGAGCAGAACCCACAAGCCACCCGGAGGACCAGGCCGGGACCTCGAGGTCAGGGAAGGGCAAGGACAGGAAGAAGAGGAAGACGCGGTTCAGTCCGCAGGAAAACAGGATCCTGATAGCGGAGGTGATGAAATACCATCAACAACTGTTTGTCACCTCCAATGTGTCATTGGCGACAAAAAATGGAATATGGCAGTCCTTCGTGGACAAGGTGAATGCAATCTGAGTGCTGAGGAGGACAATGGAAGAGGTCAAGAGGCGCTGGAATGATGTGAAGCGCAAAACCAAGCAGAAACTCGCCAACAACCAGAAGGAAGCAATGCAGACTGGAGGTGGGAGTTCAGCGCCACAGGAGGAGCTGGACGAGATGGAGGAAATGGTCTCCACAGTCATCAGTGTGGAGACGGTGGCAGGAGTTGGGGGACCGGACACTGCTCGACAGGAGCCGACACAACAGCAAGAGGGTGAGTAACGACCAGGGACTGGGGGGACGGGGGGAGGTGGGCACAATGGCACACATGCACAATTAAGCATAGCACAGTGCACACCCACGATTACTCTGGAGCATGTCCCTGATCCCCTTGGCACACTGCAGCACACCTAGAGACTGCAAGTAGGCCCCCGTCGACTATATGCCCAGAGGGGGCCCTCCCCACACATCACTAATCTCACAACAAACCCATGCACAAGTACAAACCCACATCCGTGATGTTGTCGAAATGTCCACTGTCCCGCATCAAATAGGCAGCTCCTCCCAAACAGTCACAATGTACATTGTCATGCAGTTTGTATGTAAACCTGTACAATGCGTCAACATACATGTGAAAACAATGTTAAACTGCATCTCCCCTTTACATTGCAGAGGGTGAATCAACACCTCCTGCAGAGCAGACGGTACACCTCTTCACTGATGATGAAGAGGACCTCCCCTCCATCGACACCGACTCCCTCCAACGGCTCATGGACAGCTTCGGCACCCCACCTCCAGGAGCAGGGCAGCCCAGCTGCATCGAGGAAACTTGCTTTAAGGATGCTGTGAATGTGACGAGGTCAACGGGGGTCCTCCTGCAGGGATTCCTTGGTCCACACAGATGGTGAGGGTGTCCTGGTTGCAGGTCAACATCTCACAAAGCCCTCTCCGGTCTAGCCCAAGTCCAGTTGCTACTGGACTACCAAATGCCCGTTTTCGCGACCACAGCCCAATCCAATAACATTTCTTCTAAGGGTCCCAGCAACTCTCCAACAGCACTCCCAGGCTCAGCGAACTCAGGTGCAACTCTGTGCATCGGGTCTTGGTCCTCTGTGCTGAATGGCAGCAGTGGTAATGGCTTGAAGACTTTGGGCTACCAACTTGCCCCAGCAGGCTTCTTCAGCAGTTGTGTCTCTGTGCCGCAAACAGGAGACCATTCAGCTGGCCCTTGAAGTTCTCTTGGCTTGACTGGGCTCTGGAGAGAGCTTCTCCCTGAGCAGGACATGGCAGGCACAGTCCCTTAATTCGGTAGCCACCACGTGCAGCAGGTGCAGTCCTCGTCAGTACAGCCTCTCTTTGCTGGTCCCTTGGTGCAGCAGGGCAGTCCTTTTTTGGTCCTTCTTCCAAGTCAGTCGAGTTCTGGGGTCTGGGTGCCAGGGGTGCCTCCTTTATGCTCGGAAAGTGCCCACAGGGAAGGCTGCTGTTGGTAGCCGATGGGCTGCCAGGTTCCCTCCCACCTGGTGACCACTTCCTGTGGAGCGTGGCATCTGGCTATCCCAGGATGCACGATTCTGCCCACTCCCAAGATAGTGAGACCCCTCTTCTGATGTATAGACCCCACTAGCCCAACCCCGGGGTGTGACAACCTCAGAGCTACACGACCCTGGGGAAATCAGTTTGCAACTAGGTTCCCCTCTCTGGCTCCCATGCCAGCCTGTCTACCTCAACAATGGGGCAGCCCTGCCCCATGGTACTACACATCTGCCCTTCAAAGGCAGCTTCCCCTTTGAAGCCTGCCTTCTGGGGCTAACACCCAAGTGGCTTTTCTGCAGGAGAGAGGTGACACCTCCCAGGCCTGCAATCCCTCATTGTCCTTCTTTCTGGAAGTCATTAGCATATCTCTACAGGAGGTCAGAAAACTGTCTCATGGAGCAGGCTCCATGTGCGCCTAAGAAGGCACAGGAGTTTTAAAGGCTAAAGATGCACAATGCAACAAGTCACATTAATTTCGACTTGAGGTACTAGTCGAGCTTAAGGTAACGATTTGTTTGATACCTTGGAGCGCCAACTTTGGCTGCACCATTCAGGAGTTAGCCCAGCTAAGGGGTCAGCATGTAACCGTGTAGTCGTAAAATGGGCGACCAAGTCTTTCCAGTAAAAACTGTCGTTTTGCGTGTTTACTGTCAGGACATGTAAAGTACATGTCCTGCCTATGTCATATGTTGCACCCTGCCTTTAGGGCTTGGTAGGCCTGCCAGACTTACACACATGTCCAGGGGAAGTGGTGGATTTGCCATTGCTTTCAAAGGTAAAGATGGGCTAGCAGTGCACGATTGCTCTACCAGTCTGCAGTGGCAGACTAGGGGCTTGTTTTTACTTGGGGGACCTCCAGGGTGGCACAATCAGTGCTGCAAGCCCTGGGGTACCCCTCTAACTTACATGTCCTGCATACCAGGGTACCATTTTCTAGGGACTTACAGGTAAGTTAGCCATTTCAAAATGGGTATAGCCAATTCGACACACACTTTAGGGTCAGGGGACAGGCACTGAGGTCTGGTTAGCAAGACTCAAAGCACTATCAGAGTCAAAAAACCAGCAGCATCAGTCGAAAAACTTTGGGGCAGTCTTAAAGTGTGGCCCAACATTAGGTGCAGCTGCGACTGGGCTTATGGCAACCAGGCAGTTGCACTGTTTGAATGGAACTACAGCAGTCAAGCAGTTGCAACCCTCATCCGGGCCGTGGGCAATGATGCAGTTGCAGCACTCGTCCAAATCAACAGCAGTCATGTAGTTGATGCCACTGTCTTGGCCGACAGAATGATGCAATTGCAGCCCTCATCTTGGCAAATGGTAATCACTTAGTTGCAGCCATCGTCTGGGTCGACAGCAATCATGCAGTTGCAGCCCTCATCTAGCCCTTTGACAGTCAGCTGCAGCCTTCGACTGGGATGACAATCACATTGTTGCAGCCCTCATCCAAGCTTTTGGCAATCATGAAGTTGCAGCCCCAAGTGCTCGATGTAGAGCACAGTGCAATGGTTCACACCAGGAACTGAGATTGAGAGTGTGGCTGGCTCCATGGACAGAGAGGTCCTCCATAGCCAGCACTCGAGCAGTCGTTCCCACTAAACTCAGATGTGAAATCACAAGTTCTACAGTACAGGTGCAGCGCTAATCGGGAGTAAAGACTATGTTAATTAGTTTACTGTTATATTGGTTATGGATCAAAATATTGTTGGGAAGCGAAATATTGAGACGCATCAGACATAAGAATAGAAATGTCACACCAACACGAGGAAAATATGAAAATGTCACACATAAGGAAAATGAAACTTGCCAGCTATCTTTTGCTGGAAAGAAAGCTGGCACTCATAGTTGTTGAAATGTCACTAATAATTTCACAAAAATTATGAAAAGGTCACACAGAACAATGTGAAACCTTGACAGCTATGCATGTAATTTCTATATACGTTTCCCTCCTCTTTATGGCTTGATTTTGTTGGCGAGAAAGTGTTACTCACAGCCCTGCCAAGTACCACGCATCAGGCGTTAGACTAACGCATTTCTGTGTGGTGGTCCGCACTGAAATGCAAATTCATGCAGCTTAGGCATAGCGCCTGCCTCGGCTGTCAAGCCATAGCGCCGCTATACTGAAACTGGAGTGGCAGCATGCCTGCGCAAGAGCACTGCTCCTGGTAGGCTTTGCGGGCTGCTGGCTACAATGTACTAATTAAAATAGGAAGTAATCCTCATGGCTGCGCGCAGCATTACGCAGGGCGTCATGCAAAGTTTGTGGCAGGCTGTGGCAATGCCAGGGTAGTGCTTACACTGCAGCGTGGTAATTTAAACATAATCATGAATGATCCCTGCCATCGCCGGGACCCAACCCCACAGACCCGCAGCGGCCACTGGAGCCCAAAGCACGCACTGTGCAGCTGCTGAGTCTGAATGCAACCCGGGTGGCACGTTTGCCAAGGGAGTCATTCGTTGTGGCCAGGAGGACTCTGGTTTCTATGATTTGAAAGAGGGCAAAGCTGTGGTAAAATAGCCACGGCGGTGCTTGTTGGTAAGTGTGCTCGCTTTTAAGGTGCATGCTTTTAATAAATATGCATATTTAAGCTCATGGTATTTAGAGAAAAACGTGCCTTGGAGTTGAAAACATTTCCGACTTCAGCCTAATCTATATCTAATCACGAGTGTATGATTTTTAATGATCCAGCTAGCTCTTTAGTGTTGCGATCAGTGCCCCAGTTGTACGCCTGCGGAGCCAGAGGACAGGGCCGCCAGTCACTGACTCTGTGCCCCCTCCCGTGGAGAGCGAACAAAGACTTTAACATGCGAGGGGTGCTCCCTTTAACCTTTAGCAGTAACATTCCTAAACCTGAAGCAGAGACAACATTTAACAGTATTAAACATTATTCCTGCACTGGTGAGTATTGTATTGTCTTTCTATATCTCAAATCTTGCTCCCCACAGCCCACTTTCTCCACCAATGGAGCCAACAGAACCCCTCCAGGCACCCTCTCCTCTTATGCTGCAGTCTGGCTGTTTTCGGCTGCCTCCAATGCCGCCTCATAGCAAACACGTCCCCCGGCTGTCAATTACCAGAACCCCTCGGGGTGATCCAGGCAGGCCCCTGTGTTATGACCGATCGCCTGTCTTGGCCGCAGCGCAGCCGGTTCTCACCAGGGGCTCTTCAGCCCCCCAGGGCACCCCCACAAAAAGACACCGCCCTCCACTGGGTCAGCCCTCCTTCACCCAGCCTTCACTTCGGAGTCTTCTCCTCAGGGGCCTTCCCACCAGTGCCTTGCTGCAGGCCTCACACAACTTTGTTTCTGCCGTTTGCCCCCTCTTTCGGCTCTCTGTCTTAACTCAGGTGGCGGGGACTGCAGGATTCAGCGTTGGACCTAAAAATTACAGTTTTGTGTCCAGGATGAAGCACTTCTTGTTGACATCTTTCCGGCCATGCCTCCCCATTTGTGGGCATTTTAATGCCAAAATGAGTGTTTCTACTTATGCCTTGTGCACGCAAATGCATCAATAATGTCGCCCTGCAACTAATATGTCTTCGGACTCTAAGGGGAAATGAAGGAGAACTTAATCAAGACCTATGATTTAGTGATTTTGTAAATGTCATTAAAAAGAGTCCACCTCACAGTTTTTAGTGGTCGATAGTTTTCACGAACCGTGCAACGTACTTGCAATAATACAGCGCCCTCGCTCACTCCGCTGCCGCCCAGCTATGGTGCCCCTCAGCCTCTATTGCACCCCAATTAATGCCCGATGCTGTTTGCCCTGGTGGTTGTTAAACCGTGAATTTTAGTGTGTTGATTTTGCTTGTGAGAAAATGTCACTCATATTACACTGAAACATATGAAAATGTCACACATAGCAATCTGAAACATTGGCAGCTATGTACTCATGATCCTTAAAATGACACTCATAATTACACTGCAAATATGAAAATGTCCCACATGGCAATCTAAAACCTTGACAGCAATGAAGTACACGTCCTGCTTTACATTTGCTACATTCCTTTTGCTAATAGTGGGCAGCTGCGGGGCTAAATGTGGGCCTTTGAGATAATAATCATGTTAATTGCAGCGCCCACATTCAGCCACGCACTTTAAACAAAAGAAATGCAGGGTCAAACGCGATGTGTGATTCTGAAAGCACACGTTGTGTTTGACTCTGCATTCCTTTGGCTAATAGTGCGGGGCTGAATGTGGGCCTTTGAGATAGTATTCTTGTTAACTGCAGTGCACACCAGCACTGCAATTAACAAGAATACTATCTCAAAGGCCCACATTCAGCCCCGCAGCTGCCCACTATTAGCAAAAGAAATGCAGGGTCAAACACAACGTGTGCTTTCAGATGATTCTGAAAGCACACTGTAGTGGGTATCTTGAATAAATGCAGGAGCAGGAAATACGAAGAAGACTTCTTTATTCTTCTGAAGTACACAGCATCAACCTGACACGCCAGCCTAGATCCAAGGTCTCCGCATAACTGCCGGACCTCGAATCTCCAGCTGGAACCCCTGGTACATTCTCATTCTATACCGTAACCATGGAAATAGAATACAACACATCTTCCCCCTTTAAACAAAGAACAGAAAGAAGGAAAGATCAAAACTTAACCAAAATAATAAAAAAAAACTTGCAGGCAAGAAGACAAAAAAAAAAAAACACACCACTATTGTAGCACATAATCCTTGAGATAGTAAGGAGCACGAATTCTTCTTTTACCCTCCTTAGATGAAACATTTATCCCAGAAGGATCAACATCAGTGGAAACAACTACATTGCCTTGTGTATAATCAGAACTAGAAACAGTATCATTGGTAGCAGAAGCATTTTGATTTAGTGCATCATGCAAAACTGTAAAATCACCACCACCCGATCGTTGAATAGACAATTCATTGGAATGACTGGGAACAAAGCAATCTGGTAATGATAAGTCAGAATGAATGAGAGGGGTTTCCAAGACCCTATCATCATGAACATTGTTTTTCACCAGAACCACGTTCCTCTTACTCCACCATTTGCCATTTTCAACAAAAACTGCATGTTTGGAAATTTTGACAATGCGAGTCATGGGGTAAAATTTAGACCTATGACTCTTATTTCCAACCGGTCTTTTAACCCTGATGAGATCACCAACTGCAAATTGCACAACTTTTACTTTTTTGTCACAATCATATACTTGTTTCATTTTAAATTGAGCTTTTTCAACAGAATCACGTACTTGTTTTATATCAGGAATCTTTTCAGAACATTTGGTTTGCTCTAAGACCCAATTGGGACTAAGCTTGGAAGAACCAAAACGCCCCTTAAGAAGAATAAAAGGAGGGATACCCGTTAAGGAGTGTGGGGTATTATGATAACTCCATAACCTCTCTTGGACAGCTTCAAGAACAGACTCCCCCTGAACGGAAGCTAACTGAATGGTTTCTTTTAACATCCTGTTTACTCTCTCCACCATGCCATTTCCCTGGGGACTATATAGAGCCACCGTTAAATGTTTGATACCCATGTTAGTTAAAAAGTCTTGCATGGCATGCGATTTAAATTGCACTCCATTATCTGATACAAGATACTTCGGAACCCCTTCTCTACGAAACAATTCATTCAGCATAGTGATCACTGCTGAAGTGGTAGGTTCAGGTAAAAACTTACACTCTACCCATTTGGAGAAGTAGTCCACCACAACTAATGCAAATTTCTTGTCAGCTTTAAGATTGTACATTGGACCAATGAAGTCCATCCCTAACTTTTCCCAAGGGCCCTTGGGGAATTCTACCGGATGAAGAGGGGTGTTACGGACTTTCAAGGATTTGTCAGACTCGCAACAACTAACACATCTTCCCACAAAGTTCTCAACATCGACATCCATTCCTGGCCACCAATAATAAAGGCGTAGACGTTTTTTTGTGCCGGTCATACCAAGATGACCTTGGTGAGCAAAATTTAACAATCTTAATTTAAGCGTTCCAGGAGGAATTAGCAAATTTCCCTTCATGACAAAATCATTTTCAATAGTGAGGTCATCTTTTACTTTGTAAAACTGACGTAAGCCTTCCTCCAAATTCCTTTCTTCAGGCCAGCCATTACTAATATATCTTTTGATTAAATTTTGTAAATCATCACATTTAGCACATTCCAACCATTCAGAGTTGTTGATGGCACCACCCAACACAACTAAACCATCAACCATGCCAATGACACATTCAGTATCATCGTTAAAAGAAATGTAGGGTTCCTCAAGTATAGGGCACCTGGATAAAAAATCAGCTCGGGCATTTTTCCCACCTGGAATGTGTTTGATTAAGAAATTGAATTCAAACATTCTGGAAAGAAGTCTCACTAATCTAGGACTAACCTTATCATGATCTTTTCTGGATAACAAAAAACAAGAGGCTTATGGTCAGTGACCAGGACAAATCTTCTGCCCCAAAGAAATGTTTCAAAATGCTTGGTAGCCCAAACGCATGCCAAAGCCTCCCTTTCTATAGTGCTATAGTGACGTTCTGTTTGAGATAGAGATCTGGAGGCAAAACCCACCGTATGTTCAACACCTTCTACTAATTGGGAAAGAACCGCCCCTAATCCCACACCGCTAGCATCTACAGTAACAATAGATTGTACATTATCTGCGAAAGAGTGTAGAGCAGGAGCTTTAACAATAAGGTTCTTTAAGTTGCTGAATGCTCCAGACTCAGTGTCTGTCCAGATAAACTGTTCACCCTTCCTAAGTAGTTTTCGTAAAGGTTCAGTTTGGAGGGCAAAGCTATCAATGAACCGCGAATAATATTCGCATAGCCCAAGAAAAGATCTTAACTGATCTTTATTCTCGGGAGAGGGACTTTCAACAATGGCTTTGACCAGGTCAGATTTGGGTGTGATACCAGATTCAGAAATATGATGACCAAGATAGTCAATATCTTTAACTAAAAACTTGCACTTCTCTTTTTTAACTGTAAAACCGTTTGACTCTAAAATTTGTAATACGTTAGACAAATTTTCAAGATGTTCATTGGAATTTTTAGAAAACACTAGAATGTCGTCTTGGTAAGCAAGAACATTGTTGCACTCCCCAAACAATTTATACATTAATTTCTGAAAAACAGAAGCAGCAGATGCTAAGCCGAAAGGCATTCGCAAAAATCTAAAAGCACCAAAATGAGTATTAAAAGCCGTGAGAGAACGGGAGTCTTCAGAAAGTTCGACTTGATGATAAGCGGATTTTAAATCCAGGCATGAAAAAACTTTGGCACCGCCCAACTGAGCTAACATCTCTTGAATTTTAGGTAATGGAAAGCAATCGATTAAAATACTTTTGTTCAATGATCTTAAGTCAATGCAAAGTCTGATGTCCTTTGTGCCCTTTTTCTTAGCAACGACGATCGGAGAAATCCATTCCGATGAATCGATCGGTTCGATGACCTTATCAGAGCAAAGATTCTCCAAGTGTTGTTTTAATTGGTCTCTAATGCATATTGGAACATTCCTTACTTTGTGAATGATGGGAACCGCATTCTTCTTTAAAATAATTCTATGTTCAAAATTATGCACAAGACCTAATTTGTCCTTGAATAATGAATCGTGTTTAGTAAGTAGTTGCTGCAGAGAAGGAATTTCAGGAATATCCACTAAAGAAATAGGACATGAAGTGCCTGGTCTTAATACCATACCAAACTTCCCTTGATCTTTCCACCCTAGGATATTATAACCTTTTTTCGCCACGTACACTTTAGTGAAAATTACTCGATCTTTGAATTTAATATTATTGAGAAAGAAACCTAGCATATCAATATTGTGCCCTCCAAAAGAAATGGTGCGGATATCTGGTGGGGATAATGGAATTGAATTCCAGTGCTTGTAAAATAAAATGTCAGTGACAAAAGTTACTGGAGAACCAGAATCTACAGTTACTTGTGTTTGTACATCACCAATGGTAACATCGCACAACGGACGATCCTCACTTGCATCAGAATCAATTGAGAGCACAATCTTTTTAAAAGTTTTGACAGTGCAAACATTATTCTCTGAGGAATCCTCTACACTTTCAAGTGTGCTAATTTTGTGAGGATTCTTACACATGCGTGTGAAATGACCATGCTTCTTGCAATTAATGCAAAGTTTACCAAGAGCAGGGCAATTCTTGGCATTGGCTAAGTGTGTAAGAGATCCGCATCTATAACAAGCACTTTGCTTCTTGTACTCTTTGGGCTTGTTGTAATTAACTTTAGGTTTGGTGCTTAAAGCGTACACTGGTTCCGTTACAGGTTCAGTTACAGCTTTATTTAGTACTTTTGTGCTACAACTGATCTTTCAATACCCCTAGCTAACTCCAGAGTTTCATTCAAAGAGGGGTTCCTACAACAAAGTAGTCTTTCCTGTACTTTTTGTTAAAACAGTTTACAATTAGTTGGTCCCTTAAATAGGAATCAATGTTGCCATCAAATTCACATGTGGCAATTAAAACTCTCAATTCAGCTAGAAAAGTGTCTATAGACTCAAATTCAAATTGACGTCTAGTGTAGAACTTGTGCCTCTCCACTACTACACTAGTTTCATCAATAAAATAGTTAGCAAGTCTACACACTGCCTCTTTGTACGTATCCCAATCAGTTTCATCAGGTTGGGTGGCTAACGGCAAATGATCAAAAATGCGTTGACCTTCAGAACCAAGATTATTGTAAAGGAGAGCTAGTTTCCTAATTGGATCAAATTTCGCCCCGTCTAAGGCTATTATATAGCTGGTGAAACCTTTAAACCATTGCTTCCATTTTGTTTTAGGAATACCTGGTTCTGGTAAAAAGTGTGGGGGACAAGTGAAATTTTGCATTTTAAGGGGTTAAAATTTGTATAAAGATTTAAAAAAAAATGCAACCACTAAGGATGAGTTACCTAAAATGTGCTGAGTAAGGAAACAATTCCATAAATTAGAAAAACAGTGTGCATTACCAAATAATAATGATGCTACCGTAGGATAATAAATAAAGATGCCACAAAAGGATAAGAATTAGGCACAAAGATCAGAAACAGAGTAGATGTCACTGGGAAATGGGAGAAGAATAAAGGTGCTAAGGTGTGCGTGTCACCGACTTTGCACGCAAATTGAATATCCACTTGTGGCACTTTAAAATAGTGAAAGTGTGCGTGTCACCGATTTTCTTATAATAAAGGTGCACGCTTAAATAATAAAGGTGTGCGTGTCACCGAGTTTCTTAAAATGAAGGTGCACGCAGAGTTCGTTGTTTAAGAAGATATGAAAGGTGTGCGTGTCACCGATTTATTTAGACGAAGAAATTGGAGGTGCACGCTCAGCTGCTGAAAAGATGTGCGCGTCGACTTTAACGTGAGGATTGAATAACTGAAGGTGCGCGCTCAGTTGCTATGTAGAACAATGGTAGAGATGGTAAAGTGCCTTCCATCCTCGTCGCCAATTGTAGTGGGTATCTTGAATAAATACAGGAGCAGGAAATACGAAGAAGACTTCTTTATTCTTCTGAAGTACACAGCATCAACCTGACACGCCAGCCTAGATCCAAGGTCTCCGCATAACTGCCGGACCTCGAATCTCCAGCTGGAACCCCTGGTACATTCTCATTCTATACCGTAACCATGGAAATAGAATACAACACACACGTTGTGTATGACTGCATTCCTTTTGCTGATAGTGCGGGCTGAATATGGGCCTTTGAGATAGTATTCTTGTTAATTGCAGCGCCCGTGTGCACTGCAATTAGCATGAAAACTATTTCAAAGGCCCACATTCAGCCCCGCAGCTGCCCACTATTATCAAAGGAATGCAGAGTCAAACACGACGTGTTCTTTCAGAATCATCTGAAAGCACACGTTGCTCTTTATATTGCCCCATTCCTTTTCCTAATAGAGTGCGGCTGCGGGGCAGATTGTGGGCCTTTGTAAAAGTATTCATGTTAATTGCAGCTCATGACGGCGCTGCGATTAACATGAATACTTTAACAAAGGCCCACAATCTGCCCCGCAGCCGCGCACTATTAAGAAAAAAAATGCAGCAAGTGCAGGCGCCACTTGCTCGTAAACCTGAGCCCTCCCTAACCATACAGGACATAAGCGAGACACTTACCTGCCGCTCAGCTGTTTTCTCTTCACCGTCGTCTCCAGCTCTGCCTCCTGCAACCAGGAAATTACCGTTTTTCGGGCCGCTCGCGTTTTAAAAGGTCTTGCGGGCTGTGTTGTGTGTGTGCTCTACAAATGGGACACTGTGCGCTCGGGGTGACTTCAGTGCGCGCGCGCGCACCCGCGCACGTTATAGGGAACAGTGATCAAGACTGATTTGTATATGGCTGGGTCCAAACTAGGGTGGCATGGTGAGCAAAAGAACGATGGATTAAACCCAGATTTATTGACTGAAGGTGAGTGGTTGAAAAGTTTCAGCACTCCGTCCATCATCTTGTTGTGTTTGCTATCTTTCTAATATGACAAACATGTTGCTTCTAAACGTCGGGCCTTACTTTAAAGCAACAATACACTACGTACAAGATCATTGCAAGATGGCTACTTACTGCTATTATTAGTTTTAGGTGGCATTTTTCCTTTTATCTACTTTTATTCTTCTAATTCATCTTGCATATGATTGTTGAGCTTTTGCATTTGTTTAATGTGCATGGGTAAGTGGGTGAGTGCAAGGATGAGTCAGCAGAAGGATAAAATAATATATGAGTGCAAGGATGAGTGTCAGTGTACATTTACGATGACTTAATAATTACCTAAACGAATAAAGAGGCACTTTCAAATATGAGAGAAACCTCGTGGCACTGCCAATGCTTGCATTTTCTTATCGCCGGCACTGTCATGTGTTCTATCCATGGCCCATTGTAGTTTTCCCTATGTTAGCCTAACTGTGCATGACACAGTCAGCATCTGCTTTACACACATTACTATATAAACACGTTTGCCTTTGCGCCACACTGTATTTTCACACAGAATCTGCAGTTGTTTTCTCGTTCTGTTATTTCCTGGGATTTAGTCTGAACACAGCCAACAATGTCCCTTGTTATTTTGTTCGGGTCAGGCACTAGCACCTAGACACAACACATACGTGCAGCTGTTGTTTATGAGCGTTTAGGCCTAGCCATATAGGTATGCACAATAATGTAACACAGAGAGATATTTTCTGAGAGAAGATCACGGCTGTATCTGAGATGTAGAACGTCCATCTGTGTATGCTAAGGTACGGGGTCCACTACTAATCCCAGAGATCTTTTATATACAATCATTTTGCTTCTGTAGAAGGGGAGAGGGGTTAGGCTAATCTGTCTTATAATTTGACAGGGCTTTTCATAATATACAGTTTACTGACTATGCTGATGGTATTTTTGTTAGGCAGTTGTAGTCTGATTTTGGCACATATACTACATTCTAGAGAACAATAGTTTAAATAAACATTTCAAACTTCCTTCGTGACTCTGTCATATCTTATTGTGGATGAGTACGAGTGTGTGAGCGAAAGGGGGGGGTGTCCTGTTACTGCAATCCCTGAGAGGGTCGGGAGTGTTGTGTTCTGGGGTGTCAATTCACTTGTCTCTCTGGATATGAGTAGGAGGGCAAGTGAGACACTTTAGCTAGTCAGACTTGGGCTCATTGCACTGAAGTGATACAGTGACTCAGTCCCTATCTAGTGATGTTCTATGGTCCCAAGCATAGTTCTGTTCCTGAGCAGAATCCTTGCAACAGCACCTTCTGATGAATATAAGTTACTGCATCGAACACTAACACCATGTATTACACTTTGTACGCAAGCACAATAACTACATTTACAAGTAGCAAGTAGCGAAGGTAATGACTGAGGTAAAATCAGGCTCCTTGTTAGATCCGTGCCCACACTTCATCTATGCCCGGCTAACAGCTGTCCTGTGTCTTTACTTAACGCACATTTTTAACCAATTGTTAGAAGCAGCTATGTTTCCGGATGCTTGGAAACAAGCTATTGTATTTCCACTGGCAAAAAAAGCAGGTATGGATGTTTCCAACCTCTCGAACTATCGACCAATCTCCCAACTTCCCTACGCGTCCAAGGTTTTAGAGAAACTGATTAAAAAACAACTTGTTGACTACTTAGAGACAAATGATCTCTTGGATCCTTTACAGACAGGTTTCAGGGCTATGAACAGTACAGAGGCTACACTATTAGCAGTGTTGGATAATTTTAGGCTACTGGTGGACCAGGGTAAAGCTGCCGCCCTGATCCTTTTGGGCTTGTCTGCGGCTTTGGACACTGTATCTCACAGCCTCCTGATGCAAACATATATGAAAAAGGACTCCATTCTAAAACCCTTCAATGGTTTAACTCCTTTCTAAAAAACAAAACTCAGGGGAGGATATTCTCAAGAACGTGCGATAATCATCGCCAAAAAAGGCTAACGCACGTTTTCATATCACCGTCTATCGCGGGAAAATAACTCCGTGTCAACGTCGTATTCTCAACACGGTGGTAACATGCGATAGTCTCCCGATAACGCGTCAAATGTCCACGATACAACTACCGCGACGGCGATAAAAAAGGAAACCCGAACGTGAAAAAAGTTGCGATGGGCCCAACCGCGATAGAAAAATTGGCGACAAGCTGCGCCAGGCTTGCAATTCCCACGTCAGGCGGGAAAAATCACTACAAAAGCAGAAAAAAAACCACAAACAAAAACAAAACAACTGCGAAGCACAATTGAGGTAGCCGGAGCAGGAACAGAGGACGAGCAGAACCCACAAGTCACCCGGAGGACCATGCCGGGACCTCGGGGTCAGGGAAGGGCAAGGACAGGAAGAAGAGTAAGACGCGGTTCAGTCCGCAGGAAAACAGGATCCTGATAATGGAGGTGATGAAATACCATCAACAACTGTTTGTCACCTCCAATGTGTCATTGGCGACAAAAAATGGAATATGGCAGTCCTTCGTGGACAAGGTGAATGCAATCGGAGTGCTGAGGAGGACAATGGAAGAGGTCAAGAGGCGCTGGAATGATGTGAAGCGCAAAACCAAGCAGAAACTCGCCAACAACCAGAAGGAAGCAATGCAGACTGGAGGTGGGAGTTCAGCACCACAGGAGGAGCTGGACGAGATGGAGGAAATGGTCTCCACAGTCATCAGTGTGGAGACGGTGGCAGGAGTTGGGGGACCGGACACTGCTCGACAGGAGCCGACACAACAGCAAGAGGGTGAGTAACGACCAGGGACTGGGGGGACGGGGGGAGATGGGCACAATGGCACACTTGCACAATTAAGCATAGCACAGTGCACACCCACGATTACTCTGGAGCATGTCCCTGATCCCCTTGGCACACTGCAGCACACCTAGAAACTGCAAATAGCCCCCCGTCGACTATGTGCCCAGAGGGGTCCTCCCCACACATCACTAATCTCACAACAAACCCATGCACAAGTACAAACACACATCCATGATGTTGTCGAAATGTCCACTGTCCTGCATCAAATAGGCAGCTCCTCCCAAACAGTCACAATGTACATTGTCATGCAGTTTGTATGTAAACCTGTACAATGCGTCAACATACATGTGAAAACAATGTTAACTCCATCTCCCCTTTACATTGCAGAGGGTGAATAAACACCTCCTGCAGAGCAGACGGTACACCTCTTCACTGATGATGAAGAGGACCTCCCCTCCATCGACACCGACTCCCTCCAACGGCTCATGGACAGCTTCGGCACCCCACCTCCAGGAGCAGGGCAGCCCAGCTGCATCGAGGAAACCCCACCCCCTGCACAGACCACACAGCAGGAAGCGCCCACCACCACGGCTGTCTCCCAGGACCACCACGAACAACACATGGCCTTCCAACGCCGTGTGTTAGGGTGCCAGGAGAAGATGGCTGATCAGGTGCGGGTGGGGTTCGACCTCATGGCAGCCAACTAGATGCCATATGTGGGTGTCTAAGTCCCATCAGGGACCACTTACAGTCCCTAACGGACACCCACAGTCCGCTCCATGCTCTCCAACGATCCATGGCTGACATCGCTGGAGTCCTGACTCTGAGACAAGGACAACTGTCTAGTCAGAGTGGCTCCAGCGATGTCAGCCGGGAGTTGGGACACATGCGGAGGATCATGGAGAACAGGGAGCGGAGGGAGGCGGAAAGAATGGCTGCCACGGCTGCACACCAGCGAGATGTAGCTGGGATCTACCATGCCCTGCGGATCCTTGTCATGGCATTGCTGCCACAAGGCCTGGTGCAGATGAATGCTGCTGCTGCTTCAACATCCACATCTCCGCCCCCTGATGTGTCAGTGCCACACAGTGCGGCAGCCAATCCACCTCCGGCCCCTGATGTGTCAGTGCCACACAGTGCTGCAGAGAAAACGCCACCACCCACATGTGAGGCACATGAGACATCAGAGGACGAAGATGCGGATGAATCTGCCTTACTGGTAGTAAGGAAGCGGTAGCATTCTTCTCCGCCATATGGCCTGTTTCTGCTTGGTTCTGCCCTCTGCATCATCACCTTCCACTGTCCCCCGATGCACTCTGCGACACTCACCTTGGACCTCGACATGGACTGCCATATTCTGTTTGGTCACCAATTACACAGCTATCAGACTGCGGACTGAACTCTTCCTCTTCCGATGTACTTGTCATTCCCTGAAGAACTCTGGCTGGCCCTCCACGGGCCAACAATGTAAAGTGGGTTTTGCACGGCCCTGTACTGCTCCAGCTACAACACTCCACTGAATGTGCATTAAACAATCAAATTCACACAGATGTGTCATGTCTATGATCATTCAAGTACGGAAGTATGGATGAATGTCGGGTCAGTGATTCCCCCTTACGTCCATGTTGCACATGTTGTGGGACTTGAGTCACAGGGTGCAACATTAGAGATTGTGGACCGGTTGGCGCCGACACCACATCAGAGACACACGCATTAGTCACCTTCTTGTCCAGCCCAGAACGGAACCACGCCCAGAGCACCGGGGTCATCGTTCACACCCCTACGCTGGACTGGCATACGCCAGGCCAGCCCACTCCGCTTACGCTTACAGGGGGGGGGGGACAACGCTACATGTCCCTGGTCTTCCCTGTAGTGATCTGCTGATCACAGGTCTAGTTGTCAGCATGCCACAGCCACTCCCTGAGGGCTGGTTCACACCCACACCCATCCAGCACATGCGTCACAGGACATGTGACCCTGCCAATAAAAGGGGCCGGGCGCACGTGCCCGAAGCCATTTCCACTATCTAGCTGAGTGTGTCCGTGTGGTCATTATTTATGCATGACGGCCTAGGGCCCTACCACATCACATTCCCCACTGCCGGAGGTGACATGATGGCGTCCGCACAACGAGACTCAATCATAAAGGGCCCATGACTTGAGGTGCACAGAGTTGGTGGCATCTGAGGCACTTAGGCCGGCACGGGCCTACCGCCACGGGACGGTGACTTGAGGTGCACTGAGTTAGTGGCACCAGAGCTGAGCGGGTGTGCAGCCTGCGACGATGCGTAGGCCTCGATACGCCGTCCTGCCAATCAAGATTTGATTTGAATTGTGATCCCAGCTGGACCGCAGTGTACGCCGAGGGCAGCAGGCTGCACAGACATGACTCCGCGGTGCTGCAGGGTGCGCTGGGGGCCTGTGGCGCGGAATCCAGCGATCGGCTGAGGAGGTTGCACCGGCACGTGGTGGGCCCTCTTGGAGACACGCCGGTGGCGGCAGGTGAGCATTGAGGCCTGGGTGCGCAGGGGCGAGCACTCATCGCTGGTTGGCGGACTGGTCTGGGGACCAGGGCTGGGGTGCAGCAGGTGCACAGGATCGCGTAGGCACCACCGGTCACGGTGTCGCCCTCGTGGCTGGGTGGGGGGAGTGAAGGTGCAGGGGTATCAAGCTGATACAAACCGTGATGCTTACAGGTATGTGTAATCCTGCATCATGAGACTGTAACAGAAGTTAGTGTGACCGTAACCTTCCTTTTCTTTCCTACGAAGGTTACGACCACACGTACTTCTGTTACGGTCTTTTTGTGCAGGATTTGTCTTTCCTGTGAGCATTCCGATTTGTCCAAGTGCTATACACTGTACCAGATTGGGTTTGTGACTATACGGATGCTTGACCATTGTCACCATTTGTCCAACAGGTTTCTGGATACTGACTTCCGGAGTATGGAATGGTTTTGGGGAGTTCCCGCAGCATATGCAGTTACTTGAATCCACACGTTGCCCTGATGAAGTTCCCCGTTGGGCGTTGGCTGTGCTTTTCGTATTGTTTATTGTTGTATTTGTAATAAAGGACTGTTTTTACACTACTGTTGACTACTGGACTTCATGACCGTGCGCACCCCCATTTCAGTTACTACAGTTTTGGATCTGGGGCACAGTGGCGTCTGGCAACGGCTGGCGTTGGCGTTGGTTGCGCAGGAACACTACGAATTGGAACTGTCGTGTGGTGCGGTGACAGGGGCCCGCCGTTGCTATTGTGGACATGCATCCATGACATGGGTGAGGACGTATGATAGGGCTGGCCTTGAGACTCCTCCGACTCTGGCAGTTGTTGTTTGGGAGGTACCAGGGGCCAACAGGTGCAGCACAGCCAGCAGCTTCGTCTGCGGAGGGATGGTGGTTGTCCGCCGTGTTGGTACCGTCAGCCTGTGGGCAATGTGGGTCAGGATGCGGAGGATGGTTGTCCTTTTGTGCCTGTAGTGGGCAATGACTTCCTCTGGCGTTGAGTCTCTGAGGCTGGTGGGTTTTGGGAACGTCCGCTGTCCTGTTCTGCGCTGCCTCTGTGGTAGTCAGGGGTGGGGGCCTGGGGGTGGTTGCGGTGGGTGTTGTGGCCCTCTTGGGTCTCCTGGCTGCACGATCATTGTCTCCATGGCATCTGTTGGTCTTCAGATGTGGCTCTGGGCTGGGCTCCCTTTCTACTGCAGTTTGTCATCCTGCTTAACACCAGTAAAAGGCAGGTGTTCAATCCCTGCTGCTAACGCGCCTTATCGCCTGTTTTTGGATCGCATCGCAAATCTGGCTGGTCGTTGTGAATGTCGCAAAGTGGTATTTTCGTGTGTTTTTGCACGGGAACGCCTACTCTGCATATCATTAGCGATAGTTGTCTCTTTCATCCGTGGCGATGTTTTTTGCGGCAGCTATCGCTGGAAAACTGGCGATGTGGTCAGTTTGCACCAGCTTGGGAATGGGGCGATAATTCTTTCGCCCCTTTTGCTGCGCTAAAGTGCCGATAACTCGCGATAAGTCCTTGAGAATATGCCCCAGAGAGTACAGCTGGGGTCTTTTTTTTCTAACCCAAAAACAATCAAGTGTGGAGTTCCGCAGGGAGCATCGTTGAGTCCCACCCTCTTTAATGCTTATGTCTCCCCATTGGCCACGAATGGGAGGAAATGGGGCTTTAACATTTGTTCTTATCCATATGACACACAGCTGCTGATAGCTATAGCAGAACGATATGAGGACACTAGAGATAATCTGATCTACTGTCTCTCAGAAAGTGCAAATTGGATGACAATTGACTGTCTGAAGTTGAATGCAGAGAAGTCTGAAATACTTCCCTTTGGAAAAGCACACCTAATCTGGGACGCATCTTGGTTGCCCCAGTAGTTAGGCATTGTACCAGAACCTAAATGGGTTGTAAAATATTTGGGAATTCTGGTTGACAATGCACTAACCATGCAAGACCAAGTAAAAATACTGTGTGGCAAATGCTTTGTCATGCTAAAATTACTAAGGAGACTTTTCATATGGATCCCGGCCAACAGGAGACAAACCATTATTCAGGCCTTGATAACTAGCAAACTGGAATATGGGAATGCGCTATATGTTGGTATGGCTGACTACTTATTCTCCAAACTGCAGGTGACCCAAAATGCAGCAGCCAAGCTGGTCTGCAACAAGAACAAATACAGCTCTGCTTCTGAGTGTTTGAAGGCGCTACATTGGCTGCCTATGCGTCAAAGAGCTAAGTTCAAACTACTGTGCTATGCGCATAAAGCCCTATACAAGCTCGGCCCAAAAATCCTGCAGGACAAATTTGACTTTTATGTCCCTCCGCGAGAATTGAGGTCTTGCAATCTCACTCTCGCTAAAACTAGATCCATAAAGAAAGTCAAGTCTGGAGGCCGCTCTTTTTCATACCAAGCGGCCGTTTATTGGAATAAACTTCCTTTAGACCTCCGCCTTACTGACGACCAAATGGGGCTTAGGAAGAAACTGAAAACATGGCTGTTCAGGACTTAATTGCTGGTGCCTCGACAAGTGTCTTCACAATATGGGTTAGCTATCTTAGCGCTGTGATATCCCTTGGGATGAGTGTTGCGCTTTACAAGTACATTAAATAAATAAATAAATAAATAAAAACACATTCTTTTTCACCACAATGACGTTTAACATTAAAATGGAAACCTCAGCCATACACTGCATTATATTGCATTATACCACATTAAAATATATTTTAAAACAATGCATCCATACTACCTCTGACCACTACACATCCTTAAACCCTAAAAAACCTATGCCACCCCTCAACACTATCCTTCCCTAAACGGAAAATATAACCTTTACTATCCTTCAGCGCTATCCATTACTGAACCCTAAATTAAACCCTGCTGCCCCTATACACCTGAGCTCCAAAAACTCCTTACTACCAGTTTGCACCATCCATCACTGAGGCCTAAAAACTCCTCATTAGCCCAAAGAACCATCCTTCCATGAGCCCTAAAACATCTCACTACCCCATGTACCATCCATCCCAGCACCATAAAAACGCCATACTACCCCTGTGCACCACCCATCCATGAACCCTTAAAACAACTCCTTAACATGATCTATCCACAAACCATAAAAAACCCTTACTACCCCTTTGCACTACCCATCCCTGAACCTGAAAAAGCCATAACTATCCCAATACACTACCGATCCCTGAGTCCTAAAAACCCTTACTACCCTTAGCACTACCCTTCTCTGTAACCTAAAAGCTCCTTACTACCCCTTGAAACTGCACATCCCCGAACCCTAAACCCTACAACCCCATAAGACTACCCTCACTAAACCCTAAAAACCGTTAATGCCTCTTAAAGCTACCCTTCCTTCAACCCTATAACTCCTTAGTACCCCTTAACGCTACCCATCCATGAATGCTAAGGACTGCTTACTACCTGTTAATGCTCTCCATTCCTGAACCCTGAAAAGCTCATTACTACCACATACAAGACCCATCCCTGAAACCTAAAAACTTCTTACTAGCCCGATACACTACCCTTCAATGAACCCTAAAAACGCCTTACTACCCCTATACTCCACCCAACCCGGAAACCTAAAAATTCCTTAAAACCTGTTAAAAATACCAATCCCTGAATCATGAAAACTCCTTACTACCCCAATACAATACCCATTCCTGATCCGGAAAAGCCACTTCCTACCCTAAACAGCATCCATCATAGTACCCTAAAACACCCTTCCAGCCCCTATACAATTATAACCATAAAACCATTAAATACATTGTACTACATTGTAACTTACCTGATTGTAGCGGCGAATGTGTTGTAGTAGTTCTGCGTTGTTATGGATGCATTTTAATGGTCACTAACCCCTTCTGACTACAAAAGGTGCCGGTAATAAGAAAATGATGTACCCAGCTGCTTATAATCAGCTATTACAAGAGTTTTGTGACATCACAGTTGGTGCCGAGGAGCCCATGCAGTGTCCGTGTGAAGCAGCAGTTTGTTAGATGAACTGTCACTCAACAGAGAGGTGCTTGGGTCCCTCACTTCTGGTAAGGAATGCTACTGTCTTTGGCAGCCTCCCTGAATGAGCAGCTCTGGTTAATCTAACCAAAAATGATTTCTGTCACAGGTGAGGACTGAGTAGATGAGCAAACAAACGGGCACCTCAGAGTTGCATGACCAATGAAAGCAGAGGTCCTGCAGCCTCCTGCCTCTATATGGTTAGGGACCTCCTCTGCAACTTGCAATATCCTATTAATGTACAGAAGCAAATGAATATTTTATCCAGTATATAATAAAACAAGTATGCCTCAGCATCCTCCATGTCCCTTTCCTATTTGTGACGTTACTGTATTTTAGTGGGTGAAGAACCACCATGCCCATCTTGCCCCTTTTGCAGCCGAAATATAACTTGTCCATAAGGTTCCACCATAAGGACAAAGACGCGCTCTGTATACCAAAAAAACCCACATTAGACACTCCCACAAAATGGCCCCTTTTAGAAATGGGCAGAATTTCAGTGACCTATAATATAAGATATACATTTCCAAACAGGTCAGTGGCTCAGAAAGGCTGCTTAGGTTTGGGGAAGACCAATCACATGCCCAGCATTGACTTCTAATTGTCCTAACCTCTCAGACACACCTAATGGTTGGAAAATGACCTTACTTCACAAGAAGTCCCTTGGAGAAGAAATGGGAGCAGATGAAATGCAGGAAAGAACTTTTATAATGATAAATTATTTATGAAGTACTTTTTGAACTCCAAGTTTCATGTACCATGTCAATAATAGATTGCTTTTCAGTACTTGGTCATTCCTGAAGGCTGGCACACTTTGATGGACTGAGACTGATAGTAGTTTAATGCTTGAGTCTGTCTGCTTTGACCGGGTTCTTCCTACCCTTATTCAACAGGTGACAGGTGTGGGACGCGAAGCTGAGCTCATGAGAAGGTGGATGGAGCTCATAGATGAGTCACCAAAGCTCCTCAAAGAAGAACCCAAAGCAAGTACCTCCAAGTTGTCCATCGACTCTCCAGGATCCTGGGGCCATATTCACAAGGCCGCCTTGGCTGGACAAGTCCATGTGCTGAAACAGCTGCTGCAACAGGGTGTGGTCGTAGACAACAGGTAAAACAGCTGCTTTCATAAACTTCATGGAAGATATGCAGAAAATAAGGATGTGCAATTGCAACGTCATCTAAAAACAAAATGGTGGTCATTTGATGTTTGTTGGGTGGCCTGCGAGTCCACCAGGTTGTCAGAGGCCATCTCCTTCATTGCTCCGAAGGAGGACTGCCTGCCATATCTAGAGATCCCTGTCTTCCTGGTGGGGATCTCTTTGTTAAAAGTTGTTGGAATGGAACAACTCATCTACATAGCTCCGTTTAGCATGCACTGCTACCAAGACATCACCCATACCATGATCGAGCAATTTCTTTGTTTTTAAGCTTTAGTGCAAATGACTATCAGGAGGGTAGGGTGAGGGCCAACTGGAAAAATGATTGTAACCCAGAGCTTGGCCCTGTGATATGGAGTGGTACACCATATGAACCCTTCCTTTACAAGTGTGACTACAGTGCACTCATTGGGCTCTGAAGGACTAACAGTGGAGGGAGCAGAAAGTGTATAATGTCAGGACAGGATTTATTTTTATTACTTGTGTCTACACATGGAGAGTTGACTACTTGCCTCTCCTGTTTAAAGTGGTCTGACATGCTCCTTCACTACATGTCTGGTGGACATGGATGTTGTATGTGTGTTTAGGTGATATGGATGTAGTAAAAGGAGTAAGAAGCAAGTGTGTGGAGTGCAAGTGGTTGGAGGATTGAAGATAGCCTGTAAGACAGCAGATGTAGGTTGCAAGGCTTTCCCTACACATTTCTCAAGCATTTTTAGGGCACTAGACTATAGAGTTGGGGGGGGGGGTTGGATAACCCTTTTAAAATGTAGGGAAAGCCCCTGTCCTTTCCTGCTTTGTCCCTGGAAGTACTACATCCCACAGGTTAATGGGTGGTTAAGTGGGGCCTTGGTTTGGGTTTCCCATAACGAGAGACTCCCAGCTACACCTACATTCTCGCTATCACCTGTTGATGGACCAGTCTACGAGAAATAAGCAAAAGGATAGAATTTCCCATAACTGGTCCCAGAGCTCCTCGGGGACCTGAACTTCCACCTCGAGAACAACAAGGACACCAACTCCACCACCCTGATCGACAACCTCGCCACCCTCGGACTCAGACAGCTCGTGACTACACCCACCCACGCCGCCGGCCACACGCTCGACTCCATCTTTTCCGCAAGCCCACACGTCTCCTTCAACCACACCTCCGAACCCCACTGGACTGACCACCACTGCATCCACTTCACCTACAGGAAGCCCACCACGCACCACCGCACCGAACAAATGCCTCGCCGCTGCTGGAGCAGAGTCACGGAAGACCAGCTAACCACAACCCTCGCCCTGAGCCCACCCGCCGAACCCTCCAACCCCGACACCGCCGCCCGCAACCTCAGACAGTGGATCGACGACTGCGCCAACACCCTCGCCCCGCTCAAGAATCCGCCCAACAGCCACACCAGCAAGAAAGCCACCTGGTTCACCGAAGACCTCCAGGCCTCCAAACGAACATGCCGAAAACTGGAGAAGATCTGGCTCCACGAACGGACAGCGGACAGCTACGCCGCCCACAAGAGCGCCACCCGCAGTCACCATCACCTCATCAGATCCGCCAAAAGGGCCTCACTCAAAGACCGCCTAGACAACAACGCACACAACAGCAAAGAGCTCTTCAACATCGTGAAGGAACTCTCCAACCCCAGCTCCAACACCAACGACATCCAGCCGTCGCGAGACCTGTGCGACTCACTGGCCACCTTCTTCCACCGCAAAATCGCCGACATCCACGACAGCTTCAACACCACGACCGCCCCGGCAACCACCGAGACCACTACCCCCACAACCACCAACCGCCTGCTCTCCTGGACCAACATCAACGACGAGGACACCAGCGAGATCATGAACACCATCCACTCCGGTTCACCGCTAGACCCGTGCCCTCACCACATCTTCAACAAAGCCAGTACAGCCATCGCGCCCCATCTCCGGAAAATAATCAACATCTCCTTCGAGACAGCAACCTTCCCGGAAAGCTGGAAGCACGCTGAGATCACCGCCTTACTCAAGAAACCCAAGGCAGACCCCAAGGACCTCAAGAACTTCCGACCCATCTCTCTGCTCCCCGTTCCCCGCGAAGGTCACCGAGAAAATCGTCAACAAACAACTGACCCGCGACCTCGAGGAGAACAACATCCTGGACCCTTCCCAGTCCGGCTTCCGCAGCAACCACAGCACCGAAACCGCCCTCATCGCCGCCACCGATGACATCAGGACCCTGGTAGACAACAGAGAAACAGCAGCCCTCATCCTCCTGGACCTATCAGCCGCCTTCGACACGGTCTGCCACCACACACTACGAACACGCCTTCACGACGCCGGGATCCAAGAGAAGGCCCTGGACTGGACCACATCCTTCCTTTCCGGCCAGAACACAAAGCGTCCGCCTCGCCCCCTTCCGATCCAAGGCCACCAAGATCATCTGCGGCGTACCCCAAGGCTCCTCCCTCAGCCCAACGCTGTTCAACATCTACATGGCACCCCTCGCCCACGTCGCCCGACAGCACAACCTCAACATCATCTCCTACGCCGACGACACCCAGCTGATCCTCTCCCTCACCAAAGACCCTCACACCGCCAAAGCCCACCTCCACGAAGGAATGAAGGCCGTCGCCGAATGGATGAGGACCAGCCGCCTGAAGCTGAACTCGGACAAGACGGAGGTCCTCATCCTTGGTTCCAACCCTTCAGCCTGGGACGACTCCTGGTGGCCAACATCACTGGGAACAGCCCCGCCACCCACCGACCACGTACGCAACCTAGGGGTCATCCTCGACCCCACCCTCTCCATGACTAAGCAGGTCAACGCCGTTTCCTCATCCTGCTTCAACATCCTCCGAATGCTCCGCAGGATCTTCAAGTGGATCCCCACCGAAACAAGAAAAACAGTCACCCAGGCCCTCGTCACCAGCAGGCTGGACTACGGAAACGCCCTCTACGCAGGAACTACGGCTAAGCTCCTGAGACGGCTGCAACGCATCCAGAACGCCTCTGCACGTCTTATCCTCGACATCCCCCGACGCAGCCACATCACACCCCACCTGAGAGACCTGCACTGGCTCCCTGTCAACAAGAGGATAACCTTCAAACTCCTCACCCACGCACACAAAGCACTCCACAACTCCGGACCAGCCTACCTCAACAGACGACTCAGCTTCTACACCCCCACCCGCCAGCTCCGCTCGACCAGCCTCGCCCTCGCCACAGTCCCCCGCATCCGGAAAACGACCGCCGGCGGCAGATCCTTCTCCCACCTCGCCGCCAAGACCTGGAACACCCTCCCCACCAACCTCCGACAGACCCAAGACCTACTGGCCTTCAGAAGACTCCTCAAGACCTGGCTCTTCGATCAGTAGCAGCACCACCCCCCTCTTCCCCCAGCGCCTTGAGACCCTCGCGGGTAGGTAGTGCGCTTTATAAGTGACATGATTGATTGATTGATTGAGAGCTGAACCTTTTCAATACACAAGCTCTTTCTGCCACCTGTAGGAAATCAAGTTATTGGGTGAAAGGGGTGGAGGCTCCACTCAGGCAATAACCACAATCACTGTCAGGATGAACCACAAAGTCACTAAATTAACATGTGCTAAACTCTCTGGCAGCTTGGCACAAAGCAGTCAAGCTTAACTTAGAGGCAAGGTGTAAAGTTCTTCGCAGCACACAAACAGTAATAAAGTGAAAACACAACTAAAGAAAAATCCCAAAGCACTTTAGAAATTTAGAGCCACATGCATCAAACTGTCCATTTGCAATTCCTAAATTGCGATTTTTAAGAAATCGCAATTTAGGAATCACAAATGCTTATGCATGTAGGAATCGCAATAAATTTTGCAATTCCTACAAATTCCTTATTTGCGACTCGCAAATTGCGAATCGCAAATAAGGAATTGCTTCACATTCATTCCTAAGGGCCTAGAGGCCCATAGGAATCAATGGGAAATGCATGCACAATTTGCGAGTACCAAATAGGTACTCGCAAATTGCGCATGCAATTTCAAGGGTGCAAGGGTGCCAAAAGGACACCCTGATGCACCCCTGAAATTGCAATGTCAGCACATGTTGCACACACACATGCCCCAAGGGCATGTATGTGTGTAACACAGAACTTTGAAAAATGCACTTTTGTGCCTTTTTCAAAGTTCTTACAAATTACCATCAACTTTGAATTGATGGTAATTTGCGTTTCTTAATTGCGAAATCGCAATTTATTTTTTGTTGTTGCTTAGCATTTAGGGAATCGCAATTTGCGATTCCCTAAATGCAATTGCAATTTAACTAATCGCTAATTTAGCGATTACTTAAATAGCGATTTTTGCATTTGGGATGATGCATCCCAAATGCAAAAATAGCAGTCGCAAAAGGACAGATTCTGCTAATCTGCCCCTTTGCGACCGCTATTTTCAATGATGCATGTGGCCCATAGAGTACATTTTAATAAATACAATTATACCAGAGCAACAAAAATCCAGTCAGTAGAACCGAAAATATGAAATTTCCAAATGTATAGATAAGTACAGCGCCTAAAAGCACAAAGCGCTATTTGTGGTCATCTGGTTGTACTAGACTGCAGGAAAGTCACAGGTTCTGGCCAACCGCGATAGAGCACTGTCCAGATACAGGGACCAGGTTAGTCCTGTTGAAAACGTTACCACTCAAATTCCAGCGCGAAGACTTCCAATCACAGAGGAGGAGACCACGAGTAGCAGGAAGAGCATAGCGGATGGTCGTTGCTGTAGCACTAAGAGTAACTGTAGCCTGAATATCCGGTTGGGCATCGCACAGTCATTGCTGGAGCTGCGCATTGACGGTCATCGTAGGCTGCCATTTCTGTAGCACCAAGTGCTAATCTTGCGTTGCCGGCCGTCGCTGGTGGTCACTGTAGCACGAGAGTCCGTTTCATGTTGGTCTTCATCGCGGATGGTAGAGTCTTGGCTTGAACGGACTTGTTTGTGGTCATGGAGAGCCCAAAACTTCAGGATGTCACCTTTCTTTACAGAGGAGTGCACTCTGATGTCAACCAAGCGTCCAGGACCTAGGAAGGCACCTATTGGGGATCAGGGACTCACTCTAGCAGAGGCCAGCAGAGTTCAGACAGGTCCAGACAGGACCAGTTGCAGAAGGTCAGTGAGGCTGCTGCAGAGAGGACTCTGGGGCTTGTTTTGTCCTTTTATCTCAGAACAGGAGGTCAGCCAACTGTCCCTTGGAGTAACTCAGGTAACCTAGAATGAAGGGAGCAGGTCCCGCGGTCCTTTGCAGAGATCAGCGCAGGCTTTAAGCAGCAGGACAGTCCTCTGAGGGACAAGGCGGCCTCAAGCAGCAGGGCAGTCCTCTTGGGAACAAGGCAGTCCTTTCTCTTGTAATATCCGCAGGTCCAGGAGTGTACTGAAGAGTAGTTCTGAAGGTCCTTTCAAGTGGGAGAATTCCCTATACTACCACCACTTCTGGTTCTGGAAAGTTCTACCTTTCCCCCGTCAAGCCTCCAAGAAGTCTGGGGTGATAAAAGACTAGTGTCAGGTTTCTTTGAAGGTGTCTGAGGCAAAGCCCTTTGAGATGTAAGTGGGGCTGGGTACAACTCTGCATCCAACCATCCTGGCAGGATAGCCCATGTTTCCCACCACTTATCTCCCTTTGTGTCACTGTCATGTGACCCAATACTGGCAGAAGGCACAAATGGTTAGAACAAGAAATTCTAACTTTTTCAGAATTGTGACTTAAAATCTGACTTTACCATTAAAGATGATGTTAAATTAAAATTTGTTTTAGTGTAAACACTATGGGGCCGATTCCGATTCCGGCCGGAAATCTCTCCGACCGAGCCGGACCCGGAGAGATTTCCGACCGAATCGGACCCTAGCAGTCCAACCGGACGAGTACGATGCGCACGCATGCTATCGGACTCGAGTCGGTCGGACTCCCATTGAAGTCAATGGGAGCCGGTCGTACAACGCGTACGCGGGCTCCCATTGACTCAATGGGTGCGAGGCGAACAAGGGCGCCCCCTACAGCGGGTACGCGTCCATGCGCATCGCGGCGCACATGCACAGGTAGGGGGGACACATGGGTCCCCCCTGTGTGCGACTTGCGCGCCTACGCGTACAGGGGGGTCCGACTCAGACCCCCAAAGTCCGGCTCCGACAGCTTTTTCGAGCCGGACGGCGCGAGTCGGTCGGACTGCTCGCGGTGCGCATCGTACTTACCCGGCCGGGAAACGTCTCCATAGCGCGGTGCGAGTCGTGTCCATGCGAGTCGGTCGGAGAGTGTTGAAGCCGCGTTCGAGTCGGTCGGCGATTTCGCGGGAGCTTGCATCGTACTCGCTCGGCCGGACCCGCGTACGATTCGGTCGGGAAACAGGGCTCCGAATCGGATCCGGTGAATCCGAATCCGATTCGGAGCACTACCGGCCGAGATCGGAATCGGCCCCTATATTTCTATCTGGTTCTAATCAAAGTTATCCCTTATTAAATGTAATAAGGTAACCCCATGTTAGTCAATGGTAGTGATAGACCACACACTAGTGTAGTGGTTGTAGTAGTAGTTTATTGATATTGCTCGGTTAACTAAGACCTCTGCAACATTAAAAACATTATAAAACATATTAAAAGTTCAGTTCAATATCAATGGCACCATAAAATGATTTTGACAGATGTGATTAAAGGAGAAGGAAATTTGTGTTTAAAATGCCGAGAAGAATTTAATGTGCGTTACAAATATTAAAAATGTACAAACCATTTACAGCTTAAAATTTAACAAATGATTGTGGAAGATACGATCAGTGACAGTAGCACTGTGCGCCTATTACAGAGTTGCCGACTTCAGTATTAACAGTGGAGTGAGTGTATAAATGAGGTGCATATCAAGTCTTAAAGTGCATGCTAAATGGTCCCCCGTACTGTGCTGTCATAAAAAGTACCGTCCAAGAGGTCAGATGCTTATAAAGTCTTAAGGTGCAGTCTCGGCCATTTGCTGATCTTAACTGACCTTTGCGGCAGCTTAAAAGTTCGTAGTTTTCGCGAAGGTACCATGACAATCTTCGTGATAGCTTCAGGTAAGAGGGGAAGAGCCATGGAAGGAAAGTAAGCTGAAGGCAGCAGAACATTACAAGTTTCCAGCTTTTATGCCGTGAGCTTTAAGAATTTTGTAAACAGCAGTTCAGAATAATTTTTTTTTTTTTAAATCTGGAGGTAGGGACCTTTCCCATAATGGCCGGACACCCAGATCGCCAATGGCCAGGAATAGGTACCGACGAGAAGAGGCATCTTCACTTGTTTGTACTTCCTGCCATAGTGCTTGGCACAGTTGGTTTGCTGGGAAGGGCTTTATTTGTTTCCATACTTTAATGTAAGCCCCTTTTCCTGGTAATAGTTGATGTGTTAAACCAACCTCAAGCCTTTTCTGGACTGGTGAGTTGTTAGGAGGGAGACAAAAAAGCGATCTGATTATTTTCATGGAGATCGAATTTAGGGTTGACGCATCTCTATCTCGGAGGACTTCACTTTCGTAAGAGATGCTCAGTGTAAGTTTTGCTGCTAGTTTCTTCAGCAGTAGCAGGTAGGTTGGGCTGTCCAGTGTTCTCTGTAAGGGTTGGAAGTCAAGAAGCAAAGCGTTACCTTTCCTCAGCAATTTCAGGAGCCCCTGTCATCAAATACAACTTTTAGGTGTCTGTAAGTTTTCACCGGTGCCAGTTTTTGGCCTTGCAAATGCCATTTGTGTCTTTTCTGAATCCTGTAACTCACTTCTTTGACCTGGGTTTTTTTTTGGTTTATTGACATGCCGTTGACTATAGGATATTGAGATAGTTTATCAATGAGGCGTTGCAAACCAATTTTTGTCTGACTGAGGAGAATCACATCATCTGCATACAGAAGGTTCGAAATGTGCATGTCTCCTAGTTTATGTGCGTGAGCATTTACAGCATCCAAGACAGGGGTCAGACTCTCTGTTTTACAATGAACAACTTTAAAAAAAAATACCCACTCCCCTATAGACATTAAGTTCACCCATGAAGAAAGCAAAGAAAAACTCTGTCAGTGAGGTATCCCCAGATCACAAGTATTTTTTATCAATGATACAGTAAAGACAGTAACTTTTCTTTTAATATCTGCGACCAGAGGTGTATCACATTAGATAATTAACCAATTAGTACAGCCTTGTTTGCCATATTATGGTCTTTGTCATGTGCTGCATGCCTCCCATGCCTGACAGGACAGCACTAGAGGGAATAAAATGATGTAGGAGTAAGGGTGTGGGTCCTGAATATTGAGTAGGGAACATCGTTATTCTTCAACATCATGGCCATAATATAGAGGACAAAAATATTGACCAGTATGTATAGATTTTCTACACCTCATTCCACGTCTACATATGTGACAATATATTTATTGTCAAGGTCCGTGGTTGTGGAGTTAGGATTTGTAATTCTATACTTCCCTATATGCCCTTACCTTTCAATATTTTTGTTCTTGATATTTTGGCTATGATAATAAGGCATAATGATATTCCCTACACGATATTCCATATTACAATCTAAGTATGGAGGATCCTTAGAGGAATAACAGGGGAAACGTGGAACTATGACGGACGGTGAGAGAGAGTGAGGGGATGGTTAGTGCAAGTATAGGGAAAGGATGAGGAAACTTAGGTGGTCACGTGGGAGGGAAATAAATCTAAGGATTGTGATTGGCAAACTGGTGCTGGAAAGAGATGCAGGGTCTTCAGAGTGTCTCTCTGTGCTTCAAGATCCAAATACGAGCAGAGACAACAATGCCCCAATATGGATGCTTCAGGAACCAAACCCCTTGGTCCAGATTAACCTGCACATTGATGGAAACCACGGTTTATCTACAATGTTCAGTATCACTGATACGTGTTTACTTTTTATGTTATATTAATTTACAAATATGTGTAAATTATTTATATTCAGAACTTAGGGGTTCATTATTGTGGCGGAAGGACTGCCACCGCCGGGCTGGTGGTGGCGGTCCTTCCGCCATCACATAGTGATTTACCCACCGCCAAATTAGGATGGCGGTGGGTACCGCGGCAGACGAAAAGTCCGTCCGCCTCTTTTCCGCCAGAGGCAATCGCACCGATTGCCTGGCGGACGGAGCAGGGCCACTAATATGGTGGCGGTGCCTAGCAGGCACCGTCCGCCATATTAGGATGTGGGTTTGAAGAGGCCTTTCCATGGCAGCGATGTCGCCATGGAAAGGCTGGCGGGGATTGCGTTTGGGGGCCCATTGCGGGCCCCCCTTGTGTGGGGGGGTGTCGCTGCACTGGGGGGTACCCCCCTGCATTTCCATGCACCAAGTGGCAGGCACCGCGTGGTGCCTGCCACGTGGTGCAGGGAAATGCGATGCAAGCACCTTTAACATTGCGGACGGTGCTGCAGCCAGCAGCACCGCCCGCAATGTTAAAGGCCCAGGATGCACCCGCCAGTATGGCGGGCGCATCCTAATCGCAGTGGTGGGACCGCCGCATGTCTGGCGGGCGGTCCCAAACACCGCTACGGTGGCGGGCGGACTTATCGTAAAGAGCCCCTTCATTTGTAGAAAAAAATGAAATAATGTAAGGGGCCAAGGTTTTCTTAGGAACCCGGTGGTACTGCCATATGCCAGGGTTGCACAATAACAAGGCTGCCTAGTCTTTATTCCACCTCTTGCCTCTTTGTTCCACCACCAGACACTGCTACCTCTATTTCTTTCTCTTACGGGTTCGTTTTCAGCCATGCTGTCTTCGTGTCGCTTTCTTCCTACTATTCTCTTCCTCTTTCCATTTCTGCTTCGCTCTCTTGCTCTGGAACATAACCTAATGATGAAAAATAAATCTCAGTCTCCAAAAGTGCGTGCCGATGTCCTTCACTTGCAACCAAGGGCACAGTTAGGAACTGCTTCTATTGCATGCCTATAAAATGAATTGCCTCAAGGTGAAGTGCAATAAGCATGGAGCGGTAGGAATCCAACACGGAAGACATATAAGGAAGAACCTGTGACACTATGTATTTTCAACAAAAGATAAGCAGCCCTGCTATATAGAAGGAAAGATACTTAGACGATATATCAGAAGTAATATTTACCTTCCTTTTATGGCAAAAAATCAGTGCTCAGTTTGAGCTGGTGGTTTCCGGTGCTTAATCATCAACACCCACACTTTTCATGAACGCCAGTTAAGGAACGCCTGTTAAGGAGATATTCATTTATTTTAGGCACAGGGAGTTTAAGTGATTTGCCCAGAATCACAGGATGTTAAGGCATGCATAGACTCAAACCTGGTTCCTCAGCTTCGAAGTCGCCAGCTCTGGCCATTATGCCACATCCTCTCCCCACTTTCATGGCTAGTAGTTGGTTCTGTTTTAGGTGGCGCTAACAGGAGAAATAGGCTGGTGCAACCTGTCTCCTGACGAGAGACCCGGCCCTTATTTTTTTTACAAATTAACCACTGTACAAAATTGACAAAGTTTGCCTCCTTAAGGATCAACTGTAGATACTTGTGACAGTGCTGTAGTCAGATGAAAGTAAATACCAGTGAGTCCTGTGTGCTCCATACTATGCTAATATGAATCATGCTTGCTCACTTGTCAATTGTAATGTAAAGCCCATAACTCTCATTTCACGAAAATTCTGTCTAATTGTCTCCTTCTTATCTCTATGTCTCCAGGGATGAACATGAGCGGACCCCGCTACATTATGCTGCATTCGGTGGTCGCGTTGCTTCAGTTAAGCTGTTGGTTCAGAGAGGAGCACTAGTCAACGCAATGGATGCATCAGGCCGCACCCCTCTTCATCAGGCGGCCTGGGGTGGCCACACCCAGGTGATCCACTTCCTCCTGAAGCGTGGAGCCTCAGCCACAGCAGTCACTAATGGAGGCCTCAGCCCTCTCCACTGTGCGGCTGCCAACGGGCACACTCTCATCGTGCAGTACCTGCTGGAGCAAGGCCTCGACCCAACTCAAGGTGACCATCAAAGATGGTCTTCTCTGCACTGGGCCACTGTGAGCAACCACATACACATCATTGACCAGCTTGTTGGCCATGGGGTTTCCCTAGAGCTCCGATGTGGTGGAGAGATGGACCCACTACACCTGGCAGTAGAAGCAGAGAGCATGGAGGCGCTGCAGTACCTGCTGGCCAAAGGCGCAGAAGTCAACGGGAAAGATAAACTCGGCAGGACAGCTCTTGCAATAGCCGCGCGTAATGGAAAAGAAAAGGTATGGATGGTTCTGGCCCTTCTGGGCTCAAGATACACTGTGCTTCACTCATGAGCAGGATGAAGGTACCCCTCTTCAATAGGGCTGTCCAATGCAGGTCCACGGGCTCAGATTCACCTAAGAGATGCACAGCATCATGTTTCACTAACAGTTTGTCAACAACGCGATTCTGGTACTGCAGTGTTCACTGATAGAATATCGATGCCCAAAATAACCCCATACACAAATATCGATGCAAAAATATCGATGTCAAAAATATCGGCATCCTATATTTAAAACTGTAAGTAAAAAAATATCGAAACAAAAATATCGATGTTAAAAATATAGATGTACAAAATATCGATTTTTTTATTTAAATAAAAATGAATGTTAAATATATTAAATAATAAAATTAACTTTAAAAAATTTATTTAGATTTAATTTACATTTTAACAAATATAATAAAATTAATTTAATTTAAAAAATATTTAAACATACTTATATAAAATGTAATATATATATATATATTTCCTTCAAAACAATTATTAAACTATTCATTTTAATTTATTTTATAATTTTATAAATATATAAAAATTTACAAATATATATATATTTAAATACACTTATAACATAAAATCTAAAAAAAAAACATTATATTATAAATTAAAACATTAAAATATTTAATAGTCTTTAAAATTACATTTTGCACTCCATTGAGTGCAACAGTAGGGAAAGTGTTGGATAGCGGAGGGGTAAAAATTACTATTCCCACTCCAGTGAGTGCAACAGTAGGGAAAGTGTTGGATAGCGGAGGGGTAAAAATTACTATTCCCACTCCAGTGGGTGCAACAGTAGGGAAAGTGTTGGATAGCGGAGGGGTAAAACTTAATATTCCCACTCCAGTAAGTACAATAGTAAAGAAAATGTTGGATAGCGGAGGGGTAAAATGTACTATTCCCACTCCAGTGAGTGCAACAGTAGGGAAAGTGTTGGATAGCGGAAGGGTAAAACTTAATATTCCCACTCCAATGAGTGCAACAGTAGGGAAAAGTTTGGTTAGCGGAGGGGTCAAAATGACTATTCCCACTCCAGTGAGTGCAACAGTAGGGAAAGTGTTGGATAGCGGACGGGCAAAACTTAATATTCCCACTCCAGTAAGTACAATAGTAAAGAAAATGTTGGATAGCGGAGGGATAAAATTTACTATTCCCACTCCAGTGAGTGCAACAGTAGGGAAAGTGTTGGATAGCAAAAGGGTAAAACTTAATATTCCCACTCCAATGAGTGCAACAGTAGGGAGAAGTTTTGTTAGCGGAGGGGTAAAAATTACTATTCCCACTCCAGTGAGTGCAACAGTAGGGAAAGTGTTGGATAGCGGAGAGGCAAAACTTAATATTCCCACTCCAGTGAGTGCAACAGTAGGGAAAATGTTGGATAGCGGAGGCGTAAAAATTACCATTTCCACTTCAGTGGGTGCAACAGTAGGGAAAGTGTTGGATAGCGGAGAGGTAAAAATGACTATTCCCACTGCAGTGTGTGCAACAGTAGGGAAAGAGTTGGATAGCGGATGGGTAAAATTTACTATTCCCACTCAAGTGGGTGCAACAGTAGGGAAAATGTTGGATAGCGAAGAGGTAAAAATTACTATTCCCACTCCAGTGGGTGCAACAGTAGGGAAAGTGTTGGATAGCGGATGGGTAAAAATTACTATTCCCACTCCAGTGGGTCAACAGTAGGGAAAGTGTTGTATAGCGGAGGGGTAAAATTTCTATTCCCACTCCAGTGGGTGCAACAGTAGGGAAAGTGTTGGATAGCGGAGGAGTAAAAATTAATATTTCCACTGGAGTCATTTCAAAATGAAAACAAACAAATTAACAACAACACAAAAGATTTTAAAAAACATAAAAATAAAACAGATATAAAATGTTTTAAATATTATAAAAGATAGAAACAGATTAGAATGTAAAAAGATCTAACAAACACCTGGAAAGATTATTTTAAAAAATTCAATTATTTAAAAACAAAAAATTATTTTTTAATATTACATTTTATAAACAAAAACATTAATTTTTACATAAATGTAATATTTTTTATTTCATACCCTATAACACCACACAATTCACAACCCACATTTAATTTTTTTTTTTAAAGTAGCTCCATAATTAGCATAATTAATTATCAATGAAACAAATATTATTAATTTTTAAAAAATTTAAACAAATAAAAATTAATTTACTTCCCAAACGTTACCCCTAAAAACCAAAACACACACACAAAATAACAATAAACACTTACCATAAATATTTATGGATTGATAAATTGATATTAATAATCAACTAATTATTAATTAATTAAACATAAATTACTTTCCACCCTCTACCCCAATAAACACCACAACCCACACCTAAAAATCATTACACAATTTCCATAACTAAATTTACATTAATAAATTAATATCAATTAACAACAACTTATGAATTAATTTAAAAGAATTTACTTCCCACCTTTTACTACTACAAACCCCACAACTTACATCAAAAATTAATTACCATATTTTAATTTTAATTAATTAATTAGCATTAATTAACAAACAATTATTAATTCATTATAAATAAATTACTTCCCACCCTATTCTCCTATAAACCCCACCACCCACTCCTAAAACAATGACACAATTAACATAATTAATTACAAATTAATTAATTAATAATAATTAACAACCAATTAATAAATATTTAATAACAAAATACCTCCCACAATTAACACTATAAAATATAAATTAAATAAATAATAATAAATACAAAATATTAATACATTTATTATAATTAAATTACTACCCACCCTATTCCCGTATAAACCCACAACAAGCTCCTAAACAAATGACACAATTAACATAATTACCAATTAATCAACTAACAATAATTATCAGCCAATTAATTATTAATTAATAATAAATTAATTCCCACAATTAACACTATAAAATCTAAATTAAATAATTACTAATACATAAATATGTATAATTAATTTATTATAATTAAATTACTTCCCACCCTATTCCCCTATAAACCCACAACCTGCTCCTAAAAAAATGACACAATTAACATAATTGACAATTAATTAAACATAATTAACAGCCAATTAATAAATAATTAATAATAAATTAATTCCCACAATTAACACTATAAAATATAAATTAAATAAATACTAATACATAAAAAATAATCATTAATTTATTATAATTAAATTACTTCCCACCCTATTCCCCTATAAACCCACAACCCGCTACAGAACTTAAAAACGAAAAATTTAATTAAGATAAAATTCATAACTACTAAAAATTTAACACATATATTAAAAAACAAAACAAATTCTTATACAAAAAAATAGATCACATACTTTTAAAATACATACTAAAATACATAACACTAATTAAAACATCGATATTTTAAACAACTATATTTTTGCAAACGATATTAACAACTTCGATATTTCAAAAACAATATTTCTTACCTGCAAGCCGATATTCTTGACCACAATATTTTTCCTGTCGACATTTCTGTATCACGATATTTAAAACTCGATATTTGTGTTTGTCGACATTTTAAACTCGATATTCTGTCTGTGCACCGTACTGCAGAGCTGGATTGACCTGCCGGGAAAATTGAGAGATTTCCTTGTCAACTAGGTGCCATAGAGTAGCGGGAGCAGAGTTGGTTGCTTGGTTGCTTGTTGGACATGCAGCTGTATCTGATTTAGTCGCACCCATTCTTCAGAGGTGCCATGATGCCAGGAACTCTCACCATTGCCATGCAGACCAGTCCCAGTGCTGTACTGGCCAGATGGACAAAAATACCTCTGGTTGGTTGTAGAGAAGTGGGCTGCTTCCAGGGCATGATGGGTTAAAGAGTCCTCAGCCTTTGAGAAGTGGCTCTTCATCAGGCCATCCAATCACAGTCTTTTGGCCTGGGTACTGTGCTAGACTCCAAGTACTGTAATATTTTTCTAGGAATGAATTCACTAATTCAGGATTTCATATTCTAAAATGTCCATAAAACCAGCGTATAAACCCAGTTAAACTAACTTGAACTAACTTTTTTAGAGAATTAGAAAAAACTTTTTGGGGAGAATTTTCTCTTGCTATATTCAAACAATGCATTACAGGGCTGGGTTTAAAACTTCATGCACTGCTATTAGCCTACAATACAGCCTTGGCCAGTGTGCCTCTGCCTTACTGTTAAACAAAGCTGTCCATTTATAATATTACAGAAAGTCTAAAATGGAGAGATTAAATCGGGGAGAGAGTTGGTGCCCCAAAGCTCCGAAAACGAGTATCTAAATAAATGTTTCAATTTAAGACAACACACAGCAATAGGTCAGCCATGTTGTCTTAGAAGGGAGGCTTTTGAAGCATATGATGTTCAGCTCAGTGCCTGCTCAGCTCAGGCAGACCGGCTGTTTGAAGTGGCTTGTCTGCATTTCACTGTGCAGACTGTAAACCAACTTGCATTTGATAGGGGCAGAGATCCCCCTGGAGGTGGGTGCAGTGAATGACTGCACCCGCCTGTGGCGGGATGCCTGAGGGGCATTGGGATTCACTTACCACCCTTATGAGGGCATCCATTGGGAGGCAAATTGCCTGTACAACACCTCTTTGTGGTGCACGGTCAATGTGCCTCCCTACAGCTCCTTTGTACTCACATCTGTAATACGGCATGGACGCTAAGACAAAGAATTTCCTCATTAACATGGGACTACTTCCCATGCAAATGAGGGAACACCTTCTTGCGCTTGCACAAAATGCATGTCAGTGTGATAGTACGATAAGTGAGGTCGCACAACCTTCTGCGGCCCCTTCTACAATTCCAAAGTGCTCCTGGGGTTCATGAAGCAGGCGCCTCTTGTGCCCCTGAGGCACCTACTGTATTCCGGGCCCAAGATGGAATGGCCATAATGCCATTTCTGCACTTTGGGACCTATGTTTATAAACCTATCGACACAGACCGAACTATGATGGACTTTACATGGACCCTGTACCCTTTATTGTAGATACAGTATGGGCATGTGGGAGGGAAGAGTTTTGAGTTGTTATGCTTGCAATCTGTCCCTGCTCAGGTTGAACTGCTCTTCAGTCACATTTTTTAAATTTAATATTCATGCCTAGGAAATGTCAGTAGCGTAAATGTGGATCTGAAGTTGTTCGATTTACTAATATCCGAAAGAAACATTCAAATAATGTGATAGCAGGATCGACTTAAACAGGTACTGCTTACAAGAGTAATTTAAGTCTCTAATAACGGTGGGTGAGCTAATCCTGTTTTTGAGTGCTGCAAAGTGAGAGACATCTGATGCACATGGAAAAGAACATTACACTGCAGGCCAAGTTCTTACTGACAGAATCTCAGAATTAATGCATTTAATATCTTTTGAAAACCCTACCACATTTCCACAGATGTTAGTGTCTAATGTAAATGATTAGTCACTATAAGTCCTGAAAAACCTTAGAGATTCCCCCATAAAATCCTCCACATTTTTTTCACTAATGTTACTCAAAGGGCTCACAAAAGCGCCACTGGCCGCAAAATTCTTCCCAAAATCCTTTCAGGAGAACGCTCTTCCTCATAAAGAGATCTTTAAACTAGACATTTCAGAAGATTTTGAGGTGTTCAGGTAAAAACTTCGATAGGGCCCACATAGCAAAATCAACTTTTTCTAATATTTAAAAAAAGTTCTCCCAGGAAACAGAAACCATGGTAACTCGAAAATCTGGCATCATCCAACGGTATTAGATGTGTTACCTGTGTCCTGGACTCCATCCAATCATTGCTCTGTAAACTGTGCCAAGTACACCGTATCCACATTGGCTCTTGGCTAGCGACATCAAACAGTCACAGGCCTCTCAGGGAGGTAGTGGGGGCAAGTACTCAGAACTTAACAGCCTCCTCATTAACTAACAGTGTAGGCTTGCTTCTAAATCTATAAATGCATTTTGGAACAAGAATATGGGACCATGAAAAAGTACTTGGGGAATAATGCCCCCTGTACCCCATTCTTCGGGGGCCTCTGCTTTAATTCGACAAAGTTTAACCAAATGTTACTAGAGTAGTGTGCTTGCATATTCACAATTTTCTATTAACGGTGGCTCCTTGCCCTTCCTGCTCATACCTGTCGAGTGTCTGGCCCACTCCTGCTCCAAACATCACCAGGAATGTTTACATCCTGTGCACCTTTCCCTTTTATGCTGATTACGCCCATCCCACCTAGGACTTACCTTGGTTTCATTTTTTAGACGACCCTGAAAAGGCTGTAGTCTTTACCTATCGTTGAGCTTGGGTTCTTTTCTGTCTTGCAGATTGTGAGCCTGCTGCTACAGGCAAAGGCCAGCATCGAGATTGAGGACAACAGTGGCTGTACGGCACTCCACATGGCGGCGGCAGGTGGCCACATGGCCATCGTGGAGGCCCTGGTCAAGGAAGGAGCCAACGTAAACAGCAGGGATGGGGCACAGCTCACACCACTTCACCTGGCGTCCGAGAATGGGCACAGAGAGGTTGCATCTTACCTCCTCGACCAAGGTGCCAGCACGGAGACAGCCAGCTGGCTGAAGAAAACCGCTCTGCATCTGGCCGCCGAGAAGGGCCAAGCTGCGGTGGTGGAACTGCTGCTGGAGAGGGGCGCAGACCACCTTGCGCACACACTGTGGAACGAAACAGCAAAGGATCTGGCACCTGAGAGCATGATCAAAGGAGCGTTACATTTAATAGGTGGAAATAAAAATGGCAAACTACCCAGTGCAATCAAATTAGAGGCAATAGCGCTCAGTGTGTCAGCAACAGCGTGACACGGCCGTGTCACAAGGCACTGTCGGAAATATGGCCAATCAAGAGGCATCCTTACACACTATCCAGTATTTCCAAGAGGCTGCAGCGAACACTATTTTGATTGGTTGAATCAAAAGTAGTATTTTTCTAAACTTTATATTTAATTGGTTTAAATGATGGATCACTTACTTTATAGAAATGGAGGCAGCTGGGCCAGTACCATTGACTGCTGGGCAGCACATTTAGGATGGGTAGAAAATGGGGTGGGTGAGGCAATGAACACCAACTGTGATAGGGTAAATATTGTACAAAATGGAAAGTCTTTTTTAATTAAACAAAACTGTTTTATCGAAACGTTAACAACACTAGGCAGGTGCATTTTAGGGGTTATGAAGGCTTAGAGGACAAAATAAAAATACATTTTCCTTTAATAAGCATTGAGATCTTATAGACTCCCTGATAAACAGGTGCAATGTAGTGGACAGTGAAAATGTACGAGAAAACTTGAAAAACACAGAGAGCTGAAACTTTTTCCAGAAAACAAAATGCACGAGAAGACAATATTAGATTGCAGAAAATGGGAATACTGTCCAAACTGTTTACTTTTGCTGACTGTATTTAATCTCAGGCTCTGCCTCTGGAATCCGTGAACATATTCAACCCCAGGGCACGGGGCTGTAGGGGCAAGACATCAGCAAATCCACATTTGATAAAACAACCATAACATTACACAGCACGTGTTTTCATTAAGTATCTTTCTGATGCAAAAGTGTTTTCATTTTGTTTGTAAAGAATAGTTGTCTGTTTGTTAAAAAATATGATATTATTTTCCGTATTTACACACATCTATAGAGGACTGGCTTATTTTTTAGGCTGACGTCAGATATGTGAAGTGTTTAGAAAATCTGAATATGATTTTGAAAATTGTGACTTGGTTTACTGATAATTTAAGTCAAAAATGTGAAATTGTCCATTTTCTCACTTCTCCTGCCCTCTCGAGACACCCAAACCATGCATGATCTTTACTTACATCTTGTTACCTCCCTTAGAGGTAGCTGAGTGCCTCAGTGTGCAGAGAGCTCTTTCTAACCTGCCCACCTCGGGACCGAATCCGGGTTATCCTTCCAGTTCCAATATAAACAAGCATTTTCAATGCAATAGGTCTCGCATTTTTTAGAGTTAGAGCTTTTGACGCTGTAAATGACAATGCCTTTTAGTTATGCATTTTGGTTTGTAGTGTATTGAATGTATGTTGTGTGGAGTGGAATTATGAGTTTTGTATTGGAATTCTTAGTTGTGGAATTTTGTGTGGTGTGGAATGGATTTGTGTAGTGGACTTATGTGGCAGGGTGTGCAGTGGAAAAGGATTATGGGAATATCAGACACTGGGAGACACAGATAGTAAGAGAACACAGGGAATGGGGAGATAGATTTACAAAGTTTGGGCACTTGAGAGGGTGAGAGAACACTTGGAAGCGAGAACGCCCGGAAAACAAAGGGGTCGCTAGGCATGTGGAGATAGCGAGACCTTGAACATTTGTGAGGGAGAAAGAGAACATCAGGTGGGGAGAGGGGTGGATAGATTTGGGCTACAATTGAAGTATATTAAGAAAATATGGGAACTGTGGTGCTGTATGCTATGGGACAGGGTTAGTGAGTTTGGTGCGGGGTGAATTATTAGAGATTAGAGATAGCTGAAATATTGAGCTGTGACACATTGGGGCCGATTCCGATGTCGGACGGACTCAGGTCCGTCCGACATCGGTCCGGAGCCGTAACCGACCGACCTGCTGTCGTCGGTTACGGCCCAGGCAGTACGATGCGACCGAACCCTGTTCGGTCGCACTCGTATCTCCCACAATGGGAGCATGCATTCCGGACGGAATGCATGCTGGCATTGGAGAAAGCAGGGGTGCAGTTCAACCCTGCACCCTGTGGCCGGCACCCCAAGGTGCCTGCCACCGGGTGCAGGGTTCAACAGAGGGCACCATAGGTGCCTCCAGGCCGCCATTCGGCGACCTTGCACCCATGGGGGTCCCACTGGGGGCCCCCAAAGACAGTGACTGACTGCCTTTTCGTGCCGGAAAGACCGGCACGAAAAGGCAGTGAAAACTGCCATCGTACTCCCTCGGTCGCAAAGAGGCAGCCGGGGGAGCACAGAGGATTTCCGGATGGCTGACGGGCTCTCCGAACCCGTCGTGAGCCATCCGGAAATCCGAGTCGGATTCTTTTCCGACCGAGCCCATCGGAATGGCTCGGTCGGAAAGGAATCCGAGCGGCACGTTCCGATTCGGTCGGAAGGGCTCCGACCCTCGGTCGGTGCCCTTCCGGCCGAAATCGGAATCGGCCCCTTAGTAAGCAGTAACAAGGCAAGTTTAATGTGAGCTGAGGAAAGGATCACTGTCACACTCCAGACCTATTTCCCACTAACTGTGAGTGTGTGAAGTTAAGAATATTAGCACTTCTGTGGAGCCATAACCAGAACACCTACTGTAACTTACTTCCCCTTAAAATTGGAAAAGGAATGTGTGGGGTACCAGGGTAGGTGAAGTGCCACGTTTAATTTGTGGCCACACACCTGTGTGCATCGTGTTAGCATGTAGAAGCGGGGCATTAACAATGGAAAGGAAATCGATTATTAGAGAATGTTGAAATGTGGAGCACTGACATTTATGCATTATGAGCTCGGGGATTGTAACCAAGGAAAGGAAGTCCATTGTTAAAGAATGTTGTAATGTTAAGCTTTGAGGCTTTAATAGCATGGGCTCAGAGATATTAACATGGAAAATAAGTCCATTGTAGCGAATGTTGATATGGTGTGCTGTGACACTTGAAAAACAGTAACTAGGCTCAACAAGTTTAACCCGAGCTGAGGAAGGGTAGGCATGCACTGGAGAATATTGAAATGTTGAGCTCTGTTCCTCACACTTTGGGGGCTGGCGGTAATTGAAACAGGATTCCAAGTGAAGGGCCATAGGTGAATGTTGAAAATTTGAGAAGTGTGTGTCCTACTATATAGGTTTGGAACCATGAAACCTATGCGGGTGGAGGAGGTCCTCCGGTGAATGTTGAAATGCTAGACGCTGAGCTTAACACACATTTAGGGGCCGATTCCGATCTCGGTCGGAGGCGCACCCAATACCATTCGGTCGGGAAAAAAGCCATGCGAACGCCTGTTTCCCGACCGATCCGTACAGCACACCGAATGAGTAAGTACGATGCGCACAACAGCACAGAATCCGGCCGAGTCGTACTCACCCAATCCAGGTCCTGTTCTCCGACCGAGGCGAATCCGGAAACGCAGAATCGAGTCGCACGGAAGGGAAAATGCAGCCCCGTCCGGCCGAACAAGTACGATGCGCTTTCCGTACGCGCCGAACCCGTCGCTACGCACGGCACGTCAAAGCATCCGGGAGAGGCGCACATAAGCTCCGATTCGCGCCACAACACGATCCACGGCTACGAAGCGAACACGCCAGCGACGAGGACGGCGAAGCGACGAGAAAGACGAACGACACGAACCAACCATGAATCCCTTCGTCCCGATCATACCAATATTCTACATTTACTACCGGAACAGGCACGGACGCGTACGGCGCAGAAGGTAAGTCAGACACCAACCACAAAACACATACAACACGAACACGACACATCACACACACACAGAGGGATGCAGAATTTACTTACACCAGCAACAGCAGCACCATAGGGGCGGGATGCCCATCACCAATGCCACATATGCACACAGGGGCCTGAATGCGCACCACCACCCCTACCCAGGGGGGGCCGGATGCCAACCACCACTACCACCCTTAGTCAGGGGGGTGCCAGATGCCTACCACTACCACCCTTACCCAGGGGGGGCTGGATGCCTACCACTACTACCACCCTTAGCCAGGGGGGCTGGATGCCTACCACTACTACCACCCTTAGCCAGGGGGGTGCCAGATGCCTACCACTACTACCACCCTTACCCAGTCGGGGCTGGATGCCTACCACTACTACCACCCTTAGCCATGGGGGTGCCAGATGCCTACCACTACTACCACCCTTACCCAGGGGTGCCAGATGCCTACCACTACTACCACCCTTAGCCAGGGGGCTGGATGCCTACCACTACTACCACCCTTAGCCAGGGGGCTGGATGCCTACCACTACTACCACCCTCATCCAGGGGGCTGGATGCCTACCACTACTACCACCCTTAGCCAGGGGGTGCCAGATGCCCACCACCACTACCACCCTTACCCAGGGGGCTGGATGCCTACCACTACTACCACCCGTAGCCAGGGGGCTGGATGCCTACCACTACTACCACCCTTAGCCATGGGGGTGCCAGATGCCCACCACCACTACCACCCTTACCCAGGGGGGGCTGGATGCCTACCACTACTACCACCCTTACCCAGGGGGGGCTGGATGCCTACCACTACTACCACCCGTAGCTAGGGGGGGCTGGATGCCTACCACTACTACCACCCTTACCCAGGGGGGGCTGGATGCCTACCACTACTACCACCCTTAGCCAGGGGCTGGATGCCTACCACTACTACCACCCTTAGCCATGGGGGTGCCAGATGCCTACCACTACTACCACCCTTAGCCAGGGGGTGCCAGATGCCCACCACCACTACCACCCTTACCCAGGGGGCTGGATGCCTACCACTACTACCACCCTTAGCCATGGGGGTGCCAGATGCCTACCACTACTACCACCCTTAGCCATGGGGGTGCCAGATGCCTACCACTACTACCACCCTTACCCAGGGGGGCTGGATGCCTACCACTACTACCACCCTTAGCCATGGGGGTGCCAGATGCCTACTACTACTACCACCCTTAGCCAGGGGGTGCCAGATGCCCACCACCACTACCACCCTTACCCAGGGGGCTGGATGCCTACCACTACTACCACCCTTCGCCATGGGGGTGCCAGATGCCTACCACTACTACCACCCTTAGCCATGGGGGTGCCAGATGCCTACCACTACTACCACCCTTACCCAGGGGGGGCTGGATGCCTACCACTACTACCACCCTTAGCCATGGGGGTGCCAGATGCCTACCACTACTACCACCCTTAGCCATGGGGGTGCCAGATGCCTACCACTACTACCACCCTTACCAAAGGGGGCTGGATGCCTACCACTACTACCACCCTTAGCCATGGGGGTTCCAGATGCCTACCACTACTACCACACTTAGCCAGGGGGGTGCCAGATGCCCACCACCACTACCACCCTTACCCAGGGGGGCTGGATGCCTACCACTACTACCACCCTTACCCAGGGGGGGCTGGATGCCTACCACTACTACCACCCTTACCCAGGGGGGGCTGGATGCCTACCACTACTACCACCCTTACCCAGGGGGGCTGGATGCCTACCACCAACACCACCCCCACTCATAGGATGGACAATGCATGACACAACCAGCACACCACAACCTAGGGAATGCAAGAAAAAGACATCCCCCAACACCATGACAAGCGTGTGTAGACTGTGTCAAATGCCTACAACACTGAACATGACTTTGAACATACAATGTGACCCCCTATCACATGTGCCACACATATATGTGTGTGGCCCCCACAATGCAAGCAGGCCATGACCATTGTGGCAATGGGGTCCAAACCCCCATCATCACAGTGACCAAAATGTAAGTGTGGGGTCCATAGCTGAAGCACATTTTGAACATTGTGGCAATGGGGTCCAAACACCCATCATCACAGTGACCAAAATGTAAGTGTGGGGGCCATAGCTGAAGCACATTTTGAACAGTGTGGCAATGGAGTCCAAACCCCCATCATCACAGTGACCAAAATGTAAGTGTGGGGTCCATAGCTGAAGCACATCTTGAACAGTGTGGCAATGGGGTCCAAACCCCCATCATCACAGTGACCAAAAGGTAAGTGTGGGGTCCATAGCTGAAGCACATTTTGAACAGTGTGGCAATGGGGTCCAAACCCCCATCATCACAGTGACCAAAATGTAAGTGTGGGGTCCATAGCTGAAGCACATTTTGAACATTGTGGCAATGGGGTCCAAACCCCCATCATCACAGTGACCAAAATGTAAGTGTTGACAAAGAAAAAGCTGCAACTGCCAAACTGCATGGATGATTCCTGGTCACAGAACATAAAACACATCAGTGGCAAAGTAGTGCATGTGTCCCATTGCAACATAAATTGGGGGAGGCAAATACTGCAGTGCAAATAAGACATACCTTTGGCCATGTGCAGACAACACCCATGGGGGCTGACACTGTCAACATTCATCAATGACACAATGACAGAAGTGACCATCAGAATGCAGACCCACATATTTGCACCAATGGGCACACAAATGCAGATACCCTGTGGAGACTGTAGATGTGAGGTGAACAAATACCATACCATGGCAGCAATGGGACACACAAACCATGATCATTGTGCTGACCGATGACCTAGGAGTCCCAGGGACAGCAGGGGAAACACACCAAACTACATACAGCCAATGGCACACCCAAGATATGCCAATGCAGTGGTGCAGATGCACAAACACAAACAGGCAGACCCACACTGCACATCATACACAACAGGTGAGGGGGGTTTGCCAGTGTCCCCAGGCAACCACACAACACATGAGGAGACCTGAATACCAATCATACAGATGTGCATACAGTGCCACACAAAGGTAACTCATGGATCCAAATCCCCTATGTGGGCAAGCAGGCATTGTCAGATGAGAGGGAGCACAAATCACACATGTCACACAGGCACGTAGAACAGCAACTGACACAGCAAGACACAGACACACCACAGCACTACCCCCAGGGCACCCACAATGTGGTGACCCTGGGCTGCATTACAATCCCACTGTGATGACAAAGCTAAATGTCGTTCACACTGTGAACCACAGTCATGTGTCCTGAGCAACAAACTATCATCACACCTACACAAGCACAAATCAATCAGCACGGCCAGTAAGCCAAGGCCAACATGGAGGCAGGGGCCTAGCCGGCCAACAACTCTCATCTGCACACACTCAACACCACACCCCTCGACCTCCAACAATGTGCAGCAGTGAAGCACACATGCACTGGTGACATTGCACATGCACCCATGACTATTCCAGGGTGGTGGGTGGGAACCAAGGTGCAGAAACACATCACACATGGCCACTCAACAAGACTCCTGAATGTCTGACACACTGCACACTACGCTGTACATGGAGATGACGGCAATACCACACCAACCAATGGGATCCCAGCCACAGTCACACACCAATGAAGAAGCCAAGGTCACCCACAAAGAACACACATAGACAACAACCAACATTGCGGCCCGGACCCTGAGGAGTGCCAGCAGTCACACACACAACGTGTCACAATCACTGAAAGATAACACAAACTGGAAATCACATGACAGGGGCAAACAACAAGTGCCAAGGGGAAACCTGACTGTGACCCATCTGCGTCTGCACACAAACTCAGCCCTGACAGAAAACACACCTATGGGTGACACCCTGATGACCAGTAATGTGCCATGCACCCACATCACAGAGAACCCAGGGAGAAGACTTTGGGGGAACATAGGTCAACTCAGCAAGCATCACAAACAGGTACAACACTAGGGATCACAGCATGCACAGCTAAACGGAAGTGAACACACAGACATGCTCATACAACACACACCTTGGGCGCAGGCAATGTCACAGGAGTACACACTGCCATGAGGGGACTCCACTCCTGTGTGAGGAAAGCTGTGCCATATGTTGCCTCAGTAGGGCCCCATCATGTCAGCTGAGCACTTGGTCACACAATCAACAATTAGCACCAAATGAAGGCTCCCGTCACATCAGCCTGGTCATGGAAGTGCCAGCGAAATCATCAGCACAGATCCAACACACTTGTATAGCAATGTTGCACTGACAACACAGATGAGTCCTTCCCCATTGATGCCCAAACCTGCATGTCCAGTGGAGATGGCCACACGGTCAGGGAAGTAGACGAATTGAACAATGGCAGGCACAACAGATGTGCAGGGGTGGAAGCCACAGATGTGAAATTGCTAATGTAAGTAGGAAATCCCATTGCCAAATACTGAACACATGACACCCTCAGATGCTGCTATGGATGACATGGATACACCACAGGATAGGACACATTCCCCCTGGACCACATGGGTTCCTGCACAGTAACACTTCAATATCATGAGACCAAATATCACCATCACTGCAGCAAGGGCATGGTTAGCATCATCAACAACATGTACATCAGAAGCATAAGCACTAGAGAACAGAAAGTTGCTTTATTCAGCATATGTGTGTAATGATAACTGAAAGTCCAGAATAAACACAAAGGCCAATGGCCAGTCCATTGTCAAAGTCCAAACAGGGTGACAGTGGCAGATGTCACCCTACGCATGCCTGCACTGCACAAAACCAGGGACAATCCACTAGGAGGGGCAACCGGGGGGGCAGGCCAGGCACCGCAGGGACATGATCAGGGCTCACCAGGAGGAAGCAGGGAAGGGGTGGTGGGTGCTGGCGAGCCACTGACAACTGCAGTGGAGGTGTCTGACATGGTGTGTGCCAGCACAACTGGGGGGCATGACTCAGATGTTGTGGGTGCCGGCACAACTGCAGTGGACCCTGCAGATGGAGTGGACAGGTCCGCCACTGCAGTGCCCAAGTCAGACAGGGTGGTAGTGGACTCCACTGCAGTGCCTACCACCAGGGGAGGAGAATGGGGAACAGGCAAGGTGGGCTGGACAGAGGGGAGGACACCCTCACCACATCAGTGGCACAGACAAGCGCAGCGGGGGTGTGGTGCCGGGAGAGCAAGTGGCAGGGGGAGAAGGCCTGATCCACTTGGGAATGGTATATCTGTGGGTGGGGGAACCTGGGGCAGGGTGTGGTGGGGGCACCTGTGGAGTGGGGGCCTGAGGGATGGAGGAAGGAGACCTGGTGCCTGAGCTGCAGGGCGGCGGCGGGGTCTTGCTCTTACGACTCCGGGGGACTTGCGGGTGGGGGCCTCAGTCTGTCTGCGCCTGGGGGAGGGTGTCCGGGGGCGAGGGGCACTCTGCTCCGTGTGGGTGGGCTTCCTCTTCCCCCTGAATGCTGTATCAGCTGGATCGGAGGGGAAGAGGCCGAGGTCACTGAGGAAGAGCCGCTGGGTCTTTGGGGTTGCAGGTGAGGCAAGGGAGGGTGCTTTGGAGGGAGAGGCAACTGAGGACTGCGCAGTGCTCGTGGATGCGTGTGTGTGTTCCAGGGCCCCATCCCCTGTGAGTCTGGTTTCAGTCCCCTGACTGTGCGTGCGTGTGCGTTTTGTTTGTGGCGTGTGTGTCTGTGTGCTGGACGTGTGTGTGCTGGTGTGTGCCTGTGCCGGTGTGTGTGTGCTTGGGACGGGTAAGGTGCTGGGGAGTGTGGATGGAGCAGAGGCAGGAGGTGTGAGGGACTGTCTGAGGAGGGACACTGCTGCCGTCAGGGAGGAGTCCATGGACCTATTGCCCCTCTGTAGGTCAGACATGCCCGATGAGATGCCCTCCATGAACGACACCAGCTGAGTCAACAGAGCGGTGTGCGCATGGAGGACACTCAGCATGGCTGTCTGCCCTACATGGAGCTGGCGAAGGAGGTACACAGACTCCTCACTCAGGGCAGCAGGGGACACAGGGGCAGGGGGTGCGGTGCCTGGCCCAAAGGAGACACGCTCCCGAACATGGGAGCCTCCACGGACCTGGGGAATGGGAGCCGATGGGAGGGCGGTGGTGGTGCTGGTGGTGGCGGGGACAGCAACACTAGCTGGGGTGTGGTGGCTGCTGACACCCGCCTCCATAAGGGAGTCATCCTCTGAGTTGCTCTGGTCCTCAGCTGAGGTGGATGGTGCTGAGGACTCCTCGGTGTGGCTCCCTCGCCCTCCGTGCCACTGGGTCCCTCCGACCACTCCTCGGCTGCTGACCCAGTCTGGCTCTCCGGCTCCTCCTGGTCCGTGGAGCTGTCCCCTTCCGTGGCCGTGGATGTATCTGCAAACAATGGGGAAACAGACAGACATCAGTCACCTGCACCAAACGCACACACCACTGTGAGCACAGCACATTACAGAGCAAGCCCTGGCATCATTAGTTGAACATTGCTAAAAGTGCCCTAACTGAACAGGAGAAGCCAATTGTCAGTCTGATGCCAATCATGGCACTCACATCCCACATGGCCTTGCACCCATCTGTCTGGTATCTGTTGGATAGCAACACCCCAGTGTGGACACATGCACCACCTACACAGTAGTTGGACAGTGCAGAGGACACGGTGTAGCATGTGGACATGCACACATCACAACTCTTGCCACTGAGTCAGTGCAGGTTTCCGGATGAAAGGGATGCCCAGAGTCAAATAGGAAATGCATGTGATGCATACCAGCGACAGACACCATGATGCACCCATGTCCTGATAGCCATCGCCACAATGGTGTGCATGTAGCACATGTCACTCCCCTGCAGGATCACCAATAAGTAGACACATGCCATGGCGGAGGCATGACTGCTAAGTCATACATCACTGTCTCAGTGATGTATGACTTGGCAGCCAGACAACAACACTCTGCACTGTGTCACAATAGTAGGTCATGGGGAATGCAAGTCCTGGAGCTGCACAAGTGCACATGTACATCCCCCACACAACACATCATCTTAACCCTCATCTGTCCAGGTCATACCGATTGGACATATGGGAGACCTGTGACACTACCCTCTGAACCTGAGCCCCTCACAATCTGCTGTGAATGGGGAACAGCTGCCTGAACTTCACATTCGCATACCCCAGTCTGCACGGGCAGCTGATCAAACACCTATGTGACACACAAGTATCGTCTCCTATGGTCACATCTCCAGTGGCATGCTGAGCCCCTACCGAGAAACACCCCAGCAGTCCTGGCAACAAATCCACAGCACACTGACACAGAGGCAGACACCTGAGGGGTCAAATCACTGCGCACAATGTGTCAGCTGATACACAGGAGTGGGAGTACAGAGTGCATTGCATGGCCTGGAGTAGGCATGACTGTCCTGCCCCACATGAATGAGGGATGAGCCCTGGACAGTGGATAGCTGGCTATGTATGTGTGACACACGTAATCTGCACACTCCTGGGGCCCAAACATTGTTCCCACCCGCTGCATGGGTGTGTGCCACATACCCCAGGCACATGTGGTGGCTCAGCTCAGCAAGTGGACCGCATATCAAAGCAACACGCAGATTACATGTCCGAACACAGGCGTTGTGTGAACAATGGACCCACCCATGATGCCCACAACAGAGTTAGGGAAACAGATGCTGTCCCCCACCTTTAGTGAAGCAAACTGCAAGGACACAGTCCCAAGTGACACAATTCCCTGAATGTAAGGGCCACACCTGGGTATCAGATGAGGAGTGGGCAGTGCACAATAGAGGGACATGGCTCCTGGACAACATGACTGCTGTACTGTGGCAGTTTAACCAGGCCAGAGGAGGGCACATAGCATGTAATACAGAGTTCACAGTGCAGTCTTTGACTCACCCCCTCCTTGCTGCTGTCTGGCCTTCAGCTGCCCATCCAGGTCTGGAAACACCACCGCCAGGATCTGGAGCATGTGGGGGTCAGGGTCCGTGTTCCGCCCCTCCTGCGAGGAGGCGACAGCTTCAGCTGGACCCGTGCAATCCTCCGGGTCCAGCCCCGAAGGTCCTGCCACCTCTTCTGGCAGTTGCGGATCCGGCGCTTGTAGACCCCCAAGGACCGGACAACCCGGACGATGTCCTTCCAGATCTCCCGCTTCCGATGGGCATTAACCTGTCAGGATGACAAAGTGAAAAGGCCATTACTACACATGCAACATATCCGTGCATGACACAGTTGTATATACATGTCTCAATCACAGGGGCACATGATGTACACAGGCAGTGCAACGCTGCCCATGGACAGTTTGCCAGACGTCACTACATGGTATCATTGCATGGGAAGTAAAACCTTGTTCAAATGCACTGTCACTGCACCATACCTGTCTAGTGCATGTCACTACACACTATGGGGGTGACAACTACTCAGTGAGCCTGCTAGCCAGTGGCGTGCAGACTTTCAGCCTTGCTAGTCAGACAAAATGCACATTCAGAAAGGCAGTGCACAGAACACTCACCTGCTCCCCTGGTGTCCCATACAGCTTTCTGTACTGTGGAAGTAGGCTGTCCAGCAGGGCCTGGTTCTCCTCAAGGCTGAAGGCTGGGGCTCTCTCCACAGTACGTGCCATTGCAGGGTCCAGAGGGGCAGAGACAGCAGCAGTGCAGTGGCAGATGTCGTCCTGGAGCATGTAGTGCAGGCAAGTGAGCTCTCAGGGGAACAGCCAGCAATATATATGTGCTGGAGAGGCAGATACTGTCCCATGTGTCCAAAGTGATAGGTCCAAGTCGTTTGCATCTTCTGAATCTGGCCAATCCATGGAATAGCAGCACCAATACACGCCCACAGCATCCTTCAAATCTTCAACTTCATGACACACATGATTTTGCAACATTGTTGTGGGTGACCAACTGAATTTCCAGCAACCGACTCGTTCGAATTTCGAAAACGCGTCCGTTGCCAGGCTAGGCCATTGTCAATGGGTGCGCACCGATCGGTCCATTGCTGATCAACGCGTACAGGGGTACAACGCGTACCCGCACACATTGAATGCAATGGGCCGGCCGGGGGCACCGATCGGTCCATTGCTGATCAACGCGTACAGGGGTACAACGCGTACCGCGCACATTGAATGCAATGGGCCGGCCGGGGGCACCGATCGGTCCATTGCTGATCAACGCGTACAGGGGTACAACGCGTACCCGACACATTGAATGCAATGGGCCGGCCGGGGCACCGATCGGTCCATTGCGGTACTACGCGTACAGGGGTACAACGCGTACCCGCACACATTGAATGCAATGGGCCGGCCGGGGCACCGATCGGTCCATTGCGGTACAACGCGTACAGGGGTACAACGCGTACCCGCACACATTGAATGCAATGGGCCGGCCGGGTGCACCGATCGGTCCATTGCTGATCAACGCGTACAGAGGTACAAAGCGTACCCGCACACATTGAATGCAATGGGCCGGCCGGGGGCACCGATCGGTCCATTGCTGATCAACGCGTACAGGGGTACAACGCGTACCCGCACACATTGAATGCAATGGGCCGGCCGGGGGCACCGATCGGTCCATTGCTGATCAACGCGTACAGGGGTACAACGCGTACCCGCACACATTGAATGCAATGGGCCGGCCGGGTGCACCGATCGGTCCATTGCTGTTCAACGCATCCCTGTACAAGTGACTGGCATATATCACCATGCCTGTCTCAGATGAACATATGCCAGCCACAGATAGCTCCCAGGGAGTGAGGGGCACACCTACAACACGACAGCCTGTCCAAACTGTATAATAAGGCATGTAAGGCTGCATTTCCTATTGTGTGTATGTTGGTGTACATGTTGTCCTGTGGGTGTCACCTGGGGGCAGCCACCCCCAGGCTGTGCACGTGTTCATGGGGACAGGATCCTGGGTGTTACGTGTACATGACCACTGTGATGTGCAACTGTTCATATCTGTGCATGTGCCATGGTCACATTTCACGGTGGTGTATGTGTATGTCATGTCACATACCCCGTGAGTCCCATGTGGGACGGTATGTTTGAGCCAGGGTGTCCAAGTGGCACAATAGTGATGGTCCTCCACAGTCTGTGTGCATGTAGTGTTTACAATGTCTCTGATTTCATGTGCACAATGGGAGACAGTCTCCTCATCCACGTTGTGTGTGCATGGACTTTGATGTTGTGCGTGTGTGTGTCACAGACGTCCATGTCTGTCATGCAGTGGCAAGTGGGACCACTACCTGTGGGGGTCATGGTTGTTTTGCTGTGGTGTATACATGATACTCCATGTAATGCCAGTGTCCATGTGGCAATACAGGGTCCCTGGGAATGTACCTGTCGTTGAGCTGTGATGCCTGGGGCACATCTGTCCTCACATGTCACTGTGGGGGTGATTGTGACACGGCAGCAGGAGATGGGAACTGTGACACGGCCTCATGATATCCAATGGGCCAACCTGGGACTTATTGATGCCACTTGTTGAACCGTGATGACAGATGTTGGCCATGTATGTACCATACATGTCCTTACGGAACTGCACACTTCATGTAGTTGTGCCTCATAATGATGTATGTTGTGATATTGAGTGTGTTCAATGCCGCATATGTGGGCGAACTGACAATCTTGCTTTCTTCTCCTCTGCACTGCAGGGCTCCTGCTGTCCATTGACCATTCCCAGACCTGGCAACGATGGTGGAACGGGACAGCATCCGACAGTACCGCTTCACCAGGCAGCTGATTGAGGATTTGGCAGTGCAGTTGGCCCCACATTTGCAGCCTGGCCGGCCGTATCCTACAGCGCTGAGCCACAAGGTGAAGGTGATGGCAGCCCTACACTTCTTTGCCACCGGTACCTTCCAACATACTGTGGCGACTGCTGGTGGGATGTCACAGACCATGTTGAGCCGTGTGCTCCGCGATGTTTTGGTGGCAATGTTGCTATTCCTGAACCGGTACATCTATTTCCCTAGACTGCAACGACTCACTGACGTGAAGAGTGACTTCTATGCCCTGGGGAGGATGCCGCATGTCATTGGCTCCATTGATGGGACACATGTGGCTTTGGTACCACCACAGGCCCAGGAGCAGGCCTACCGTAACCGCAAGCACTACCACTCGGTCAATGCACTGGTGGTGTGTCTTGCAGATATGACCATCACACACGTGTGTGCCCGTTTCCCTGGTTCAGCACACGATGCCTTTGTGATGAGGAGTAGTCGCATCCCCAGGATGATGGCACAGATGCAGAACCAGCGTGCCTGGCTTGTCGGTGTGTAGTGTACTGACTTTGTGCCATTGTGTGTGATCTGATCTGTAGTATTCCGCCCACTTTTCCAAGTCAGCTAATGTGCACTTGTCTGTCCGTAGGTGACTCGGGATACCCCAACATGCCATGGTTGCTGACACCCCTCAGGAACCCTGTGACACCAGCCCAGATGCGCTACAATGAGGCACATGGTCGGACCAGGAGAGTGATTGAGCGGACATTTGGTCTCCTGAAGAGCCGCTTCCGCTGCCTGGACAAGACAGGAGGGTCCCTCCCATATGCCCCAGTGAAAGTGTGCAAGATTATCATCGTCTGCTCCATGCTCCACAACCTGGCAGTGCGGAAGGAGTTGCCTCTCATCCAGGATGACAATGACCAACATCCGCCACCTGTGGAGGATCCTGGCCTGGACCACGATGCCAGTGATGAAGATGATGATGAGGGTGATGTCCGCACACAGCTCATCACCAACTTCTTTAGCTGAATGTGAGTATCCTAAGGTGTCATGTCAATGATGTGAGTTGGCATGATATGTGTAGGTGGTGCTCTGGTGCTGTTGGAGTGTGTCCATGGGCTACTTGACTGGATGTGTGTAGCGATGTGTGCTTACAGGTGGTCTGTACCCCCAACAGTGTTGACATGCTAACTTGGTTCTGGGTGGGTATCTTGTAACATGTATTGTGCATGAGTTTTGCTGTTCTGTCCTGTTCTCCATTGCTTTTGACTGTGTGTCATTTCTGTCCTTCACAGGGTACTTTCAGATTCGTTTGGTCAACTGTGTCCACCGACGACGTGATTGTACTTCCAGGGTGGTAGCTGTTGTGTCCCTACAGGTGATGTGCGCCACACCCATGGACTTCCTTCCTTCTACAGTTGTTGACTGTGTGCCCGCTGCCAGGTGGGATTACCTTGCATCTGTAGTGGTTACGACATGTTGCAACTGTGTAATAAACCTGTGCTTCACTTTGTGATGTGCGTTGTCTGTGGTCACACATTTGACTGCCATTTGCTTACTGCACCTGTGGGCTACTTGACTAAAACTGGGAATAGGTGTGGTGTCTGTGCATTGCACCGTCTTCCCTGGCAACATCAGTGTAGGCAATGAGTCAGATGGCCTAGGTGTGTATGTGTTGTGTAGCCCTGGTGGTGTGTCTCCCTCATATGTGTCACGTTGCCTTTACTCACATGCCTGTGTTGTACTTGCTGTTGCAGTTCGCATACACAGTGTAATTTTGCAGTTCATCATCCCCATAACAGCACCCACGTTGGAATCACAACAGAGGCAAGTATGGTGTATTAGTGTGTTTATTGTGATACATTTGTGTGAATAGTGCATAGGATGGTTAGTGCTGTACATATATCTTGCAATCAGAAGTTCCTAGGTGAATTGAAAGTCCTGGTAGACAAAATCCCCAGTATCGGGCCACAGTTGTCTGAGACATTGGTCCAACTTGTACTCCCCATGTAATGTGTGGGAGTTGTGTTGCCGTCAACAGGGTGAACAGTCTGTGCACAAAGGTGAACATCCAGAACAGGTTCAGGCTTCCTGGGAGTTGCACTTGGCCATCGGCCTCTCACTTGCCCCTCCTCGGACGACCCCTCTTCTTTGGGGGGGCCCCTCAAGTACAGGCTGCTGCGGTGCAGGGGACTCTCCGCCAGAGTCATCCTCCCTCCCTGTGGCAGTTGCAGTTTGTTCAGCACCAGATGTTGTTGGCACACAGGGAGGTGTGGACTGGTTGCTGTTCATCTGGCGGAGGCATTGTAAAATGTCCCTGTGCACCGCCGTCATCTCTTGCAGTGCGTCCCACTTGGACTCCACGCGGGACATGTGTGAGTCCAAGCGGGCATGATGGGCAGCCTGCTGCTGTTTCATGTCTCTGAGGAGCCCCACTACCTGGCTGAGATCTCCGGTGCTGGACTGGTTCGCATCGGCTATGCGTACCAGTTGTGGGTCATCATGCACACCAGCAACCTCTGCAAGCAGCGACCTCTGTCTCCCACCCCTCCCACCACCCCTTCCGACATGAATGAATGAATATTAGATTTATAAAGCGCTAACTTAGCCCAAGGGCATCAAGGCGCTGCAAAGGACTAACGTTCAGTCGGATATCATGCTCAAACTAAAGACTGTGTAAAAGCCAGGTTTTCAGGGCCTTGCGAAAAAGAGAGTATGACTCAAGACCCGATAAACCATCCGGAAGAGAATTCCACAGCCTGGCAGCAGCAGTGCAGTGGCACGCACAGATGACCCTGGTCCCCCTTGGGGGTTGGTGGTGGTGGTGGTGGCCATGGCCCCACGTTGGTCCAGGGTCCCTGTGCTGGTGTTGCTCCTTGTTCTGTCCATGTCGGCAGGGATGGTATTTGTGGTGACAGTCGTTGGAGGGGTGGGTGCAGCTGGTGGTCCTGCTGGTGCTGCAGCTGGTGGTCCTGCTGGTGCTGCATGTTGACTTGCACCACATGGCTTGGCTTGGCAGTTCGGGCTGGACTGTTCCCATGAGGCACAGGGTCAGACTGATTTGCATATGGCCATGTCTGAACTGGGGTGGTGGAGTGAGCTAAAGAATGATGATGGATTAAACCCAGATCAGTTGACTGGGGGTGAGTGTTTGATTGGCTCAAACGTTCCGTCCATCATCCCCTTTTGTATCGCTTTGGTCGCCCTAAGTTGGCGGGGGTATGCCCAGACGTGGGTCCCTTGCTCACTTTGCCACTGGATTCAAGCAAGCCTGGCTGATGACGGCTGAAATGCCAGAAACCGGTCCTAGGATGCTTGTTTCCGTTCCAGGGAAGACATGGCTTGGCAGTTCGGGCTGGACTGTTCCCATGAGGCACAGGGTCAGACTGATTTGCATATGGCCATGTCTGAACTGGGGTGGTGGAGTGAGCTAAAGAATGATGATGGATTAAACCCAGATCAGTTGACTGGGGGTGAGTGTTTGATTGGCTCAAACGTTCCGTCCATCATCCCCTTTTGTATCGCTTTGGTCGCCCTAAGTTGGCGGGGGTATGCCCAGACGTGGGTCCCTTGCTCACTTTGCCACTGGATTCAAGCAAGCCTGGCTGATGACGGCTGAAATGCCAGAAACCGGTCCTAGGATGCTTGTTTCCGGTCCAGGGAAGACATGGCTTGGCAGTTCGGGCTGGACTGTTCCCATGAGGCACAGGGTCAGACTGATTTGCATATGGCCATGTCTGAACTGGGGTGGTGGAGTGAGCTAAAGAATGATGATGGATTAAACCCAGATCAGTTGACTGGGGGTGAGTGTTTGATTGGCTCAAGCGTTCCGTCCATCATCCCCTTTTGTATTGCTTTGGTCGCCCTAAGTTGGCGGGGGTATGCCCAGACGTGGGTCCCTTGCTCACTTTGCCACTGGATTCAAGCAAGCCTGGCTGATGACGGCTGAAATGCCAGAAACCGGTCCTAGGATGCTTGTTCCCGGTCCAGGGAAGACATGGCTTGGCAGTTCGGGCTGGACTGTTCCCATGAGGCACAGGGTCAGACTGATTTGCATATGGCCATGTCTGAACTGGGGTGGTGGAGTGAGCTAAAGAATGATGATGGATTAAACCCAGATCAGTTGACTGGGGGTGAGTGTTTGATTGGCTCAAACGTTCCGTCCATCATCCCCTTTTGTATCGCTTTGGTCGCCCTAAGTTGGCGGGGGTATGCCCAGACGTGGGTCCCTTGCTCACTTTGCCACTGGATTCAAGCAAGCCTGGCTGATGACGGCTGAAATGCCAGAAACCGGTCCTAGGATGCTTGTTTCCGGTCCAGGGAAGACATGGCTTGGCAGTTCGGGCTGGACTGTTCCCATGAGGCACAGGGTCAGACTGATTTGCATATGGCCATGTCTGAACTGGGGTGGTGGAGTGAGCTAAAGAATGATGATGGATTAAACCCAGATCAGTTGACTGGGGGTGAGTGTTTGATTGGCTCAAACGTTCCGTCCATCATCCCCTTTTGTATCGCTTTGGTCGCCCTAAGTTGGCGGGGGTATGCCCAGACGTGGGTCCCTTGCTCACTTTGCCACTGGATTCAAGCAAGCCTGGCTGATGACGGCTGAAATGCCAGAAACCGGTCCTAGGATGCTTGTTTCCGGTCCAGGCAAGACATGGCTTGGCAGTTCGGGCTGGACTGTTCCCATGAGGCACAGGGTCAGACTGATTTGCATATGGCCATGTCTGAACTGGGGTGGTGGAGTGAGCTAAAGAATGATGATGGATTAAACCCAGATCAGTTGACTGGGGGTGAGTGTTTGATTGGCTCAAACGTTCCGTCCATCATCCCCTTTTGTATCGCTTTGGTCGCCCTAAGTTGGCGGGGGTATGCCCAGACGTGGGTCCCTTGCTCACTTTGCCACTGGATTCAAGCAAGCCTGGCTGATGACGGCTGAAATGCCAGAAACCGGTCCTAGGATGCTTGTTTCCGGTCCAGGGAAGACATGGCTTGGCAGTTCGGGCTGGACTGTTCCCATGAGGCACAGGGTCAGACTGATTTGCATATGGCCATGTCTGAACTGGGGTGGTGGAGTGAGCTAAAGAATGATGATGGATTAAACCCAGATCAGTTGACTGGGGGTGAGTGTTTGATTGGCTCAAACGTTCCGTCCATCATCCCCTTTTGTATCGCTTTGGTCGCCCTAAGTTGGCGGGGGTATGCCCAGACGTGGGTCCCTTGCTCACTTTGCCACTGGATTCAAGCAAGCCTGGCTGATGACGGCTGAAATGCCAGAAACCGGTCCTAGGATGCTTGTTTCCGGTCCAGGGAAGACATGGCTTGGCAGTTCGGGCTGGACTGTTCCCATGAGGCACAGGGTCAGACTGATTTGCATATGGCCATGTCTGAACTGGGGTGGTGGAGTGAGCTAAAGAATGATGATGGATTAAACCCAGATCAGTTGACTGGGGGTGAGTGTTTGATTGGCTCAAACGTTCCGTCCATCATCCCCTTTTGTATTGCTTTGGTCGCCCTAAGTTGGCGGGGGTATGCCCAGACGTGGGTCCCTTGCTCACTTTGCCACTGGATTCAAGCAAGCCTGGCTGATGACGGCTGAAATGCCAGAAACCGGTCCTAGGATGCTTGTTTCCGGTCCAGGGAAGACATGGCTTGGCAGTTCGGGCTGGACTGTTCCCATGAGGCACAGGGTCAGACTGATTTGCATATGGCCATGTCTGAACTGGGGTGGTGGAGTGAGCTAAAGAATGATGATGGATTAAACCCAGATCAGTTGACTGGGGGTGAGTGTTTGATTGGCTCAAATGTTCCGTCCATCATCCCCTTTTGTATCGACTTGCACCGGATGTGCCAGGTTGGTCTTCTTCGTCCGAGGAGGGCAGAGGCTGTACGACACCAGTGAGCTCCGCATCCTCTTGAGCCTGGGACTGGGACTCCTCAGCGTCTGCTGCTGTGTCCCCATCATCACCTGTTTTTGGGAGACACACACAATGTATGTTATGTTTCTGCAGGCATCAATGGTTGACACACCTGACAGTTGTGACTGTGCCTCTGGGTGCGGGCCTGTACATTGCATTGTCCTAAGTCGTCACAGTCAGGGGTTGATATTGGTGTAGCACATTGTTCTGCATTATTTGGGCATTTCTATGTATTTGTTGGGGTGTGAACATGGTCTGCATTGGTTGTATTTGGTTGACAGCCGGCCCTCCTTCCCACCCAGCCAGTCAGTTATCCCACCATGGACTGTGCTTGCATTGCAGGGAGTGGAAGTTGTCTCTCAGGATGTCAGTCAGTGGTGTCGTGCTGTTTGTTGGTGCACAGTTCCCAGCAGGGCCTTGTGCTCCCCACAGCAGTGGCCAGTGTCAGCCATCTTGTGAGTCCTTATCCACTCCCTGTGATGTGAGCATGGTTCAGGGTGGTGTTGATGGGCCAGTTGTGAGGCTGAGCGATATCTGTGCCTACTACTCCCATCATGCTATTGCCTCCACCCCCTTCCCAGCATGCCCATGCTTCCTTCCTTTTGACTCTGCTTCCCTGTGGGGTGGGCTGCCTGTGCTGACAGGATGGCTGGGAGTGTTGTCCTGGCAGTTGTTTGGCTAAAAGTCCCAAGAGTGTCCCTGTGCTTCACACAACATAACCCAGGGTGGAGGTTCTTTGTGGGATCTTGAGTTAGGATGTGAGGCATTGCATTCTCCCAGGTGGGTTCTGTGGAGTTTGTGTTGAGGGGGGGTGTGAGGGGAGGTGCTTGTGACTATGGTCAGTGCTGCAAGTCCTCCTTCCCACCCAGCCAGATATCCCACCATGGAACGTGCTTCCATTGCAGGGAGTGGAAGTTGTCTCTCAGGATGTCAGTCAGTGGTGTTGTGCTGTTTGTTGGTGCACAGTTCCCAGCAGGGCCTTGTGCTCCCCACAGCAGTAGCCAGTGTCAACCATCTTGTGAGTCCTTCTCCACTCCCTGTGATGTGAGCATGGTTCAGGGTGGTGTTGATGGGACAGTTGTGGGGCTGAGCTATGTCTGTGACTATGACTCCCATCATGCTATTACCTCCACCCCACTTCCCAGCATTCCCATACTTACTTGCTTTTGTGGGGAGTTCAGTGTGTGTGGGTGTGAGAGCAATGGCAAGATGGCTGACAGTGGTGTCCTGCTGTTGGTTGGTGTGCAGTTCCCAGCATGCCCTTGTGCTCCCCACGACACAGCAACAGTGTCAGACATCTTTGATGGGCCTTTCCACTCTTTGTGGGATGTGCATGCGTGAGTGTGAGCTTGCTGGGCCATGTGGTGGGGGATGTAGAGCTGTGCCTACGACTCCCATCATGCTATTGCCTCCACCCCCTTCCCAGCATGCCCATGCTTCCTTCCTTTTGACCCTGCTTCCCTGTGGGGTGGGCTGCCTGTGCTGACAGGATGGCTGGGAGTGTTGTCCTGGCAGTTGTTTGGCTAAAAGTCCAAAGAGTGTCCCTGTGCTTCACACAACATAACCCAGGGTGGTGGTTCTTTGTGGGATCTTGAGTTAGGATGTGAGGCATTGCATTCTCCCAGGTGGGTTCTGTGGAGTATGTGTTGAGGGTGTGTGTGAGGGGAGGTGCTTGTGACTATGGTCAGTGCTGCAAGTCCTCCTTCCCACCCAGCCAGATATCCCACCATGGAACGTGCTTCCATTGCAGGGAGTGGAAGTTGTCTCTCAGGATGTCAGTCAGTGGTGTTGTGCTGTTTGTTGGTGCACAGTTGCCAGCAGGGCCTTGTGCTCCCCACAGCAGTAGCCAGTGTCAGCCATCTTGTGAGTCCTTATCCACTCCCTGTGATGTGAGCATGGTTCAGGGTGGTGTTGATGGGCCAGTTGTGAGGCTGAGCGATATCTGTGCCTACTACTCCCATCATGCTATTGCCTCTACCCCCTTCCCAGCATGCCCATGCTTCCTTCCTTTTGACTCTGCTTCCCTGTGGGGTGGGCTGCCTGTGCTGACAGGATGGCTGGGAGTGTTGTCCTGGCAGTTGTTTGGCTAAAAGTCCCAAGAGTGTCCCTGTGCTTCACACTACATTACCCAGGGTGGAGGTTCTTTGTGGGATCTTGAGTTAGGATGTGAGGCATTGCATTCTCCCAGGTGGGTTCTGTGGAGTTTGTGTTGAGGGGGGTGTGAGGGGAGGTGCTTGGGACTATGGTCAGTGCTGCGAGTCCTCCTTCCCACCCAGCCAGATATCCCACCATGGAACGTGCTTCCATTGCAGGGAGTGGAAGTTGTCTCTCAGGATGTCAGTCAGTGGTGTTGTGCTGTTTGTTGGTGCACAGTTGCCAGCAGGGCCTTGTGCTCCCCACAGCAGTTGCCAGTGTCAGCCATCTTGTGAGTCCTTTTCCACTTCCTGTGATGTGCGCATGGTTCATGGTGGTGTTGATGGGACAGTTGTGGGGGTGAGCAATATGTGTGACTACGACTCCCATGATGCTATTGGCTACACTAACTTGCCCAGCATACACAGAATTCCTTCCTTTCAGTGGTCTTCACTGTGTGTTGGTGTTGTAGTGGTGGCTACATGTCTGGATGTGTTTGTTAGTTCTATTTGTGCCACTGCCTAGCTGTAGTTGTAGTTGTGTTTGTACATGTGATGACACGGTTAAATGTAACTTTGAGATGGCATGTGTTGTGTTCATCTGACTGACATACACATTTTGGGATGATTCTGTTCTGGTTGCTGTGTAATTGCTATGGGTGCATGGTTTGACTCTCCCTTGACAGTGATGTGTGTGTGTATTGTGGCAGAATATTGTGTACATTTGTTGTGTACTCACCAGGCTCTGGGATGTTCTCTAGTCCATAGACGCTCACTGGCGGAAGGATGGCCCGCACCTTCTCCTCCCAGGGCCTGAGGTATACTGGCTTGGCAGGAGGGCCACTGCCGGTGTATTGGCTCAGGAGGTAGTCCTTCTTGAGCAGCTCCCGTACCCTCCTGCGCACGTCATACCACCTGTTCTGGATGTCAGTCTTTGTGCGCAGACATGGTGATTGTGCGTTCACCCTGTTGATGATCCTCTCCCACATCTTGGTTTTCTGGGAGATGGGGGTCTGTTGGACCAGTGTGCCAAACAGCTGTGGCTCTACCCTGAGGATCTCGTCTACCAGGACTTCCAATTCACAATCTAGGAACTTGTGATTCTTCTTGGGGGGCATGGTGATGGGTGGTGATGGTGAGTGATGTGTGTGTTGGTGTGCAGGTGAGGGTGTGTGAGTGTGTGTTTTGCTGGGTGTATGTGAGGTGGCTATTTGTTGGTGTGCTGATGGTGTGTGGCTTGTGTGAGGGATGAGCTGTGGGTGTGTGGTTGCTGTCTGTTGGGTGCTGGCAGTAGAATGGCATTTGCAAAGGATCATGGTTGTGATTTGTGTCCTTTATATGGGTGGAGTTGTGGGTGTGTCTTTGTTCTCTGTCCCCACCCCCCCCAGTATTTATTGGCTTTGTAATTGCTTGTTTGGCCTTTTTTTGTGTATTTTTCCGTAGTACTTTTTGTGCATGTTGGAAACGTTCTTGTGACCGAGTCGGACCCTGCATTTGTCTCGTACGGTCTTCTCCGTTTCGTTCACGCTGTGTTTGTGCAGTTTTCTATGCTGCGTACGCGTCGGTCTCGGTGTTTTGTGTTACTTCGGCTCGCAGTTTTGTATGCGTGTCGGTCGTACGGCTTGTCCTCCGTTCGACTCGGTCGTGGTTTTCGCGCCTTGCATCGTACTTAGCGGTTTGGTGTTCGCGTGTACGTTTCGGTTGGATTTGTTCCGGGTGCGTGTCGGTCGGTTCGATTCGCGTGTTTTTCCGGCCGGATTGCTGTTTTCCGTGCGGCTCGGTCGTTCGGCTTGGGTTCAGTACGTGTCGGTCGGATTTTGCACGCCTTGCATCGTACTTGGCGTGTCGGGCGCCACAGGTACGTGTCGGTCGGAATAAATTCCGGCTCCGAGTCGTTCGGTGCTTTTTCCGGCCCGAATCGGAATCGACCCCATAGTCTTTTAAACACCCTGCTCTCCTGTAAGTGCATTTTCAAAATGAAGTAATGGTGCCCGATTAAACATGGTTTGCCATATTTATGACACAGGTGTTGTTAAATAAAAAAAAAAGGCAGATTTGGGTGTTGTTGTGTATGCGTTACTTAATGCATGTAACTGCTGTTACCCCGGCAGTCTTTTCAAGTCCCACAACCGTTTGAGCTTTTAGGTGCTTTATGCTGACCTGAAGCATGTGGTAAGGATCTCTGCCCAAAGCTTGCGCCCTGCACCCCAGAGACAGTCTCCATCTGAGTGAGAGAGCATGTACCTGTACGAAAAGAGTATGTGCGCATGAGAGAGAAGGAGTCTCCATCCTGTACCTTAGGAAGGGAGCCGGAGTCTTACACTAGAGAGAGGGGGCCTGCAACCAGAACCGTAGTGAGAAGTTTACACCTTAGAACGTTTTCCCCTTTAGAGCACGTTGGCGAGGGAGCCTGTATTTTGTGGCTGGAATTAGTGGAGTGCGCTCTCCAAGGAATAGGTGAAAGGTGTGCCCGAGGCTTAGAGACATGTAGCAACTTAGAGAGGGAATAAGTGTTGTGTACGTTGGAGACCGTGCTGTGGTACGTGGGAGAATGAACCCTGTGATTAAGAAATGAACTGTATGCCTGAGAGGCAGGAGGACCCTGTTCTAAAGAAAGTAGCTGGACCAGGGAGCATGTGTTCAGCACCTTAGAGAGAGCTAGTATTTGAGAAAGATAAAAGAGGGAGCCTATGGCTTGTTCCTTGGAGAGGAAGAGAGCATGCGCTCTGCCTCAAGAGAAATTAAGGTGGCTGAAAGAGGTGTGATGGGCCTTGGAGAGAAAGAATAGTCTTTTGACAGAGAGAGACAGCTTGCGCTTTAGAGAGAGAGAGAAAAAATGTGTGTATATGTGAGAGGAAGAGAGAGAAAGAAACTGGAAGTGCGGTCTGTACCTAATGAAGATTAGAAAGAGAGAGCAAGTGTGTATGTGTGTGCGCTAGAGAGAGACAGAAACAGAGGAATAAGTGTGTGTGAGAGATAAAGGGGAAAGAGCCAATGAGAGACCATCTACTACGTACTTTATGGACAGACTGCACCGTAGTGAGGGAAAGTTGTGGAGTAAACAAGAGTCTGTCTGTCTTCCAAGAGCACTTAAACGCCACTGCGCAGGTCTGGTTTGTGGCAAGTATTGGTGGCACATTTAGCCTAACAGGTTTTTTTCTTGGCATTTTATTAAGATTCAAAAAGGTGCAAAACAGGGACACGTTTGCTGTCAGGGTAGTCTTGTTTTTGCCTATGGGAAAAGAGAGGGACACACAAGTTTTACAAGAACAGTGTCACCTTTCCCAAAGTTGTTAAAAAGTAATTTGAACTTCCGAAACAAACGTGCACACTATAGTAAGAAAGCCACCGAACACATTGCGCCAAGCGTCTGTGAAATAAACATGTTTAAAACAACCCTGTAAACACAAAAATGTCTTCAAATGTGACATGCTAAGCTTTGGAGTGCATGTTAATAGTTACAATTTTTTTGCATTAGATCTTGATAGAAGCCAGCGTCCATCAATTAAGTTGGGCGCCTAGACCAAAGCTGGTGCTAGATTGCTAATCATTACTGCGGGATAATAACCCCAAAACAAAAGGCTACCATATTAGATTGTGAACCCCTCCCATAAGTAATGAGTCAGGTGACAGCACCTAAATGCATTACAGAAATTGTTTATAAGTCTACTAAGGTTAGGTTTGCGGTCACAGTTGAAGACATGCACGAGTAACCCTAACAGACTTCTTGGAGTCATAGGTGGTCAGAAACTGGATGGGGTGGGTTTTCCGGTTATCTTTTTTTAAGATCGTAGTAATATTTAACAATCCATATTGCATTGGGGCATTTAAGACCAAGGTTTCAACTTTGGATTTGGTCTACTTTGTGGCTTCCTTTAAATTTTTCGAATTGTATGCAGCACATTTAAATGAGGTTTACTTGTTATGGAATGCGTATATTATTGTTCACATATTTTAATGGGTTCGACTACGAAATACATTTGTATTCTCTACTCAAAGTATTTAAGTACACACTTCGTCCCTCAAATCCACAAATAGAAGAAACCGACAAATGTTGTCACTCGGTAAGCCACATCTATGGAAGCCCGGGAAACTTGGTGAAAGAAAGCCTCAGCGATTTTAGTAAGCAGCTAAAAATTGCAGTATTATCCTAATTCAAGTGTACCATCCTACATCGAAACATAAAAATAGGTAAACAGAAAGAATTCAAAACACGCAAGTCAATGGATTACATTCGCCACTAACATTTATTATTAAATAATTTTCTGTACGAGTCAGCAATGGGGGCAGCAAACATGATAAACACCTGAAGGGGGGGGGGGCAGGGTCCTGGAATAACTCACTACACTTACCAACATCGCATTTTCAATACACTTATATGAAGAAATGAACGCCAAACAATAGGCTCTGTCTACCAAATGTGTTTTTGCGCAATAGTAATGCAGCCCAGAGAGACTCTGAGAGGTTGCGGTAAAATAAATCGGACGCAGTTCTTAAATGAGGTTCGGTAGTGAAAGTTTCCGAAGTAATTGAAAAGAAAAAATTGGATAACCAGAGTAACAATTAGAGAGAAGGCCTGGCAACGGAACCTTTCTACCGTGTAAAAATAAATTCTACAAGAGTTTAAAGCATCAACACAATAGCAATTCAAAGGGGAGAAGCAGTCTGCACACTGCGGTACCCAATATGCTGAGGCCCAAACCGATCCTCCTTGAACGAAGGCACGTTATCCACCATACCCGAAGGAAACAGGTTGCAGAAAAAGATTCAAGCAACACACAAACACAAAATGTTGCAAAAATCGCGCGCGCCCCTAACAAACCTTTTTTTTACATAATTTCTAATGTCGCCACATACCCTTAACTGCAACGCCCTCTCCTCGATGGTGCACAAACTCAGCTTTATGGCAGCTGTGCGGCTCGGAGGAGAGAAAACAATCCAAGCCAGCTTTTCTGCTTCTGTTTATTGGTGGGTGTACAAACAATGAAGAGCTCACCTCGGCAATCCAGGCATTAATGCAGTTCTTTAAGTTCAGGACACAAATTCCCCCAGTCCAGCTACCTCGACCGGAAGCCAAGCTTAGCGGGAGACCTGCATTACCCTGCCGGGGCCGGCCTGGTTCCCACTACCCCTCGCTACTTTTATAGACGTCCTATAGGAAGGAGAGCGTCAGGAAGCAGCACAGCGGCTAAGGGGTGCATAGAACAATGAAAACAAGTGGTGCGTGCAGCCCAGAAGTGTAACTGGTCCCATGTGATAAGGTGAACCTTTATCCAGCCCTGGCTTTATAAACAATAACATGGTGGTCGGCAGGCCCACATTTGTAAAATGGAAAAAAAAAAAAACATAAGACCTGGATAAAGGTACTCCTGCTGAGATGGGGACATTTGAAACTCCTAAGGTGTGGAACAAAAGGACTTCTACAGCTGCAGCAGTCGCGCTACTCTAGATCCAATGTGTCAAAAAACATGTGAACAATAAATAACATTTTAAAAATCGCATGATTATTCAGGCGACTCCTGTTACTGATGCATTTTTTCTTTCCTTGCCTTAGTACTGGCACGTAACAGTAAATTGACACTTAAATCCAATTTGCTCAATTTAATAGAACACTTAAAAAAATAATGTAACTCCGGGATTACCACGATTTTTTTTAAAGCCAGAATTGTTTCATTTTAGTCACCTCACATCTGAAAGTGACTTTGCTTTAATTGTATGTCAAAGGGGAAAATTAAGGTCCCCGATTTTTTTTGTAAATCTCCCTCTTTCTTGTTTCAAAATGTTGGCATGCATGCTGAAGTCTTCGTGTACCAAAGGCATAGCCGTTATTTTCTTAATGCTGTAGAAAGAGGTCCATATAAGGACATCCAGTCCTAACCAAAATTAAAAAACAAAACGTGCCGGAAGGCTTGCAAAAGGTGACGTTTGCATTCAAAGGCAAAGCTGGAGGGCTCGGCCTGCCACACCTTTCAGGCTTTCACTCCACCAGCCCAGCCCGCCACACACCTCATAGTCCAGAGCTAGCTCGCGCACAGAAGTCGTACCTCTCCGGAAAGGCATCGTGATTCGTGACGTTCCTTGACGCCCCCTGGGGTCCCCTCTGTAGCAGGCCTGCACCTACGGAGCTCCGGCGGGCTTTGCGTTTTCTTCTTCTGGTGGGCAGAACGGACTTGTTTTCATGCTTTTCGCGCACACGTCTATCGCTTCCTCGTCGTCACGGAGAGGGGAAGGGACTGGTCGAGAAGGAAGTCGGTTTTGCCTACTCCTCCTTTAACCCTTTTCAGCTTCGTTTCTACTGTGCGGCCTCTTCATTGGAAATGCATCTGTCGAAACCCTCTCTTTTGTATTGTTTATCTTCCGTTTTAGGAGTGATAACGACGTGGTTGTCACTCAAGTAATCGTAATTTTATGGATTGCTCTCTCATATAGGGCAAAACTGAAATACTTTACCCCAAAAAGATCCAACGAATAGCATATCACAGCACGCTGAAATCAACAGGCTGTAGTGAACGGAAAATTAACAAGCATTACGTAAACACGTGAACCCGGAGCCATTAGCAATTAAAAAAAACAAATTATCAAAGCGGGCGGGCGCCGTACTGAAACACGGAGTAGCGCCCATGTATACAAGCACGGAATCGAAACCAACGCGGGAATCGAAACCAGTGGTGCGCGCGCACCACAGAGGAGCGGGGGGGAGGGAGCGCGGCAGCGAGGCGAACGCGCGCTGCTGCGCGTGCTAGCCACGGACGGGAATGGGCGGAGCAAAGGCGGGACATGCGCCCGCCTTTGCCCAATTGCGTGCCGTTTTTTTTTTAAAAACGCACGCTACAGCCAATGCCAGGCTTCAGAAAGCTAAACACACGCACGAGCGTGTGGTTAGCTTTCTAAAGCCCGTACAAGAGGTCTCGCGCTGCGCGAGCAGTTCTGCGCACTGCAACGCTAGGCGCGAGACCTAAAAAGTGCTGTATAAAAGAGTGTCATTCATTCCAATATAAAAGAGTCCAATATACAACAAGAGTGCCATTTAGTTGGGTTGTACTAGCTTCTAATGTTAAAGCCTTTGGATAGTCCAACGTGTCTTTATTTCGGTGTGTTATGGGGCTAACCAGGGCTTTAAGTGGGCCGGGTCTCACCGGTGCTGAGCACCGGCAGTTTTTTACAGGGGGCCTCGAAACGGGTCTCTATCAGGCTCTGTTTTGTGCCCTGGCACAGGCGGTCCGTTTTTTCCGGACTGCAGTGACCGCAGGCACATCGATGTGCACGGCTCACACTGCTCACTTCTTACTAGTGGAGAAGTTATGGCATGACGTCATGCCTGGTGAGCGTTGTTGGGGAAGGGAAATCCTTTAGAGAGACATTTTCTCTCTGGATTTCCCTTCTCTTTTGGAAACTCAGGAGCAGCAACATCGTTGTGGTGTCACCAGGGCTTTAAGTGGAAGCTTTTTCAATATTATATACAAGCCACAGTTGCTGCTTATTTATCTTATGCAACTAACAACCATTGACAAAGCCAATAGTCCTGACTTGTTGTAGGTATGATGTTACTTGTTGTATCATATATCTGGATGCAATGACAGAAACAGCAAAATACCAGTCGGGTGGCACACTATGCTAAGCACAGATTTTGACCTTGGGTGTTTTAAGCCACGCCCGTAATTACATCGGCCACGCCCCTTTGAGAGACCCCCCAGTTTTTTCATCCCACTTAAAGCCCTGGGGCTAACTATGTCTCGCCAGGGCCACTTAAAAGTGCTTTGTTACAGAAACCCACGCAAACAAGAGGATGGTGGGCCCGTTCAAGAGATGCAGATAATGACATCACCGTAGGATGGGCCTACATGGAATCAGTTGTCGTGATTGGTCTACGGAAAGGATGAGAATAGGGCGGCAACTTCGTCGCCCAACCCACTGGTGATAGTAGAGGCCCGTGTGAGTGCAGGAAAGAAGTTATGGTATTGAATTGTAATACACCTGACGAGGCGTCGAAGCGCTTTTTCGGCGAGTAGCACGCTAGGTGAAATGCGAACGAAATAAAGATGTCTGAGAACAGATGAAGAGTCCACCTTGCTCTTGAAGTTCGACCTCTATCCAAAGTGCGCCTGCGTTGCCAGACATTGATTGAATGGTTTCAGGCATCATCTAAAGAATATGTGATGCAATGGTATTTATAGAGCTGAAATCAGTGTTTAATTTGAGCGGGTGGTTGCCGGTGGGGGCCACCAGCACTCATTTTTGGGCAACTCCACTTATTTTTCCCCGACAGACATTTACGAGGAAAAACACACAAAACGGAGAGATAGTGGAAAAGAAGGACGGAGAAACCATCACCAAGGGAGTCAACAGGAACCCACAGGAGTGAAAACGGGCAGAGAGTGTCTGGTAGTGAATTAAAGAGGCACGAGGTGGATTTAAGGCTCCCAGGCTTGGTATCTAGCGCGCCAACATTCAATTACAACGGCCGGGACTTCTGAGCAGAGCCCTGGGCCCCAGCACTCATTCTTTTACAAGTTAAGCACTGGTTGAAATCCTAGGTAGACAGCAACAGAGTACTACTAATGAATGTTTACAATGAAGTACCATATTCAGGGGTGACTGGCTCCTATCATGTAGGGCGTAGTGTTCTTTGAAGGGGAGTGTCTTCATTTTCTTTCTGAATTGCAGGTTGCCAGGGGCAGTTCTGACCATGGTGTCTGTTCCAGTCCTGGTCACACTTGAAGGGCAGCTCAGGATACTTTCCCCAGTTCCAGCACCTCCCAGTGCCTAGTTTCCAAAGTTCCTTTCAAAGTTGAAAGAGGGGCCTTGTCAGGTCCAGCATCTTCACGACCCGACAATCCACAAGCGGCTCTGCACACTGTTGCCTCTATGCAGGCCTGGTAGGCATATATATATATATATATATATATATATATATATATATATATATATATATATATATATATATATATATATATATATATATATATATATATATATAGATATATATATATATATATATATATATATATATATATATATATATATATATATATATATATATATATATATATATATATAGATATATATATATAGATATATATATATATATCCACAAAGATTCAAAATAAACGCACACTCGGAGATCAGGTAGCAATTGATAGCTATTTAATGCTCGTTACGCGTTTTGACCGTAGTCTTGATCACACGAGATATATATATATATATAGATATTTCCAACAAAAGTGCCCTGAAGCATTGGGACGGCAGGAAGGCAAGCTGCATGGTATAGCCTTTGGCAGAGTGCTGTCGAGTGCCGTCCCAATGCTTCAGGGCACTTTTGTTGGAAATACTTTACACACGGCAGCCTGGCCGTGGGGAGGAGCACCATCGCCAGCAGGGAAAGGAGTGTCAAACCAGCTGGACGAGGCTGTAGTTCTGCACTGTTCAGGACGAAATCAGCACAGCGCTCGAGATGCAAATTGAACCTGCCTAACTGTTTAACTACCTACTAAGGAAACAAGGAAATTTTAATTTACAAAGGGTCATTTGAACTTACCTTAAGGAACAATTATACTCGCAGTTGGACTCTGTGTCCCACCATGCACTAACAACTGCACTGAGCACACGCCCACTGGGGGCTGATATGCAAATAAAAGTAACCGGAAATAATGCAAATTGCGAGTTTCAAATGGCGTTTGTTATAGCCCAGGAAGAAGAGGTTTGAATACCTTGAAACGCGTTGGCAGCAATTACTTAAAAACGGAGCAGGAAGGCAAGCTGCATGGTATAGCCTTTGGCAGAGTGCTGTTGAGTGCCGTCCCAATGCTTCAGGGCACTTTTTTGAAAATACTTTACACACGGCAGCCTGGCCGTGGGGAGGAGCACCATCGCCAGCAGGGAAAGGAGTGTCAAACCAGCTGGACGAGGCTGTAGTTCTGCACTGTTCAGGACGAAATCAGCACAGCGCTCGAGATGCAAATTGAGCCTGCCTAACTGTTTAACTACCTACTAAGGAAACAAGGAAATTTTAATTTACAAAGGGTCATTTGAACTTACCTTAAGGAACAATTATACTGGCAGTTGGACTCTGTGTCCCACCATGCACTAACAACTGCACTGAGCACACGCCCACTGGGGGCTGATATGCAAATAAAAGTAACCAGAAATAATGCAAATTGCGAGTTTCAAATGGCGTTAGTTATAGCCCAGGAAGAAGAGGTTTGAATACCTTGAAACGAGTTGGCAGCAATTATTTAAAAGCGGAGCAGGAAGGCAAGCTGCATGGTATAGCCTTTGGCAGAGTGCTGTCAAGTGCCGTCCCAATGCTTCAGGGCACTTTTGTTGGAAATACTTTACACACTGCAGCCTGGCCGTGGGGAGGAGCACCATCGCCAGCAGGGAAAGGAGTGTCAAACCAGCTGGACGAGGCTGTAGTTCTGCACTGTTCAGGACGAAATCAGCACAGCGCTCGAGATGCAAATTGAGCCTGCCTAACTGTTTAACTACCTACTAAGGAAACAAGGAAATTTTAATTTACAAAGGGTCATTTGAACTTACCTTAAGGAACAATTATACTTGCAGTTGGACTCTGTGTCCCACCATGCACTAACAACTGCACTGAGCACACGCCCACTGGGGGCTGATATGCAAATAAAAGTAACCGGAAATAATGCAAATTGCGAGTTTCAAATGGCGTTTGTTATAGCCCAGGAAGAAGAGGTTTGAATACCTTGAAACGCGTTGGCAGCAATTACTTAAAAGCGGAGCAGGAAGGCAAGCTGCATGGTATAGCCTTTGGCAGAGTGCTGTTGAGTGCCGTCCCAATGCTTCAGGGCACTTTTGTTGGAAATACTTTACACACGGCAGCCTGGCCGTGGGGAGGAGCACCATCGCCAGCAGGGAAAGGAGTGTCAAACCAGCTGGACGAGGCTGTAGTTCTGCACTGTTCAGGACGAAATCAGCACAGCGCTCGAGATGCAAATTGAGCCTGCCTAACAGTTTAACTACCTACTAAGGAAACAAGGAAATTTTAATTTACAAAGGGTCATTTGAACTTACCTTAAGGAACAATTATACTCGCAGTTGGACTCTGTGTCCCACCATGCACTAACAACTGCACTGAGCACACGCCCACTGGGGGCTGATATGCAAATAAAAGTAACCGGAAATAATGCAAATTGCGAGTTTCAAATGGCGTTTGTTATAGCCCAGGAAGAAGAGGTTTGAATACCTTGAAACGCGTTGGCAGCAATTACTTAAAAGCGGAGCAGGAAGGCAAGCTGCATGGTATAGCCTTTGGCAGAGTGCTGTCGAGTGCCGTCCCAATGCTTCAGGGCACTTTTGTTGGAAATATATATATATATATATATATATATATATATATATATATATATATATATATCCAAGCTCCAAAGTACCCAACGTGCAAGGAGCACTCGAACGGCAACATGCTCATGAAGAGCCTTTCTGGTATACAATCTGCCGGCACGATAACTATAAGCAGTCCAATTTGCCATGGATGCCTGACGCGTTTCGAAGTGTCCCCACTTCTCTTCAGAGGCTTTGGCAATTGAAGGCGCATAGGACACCGCCCTCATCATTTAAATGCTCCAATGCATGCCCTGGATGGGACGCTCTGCCGCGACCAGCAGAGCACCATGGGCCTTGTAGTGTCCCTTGTCTCCAGATGGAGCGCGCAATGCTGCTGCCGCAACATTCACAGCCCCCAGATGGGCCTCGGTGTGCCGGTGGATATGCTAAATCCGTTGCTGCCCCACGAAGTCGGCCTGCTCGATAACAGACCACGTGGCCCCCACATCCTCGGGTGGTGCTCCTTCGCGGCAGGGTATGCTGCGTATTTATCCAAGCTCCAAAGTACCCAACGTGCAAGGAGCACTCGAACGGCAACATGCTCATGAAGAGCCTTTCTGGTATACAATCCGCCGGCACGATAACTATAAGCAGTCCAATTTGCCATGGATGCGTGACGCGTTTCGAAGTGTCCCCACTTCTCTTCAGAGGCTTTGGTAATTGAAGGCACATAGGACACCGCCCTCACCTATATATATATATACTCATTACTATATGCAGAGTCACTTGTTGGAGAATAACTAGACATTGCTGATTAGCCATAAATCATGGTCACCCTCTAGCAGGAGGGCCAAAACCTATATTTAATATTTCATTATCGTCAAAACAAACATTAGTGAATGGTGCCTTATCGTCAAAGTCCTTACTGGCAAAACAGCCTTGGAGTGAACCCTTGTAGATTTGAGACTTAACTTGATAGCCGTCTGTCTGTCCTTACTGGCCGGCTCCAAGATGCCTGGGCCGTAAATGCAGAGGTTGCACTTCGGAGACCCCCTCCTTCATTTGTTTCACTCCAGTGGCCGTGATATATGGCATCCCAAAGCTTACTGGGTCAAAGACCACCCCCACTCTATCCGCCTCTCTTGCACTCATTGTTACCAGAAAGTTAACCCTTCTGCCTCCACCACACCTCTAAGGGGTTGCTGCCCCTTCACAGCTCGCATTTGGCCATCGTCGATGCTTGTAGGTTTATTCACTAGAGGTTGGTCTGCCCAGGAGTAGCGCCCACTAGTACCCATTCTGAGCACCATGATCTCTTCTACAACTTCACACTGACTCCTAACAATCCTCCTGTGACCCTAAATATTTGCATCAATGCTTCTCAGTAAATAACATGGTTAAAATAGGATTTTTTTGCTTTGGGGCCAGGACAGGTAGGGGTTACTTGGTTCAGGTTATGATAACTAGTGACTTTATTATCATTGGTGTTGTGTCCTAGGGCTAACCCTTACTATTGAGACCAAAACGGAGCACCAAGTACACCCCTTTAGTACTTGACCCACGGGGTAGCAAAGTTGGAGTCATCCTGATATTCCCTGATTACACTCGCCATGTCCAGACGCAGCGCAAATCTTATGACCAAGTGAAACAGAAGTTGCATAACATGAACCTCTTTTATATACTTCTTTACCCCGCTTGGCTTCGAGTGTTTCATGACTCCAAGTCCTTCTTCTTTAATACGACGGAGGAGGCCTGGACCTGGCTTTTCTGAATAACGACCTCTGATCACACAACAGCCCCCGAGGTGACAGTTGGCCTCCCCTTCGAAAACTGAGGGGCGAGGAATAGGGGGGGACAATGGAGACACAGCGGTGGATGCCTATGCCTCAATGGAGTCAGAGGGTGAACATCGGGGCTGGGATGTGGCTGAGGCGCCACCAGGTGGAGAGGGAGTCCAGACGGGGGCCGCAGGGGAGCAGGGGTCATTGACCGAGCTGAGGCCAGGGTTGGATTGGGATTAAAAATCGGCCCGGGCACGCTAAAAAAAGTGGCCCACATTTGCATTTTGTCTTTCCGCAAAACACTGCTTCGGCAAAATTTTATTTTAAAAAAAGGGGAGGAGGGGTAAAAAAAATGCACGGATTAGTTTACACTGGTGAAACACACCTGAAAGCAAGTGAGGCCACTTCTGCCCCCCCCGCTCAATATGCACACATTAATTGGCCGGTCCAGTGAGAGAAAGGGAGTGACAGCTCTGCCCGTAATGGACGCCCATCTGCCTCCAGAAAGGCCACTTAGGAACCCACTGGGCTGCTGGCGATATACGAACAATGCGGAAACCACCCAAATCGGCCCCCCAGACTGCTCGAAAAAGCAGCCCACAGCTGGAACTGGACACCGGCCTCTCGGGCATTGCCCGAGTGCCCGCGTTATCAATCCGACCCTGGCTGAGGCCCTAGAAAGGGTTAGAGCCCCACTGTTGTTCTACAGTAAAAGTCCTTGTTTGCACGTCAGCACCACTGTATCCTAATACATTGTTCATTGAAATTGTTCCTCGGATGGAGCTGTGGATGGGTTAGCCGTCTATACCATCTGAGTACATCAATCCCAAGGTAGTTATGTGTTAATGTTAGGTTCGGGTGACAGATGCTTCTTCAGGGTGGGAAGTATAGGGAGGGGGGAGTCGGGGGGACAGGGGCTGTTCTTGCTTTGTTTTTCTGGTTCTATGGTTTGTTTCTGTTGCTTGACCTTTTTGGGTATGGCACTCACGTCCCCCGCACACCTCTGCGACCCGCTGCGGGGGCTCCCCGTTCCAGCTCTTATTTCTATCTCCACACCAGGGGGCCACCTACACCCGACACTAAGGCCCGTCAGTCCATGTCTTTACCAGTACCATGGGGGCCCCTTTGGTAATGAAGTGGAATATTAACTGGCTTTTAGCCTGCACTAAGAGAGGGGCAGTAATGCAATTTGCATACTGATACAACCCGGCAATCCCGATGCTCAGGAAAACTAATTTACAGGGAATTAGCTGCTCGTTTTTGGCCTGTAGGGGACATGATAGAGTGCTTCATGGGGGCTGATCCCAGGGATCGAGGGGGGTGGCCATACTACTGCACAAAACCCTGCCGCTGGTGGTCTCTAAGGTAACAAGGGATGCCTCTGGAAGATATGTGGTCCTCAAAGGCTCCATGGAGGGTACCCCCTACAATCTGGTCAGTGTGTACGTTCCCCCTGCCATGCATCAATCTACTCTGATGACTCTCAGGGACTCTGGAAGAGGCAGACTGGAGGGATGCATGCATGGCCCCTGCAAGTTGGCACTCTCAGCATGGCTCGTACAGTTAGCCTCCATCAGGCCTACCTCACACCCTTTCGTCTTTGGAAGGCCCAAATCTGCACCTCCCCGACTTGCAATAGATGCCAGGATCCTATGGGGGACTTCTATCACATGGCATGGTTCTGTCCCGTTATTCAGACCTATTGGACATCTATTATCTCTATCCTAGCCCGGGTGGTGGGACTACACATCGAGGCAAACCCTAGGCTTACATTACTGGGTATCCTGAATGACATGGGGGTCCCGAGGAGATAGGACACTGGTAGGGCTGGGTACGATGATGGCTAAGAGAGATAAAGCCAAGCAGTGGAACTCCTCTGTTGCTCCCTCCATCACGTCCTAGACGAATGCCATGGACTGGTGTGCCAAGAAGGAAGAAACAATATACAGTGCAAGGGGATGTCCCCATAAATTCGAGAAGGTTTGGAACAAATGGTCGGCCCATCATGGCCTAGATGGATGAGGCTGATGTGGTCACTTATTGTATTTTACATCTTATTAGTGGTGGGGTGGGGGAGGGTGGAGGGGCAAAAGCGGTACTGTCTATGGGGTATATTCACAAGAACGTGTGCTAAACATCTCCAAAAAATGTTAACGCAACTTTACACATCGCAGCCTATCGCGGGAAAACAACCCTGTGTTAACGTGGAATTCACAACACAGTGGTACCATGCGATAGTCCGCCGAAAACGCGGCCAATGTCCGCGATACAACCACCTCGATGGAGACAAAAACACAAACCACAACCCAACAAAATGTGCGATGAGCCCATTCGCAATGAGGAAGGCAGCGATAAGCACCGCCAGGCCCGCGACACACACACGGCAGGCGGGAATAAGCACCACAAAAGCCTGAAAAAGAAAGACAAACCAAACAGAAAACAACAGCCAAGCACAATGGAGGCAACCGGAGCCAGTATACAACCCCACAAGCCCCATTGGCAACAAAACATTGTACATGGCAGGCCATCGTGGACAAGGTGAATGCAGCCGGAGAGCGGAGGAGGACAATGGAAGAAAACCAGAACAGCCGGAATGATGCGAAACGCACAAACAAGCAGAAATACGCCAACAACAAGAAGGCAGCAATGCACACCGGAGATGGGAGTCCAGCGCCACACCAGGAGCTGGATGACATGGAGGAAATGGTGTCCACCACATCAGTCTGGAGATGGTGGCAGGACCCGGGGACCGGAAACTGCACAAAACAACAGACACAACAGCAACAGGGAGAGGAACGACCAGGGACTGGGGAGACGGGGGAGATGGGCACAATGGCACACATGCACAATTAAGCACAGCACAACTGCAGACAAACCATGCCCAAGAGTAACAACACCAACCAAGAGCACAAGTCACACAACTCGGCAATATCACACCACTGAACAAGCACAGAAGTGAAAACCACACTGCCTGAAAGGAGAAGGGTGAGCCAAATCAGAGCTGAAGGGACATCTCACACACAATGCAGCACACACACATAGGAAGCAGAGCACCCCAACACCGAACACAATGTGGTACAAACAGCAACATTTGCACAACCGAACACAGGACACAAGTGCACCCGCTTGTGACCGGCAAACGGCCATACGCATCTGGCAAAGCACGAAACAGGGACATGATAATGCACAAGTACAAACCCACAGCCCTGATGGGGGAGCAACGCACGTATGGCAGGGAGCCAGAGAGTCCGTGACACACACATTGGCATACAAATCAAGACACAACACAGTTGGAGACAAGTGAAAGTGCGGAAACTTTATCAACAAATGTGTGTCAGTACGGCCAAGAGAAGTGCCACGATATGCAGACCAATGCAGCAGCATGTCTGAATGAGGAACGTAGGAAATCGCCCATGTCCACCCCGGGTGAGTCCATCACCAACACAAGTCAGTGCCAACCCGCGCTGGTTGTCCGCGCATGGATCAGGAGTCCAGGCCAATGCAGCCATGTCCACTGTCGTCTTGGGACATGTGACCAGATTCCCAACATGCAACCAGGCGTCGTGACACGTGCAATGGGTCACATCCAGTTGTGGCTGCAGATACCTTGTCACTCGTCCATGAACGCGAGTGCAGCAGCGTAGGCCAACATCTCCAACACAGGCTGAACGCAGGTGACGTTCGCAAGGCGGAAGCTCAGCCGGTAACTGATCCGCAGCACTGCCAACGGCAGTGCCCCCAGTACATGCAGCAGACGTGCACGGTACAGGTCCACGTGACTGGAGTCGAGCATGTGTCCGGGATGGTCTGGCATTGCGTCAGTGGCTCTGCTTGAAGCGGCACTGGCTTGCCCTGTGCCAGTCCTGTGGATGAAATGCCACAGCTCGGAGCAATGAGCAGTGTCTGTGTGCAACGGGTGCAGGCCTGGGGTGGGGTGGGAGTACGTGTGAAGGCCATCTCACGCACGCTAACTACGACCAAGGACTTCTGCGTGTGGGATGTGTACACGTTGGTCTCACGTCGCGCAGTGCGTAGGGTGGGAGTCGCAAGTAAATGCTATCGTATCTGTCAGGGGGTGCTGGCCACATGCAAGTCCCAGCTCGGAGCTGCAGATGTGCCACCGCCTGATAGTACAGACAAAGGACCCTTCATCCCTACAGTAACTTCACCATCTGCATGCATCCAGGAGATGTACAGAGGCCTGTCGTGGGTGTGGTGGGATGTCTGCGACCCTGGGAATCATGGATGATATGCCCAGCACGTGGCACATGAGCGGCCTCACTGTGTGTTACGTTGCCTCACAGCTGCTCCTCACTCCCACGAGCCCCCACACTTGTGTGCGCTGCGCGGTTGTATCACGTGCACTCCTATGGCACACCATTGTCATGCCTGTCAGCGCATGTCCAGCGGAATGCCAACAACACCCTGACGCTGGCCTTTGAAGGTGTGCGGCCACGTGAGTGTTGGCCAATGGCCCGGACAGGGCGGACACAGGTGTACAGTCCATGGCTGGCTGTGAACGCGCTGCGAATGAGGCTTGGCAACTGACTCATGCAATCAAACAGTTGGAGGAGTACACCCTGGAGACAACTCAATGTCTCCACAGTATAGGGAGAGGTGCACAAAAAGGCGAATTTCTCCTTTTTTAAGAAGACCCCTCACTCACCAACCTAGTTGGTGACATGCTTCATCATATGGGTCCCACCCGAATAGCCGAATGCTATCCGGGTGTGCTTCGACACCTGATTACAGTGGAGCAGGTTATTTCATGGTGCAAGTGAGTGAAAAAACGTGAATTAAAAATTGGCCAGATATAACTCCCTCAAAAAATTTTATTCTGGAGCAACTGGACAATGTTAAAAATTCATAAGATGCCGTTCTCGGTTAGATTAACCCTCGGTATCTTTGTAGTGAAAAAAGGTGAATACAAATGGTCTACATGTTTCAACCTGATGGCGGTAATACCAGGTTTTCGTCAGGACCAGTGGACGTGACCCGGGCGGTCTACTCACGCTAAGGAGTACCCTACCCTTGGTCACTAAAAACCCAACCATGTACTCACAGTCAGGCGCCCTCTCTGCAAATGTTGAAAGGGAAATATCTGTAAAGACAAACCAACAATCAAACGCAAAACATACAGGGTGTCTTTGACAAAATAATGAGTGCTCCTCTTATTCACAATCCAGTGTATTAAAAAATGAAAATACACAAGATGTATCTGGTGACTATTAACAATAATCACACGTGGTGTGCCCCCTAAAGTGTGAGACACTGAGAAGTAGTCGCACAATCACTCAGGATACATAATCAGCCTGTGATCATGGAATACAACCCACTAACGACATTCATTAAAGTGGGTGTCTACGCGCTCAAACAAATTTGTGAGGCAAAAAGAGTGAAGTTATGCCAGTCGCACAAACACTCTAGGTACATATTCAGTCCATGAATATCTTGATCATTTCCACTTACATTGTTCATTAAAAGTGGGTGTCTACGCACTCAAACAAATTGGTGAGTGCGTACAGACAAGTACAAGCATGCATGCTGGTTAAGAGCGTAACAATGGAAAAGCCGTGAATCGCAGGTGCGAAGAAATGGGGGCTTACTAGAGACGCAAAGTCGCATGCCTCATGGAAGCCGGGGTCAAGGTGCTGACTCTATGGGACATCTGTAAAAATGGATGGGATGTAATGTTAGAGAGATCGTACTGCCCGTAAAAATCAAAGGTTGAAGGGTTGAAGAGCAGGGACAGAGCGGTGCCCACCCGCATCAAGCCTATCATACTCACTGTGTAAAGTACAGTCACCGGCTGCTGCGCCTAATCTGCGACCCGTAACGGCATCCCGAGGATCGCCGGAGTGATGTTGCAATGCTGCATAAATGTGAGGCGCTTCCGGGTACGTGTCGAGGTCACATGACCGGCGTAATCACGCTTCAGTGAGGGCGTTGCTAGGCGTGAATTACCAAGTTGTTATGGACGCCAAAGGAAAGGGCGTTCAGGCAAATGCAGTAAGTGCAATGAAAGGGGCGTAACTTAAAGTGATTGGCGTAGTGACGCTCCAAAAGGCCGAGTATGCCTGTAAGATTATACTGGACACTACAATGAATTCGGTAAAGAGGCCAACTACACTCCAACGAAGGAGACAAGACACATTGGTACATCAATTAAGAAGTGTGCTTCATACGTAGAGGAGTGAAGAGCACTAGTCAAAATTTGCACACTAGATGCTACCAAGTGGCAAAACAGAAAGGGGTGGGGGGTGGGGAGAAAAGAAAAAGTAGGAGAAAAAGAAGGAAGAGGGTTGGTGGTTAATTGGGGAAACAGTGCCCATTAAATACAATACAATGAAACTTCAACCCCAGATGAAAAGAGAAAGTTGATAACTACCAAAGGGTATGTAACATGGGTATAGACCCCATAATTGCAGTTCAATGGTAAGATAAACCGCATTATCCATTAGGGACAAATAACTGGGGCCCACTAGGGTCAGAATAAGGGATAGTGACTGTAGTGGGGGTGTCAGATCCATCAGTAGGTGATCGCTGATTCCTGGATCAGGTTAAGGTAAAAAAGAGAGAGAGACAGATGATGAATATGGTGTCTACTATTAGACAACTCTGAGAAATGATTAAGATCTATTTGGAAAGGACTGAATTCCACAGAATATTTTCATTCAGCCCATTCTTATGTGTGGATAGCCTGTATATCCACCGTTGCTCCTTTTCGAATAAGCGTTGTTGTATTTTTTCTCCTGATTTTATTTGTTCTCAGTGAGTTTTGTTGTTATTTTCTTACACCTGATCATGCTACGGTGTTCACAGATTCTCTGTTTGACTTTCCTGCAGGTCATCCCCACATATTGGAGGTCGCATGGGCATTTGATCAGATAAACAACGTTGGTGCTGTTACAGTTAGTGTGTGCCCGTTGCGTCCACACTTTCCCGGGTTCCAATGCGAGTGTTTTTGTGTTGCAAGTTAGGTGGCACACGCTGCAGTGGCCTACGATGTTGGGTAGGCCCCAAGCTTTAAGGACAGTGGCTGTGTTCTCCTGTCTGGTTGCCCTTGGGCGTGTACTCACTAACGAGTCCTTTAAACTTCTCGCCTTTTTAAAGGAGAATAATGGTTTTTCCCAATGCAAATTGCCTGTATTGAGGACAGCCCAAAGTTTATTAATGGACCTTGTCACTTGATTCGATGCTGTGCTATATGTGGTTACACAGGTCAAAGGTATTACTTCCTCAGTCTGTACCTTGTCTTCCAAAAGAGCCTCTCTTGGTTGATTACGTGCTCTTTTCTGGCACTTGTTAAGAATTATTTCGGGGTAACCTCTGTCTGACAGTTTTTTTGTGAGGTCAGTTGCTTGACTACGGTAATCTGTGGTCTTATTGCAATTACGACGTAGCCTTAGATACTGGCCATAGGGCAGGTTTTCACTCACTTGCACCATGAAATAACCTGCTCCACTGTAATCAGGTGTCAAAGCACACCCGGATAGCATTCGGCTATTCGGGTGGGACCCCTATGATGAAGCATGTCACCAACTAGGTTGGTGAGTGAGGGGTCTTCTTAAAAAAGGAGAAATTCGCCTTTTTGTGCATCTCTCCCTTTACTGTGAAGACAGCACACTGTGATGTTGCAGGGCCCGTGCCCATCATGCTGACACAATGACCACACAGACACACTTGCTCAGATGGTGTGAATGGCTATGGGCACGTGCGCCCGGCCACATTTATTAGCAGGCACACATATCGAGTGACACCTGTGTTGGATGTGTGTGGGGTGTGTGCACACCAGCCGGCAAGGGCTGCCCGGTGCAGCCAGAAATCGACAACAGTGTACATCGTAAAGGACACAACCATTCAACCATAAAGGCCCCATGACTTGTGCTGCACAGAGGTAGTGGCCCCGGATGCACAGCGTCCTGCACGGGCCTACCGCCACGGGCCGCTGACTTGCGGGGCACTGGGGCAGGGTCACGAGAGCAGAGCAGGTTTCTGTAGATGACAAAGGGGCTTGTCGCGGAGTTTCTCGGTGGACAGTGGAAGGTGTACCCCAGGGGCATGATGCAGAGGGCAGAACCACGCTGAAACAGTACCTATGGTGGAGATGAATGGAACAGACACATGTCGGACACCAAGTCCGGTCCAGCCAGATGAAGATGCAGAAAACCACCAGGCCATGGACTCAGACGCCACCAAAGTCCAACCAGAAAGTGCCCATGACTCATTGCGCACAGAGTTAGTGGCACCAGTGCTGTTAGGGGATGCCGCCTGCGATAAGGCGTGTCCAATGGTGTGGACTCCTCAACCATCTTACCCAAGACACAGTTCCACATGTGTGACCTACTGGACCGCAGTGTAGGCCTGAGGCAGCGGTCAGCACGGGCCATTCACCCAGTGTTGCCGGCTTAGGTTGGATGGCCCCACGGGCCTGCGTAGTTCAGGTTCAGTGGCACCACGGGACGCGGACTTGCGGTGAACAGGGTTCGTGGCACCACGTGTCGCCGGCTTGCGTTGAACAGGGTTAGTGGCACCACATGTCGCAGGCCTGCGATATGGAATTATGCCTCAATGATTGAAGGGAGTCTGGTGCTGTGGCCGCTGCCACGGACTTGGGGTCACTGCCATTCAGGACTCAGGACACAGTTCCACATGTTGAACCTACTGGGCCGAAGAGGACGCCGGTGGAGCATGTAAATGAGAAAGGAGTAATGTGGGCCAGATTCGGGGGGGCCAGGGATGGTCTGCGGAGGCTGCAGAGGTCGTGGGACTGGTGCTTGGAGCTTGCACCGGCACGTGGTGGGCTCTCTTTGACACACGCCTGAGTCGGCAGGTGAGCGGAGCCTCGTTGGTGCGCTGGGGCAGGCATAACGGGTCTGGGGACCAGCGGCCCGGGGTGCAGCAGGCGCACAGGGACGCAGGCCCCACCGTGCTCGGCGCAGGACTTGTGGCGGGCTGAGAGGCGCTGCCCTGGCAGACGCGTTGTCCATTCCGAATGAGAACCACGCCCAGTGCGACGGGCTTTTTGTTCACACCCCTACGCAGGCCTGGTGTACGCAGGTCCGACCCACTACGCATGTGCATGCAGGGGGGAACGTAACGTGCGACATTTCCGCGTTCTGCCCCACAGCCTGTGGGGACATGGCAGCGTCCACTGGCCACTACACTCCATGCACCAGCAGTTGAACTCCACATGGCCATTTCCGTGGTTTGCACTCTGTGGTCTGTCTGGCACCTCCACGCCACACCTGGCATTGGGTAGGTTCACATTCCTTAGTCACTTGCCGCTCTCGCACATGCCTGCTCCATGCCTCTCCTCACATCCTGCTATTGTGTGTCTGTGGTGCCATGCCGTGGCTGGGTTGTGGGCATGGCAAGGCCAGATTCCCAATGGAGTCGTGTTGTCGTGTCTGGTCGGTTGGCATGTTGTGTGTCATGTTGAATGTGGTTGTGCTGCGTGCCCATTGCCAGTGTCGTGACTTGCATGACTGTGGGCTGGAGGTGTGTGGTGTGTTCATTTTGGACTTACCAACGGGCACTGCATTTCCATGGGTGCCATCCTGGGAGTGCAGGGTGATGATGGACTGTCGGGAGATGTGAGAATCATGCACTCTGCCTGGGGAGTTGGCCACGACATTGTTGAGGAGTCCCGGGCGGTCCACTATTGCCTGCAAATTCATGGTATGCGTGTGCTTTCTGTTGTGGTAGTTGTGTGCAGTGTCGGCAGGGGGCACGAGGGGTACATGTGTGCAGTTGATTGGCCCTGACACGTGAGGGAATCCAGCTATGGTGTAGGGGCCTTGCTTGGTCTCCAGCTGCTCCTGCGCAGTGTGGGTGAAGTGGAGGTGCTGGGGTACCAGGCTGTTGTTGGCATCCAGGACAGGTGTGATGACCTTGGATGGGGCTGGCTGTGTGACTCCTCCGACTCTGGCAGTTGTGGGTTGGATGGTACCAGAGGCCGACATGTGCTGCGCAGCAGGCAGCTTTGTCTGCGGAGGGATGTTGGTTGTCCGCTGGGTTGGTACCGTCAGCAGGTGGGGGATGTGGGTCAGGATGCGGGGGATGGTTGTCCTTTTGGGCCTGTAGTGGGCAATGTCCTCCTCTGGCGTTGGGTCTGGGCGGCAGGTGCATTTCAGGTGGGTCCGCTGTCTTTGTGTACGCTGCCTCTGTGGTGTTCCCGGGGGGGGGGGCCGGGACTGGTCCTGGGGGTGGCGGCGGGCCTGGGGTGGGTGGGGGTGGGTGTTGTGGCCCTCATGGGTCTCGGAGCTGCATGATCATTGTCTCCATGGGATCTGTGGGTCTTCAGATGTGGCTCTTGGCTGGGCTCCCTTTCATGCTGCAGGTAGTCGTCCTGCTTAACACCAGCAAAAGGCAGGTGTTAAATCCCTGCTGCTACCGCGGCTTATCGCCTGTTTTTGGTTCGCATCGCGGATCTGGCAGTTTGTTGTGAAAGTGGTGTTGTGCTTTTTTCGTGTGTTTTTGCACGGGAACGCCTACTCTGTATCTCATATGGGTTAGTTGGTGGTGTCCACCGTGGGGATAAATTTTGGGGCAGTTGTCGCAGGAATACTGGCAATGTCTGCAGTTTGCACCCACTTGTGAATGGGGTGTTAAATCTATCTCCACTTTTGATGGGTTAAGGTGGAGATAAATCGGTGGTAGGTCCTTGTGAATATGCCCCTATATGTTGTTTATTCTGGAACAGCATCTGGTTCTAATATTTAAAAAAATTATTTTTTATTTTAAAGAATGGGTACTAGCACTGATCACAGGCTGTTGATGTGCCCTAAATTAAGGCTATGAAGTTGAAATCATTTTTAGATATGTGAACTCATCTTTTTGTGTTAATCGTTTTAAGTAAATATTCATTCTGCTTCCTTCCTCCCTGAGCTTGAATATCGAATCAATTTGTGCAATATTTTTTGATGGGTTGGGAGCGGCCTCAATCTTCGTATACGGGAAGCTCGTGCAGGCGAGAGACCACAAACTCCGCCTCCCATTTAGCAATACTTGGGGCACAGCATCCCTCCAGTTCCATTCTTCAAAATCAACTACTACCTTTAACAAATATTCCTAAAGTCATTTGAGGACTAGCCTAATCCCACCAACACCCTGTTGTCTTTAAATCTAATCCCATTTTGACCTATATTTATTGGCCCAGCGTGCTTTAAAATTCTCATTTGTCAAACATTTTCTAAAATAAACCATGGCATCAGCAGTACCCCACACCCACCCAGTAAACCAGCCAGTCGGTAAATCCAATATATTCTTACATGCTACGGTACCAGTGTGCGCAGAAAGACACTATTCCAAAATTACAATGAGGGATACACCCCACTGCTTAATTTTAGCTGGTGGTTTCAGGTACTCAGCACCAGCACTTAATTGGTTTCCGGTGCTCGGCACCGGCACTTAATTGTCAACACTGCACTTAGGACAGTCTGCCACATGGTGGCGCTGCTCATCTAATTTAGAGATGAGCAGAACAGCGGTTGTTTATGAATACAATATACATAAAAAATTACTAATACCTGCCTTCCTAGCCATTCTCTTAGCTTTAGGGGCCTCGAATAATCTGAAGTGTCACTTGAGGGTGAGAGAGATGGCTAGTAGTTGTTTCGGCATCAATGACAGGGGCGATAGGTGGTGCAAGCTGCAGTGACCTCCTGGTCAGGGCCCTGGCCCTTATTATTTTACAAATGAAGCACTGGCTACACCCCCAGTTCAGTGTTTTAAATGGGGTGGTGCTGTCTGGTACTGAGTACCTGCACTTCTTCAATTTAAAAGGGAGAGTACATGCACTTCTCAGCACTACTACAATACATTCAATGGGAGAGTACCAGCACTTCTCAGGAGCCAACAGATACCCTAAAGATTGAGTACTTGCACGTTTATATCTCCATATAAACGATAGCCCCAGTTCCCTTGTGAATTGATCTTCAGATCCAGTTATTATGAATACCACAGGCACTAGTTTACTACCATTCCATTAATTTTTCTGAAAAATGCCTTGAAGCAGAATCTAGGATGGTGCCTCGGTTGCAGTTTTTCCTAGGATACCTGGCTTATGACAGGTCTAGCTTCTTGATCTGAAATTCTGGAGGGACTAAGGAGGTGGCTAGGGCAGGACTGGCCCATAGGGCAATCAGGCAGTGTTTTATGGCCTGCTGGGCCGGTTTTTCCTGTTAATTTCCCTGAAATTCAAACAATCATTACCTGCAGCAAGCACAAATCCGTACAGTCTAAAACAAGTATACAGCGTGCTTTTCAAGTTCAAAACGGACCTAATTTGCCAACATGGGCCACTCTCTTGGCTTTCGACTTCATTAAAGGGGTGGGCACTTTTATGTTGGTGTCCAGGCCTATTTTCTGTCCCAGTCTGACTCTTGAGCGGCCTACGGAACTGATATGTACCCGGGGGCCACACTTTGCTTTCAGTGCCTCTGGTTGTACGGATCTATTGATTTCAAGCGGTATATTTATTTATCCGGCTGAATTTCTCTTGCATTTTCCATCAGACACTCACAGTCCAAAGTACAAGAGTACAAAAGACAGAACAGGATCCAGCAGAAAACATTCGAGGGCTATAATTTGCACCATGGTTGCTAAACAATTATGGAGCCTAATTTCGGCTACTCGTATTTATTCGACTGATTTACTGCCGGGAAGTCGTCTATGTACACAGATGGCTGTAACATCATAGTCTCCTAGCACTCACCCCTGGCAGGCTGTAGATCTCGCTGTACATTTTGTAGAATCACACATGCCCAGGCTTGCAGGAGCGTCGGCTCTTCTGAGACACCGTCACACTCCATTTAACATGAAAACTATAAAAGCCAAAAGGCGCTGTAAAAACTTTCCTCGAAAAAGAATAAGCCCTATTGACACTCGAAGAAAGGCAGTCGGACATGCTTGTGATTTTTCGCTTAGCTTCGTATTGCTACCTCTGGTGTTGGAACAATTTTGAAAGTGGGGGTGCTGAACAGCTAAATCAACTCAGCATAGACATAGGACCAGGGCACGAGTCGGGGGTCCACGCGGGTGGACGGCGTCCCCCCACTTATTTCACAGGGGGGACGCCGTCCACCCTGCCAAGAAGTTGGGCCCCTCTGATAAAGATGCTGAATTCGTCCCAGTGTAATATCTAAACACCGGGACACATTCAGCAGCGCCTGCACGTTGTTATCTGCTTTCGATCGGCAACAACGTGCAGGCGGGGACGGGGCTCTCTTAGTTCTGACTCCTGCTGGGCCCATAACAATGTCCTATTCTGAGGGGTCATCAGGCCTCCTTCTGTTCGAGTCTCCTGGCTGGCAGGAGTCAGGAGCCTAACACCCAGAAGCAAATGCAGCAGAGGGGAAACAAAGGTTAGCACTTCACACATACTTAAGAGAGGCAGCTTTTCACTTTGCTCAGGCTCTGTTTAGGAGATTTGCATGCACTGTAAGAGTGTCAGATGTGTTGATGTTTCCCAGTATTTGCACAAAATAAATAGCATTTATATAGCGCTTACTACCCCTGAGGAGGCGTTGTAATAATTCAAATATCACTATTTTTTTTAAAGCACTATGGCTAGAGAAAGCTTAACGCTGACAAAAGATAACATTGGTTTATGGGTAGCTACAAAAGTGTGAATCTTCTGCCTAAATCAGGAGGGTTTGCAAGTATACTCGAAATGTGCTCAAATGTACTCATGATACGCCTGCTAAATATGTATGTGAGGGCTTAAGATCTGATGTCACTTCTTGTGATGCCACTTCCTGTGATGTCACGCGTGTCACGCGCCGTGATGTCACGCGGCGTGATGTCACTTGCTTACTGATTAACTAGGTTAGTCCCCCCACTTCTTTTTTTAGGACTTGTGCCCTGCATAGGACTGTGAGAATCCTCCAGCAAGATATATCCTGTTGAGGTTTTCCCGACACTTACGGGGGTGGGGGTGTAATACATGGTGCAATAGTGCATTTCGGAACATTTGTTAACAAACGTATGGCTAAAATGTGAAGTAGACGTTATTGTCGTGAAATTGGGACTTGGGGCGGTATTCCAGGTTTCAAGAAAATACTGGACTGTTTTCTTAAAATAAATTTATCAGGTGAAACCTGGTAAAATTTGTACGGTGAAGTATCGCAATATTCAGAGTTTTGCATCTTGGAACAAGGAAAAAAGTGGTATTACCATGCTATCCCTCACTCCGGAGCATAAAACTCGCAACGGGTAGATAATATCACACCTAGTAAATGGCAGCTGTGTTTACTGGGTGCCGTAGGAGTAGGTTAGAAGTAAAGAAAGGAAAGAGTGGCGCGAAAGACCCTGGCAAAAGCAGTAGAGAGGAGAGTGGGGAGTCGAGATCGTCTCACTACCAGCTGGCTGCAGTCTGTAATCCTGCAGAGCCTTCCTAATCTTCACACAAAGGCTTAGAAGATTCCTTGGTGGGTTGGAACCTCAACCTTGAAGTTAGTTGAACTTGACACTGAAGCTCCACCTAGCCATCACCTTATCAGGAGAAACCTGAAGATCTGCTTGTTAATGCATGTATTTGCCTGTTTGTCCAACAAGACAACCAAAGGATTCACACGAAAGGAGTTGCTGATTTTTCCTACCCCGTGTACCTGATCCCACCTCAACAGAAACTAGCTGTGGTGTCCAGGCCTAGCTGGACACTCGCTGCACGGAGGCTAGGCCTCAGGCTTCGCTATGAAGCAGGGACGACACAGACACTCGGCTATAGTCACTGGGCTAAGACCCCGAGCGGTCTTACGCCCCTTTATTTAACCCCTCGGGCGAGCCCGCCCTCAGGGTGTATGCATGCGTGTGTGCGTGCATGAACGGGCCGGGTGGCACCATCACTACATCCCTCCAATCTTTTAGATACTAAGGTCCTCCACATTTATAACCTTAGTCTTTCTTTACACACCACGCAAAGTCCTTCAGCCTTCTGTTGGGGACAGGATTCGGCCGGAGACCATACCTCTGGCTCCGGGAGTTCTCTTCTGTTCCTGACCCCATGGCACTTTCTCCTGCCGTAGGGGACACAGCCCCAGGGCTTCGCCGTTCTTCTCCCGTTCCTGACTCCTCTTCTTCTTGACGTGACGAAGATGCCGGACTGCTGATGGAAGTGTTCATTGGGGCTGTTCCTTCTTCTTCTTCTTCTGATCCTCCAGTGGCACCTTCGGTCGGCCTGATGTCACGCTCCACCCTTTTGAACCACAATGTGTTCCTGGTGACCACACGTGTTCCACGCATGGCCGACACCATGGTCCCCTGCACATTGATGACTTTCCATACCTCAGGCTCGTACGGGGTGCGATACTTCCAGCCAGGGTAGCGGTCTTTCACGACGACCCTGTCACCCACTCGAATGTTCATCGGCCTTGCTCTTCGATCGTGACTTGCTTTGTCATTGGTCGCTTTTCGCCGGGCTTGTACGGCTTCTGGATTCAGCACTGGAGGGCTCCACGATGGGTCTGCAGGGACACTGTCTCTCGGTGCTCTTCGGAACATGAGGTGGGCCGGTGCACACTGGGTGGTGCAGTGCGGCGTCTGGCGATAAGCACTTAGGAATTGCTGAAGACACTGTTCAACTTCCTCTCCTCTTTCCACTCCAATCCGGAGAGCTCGGTTCATAGTTCGCATGAACCGCTCCACTTCACCATTTGCTTGAGGCCACTGTGGCGTGACCTTACGATGCCGAATGCCCCGGGATGCCAAATACTCCTGAAACTCCCGACCTTGAAAGGGTGGGCCATTGTCTGACCTGATTTCTTCTGGCAGTCCCATCATAGCGAAAACACGCTCAAGCGCGGTCTTTACGTGCTGAAAAGCTGTTGACGACACCACTTCTACCACTGGGAACTTGGAATGCGAGTCGACGAACACCAGAGTACTTCGTCCATCAGGAAACAACCCAAAATCGAGGCTCACTTTGGTCCAGGGCTCCTGGCATGGGTCCTCCGTGATCACCGGATGAGGTGCCGGATCGCCGCCTGTGATATTGCAAGAATGACAGGTGCGGATGACTTCCTCGACCATGGCATCCATGCCCGGGAACCAGACTTTGCTCCGTAACCTGGCCTTTGTTTTGGAGATCCCTTGATGTCCCTGATGTGCCAGATGGACCACTTTCTCCTGGAGGCTCCTCGGGATGACGAGGGTATTGCCGCGCAGAACAACTCCATAGAGCCCCTCGCTGAGTTCGCTTTGCGCCTTCCACATCTGTTGCCGAAACAACCTTTCCTCCGCCGTCAGCGCACTGACTCCGTCAAGGAAGTGCCGGCAGTTCCTGTTGGCTAACGTGTTCTTGATCTTGGCGAGGCACTCATCAGACTCGGTCGCCTTGCCAATGTCTTCAAGCGTGAGGGCAACAGAGCATGCTTCAAGGGATACCATCCTAACGTACTCTTCGGTGTTGTCTTCATCGTGTTGTGGCACGGATTGCACGGGTAGACCAGGGTGCCTCGACAGGAAGTCCGCTGGGTTGTTGACTCCTGGACGAAAAATCACCTCGAAGTGATATGCCTGCAGTTGAACTGCCCACCTCTCTATCCATGGAGGAGTCAGCCGAGAGGTGCCGGTGAAGAGGGGAACAAGTGGCTTGTGATCCGTGATCACCCGAAATTCGTGTCCATACAAGTAGAGATGGAAATGTTGACACGCCCATTTGATGGCCAGGGCCTCGCGGTCTCTCTGTGCATACCTCATTTCTGTTCCAGTCAGGGACCGGCTGGCGTATGCAGTTGGGACCCACTCTTTGGATTCTGTCTCTTGCATCAAGACCGCTCCCAGGCCTATGGGGCTTGCGTCGACTACCACTTCCGTTCGCCGATGGGGCCGAAAATACGCCATCACCTGGTCATCGATGAGGGCCTCCTTGACAGCATGGAATGCCAGATCTTCCTTCGCAGACCAGACCCACGGCTGCCCAGACTTTGTGAGAGTGCGGAGTGGGTCAGAGAGGGACGCCAGATTGGGGATGAACTGGCCACAATACGTGGCCATCCCGAGGAAACTGCGGACTTCGGTGGGCGACGTAGGCCGCGGAGCAGCTCGTATGGCCGCTGCTTTCTTCGGGTCAACCCGCAGCCCGTCTCTGGAAAAAATGTAGCTGAAGAAATCCACTGACTCTTGATAGAATGAGCACTTGGCTCGGTGTAGAGTGAGCCCGTTTTCCGCCAGCCGTTGGAGGGTGGCCCTGAGATGCACATGGTGCTCTTCCAGCGTCTTGGAGAATACGAGGATGTCGTTGCTCAGATTTATGACACCCTGCAGCCCAGTGAGCATCTCCCTCACCACGTTCTGAAACACCTCCGCTGCCGAGGATACTCCGAAGCTCAGTCTTTTATACCGACGCAGCCCCACGTGAGTGGAGAAGGTCGTGATGTTTCTACTGTCGGGATGGAGCTCCAGCTGATGGTAGCCGGCATTGAGATCAAGTTTTGTGAACCACTTTGCGCCATTGAGGTCGGCCACAATGTCATCCATAGTGGATGTAAGATGACGCTCCCTCTTCACGGCCTTATTTGGAAGGCGCATGTCGACACAGAGCCGAATGGCCCCTGGCTGCTTTGGTTTGGGAGCTACGACCAACGGCGATACCCACGGAGTGGGGCCTGACACCTTCTCTATCACGCCGAGCTGCTCCAGCTTCTTCAGCTCCTCCTCCACTTGAGGGTGCAGATGGAATGGGACTCGACGGTGTCTCAAAGCCACGGGCTTGACTGTGGGGTCGATGTGCAGCTTGAACGTTTTCCCTTTTAGGCATCCCAATCCTTCAAACAACACGGGGAAGTCTTTGAGGATTTCACGAGCGTGCAGATCATGTACCTGGTTCGCGAAGAAGACCAACTCCAGGTCCTCCGCCGTGTGACAACTGAGGAGGGTTCCTCGCTTTCCTTCTGTGGCGTGAAATCTTGTGATGAGACGATGACTCTCATTGACAACTTCTACCTCCATTGCTCCTCGTAGGGGAAGCGGCTCATTCCCATCGTATGTGTATATCCTTGCCTTGGACGGTATGAGTAGAGGACGCGGCGAGAGCCGCTCATACTGCTCGCTGTCCACTACATTTATGGACGCCCCAGTGTCTATGAGAGCGCTCACAGGGGAGCCGGCCACGGTGATGGTAAACATGGGTGGCGGTCGGCGCTTTGTGCCCTCTCGGCCAACGAACGACACGAAGAACACATCGTCTGCTCCGAGTCCCAACCCTGGCGGGGTGGTGTCCGTCTGATCTAGAGGGTCCTCGAGCGTCATCCGCCTCACTGCCGCCGTTGGTCCACGTTGACCTGGGGCGTTCGTCCTCCCTCTGCCACTTCTGCAGACCTTCGCGAAGTGGTTGAGCCTCCCACATTGAGAGCAGGTCTTCCCTTTCGCAAAACACCGCCCTGCCGGAGGGTGATCTAATCCACAATTCCCGCATGCGCTTCTGTGGGACTGTCTCGTGGGCCCTCTTGTCGATGCCGGACGTCTCTGAATCGCGTCCACTCTCTCCTCCTTGATCACCGGGGGTCGTGGCGGTGCGGCCTGCGGGGCGGGCCGGTTAATGGCCGCCTCCATTTCGTCCGCACGAACGTTGGACAGCTCGTGGGATCTGGCGAGCACAAGTATCTCGTCCAGACTAATGCCTGGTTGGCGCAGTATCAGGCGGCGCAGTGTCACTGACCGACATCCTTGAATGACTTGTGCCCTGATCTCCTCCCTCTGGTCTGGCAGCGTACAGGAACTCGCCAGCTTCCGTAGACGAGCATAGAAAACATCAATGGTCTCAGCCTCCCCTTGACGCGCTTGTCTGAGCTTGAAACGCTCGAAGTCGGTAACATCTCAAACAAATCGTACGGCTCGCCCCCTCCGTAGCACATGAGAAGCGACCTCTTCACCCTTCCGTCCGTTTCCCGCACACCCACAAAGTAATGGTCCAGGCGACCGATCCACGATTTCCAGCGTGCTGCTGCAGTGGCGGGTTCTGAGAAATCACTGAATGGTGGTAGAGGGGCCGCCATGGCCTGACCAGGCCGAGGGTGATCCGGTATAGCTGCCTGCTGCGGGACCGGTGGTTGCGCCGCAGGAGCGCCGCCTCCCCCTCCTGCATCCGGTGCGTTCATCGCTGGGTAGTCGCGCGCCTCGCTGACCCTTCAGGGCACGAGCTGCAGCAGGTAAGTGGGCGCGATGTGCAGTGCCGCTTGTCTTGGGGCGTGTCACTGATCGCAGTTGGGGTGGGGAGGGTGCTGGCGGGCCAACAGTTCCAGCGACGCGGGCAAGTGTTGAATGTGCGCCAGGCACAGAGACTGAATGAGCAGCACAGGTGTGCAGAAGAGCCTGCTGACTCCTGAGAGAAGCGGGTGTAAGTAGGCAGTCACCTCCTGGCGCCAGGGAGTACTTGCAGGGCGAACCTCGTGAAGGAGCTGAAATGGCCCTCGCGCATGCATGCGCTCAGTGACTGACCTGTGCTCATAAGCAATGAGGGGCTAGGAGGTAGCAGCACGTGGTGGGAGCAGCTGTGTGTCCCAGGCTCTTGTGTCTTGCCACAATGTGTGAGGAGCGGTACCACAGCCCGCCGGCCGCAAGCTCAACCACGTGGTCGTGGGAGCACCGCGCGCGGCTGGGTTCAAATGCGCAGGGTTCAGGCTCCACCACGCGGGTGTGGGAGCAGCGTGTCTGGCGCGCGCACAGACACGCGGAGCGCAGGAGCGGCCTCACCTCCTCGCTGACGTTGCCGGTTGCTCTGGTCCCCTCTTCCGTCGAGGCCAGGCTCCGGGCAGGTCACCAGGTGTCGCTGCAGTGCGGGGTGGACACCCGCTCTCGAGGCACGCGACGGCGCGACCTCGTCACAGAAGAGGCAGCACAGAGCGGGGTGGGCACCTGCAGATTCCCGGATGGTGTTCGCCGACGGGCGAGACACGGACGCTCGCGGGATCCTCTTCGGCGTCAGCCAGCCGCGACCACCAGCACCAACGGAGGTCCAGGTCAGTGGGGGCACGATCGAGGCGTGGGTGGGACCCGCCTCGTCGCCAGTGTGGTGTCCAGGCCTGGCTGGACACGTGCTGCGCGGAGGCTAGGCCTCAGGCTTCGCTACTCAGCAGGGACGACACAGACACTCGGCTATAGTCACTGGACTAAGACCCCGAGCGGTCTTACACCCCTTTATTTAACCCCTCAGGCGAGCCCGCCCTCAGGGTGTATGCGTGCATGTGTGCGTGCATGAACGGGCCGGGTGGCACCGTCACTACACTAGCCACACATCAGAGAGACTAGCTTCAGGCTTTCAGTGCAGCAAAATGAAAGTAACAAACTCAGCATAAGTCTTAAGGACCACAGAACACATATAAGATTAAGCTTAGCCCCTTCAGAACCAAGAGGTTTGATTCCATAAATGTCAGCAAACACCACCTTAGAAAGACTTCTGGTTGTGACCAAAATACTTTTGACAGTTCCCAGTTTCAGAAATCCTGACATTTGTGGGTTCTCCTTTTCTGCACAGACAACCATGCTCTGAAACTAACTAAGAGGAAGAAGGAAAATCCTTTATAATCATCTGAAAATCTAAAGCTAAAAAAGACCTGAAGTTCTTCACTCCCACACTATGCCTCCCAACCAAGATTACCCTCCATCATGGACATATTCTAAAAGCTCATCCTGAAAGCTCCACCTGTGGACACTAGTGGTAGCACCAAGATTGCAGTGGCATGATCGGAACTCGTTCTGGCCCTCACACATTACACACAGCACTTACTACATGGGTTACTCTAAACAAACACTCTTCCTAATTTATACAAAAAACACAGTGACCTCTTATCTGTACACCCAAGTGTGCAAACGAGCAAGATCCAGCTTCATTATATAAAAACTCTGCGACACATCTTCCCCCACCTGGAATTTCCACACAAGGTCCAGGCTACTATCTCTCTTGTTCTGTCTAAACTCGATTACGCCAATAGGCTCTACCACGTATCATCTTTAACAACTATGGAAAGACTACAACAGATTCAGAACTCTGCTGCCAGACTACTCTTATATATAAAGCCCCAAGCCCACATTTTTCCTGCCTTGAAGGCCCTACATTGGTTATCGGTTGCAGAAGATCCACATTCAAGCTGCTTTGTATCACTCATCATCAAATATCTTTATTCGGTCTAATTAGACCATAAAAGAGTAGGAGCAATGAAAGCATAAATAAAAGCACATCAAACGGTATACAAAAATCCATTAAATATCCATATAAAATTCATAAAACATCACATAAAAACAGTGGCCCTCGGCTTAATAGCACGTTCAATGTATACATCAGCAAAAATACAGATCTTAATAATGGGCAAAGATTGCAAGTAAATAAAAGCCGCTCTGCAATAACAAATATTTGCCGCCCTAAGAATAGGCAGCAGATAGCATTTCCTCAGCAATGAGTACATTTTACAGAATAACATTAAATGTGAGGTAGTTTGGGGGGATTGATCGTCACAAGGACACAGATGTAGTTGATAAAAATAGGAACCATGTAGCGGAAAAGCAGCCAAAAAGTGCACACTGCATAACCTAAGTCCAGCCAATAAAAATTTGTGTTGCGTATTGCCCACCCATATTAAATATGGTGCAGAACTGGCACTCGAGCAAAACCCATAAAAGTCTGGACCGTTGGCTTGCCTACAGCCCTCTGCATTCTGCCCTCCAGACAGCCCTCTAAAAACGCATTCTTCAAAGTCACAACTGAGCTAGCTAGCGCATTACTGGGAGAGGTGAACAAATCCTCCCGCCCCAAACTGCAACAGATGTCCTGGATATACTTCATCCAAGGAATACTCAGACAGTGGTTGAGTTTTAAGCAGTCTGCAGGCACAGCCCTGTTAAAGGAAGTCTTTCTTTTTGTCCAAATTCTAAGCCACAGAAGGAGGGGTTGAATTTTAATGAAGTCGCTAATGTAACCAATCCCTACCTCTGTGTGGCAAATAAAGGAGCTAGTACTTAAGGGGACAGCTAGGAGCCTTCTTATAAAACCGTTCTCAATTTTTTCGAGGCCCCCCTGATCTTCAATGCCCTACACTCCTCTCCCATACGAAGCAATAGCACAGCATTTGGCTTTGTAAACCGTCAAAAGTTCCTTAATGGGCTTCTGGCCAAGTTTGCAAGCAAAATTAAGAACGGCCTCCACTGATTTAGAAAAGGCAACAACTCTGCTGGTCTTCAGGGGTCCCCATGAGAGGCGTGTATGAAAGGGAATATCTAGATAGGAAAAAGTGGGAACAGAGCCACCTTTCTTGCTGTTTACTAAAAAGGATACACTGCCCTTCTTCCTTCCCCCAAAGATCATTTTATGGGTCTTATTTTGGTTGACCATAAGATCTATACTGCCCATAAATTCACAAAAACGGTCCAGCAGGTGTTGCAAGCTGTTCACAGTCCTGGCAATTAGGACAGTGTCTTCTGCATAAATTAATGTGGGAATATTACGGTCACCTACACGAGGATAATCTGCCCTAAGTTCCATCAAGTTATCCTCCAGACTATTTATATAAATAGAAAATAGGAAAGGGGCCACAACACAGGCCTGGCATACGCCCCTTGCCAGACTAAAAGCTGGCGTGGTTTCCCTCCCTGGGCCATACCTTACACTAGCAGTGACATCATTATGTAGTTCTCTAAGAAAATTAACAATATACAAATCAACCCCCATGTCAGTCATGGTACCCCAAAATTTGGACCTATTGACAGAGTCGAAGGCAGAACTCATTCCATTAAAGCCAAATACAGCTTGCCATGCTTGGCCACTGTATATTTGGCAATCAACAATTGTAGATTTAAGGACTGCTCGACAGTGCCTAGGCTGGAGTGGAAACCGAATTGAAGATCCGAGAGTATGTTTCCCTTCTCGGCCCATAACTGCAAACGATCCAACAGAATTCGACCCATAATCTTTGCAGTAGAATTAATCAGTGAAATGGTGCGATAGCAGTGGGGATCATTTTTTGAGCCCTTTTTAAAAATCGGAACAATAGTTGCATGGGACCAGTTCTTGAGGGGACTAGTAACTAAGGTGGCATTAAGGACATTTGTCAGTAGAGGAGCCCACAAAGAGATGCTAGCTTTAAACATATCAGAGGGAAGCCCATCTGGCCCAGGAGCACGCCCAACTGGACAGCTAGCCACTGCCCGCGTAACCTCTTCCAATTCAATAGCTGGGCCAGCAAACAATTTAGCAGGAGGATGGGACACAGTGGAAGGGATGATCGGCAGCTGAGATAAAACTAAAGGGATGTGGTCAGAAATATCTAAGTGTCCTAAGCAAGGAACAGCATAAAGCTTGGTGAAATGGTCGACCCAGATATCAGAAGGAACGACCGTATCGATACCAGGATCTTTTTTGGCCTAAAAAAACTGTGATTCACTGTCGCCCAAAACGCATTGCAGTCCCTTAGTTCACTAGCCTGCACCAGTTATGAAAAAGCTACCTCTCTGATAGTATTCTTCCTAGTTCTAAGGGCGTCTCAATACAGACCTCTACATCTCTGCACATATCCTGTTCTCTAGGAGTTTTTTTCAAAGCCACAAGTAGCTGGTTATGTGCATGGGTACTTTTAACATCAAACCACTTTGCAGGTGGCTTACGACCCATATTATTTGGAACCAAAAGAAGGTCAAATGCTGCTCTGCAGATCTTATCAAAGCTATTGAGAAGCACAGGACCCCAGCCCTGAATGTAATCGTCTGATAAACACACCAGAAAGTCAGGATATGTAGAGGCACTAAATGTGCTAGGAAAGACAGTTCATCGACCTTAGACCAGGCTTTTATCACCCCACAATTCCTAGAAAATGATAAACGAGAAAGATGGAGCACTGCAGATATTCTCACAATCAGTGAGCCATGTAGCGAGAGAGACAAAAGTCTGTGGTTACTGAGGGGGAATCAGCAAGATTGTAAACTAGAACCCAATCTCTTAGTGATTTAGAAAAAAAGAATAAAATCAATGTGGCTCAGAGTGCCTCGCTCCACAAATGTGGGTGTAGTATTTGGTATTAGGCTTAAAGCATCAAAGGAAAAAATGAAGTTACATTTAGCCAGCAATAGATTCAGTTTCTCACTAAGTACAAAGAGGTTAAAAGAAACCCCAGCCTCATCCTCCAGCCCACAAATGTTTTCCTGAGAGAACTGACATACATTTAAGTTAAAATCCCCCAACAATAGCAATATTATTAGTTCATTTCTCAATGTCCTTATGCAGAGAGCACGCTAAATCAACCTTGGAATGATCAATACATCATTGTATTAATATATCAGCAACAATCTTGTTGCAGAGCACTGAAACAGGATCATCTGGTAATATGCTGCATCACAATTTGACCGTAACACCATTGCCTGAAATGTGAGAGAAATAAACGTGATCAGACCACCCTTGGACCTGCCCATGTTACTAGCGGCTGCTGGAGTATGATAAATTGCGTACCCATCCACACAGATAGGGTCAGTAAGCCAAGTCTCTTGGAGACATATAATAGCATGGCTTTCAATGAACCTAAGCCAATCATATCTATCCCATTTGCTGGCTAAACCAGCAATATTCCAAGAGGCTATGGATAGTGAATGCGTTGTATGGCTTTCAGTGACCTCAATGGGAATAGGTATGCAACTGGAGGACACAGATGGTGTTGATTCAATATCAATCCCAGGTTTCACACACTCTACTAGTACATCACTTGGACCCAAGGGAGTAACTGCACCAGGAAGTAAATCCTGTTGATCCAGTTGCGAAAGAGGAGTGAACCTGTTAGAAGTTGTGAAAGTAGGCCCAGATGATCTTGAGGTTAATAAAAATAGCCAAGCGGGAGGGCCTCAATAGCAGTTGGCACAAAGTGAGCAAAACTTAACTTGGACAGGATGTCCTTAGCCACTCTTCTATCTTTGAAGTTAATAACAATACAATCAGTGTCATCTGGTTTCGGAGTATTACCCACCGAGGGACTCTACTCACAAGATTTATCTGGTTATAATCTAGCATAAAACCACCAAATCGAGTGAATCCAGTGAACAACCTTGCTGACCGGTTGCTCATGATCTTCTCGTGAGCTCTTACTAAAAGGGGGTACATTCCATAAAATCACAACAAAAGGGGTTGCCTGAGGGGGCAGCTGCAACGTATGGCCACTAGAAAATCCAGTGCGCTGAGTAGAACCACACAGTCTAGCTTGCTGGACCTAATCCCGACTAGTGCCTTCAAAACATTTTTGCAGACGTGCCTGTAATACCTGAATTGGCTTTACTGGACTAGAACTACAGGCAGAGTCTCTGATAGCCCGGGAAGAATTTGACATACCACCAGAGGCTATGGGGTGTAGTGAGGTGTGTGTTGAATGGGCCATGTCAGTAGCGCAGCCTGGTGGGCCAGGTAAAGAGGATCTTGCAGGATGTTGCACCAGCAAAGTGTCCCTCAGCTTAACCAAAGCTTCCTCAACGTTGCCTAATCTATCAATAATAGGGCCCATAGATGCAGTAAGTGAAGATATTACACTTTTACACGTTTCCCCGACAAGAACCGACAGGGACTCCTGTATACAACTCATTAATCGAGGACTAATTTCACAGTTTGAAGCTAGGGCTGGGGTTGATGACATGATGGTTGGTTCTGAATGTAATCTTTTTGATTTGGCATTTCGGTCCAGTCTCTTCCTCTTGCCCCCTTTGTCGTTAGTCACCTCAAAATTAGTCAAATTTGGGCATGCAGATGGTTGGTCTCGCACCATAATATCACCACACTCCCCAGTAGTTGCAACAGTCAAGGTATTGATGCAGGGGGAATTGGCCAATTGAACATAGCCCAAGGCTTGTAGAGGAGGATCAGTGCTGGGGGGGGGAGGGGGCATACTGATGGACACATGAGGCTCAGGGAAAGTTTGTAATAGCTCGGGAAGTGGCTCAGGCAGAGATGTCAAAGACAAACGCTGTTCCGCCAAGTCAACTTCACTACTAATAACCGCCACAGCACACAGCAAAAAGCCGTCTAAGGTGGAACCTGGGGTAGGTTTTGCAGGGCCAGGAGCAGCCCTCCGTTTCCCCATGGACGCTCAGGAAAAAGCTTGAGGTGCAAATCAAAGTGCTGTATCTCAGAGGGCCAACAAATCAGTAGACAGGAGGTAACAACATAAAATTCAGTACCTTTTTATGGCAAATTTAAGGGCGGTGGCCCCACACCGGCTCCTCCTGACAATGAAGGGTGCAGACAGGCCCGCTCTTGGCCCGGTCTTTGCCCGGGCCATGCTCGGGCACGCCCCGCACACGTCCTGCACTGCAGGACACCTCTGTGGAATTTATGGTGCACCAGCACCTTTGGTGATCCGATGCGGCCCCAGCTGGGCCAGGAATGCCAGGAAATGCAATCTGCGGTAATGAGGGTCTCGTGCTGTGGGATGCCTTTGTGGAATTGATGGCACTCTGGCGCCTTTGGTGATCCGATGCAGCCCCACCTGGGCATGGAATGCCGCAAAATGCATTCCACGATAATGAGGGTCCCTCACAAAGCGGTACATGGAACAGGGCCGCTCTTCATCAGGAATAAAATCACCAAATACATTCAACAAAGGAACCTACACTCTAGATTGGCACCTCGCCTCAAAGTCCCATCATACAAGAAAAAACCACATATAGCACATCCTTCTCTGTTCAAGCAGCCAAACTATGGAAGTCTTTACCCCCTAACATAAGATCCAAGGATAACTACCTTATCTTCAGAAGACTAATCAAGAGTGGGCTCTTCCCCACATAACCACCATACTCAAACATAAATATACAGCATATCCCTATATATACAAGCAGTTATTTAGATTATATATGTGAACCTAGATATGTGAATTCCTTTGTATAAATGTGTATAGTAATCATGTTTATAAATATATAGATTTTCGTTAGTTCTGCTTAACAAAAATACATATTACTTCTGGTTGTCGTATTCTATGTTTAACATGTATGTAGGTTACTGCATAAATACATAAATTTTTATCATACCATCCATCTACAATTGCTTCCCTATTAAATAAAAACATATATAAAAAAAGAAATTAGCTTAAAGTACAGCAACACTTGAAAATCTGAGTTTAGTAAATAAAACTTAAATCTAGATAAATGACCTTACTTATACATATATACCTTCCATGTACTTATGTATCTTTATATTTATTACTTTACTCCTAATTCAGCATCTACAATGCACTACCCTATATCTCACCCTATACCTCTCTCAATATATCCTCTACCTCCACTCTGACTCATTCCAAACTTCAATCTACTACTGAGGAGGGTACACAGGGACAAGGGTGGGGGGATGAGGGCAAAAAAATCCTACTCATCTCCACCATTCTCAGAGCCACTAACACCTGAAGGCGCTACTTATGGCCCTGCTCCTTACCTGCTGACCAGCCTCCCAGTATTTATGACCAATCGGAAGGTCACAGAATTAAGCTGACATGACAGAGGCCAGCCCCGTCCTGTGCCCTTTCATTTGGGCTGAATGCTACTGGAATTCTTCATGATTAGCCACCACAGCGCATCTTCAAGTGTCCTGTTACAGCTGCCTGTGGCCTGCACCTGTGAAGACAAAAGGAGAGGAGGAGAATCCTGCATTTGCTGACTGCATCCGGCCCATGGCTATAGAGGATGACCGGGATCTTTATGTGCTAGGTGCTGATTGGCAGGCCAAAGCTCATCCACCACCACACCCCCTTCTCAGTACAAACCCACCCACGACTTGACATTGAGCCTGCAGAGCAACAAGGAACCTGCAGTCCTAGTATTGCTCGTCAGCAGAAGAGTCCAGAACAACAGGTGAGATCATGGCAGGGAACCTCATGAATCCCAAATCCCGCTTTTTTTATGCCCTTACCCATTTACCTCTTCCCTCCTTTCAACCTTAAAAACCCCTTACCTCCTTTTACCTCTTCCCACTTCTGAACACTAAAACAACTTCCCCCCTTTACGTCGACCTTCCCCTGGACCATAAAAACACCCTGTTTCCCTTTAATTCTTCCTGTCTGTGAACCCTAAAACCCCTTACCATCATTTAGCTCTGCCTGCCCCTGTACCCTAGGAACCCCTTAACCGCTTTACCTCTACCCACTCTAGAACCATAAAAATCTCTTTCCTCCTGTTACCTTAACAGAGACTTGAGCTCTAAAAAAACTCTTGCCTCCTTTTACCACTACCTGACCCTGATCCCTAAAAACCACTTGCCACCCTTTACCTCTACCTGCCCCTGAAACGAGAAAACTGTTACCTCCCTTTACTTCTATCTGGCCCAGAACCCTTTAAAGCTCTTGCCCCCATTTACCTCTACCTCTAGCTGCCCCTGAAACCCAAACAAACCCTTCTTCCTACCTCAGAACCATAAACAACCCTTACCTCCTTTTATCACCAGAAACTCTGAACCCTAAAAACCCTTTACCTCTACAAGCCCTGAACCTTAAAAACCCTTGGCCTCCCTATACGCGGACCCACCCCTGACCCAAAAAAACCCTTACCTTTCCCACCCCAATGCCTAAAAAGCCCTTACCTCTGTTTACCTCTACCAGCCCCTGAACCCTAAAACCCCCTTTCCTCTACCCACCCTAGAACTCCAAAACCTTTTGCCTCCCTTTACCTCTGCCCATCAATGAACCCTTGAGATTATTGAGGTCAGGGGAAAAATGTGTATGTGGTCAGGAGCAATCTTCTGTGTTTGATCAATTGAAGGCTTTGATAGTTTGAACTCCTGTGGTTCAATGGTTTAGAGATGATGTCCCATTGGTAGTCACGGTTTATGCCAGTGCCCTGGGAACAGGTGCTGTGTTGAGCAAAATAGTAGAAGGAAGGGAGAACACGATTGCCTTTGCCACCTGCCATTTAACATCTGCAGATATGAATTACAGCACACTAAAATGAGCACCATTAGCCTGTATTTGGGGGACACACCACCCTTCCACTTTTTTGTAATGGAAGGAGTTTACTCTGGTCGCAGATTACAAGCCTTTGGTGTCCTTATTGAATGACAAAGATTTAGAGAATGCCAGTCCTAGGTTAGTAAGACTGCTGTCCAAAATATATGACTACAATTTCAAGGTAAAACACATACCTGAAGGCAAAAATTGCAGGGCGGATTTTCTGTCAAGGTGTCAGTCCGATTCCAACAGGGTTGATGATGACACCATAGAGGAAGAATTTGTGGTTGGAATGGTGGATGATCTGGTGGCTGCTGATAAAATTATCACACAACAGAAGTGGAGGGAGTATGCTGACAAAGACATCTGTCAGAAGAAACTCAGAGAGGCCATTAGTTATGGATGGGTTGGGGAAGGTTTGATTCCAAGTGAATTAAAAGATTACAACAAAATCAAATATGAGCTGAGTGTGGAGAAGGGTTGGGTTTTGAGAGGGAATTTACCCGTTGCTCCTGGAGAATTGAGAGCTAAGCTCATCATGTTGGCCCATGAGGGTCACACAGGACTGACGGGGGCAAAAAAGAGGTCAAGGTTATTTTATTGGTAGCTTGGCATAGGTGCAGATGTGGAGGTAACAGTGAACAGATGTGCTGAGTGTTCCCTTGCAGTTAAATCCTTGTGGGCGCATAAGCGTTCAATGTGTCCAGTAGAATTTCCCGATTCCCCTTGGGAGAAGTTAGGAATGGATTTTATTGGACCTATGAATTTGTTAAATGAGAATTTGAGATTCACCCTGGGGATGGTGGACTACCGTTCCAAATGGGTAGCATACAAGTTCATGAGAGAACCGAATACCGATAATGTTATAGGTTTTCTAAAGATCTTATTCCATTGGAAGGGAGTTCCGTCTTTTTAAGTTACAAATAATGGAATGCAGTTCAAGTCATTACAAATGCAATATTTCCTGGAAAGGTTGGGAATTAAACATCTTACTCTGGCCTTGTTTAGTCCCCAGGGTAATGGAATGTAGAAAGAGTGAACCATATGTTCAAAGAGACTGTGCAGTTTGCTCTTTCTTCTGGGTTGAGTGTGGAGGAAACAGTTGCTGAGAGAATTTGCAGTTACCATAACACAGCACATACCACCATATGTCTGGCTCCTTTGTATCATTGTGAGGGAGCTGTTCATTTAATAGGTTGTCCCCTCAGTGGGTGGTTGAAAGGACAGGGTTAGACGGAAGAAATGTGTCCATGTTGGAAGAAGTGAAACCTTAAGTGAAGAAGCAACAATTAGAGAGCAAACTTAGATATGATCAGTGGAAGAATGTCAAGGATTTGACTTTCCAGTCTGGGGATCAAGAAAGTGTGAGTAGTCCTTTGGGTACTAAGAAAGGTATCTCAAAGTGTTTTCCTAGAACAACAGTTGTGCAAGTTTCAAAGCATTCAGTCAAAGTAGAAGATGACAAATGGCGGAATAAAAGAAATGTTACCAAAGTAGGTGGTGGTTTTGGCGTTCGGGTGGCAGATGAAAATAATTCAGAATATTCTGATGCTTGGCCTTATGAGGTCAGCCTTCCCAGATCACAGTAATTCCTAGTACTTCGAGAGAGTCAGGATTAAGAGCACTAGATTTAGCCCAGTGGTTCCCAGTACATCGGGAGAGCCAGAACTCAGTACATCTATATTTCTGACTTCTCCTGTATTAAAATCTAAGCGAGACATTGTTAAACCAAAGTATCTGGAATATTACGTTTTGGGATAATTTTCATTTAGAATTTTTTTGAGGGTTTCTCAATCATATTTTGTGTTTGGTATTTGTTTTGAATGTTGTAATAGTATGCTAAGGGGACAGTTTTGTACTTCGCATGCTTTATCTCATGCTGAAAAAAACATTTTGTGAGTTATTTTGTTATTTTTGTGTGTATGTTTTGGTTGGGTTGTTGGTTATAAGAGGAGGAAGGTGTGTTGTGGACTGGAATGGAATGGGAATGTTGGTACGTTGCTAGGTGCTTCTGTGCGGGGTTCATTGCTTGTCAGTTGTGGTGAGGACTGGGATCTTGGCAGAGTGGTGCTGTGTGCTGTCTTTGATAGTTCACAATAAAACAAGAGCCAATGCAACTTGGAAAGTTGCCAGGCAACTTCCCTTTAGCTTACTGGTGTTAAATAGCGTTGCTACTGGTCTCAAACTGGAAATCCCACCCCATGACCTCAGTGTCTCTGTCTATCCTGGCACCTCAGCCTCCAGAGGCCAGTCTGCCACAGTCATATAGTAGAATTACTCCAATATCATCTGACTATGGGTCTCAGGTTCCCAATCCCCTGCTGATTCATGACAGTACCCCACTTCTTATGTCTCCTCTTGGGTGAAGATTTCTTCTTTAACTGTTTTCTGTAAGAGGTTACCAATCTGGGAGCGTGAACAAATGAAGCCAGTTCCCAAGAAAATTATTCTGGCCCATGTCCTTTCCATGCCACCAAACACTGCAATTGTCCTCTCACTTTCCTGAAGTCTATTATGGCTTCTACTTCAAATTCTAGAGACCCATTTCTTATCAGTGGTGGAGGAGCAACTGCTGACTTGGAGGATGGAAGTTTTACCCTAGACTTGTGAAAGGCTAAACTTGCCACCTTAAGAAGTGTTAAAACCACTGCTCCCTGTCCCACCAGTCCAGCTTTTGGTAATGGACCTATGAATGATGGTCTGAACTTGGAATGAAAACTGGGCAATAATAGAAAACAGGTTGAAAGCCAGACTAAACCCCACTTTTTAGATCGAGCCTGCATGAGCATGCGCTAGTGCATGCTCTCTTGCTTGTGGGACTCTTGTGTACAATAATGGGCTTGGAACACACCCATTCAGACCCTCCAGGGTTTTGCGATTTGCTGCGAAATCGGCACTTTTGTAAAAATGCAGCGAAATTAAAGGAATGCGGAGACAAACTAAAACGGCACTAGACTAGTGGCGTTTTAGTTTGTCTCCGCATTCCTTCAATGCTGTGCTAAGTTGCAAGACCTCAAACTGAGGGCAACAGCGGCTGTTAAACAGGTTAGTGGCAGACCCTGCTATCTCGCTGAAAAGCTTCTGTAGACTCAGCCCTCTCCAGCGTGTCTGATCAGAGCCACAGGTTTCAAGGTACCCTTGCCAATAACCTCAGCATTTCTCTGCACTTCGCTTGTGGCATGCTCACAAAATCTACAGTCAAAACATCCCCTGGGGATGGTTGTGATCCAGCGCAATATTAGCCAACAACATTCATACACCATATACTCACTTGGGCCCATACATTCACACTACACTAATACTTACGCTGGGTGTCAGATGTACTCTTTTATCTAAGTCCCTGCTACCAATTACCTTCTGATTGAAGAGTAATAACTTACCAATGGATCCTTTGCTAATTGGGAAGTTTAAAATGAGTGACATTCATTATAGTACATAATCCTGAAATAATCACTGAGTCAGGAAGTTTTAAAATGTTTATCTAAAGTTTTAGCAGAGTAAAATACAGAAAACACGGTACTTGATTGAAATACCCAAGAAAAAGCATAGAAATGATTTTGCTAATAAATGACGGTGTTTAAGGAAGAGGAGAAGATAGAGACAGCAGCGCAACTAAAGGTTGCAGTATAGTTACCTAAATGCGAGAACCAAGCCCCTTGGCCAAGGAGTTGGAAAAGATAGGACCCAGGAAGGATGAAGAGCAAAGACCTCTTCCAGGATCAGGACAGGACCGGTAACCTCTCTACAACGACGCCTGCGCCGTTCCCCTCTCTGATACTCAACTTCTCCTCGATTCTCCCGTCTAATGGACTCCGCCGCCCCTCCTCAGGACCTCTTCCGGACAGGAATTCAGTCAGCAACCGATCAGCATGGCAGTCTGGAGCTCTTCTGTATGTTCTGAGAGTCTGTGCTAGCTAATTACTAATGCTATATTCTATTATACCCTTCTACGCCCATGTACCTCCCCTTAATGTTGCTAACATTATGGGACCACTACTTCTGATTGGACAGGGACAGGGGGTGGATTCTCGCACCATGTCAATTTTGGCCTAAATTGTGAAGCCTATTGTTTTTAGCTTCCCGCCCCTTCAAATTAATACATTCACTTTATTTCCCACCCGTCTCATGACAAATGTTATACATTTTACAGGAGAAAAGTAACAATTTGTCCGCCGGAAACATAGAGTACATCATCTTCGGCCAATAGGTCGTGGCCTTGGGAGACGTCCAAGTTGACTTCACTTGGCAGGCATACAGGACACATGCGCAGAACCATCTGTCTCTCGAGTTTCAAGTCACCAACCCAGGCCCAAGTTTACGAATTACTAAAAGTGCAAGAAGAAAATATTAAAATCACAAATAAAAAGTTTCACTGTATACCCACTTTCCCTACTCTATTCCCATTTATTTATAATACTATCCTGCATTAGTAGCGTTAAGAAAACGACAATTTAATAATGACATGAGAGCAAGCTTAAGCATGTGAAAACATTAAGCGGCCATTTTAGTGCACACTGCGCAGAAGCAGAAGTTTCCCACCAAGCAAAGAAAGACGTCACACCATGTGATCAGGTTGCGACATGCGCAATGAAGTTCCCGCGCTTTAGCGGACATTTTGGATTATAGACAAGCGTTATTCATTAGTAAAACACATAAGCAAGCTTCTGTCCCTCTTGTGTTTGTGAATGCAAAGGTTAGTATTTACAATACAAGTTTAATAATTAATACTATGAGGAAGATTGCGTACAAGCAAGTTTCATTTTTGAAACCTTGCTCCATCAATCCCCTCTCTGGTGGCGTTTCTGAGCCATCAAAAATACTACCCTCAATCAGATGCCAACTTCTAGCAATTCGTTTCATTCTCATTTTTACATTTTCTGTTTTTCACATCCCCTTTCAATTTTTTGTATAAATCACTTCTCCATTCTTCAAGTTCTATTTCATCTAGATTTCCCTTCTTTCCTTTTCCTGTCATTTTATAAGTTCCATTCTTTCTACAGCATTTGCACCATATTGTTATTGCCAATATTATTATTGCTATCCCTGCTAGGGGTACTAATATTTGACCTATAAGTCCTTTCCCTATATTAGCAAACCAGGTTCCAATTGACGCAATACTATTTGTCAATCTTTCCCATACACTATCAACTTCCAGTGGTTTAAGTTCTTTCTCAAGTTTAGTTATGTTCTGAATATACGTTCCAATTTCTGCACTCTTATCAGGAATATAAGTGCAACAATGTTTCGTCTTCAATAATTTACAGACTCCTCCCTCTTTTGCCAATAGAATGTCAAGAGCAAGTCGATTTTGCATTACCATAGATCTAATCGCAACCATCTCCATATTAATCATTAGAAAACCTCCAGCAGTATCCGTTGATAAACGATCAACCACTGTAGACAATTTACATATTTTCCTTTAGTTCAGAATTATTCCCACCGAAGGTATCAATGCACCAAATATATCACCTACAATTTCTGAAAAAGTAGCTCTTTTACTACGTATTAATTCATTATTGTTTTCATTGCTTCCAGTGTTTCTTTTTACATGGTATATCTTTGGAAAAACTATTCCAAAATAACAACTTCCATACCACCGTGCAGGAAGCCTAAAGTAAGCCTTATTCCCACATACATAATAGATTCCAGGAAAAACTGAATCTGTTCCTCCTTTGAGTCCCTCCAAGAATTAAAAAATTGTGTTCACATTCACTGGTACCGATGAAAACATTGTTATAATCAGTCTTTAACCTATGTAGACAAATTTTCCCTTTCTTTACGAAATCCAGAGCCATTGCAGCTTGAGCTTTACCAGGTGTATAACTCCCTTCCTTCTCCGCCCAAGGTGGCAACTGAGCCTTATGCTCTGAAGCTTTCTTTTGAAAATCATGTCTTCTATCTTCTACTAAATTCAAAAATATCTTTTCTTCTTCTAGTAAAGAACATGTTAGATTGTGTCTATGTGCATGTGTTATGTCTATCGATTTCATTGTTAAGAAAAACTCTCCCATAAACTGTGCGTCTTGACTACTAAGCACTGGGTTCATACTCTTGCGAATCGGAACCTCAGAAAATATCACATCTAAGTTTGAATAATAATACTGTAGCCTACCTGGTCTATAAAATAAACTTGTTAATACACTACATGAGATGCCATATGTCAGTGGTAAATGATGGTATGTTAATCCTTCCGCTACTGATTCAGGTAACTTCATACAGACATAACAATTACTAACTTCCATTGTGTCTACATACTGAAACAATAACTTTGTGAAAACATTTAAACTAGTGTCGTTATCAGCTATTTCATGATGAATTTCTGCCTCATCTTCTGCCATTAATTCTACTCTATTGCCCTTCATGTTTGCTGTCCTCCCTTTAGTTTCATTATTTATCTTCTTATCTATTATCATAAGGTAAGGAACTGCTACAATCAGGACTAACCATACTATAAGCACCAATACTAGACTACATATGCAGATTGCACAGCATCTCCTACAACAATTTCGTTTTGGTCTCCCAATAACTCTATCATCAGGCATTTTTCGACAAGGAAGATTGCTCTTCTTATCTCTTCTTCTTTTCTTTAGAGGATTCTTTTGTTTAGTCAGGGTGGTCTTGTTTCTTCTTCGTATGTTAGTTCTGCACTTGTTCCTTCGCCACCACTGTCACTTGACTCTGAGCTTTCAAAATCTTCAAGAATGATATAAGTCCAGTCAGGACCCTTGAATTTGTTATTCACAAGTCTCAGTCTTTTACTTTTTCTTTTTCCTGACTTTTTCTCTTGTTCAGTTTGACTTGTCACTTCAGGTACTTGTTCTGGATCTTCACTTCTGGTTGTTATGTGGTATTTTACTCTTTTAATGACACTTGGCAAATGATCTCCTTTTCTTGTTTTCTTTGTTGGCACTGTTTCTCTGTTTACGTCTTCAAAGACCTCGTTATTTTCACTGCTCAATACTGTTTTGTTTTCCGTGATTACTGCCTCTTTTGTTTGTTCTTTTTCAGGTCTGATTGGTTTCTCTTCAGTAGCTCCACAATGACTTTCAAGATGTTGACTTTGTTCCTTTTTTATTTCTTTATGTTCATTTGTATCAACCCCTTTTTCTTTAGTGAATTCTTCTTAATCTAACTGCTTCTGATCAGGGCTTATTGCACTGTGAACTTCTGCAGCCTGACCGGATTCTTCTAAACCTGTTTTTCCCTGTGTAAAGTCAATTAAATCTTCACTGTTTTGTGTCCAATTTTCTTTCCCTATCTTATTTTGTTCAGGATCTTTTACTATCTTTTCTTCTTGATCCTGAACTGCTTCTTCTTCACCTATCTGATCTTCTTCAATTTCTTCCAATTTTGTTTGATTTCTCGTTCTGTAATATACTTCAGGAACTTCTACCACTGGTATCCAATCCTGACTTGTGCTCGGTTGTTCTCCGTCAGCTTCTCTCGAACCTCTAACCTGAGACTCCTCAGCTGGGCAACCTTCAGCTTCTTCAGTGATTGGCGTTGTCTGTGGATTCTCTTCTTCAGGTTCTGGTACTCTCTTTGTGTGGCTTACATGAATCCAATTAGGAAATCTTGCACACTTCACTGCTGTATTGGTGGTCAATATGACTTGACAAGGTCTGCTCCACCTGGGTGATAAACACGTTTCTCTGGTGTGATTCTTCACTACCACCCAATCACCAGGATTCAGATCATGTTCTAGTTCAGGCTGCCTGGAAACTGTGTCTTCTCCAACCTGATGAGAGACAGAACGCACTAGGTCAGCCAATCCTTTGCAATAATCCAGAACCATATCATCAGATATATTTACTAATTTGTTTGTGGGAACATGTGTTTGTCTCATTGCTCTTCCCATCATTATTTCATGGGGGCTCAATCCTGTGTTTCTGTCAGGTATGCTTCTGAGTCCCATCAAGACAAGTGGCAATGCGTCTGGCCACTCTAATGATGTTGATGCACACATTTTTCCCAATCTTGACTTGATAGTGCCATTTATTTGTTCAACCACTCCAGAAGCCTCTGGGCGATATGCACAGTGCAATTTCTGTTTAATTTGAAATGCTTCACAAATTAGTTTGATTACTTCACTGTTAAAGTGTTTTCCTCTATCTGATTCCAAAGATACTGGGAAACCAAACCTAGGTATGAGCTCACGTAACAACAGTTTTGCAACTGTAATAATGTCATTTCTCCTAGTAGGGTAAGCCTCCACCCACTTTGAAAACAGACATACTATGACTAGTACATATTTTAGTCCTCTGCATGGTGGTAACTGTATGAAGTCGAACTGGAGTCTTATAAATGGGCCCTCTGCCTTTCCAATCTTTCCAAACCCAATTATCGTTTTTCTGCCTGGATTATGCATTTGGCAAGTTAGACATCTCTGGCAAAGACTCTCTGCAACAGCCCTGAATTTGGGATTGTACCAATTTTGTCTGAACAGCCTAATCATTGCATCTCTCCCTATGTGTGTGTCTCCATTGTGAGAGTAAACAGTCTGGCATGACTGGTCTGCCATCTGCAATGATCCATACTTCATCATCTCCTCTTTGGGAACAACCTACTTTAATCCACAAATTCTTCTCACTTTCCTCAACCTCATCTTGCAATTTCTTTACTTCATTCCAAGTTTCTGGTGGCATATACAGCATAAGTTGGCAGCTGATTCCCATTCTTTCCACCCTCTTATTGACTGACGTTCTGGTTTTGGCACAATGTTGAGCCACCAGGTCTGCATATCTGTTGCCGACTACCACCCAGTCATCTCCTGACTGGTGTGCGGCACATTTCACCACAGCCAATTCTTTTGGTGATTGTATTGCTTCTAGCAATTCCCTTACAAATTGTCCATTTTTAATGGGGGATCCTGAAGAAGTCATGAAATCCCTCTGCATCCACAGTTGGCCAAAATCATGCACAACCCCATAACCATATTGACTATCTGTAAATATGGTCACTCTCTGATTCCTCCCAATTTTGCAAGCTTTTATCAAAGCAATCAATTCAGCTACTTGTGCAGATTTTACTCCTGGTAAATAGGATGCTTCGACTATTCCAGTTAATTCACATACCGCATAGGCAGCAGTTAGTTTACCATCTTCATGTCTTTGACATGAACCATCGACAAATAGCTCCCTATCTGGCTTTTTAAGAGGCTGTTCCTCTATGTCTGGGCGTGGTTTTGTACATAATTCTGTAATTTGTACACAATCATGTTCATCTTCTTCGTCATCTTTATTTGTTTCATGATATGGGTCCGGCAATAAAGTTGCTGGATTTATTATTGTACACTTTACCATGGTCACATTTTCAGCACCCATTATTATTCTTTCATATTTAGTCAACCGACTAGGAGTAAGATGCTGAGTTCGGGTTCTTGTCAACAGAATCATAACTGCATGTGGAACATACACTTTTACAGGATGTCCCATCACTATTGACTCGCTTTGTTCAATGCTCAAACAAGTTGCTGCCACTGCTTTTAAGCATCCTGGCAATGCGGCTGCTACTGGGTCCAATGTATCAGAAAAATATGCTATAGGACGTCTATCTAGTCCATGTCTCTGAGTTAGGACAGAAAGTGCACAATTTTCTCTCTCTTGACAGAATAATGTGAATTCTCTTTTATAATCAGGCATGCCTAAGGCAGGTGCTGAACAAAGTGCGTTTCTCAATTTTACAAAAGCTTCTACACTTTCATCCTCCCACTCAACAGGGTCCTTTGCTTTCTTTTTCGTCATGTTAATTAAGGGCTTAGCTAACATGGAAAAATTTGGTATCCATTGTCGACAGTAGCCTACTATTCCTAGGAACATCCGCACTTGTCTTTGGGTTACAGGCATTTGCATTCTCTTTATTAATTCTACTCTTTCAGAGGTTATTCTTCTTTTTCCCCTCTCAATTTGATGTCCCAGATATTTAACAGCTGTCCTGCAAAACTGTAACTTTTCAGGTGAGACTTTATGCCCTTCCTCAGCCAAAAGATTTAATAATGCTATGGAGTCAACAACACAGTCTTCTCTGGTGGTCGACGCCACCAATAAGTCGTCGATATATTGGACTAAGACTGAGCTTCCTGGCATCACTAGTTTTTCCAGGCACTTTTTCAGTATCTGGTTGAAGATGGAAGGACTTTCTGTGTACCCCTGAGGAACACGATTCCACACATAGACCTTGTTCTCAAATTTAAATGAGAAAAGATACTGGCTGTCTGGATGCAATGGTATTCAAAAGAATGCTTGACATAAATCAATTACTGTGAACCATCCTGCATTCCAAGGGATCTGGTATAGAATTACTGCAGGATTTGGTACTATGGGACAACATGGTTCCACAATCTTGTTTATTTTTCGCAGGTCCTGAACAATCCTATATTTTCCACTAGGTTTCTTTAGTCCCATGATTGGTGAATTACATGGGCTACTCATTACTTCTTTTAGAATGTTTTGTTTTACCATTCGATTGACTTCTTCAATGACTCCTGCTTTTACTTCTGCACTCATTTTGTACTGTCTAGTATTTGGGAAAATTGCACCTTCTTTTACTGTAATTTGAACTGGATCTATTTTTGCCATAAGTCCTGCTTCTTTTCCGGTGAAATCCCATACTATTTTGTTTACTGTACCTTTTAATTCTTCTGGCAACTCATCTTTTGTTATCAACGAAAACATTTCATCTATTTCTGTACCTTGTTTTGCAACCATAATTTTATATACATGGTCCTCATCTGGTGTCTGAACTGCCACACCATCCGGCGTGCAGAAAATTGTACAGTTCATTTTGCACAATAAATCTCTACCTAATAAATTCACTGGGCTAGAATCGCACACTACAAATTGGTGCATTTCTCTGAAGTTTCCTATTTTGACTTCCATTGGTTCTGTAAGAGGTGTTCTAATTTTTTGATTAGCTACCCCTACTACTTGGATATCTTCACCAGAGAGAGGAAGGTCTGGGATGTCTGCTGATCTCACAGTAGACCTGGTAGCACCAGTGTCCAAAAGGAAAGTAATATCATTACCTTTCACATTTCCTTCAACATATGGACCAGACTGATCTACCTGTAAGGATGAGCCAAGTACGCACTCCTTCTTCCCCTCTCCTAGGCACCGTCATGAGTCGAATTCACAGTAATTGTCCTGCAAAAGAAATTGTGATGTCATATAATCATTCTTACCACTCCCTCCTGGGTATCCAATGTCTGTACCATGTTTTGCTCTGCTTATATTACCCTGAACAGGTGGAGGTGGTAATTGATTCTGGGGATTTACACCCTGCTGTGAATCATTCTGCATCTGTGGATTTAAGTGTTGATTTGGGCCATTATTATTCCGAATCTTTTTACACTCGTCCTTCCAATGCCCCAATTTTCCGCATCCATGACAAGGAAACTTCTTTTTAGCTTCTTCTCTACTCATTCGTCCTCTAAATTTTCCACCATTTCCTGTATCACCACTCGTTCCAGACTCTTTTCCTGGATTTTCACTCGGATTTTCCAAATTAATTCCCTGTTTCTCAGCCATTTTCACCTGTGCCCACATCACTTTTTCCTGCAATTTCTTGTGTCTATCCTCAATATCGTCTCCACAATATTTTGCATACTTCAAAATTTCATCTATGGGCTTTCCCTGCCAACACATGTGTTGTTTAATCATCTGGCAAATCTCTGGCTTTAGACCATAAACAAATCGATACACAAACTGACTCATGTTTTTGTCTCCAATGTCCTCAAATCCACTATACTGTTTAAACACCTGCAATAGACGCTCATAATAGGAATGTACTGTTTCACTGGCTTCTTGGGTGGTTCGATCTATTTTCACCCAATCTGTTTCTTTCGGGGGTATTTTCCCTTTCAGGTATGTTATCACCTGCTGATACTTTTTCATCACGTCATTTGACGGGGCACCTGTTTTCGGATCTCTGGGATACTCATCACTTGGCCAATCCACTGTGATCTTACAATCTGTCCATAAATCGGCAGGTACCACTATGTCAAACAGACCATCCAAATCCTTCAACAATACCTTTGACACCTTCACAAACCTTTCAACCTGCTTGTACCATTCAATTGGTTTTTCTCTCAATTTTGGAAAATCATTCGTAAATGACAAAATATCCTGTCTGCTCCATGGGACATGTACATATCCTCCTCCCGCAACTTCTCGCATTGGATACATTTGATCTGCTTTTCCTGCTTCCTTCATCACATATTCAGATGCTGTTCTACTTGTTCGTGCTTCTTCCTTTTTCTTGGCCCACCTAGATCTCCATTTATCTAGATCTCCCCATTTTTGTAAAACTAACATTAATTCTCTTATTTGCAGTCTTCTTCCAGATGCATTCATATTTTCTAAATCTTTGTCTGAAAATTCTGCTCTATAGGGTTTCTGTAGTACTTTTGATCTCCCTATTTCAATTCCCATCTGTAGTGCTAGATTGGACAATTTTTCATGAAATACCCTCACATTTCTAGTGATACTTCTGCACAGGAACAATAATTCTTCTTCATCATAGGTATTCAAGCGTTCTACTCCTACATTTCCTGCTATTATTTCTTCTAATTCAACTTTTAATTTATGGATATCCAGTACTTTTGGAGGTGTGCACTGTTTAACTGACCCTTGTACCCATCTTTCTAGATCTTCAGGTGTTACTATGGTAGCACTTTTTGCTCCTGATGAAGTTACTAAACTTACATCTTTTGAACCTCCAGGTACATCTTTTCTTGGAGTACTATTTACAGAACCTCGAATAGGCAAGTCCATAAGTGATATTGTGGATTCACAGTCACTAAATTGGTCCTCAATTATAACTGGAGCTTCAGGTCTGGAATTACTCACAGGAGTAGGTGCAAGTATGGGTTGAGGACAATTTCCCTGAGTACCATATAATGGAACTACTGGACCAATTGTTACAGGTATGGTCAACGAATCAGGATGTACTTTTATCTGAGTTATTTTCTGTATTAATTCTGCTCTGGTCTTTTCTAGGGCTTTTTCTTTGTCATGAAGTATTCTAGTCGGGGTAAATTCATGCATTACTTGTGGTACCATTGGAGTTTTCGGTGGTGCACTTGGGGTGCATCCACTTGTCCCTTCCTGATATGGTGGGGGATTTCTTAACATTTCTTCCATAAATTCGTCTTCTGAATCCTCATTTCTTATTAAATGTTTTGTCTTTTCTGTACATTTGCCTCCTGATTTTTCTCCTTCTGTGAATAATGGATACAGTCCCTCTGTAATCATTGCCCTTCTCCATTGTTTCATCTGACCCTCTCTTGACTCACTTAAATATCTGGGGTAAAATCCTGGGTAACTCCTATTACTTCTAGATCTATCCCGCTCAAATGCCTCGGTTTCCCATTCTTCTAGAGCTTCGTACTGGGTTAATCTAGGTCTGGGTTCTAAATCATTCATCCTCAATCTCAAGTTTTGAAGAATTCTTCCATTGAAGGTACCATTCTCGGGAAATGCTAATACTCCATCATTTTTGGTGTATTCTATCCAATTCTCCATCCATACACAAGTATGATAACCTCTCTCCATCATCATAAATGATGCTGGCGTTTTAGCTGGTGGAATAATAATTCCTTCTCTAGTTTTGATTGGTTTGTCCTTTTTAAAATAATTCTTAATCTTTTGTAAGAATGACATTTTTCTCCTTTCTCCGTACATTCTACCTAATCTTCTGTGTACAAAATTATATTCTGCAAAACCTAGGAATCTCCTATCCGGACGAGTTCCTGTTAAAGTCGGATCGCGTTTTAACATGCAATCTTTATCCACTAAGAATTTTTCTTCTATATTTTCGACCAATCAAATGTCTGCTATCTTTTATTTCCGAGCCAATCCTTGCGCGGCCTTTTGGTGATGTTTCTCTGTCAACCCCTCCTTTACAATCTGCTCTTTTCTCTCCTCGCTGGTTTAACCAATCCCAGCGCGGCACCTGTGACGTCAGTACTACTCCTGACTACTGACCCCTCCTTTACAAGTGTCTCTCCACACCCGCTGTTTCAACCTACCACAGCGCGGCGTTTTGTGACGTCAGCTCCCTCTCCGGCAACTGACCCTCCCTTTACAAAAATGTATGCAAACTTATTTTCTCTATAAATCTTAATTAAATTTCAGTAACAACATAAACATTCGCTATCGTGCCAGTTTCTCTAAAATAGAAAAGATAGTTTCTTCCACACTTTAGTAAAACCTTTCCGTTTACTAATACATACACTACGAGTAAAACACTTCCGTCTACTCTTCACACAAGCTCCAGAAGTACCTGTTACTTCTCCAATGTTACCCTTACTAGGTGATATAACATCAAATTTTTATCAGCGTACCCTTTTTGCTATTACTCACACGCATAGAGTCCCTAACGAGTACTTGAAGTCCTGCTTAACTTCTCAGTACTATTTCTGCCTGACAGATAACCTCACTGCAGTATGGCTTCCACTTGCCACCCACTATTCTTTTTACCTACCCCGGGGTATTCTGGACAACATATAACAAAAACTCAAAAATAAGCGGATGTTAGTTCATAAAAAATACAAATAAAATTCTCATTACCCAATTAACAAAGAGTAACAACAACCGTCCTCTGCTTACCAGAAAACTGATCCAGCGCAATATTAGCCAACAACATTCATACACCATATACTCACTTGGGCCCATACATTCACACTACACTAATACTTACGCTGGGTGTCAGATGTACTCTTTTATCAAAGTCCCTGCTACCAATTACCTTCTGATTGAAGAGTAATAACTTACCAATGGATCCTTTGCTAATTGGGAAGTTTAAAATGAGTGACATTCATTATAGTACATAATCCTGAAATAATCACTGAGTCAGGAAGTTTTAAAATGTTTATCTAAAGTTTTAGCAGAGTAAAATACAGAAAACACGGTACTTGATTGAAATACCCAAGAAAAAGCATAGAAATGATTTTGCTAATAAATGACGGTGTTTAAGGAAGAGGAGAAGATAGAGACAGCAGCGCAACTAAAGGTTGCAGTATAGTTACCTAAATGCGAGAACCAAGCCCCTTGGCCAAGGAGTTGGAAAAGATAGGACCCAGGAAGGATGAAGAGCAAAGACCTCTTCCAGGATCAGGACAGGACCGGTAACCTCTCTACAACGACGCCTGCGCCGTTCCCCTCTCTGATACTCGACTTCTCCTCGATTCTCCCGTCTAATGGACTCCGCCGCCCTCCTCAGGACCTCTTCCGGACAGGAATTCAGTCAGCAACCGATCAGCATGGCAGTCTGGAGCTCTTCTGTATGTTCTGAGAGTCTGTGCTAGCTAATTACTAATGCTATATTCTATTATACCCTTCTACGCCCATGTACCTCCCCTTAATGTTGCTAACATTATGGGACCACTACTTCTGATTGGACAGGGACAGGGGGTGGATTCTCGCACCATGTCAATTTTGGCCTAAATTGTGAAGCCTATTGTTTTTAGCTTCCCGCCCCTTCAAATTAATACATTCACTTTATTTCCCACCCGTCTCACGACAAATGTTATACATTTTACAGGAGAAAAGTAACAATTTGTCTGCCGGAAACATAGAGTACATCATCTTCGGCCAATAGGTCGTGGCCTTGGGAGACGTCCAAGTTGACTTCACTTGGCAGGCATACAGGACACATGCGCAGAACCATCTGTCTCTCGAGTTTCAAGTCACCAACCCAGGCCCAAGTTTACGAATTACTAAAAGTGCAAGAAGAAAATATTAAAATCACAAATAAAAAGTTTCACTGTATACCCACTTTCCCTACTCTATTCCCATTTATTTATAATACTATCCTGCATTAGTAGCGTTAAGAAAACGACAATTTAATAATGACATGAAAGCAAGCTTAAGCATGTGAAAACATTAAGCGGCCATTTTAGTGCACACTGCGCAGAAGCAGAAGTTTCCCACCAAGCAAAGAAAGACGTCACACCATGTGATCAGGTTGCAACATGCGCAATGAAGTTCCCACGCTTTAGCGGACATTTTGGATTATAGACAAGCGTTATTCATTAGTAAAACACATAAGCAAGCTTCTGTCCCTCTTGTGTTTGTGAATGCAAAGGTTAGTATTTACAATACAAGTTTAATAAATTAATACTATGAGGAAGATTGCGTACAAGCAAGTTTCATTTTAGAAACCTTGCTCCATCAGTTGTGTGAAGAAAGTCTGGCCTGTTGAGGCTTAGCTGTACATAATCATTAGAGCTGCTGATCGCTTCCGAATTCTTTCGGAATGAGGGTGTACACTGTTGTGAATAGTGTGTTAGCCTGTGCGAATGAATAAAATAATCATGTTATTTAAACAAAACTATTCACATTTTCTACAGGGTTGACAATTTTGTATCACTCCCAGTAATCCTGCTCCACCTTCAGCGGCATGATCCAGGGGCTGCTCCTCCACAATGGCTGAGAAGTATTGCCCCACTGGCTCGGAGCCAGCAGCTGAAAAATAAAACGATGTTCTATCATCGTTTTATTTTTCACCTGCTGGCTCTGAGCCAGCGTGTGTAGGGAGGGGCGAGGCCGGGGCCATGGGAGGGGGGGGGGAAGGAGGACTGGTTGGTGCACTTCTAATTTTAACAGAAACTTCACCAGTTCATAAGATTCATTTGGGACCGTATTTCATACTGTAGGCTGTGCGATTTGCACCATTTCTAAATGCACCGGTAAGTTCTGTTTTGCAGTGGCCAAATAGCCTAGATTCACAAAGAAAAGTACAAGCAGAGTTCTATGACTCCGTCTAAATGTATTTTTACACTTTTTCCCAGTTCACAAAACAGATGTGACATCTGGAAGCCATGCCATCTGCCATTCCCTGTGCTGAATTACACGATTTGGTACAGTGTTTTTTTTTCTTCTCAGGTAAAACATTTTTCCCCATGGAGAAAACCCTTCCACCTACCAGCAAAAACACTCAAAAAGCATGCGGAATCCCTCAGCAGTCAACAGACTGCTGCAAAATTATCAGCTTGCATCGGGCTAGTTTGAGGTTGTTCCAGGACTGTTCTGACTGCCTGACAGCAGCCAATCAGAATGGGCCTAACTCACAAACATATCTTGATTTATTGGAAGACTTGCCAGTTAGATTGCTGAAATAGAACTGTGACTGGCCAGACTTTAGACCATGGGTACTCGCAAACATCTTCCCAAGGGCCAAAATGTTTGGTCTGTGATGTGACAGAGGGCCACATTGATGCCGGCAGGGTGGTGGTCAGGGTAGGAGGGTTGACAGAGCGGTTTTCGCGGTACGGTGGGTTTAGGGGAAGCGAAGCATATATATCTAGTGACTGAACTGCACAATGTGAAACCAGAAAACCTGGTATTAATCCTGTGTTCCCCTCTTTACCAAATTGTGCGATCCTAGGCAATTATTTTCACTTTCCCTCCTTTTTCTTAATGATCACATGTATGAGGACCTCGAAATATATGATTTCAGGATGTGCGCTTTCTAAAATCCTCTCCTGTGTTTGATTTGAAAAATTATAATGTTGTTCATGTACAATATGAACCCAGGCCACCTAGAGGATGCACATAACAACTAACTGAACTCTTAGTTCAATATCCCCATTGTTGTCAGGGTGGGGGGAAGAATGAATGTCAACGCACTGATATAACCTGACATACTAACAGTGCTTGATTTGAGCCTGTGGTTTCCGGTGCTCGGCACCGACACTTAATTGTTAGCACCCGGGCGTGTGACAGTCTGCCACAAGGTGGTGCTGTCTGGCTAATGTAGAGGTGACCAAAACAGCAGTTGATTATTAATTCAATATACATTAAAAATGACTATTACCTGCCGCCCAAGCCTTTCTTAATGCTTTGCGGGCCTGAAATAGTCGGAATTGCCACACTTGTAGGAGTGTGATGGTTAGTTGTTGTGTTGGTACTGTCATTGGCAGCTTGGCAGGGGCAATGTGTGGTACAAGCTGCAGTGATCTCCTGATGAAAGCCCTGGCACTTATTTTTTTTTACAAATTAAACACTGCGTACTAAGACGATACAAATCAATTTATGTAAAGATGGCACAGTACTCAAGCTGAAAGTAATGTGAACATAAATTCTGCATGATACACACAGTACTGTCAGCCTAAATACTGTACACAGTGCTTTGGTGTAAACTTTCATGTTAAAATACATCCTAAAAATAAGATCTCTGCATTTGGTGTTGAAAAAATTGAAAAATAAAGTGCCGCAAAAATGCACCAAAATTCCCATATTTGTGCCGCTAAATTTGCTAATCCATGCCGCAATATCCTGGGGGATCTGCCCATTGCTTACCATGCGCTGGCATCATTGTCACTCTTCTTTGCTGCCTTCTAATTGGGCAGCGCTTGCTCTTCATTTTTGTTTGGCGGTGCATGGACAAAGTTTAGATCAACTAAGTTTGATGAGTGTCCCTCACTGGCCGTTCGCTGCTAGCGCTGTGATTTCGATACAATTTCGAACAGTCCATGTTTTCGAGAGAGAAGTGTTGAACGTAATGATTTCCGTGGCCCCCTGTAGACACACCAGTGTAATGTTACTTTGGGCCCCTGACACAGTGTACGTCTTCTCTAAGCATTCTATTAAAATAAAAACTGCTCGACAAGCACACAAGGAGACGCAAGTTAGCCGTCATTAAAACGCAGCCCTTTCCCGAGCCTGGCCCATGTGATGTCTTTGTTAGCATGCGAGTTACACAACCAGTTCACACGTGGGCAGGGAATCTAGAGCAGCTGCTTACGCACATGGCCTGCTGCTGACCCAGTTTCACCTTTCACTGAAAAGTTATCACTGTGAGTTCCGGGAAAGCGGCCATGTGTCCCAGTCGGCTATCACTTCTATCTTTTTACAGCTACCCCAGCATGACCTGATACACGTCACTGAGGCTGTGGCAGTACTGTGCCGTGCAATGTGCAGGGAGCATCCTCTGGAGCAGACCTGGACACAGGCACTCTGCCTCGGGACCTGTCATGACACAGCAGGCACATTGCAGGGCGGCTTCAGACAGAACGTACATTTTATGAGTCGTAGTTTTATGCTTGCCACATTCTCTAAGTCTTTACTTTTAAGGATGCACAAAGATCTCCAGGTGTACACACTTAAATGTAAGAAAACTGTGCCTGAAAATATGTGGGTTGTGTGCTTTTTCACATCCATCTTGGGCACTAACTCATTCTTTCTGGTATTAAGGGTAAGTCTGCACATTGGGCCTGGAAACAATTGCGAAGGTTTGTTTAAGAACAAGTATTATTTCTTAGATGTTGTTCATTACTTTCCAATGGGAACCCATTTCCTGTCCCTGTGTATACACGTCCCCACCACATAACCCTAAAATCTGCCATGGTGGAAAGGTTTCCACATTCATAAGATGCATCTGCGGACATAAATGTCTTAAGATAGTCATTCTCTTAAGCAGGGGCTGCCATTCGTGCCCACAGATGGCACTCTGTGCGCACCCACAGTGATGTCAGTTTCATAACAAGCATTGGCAAAGCCAATAGGGCTCGCCTAGAGGTGAGGCAATCGGGCGGAGGTAGACAACAGAACGGTGTAAAAAGCACTATGAAGCTGCCAGCTCTGACCACTTCACAGCCCTTTTTAGGTCGAGCCTAGAGTAGCGCGCAAGCGCTGCTCAGGCGAAGACTTTATGTAGGGGGTTTGAAAAAGCTGACCAGACGCTCGTGCGTCATGGCCTTTTCCCTGCGGTTACCCGCACGGGCGCCATGTGGTTTCAATTATCGTGCCCTGACACGGGTGCGATAATTAAAACCAGATGTCTCGCTGTGGCGCGCGCGCGCGCACCACTCGCGTCCTTGAATTCCTTGTTTCTTCTAGCGAGAATATATTTTGAAATGTTGTTATGATCTATCAATTAAGTCAATTTTGATGTTTTTAGACTTTCCTCTTCATTGTCCCACTGATGCGTAAATACATACATTCAAGTGACCTACTTTGCGCAGTGATTCTCAAGTCAGAAAGCAACTCTTTCAGATTGCTTTTGTAACATGCATAGTATCTTGTTCTAGCCTTTCATATGCATCCACCTTGCCACCATCTCAACAGAGCTCCACTATCTTATGACTGTCAATTTGTCCCTTAGTTATCGCGTCATTGCATTTTGGTGACTTTTGTTGATGAATTACCAACATATTAACAGCAGTACATACTACTTGGACATTACGAGTTAGTCGGGATGGTTAAAGATGCAGATCACCCCTGTTCTGGATTCTGTGACAGCAACATCTCCTCTGCAGCCAGGACACACTACACCTGCGGCTATCCACTCAAGGTCACAGGGCAGATTGGAAAGAGCTGGGTTAGGACCTGCTGTGGGGAGGATGCTCAGGGTGCAATATCAACACCCTGAGTCGAAACTTGATGGCTGTAGCTACACAGTTGATAAACCAGCTGGGCTAGGTAAGTGAACCTTTAAGGACCCATAATTACCTTCTTAGAGCCCAGAATGATTCCCAGAGGGCCCAAACACTCTACATTCTGTGGTAATGCAGGAAGGCTTTAGAGCATTGCCTGCAGAAGCATTAACTTTAGTTGCCGCTTTCCGGGGTCAAGCACCATCTGCTGTCAGAGCGGTCTCAGAAACATTTACAGTGGAAGCTCCACGTAAAGTGGGACACTGTTGTACACCGAGCCGCAGGTCACCACTTCCCTTATTGACACTCAGGCTGTCTCAGTAGCCCTTATAAGGTGTTGTTCATCTGGCCCGGTCGTGGTCCTTATAAAGAGTCATTCATCTGGCACAGTTGAGGACAGCACCCAAGAAGTCACCATCATGAGAGGCAAAAACTGATGTCCCCTAATGTGAGGGTCTTGACTATTCAACTGATCCACCTTAAGTCCACACATTTTCAATCTACTCATGAGCTGTTGTCTGGAACGGGACTCTAAATTCATCTTTAATTTCTCAACTAACATATACTGTTAGATTTGGGGGTCTCTAGTTGGCAGAGGTAGGTACCTTTGACCAAATAGGGACCCTTGCGTCTAGTCAGGGTAAGGGGGTACACTCCTAAAATAACCCCTGCTCACCCCCTTGGTAGCTTGGCACGAGCAGACAGGCTTATCTCAGAGGCAGTGTGTAAAACATTTGTGAACACATACAGTAATCAAGTGACAACACTACAGATGGACACCACACAGGTTGTATATTAAAAATAAGTATCTTTTATATAGATTTACCACAAGACCACAAACGACAAAAATCCACAATACTGTTCTTCAAAAATGGTAGAATTAGCTCAGTTCTCTTAAGATGTAAAATGCGACACTTTGAGTTCAATGTACCTTTGGATGCGTAACGCTATACAACGAAAGTGTTGCAGGGAAGGTGATGCGTCGGTTCCTTACACGCAAGAACGGTGATGCGTCGGGTCCCTACTGATGCGTAGGGGATGCGTCGGTTCTTCTCGGCATGGAGAGGTGATGCGTCGGTTTCTTACTGCGCTTCCGTGGCGATGCGACCAGCAACGCCATGATGCGATGAAGATCCGGTGCAATGAACAAAGATGGCGTCTTCTTCTTGATGCAACACGATGCGTGCACGCCCGACGGCCGTGCGGCGACTCAACGATTCTTCTGAGCCGCGACAGGCCCTGCAATACGCTTCCCGGTGATGTGGCGGCGTCTGATGCGACGTCGATCTTCTTCTCCGGCGATGCGAGGCGCTGCGGCAACAATGCGACGGCCGTGCGGCGACTCAACGATTCTTCTGAGCCGCGACAGGCCCTGCGACACGCTTCCCGGTGATGCGGCGGCGTCTGATGCGACGTCGATCCTCTTCCCGGCGATGCGAGGCGCATCGGCAACGATGCGACAACGGCAGCGGCGGCGACACTCTTCTCCGTTGAGGCGGCGGCGTCTGATGCGACATCGATCCTCTTCTTCGGCGATGCGAGGCGCTTCGGCTGCGGCGGCGACGCTTCTTCTTCGTGAGTCGCGCTTCCAGCTCCTTGCGACACGCAGTCCCTCAGAAAGTCCAGCACAGCAGCAGGCACTTTCCAGAAAGACTCTTGAGGAGCTGGTTGGTGAAGTCTGTTGTCCCTGAGACTTCAGCAGGAGGCAAGCTCTTCTCTCAAGCCCTTGGAGAACTTTTACAAGTTGATGAAAGTACACACAAAGTTCCTTTCTCCTTTCTTTGGCAGTCAGGCAACCACTGCAGGCCAATCCCCCAAACAGCACTCAGCTTAGGGATAGTCTCCTCCTCAGTTTCTCTGGTTCCTCTCCTCAGCAAAGGTTCTTCTTGTTTCCCAAAGTGATCTAAAGTTCTGGGGTTTGGGTCCCCTCTTTTATACACCAAAATCCTTTGTCTCTGAAGGCAGAGAGGCCTTTGCCTAGTCCAAACCAGTTCTGGTCAGTCCTGGAGCACTTTGTTGACAAGACTCCTTCTTTCCTTTCACAGTGTAGGCCAGGGACATCAGACACACCACAGGAGGTGGAGCCAGCATTGTGGAGGGAAGGCACAGCCCTATTCAGGTCCCAGGTGCAACTCCTCCCACCCATCTCCATGGAGATCTCTCTATTCAGCCCTGTGCTGACTCACCCTGTCTCCTGGAATCCCCCAGCCCCTGTCACTCAAACTCCAGACAAGGAATACACAACCTAGCAGAGGCAGGCTTGGATAGTTAGGCAAGAAAATACCTACTTTCTAAAAGTGGTATTTTCAAACACAGAATGTTAAAACCAACTTCACTAAAAGATGTATTTTATCATTCTGAGTTCAGGCATACTAAATTCGTTTTTCTACCATGTTCCTTGGGTCAGTTAGGATTATAAGATGTAATAATCAAACTGCCCATTCTGGCCTATGAGGAACAGGTAGCCTTGCAATAGTGAAAAACGAAAATGGCTGTAATTCACTATTAGGACATGCCACACACACCAGGGCATGTCCTACCTTATACTTACAATGCACCCTGCCCTGGGGCCTACCATAGGGGTGTCTGATATGAAGAAAAGGGAAGGTTTAGGGACTGGCAAGTGGGTGCACTTGCCCAGTCAACATGGCAGTACCAGACTGCACACAGGCTCTGCAATGGCAGACCTGAGACACCCTTTTACAGGCTGGTCTGTGGGTTGCACAACCAGTGCTGCAAGCCCACCAGCAGCATTTGGTTTACAAGCCCTGGGCACACTCAGTGCACTGTACTAGGGTCTGACAAGTAAACCAAACCAACCAATCATGGAGTCACTAATCCATACATCAATTTATAATAGAGAGCATATGCACTTTAGCACTGATCAGCAGTGGTAAAGTGCCCAGAGTCATAAAACAGCCAACAACAGGTCCGAAAAAATATAGGAGGAAGGCAAAAAGTTCCGGGATGACCCTGCAAAAAGGGCCAAGTCCAACATATACGTTAACTGATTTTCAGACAATCTGAATTATTACTTTCTTTTATAACATAAGCTAAAATTTAACAATTGTTAAAAAACCATAAATAGACAAGCTCTAATAATAGAACTGCTCCTAAACAATTAATAATGGAATCAGTTTGGTGGTTGACCAAGCCATACATCCAAAACCCAAATCAATCCGAGATCAAGGTCACATCGGATATTTCCTTCTCAATTTTAAAGCATAGGAAATAAAATTCAAAACTGAAAAGGAAATCGAGGGGGCCTCTAGGCGCTGTAATGGAAGCAGACCTTCTTGGTGTGTGTTATAATTCATATCACATAAAATGGGGCAAAGAAAATGGATTCTTAAAGGAGAATACAGCGTGCAAAAAAGCCTAAAGTGCTTTGTCAATTGAGGAGAGACTCAATCGCATGGGCAGCATAGCAGTGAAGCAAATCGAGTGCCTGTCATAGGAAAGGCCAATAAAAAATGTATCATTAACTGTTTGTCGTGTAAGGTAAAATCTTAGCTTGGGGTCCTTAATCCAACCTAGCATGGCTCCATGCCATAAGCAGTTGAAATTGGCACATATAATAAGATAGTGACCATTTTAAGTGTTTTTAATTAATCTGGCTTCCTTCCTCCTTAAGTGCACTAGGCCTTTGCTTAACCAACTCCTTGGCATGAGGGCCGATGGCACCTGGGTTATCGAAAAAACGACTCAGGCCCAAATCTCGAACATTTTTTCTAACATCCTTAAACCAGGGAATGGCTAACATTTTGCTTAGCTTGAGGCAACCCTTTACTACGTTACGTGTAAAGCACATTTGATGGGTAGCCCAGACTTTAAGCCATAGTAGAATGGGAGCCAATCCTACAGCATCCTTAAGATAGCCTAATCCCAGTTACTGATGAGTAATAAAACTGGGCGTGGATTTGGGGATTGGCTAACAATCTCCTTAAGTATTTATTTTCTCCTACCTGAAAGGTGCCCCCGCCTGTGTGCCTCCAAACCTCGGCCCCATATGTGCCAGCTGAAAGGCATTTAGTCGTATATAGAGCGTGGTTATTTCTTCGGGAGCCTTATGTTCTAACTTTTTAGCAAACCTAAAGATAGATTCGCATGATGCTGTCATCTTCTGGGACCTCTGAGTTATCAGCCTTTCACAGCTCGTGTTATGTTGCTATGGAAAAGAATACCCAAATAATTAAAGCTCAATATCTAAGGATTTTCTACAACAACAAAAACATTTGGAGCAGGTATTTTTAGGACCGCAGGTCAAAATAAAGGATTGTTTACAATTAACCTTTAAATTCAAATCCTTCATAAAAATGTTAAAACCATCTAAAAGGGCCTGTAGACCATTAGCCGTGCGTGTGATGAGGACTGCGTCATCTGCATATAAAAGTACAGGGATCAAATGGTGACCTATTTTAGGAACATCAGTAGCACAGGAAGTTAAAAACGTATCTACAGCATTGATATAAAATAAAATAAAAAGGGTACTTATATAGCCATCAGATTCAGTATAACGTATTTTCATGCTTGTATCCTCGTGGAGGTGCCTCAAGAGGTCCAATAAAGGGGGATCAATGCCAGCTGACATCCATCATATCCCACAATTTGCCCCTGTACACCATGCCAAAGGCACAGGAGAGGTCCATAAAAGCCATATGAATGGCTCCTCTCCTGGCCTTGACGTATTTTCCCAAGATCAGGGACAGGTTCAATGCTTGTTCAGTTGTGCCAAACCCAGGCTGGAACCCAAATTGGACTTCTGCAAAAAAAGATTTTTCCTCAGCCCAAGCTTCCAATTTAGCCAAGATCACCTTCCCAAGTAATTTTACGGAGGAATCTAGTAGCGGGATAGGGCGATAGTTTGCCAGGGCATTCCTATCACCTTTCTTAAAAATGGGTACTGTTATTGATTCTCTCCATGAGTCAATGGGGCCCTCGATTATAATAGCTCTAAAACATTTGTAATTAGGGGAGCCCAAAAGTCGGGGTTATGCTAAAAAAGATCAACACGGACCCCATTGTGGCCTGGCGCCTTCCCAGCCGCAGTCAAAAGCTAATTGTGCTTGGTTAAAGTGTTTTTAATGCTCTTTTTTATTGTGCTTTTTCGGTCATTTATGAGACCGAATAAAGATTTTGTTGACTCACTTTCTTTTTTTATAATAGAAATTGGTAAAAAAAAAAAAGAAAATTGCATTTTTTGACCTTCACATAAAATAGATTAAAAGTTGCATTGACTTGTTATGAAAACATACACAAAACGCAGGAAAATGAAACAATTTAATAACATTTTATTAGATACACTTAGTACACATTTCATCATAACTCAAAATTGAAACAACTATAATTTTAGTATGTACCACTACATACATAGTAGCGTTTTGCAAACTGTGGGTCAGGACCTACCGGAGGGCTGGGTGCTAATTTCTGGTGGGTCTGGTCTACATGCAAAGGTGCTGAACAATGCCCCTAAGTCCAGATTTAAAACAACCCCTTGCAAGTATTCCCAAGAAAGACTCTGGGTGAACCTTTCAGTATTTGTTGCTGCTTTTTACTTCTCAATGCCATTCCAACAGAAAATGTGTTTACTATACGTGATCATACACAGCCATACCACCTGTTTATGACTTTCACACAAATTGAGAAATCTTTCACAAAAATCGAGAAATATGGAATGGCCTCACTTAATTTCCAGTGCTTAAAATAAAAGTAATCTGACCATGTGTAATTTAATCTGGTGCTCGTGTAAAGTCCTTCAATTCCCTTGGACCATGCATATAAAACTGCAAACCTGGTTCTAAAAAGTTTGGGAAGTACTGATATATAGTTTGTTGTTACATTTTCTGTTTAATCCAACATTTTTTTTAGTACCAAAAGCCTAGCAAGGGAGAAGGCTATGTCAACATTGTGTACAAATCATTGTCTGTATAGAAAATATGCAGAAATGACACATTAGGAAGTACACAATACATATTTCAATCAAATATGTAATAAAATATCAAGATCTGTAATAAATAAAATCTTGCATAGCATGCTCATCATAGCATGTTAGATTTAACCATCTACTATTGTACTTAAAAAACTATAAGACACACTAAGTAATAAATGGGTTTAGCAGCATAATTGTAAAAGAGAATATGTCTATATTGGACTATAAAGACATTTAATTTTCCTTAGAGTCACTCACCATTGAGCAAAGAAGTTTTCAATGAGTTCAAGTCGGAGGTCACTGCTTTCATCCTAGTCTCGGTCATCTTGCTGATGCCTCTCACCAACATCACCCTGGTGTTCCTACTGGTATACATCATCAGGGATAAACAGAATATTTCTCCGCAGGACAATTTGTAAAGTATCGAGCATTCTCGGGTATCGCACCGGGAATCTGGAATTCCCTGCCCCCTGAAATCAGACTGAATCATTCGACTGCTTCTTTCAAAAGGGAAGTTAAAGCGATACTATTGAAGAAAGTTCTGGCCTAGATCCCCAGCCCCCCAGGCACTCTAGGACATGCTTGTTTATATTTGACTGTTATGATCGTATGTTGATCTGTTGGTTTACTGTTACTACTTCCTGTACCTTTCGTGATTGCCAAATTGTAAAATGCTCTGATACCCCCAGGGGTCATGTTCGTGCTATATAAAACTTTTAAAATTAAATAAATACACCATAACATAACAATCTTGCAGACTTTCCTAGAAGAGTAGAGGAGGGCTCCTTCAGTCTTGTCCAGGCACATGAACCGGGCCAAATGCCGCTCCAGAGACCACCTTGTTCACACATGGGCCTTGTTGATGTGAACTTCCACTGGCATTGTTGGGTTTCTCAATGGTGCTAAAAGCCATGTACAACTAGGATAAGCTGAGGCTTCTGAATAATACAATCAGCTGAGGCTTCTGAATAATATAATCACAAAAGCAAACATTAGTAAAATTCTGTTTGGAAGGCCCCAACTTTCCAGCAAAATAACACAAGACAAATGTTAACACTTACCAGCAAGCAAGGCCCTCCTTGGTGCAAAGTCTGCTGCCTTTTGTGGTATGAAGCTATTGCATAATACTAGTGAGTCATGGATGGAGCTAGACATCTTGTACACACACTGGTGATGTAGAGATATGCTATGCAAACCATCTACACATTGATGGAGTCAAAATGCTTCCTTTTGCTGTACCATCAACTGAACACTGATGGAGTGGAAATACGCCCTACTGTGGTACACATTGCTCCTGGTCATGAGGTGGAACCAATGCAATGTGGATTCCACCTATGACATCATCAACAACATGTGCTATGCCTATCAAGCCACAGAACTCTGCCTTGATAATGGTACTTCTACTAGTTCAAATCATTTCTTTCAGAGAGCGACTTAAGAACTGCTGTTCAAGCTCTTACTCTATCACGTCAGGATGGTGGTAATGCCCTATTCCATTGCCTTTGAGACTCTGCACTGGCATCCATTAGGGGCATCATAGGTGTCGCAGCACATCTCATCAAGGGCCTGAAGAAATATGATCTCATCACCCTCATCCTGAAGGAACTCCACTGGCTCCCATGCCAGTCCACCCCATCTTCAAAACCAGATGCATGATTTACAAAGCTATCATAATTAGCACCCCTGCATATGCTACAGACAAGTTCATCATCTATGGTGGATCTCAACACACCTGCAGCCAGGATACCATCAGACTAAGAAGTATAGAAAAAGAAAAAAATAAGACATCAGGGCTTTTCCATCTGTGCAACCATTATCTGGAACAACATCCCTATATCAATCAGGACCACCCCAATGATACTTCAATTGAGTAAAGAGTTGAAGACCCAATTATTTAAAGAACACTATATCACAGTGCATGAACTGTCCGCAAACCAGCTTCCCACCTCTTACTCAATAACTTTATGCTTGTATTTCACCTTGTACAGCACCGCACTGCATTTTAGCTAGGTTTGTGCTATAGAAATACAATGCAAGAGGGCCGAGCCAGCCACAGAGCAAGATGGCGGCTCCGTAGTATGCTCCCGCACCCCAGGACCTCTGTGGGGATGATTACGCTCGTACCCGAGGGGCAGTAGCAGCAGAAATTGGGATTGCGTGAGGCACCCCCCCCCACCCCCATCTATCCAAAGTAGTTGTGAACTCTTTCCGTTTCCTGGCAGAGTGCCGGACCTCAATCAGCTGCACCCCGCTCTGCTACTGAGATCAGGGGCATAACAAACACCCCTGCAGCCCCCGCGGTGCGGGGGGGCCCCCAGTCTTCAGTACATGAAGGGGGCCCCCTCAGCTCATCGGTAGAGAGCTGTTTGTCTCTTGCTCTAAAGCAGCTGCAGCAGTCTGCAGCCTGCTCTGAGCTCCTCGCGCTGCTGACCTAGGACTGAAGAGAAACAATGTAACAAGTTACATTGTTTCTCTTCAGTCAGAGCGCGCCAGGCCTGGAAAAAGGATGGGGGTGGGGGCCCCCAGAGAGAGCATTGTGAATCTCAGGGTCGCTGGGGACACTGGGACATGCAGGCTGTGCATTCATCCTTTGCCTACTGCAGGGCCGGACCCTGCCTGCCTGTCAGAGATGTCCCGCCAAAGGACCGTCCTCCTGCTGCTGCTCTGGGCAGGGGTGGTGCGGGCCAGCAGCAAAGAGGTAAGAGTGGACAGGAGCAGGTGAGAAGGGTGCCTGCCAACCCAATCTATTTTTGTGGGGAATAACGAGGTTTCTCCAGGTTTGCTAACAACAACTCATTGTTTTGTTGTTGTTGTTGTATATTAAGACGAAAAACATATAATCAAGGTGTGCAGTCCAGGTATCCAGCGTAGAGAGAGAGTGGAGAGAGAGAGAGCGTAGAGAGAGAGCGGAGAGAGAGAGTGGAGAGACAGAGAGCGTAGAGAGAGAGCGGAGAGAGAGAGAGAGAGAGAGAGTGGAGAGAGAGAGTGGAGAGAGAGTGGAGAGAGAGAGACAGTGGAGAGAGAGAGAGTGGAGAGAGAGCGTAGAGAGAGACAGTGGAGAGAGACAGTGGAGAGAGAGAGACAGTGGAGAGAGAGAGTGGAGAGAGAGAGTGGAGAGAGAGAGTGGAGAGAGAGCGTAGAGAGAGAGAGAGTGGAGAGAGAGAGTGGAGAGAGAGTGGAGAGAGAGAGTGGAGAGAGAGTGGAGACAGAGAGACAGTGGAGAGAGTGGAGAGAGAGAGAGAGTAGAGAGAGAGCATAGAGAGAGACAGTGGAGAGAGAGAGACAGGGAGAGAGAGAGAGGTGAGAGAGAGAGTGAGAGAGAGAGAGAGTGAGAGAGAGAGAGAGAGAGAGAGAGAGAGTGAGAGAGAGAGATGAGAGAGAGAGTTATATTTATTATTATTATTATATATATATTTATTATATATTATATATATATATTATATGTATTATATATATATACATATTATTATATATATCTTATATATATATTATTATTATATATATTTAATATATTATTATTTTATATATATATTTATTATATATTACTATATTATATTATATATATATATATATTATTATTATCTTATTATTATTATTATCCTTATATTATTATCTATATATATTATTAATAATTATATTATTATTATTATTACTAATACATTTTAATTATTTATATATATATATCTACATTTATTATTATATATATTTATTACATTATTATTATTATTATTATTTACATATATTTATATATTATATCTATATATTATATATTATTATTATATATTATTTATTATTATTTATTATATATTATTATTCTATTATTATTATTATTATTATTTATTATTTATTATCTTATATATTATTATATATATATCTATATATTTATTATATATATATTATTATCATTTAATATTAATATCTATATATTATTATTATATTATTATTATATATTTATATATTATATATTTAATAATATATACATACTTTATATTATTATATTATTCTTATTATTATTATTATATATATATATACTATATATATATACACGCTTATTATTATTATTATTTAATAATATTTATATATTATTATTATTAATATATATATATATATATATATTAATATATTATATTATTAATACACACTTTATATATATTAATATTATTATATATATCTATATACTATCGTTATATATATATTGTATGTATATTTATTATTAATATTATATATATACTATTTATTATTATTATATATATATATATATATATTATCTATATATATAGAGAGAGTTTTATTGAGACAGACTGTTATGTTTGTTATTGTATTTATTATATATATATTATATCATATATATTATATATATATATTTATTATTATTATTTTATATACATCTTATATATTATGTATATTGTTTATATATTATATATCTATATATATATATTACATTATTATATGTTATATATTTATTTATATATATATATTTATTTATTATATATATATATATATATATATATATATATTATACATATGTATCTTATATATATATATATATATATATTACTTATTATATATATATGTATATATATATATATCTATTATATATAGCTATCTAATATATATAATATTCTTATCAGTAGTATCTATATTATATTATGGTTAGAGAGATGTATATCATACAGAGAGAGATGAGAGAGAGGAGAGAGAGACCGAGAGAGAGAGAGAGTGGGGAGGAGACCGTGGAGAGAGAAAGAGTGAGAGAGAGAGAGAGTGGAGAGAGAGTGGAGAGAGAGAGTGGAGAGAGCGTAGTGAGAGAGAGTGGAGAGAGTGGAGGGAGAGAGAGAGAGTGGAGGGAGAGAGAGAGAGTGGAGAGAGAGAGAGAGCATAGAGAGAGAGAGCGTAAAGAGAGTGGAGAGAGAAAGAGAGTGGAGAGAGAGAGAGAGAGTGGAGAGCGAGAGACAGTGGAGAGAGACAGTGGAGAGAGAGTAGAGAGAGAGCGAATAAAGAGAGTGGAGAGAGAGAGTGGAGAGAGAGAGCGTAGAGAGAGAGAGAGAGAGAGTGGAGAGAGAGAGAGTGGAGAGAGAGAGCGTAGAGAGAGAGCGTAGAGAGAGAGAGAGTGGAGAGAGAAAGAGAGTGGAGACAGAGAGTGGAGAGAGTAGAGAGAGAGAGTGGAGAGACAGTGGAGAGAGAGAGGAGAGAGCGAGTGGAGAGAGAGTAGAAAGAGAGACTGACTGACTGAGCGACTGAGATACTGACTGACTAAGAGACTGACTGAGAGACTGAGAGAGAGACTGACTGACTGAGAGACTGACTGACAGAGAGAGAGACAGATTGAGAGAGAGACTGACTGACTGAGGTAGAGAGAGACTGACTGACTGAGAGAGAGAGACTGACAGAGAGAGAGACTGACTGAGAGAGAGAGACTGAGAGAGACTTAGAGAGAGACTGAATGACTGCAAGAGAGACTGACTGACTGAGAGACTGACAGAGAGAGAGAGAGAGACTGACTGAGAGAGAGACTGACTGACTGACAGAGCGAGACTGACTGAAGTAGAGAGAGAGACTGACTGACAGAGAGAGACTGACTGACAGAGAGAGTCTGACAGAGAGAGACAGAGAGAAAGAGACTGACAGAGAGAGAGAAAGACAGATTGAGAGAGAGAGAGAGACTGACTGACTGAGGTTAGAGAAAGACTGACTGACAGAGAGAGAGACTGACTGACAGAGAGAGACTGACAGAGAGAGACTGACAGAGAGAGACTGTCAGAGAGAGACTGATTGACTGCGAGAGAGACTGAGAGACTGACAGAGAGAGAGAGACTGACAGAGAGAGAGAGACTGACTGAGAGAGACTGACTGACAGAGAGACTGACTGACTGACTGAGAGAGAGACTGACTGACAGAGAGAGACTGACAGAGAGAGAGACTGACTGACAGAGAGAGAGACAGAGAGAAAGAGACTGACAGAGAGACTGACTGATTGAGAGAGACTGACAGAGAGAGAGAGACTGACTAAGAGAGAGACTGACTGGCAGAGAGAGAGACTGACTGACTGAGAGACTGACAGAGAGAGAGACTGACTGACAGAGAGAGAGAGACTGACTGAGAAAGAGAGAGAGAAACTGACAGAGCGAGACTGACTGACAGAGAGAAATACTGACAGAGAGAGAGACTGACTGAGAGAGAGAGAGAGACTGACTGAGAGAGAGACTGACAGAGAGAGACTGACTCAGAGAGAGATACTGACTGACAGAGAGAGACTGACAGAGAGAGTGTCTGAGAGAGACTGACAGAAAGAGAGACTGACTAACTGAGAGAGACTGACTGACTTAGAGAGAAACTGACTGAGAGAGACTGACTGACAGAGAGAGACTGAATGACTGAGAGAGAGAGACACTGACTGACTGACAGAGAGCGAGAGACTGACAGAGAGAGAAAGAGACTGACTGAGAGACTGACTGAGAGACTGACTGAGAGAGACTGACTGAGAGAGACTGACTGAGAGAGACTGACTGACAGAGAGAGAGACTGACTGACAGAGAGAGACTGACTGACAGAGAGAGACTGACTGACAGAGAGAGAGACAGACAGACAGAGAGAGAGAAATAGACTGACAGAGAGACTGACTGATTGAGAGAGACTGACAGAGAGAGAGAGAGACTGACTGAGAGAGAGACTGACTGACAGAGAGACTGACTGACAGAGAGACTGACTGGCAGAGAGAGAGAGACTGACTGACTGAGAGACTGACAGAGAGAGAGACTGACTGACAGAGAGAGAGAGACTGACTGAGAAAGAGAGAGAGAGAAACTGACAGAGCGAGACTGACTGACAGAGAGAAATACTGACAGAGAGAGAGACTGACAGAGAGAGAGAGAGACTGACTGAGAGAGAGACTGACTGAGAGAGAGACTGACTCAGAGAGAGATACTGACTGACAGAGAGAGACTGACAGAGTGTCTGAGAGAGACTGACAGAAAGAGAGACTGACTGACTGACTAACTGAGAGAGACTGACTGACTGACTGAGAGAGAAACTGACTGAGAGAGACTGAATGACTGAGAGAGAGAGACACTGACTGACTGACAGAGAGAGAGACTGACAGAGAGAGAGAGACTGACTGAGAGACTGACTGAGAGAGACTGACAGAGAGACTGACTGACAGAGAGAGAGACTGACTGACAGAGAGAGAGAGAGAGAGAGAGACTGATGGAATTGGGGTCAAAGTGTGTATGAAGCAATGCAATGCCTCAAGATTGCTATTGTCTGGCGCGGAGAATGGGAGGGGGGGCCCCCTCCATGTAGTTTGCAGGGGGGCCCCTCAAATTTCGTTACGCCACTGACTGAGATGCTGCTGGGACTCGACCAGCACTAACCGACCTGCCGCCTCCACAAACCGCACCATCCCTGTCCTGGGTTGTGGATCATCACCTTGGGGCACATCTGGCCATAATGGGCGGCAGAGCTTGGCAGACAAAACACATATGGGTTTTGGATATATTTTATTATTTGTTGACTTTAGCCAAGGTAAACTGACATTCATATATAACATTTCCACATGTTAACTATATTTTCTCAACATTTGGTTCTGTTTTTTACAACTGCTTTCCAACATATGTAACCATGTATTGCCAATATTACAATTGTAAGAAATCACCAAACACTTAAAATAAAAATAAAAACTATTTGTAGTTAAAAAAATCAAATTCCTTATTTTTAAAATATTTCCTAATTGTTTAAATTCCATTAACGCGTGTATGATATTTAGGGTTCTCTTTCAAATTATTTGGTGAAAACTCCGACATCACATATTATTAGAGTTTCTGGTTATTGGTTAAAACCGATAACTAACTTGAAAACCCTACCGACGCCAACATTTCCTTTTAAAATAGAAACAAAACAACAACAAAAAATGAATTTTTGTGAACTTATGCTGCTATTGCGACATCTAGTGACAAATCAGTACAAGTGCAGCTCCACAGGAACAGGACGAATGGGAAAACATTTACCCAGAACGTATTACATAATTTAATTTTCTCAGGGTGACCCTATACCGCGAGTGATTAACAGGGGTCTTTATGTTCCTCAGGGTGTCATTTACAGGCAAGCTGCAGTGTCCCTAACGATGGTTGCAATTTTCCAGGCGGAGAAGGGAAATGTAGGAATTAGATGGTGGATACATAAAAAACAGCTGTAACAATGAGAATTATTAAAGTCACCAAGTCTGTTCATAAGACACAGAGCTCCGGTGCTGCCAGGGTGCCTGTGGAACCCTCGGTGGTCAGACGAAGAAGCCTCACAGTCCTGAATAGCAGGTGGGCAAGCCCTGAGGGCAGGAGATTGTAGGATGATGAACAGGGATTTGGCAATAAAAAAAATAGCAAGCTACAGACTTTTATGAATTACAAGGGAGACTAAGAAAATGAGATTTTGCTTAAAGAAGGAGTAGCAGGAGTACCAGGGCAGGCCTGGAAACCCAAAGCAGCCCTGGCAAATTTGATCAGACCTGCCCCCCATATGGTGCATAGTAAGCGAATCTGACAACTGTTAGGGGTTTGGGGACCGGGTTTCTCCCTTCAGGAAATTTGAGGAAAATGGCAAAAATTGTGCATTCTACAACGCAATTTTCATTATATATTCAATTGTATCAGTTTTTAAAGTATAGTGAATGATGACCTTGGAGTGCACCAGGATACAGCAATCTTTATTGGGGCTCTTCAAGTATTCCCTCACTTTCACCCTCCAACAGTGCCTCTCAACTCTCCATAGTCACTCTCTCACTTGCATTTCATTTGTTTTATAGCGCCTCTCATACCAGTGTAGGGTGTCAGAGCAATTTACATCACACACACACATACAGAGACAAAGAATCACACGAGTGTACATCAGGGTACAGAAATTGTCATGTCATCCATGCTGGAAGGCAATTTTGAAGAGTGCTTGGTCTGGAGTAGCACAAACTCAGGATTCAAAACATAACACAGTGGTTAGAGCTGACTTTACCTATAAGAATTTGTTTCTACCCAACCAAACCATTTTTAGCAAAATTAGGATAATGAAAGACTAGGAAAATAACATAACTTTCTAACCTAGATTACAATTGTAACTTATGAACTGCACAGTAATAAGAGGATCTCTATGAGAAAAGCAGTAACCCACAGAGCTACGAACATAAAATACTGTTCTGTGATCTGCATAGCACACACTCTTTGCAGTAGGCATATTAACCCTGTACGCTACCTTAGGAGAGTCAAGGCTGCTGCTGGACAAAACTCAGCAGGTACATTAATCACCAGAGTTATCTTGTCACTTTTAAAACTGTTGGAAATAAAAGGAACTCTGCAGTGCTTTTAAAACTACTGTAGTGCTACAAAACCGGCCCCCAGTAACAAAAGCTGTCCCCTGACCCCCACCCTTTAAGCTTCCCGGGGTAACGCCCGATGCCGGGTACGGCCAGTCCGGCTTGAGAAGTACAGAAGATGAGAGAGCTGACCATGTACAATGATAAAACAGTTTCAAGGACAGACTGAGAAGTTTCAATTGTCCTTTTGCAGCCCTGCATACCTAGCATGAGCCTGGCAGATATTTGTGGGAGGCAAGAGTTTGTTTTCAAGGTACCTGAAAAGGAGGATGCTGTAGAACATAAAGCATAATGATAATACCACTGTAGAGATGTGCCTTTACCTTTAGAGAAGTGCATTGATGTTAACACCTACGGTGAAACAGCCCTAACTAGCAGGATAGAAGCCCTAAAACCTAAAGTCACATTCCTGGCGGAAGCTTCTAACAGACTGGTAACACGGCTGTACAGCAAGTCCTGTCAGTTCATTGCTTCTAAAATGCAAGTAGAGCTGAAGCAGAATCAGTCAACTTTCAAGTTCATGCCTCGAAAAGGCTCGTAGTATCAGCAAAGAGACAATTGTGTGACAGTCTGATGTTCCTCCTTCCATTCTCCCTGCCCATCCGCTCTGAATCTAGAGGGCTGTCTGCCTTTACCATGCATATAGGTGGTAACGGAACGCGTGGCTCCGTCCGCGTTGTAAATGCCATTCCCCCATGCTGATGCATATGGAATGAAGATTCATTCACATGTCAGCACTGGGTGGAGGGACAAGTTTTTATTTAAAATGACAGTTTTTAATTTAAGGAATGTCGATAGTGACTGAAAATTACATAATATAAAATGTGCCCAATATAAGTGATGAAAAAATATACCAAGGTTCTTCAAAAGGAAAATACAAATGCTTCTCCTACAACATGGTTTGGATTCATTTGTAATCCGATAATTATGTAATACAGGTTTTATTTTTCCAAAGTGATTAGCACGCTGAAATTGTCAATCCTGTTTTGTAAGGCTAAAACTAAAAGTTCCTGACGGTTCAAGTCCCTGAAAGTGAAATGAACTGTCAATCTGAAATGTGAAATCAACCAGACTCTGTGGCAATATTCTGTCCCACATCAAACAACTCATCTGTGTCAGACTCCAAACAGCTTGGTGTTAATCCCATGTGTATGACATAACGATGTAAGGTAAATAAAATGTTTAGTTAGGAAATATTTCTATTTCATTTCTGAATGTTATTAAGTAATGAACACGTGAAGAGTAGAATGCTTATGTCTGCTCATGGTTCAGTTATTACTGCATGTTGTCCATGAAAAATGGCCAACTACAGGCTCCAATACAAAGAAAGTGCATGGGTATTCTGTCATGGCTTCATATAGACACAGATTATTTTGGAGCTGGTGTGTGCATCACTCTACCTGGGTCCAGCTGGTGGCACACATGCTGGCACTTTAGGCACATTGCAGAGTCTCTATCTGGAGACACACTGCCTTGGGAAGGTTTTTTTCCTGTTTCAATTAGAACTGGACATACTTTGAATTACAAAGTTTAATTTACTCAATTTTCGGAATTTCATTTTATGCTTATTACGCAAAATTCTCCAAATTGCACCACATCATGTAATTAAGCCGCCATTTGGTCCAAATTACAGCACAGGAATGCGAGAAAAATGCAAACAACCAGAACTCGAGCGGCTGTTGTTCGCTGCAAATGTGTTTTTGTGCAATGTTTTAGTGCGAAATGTGCCCTTGTGTCAAAAAATGTTGCAAGGTCGCATTGCACAATAAAACATAGTGTTAAATGATGGTCTGCATTTCGAATAATTATCCTTAAATCTCACCTAATTAAGCAGTGGCGTAGCAAGGGGCCCTGGGTGGCACGAGTTTTGGAGGGCGGCGCCCCCCCCCCCACCGTGGCCGTCGCAGGACGGTAAACAAATGCAGGAACCGCCAGGACCGACCCCCTTCCTCCCGCTCTTAAACCACGGCTGCCAGGCAGCAAAAGAAGGGCCCGGCATGGGCGGCAAAGGGTCTAGCTACACCACTGTAATTAAGTGAAAGCAAATTAACCCCTACTTTCAATGTACTGGAAGTAACAGGCGTTGCTGCTACCCAGTTTAATAGTGCTCATTGTATGAAATTCAGTAGGATGAAAGGCTGAGTTAACATTGCTAGGATTTAAGCTCGTGATCTACAGATCTTACAGGATGTAAGCAGCAAGAACGTAACTAGTTGCTGTCATGTTTGATAATCCAAATGCAACCACTGCCCTTCAATACTAGTTTTGAGAAAATCAGCATATCAGAAACTCCAACTTAAACCTAAAGTAGCCCAACTGACTTCAGTTCTACATGCCCCACTCATGTTCCACTCATGTTCCACCAGACAACGACTGACTTCCAAATCAGTCTGTTCCTCTGAGGAAGCCTCTAGCATGTGTGTCAGCTTCTCATCTAGATTCCACGTATCTCGTTTGAGTTATGAGAAAAACAGGACTGACACTCGTTAACCTCCCAGTGCATTCTGGCCAATGAGGTCCATCTTTGCAAAGGTACAGTTCCTCCAATGGACCATGGTCCTGTTTTCAGTGTGGCCATATGCAGGTTGTTTTGCATAGATTGGTTCCTGGGGCAAATGGCTCACACCATAGCGAGATGACACTTTCAGTAACATGCTGATTTATTGGACAGTTAAGAAGAGACTGCTCTATGAATGTTATGCTGCAAACAAGTTTGGCACTCAATGTCTGCTGATCTCCACCGGAGAGCTCATTAAGAGTGAAACGCATGTGCCTGGGGCTTACAAAAATGAAATAGAATGCCGACCTAACATGAGTAACACATTACAACACCTTCACCCTAAAAAAAAAAAAATAATAATAAAAACAACAAGTAACCAGAGATCAATAAATCATTCATTTTCAAAATGATTTCCCGTTTAATATCTAATGAAATCATCAAACGTTTTTACTACTTTCCTAATACAACCACATCTCGAGTCACCCACACTACTAGTGGTGGGATCACCCTCACCCTCCTTGGACGCAAGCCCTTGCACCGAGTTCTCTTCCGAGCCACCCGTCACAGACACTATTTCGGTCCCCGGCTGCAACCAATGTGCCCAATGCTGATCCTCCACACACTTTCTCCTTTGACGCATGATCATTGCATGTTCTGGTGTCACTTTCACTAGTTGCCTTTTGTTCCACCAACCTTTGCCCACCATAAACGCTGCCCCTTTACTCACTTTGTTCACCTGTTCCGGCATAGAGAATTTAGACTCCCCTTTCCTCACTCTCAGGGGTTTCTTAATTAAAACCTAGTCACCAGCTAACACATCTCCCTTGCCCGGGTGACACTTCATGTCAAATCTCTCCCACCCTGGCAGAAACCTCTTCCACTCCAGGTTTGTCACACCTTGACATGTCTAACCAGACAGGAACAAAGGAGTGTGTACATCCCTGCCCCCCAACATGGCAAAGGGGGTCACCCATGTGGTGCAATGTGGTGAGGTGTTATAGCTCCACACTTTGCTCCACACTTTGCGATCAATGAACTCTCTAACATTCAATCCAGCAGCAATAGCCGTTTAAATCCCCTCTTTCATAACTTTATTTCCTCTTTCTACTAGGCCATTCGAACTAGGCGAATATAAAGCGACCTTTAAATGTTTTCTGTCCCTTGAACCAAAAAATGTGCACATTTTCCCTGACACGAAATGTGTGCCATTGCCTGTGACTATGACTTTGGGCGCGCCTTCCAATAAAAATATTTTACTCAAGAACGCCATAGTCGAGTCAGTGTCAGGTGCCTCCATAAAAATATAGCACATCCATTTAGAAAAGTAATCCATTGCTAAAATTAAGTACCTCATGTCTGATCTTAGTACAGAATATGGACCGGAAAAATCCAATCCCACCTTGTCCCATGCTGTTTTCAGAAATTGGGTCTGGTGTAAAGGGGTTTGTACTGTCTTCCAATCTTTGTCTGACAGGAGGCATTCCGGACATTTGTCCAGTAACAACTTAACCTAACCATCCATTGCTGGCCACCAATAATGCTGTTTTATTAACATTCCGGTTTTTGTGGAACCAAGGTGCCCGTCGTGTGCTTTGTTTATGATTATACTACGTAGCCCAGCAGGTGGCACAAACCTGTCCCTCCCGCAGTACAATATCATTTTCCACAGACAGTTCATCCGCTATCTGTGCAAACATTTTCAAGTCTTCGTTCAAGCATCTTGGATCTGGCCAACTGTGTGTGACATACTCGACTACTTTGGCCAAAATGTGGTCATTCTTGCAAGACTCCTTCCACATCTCCTTAGATATGATGGATTCATACTCCGCCACGGCGTCCACCACTGCTACACACTCAATGTCCTCCACCTGTGAATCATCCTCATCGTCCACTTCCATAAGCATTCTCGATAGACAGTCAGCCCTGAAATTCTTGCCCCCCGAAATGTGTTTAACAGTAAAGTTATACTCTTGCAATTTAGATACCAATCTTGTGAGCCTGGCCGACATACTGTTGTTATTAACTTTACTAAATATATAGGGCCCGATTCACAAAGGTAAAGTTAGACGAAAGTCTAACTTTACAACTTTCGGTATTCACAAAGAACATTTACTACACGTAAATGCCCTTTGTGAATACCGAAAGCTGAACTTTACGACTTTCAGTATTCACAAAGTGCATTTACGAGTAGTAAATGCCCTTTGTGAATACGGAAAGTTGTAAAGTTAGACTATTGTCTAACTTTACCTTGTGAATCGGGCCCATAGATCAATCGTTTATGGTCTGTAAAGAGTTCAAACCTACGACCCAAATATACATCTTGAACTTCTGTACAGCCCATACGAATGCCAGAGCCTCTCGTTCTATGGTACTATACTGCCGCTCTAATTGCTTAGGAGATCTTGATGTGAAGCTCACAGTCTGTTCGTGACCGTTCACTCTCTGACTAAGCACTGCCCCAAGACTGTGGATGCTAGCATCCACCATTATAATTGAAACGCAGTCTTGTCAAAATGCATGTAAGGATTGTGCAGATATAATCAACTCCTTCACTTTCACAAACACTTCCGCCAACTCATCTGACCATTTGAATCCTTGACCCTTCCTGAGTAGTGTACGTAAAGACTCCACTGTTTGTGCATAGTTGGGCACAAACCTGGCGTAGTACTCTGCCAGCCCATGAAAAGAACCTAAAATATCCTTATCGGAAGGAGCTTTAGCATCTTTGATTGCCCTCACAACTTAATATTTAGGTTTTATACCATTCCAAGACACCGTGTGGCCTAGATATTCTAACTCCTGCACTGCAAATTTGCATTTGTCTGCTCTGACAGGCATGTCTATGGACTGCAAAATAGACAGGACTTCCTTTAAAATTACATTGTGCTCCTCCAAAGTTTTTGCATATAACAGGATGTCATCCAGATATGCTTGTACCCCCTTTGTACAGTGAAACAAAGTGTCCATAAGTTTCTGAAACATCCTGACCGCCGACGCTAGTCGGAAAGGAAGCCGTAGAAACTTATAGGTGCCAAAAGGGGTAACAAACAGTGTAAGATCCTGAGATTCTGCTGACAATGCCACTTGATGGTATGCAGACCTCAGGTTGATCAGAGAAAACGACTTGGCTCCCATCAGATTCGCTAGTAACTCATGAATCCTGGGCAGTGGGTGGCAGTCTATGATGATATTCTTGTTGAGTGCCCGTAAGTCCGCACAAAGTCTAATCTTACCAGACTTTTTCCAAGCGACAACTATGGGTGCCACTAACTGTGAGGAATCGGTAGGTAGTATGACACCCTAGGAGCACAGACCTTGCAGGGTGTTCCTCAATTCTTCCCTGACACTCATAGGCACGGGGCGTACTTTATGGGTCACCGGCTGAGTACCAGGCACCAATCTTATATGATGTTCCATGCCTTTTACTAATCCAACCTGATCACTAAACACTGATTGGAACCCCGCTAGAATCTCCTTGACTGCCCCATCCATGCAATCCACCTAGCAAACTGGTAACTCCCTCACTCTGACTGGATTCCCATCGCCCGGAACCAAGTACAGTCCCATGCGTGTCAAATCTCTCCATCCAATAATATTCTTTCTTTTGACTGCTACGTACAGTTGCATCTCAGTTTCTCTCCCCAAACATTGTACCTTGGACACAAAATACCTGATCAGATCTATATCTTTTTCCCCAAAAGCTTTTGGATTTAAATCCGATTTAGATAGAGGAACATTCTTTCCCCAGTGTTCATAAAATGTTGTGTCCCTCAGGATGGTTATGGGAGATCCTGAGTCCGCCATGACCTGCAAAGAAAGGTTTGTAATGACCGCTGTACACAAAGGTCCCTTCACCACTCTCGAGTTCTCCTCTCAGTCAAGTGTTAACACCACATTACTAAGTGAATTTGAACAAGTATCAATTTCCGCTTCAACACTACATACGTTCACAGGTTTCCTATTACTCCTGCAAACGCTCTGAAAATACCCCACTTTTTTGCAGGTCAAACAACGTTTGTTAATGGTTGGACATTCTGCAAAATTGCTAAAATGGTTCTTTGAGCCACATCTGAAAAATAAATTTGGTGACTTTTTCTGTGTAAACTTTGTCGCTCTTCCTTTCAAGTTTATGGCGCACAAAGAGTCTTCCTGAGTCAGGACCGGGGCAGCCACCATGCAGAATCCCAGTGCATGGCCTTAGTAGAGATCGCCGAACTCTCAATGCTCAAAGCCAAGTCAATAACTTCCACTAGGGATGGGTTTTTGCAGCTCAGCAGTCTCTTCTTAATTTTTCTAGACACGCAATTAAAAACAAACTGGTCCCTTATGTAATCATCCGAGATGGGGCCAAATCCGCACGTAGTGGCAAGCACCCTTAATGCAGGAATACACTCCTCCACCTTTTCATCCTCCATTTGCTTTCTCTTGTAAAATTTATGCCGCTCCAGCATAATATTCGGTTTGTCCGCGAACTGTTTCTTAAGTCTTTCTATTGCTTGCAAATACACGTTCCATTGTCGATCCCCAGACTGACCCGAAGGCGGTGGTATCAATCAATCAGGGGTTTGTAAGCGCACTGCTCACCCGTGAGGGTCTCAAGGCGCTGGGGTGTGGGGGGTGTCAGCAGTTCTGTTTAGCCGAAGAGCCAGGTCTTGAGATTCTTCTTGAAGGTGTTCAGGGAGGGGGCGCGTCTGATGTCGATCGGGAGCTCATTCCAGGTCTTGGCCACGATGTAGGAGAAAGATCTCCCCCCTGCTTTAGCTCTGTGGATGTGTGGGGTTTCGGCAAGGACGAGGTTGGTGGATCGGAGGTTCCTTTTGGGTACGTGGAGGGTAATTCTGTGGTTGAGGTACTTCGGTCCGATGTTATGTATGCATTTGTAGGCGTGGGTGAGTATCTTGAAGGTGACTCTCTTCTCGATGGGGATCCAGTGGAGCTTCCGTAGGTGTTGGCTGATGCGCTCGTGTTGGAGGATGCAGAGGACAAGTCTGGAGGCAGTGTTCTGTATAGTCTGGAGCTTGCGGAGCAGGGACTTGTTTATGCCGGCGTAGAGGGCGTTACCGTAGTCCAACCTGCTGGTGGCGAGTACGTGGATTACTGTCTGTCTTGACTCGGGGGGAATCCATTTGAAGGTCTTTCGGAGGATGCGGAGGGTGTTGAAACAGCTGGAGGCGACTGCGTTGACCTGTCGGTTCATGGAGAGGGAGGAATCGAGTATGATGCCGAGATTTCTGGCGTGGTCTGTGGGGGTCGGGGGGTGCCAAGGGCGGTGGGCCACCAAGTGTTGTCCCATGCCGATGGTGCGGTTCCCAGAACCAGAGCTTCAGTCTTTTCCGAGTTGAGTTTTAGGCAGCTGTTGCTCATCCAGGCTGCGACGTGTTGCATTCCTTCCTGGAAGTTGAGTCTGGTGGTGGTGGGGTCCTGCGTGAGGGAGAGGAGGAGCTGGGTGTCGTCGGCGTAGGATACTATGCTGAGGCTGTACTGTCGGACGATGCCGGCGAGGGGGGTCATGTAGATGTTGAAGAGGGTTGGGCTGAGCGATGATCCCTGTGGGGCTCCGCAGTTAATTTCCGTGGGTTCAGAGAGGAAGGGTGGCAGTCTGACCCTTTGGCTTCTGCCAGTGAGGAATGATCGGATCCAGTCGAGGGCGGTTCCTTGTATGCCTGCGTCGTGTAGTCTGGTTGCGAGAGTGTGGTGGGAGACGGTGTCGAAGGCTGCCGATAGGTCTAGCAGTATCAGAGTCACGGTGTGGCCTTGGTCGAGGAGGGTGTGGATGTCGTCTGTGGCGGCGAGTAGGGCGGTCTCGGTGCTGTGGTTGCTGCGGAATCCGGATTGAGAGGGATCGAGGATGATGTTATCTTCGATGAACCTTGCTAGTTCTGCGTTGACGGTTTTCTCAGTGACTTTTGCCGCGAAGGGGAGGAGCGAGATGGGCCGGTAGTTCTGGAGGTCCGTGTGGTCTGCTGAGGGCTTCTTGAGCAGGGGCCTGACTTCTGCACGTTTCCAGTCGTCGGGGATGGTGCCGGTCTTGAAGGTGGTGTTGATGGTGCGTTGTATTTCGGGTGCGATAACGGTGGCAGCTCTGTGGTAGATGTGTGGTGGGCAGGGGTCAGTGGGAGCTCCTGAGTGGATGCCTCTCATGGTTGATGTGGTCTCTTCGGTCGTGACCGGGGTCCAGGAGGAGATAGTGGACTGGTTGGCGCTGCCGGAGGGCGCGTTGGCTGTGGAGTTAGGTGTGAGGTTGTTGAAGTTGTCATAGAGGTTTTTGATCTTCAGGTGAAAGTAGGATCCAAGCTTGTCGCAGAGGTCCTGGGAGGGGGTGATGTCCGTGGCTTCGCTGCGGGGTTTGGGGAATTCCTGGATGACGCTGAATAGTTCCTTGGAGTTGCTGGAGTGGACGAGGATTTTGTTGTGGATGAAAGTCCTTTTAGTGGTTCTGATGCGTTGGTGGTATTTCGTCATGGCATTCTTGTAGGTGGTGTAATTTTCCAGCGTCTTGCTGTTTCTCCAGTTCTTCTCCAGGCGTCTGCAGGTCCGCCTGTCTTCTTGGAGGTTGGTGGTGAACCAGGCGGCTTTCCTAGGGTGCTGTTTGTCAGGGTTGCGTAGCGGGCGAGCTTGTCTGCGCAGTTGGTGATCCAGGTGTGAAGTTACTTGGTTGCGAGGTTGGCATCGTTTGCAGTGGTGGGGGTGTTGTGGTTGAGGGTGGAGTTGAGTTTTTCCTCTGTGACGTTGTTCCAGTTCCTTCTCGGGGGCGCAGAGCGGGTTCAGGTAGCTTGGGTTTGTCGACGAGGATGTGTACGCAGTGGTGGTCGGTCCACGGGGGTTGCGTGGTGTGACTGAAGTGGACGCTATTTCCTCCGACGAAGACGGGGTCGAGGGTGTGTCCTGCTTTGTGGGTCGGTGTGGTGACGAGTTGTTTTAGTCCGATGTTGGCGAGGCTGTCGAGGAGGGTGGCAGAGTTGGGGTGGCTGGGGTTGTCGAGCTGGAAGTTTAGGTGTCCGATGAGTATGTAGTCCGTATTGGTATTGGTGTAAGGCTGTCAAAAATTCTCTGTGCCGCTTGCCACAAGCACCCAAATAGCATAGCAAACTTGCGATCAGGGCTGTACCCTATAGCGTCAATAGACACTAAGGGGCCGATTCCGATTCGGGCCGGAAAACGTACCGACCTACTCGGAGCCGGAATTAATTCCGACCGACACGTACCGGTGCAGCCCGACCCGCAAATTACGATGAAAAGCGTGCAAAATCCGACCGACTCGTACGGAACACAAGCCGAACGACCGAACCGCGTGGAAAACAGCTATCCGGCCGGAAAAGCACGCGAATCTAACCGACCGACACGCACCAGGAAGAATCCCGAACGAAACGTACCCGCGAACTCCGACCCGCCAAGTACGATGCAACGCGTGGAAAACACGACCGAGTCGCACGGAGCTCAAGCCGTACGACCGACACGCATACAAAACAGCAAGCCGAAGCAACCCAATACACCGCGACCGACGCGTACGCAGCACAGGAAACAGCACAAACACAGGTGAACGACTCGGAGAAGCTCGCACGAGACAACTGCAGGGTCCGACTCGGTCAGAAGAACGTCTCCTACCTGCACAAAAAGTACAAAGGGAAAAACAAAAACAAAAAAGGCCAAACAAGCAATTACAAAGCCAATAAATACTGGGGGGGTAAGGGAACAAAGACACACCCACAACTCCACCCATATAAAGAACACAAATCCCTACCATGATCCTTTGCAAATTCAAATGACCTGCCAGCACAGAACACCAACAGACAGCAACCACACACACACTCACAGCTCATCCATCACACAAGCCACACACCATCAGCACCTCAACAAATAGCACCCTCACATACACCCAGCAAAACACACACTCACACACCCTCACTTGCACACCAACACACACATCACTCACCACCACCACCCATCACCATGCCCCCCAAGAAGAATCCAAAGTTCCTAGATAGTGAATTGGAAGTCCTGGTAGATGAGATCCTCAGGGTAGAGCCACAGCTGTTTGGTACACTGGTCCAACAGACCCCCATGTCGCAGAAAACCAAGATGTGGGCGAGGATTGTCGACAGGGTGAACGCACAATCACCATGTTTGCGCACAAAGGAAGACATCCAGAACAGGTGGTATGATGTGCGCAGGAGGATCAGGGACCTACTGAAGAAGGATTACATCTTGAGCCAACACACCGGCAGTGGCCCTCCTGCCAAACCACTATACCTCAGGCCCTGGGAGGAGAAGGTGCGGGCCATCCTCCCACCAGTGAGCGTCTATGGACTAGAAGACATCCCAGAGCCTGGTGAGTACACAACCAATATACCCAATATCGTGTGACAATACACCCACATCACTGTCAAGGGGATAGTCAAACCATGCACCCTTAGCAAATCCACAGCAACAAAACCAGAATCATCCCAAGATGTGTATGTCAGTCAGATAAACACAATACATGCCATCTCATAGTGATACGTAACTGTGTCATGACATGTACAAACCCTACAACAAATAAAGCTAGGCAGTGGCACAAATCTAACCAACAAACACTGTCAGATATGTAGCCACCACTACAACACCACCACACAGGGAATCCCACAGAAAGGAAGGAACTCTGTGTATGCTGGTCAAGTCAGTGTAGCCAATAGCATCATGGGAGTCGTAGTCACAGATATTGCCCACCATCACAATACGCCCATCAACACCACTCTGAACCACGCTCACATCACAGGGAGTGGAAAACAACTGACAAGATGGCTGACACTGGCTACTGCTGTGGGGAGCACAAGGCCCTGCTGGGAACTGTGCACCAACCAACAGCAGGACACCACTGTCTGACATCCTGAAAGACAACTTGCACTCCCTGCAATGGAAGCACGTTCCGTGGTGGGATATCTGGCTGGGTGGGAAGGAGGACTCACAGCTATGACCATAGTTACCAGCAGCTCTTCCCACACACCCCCTAACCCAAACTACACACAACTCACCTGGGAAAATGCATTGCCTCACACTAAAAATATTTATCCCACAAAGAACCACCACCCTGGGTCATGCTGTGGGAAGCACAGTGACACACATGGGACTTGTAGCCAAACAAACGCCAGGACAACACTGTCAGCCATCCATTCAGCACAGGCACACTACCCCACAGGGAAGCAGAGTCAGAAGGAAGGAAGTATGGGCAAGCTGGGAAGGGGGTGGAGGCAATAGCATGATGGGAGTGGTAGTCACGGCTCAACATCCCCCCACATGGCCCAGCAAGCTCACACTGAAGCATGCACACCTCACAGAGAGTGGAAAGCCCCATCAAAGATGTCTGACACTGCTGCTCTGTTGTGGGGAGCACAAGGCCATGCTGGGAACTGGCAACCAACCAACAGCAGGACACCACTGTCAGCCATCTTGCCATTGCTGTCACACCAACACACAGTGAAGTACACTCAAAAGGAAGGAAGTATGGGCATGCTGGGAAGGGGGGTGGAGGCAATAGCATGATGGGAGTGGTAGTCACAGCTCAACATCCCCCCCCCACATGGCCCAGCAAGCTCACACTGAAGCATGCACACCTCACAGAGAGTGGAAAACCCCATCAAAGATGTCTGACACTGCTGCTCTGTTGTGGGGAGCACAAGGCCATGCTGGGAACTGGCAACCAACCAACAGCAGGACACCACTGTCAGCCATCTTGCCATTGCTGTCACACCCACACACAGTGAAGTACACTCAAAAGGAAGGAAGTATGGGCATGCTGGGAAGGGGGTGGAGCGCAACAGCATGATGGGAGTGGTAGTCACAGCTCAACATCCCCCCACATGGCCCAGCAAGCTCACACTGAAGCATGCACACCTCACAGAGAGTGGAAAGCCCCATCAAAGATGTCTGACACTGCTGCTCTGTTGTGGGGAGCACAAGGCCATGCTGGGAACTGACCACCAACCAACAGCAGGACACCACTGACTGACATCCTGAGAGTCAACCTGCACCCACTGCAAGGGTGGCATGCTTTATGGTGGGATAACTGGGCTGGAGGGAGAAGGATGTCCGGATGTCAACCAAATACCACCAATGCTGGCTATGCACACACCTCAACATTCACATTGAAATGCTTCATGTTGTCAGGACAATGCGCTACACCAATATCAACAGCTGACTGTGACAACTTAGGACAATGCAATGTACAGGCCCGCATCCAGAGGTACAGTCACAACTGTCAGGTGTTTGAACCATTGATGCCTGTAGAAACATTACATACATTGTGTGTCTCTTCCAAATACAGGTGATGATGGGGACACAGCAGCAGACGCTGAGGAGTCCCTGTCCCAGGCTCCGGGGGACACTGAGCTCACTGGTGTGGAACAGCCTCTGCCCACCTCGGATGACGAAGACCTACCTGGCACCTCCGCAGTGAGTCATCATGCAGCACCAGCAGGACCACCAGCTGCACCCCCTGCACCCACCCCTCCAACAACTGCCAACACACAGACCACCCCTGCCGACACGGACAGACCAAGGACCACCACCACCAACAGCACACGGACCCCGGCCCAACGTGGAGCTACGGACACCAACACCAGCAACAACCCCCAAGGGGGCCCAGGGTCACCTGTGCGTGCCAACGCAGGTCCTTCACGTGTCGCCAGGGGTGGTGGGAGGGGTGGTAGACATAGGTCGCTGCTTGCAGAGGGGTCTGGACTGCATGATGACCCACAACTGGTACGCATAGCTGATGCGTACCAGACTAGCACCGGAGAGTTCAGCCAGGTAGTGGGGATCCTCAGGGACATTCAACAGCAGCAGGCTGCCCATCATGCCCGCTTGGACTTACACATGTCCCGCATGGAGTCCAAGTGGGACACATTGCAAGAACAGACGGCGGTGCATAGGGACATATTACAATGCCTCCGCCAGATGTGCACCAACATGTCAACACCTCCCTGTGTGCCCACAACATCTGGTGCTGCAACAACTGCAACTGCCACAGGGAGGGAGGATGACTCTGGCGGAGAGTCCCCTGCACCGCAGCAGCCTGCACTTGAGGGTCCCCCCAAAGAAGAGGGGTCGTCCGAGGAAGGACAACTGAGAGGCTGATGGCCATGCACAACCCCCAGGAAGCCAACACCTGTTCCGGAAAATCACCTTTGTGCGCAAACTCTTCACCCTGTCGAATGCAACACAACTCTCCCACATGACATGGGGAGCTCAAGTTGGACCAATGTATCAGATGACTGTGGACTTTACTCAGGACATTTCTGCTATCAGGACTTCCAAATCATCTAGGAACTTTGGATTACAATCACAATGTACAGCACCCACCATCCTGTGCACTATCCTCACACATGTATGTCAATAAACTCACTAATACACCATACTTGCCTCTGTTGTGATTACAACGTTGTTTCTGAAGTGGAGATGATGATCTGTGAAATGACACTGTGCATGCTAACTGCTACAGCAAGTACAACACCGGCATGTGAGTCATGGCGACGTGACACATATGAGGGAGACACACCACCAGGGCTACACAACACATACACACCAGGGCCATCTGACTCATCGCCTACACTGATGTTGCCAGGAAATACGGTGCAATGCACAGACACAACACCTATTCACAGTCTGTGTTAACTAGCCCACTGGTGCAGGAAGCAAATGTCAGTCAGATGTGTGACCACAGACAACGCACATCACAAAGTGAAGCACAGGTTTATTACACATTTGCAACATGTTGTAACCACTACAGATGCAAGGTAATCCCACCTGGCAGTGGGCACACAGTCAACAAGTGTAGAAGAAAGGAAGTCCAGGGGTGTGGCGCACATCACCTGTAGGGAAACGACAGCTACCACCCTGGAAGTTGATTCACGGTGTCGGGGGATCACAGTTGACCAAACAACTCTGAAAGTACCCTGTGAAGGACAGAAATGACACACAGTCAAAAGCACTGAAGAACAGGACAGAACTGCAATACTCATGCCCAATACATGTCACAAGATACCCACAGAGGACCAAGTTAGCATGTCAACACTGTTGTGGAGTACAGACTACCTGTAAGGACACATTGCTGCACGCATCCAGTCAAGTGGCACATGGACACACTCAAACAGCACCAGAGCACCATCAACACATATCATGCAAACTCACATCATTGACATAACATCCCTGGATACTCACATTCAGCTGAAGAAGTTGGTGATGAGCTGTGTGCGGACATCAACCTCATCATCATCATCACCACTGGCATCGTGGTACAGCCCAGGATCCTCCACAGGTGGCGGATGTTGGTCATCGTCATCCAGGATGAGAGGCAACTCCTTCCGCACTGCCAGGTTGTGTAGCATGCAGCAGACGATGACAATCTTGCACACCTTTGCTGGGGCATATGGGAGGGCCCCTCCTGTCTTATCTAGGCAGCGGAAGCGGCTCTTCAGGAGACCAAATGTCCGCTCAATCACTCTCCTGGTCCGACCATGTGCCTCACTGTAGCGCATCTGGGCTGGTGTCACAGGGTTCCTGAGGGGCGTCAGCAACCACGGCATGTTGGGGTATCCGGAGTCACCTACATACAGACAATTGCACATTAGCTGAGTTGGAAAAGAGGGTGGAACACTACATTGCAGAACACACACAATGCTACAAAGTCAGTACACACCAACAAGCCAGGCACGCTGGTTCCGCATCTGTGACATCATCCTCAGGATGCGACTATTCCTCATCACGTAGGCATCGTGTGCAGAACCGGGGAAACGGGCACAGCCGTGTGTGATGCTCATATCTGCAAGACATACCACCAGTGCATTGACCGAATGGTAGTGTTTGCGGTTCCTGTATGCCTGCTCTTGGGCCTGTGGTGGTACCAAAGCCACATGTGTCCCATCAATGGAGCCAATGACATGCGGCATCCTCCCCAGGGCATAGAAGTCACTCTTCACGTCAGTGAGTTGTTGAAGTCTAGGGAAATAGATGTACTGGTTCAGGTACCTCAACATAGCCTCCAAAACGTCGCGGAGCACACGGCTGAACATGGTCTGTGACATCCCACCAGCAGACGCCACAGTGTGTTGAAAGGTACCGGTGGCAAAGAAGTGTAGGGCTGCCATCACCTTCACCTTGGGGGTCAGCGCTGTAGGGTATGTCCGGCCAGGTTGCAAATGTGGGGCCAACCGCACCGTCAATTCCTCAATCAGTGGCCTGGTGAAGCGGTACCGTCGGATGCAGTCCCGTTCAACCACCATTGCAAGGTCAGGGAATGGCCGATGGACAGCTGGTGCCCTGCAGTGCATAGGTGAGGAAAGAAAGATTGTCAGTCACCCCAGATATGTGGCATAGACCAGACTCAATATCACATGATACATCATTACGAGACACAAGTACATGATGCGTGTGCCGTTCCGTAAGGACATGTATGGCACCTACATGGCTAACATCTAACATCACAGTTCAACATGTGTCCTCAACAAGTCCCAGGTTGTGCTATGGGATATCATTAGGCTGTGTCACAGTACCCATGTACTGCTGTCACGTTCCAAACACACACCACAGTGACATGTGAGGACAGATGTGCCCCAGGCATCACAGCTCATCAACAGGTGGATTCCCAGGGACCCTGTATTGACCCATGGACACTGGCATGACATGGTGCATCATGAATACACCACAGCTAAACAACCATGACCCCCACAGGTAGTGGTCCCTGTTGCCTCGGCAGGACAGACATGGACGTCTGTGACACACACACGCACAACATCAAAGTCCATGCACAAACAACGTGGATGTGGAGACTGTCTCCCATTGTGCACATGGAATCAGAGACATTGTAAACACGACATGCACACAGACTGTGGAGGGCCATCACAATTGTGGCAATGGGTCACCCTGGGACGTACATACCGTCCCACATGGGACTCAGGGGGTATGTGACATGACATACACATACACAACCGTCAAATGTGACCATGCCACATGCCCTGAAATGAACAGTTGCACACCACAGTGTTCATGTGCACAACACACCAAGGATTCTGTCCCCATGAACACGTGCACAGCCTGGGAGTGGCTGCCCCCAAGTGCCACCCAAAAAACAACATGTTGACCCCCATACACGGAACATGTAATGCAGCCTTACATGCCTTAGGATACAGTGTGGACATGTTGTGGTGTTGTAGGTGTGCCCCTCACTCCCTGGGAAGTATATGTGGCTGGCATATGTTCACCTGTGACAGGCATGGTGACATATGCCAGTGACTTGTACAGGGACGCGTTGTACAGCAATGGACCGATCGGTGCGCACACATTGGCCATTGCATACAATGTGAGCGGGTACGCGTTGTAGAGCAATGGACCGATCGGTGTGCCCGGCAGGCCCATTGCATTCAATGTGAGCGGGTACGCGTTGTAGAGCAATGGACCGATCGGTGTGCCCGGCAGGCCCATTGCATTCAATGTGAGCGGGTACGCGTTGAACTGCAATGGACCGATCGGTGTGCCCGGCCGGCCCATTGCATTCAATGTGAGCGGGTACGCGTTGTAGAGCAATGGACCGATCGGTGTGCCCGGCCGGCCCATTGCATTCAATGTGAGCGGGTACGCGTTGTATCGCGGGCACGCGTTGAACTGCAATGGACCGATCGGTGTGCCCGACCGGCCCATTGCATTCAATGTGAGCGGGTACGCGTTGTAGAGCAATGGACCGATCGGTGTGCCCGGCCGGCCCATTGCATTCAATGTGAGCGGGTACGCGTTGTAGAGCAATGGACCGATCGGTGTGCCCGGCCGGCCCATTCCATTCAATGTGAGTGGGTACGCGTTGTATCGCGGGTACGCGTTGAACTGCAATGGACCGATCGGTGTGCCCGGCCGGCCCATTGCATTCAATGTGAGCGGGTACGCGTTGTAGAGCAATGGACCGATCGGTGTGCCCGGCTGGCCCATTGCATTCAATGTGAGCGGGTACGCGTTGTACAGCATTGGACCGATCGGTGCGCACACATTGGCTGGGGCCTGGCATGGCAACGGACGCGTTTTCGAAGCTCCAACGAGTCTGTTGCAGTGAATTCAGTTGGCCAGCCACAACAATGTTGCAAAATCATGGGTGTCATGAAGTTGAAGATTTGAAGGATGCTGTGGGCTTGTATTAGTGCTGCTATACCATGGATTGGTCAGATTTAGAAGATGCAAACGACTTGGACCTATCACTTTGGACACATGGGACAGTATCTGCCTCTGCAGCACACATATAATGCTGGCTGTTCCCCTGAGAGCTCACTTGCCTGCACTACATGCTCCAGGACGACATATGCCACCAACAATGCTGCTGTTTATGCATCCTCTGGCTCCTGCAATGGCACGTACTGTGGAGAGAGCCCCAGCCTTCAGCCTTGAGGAGAACCAGGCCCTGCTGGACAGCCTCCTTCCACAGTACAGCAAGCTGTATGGGAAACCAGGGGAGCAGGTGAGTGTGCTGTCCACTGCATCACTAATTGTGCATGTTGTCTGACTAGCAGGACTTTCACTGTGCACACCACTGGCTAGCATGCCCACTGAGTAGTTGTCACACCCCAAAGTGTGTAGTTACATGCACTGAACTGGTACAGTGCAGTAACAGTGCATTCCAACTAGGTTTACTTCCCATGCAATGATACCATGTAGTGACTGCTGGCAAACTGTTCATAGCCATTGTTGCACTGCCTGTGTACATCATATGCCCCTGTAATTGAGACATGTATATCCAACTGTGTGATGCACGTATATGTTGCATGTGTAGTAATGGCCTTTTCACTTTGTCATCCTCACAGGTTGATGCCCACCAGAAGCAGGACATCTGGCTGACCATCGCCCGGAAAGTAAGATCCGTGGGGGTCTACAGGCGCAGGATCCGCAACTGCCAAAAGAGGTGGCAGGACCTTCGTGGCTGGACCCGGAGGATCGCAAGGGTCCAGCTGAAGCTGTCGCCTCCTCGCAGGAGGGGCGGACACCGGACCCTGACCCCCCACATGCTCTGGATCCTGGCGGTGGTCTTCCCTGACCTGGATGGGCAGCTGAAGGACAGACAGCAGCAAGGAGGGGGTGAGTCCATGACTGCACTGTGCACTTTGTCTGCCATGCTATGTTGTGCCCTCCTCTGGCCTGAGTAAATTTCCACAGTACATCAGTCATGTGGTCCAGGACCCATGTCCCTCATTTGTTACATGCCCACTTCTCCTCTGATACGCATATGTGTGGCCCTTATAGTCAGGAAATTGTGTCATTTGGGGACTGTGTCATTGCATTTTGCTTTGCTCAAGGTGGGGGACAGCATTTGTTCCCGTGACTATGTTGTGCGATTCATGGGTGGGTCAATTGCTTACACAATGCCTAAGTTCTGACATGTGATCTGCGTGTAACTGTGATATGTGTTCCGCTTGCTGCTCTGACTCACCACATGTCCCTGGGGAATGTGGCACACACCCATGCTGCTGGTGGGAACAATATTTGGGCCTCAGGAGTATGTGTATCCAGTGTGTCACACATGCTTAGCCACCTGCCTACTGTCCAGGACTCATCCCTCTTACATGTGGAGCTGGACAGTCATGCCTACTCCAGTGCATACAATACAGTCTGTACTCCCACTCCCGTGTATCATCTGGCATGTTGTGATCAGTGTAATGTACCCTCAGGTGTCTGCCTCTGTCTCATTGTGCTGTGTCTTCGTTGTCAGGACTACTGGTATGTTCATCGTTTGGGGCTCAGCATGCCATCTGAGATGTGACCATGATAGACGATACTTCTGTGACTTATAGGTGTCTGATCACTTGACTGTGCACACAGGTGTTTGCGACTGTGACTTTCAGGCAGCTGTATTTTCATTCACAGCACACTGTGAGGTGCTCATGTTCAGAGAGTTGTGTTTCATGTCCCCCATATGTCCAGTTGGTATGACGTGGACAAATAGTAGTACAGATGATGTGGTTTTTGGGGGATGGACATGTGCACTTGTCAGTCACATAACTTGCATTCCCCATGCCCTCGGATTGTGACACAGTGCAGACTGTTGTTGTCTGGCTGCCATGGCCATGTGACTTGAGACAGTAATGTATGACTTTGCACGCATTCCTGTGTCATGGCATTCAACTTCCTGGGACTGATCCTGCAGGGGAGTGACATGTGCAACATGCACCCCATTGTGGCATTGACTATCCGGACATGGGTGCATCATGGTGTCTGGTGCTGGTATGCATCACATGCATTTCTAATTAGAATCTGGCCATCCCTTTATCCGGACACCTGCACTGACTCAGTGGCAAGAGATGTGATGTGTGCATGTTCACATGCTTCACCGTGTTCCCTGCAATGTCCAACAACTGTGTAGGTGGTGCATGTGTCCACACTGGGGTCTTACCATCAGACAGGCACCAAACAGATGGGTGCAAGGGCAGGAGGGGTGTGAGTCCCATGGTTGACCATCAGACTGACAATTGGCTTCCCCGAATCTTTGTGAGGACTTTAGGCAATGTTCAACTAAGGATGCCAGGGCTTGCTCTGTAATGTGCTGTACTTACTGTGGTGTGTGCGGTCAGTGCAGGTGACTGATGTTTGTCTGTTTCCCTAATTGTTTGCAGATACATCCACGGCCACAGGAGGGGACAGCTCCACGGACCAGGAGGAGCAGCAGAGCCAGACTGGGTCAGCATCGGATGAGTGGTCAGAGGGACCCAGTGGCACGGAGGGCGAGGGGAGCCACACCGAGGAGTCCTCAGCACCATCCACCTCAGCTGGGGACCACAGCAGCTCGGAGGATGACTCCCTTGTGGAGGCGGGTCTCGGCAGCCACCAAAGGCCAGCTAGTCTGTCTGGCCCCGCCACCACCACCACCACCACCGCCCTCCCATCGGCTCCCATTCCTGAGGTCCGTGGAGGCTCACGTGCTCGGGAGCGTGTCTCCTTCGTGCCAGGCACCGCAGCCCCTGCCCCTGTGTCCCCTGCTGCCCTGAGTGAGGAGTCTGTGTACCTCCTTCGGCAGCTCCATGTAGGGCAGACAGCAATGCTGAGTGTCCTCCATGCACACACCACTCTGTTGACACAGCTAGTGTCGTTCATGGAGGGCATCTCGACGGGTATGTTTGCCCTACAGAGGAGCAATAGGTCCATGGACTCCTCCCTGACGGCAGCAGTGACCCTCCTCCAACAGTCCCTCACCCCTCCCACCTCTGCCCCATCCACACTTCCTTCCCCCCTACCTGTCCAAAGCACATGCACACCTCCACAGTCATCCATACACACAGACACGAGCAGCACAGACACACGCAAGAGTAAGGCAAGACGTGTACACAAGCATCCTCAGGGGACTGATACCACAGACACAGGGGATGGGGAACACACACAGGCATCCACATTCACTCCGCAGTCCTCCAAATCCTCTCCCTCCAAGACCCCTTCCCTTGCCTCGCCTGCTACCCCACATACACAGCAGGTCTTCCTGTGTGACCTCGGCCTCTTCCCCACCATTCCTGCACACCCAGCACACCAGGGGAAGAGGAAGTCCACCCACACAGAGAGGAGTGTCCCTTGCCCCCGGACACCCTCCCCCAGGCGCAGGCAGACACAGGAGCCCATTCGGAAGTCCCCCCAGAGCAGGAAGAGCAAGACCCCACCACCACCACCACGCAGCTCCAGCGCCCAGTCTCTCTCCTCCATCCCCCAGGCCACCACTGCACAGGTTCCCCCACCACACCCTGCCCCAGGTTCCCCCACACACCGATACCGCATCCCCAGACTGCTTAGGCCCTCCCCCCTGCCACTTGCTCTTCCACCCCCAACCCAGACGCTCTGCCTGTTAGTGGCACTGTTGTGGGGACCGGGTCCCCCCTCTGTCCTGCCCACCCTTCCACTCCCTTGGAGTCATGCACTGCAGTGGAGTCCACAACCACCACGTCTGACTCGGGCACTGCAGTGGGTACCCAGTCCACTACATCAGTCCAGCCCACTGCAGTGGTTGCGGCACCCACACCAACTGACTTGTGTACCACGGTGGTGCCGGCCCCCCCTGAGTCAGACACCTTCACTGCCTCACTCTGCCATCCCCTGATCCTGTCCCTGCGGTGCCTGGCCTGCCCCTTGTATGCCCCTCCAAGGGTGATGTCCCCCAACCGTACCAGTGCAGGCAAGCAATGTGTGACCAGTTGTCACTTCTCATCCCGTTGGTACTGTGATTTTGGACTGGCCATTGGCCTTAGTTTCTTTTGGACTTCCGTTTTTACCCTGACATTTGCTGAATAAAGCCTCTTTTTGTTTACTTTTGGGTTTTCTTTTGATGTACATGATGTGGATGAGTAGCATCCTGCATTTGCAGTTGTAATAGTGTTCACATCAGGACGATGAAGTGTTGCAGTGATGGACTCCATGTGGTCCATGGGATATGTGTCCTGTTGTATTCTGGATCTATGGCATCCTTTGCTACAGTCTGAGGGTGTAATGTTCAGCATTTGACACAGGGATGTCCTTTTTGCATTTGTAAATGAACATCTTTGTCTTACACTGATGCACATCTGGTGGGCTTACCACTGTTCAATGTTCCGATTTCCCTGACTGTGTGCCCAGCTCCACTGGACATGCAGTTTTGCACATCAATGTCGAAGGACTCATCTGTGTATACAGTGCAACTTGCTTGACACGTGTTTGGTGTGTGTGCAGATGACTGACGTGACACCCCCGTACCCAGGCTGATGTGAGCAGAGCCTTCTGTGTGTTGTGGTTGTTGACTCACTGACGGAGTGTTCTGCTGACATGTTTGGGTCGTGCACAGACAAGGTTTGGCACAGCGGACCTTCCACAGGAGTGGTGTGCCCTCATGGCAGTGTGTAATCTGGTGACATTGCGGGGGCCTGTGTTGTGTAAGCATGTCTGTGCGTGTTCCCTTCCTTTTTCCTACACAGGCTGTGTCCCTAGGGATGTTCCTGTTTGTGATGCTTGCTGAGTTGTTCTGTGTTCATCCAGCATCTTGGACCTGGTTTCTCTGTGATGTGGGTGCATGGCAAACTAATGTTCATGAGGTTGTCATCCCAGGTTGTCTTTGTTGTCAGTGCTGGGGATGTGGGCAAACGCAGATGGGACACATTCAGGATTCCCCTTGGCACTTGTTGTTTACACGAGTAATGTGATTTACAGTTTGTGTTAGCTTACAGTGATTGTGACACGTTGTGTGTGTGACTGCTGCCACTCCTCAGGGTCAGAGCTGCAATGTTGGTAGTTGTGTACGTGTGTTCTTCGTGTGTCACCTTGGCTTCTTTATTGGTGTGTGACTATGGCCAGGATCCCATTGATTGTGGTGGATTTCACATCATGCCCATGTACAGCATACTGTGCTGTGTGTCAGACATTGACAAGTCTTGTTGACTGGCCATGTGTGATGGGTTTCTGCACCTTGGTTCCCACCACCACCCCTGGTATTGTCATGGGTGCATGTGCAATGTCACCAGTCCATGTGAGCTTCACTGCTGCACATTGGTGGAGATCAGGGTGTGTGGTGTTGAGTGTGTGCAAAAGTGAGTTGTTGCACGGCCAGACCCCTACCTCCATATTGGCCTTGGCTGGCAGGCCGTGCTGATTGATTGGAGCTTGTGTAGGTGTGATGGTAGTTAGTTGCTCAGGACACATGGCTGGGGTTCACAGTGTGAACGACATCTGACATTGACATCACAGTGGGATTATCATGCAGGCTAGTGTCAGCACAATATGGGGTCCCTGGGGGGTAGTGCTGTGGTGGGCCTGTCTCTTGCTGTGTTAGTTGCTGTTCCTACAAGCTTGTGTGACATGTGTAATTTGTGTTCCCTCTCATCTAACAATGCCTGATTGCCCACATAGGGGATTTGGATCCATGAGTTACTTTTGTGTGGCACTGTATGTGCATCTGTGTAATTGGTATCCAGGCCTCATCATGTGTTGTGTGGTTGCCTGGGGACACTGGCACCCCCCCTCACCTGTTGTGTTTGATGTGCAGTGTGGGTCTGCCTGTTTGTGCATCTGCACCACTGCATTGGCATATCTTTAGTGTGCTATTGGCTGTATGTTGTTTGGTGGGTTTCACCTGCTGTCCCTGGGACTCCTAGGTCATCAGTCAGCACAATGATCATTGTTTGTGTGTCCCATTGCTGCCATGGTATGTTATTTGTTCACCTCACATCTACAGTCTCCACAGGGTATCTACATTTGTGTGCCTATTGGTGCAAATATGTGGGTCTGCATTATGATGGTCACTTCTGTCATTGTGTCATTGATGGATGTTGACAGTGTCAGCCCCCATGGGTGATGTTTGTCTGCACATGGCCAAAGGTATGTCTTATTTGCACTGCACTGTTTGCCTCACACAATCTATGCTGCTATGGGACACAAGCACTACTTTGCCACTGATGTGTTTGTTGTTCTGTGACCAGGAATCATCCATGCAGTTTGGCAGTTGCAGCTTTTTCAATGTCAACACTTACATTTTGGTCACTGTGATGATGGGGGTTGGACCCCATTGCCACAATGTTCAAAATGTGCTTCAGCTGTGGACCCCACACTTACCTTTTGGTCACTGTGATGATGGGGGTTTAGACCCCATTGCCACAATGTTCAAAATGTGCTTCAGCTATGGACCCCACACTTACCTTTTGGTCACTGTGATGATGGGGGTTGGACCCCATTGCCACAGTGGTCATGGTCTGCTTGCATTGTGGGGGCCACACACATTTATGTGTGACACATGTGATAGGGGCTCACATTGTATGTTCAAAGTCATGTTCAGTGTTGTAGGCATTTGACACAGTCTACACACGCTTGTCATGGTGTAGGGGGATGTCTTTTTGTTGCATTCCTTATGTTGGTGTGTGCTTGTTGTGTCATGCATTAGCCATCCTGTGAGTGGGGGTGTTGTTGGTGGTAGGCATCCTGCTCCCCATGGGTAGAGGTGGTAGTAGTGGTAGGCATCTGGCACCCCTGAGTAGGGGTGGTAGTGGTGTTAGGCATCCAGCCCCCATGGGTAGAGGTGGTAGTAGTGGTAGGCATCCAGCCCCCCATGGGTAGAGGTGGTAGTAGTGACAGGCATCCAGCCCCCCATGGGTAGATGTGGTAGTAGTGGTAGGCATCTGGCACCCCCTGAGTAGGGGTGGTAGTGGTGGTAGGCATCCAGCCCCCCAGGGGTAGAGGTGGTAGTAGTGGTAGGCATCCTGTCCCCCATGGGTAGAGGTGTTAGTAGTGACAGGCATCCAGCCCCCCATGGGTAGAGGTGGTAGTAGTGGTAGGCATCTGGCACCCCCTGAGTAGGGGTGGTAGTGGTGGTAGGCATCCAGCCCCCATGGGTAGAGGTGGTAGTAGTGGTAGGCATCCAGCCCCCCATGGGTAGAGGTGGTAGTAGTGACAGGCATCCAGCCCCCATGGGTAGAGGTGGTAGTAGTGGTAGGCATCTGGCACCCATGGGTAGAGGTGGTAGTGGTGGTAGGCATCCAGCCCCCTTGGGTAGAGGTGGTAGTAGTGACAGGCATCCTGCTCCCCATGGGTAGAGGTGGTAGTAGTGGTAGGCATCTGGCACCCCCTGAGTAGGGGTGGTAGTGGTGGTAGGCATCCAGCCCCCCATGGGTAGAGGTGGTAGTAGTGGTAGGCATCCAGCCCCCATGGGTAGAGGTGGTAGTAGTGGTAGGCATCTGGCACCCCCTGAGTAGGGGTGGTAGTGGTGGTAGGCATCCAGCCCCCATGGGTAGAGGTGGTAGTAGTGGTAGGCATCCAGCTCCCCATGGGTAGAGGTGGTAGTAGTGGTAGGCATCTGGCACCCATGGGTAGAGGTGGTAGTGGTGGTAGGCATCCAGCCCCCCATGGGTAGAGGTGGTAGTAGTGACAGGCATCCTGCCCCCCATGGGTAGAGGTGGTAGTAGTGGTAGGCATCTGGCACCCCCTGAGTAGGGGTGGTAGTGGTGGTAGGCATCCAGCCCCCCCATGGGTAGAGGTGGTAGTAGTGGTAGGCATCCAGCCCCCCATGGGTAGAGGTGGTAGTAGTGGTAGGCATCTGGAACCCCCTGAGTAGGGGTGGTAGTGGTGGTAGGCATCCAGCCCCCCATGGGTAGAGGTGGTAGTAGTGGTAGGCATCCAGCCCCCCATGGGTAGAGGTGGTAGTAGTGGTAGGCATCCAGCCCCCCATGGGTAGAGGTGGTAGTAGTGGTAAGCATCTGTCACCCATGGGTAGAGGTGGTAGTGGTGGTAGGCATCCAGCCCCCCATGGGTAGAGGTGGTAGTAGTGACAGGCATCCTGCCCTCCATGTGTAGAGGTGGTAGTAGTGGTAGGCATCTGGCACCCCCTGAGTAGGGGTGGTAGTGGTGGTAGGCATCCAGCCCCCCATGGGTAGAGGTGGTAGTAGTGACAGGCATCCTGCCCCCCATGGGTAGAGGTGGTAGTAGTGGTAGGCATCTGGCACCCCCTGAGTAGGGGTGGTAGTGGTGGTAGGCATCCAGCCCCCATGGGTAGAGGTGGTAGTAGTGGTAGGCATCCAGCCCCCATGGGTAGAGGTGGTAGTAGTGGTAGGCATCCAGCCCCCCATGGGTAGAGGTGGTAGTAGTGGTAGGCATCCAGCCCCCCATGGGTAGAGGTGTTAGTAGTGGTAGGCATCTGGCACCCCCTGAGTAGGGGTGGTAGTGGTGGTAGGCATCCAGTCCCCCATGGGTAGAGGTGGTAGTAGTGGTAGGCATCCAGCCCCCATGGGTAGAGGTGGTAGTAGTGGTAGGCATCTGGCACCCATGGGTAGAGGTGGTAGTGGTGGTAGGCATCCAGCCCCCATGGGTAGAGGTGGTAGTAGTGACAGGCATCCTGCCCCCATGGGTAGAGGTGGTAGTAGTGGTAGGCATCTGGCACCCCCTGAGTAGGGGTGGTAGTGGTGGTAGGCATCCAGCCCCCCATGGGTAGAGGTGGTAGTAGTGACAGGCATCCAGCCCCCCATGGGTAGAGGTGGTAGTAGTGGTAGGCATCTGGCACCCCTGAGTAGGGGTGGTAGTGGTGGTAGGCATCCAGCCCCCCATGGGTAGAGGTGGTAGTAGTGGTAGGCATCCAGCCCCCCATGGGTAGAGGTGGTAGTAGTGGTAGGCATCTGGGACCGATGGGTAGAGGTGGTAGTGGTGGTAGGCATCCAGCCCCCCATGGGTAGAGGTGGTAGTAGTGACAGGCATTCTGCCCCCCATGGGTAGAGGTGGTAGTAGTGGTAGGCATCTGGCACCCCCTGAGTAGGGGTGGTAGTGGTGGTAGGCATCCAGCCCCCCTTGGGTAGAGGTGGTAGTAGTGGTAGGCATCCAGCCCCCCATGGGTAGAGGTGGTAGTAGTGGTGGGCATCCAACCCCCCATGGGTAGAGGTGGTAGTAGTGGTAGGCATCCAGCCCCCCATGGGTAGAGGTGGTAGTAGTGGTAGGCATCTGGCACCCCCTGAGTAGGGGTGGTAGTGGTGGTAGGCATCCAGCCCCCATGGGTAGAGGTGGTAGTAGTGGTAGGCATCCAGCCCCCATGGGTAGAGGTGGTAGTAGTAGTAGGCATCTGGCACCCATGGGTAGAGGTGGTAGTGGTGGTAGGCATCCAGCCCCCCATGGGTAGAGGTGGTAGTAGTGACAGGCATCCTGCCCCCCATGGGTAGAGGTGGTAGTAGTGGTAGGCATCTGGCACCCCTGAGTAGGGGTGGTAGTGGTGGTAGGCATCCAGCCCCCATGGGTAGAGGTGGTAGTAGTGGTAGGCATCCAGCCCCCAATGGGTAGAGGTGGTAGTAGCGGTAGGCATCTGGCACCCCCTGAGTAGGGGTGGTAGTGGTGGTAGGCCTCCAGCCCCCATGGGTAGAGGTGGTAGTAGTGGTAGGCATCCAGCCCCCATGGGTAGAGGTGGTAGTAGTGGTAGGCATCTGGCACCCATGGGTAGAGGTGGTAGTGGTGGTAGGCATCCAGCCCCCCATGGGTAGAGGTGGTAGTAGTGACAGGCATCCTGCCCCCCATGGGTAGAGGTGGTAGTAGTGGTAGGCATCTGGCACCCCTGAGTAGGGGTGGTAGTGGTGGTAGGCATCCAGCCCCCCATGGGTAGAGGTGGTAGTAGTGACAGGCATCCTGCCCCCATGGGTAGAGGTGGTAGTAGTGGTAGGCATCTGGCACCCCCTGAGTAGGGGTGGTAGTGGTGGTAGGCATCCAGCCCCCATGGGTAGAGGTGGTAGTAGTGGTAGGCATCCAGCCCCCCATGGGTAGAGGTGGTAGTAGTGGTAGGCATCCAGCCCCCCATGGGTAGAGGTGGTAGTAGTGGTAGGCATCCATCCCCCCATGGGCAGAGGTGGTAGTAGTGGTAGGCATCTGGCACCCCCTGAGTAGGGGTGGTAGTGGTGGTAGGCATCCAGTCCCCCATGGGTAGAGGTGGTAGTAGTGGTAGGCATCCAGCCCCCCATGGGTAGAGGTGGTAGTAGTGGTAGGCATCTGGCACCCATGGGTAGAGGTGGTAGTGGTGGTAGGCATCCAGCCCCCCATGGGTTGAGGTGGTAGTAGTGACAGGCATCCTGCCCCCATGGGTAGAGGTGGTAGTAGTGGTAGGCATCTGGCACCCCTGAGTAGGGGTGGTAGTGGTGGTAGGCATCCAGCCCCCATGGGTAGAGGTGGTAGTAGTGGTAGGCATCCAGCCCCCCATGGGTAGAGGTGGTAGTAGTGGTAGGCATCCAGCCCCCATGGGTAGAGGTGGTAGTAGTGGTTGGCATCTGGCACCCCTGAGTAGGGGTGGTAGTGGTGGTAGGCATCCAGCCCCCATGGGTAGAGGTGGTAGTAGTGGTAGGCATCCAGCCCCCATGGGTAGAGGTGGTAGTAGTGGTAGGCATCTGGCACCCCTGAGTAGGGGTGGTAGTGGTGGTAGGCATCCAGCCCCCATGGGTAGAGGTGGTAGTAGTAGTAGGCATCCAGCCCCCCATGGGTAGAGGTGGTAGTAGTGGTAGGCATCTGGCACCCATGGGTAGAGGTGGTAGTGGTGGTAGCATCCAGCCCCCATGGGTAGAGGTGGTAGTAGTGACAGGCATCCTGCCCCCATGGGTAGAGGTGGTAGTAGTGGTAGGCATCTGGCACCCCCTGAGTAGGGGTGGTAGTGGTGGTAGGCATCCAGCCCCCATGGGTAGAGGTGGTAGTAGTGGTAGGCATCCTGCCTCCCATGGGTAGAGGTGGTAGTAGTGGTGGGCATCCAGCCCCCCATGGGTAGAGGTGGTAGTAGTGGTAGGCATCTGGCACCCCCTGAGTAGCGGTGGTAGTGGTGGTAGGCATCCAGCCCCCATGGGTAGAGGTGGTAGTAGTGGTAGGCATCCTGCCCCCCATGGGTAGAGGTGGTAGTAGTGGTAGGCATCTGGCACCCCCTGAGTAGGGGTGGTAGTAGTGGTAGGCATCCAGCCCCCATGGGTAGAGGTGGTAGTAGCGACAGGCATCCTGCCCCCATGGGTAGAGGTGGTAGTAGTGACAGGCATCTAGCACCCCCTGGGTAGGGGTGGTGTTAGTTGTTGGCATCAAGGCCCCTATGTGTATATGTGGCATTGGTGATGGCCATCCCGCCCCTATGGTGCTGCTGTTGCTGGTGTAAGTAATTTCTGCATCCCTCTGTGTGTGTGTGATATGTCGGGTACATGTAGTTTGTTTTTGTGGTTGGTGTCTGACTTACCTTCTGCGCCGTACGCGTCCGTGCCTGTTCCGGTAATAGATGTAGAATATTGGTAGGATCGGCACGATGGGATTAATGGTTGGTTCGTCTCGTTCGTCTTTCTCTTTGCTTTGCCTCGTCCTCGTCGCGGGCGTGTTCGTCTCGTAGCCGTGGATCGTCTTGTGGTGCGAATCGGAGCTTATGTGCGCCTCTCCCGGATGCTTTGACGTGCCGTGCGTAGCGACGGGTTCGGCGCGTACGGAAAGCGCATCTTACTTGTCCTGCCGGACGGGGCTGCATTTTGGCTTCCGTGCGACTCGATTCTGCGTTTCCGGATCCGCATCGGTCGGAGAACTGGACCTATATTGGGTGAGTACGACTGGGTCGGGATTTGGGCAGTTGTGCGCATCGTACTTGCTGGTTCGGACGTATGTGCGAATCGGTCGGGAAACAGGCATTCGCCTGGCTTTTTTCCCGGCCGAATGGTATTAGGTGCGCCTCCGACCGGGATCGGAATCGACCCCTAAGTGGTTTTCAAATAGCCTAAACCACTCAGGCCAAATAACTGCTGTTTTGCCTGGTTTACTTAGGAAAGGCGGTAGTTGTGTCATCAGACGTGGGTTAGCAATATTTCAATAGCATTAGAAAAAAATGTCAATAAATAAACCTTACACCCCAACCTCACGCACTGTTCAAAAACTAGGTGGTAATGCCAGACTGTCTACAATCTTACAAACTGTTGAAAACGCTGTGTTAGCACCAGTCTGTATACCTCCATCAATTTCCTCTTTGGATCGCCCCAGACCGACAATCCTCACCTTAAATCCAATGTTAGTACCAGGATTCAGATGTTTGTTACGAACCTCTGCACTTCCGAACAGCTGATTGCATCTCACTGCCAATCTCAATATGACTGCCAAGCATGCTTCACACATCGCGTGACGCTCTTCGCAATCCGCTCATGCACAATGATTGGGCTCACTCGTGCAGCTGCGAACTGTTCCGGCTCTTCTCCTGGCCTCGTAGGAATGAATGTGTACGCGGCTGACGGCCAGGACCTCCCAGGGTCACCGAGAGCCGCTCGCTCCAGTTCAGCCGTCCTCCGAATCACTGCACAAATCTCCGGTACACTCCGCCAGAGTCAGCACCCAGGATCCAAATTCGGCACGTAGGTTCCGTCGGTGGGTGGACAACTCCCAGTCATCGCCAAATGTCAAGGACTACGAGTACACACTGCTCAGGTAAGTTGTAGTAGCTTTATTCATGATGTCCACGCACGACATGGAGCGACCTCCTGGCTGGGCATCCGAACGACAACTGAAGGATGTCGCTCGAACACTAAGCCAGTGTCCAATCCATGCACGGGCCATGTTTAAACAATAACACTGAATTACATTTAGTGCGCGCACAACCGCACGCACAAAATGCCGACCTAACATGAGTAACACATTACTGACGTATATACCTGAAATGCAGAATGTAAGAGCGGACTGTTTGTTGAAACTTACTAATGAGTTGCAACCTGTACAGAGTATATTTCCGAAAGAAGAGTGTGTGGTTGCAACCATTGAGGACGTGGTACTATTTGTGGCACAAGTCGTTTCCATAGAACAATGCTTAAGGGCAAGTTTGGAGGATGAAACATTGGAAATTGTAAAAAAGTATATTGAAGAAGGGTGGCCTTTAGAAAAATATTTGTCTAAAGAATTTAGTGTATTTTGGAAGGTGAGAGATGAACTTACTTTTAACAGTGATTTGGTTATGAAGGATGAGTTATTTGTGCCACCAGTTGGCATCAGGCAAAAATTGATCTCTATTGCTCATTTAGGACACATAGGTCAAACAGTAACAAGAATATTATTTGTGACAGTGAGTTTGTCAATTTTGTTAAAAATTGTTTGTTGTGTATGGATTCAGACAAAGTACTTAAAGTGCAACATTCTGATTTGGTAAGATCGTCAATTCCAGAGAAGCCCAGGGAAAAATTGGCTATCGATGTGTTAGGTCCATATGAGGGATTTACTTGTGGAAAAGTGTACATATTAGTTGTGATAGATTATTTCTCCAAGTGGGTAGAAATGAAGTGGGTTCCTCAAGTTGATTCTGCAGTGATAGTTGATTTTTGCAAGAATTTTTTTAAAAATGAAGGTTTTTCGCTGAGCATTGTGTCCGATAACAGGACACAATTTACTTCAGGTGTGTTTTTGACATTTTTGAAAGAGGTCAACATTTGTCACAAAAGAATAGTGCTTTATTCGCCAAATATGAATGGTCTGGACAAAAGATTTAACAAAACTTTGGTTGAGGGTATTCGATTGGCTTTAAAAGCGTGCATTGATGTTCAGAAGCATATGGCGGATTTGATTTGGTCATACCATTGTACTTCAAAATGTTCTCCTATTCAGCACTCAAAGGAAGGAAACTAAGACAAGAACTGAATGCAAATTGTTTGGGGGCTAATGACAAAGGTGTTGATGTAAAATAAATGTTTAGACAAGCAAAAACTAATTGTGATTTTGGAGTAAAAAAGGAGGTTTTTTCAAATGTTAAATGTAAGAAAAGGATATTGTTACAAATAGGTGACAAAGTTAAAATTAAGTTACCTATACATGTTAAAAAAGGTTAATCCAAGTTTTCGGGTGTGTTTAATGTGGTGAAAGTTGGGAGATCGTCTGCATTACTAAACAATGGGTCTTGGTGGAGTATTACAAGTTTAGCAAAAGCAAACAAAATGATTTCGAAGGATGTTACTTTCAAGTTTGAATCAGATTTTGGTGGTGAATCTGTTATTGATACAAGTAATGTAGTAGTACATGGTGAATGTGATTCTAATGATTTAAGTACGTTTTCTAATGCTATTGCGAGAAAAAGGGTCAGAGTGTTACTAAATAAATGTAAGAAGTTTGTGCTATATTAATTAAATTTGTATTATTTATTTAATATTATTTTTTGTTTATATAAGGAAGGAAGGTATGTAGTAGTAGGTTCTTTATTTGAACACAAGACGTTCTGTAGGTGCGTTCTAATTAACCCTGGGCGCAGTTCGCGAAGTAGCGGTACGCGAAGCTACGCGAAGTGCACTACGCGAGCTACGCGTTGCACTACGCGAACTGCGTAGTGCGCTGTTCGCGATGATTGCACAGTGCCGGATGCTTGTCCGCACTGTGCAATCATTGAAAACGGCATCTTGCACAGTGCGAGCTGTCTTTTACTGCCGCTCGAGTAGATTTTTACTCAAGCGGCAGCTTTCTCAACGCGGACTGGTAGTTTCTCATCGCGAGCGGTCACGAGCATACGCGACCACTGCGCAATGAGAAACCTGACCTCCCGCGTTGAGAATCTCGCCGGAAGTTTATTTTCCACGCTCGCGATCGGCAACTTGATGTTGCTGATCGCGAACGAGAAAAAGTCTCGCCGGGATGTCATTTTGCTTGCTCGCGGTCGCCAACTTGACGTTGAGGACCGCGAGCACGCAAAAAACGACCGCTGCACTACGCTACGCTACGCTACGCGTGTTTGCACTGTGCTACGTGCAATTCGCGTAGTGCGAAGTAGCGCAAACTTCGCAAACTACACGAGCGTAGCGTAGTTTTCCGCCCAGGCCTAGTTCTAATATTCTGGTACAAGTTGCAAGTATAGTGCATTGTTTGGTCTTGTTATGCTATGTTTTAATATGTGTTCGAGGTTCGATGTGACATTCGAGGTCAGTTACCTCGCTACGCTCTTTGTGTTTGGATGCTCCATTAAAGTACTTAATGAGCTTTACTTTGTAGTGTCTTTTACAACAGAAACTGCTCACCGATGTTGGAGAACATTGTATTACCTGTCATGGTCAGGTTTTTTATGTCAAGGCCAGTTTGAGTTGCTGCTTATTTGGATATTCTATGTCATTCTGAGTTTGTTGCCCAAGGTTATAGGTGTATTGGGCAGGTGTGATGTGCTGTATTTCCATTCTTTGTTGATTTTGGGTAATGTTTTTATGCGGTTCTATGCTAGAGTCACATGTGCTGAGTGGCGTGTGGTGTCTTGTGATTAGTCTTCCCGGTCCTGTTGAGTATGCAGAAGGGGGAGAGTGAGTTGAGTGACATGTTAGTGTTGTGTGATTAGTCTTCCCGGTCCTGTTGTGTATGCATAAGGGAGGAAGAGTGCGAGTTATCTTGGTCCTGAAGTGGGACCGTGTTTTGCCCATCCTTCGAAGGGGTTATTGATGTAGGGATAGTGTGCTAGGCCCGGAGTTGTAGAAATGAGCATCCTTCCTAAGGGGTTTAGGATGTAGGGGCAGTCTGTTAAGCCCAATGTTTTAGGATGTGTGTGCTACATCCCAGTGATATATGTCAATCCTTACTAATGGGTCAAGGATGTGGGGGCAGTGTGTTAAGCCAAATGTCTTAGGGGGTTTGTTGTTACACCCCAATGCAGTAGAGTGTGGAAGAAACCCTAGTCCTGCTTAAGTGAATGTTGAAGGGGGTACATGGTTACACCCCAATGCAGTAGTGTGTGGAGGAAGCCCTGGTCCTGTTTGAGTGTTGTGGAGGGTAATGGGCTGGTCCTGTTTGAGTGTATATGTTGTGGAGGGGAACGGGTAGTTAGTGTTCCCTGATGGATGAGCAGAGAAGTTTTAGGTTAGCTGTACACTTGTATGGTAAATTTGTGGGACGTATTTATTGCTTGTAGATTTTACCATCTTACATCCCATTGGATTTTCTATTGCCTCCATAAAGGGGGAGATGTGTTGTAATCGGTTCACTGATAGAATATCAATGACAAAAACATCGATGTTAAAAATATAGATGTAAAAAATATTGATTGAAATATATATATAAGATAAAATAATATATTAAATATTAATATTAATTTTAACAAAATAAATTACATTTAATATACATTTTAACAAAATATAACAAATAAAGTTAATTTAAAGAAAATAAACACACAAACAATAATTTATACATATATATATATTTACTTTAAAATAATTATCAAACTATTATCTTTAATTTATTTTAAAACTTTAAAATGATACAAAAATAAAATACATATATATATATATATATATATATATATACATCAATAATTTAAAATATAAAAAAAATCTACAATAATTTAAAAAATTAAACTATACAATCAGTGCAACAGTAGGGAAAGTGTTGGATAGCAAAATAATTAAATTTACTATTCCAACTCCAGTGAGTGCAACAGTAGGGAAAGTGTTGGATAGCGGAGGGGTAAAAATTACTATTCCCACTCCAGTGAGAGCAACAGTAGGGAAAGTGTTGGATAGCAGAGGGGAAAGAATTACTATTCCCACTCCAAAGAATGCAACATTAGGAAAAGTATTGGATAGCGGAGGAGTAAAAATTACTATTCCCACTCCCAAAGAGTGCAACAGTAGGGAAAGTGTTGGATAGGGGAGGGGTAAAAATTACTATTCACACTCCAAACAGTGCAACAGTAGGGAAAGTGTTGGATAGCGGAGGGGAAAGAATTACTATTCCCACTCCAGTGAATGCAACAGTAGGGTAAGTGTTGGATAGCGGAGAGGCAAAAATTACTATTCCCACTCCAGTGAGTGCAACAGTAGGGAAAGTGTTGGATAGCAGAGGGGTAAAATGTACTATTCCCACTCCAGTGAGCGCAACAGTAGGGAAAGTGTGGGATAGCGGAGGGGAAAAAATTACCATTCCCACTCCAAAGAATGCAACAGTAGGGAACGTATTGGATAGCGGAGGAGTAAAAATTACTATTCCCACGCCAAAGAGTGCGACAGTAGGGAAAGTGTTGGATAGCGGAGGGGTAAAAATTACTATTCCTACTCCAAACAGTGCAGCAGTAGGGAAAGTGTTGGATAGCGGAGGGGTAAAATTACTATTCCCACGCCAAAGAGTGTGACAGTAGGGAAAGTGTTGGATAGCGGAGGGGTAAAAATTACTATTCCCACTCCAAACAGTGCAGCAGTAGGGAAAGTGTTGGATAGCGGAGGGGTAAAAATTACTATTCCCACTCTAGTGGGAGCAACAGCAGGGAAAGTGTTGTATAGCGGAGGGGAAAAATTACTATTCCCACACCAAGGAGTGCAACAGTAGGGAAAGTGTTGGATAGCAGAGGGGTAAAAATTACTATTCCCACTCCAGTGAGTGGAACAGTAGGGAAAGTGTTGGATAGCAAAGAGACAAAAATTACAATTCAAACTCAAACAGTTAAAACATAAATAAAAAACATAAAAAATTATTAAAAAATCATAAAAAATAAACAATATTTAGAACGGAAAAATCAAATATATTAAATATAAAAAAATTACAAATATTATAATATTAAGTACACATAAAAAACCTACGAATAATATATAATATAAAATAATAAATACATTTATAAAATAAAATTCTTTTAAACTAGAAAAAATGTACAAACAAATAAATTAATTAATACATAAATGTATTTATTGTATTTCCTACCCTATAACACAACACCAATAATAAAACACTTCAACATTTCTAATTACATTTTTTCCAAAATTAACATAATTAAAAATATTAAAAATGTAAACAATATTATTAATTTAAAAAAACTAATAAAAACATTAATTGACTACAGACACTTTAACACTATGATATCCACAACACACACCTAAATTAAACTCTAAAATAATAAAACACAATTAAAACATATTTATAAATTAAAAACTGTTACTATTAATAACTAATAATAAAGGAATTAAAATGTATTTAACACCCACCCTTTACCCCTTTAAAAGTAAAAACAACAGACAAAAAATTAAACACTTACCCAAAATACATATCAAATAATTAACATTAATTATCAACTATATATTAATTAATTAAATACAATTACTCCTATAAACACTAAAACAAACGCCTAAAATTAATTACACATTTACCATAATTAATTACCAATTAATTAATTAAAATTAATTGACATCCAATTATTAATTCATCAATTAAAAATAAATTACTTCCCACCCTTAACACACATAAACACCACAACACACACACCTAAAATTAATTACACAATTACCATAATTAATTGCCAATTAATTAATTACAATTAATTAACAGCCAAATAATTCATCAATTAAAAAAATTACTTCCCACCCTTAACACCTGTAAACACTACAACACACACCTAAAACCATAATTAATTACCAATTAATTAATTTAAATTAATTAACAACCAATTATTCATTAATTAATAATAAATTACTTTACACATTTAACACTATAACATCTCAATTAAACAAATATTAATAAATCAAAAATAATCAATAAATTAATATAAATAAATTACTTCCCACCCTATTCCCCTATAAATCCACAACCCGCTACAGAACTAAGGGGCCTATTACGATGTGTCCGCCCGCCACCGTAACGGAGCGCGGGACCGCCCACCGATGCTGCGGCGGTCCCGCCATGCACATTAGGATGCTCCCGCCACACTGGCGGGCGCATCCTGGGCCATATACATTGCGGGTGGATCTGCTGGCTGCAGACCCACTCGCAATGTATACAGACTGTGCGAAGCATTGCCATGCACTACATGGCAGGCACCACGTGGTGCCTGCCACGTAGTGCAGTGCAATGACGGGGGTACCATAGGTACCCCCCATGTGCACCACCCACCCCCCCAACACCCTGGGGGCCCGTAACGGGCCCCCATATGCAGGAACCGCATGCCTTTCCATGGCGGCAATGCCGCCATGGAAAGGCGATTCACCGCCTGAATCATAATATGGATGGCGGTGTCTTGCAGACACCGCCACCATGTTACGCCCTTTCCGCCCGGTCGACGAGTCGACCGCGGAAGGCGCGCGGACGGTCTTTCCGTCCGCCGCGGACCCCCAGCCATACTAATATGGCGGGGGGTCAATCAGGCAGGATGGCGGGCGGATCGCCCCCGCCGGGCCAGCGGTGGCTACCGCCGGACCGGCGGGGGCGATCTGCCCGTCATCCTAATGGGCCCCTATAAACGCAAAATTCAAATTTTATAAAAATGTAGAACTACTAAAAATGTAACACATATATTAAAAATACAAACAATTCTTATACAAAAAAACATACAACACATACATATAAAATAAATACTAAAATACATAACATTAATAAACAAACGATATTTTTAACAACTTTATTTTTGCAAACGATATTAAACACTTCGATATTTTTAACATCGGTATTACTTACCTAAAATCGATATTCTTGACCACTAGAATCTGTATGTCGATATTTCTGACCCACGATATTTGCAACTCGATATTTGTGCAAGTCGATATTTTTGATTCGATATTCTGTCTCTGCACCGTTGTAATCTACTATTGAGTATAAGGCATCCTCCCCATTGATGTCATTGATGTTCTCTTCCCTGCTGCTCAGCCAGCGTGTGAGGTCATTAGAATGTTGAGAGTGTTTGTGTTTGGAGGAGTTCAGTTGGGGTGGATGGGCTGAGCAGCAAGGATGCTGCTCCTGGTGGGGCTTTACCTGTAACCTGTATCCAAGTTAAGTAAACCTATATTCATAACCTACAAGGATCCATCTTCATTGTGTCTTCATTGTAAAACTGATGTGTTCATATGTGTGATTTGCAAGAGGTTGGGCAGACTTCAAGGGACATACAAGCAAGCCACTGGAAATCGGAAAGTGGAGTTACTGATACCGAGCGGCCCAGTGGCCATTAGTTGTAAATAGGCCAGGGTCTCCTTCACCCAGAGCATCTCTCCCTTTGCATCCCTCATCCTGCAAGCACTGGTGTCAGAGCAGGCACTCGAAGTTCTTAAGAATGTTTCTGTGGGGCAGACAGCATTGTTGCACGCCATTCAGCCTGTCAGCCATCAACTCACACAAGTGACTAACATCCTGGATGGCATGCTCTCTGGCCTGTCTGCCTTACAAAGAGGTTCTCTATCTCCTAGTGCCTGAGCTGGCACCAGCGCTTATGGCACCTGCCCCTACTGCTTAATTATTAGAGCTATGGGACTGGGATCACAGTCTGGGGCTCTGTGTCACATTGGCAGATGTGGAATCCACAATCTCGGGTATATACTCATTTGTCAGCAGCACAGAAAACGATGTCTCACATTCATTTGTTGCTGCTCCCTGCTACTGATCTCACCCACACCACTGACTCCTTTATTCAACCCAAAGGTATTTGGGACAACGTTCCTGTAGTACTGCACTTTGGCTTTCATAGAAAAGGACCCCGCCCTAATTGGCGGCTCAATGCTCAGTGCTTAGTAGACAAAGAATTCACACAATTATTAGCCCAGGAACTGAGGATTACTTTGGTTTAAACAAGGGAACAGAGGAGTCACTTGGCCCACTATGGGCAGCCAGGAAAGCTACTTTACAGGGAGTTGCCAGATCATATTTAAGAAGTAAAGAGATGGAGAAATATCAGCAGATATCTAAACTGGAAATCAGCATTATGGCCCAATAGCGAGACAATCAGGGTAGGCAGACTGAGCAGGTAGAGCTTTGCCTGGCACTTGAGAGGGTGTCCTTAAGACAGGTGTCTCTTGCAAAGCCCCGTCAATGTTGGGTGGCCTCGACGAGAAGAGAGTATGAATGGGGAGATAAAGAGGTAAATTGTTATACTGCCTGTGACAAAAGAGGTAGTCTCCGCTTGGTTTAATACCTCACGGATGACTGTGATGAGAAACTCATCATAGCAGCAGACACTGCAACTGCCTTTGTAGAAAACTACCACTCTCTTTATGCAGTGCTTGAGTACCCCACCTTGGAAGCCTCTACCCTACTCATTAAGGATCTTGCCCTACTGCAATTACACCCTTATGACCGAGTGGCACATGATCAAACTCTCATGCGGGAGGCGATCAAGGGCACTCTGAAAGATATGTACCCCACTAAAACACATCGCTCAGTTGCTTACCCCATTGAATAGTATTGCAGCTGCTGGCATGTGAGTAGTTTAAAATCAGTTCACTCCTTTTAACTTACAACAATGGTTTCCAATGCCGTGCCTTGTTCTTCTCCAGGTCGACTGAATCGTTGCCACCGTTTTTGAATGGAGCATAAATCAATTTCAAATTTCAACATTGCTTCTTATGTTCAGTCAACAATGAGAGTTTAAGTAAGTTTTAAAAGTCTTATTTACCTTTTATAGGGTATGTGGTTTTCTCTTTATTTAAATTCAAATTAGTTAAATCAGTTTACAGAAATGTCAAGAAAAAATAATGGTTAGCAGCAAAGAGATAAATTTCACAGCATGCTCCATAAAGGAATTTTACCTAAGTCCTTACTCTACACTAATAGATCCTAACCTAACAGAACCCATAAAGAGTCCTTTCGGAAAAGAGCGAGAATTTTAAGGAGCAGTTAGAAATGGCAATTAGATTTTAGTGAACTTCTCATGAAGAGTAGTTCTGGAAAACTTGTCTGAGTCTTCTCCTAATCAGGAGTTAGTCACAGCAGTTGCTCTATACCTAAAGAAAGTTCTGAAAATACCACCAGCAGTAGCTGATAGTGTAAAGGTAAGAGATAGTCACAAAGCAACTGGCCTGGACCAGTATGATCAGCACAAAGCTCTTAGCGCATTTCTAAGGAATGGGTGGTGGAAAGCGCTGGCTAGACTGTTAGAATTCAGGAACATGTATATTAAACACAAAAAAGGTATGTATCCATCCTGTCTGGTATCAGGTCATCATCAGCCAATGGTAAAAGTTAGCAGCGATTTCTTCACGAGGGTGGGGGCCCGCTTCACGCTGTGCAGGAAAAGTAAAATGGCAATGAAATGTCATTGCCATCCTGTTTTTTACCTTTGTGCGCACTCCAGCAGCCAGAAGACCCCGAGCCAATAGACATGTGGACCGTGTCCTCTGCTGCCGATTGGCAGCAGAGGGTAGGGGCTGTGGCTTACTGGGTTCTTTAAAGTGCGCATGTCTCTTTGGCCGGCTGTCTTGCGCCAAACAAAGTGACATGCGCACTTTGAAGCTCTCCACTCAGCTGTCTTAGACAGCTAGGTGGAGACCAAGCACAGGCCTACAGGGCCTGAAGGAGCGTCCAGCCAGCCCACTCCATCCAATCCTGGTGCTTCTCTCAAGCTGGTTAACAGCATGAGAGAAGTGCCAGGATTGGTTAAGGGAGTTGGCTGGGCCCATGCTGGAGCACAGAAGAAGATCAGGACCGGAGCAAGGATGTGCAGCCAGGTAAGTGACTTATTTTCTTTTTTTTAATGTATTTGTTTGTGTATGTGAGACTCACTTTGTTTAAATGATGTTTTGTGTTTTCTGGCCCTTGGTTTGCATTAGACTTTTCAATTTTAGACTTAGGCCTTCATTTCGAGCTGGTCCTAAAATTCTGTTTTGGACGCAAACTGGTGTTTGTGTCCGAATTCACATAACAAGCTCCTTGACTCTTCCTCATCAGAAGACAGAACTGGATGCACCGACTCGCTTAACCCGGACACAGTACAGGTCGACAACATAAACAACAAAACTTAATAAGAATTGTGCACAGCTACTACAAACCATCACTGGGAGTAGATAAGAAAGTTTTCTACATTTCTGTCTAGATGCCCTGAAGAAGCTCGTACATGGGCGAAACGCGTTGGCTGCGCGAGGTTTTATGTCTTAAACTACATAATGAAAATCGAATAAAGGAATAAACAAATCAAGGACAACACCTCTCGATTCATCTTTTTGCGAATAGCATTTGGCTGTTACTTACTATTCGCTCTTATATTTGCCTCTCAGATGTGCGTTAAAAAACGTTTGATTATTTATGGTTTAAATTGGTGGCAAGCCATTGTTTGGAGAGGGCAACTCCTGATCATTGTACTGTGAAAGCAAAACAACACACGTGGTTTGTGCGACAAACGGGTCCCCTAGCCACCATCATTTGTTCAACATACAAAAGCAGATAACATTATCTTCAAGTGAAATACTAAGTTACAATTGCTTATGTACACTGGTTTCACGCTGAGTTCCCACGAGAACCCTGTAGCTCACTCTATCAGCTATTCATAACTCCACTGCGTGACAATGAACTAGTCTAATGCAAACAGAACAATTGATGGACAGAATGCAGAACAATGTCATACATTCACCTCAGTACAGAGATCTGGGCCTAAATCCATCATTTTTTTGCACCCCATGCCATTCCAGTTTGAACCCAGCCATATGCAAATCAGTCTTGACCCTGCTCCCTATGGGAACAGTCCAGCCCGAACTGCCAGGCCAGGTCCTCCCTGGACTGGAAATAAGCATCCTAGGACCGGTTTAGGGGTTTCACCCCTCATCAGCCAGGCTAGCTTGACTCCAGTGGCATGGAGAGCACGGGACCCACGTCTGGGCATACCCGTCCCACTAAGGGTGACAAATGCAAAAAGAACAATTGATGGACAGAATGCAGAACAATGTCATACATTCATGCCAGTACAGAGATCTGTGCCTAAATCCATTGTTTTTTTGCACCCCATGCCATTCCAGTTTGAACCCAGCCATATGCAAATCAGTCTTGACCCTGCTCCCTATGGGAACAGTCCAGCCGGATCTGACAGGCCAGGTGCTCCCTGGACTGGAAACAAGCATCCTAGGGCCGGTTTTGGGGTTTCACCCCTCATCAGCCAAGCTAGCTTGACTCCAGTGGCATGGAGAGCACGGGACCCACGTCTGGGCATACCCGTCCCACTAATGACAAATGCAAACAGAACAATTGATGGACAGAATGCAGAACAATGTCATACATTCACCCCAGTACAGAGATCTGGGCCTAAATCCATCGGTTTTTTGCACCCCATGCCATTCCAGTTTGAACCCAGTCATATGCAAATCAGTCTTGACCCTGTTCCCTATGGCAGCGGTTCCCAAACTGTGCTTCGCGGCTCCCTGGTGCGCCGTGAAAACTAGCCAGGGGCGCCACGAACAGATGAGCACACAGTTTGGGAATCAGTAATAAATAGTATGTTGCACTTATGTGCATCTAAATTCAACACTGCTCCGTGTGGTGAGGCCTGCAGTGATTGCCCTGGGCCATAAGAGGGCAGTGCAACCTCACTTTCAAGGCATCTAGTATCAGGACAGCAGGGAGATGAGGATATTTCAATGCATTTGCTTTCACGCTGTCCTGTGAGGTGAAGTCCGCTGTCTGACCAGCAGAGAACACATCAAGCAACCCGTGGGTCTTTTTGCAGTGGTCTTCATTGAGCTCAGCTGTAGGCTGCAGGCGACAGGCTAAACAAGCAGTTCACGCTCCCTTTACCAACATGGTGGTAAAAACGGAAGTGCTTGTCTGCGTTCCAAGAGTTCCTCTGAGTCAGACTGCCCACAGATTCAGTCCTGCACTGGTTTCCTGCTGAGTTCTCAGCAAGCAGCAAAGGCGGGTGACTGTCTCTCCCTTTAACATGATGGCGTGCCGTCTCTCTCCTTTTGCTGTTCTACTCTGGAGGGTCCTTGCCCAGAATTGCAGCATAGCTCAACCCAGAATCTACTGAGGTCTTTCAAAATGTTAAAGCTGCTGCTGAGGCCATAGCGCCAGAGATAGGCGGTAAGAGAAAGTATCTCTTTGCAAAGAGGCACATATATTATTTATGCACTTATTCGGAAAAAGGTGGAAGTGGGAGGTAACGTAATGGGGAGCCGCGGCCATCAGTCAATAGGTAAAGGGAGCCGCAGTTTGGAAAAGTTTGGGAACCACTGCCCTATGGGAACAGTCCAGCCAGAATTGCCAGGCCAGGTCCTCCCTGGACTGGAAACAAGCATCCTAGGACCGGTTTCGGGGTTTCACCCCTCATCAGCCAGGCTAGCTTGACTCCAGTGGCATGGAGAGCACGGGACCCACGTCTGGGCATACCCGTCCCACTAAGGGTGACAAAGGCAAAAAGAACAGATGATGGACAGAATGCAGAACAATGTCATACATTCACCCCAGTACAGAGATCTGGGCCTAAATCTATCTTTTTTTGCAACCCATGCCATTCCAATCTGAAACCCAGCCATATGTTAATCTGTCTTGACCCTGCTCCCTATGGGAACAGTCCAGCCTGAACTGCCAGGCCAGGTCCTCCCTGGACTGGAAACAAGCATCCTAGGACCAGTTTCGGGGTTTCACTCCTCATCAGCTAGGGTAGCTTGACTCCAGTGGCATGGAGAGCACGGGACCCACGTCTCTGGGCATACCCATCCCACTAAGGGTGACAAATGCAAAAAGAACAATTGATGGGCAGAATGCAGAGATGTTGACCCTTCATAATAAAGCTTCTGGCCTCACAGTTAACTCGGCCAAACCTCTCCTAGTTCAGTTGAAGGGTGACATGGATGCAGTACACTGGCAAATAAATGCTGCCTGCCTGCAGGCTTAGGGGTCGATTCCGATTCGGGCCGGAAAAAGCACCGACCGACTCGGATCCGGAGAAAATACCGACCGACACGTACCCGTGGCGCCCGACACGCCAAGTACGATGCAAGGCGCGAAAAATCCGACCGACACGTAAGGAAACCAAGTCGACCGACCGAGCCGCACGGAAAACAGCAATCCGGCCGGAAAAAAACGCGAATACAACCGACCGACACGCACCCGGAACAAATCCGACCGAAACGTACACGCTAACTCCAACCCGCCAAGTACGATGCAAGGCGCGAAAACCACGAGCGAGTCGGACGGAGGACAAGCCGTACGACCGACACGCATACAAAACCGAGCCGAAGCAACACAATACACCGCGACCATTGCCACAATGGTCATGGGCTGCTTGCATTGTGGGTGCCACACACATATATGTGTGGCACATGTGCTAGGGGGTCACATTGTATGTTCAAAGTCATGTTCGGTGTTGTAGGCATTTGACACAGCCTACACACGCTTGTCATGGTGGTGGGGGATGTCTTTATCTTGCATTCCCTAGGTTGTGGTGTGCTGGTTGTGTCATGCATTGTCCATCCTAGGAGTGGGGGTGGTAGTAGTGGTAGGCATCCTGCCCCCTGGGTGAGGGTGGTAGTGGTGGTAGGCATCCAGCCCCCTGGGTGAGGGTGGTAGTAGTGGTAGGCATCCAGCCCCCTGGCTAAGGGTGGTAGTAGTGGTAGGCATCCAGCCCCCTGGGTGAGGGTGGTAGTAGTGGTAGGCATCCAGCCCCCTGGGTGAGGGTGGTAGTGGTGGTAGGCATCCAGCCCCCCTGGGTGAGGGTGGTAGTGGTGGTAGGCATCCAGCCCCCCTGGGTGAGGGTGGTAGTAGTGGTAGGCATCCAGCCCCCCTGGGTGAGGGTGGTAGTAGTGGTAGGCATCCAGCCCCCCTGGGTGAGGGTGGTAGTAGTGGTGGGCATCCTGCCCCCTGGGTGAGGGTGGTAGTGGTGGTAGGCATCCAGCCCCCTGGGTGAGGGTGGTAGTAGTGGTAGGCATCCTGCCCCCCTGGGTGAGGGTGGTAGTAGTGGTAGGCATCCAGCCCCCTGGCTAAGGGTGGTAGTAGTGGTAGGCATCCAGCCCCCTGGGTGAGGGTGGTAGTAGTGGTAGGCATCCAGCCCCCCTGGGTGAGGGTGGTAGTGGTGGTAGGCATCCAGCCCCCCCTGGGTGAGGGTGGTAGTAGTGGTAGGCATCCAGCCCCCCCTGAGTGGTAGGCATCCAGCCCCCTGGCTAAGGGTGGTAGTAGTGGTAGGCATCCAGCCCCCTGGGTGAGGGTGGTAGTAGTGGTAGGCATCCAGCCCCCTGGGTGAGGGTGGTAGTAGTGGTAGGCATCCTGCCCCCCTGGGTGAGGGTGGTAGTAGTGGTAGGCATCCAGCCCCCTGGGTGAGGGTGGTAGTAGTGGTAGGCATCCAGCCCCCCTGGGTGAGGGTGGTAGTAGTGGTAGGCATCCAGCCCCCCTGGCTAAGGGTGGTAGTAGTGGTAGGCATCCAGCCCCCCTGGGTGAGGGTGGTAGTAGTGGTAGGCATCCTGCCCCCCTGGGTGAGGGTGGTAGTGGTGGTAGGCATCCAGCCCCCCTGGGTGAGGGTGGTAGTAGTGGTAGGCATCCAGCCCCCCTGGCTAAGGGTGGTAGTAGTGGTAGGCATCCAGCCCCCTGGGTGAGGGTGCTAGTAGTGGTAGGCATCCAGCCCCCTGGCTAAGGGTGGTAGTAGTGGTAGGCATCCAGCCCCCTGGCTAAGGGTGGTAGTAGTGGTAGGCATCCAGCCCCCTGGCTAAGGGTGGTAGTAGTGGTAGGCATCCAGCCCCCCTGGGTGAGGGTGGTAGTAGTGGTAGGCATCCAGCCCCCTGGGTGAGGGTGGTAGTAGTGGTAGGCATCCTGCCCCCCTGGGTGAGGGTGGTAGTGGTGGTAGGCATCCAGCCCCCCTGGGTGAGGGTGGTAGTAGTGGTAGGCATCCTGCCCCCCTGGGTGAGGGTGGTAGTGGTGGTAGGCATCCAGCCCCCCTGGGTGAGGGTGGTAGTAGTGGTGAGGCATCCAGCCCCCTGGCTAAGGGTGGTAGTAGTGGTAGGCATCCAGCCCCCTGGGTGAGGGTGGTAGTAGTGGTAGGCATCCAGCCCCCTGGGTGAGGGTGGTAGTAGTGGTAGGCATCCTGCCCCCTGGGTGAGGGTGGTAGTAGTGGTAGGCATCCTGCCCCCCTGGGTGAGGGTGGTAGTGGTGGTAGGCATCCAGCCCCTGGGTGAGGGTGGTAGTAGTGGTAGGCATCCAGCCCCCCTGGGTAGGGGTGGTGGTGCGCATTCAGGCCCCTGTGTGCATATGTGGCATTGGTGATGGGCATCCCGCCCCTATGGTGCTGCTGTTGCTGGTGTAAGTATATTCAGCATCCCCGTGTGTGTGTGTGATGTGTCGTGTACGTGTTGTATGTGTTTTGTGGTTGGTGTCTAACTTACCTTCTGCGCCGTACGCGTCCGTGCCTGTTCCGGTAGTAAATGTAGAATATTGGTATGATCGGGACGAAGGGATTCATGGTTGGTTCGTGTCGTTCGTCCTTCTCGTTGCTTCGCGTCGTCCTCGTCGCTTCGCCTCGTCCTCGTCGCTCGCGTCGTCCTCGTCGGTGCCGTGTTCGTCTCGGAGCCGTGGATCGTGTTGTGGCGCGAATCGGAGCTAATGTGCGCCTCTCCCGGATGCTTTGACGTGCCGTGCGTAGCGACGGGTTCGGAGCGTACGGAAAGCGCATCGTACTTGTCCGGCCGGACGGGGCTGCATTTTCCCTTCCGTGCGACTCGATTCGGCGTTTCCGGATTCGCCTCGGTCGGAGAACAGGACCTGGTTTGGGTGAGTACGGCTCGGCCGGATTTTTTGCTGTTGTGCGCATCGTTCTAGCTCGTTCGGTGTACTGTACGGATCGGTCGGGAAACAGGCTTTCGCATGGCTTTTTTCCCGACCGAATGGTATTGGGTGCGCCTCCGACCGAGATCGGAATCGGCCCCTTAGCTTCCACTTTTTGAGGATCAACATAGCCTAATTTATCACAGAATCTCAATTTGGGGCACCTGATGCTCAGATTGACTACTGATCGTACTACTTGGGTGAAACACCCACTTTGCAGGGTAGCCCTCTTTAAAATGATGGTATTGCCACATTTGTTGTATGCTCTCAAGCACTGTCCCTTGATCGTCCCTCATACCTGGTTTCGGAAGGTGTTAGCTAAAATACGATCCTTACTATGTCTGAATCAACCTTTCAAATTACAACTTTTGATAAATATATGCATGACTCATCTTTCGAACTAGAAATGGCACTGATAGGACAGGATAACATTTTGGGATTGCTCTATGGGGATCCTATCCCCCAGACTCTGCCAGAAATCACCAAAGTAATCTTGCACACATGGTGATCTGTGCTGCGATGGATTAGATGGGATCAGAGGATCACTCTCAAAATGCCAATGCCCCTGTGCCGAGGCAAACGGTGGCAACAGTCTTCAGCCCTTCATATGTTTTAATAGGTAGGAACTTATTCATATATCATCGGAGGGCGACCTTTGTAAGGGAACAGACATGAAAGCCTTACAGGATCTTCAAACTTGATTCTAATTAGACAAGTCTCAAATTTACAGTGATCTACAACCGCGCCATGCTTTCAATGGCCTAACAGGAATACCTTAGGGATATACCCAAATTTAACTCGCTTGAAGCAAAGATCTTTATGGGATCCTGAAGGAAAGGGGATATTGCGGATCTTCAAGACCCTTGAGATCAACTCCCCATAAATTTCCTGTACCTCAATGGTAAAAATATCGCTCTAAAACAAGAACCATTGGTGTGGCCTGGAAACTGAAGATAGCAGTTGCGATTTAAGATAGCTCTGCGCCACTGCCTCAATCCTAAACTGTGCAGTCGACTGGAACCAGGGGGCTGGTCATATGACATATGACGCTCGGGGAATCACAGATGCCTTAGCAGACTACTAAGACGCGCTGTACAGAATGTGTCCATCTCCTCAACAGGAGACTTGCCACCCAACTCTGCGGGATCTGATCATGCCCAGACTTACCCTGAGGATCGAATGACCCTAGACTCACATATCAAGGAAGAGGACTTATGATGGTTTGCAGGCCATGCCATCAGGGAAGGCCCCAGCTCCCAATGGTTACCCCGCAGAGTTTTTTTAAGGAAACTGGTGCCTCAGTGCCCTGATGTTCAGGGTAGCCCTCCACACTGGGTTGCTCTCTATGGCCACTGTAGTGGTCCTTCCCAAACCAAACAAATCGCTCACAGATTGTGCCTCCTCTAGGCCTATTTCCTTGCTCAATATTGAGGCCAAGTTGCTGGCAAAGGCGGATAACAGTAATACACTCCTTGATATCTGGGGATCAGAATATCTTTATGCCAGCAAGGGGGACCCGGCACAGTTTTAGGAGGCTGCACAATGTGTTGGCACGAGCTCAAGAGATCTCTATGCATAATACTTGGCCCAACTGGACTTTGAGAAGGTATTCGATTTGGTTGAATGGTCCTTACTCAACTCTGTCCTACAGCGCATGAATTTCACCCTTCTTATTTCAAAGGTGTGTCCCGCTGCTGTACAGAGGCCCTTGGGCAAGGGTGAGAGTGAACGGAACACTGTCCAGGCAGTTTCAGACACAAAAGGGGCTCCAGTCAGGGCTGTCCCCTAGCCCTGTTCCTTTTTGCTCCGGTGATCGAGCTGCTGACCGAATGAGTAAGGAGCAACAAGCAATTTTGGGGGCTGCGATGGGAGGATGGCCCAGAGGACCGTATTTCCCTATAAGCAGATGGTGTCCACCTGTTCATTCAGCATTCTGAGGCCTTGATCCTGAGGCCAATTCAAATTTTGCAGGTTTACAAGTTGCTTCGGGCCTCCGCATCAATTAGAACAAATCCTCCCTGGTCCTGTTGTCTGGGTCTTCCCCTCCCCCCATGAGCCCAGATCCTCGGAAACCGGAAATATGTGACGGGCATCTTCCTCTACTTGGGTATTCTGGTGTCAGCAGACCCTGATACTTGCTGGAGGCTAAACATGTCAGGATTCTGCCATCCTGCCACTAGATGTAATTCACAAGTGCCCTTTACATCACTGTAGGTTAAAATACACATCAATACTCCCATACTTAGCTTTGATTCACCTTTTAGTCCGGATTTCTGTTCCACGTCTCTGGCACATTATGGTCCTGGTAGTTCCCTCTGTCTTCAGACCCTTCCTAGATCATGTCCTGATGGTGGTTCCTTGTTCACTAGCTTGGCTCCTGGACCCTTTGCTTATTCTGGTACCTTTTCATCTGCATTTTATCCCCCCCACCACCCCAAAAGGTAGGCACATAAAACATGTATTCAGGCACCCTTTGATGAGGGCTTAGGGGCAGTGGATGTTCAGTTACACTACAGGGCTATGCAAATGTTGCCAATCAATGACTGGATTTTCAGCACCATGAATGATCCAGCATTTTTTCTGGAACTAGCAGGCTTTCCGACATTGGTCCCATGGTCATGGCACAAAGACTATCCCACAATTACCCCAGGTCATTGCTCTCCTACTTGAATGCTGTATAAGGCACTGAAATGGATAGGGTGGGACGCAATGAAACACCCCTGTGGCTGAGCACTTGGCCAAAGTCATCCCTACTGCTGCACGTGTTTCAGAAGTGGGGCAGGCTGGGCATATCCAAATTGGGGCATGTCAGAACCCACAAACTTCTGCTCTTCTTCACACAACTGACCAAGGCTACATTGGTCTCAGTATTTCCTTTATTTACAGTTACATGTCTTGGAACACCTGGGGAGGGGCTCTGCCCTGCTTCCTGATCACAACAGCTGAAACCCAAGATTACCATGGGGGAGATTAGTTGGAAGGGTATCTCACAGTTGTATAGGACTCTAGTCATTAATGTGCCAGACCCTATGATTATCATGCGGGAATGTTGGAAAGCCGACATAGGCGAATTGGATGAGGAGGACTGGGATAAGGTGAAAATGGCAGCTAGACATTTGGTAATAGTGATTCGCGAAGCAGACAAGGGTGGCAACGTGGTCATTATGAACAAGGTTGACTATATGGGTGAGATAGATCGCCAATTGAGTGACCATCAGTGTTATGAATGAATATTGACCAACTCTATAAGATCTTACTGTGTTCATTAATTTAAAGTTGGATGAATGGAAGGACATGTGTCTATTATCCGATGATGAATATCGATATTTACAGGTTAATAATGCGAGATCACCATGCATATATGTATTACCCAAGGTCCACAAGGGAGGTAGTTTCCCTCCCGGTAGGCACATCATTTCGGGGGTGGGATCTCCCACTGGAAATTTGTGGACATTACACTTCAACAGTTTGTCATCAATTTACTGTCATACATACAAGATGGCAAAGACATACTGACTAAATTTAACAACTTTACTTGGTCTGAAAAGTAACAATTTGTAACATTTGATGTACAAGCCTTTATATATGCATACCTAAGAACACTGAATTATTGGCAGTGAAATCCTTTTTGGATAGAGATCAGGCTGACCATTTTGAATGAAATCACATGATATTGGAGATGGTTGATATCATATTATCAAGGAATTACTTTATCCATGATGGATGCTGGTATCACCAGCTCCAGGGAACAGCGATGGGTACCCGGTTTTCTCCCTCTTATACCAGGCTCTTTATGGGCTGGTATGGGAGGGAGCATGCCTGGGGCAAAGGTGTCTCCCCCTGGACAGATTATATTGTCTTTTGGTTGAGGTACATTGATGATATAATATGCCTCTGGAGGAGCTCATCTGAGGCACTCCAAGAGTACTTTCTATATCTAAATGACAATCCTTATAATGTAAAATTGACCATGAGTTGCCACAGGGAGAAAATCGATTTTTGGATTTGCACTTTTATGTATAGGAGGGCATAATTCATATTACAATGTTCCGTAAAAAAACAGCATGTAATAGTATTTTTCATGCTTCTAGTGCACATGTGGCTTCTGTCATCAAGAATATCCCGTCTGGAGAAATGATCCATGTCAGACAAAATTGCAGTGAGGATCTACCGTTCAAGGAGAATATCGCTCAGACTAAAACACGGTTCCTAAATAGAGGTTATGAGGCCAAAGACTTGGCCCAGGCAGAAAGGAGGTTTTTGGAAGTGACAAGAGATGCCACTCTAAAGACAAGGTGTAGCAAGACAACAAATAGGAAAAAACAGGGATTCAAAAAACCTATACTTATCACTACATACTCACTCCATAGTGATAAGATATACAGGGTTTTATGTAAACATTGGCACCTCCTAACAGAAGTACCTGGGTTACGCAATGAGGTAGATAAGAACCCTAGAGTTGTGTATAGGAGAGGTCGCACATCGAGGACTTCATTGTGTCCAAGCTAAGTCACCTCTACACGCAATAAGAACACATGGTTACCATCCAAACCATTAGGTTTTTCACTTGCAATGGTTGCTGTGTGTGTTGTTTTGGCAAAAATAAACAGAAGGACTTCAGATTCAATACAAGCCAAACACATCACATAAGACACTTCATCAACTGTAACACACGGTTTGTTGTGTATATAATAGGTTGTGGTTGTGATATGATCTATGTTGGCAGTACAATTCGGTCCTTGAAGACACGCATACAGGAACATTGCCGAGTGTTGCAAAACAGTGATATGAGATATCCTATGACTGAGCATTATAAACTCGCCCACCCAAATGATCCAAATTTTTGGTTTTTGAGCACACAACAGAAAACCCGCAGGGTGGGAATAGAGAGTTGACATTGAGTCAGACTGAGGCCAAATGGATTTGCCGTCTTAGAACCACCCAGTTAGGACACAATACGGATAATGAGTTCCATTTTTTTCTGGGGTAGTGTACCAACTGTCACTAATGGGATGTGAATGGAGAATGCAAGCATCTCTCTTATATGAAGAATATGGAGGTTCTGTAGAAATTTGGGGTTTGTTTCTCCTCTATGTGCTTGATGTATCCTGGTAACATGGTTTAAAGACTTATGAAATTTTGAGAGGTAAACGTTCGGTTTTCCACTATAAAGTACCCATATACGACAGAGGGTACCTGTGCGTGATGAATTGTGATCATACAAGACTGACTTGAATATGGCATAAATTATTTTTTGACTGTGTTGACAAATTAGTTTTTCTGATCGTTTATAATATGTCCACTGGGTGATATGGGAGTACGAATGATTTGTATTAATATGACCTCCACACAATATGGGGTCATTATTGGCTTTTTGCCACCGATCGGAACGTTGGGACCACATGAATTTAAGATTTATATGTCGGCATCTATCTTTACTATATTAAAAAAAAGGAGGCTTTAGACGGCTATCTTTGTTGTGGGGGACTTTGTCCCAGTGGCCATGTGTGTATTTGCTTTTCAGGAGTACTATCACTTAGTAGCTTGTTTATTTTTTGGCAATAGGACTACGTTATTGTTGAAGCTGACCAAGTGGTCTGTGGGAAATTCTTAAGCATAGCCATGAAAGCGAGAAATATTGGCACCTTTGGATGGGACCCAAAATTTGCTCTACTCCATCATGGCCGCCATTTAATACGGGTTGGTTATCGGTGTATTATCTACCAATATGAAGGATGTCACCATATGGGTCTAATATGAATATGGCATTTTAGAAAAAGACACAACGGATTGTGTTCCTAAGAGGGATGATTATACTTATCTGTCTGGTGGCCTATTAAGCCTGGAGTGACACAAGAGTTAATGCAGTTAGATACGAGGAAACCATTCACTCGCTCTGTTCCAAAATGGCTGCCACGTTACACATATACTGTCATATATTTGATGCGAGCGGTGCAGTGTTGGCGAATGTTGACGTAGATGTGGGCCTTTCCACCTATGGACTTTGGTTCTATAAACAAGGGTATCCCCATTGGTCATGTTTAAAGGACCAGACGTGGCTTTTTTGTTTTACAATACGGATTCAGGTAAGACGGCATTACATCTTTCCCGGTATCCCTTTACATACGGGCTAATACGACTCGCTCGACTTAGGCTTTTACGCATTGAAGTAATAGCTTTTTGGGAGCTAACCATCTGAGATAATTGGGGTGTATACCCTGTGGGGAACGGTGTTTGGTAATTTGGAGGCGGGAGGGGTCTGACTGCCAGCCCATAAGGAATGTGGTAAGACCATATCATGTCTTTTACGGTGCCCTTCAGCATACGGGCCAATAGGACTTGTTCCATTTAATCTTTTTCGAATTGAAGCAATTGCTCTTTGGGAGTTAAACATTCCTGTGGGGAAGGGATTTTGGAAACTCGGAGGCGGGAGACCTCTGACTGCCGGACCATTAGGAATACGGGAGAACAATGGTAGTTTGAATCATGTTGTCTTGAAGGCACGTCTCCAACCACCTTTCTTTTCCAATTGCGTTTGTTTAGCATAGGTGGATTACTGTTGTTGGTACTTGCTGTGTGACTACATAACCTATTTACATCTCAAAATACCTTTATAGGATTGGAATAGTAAAATGAACATGGAACTTCCAACACTTGGGGTTGGACGGACCAAAAAAAGACTCTGTATATTGACGCTCAGATGCCACGGGATAGGCACTCATGGTAGAACCTATGTAAGTACTGCAATTTGTTGATATTTTGGGTTACAATGCTTGTAACTCTTCTTTCAGGTATTGGATTAGGGGAACAATTATCCCCTTATTGAACTGGTAACTAATATGACGGACTATTACAACGCTAAGTGAAAAATATGAGAAAAGGTAATGCATCAAATACAAATTCAAATAAACGACATACAAATATAACGTATGCTTGTTATAGAAATATTACGGTTATTATATAGTAATCACTTAGAGAATGGTACAGAAATTATTTATAATCATCTTAACTTTGACATTTTGCCTTACTTGATGACATTGAGTGACACAATGAACATTCAGATATGCTATATACAACGTGTGTGATATTCCGGATACACACATAATAAATTTAGCATAAATGTGAAGAAATATAATATGCTTGAAATCCATGCACCAATTTAGGTTGTTTCTTGGTACATGTCTTTTTAAATGATTATAAAATCAATCTGTTTTTGCCTAGTGGAAACAGTTTAAATATATTTTTAGTAATATGCTTGGTTACATGTAACTTTGAGAAGAGAGAAAATTAATCCCCTAATTAAACTACCAGTTCGCCAATTGATGGAATACTAGACTCCCGTTGATATTGGCATTTGCGATGCTCTTCTCTGTAGACCCTCCTATACCTATGATGCTCATAGGTTGGTTAAATTTATGTATCTCCTTTTTGCACCAATTTGGTTAATAAGTAACTGTTAGTGATACATTATGGTGTTATGTGAAGTTTTGTTTTGTTATCTTGTGTTTTAATTATTGTTTAAGTTCATGTCCTCATGTTCCCATATGCGTGTTTTTGTATACTATACATTTGTATTTTTGTTGTACTCATTCGGAGTCTTTGTGCATATTATTTACAGCCCTGATGAAGTTCAAGAGAACTTTAATGAAACGCATTGGCTGAATGTTTTTAAACCTTTGGATCTTACAACTTTGAATATTGGATTTGAATAAAGTAGAATTTTTTCTAATGGACTCAAAGACTCGCCAATCAATTTGTTTACGGGTGCACCATTCCACCTTTTGTTTTGTCAAGATTTCCTCTGCTCAGCAGTAATACCACACAACGGCTGGTATTGGAAGAGAAGTGCACCATGTTGTACTATTTGAACTATATGTGAGGTGCAGTGGAGAGGTCCGCCGTTGACTCTTTTTCTTTTCTATTTGGTAATTCCGCTATATTGTGACTGAAACAATTTAAGTACTTCCACAGAATATACTACACACCAGATAGGCTTTGGAGGATGAGAAGGGACTTGGGGCTGGAGTGCCTCTGATGTGGGAATGCAGGGGGCAACTGGATTCACACATGTGGGCATACCCAGTTATTTCCACCTATAGGAGCTGAATTCTTTCAAAGCTGGAGGAGGTGGCAGGGGTCACACTTGGTGGGATCCCAAATTGGGTCTTTTAGGAATATTAATGGGCTGGGATGGGCTCCGGGGCACCACATTCTGGTTGGTATTGATTGTGTGATGGCCAAGCGGGACATAGCCAGGCACTGGCGCTCAAAGACATTCCCCACTCCCTTTCGGGAATGGCTGCATGGTATGGACTACAACTTAATAGCAGGAGAGGTGGTTCTTGAATCCAGGTGGTGTCTGCATGAATATATTAAAATATAGGTCTCCAAAAGGACTACTACTGAATCTCTTGATCTGCTGGGAATTGTTTGCTTCGTAACCCATGGCCCATTTATCCTAAAATATCTTGATAGGAGTGAGGTGGGTGTAACTGTATTATCCCCACCTCTATTAACTAGTGTCCCTAATCACAACATATGTTATAAGATGTATGTCTATTACCAGGACAACGAAGATCAGCAAATGCTCAGTTCCCAACTCTGTCAGACACCTACCCTAACTCTATCTTCACTCATTCCTTTCCCTCTAAAACCTTCTCTTACTAACAATTAACTCCTGCACTGTCTTCAAATTAGAAACCTAACCTACACTCTATGAGCACACCCATACCAATACCTCTGTACACCATCCATAGTCAGTAAAATGCTTTCACAGCATATTGGGGCAACAAGACAAACACTTCACTAAACCTTGTTCAACACCTCCGTTGCCAAACAAGCCTGAAAACAATATGAGCAATCCACTAACCAAGTTCTAGAACTATCAACCAATTCACGATTAAGTAAAGAAATGAAAAGAATCTCAATGCGTCCACACTACAGAACATCACACCCCAGCAACACTGACCACAGAAACTTATACAAGACTGGCTCTCAATCGCTCCCGAAACCATTTCACCGCAATACTCCAACAAAGAGCCATTGATTGTCTCCCAACACCCAGTCCAGTGGGATGAGGTACCTAAAGGGTAAAGCAAAATCCCAGGCCCTTCAACAAATTACCATAGATGTCCAAAATCCTGAACAAGAACAGTACACAATCAAACAGACCTAGAAACTCTTTCCAGGCAAGATAAGCATGTGTGATACATATTTGTTAAATCACTAAGCTAAAACAGAAATCACAGATGTGATATTTTAGTAGACCTTAAACCAGACCTTTTTTTCACCCCAGAATGATGGTCAGACGATGACATGGCATCCATCCTGGATGAAGCAAACCTTCATGGTCACCTGTCTTCAGAAATTGACCAAACAGGAAAATCAAAGGAGGACTAGCTTTGGTCCACAAGAATATGCTACCTACGTTTTTTTAATTAAAGATAACTACATCTCTCAAAGTGAAGCATTTTCAGATCTCATCTACAACTTACTCAGCCTGCTGCATCCTCCAAAATCATTCCCCCGGCACCTCGCATAGCCCAGCTTTTGCTGAAATTCTTTTGGACTCTACAACAGAGAAGTCAATTAACACAAAACCTCTGCATCCCAAGGGACTTCAACATTTGGTACGATAAACCAGGACTAGGTTGCACATCATGCCTAGTCACAAAGATTTTAGCACTTCTCTTTCACCAACTGGCCAAATACTGGACACAACTGACTCCCGCACAATACTGAGTCTTTTTTTTTTTTAAAACATCTTTTTATTAAGAACATGATCGGACAAACAAAAACAGCATACATTTCTGAGCAAACGCAGTGCTTGAATCATATTTTAAAGGCAGTACACCTGGACAGAAAGAGTCGGGCATTACATTACAATTTCAATGGAGCGATGGCCGTTCTACTAAATCATCACATCTACCCACTGGCGGAGGATCACATATTCTGCCCCTGTACTCATTCCATGCGTCCCAAATCTGTGTCCACTTTGTGGGGCTACCTCTAGAAATATATATAGGCTTTTCTGTCACCATACACCAGTCCATATCTTTCCGCCACTCGTCTAGAGTAGGTGGGTCTCGCGCCTTCCATTTTCTAGCTATGTTCCTTCTGGCAATCATTAGTCCCAGAGTCACCCATATTCGCTCTATAGAGGTCAAATCTGTCGGGCCCCAGATATTCAGGAGACATAATTTGATGTTACAGTCTATATTGTGTCCCATTACTCTCTCCATGTACCCCGTGACCACTGACCAGTACCTTTGGATGGTCACACACTCCCATAAGGTATGAATGAAAGTGCCTTCCTGACCACATTTCCGAAAACACCCTGCCTCAGTAACATAACCCATTCTCACCAATGTCGGGCCAGTGAGGTATATTCTGTGAAGTATCTTCAATTGCACTAGACGAAGCCTCGAGGAAATGGCCACCTCTCTGGGAGAGGCCAATGCTTCACGCCACTCCTCGTCATCCAACCCTGCCACATCATAATCCCATTTGGTGCGAAGCCGGAGTAAGGGGTCCACCGTATTATTGATCAGTTTTTTATATATTAACGATATGGCCTTTTCCGGGAGGTTCCCATCTAGGACCCTGTCTGCGAGCGGGGAGAATTCTGGTGGCATGTCTCCCTTTTTTAACACCGCCTGTAAAGCATGGCGGATCTGCAGGTACCTATAGTATTCGGTGTCAGCCAATTCATACTCCGTCTGCAGTTGGCCAAAGGGGACTACCCCACCCCCCTTCCATAAGTCGCCCACTTTTGAGATACCAATCAAATCCCAACGATCAAAACCACGGGTGCGTCCCACCTTGCCCAGCTGGTCTGTGTGCCAGAGTGGTGTGGCCTGTGTGATCTTGCCCTCCCATCCCAAACTCTAAGTAGCAGCCTTCCAGATTTGGATCGCATGTCCGGTGGGCCCACCCAACTTCAGCTTTGCTGGGTTCGAATACAATGCGCCTGCAAAGCTACCCCCAGGCAGAAGCCACCTGTCCATCTGAAAACATGGGTCATCCGGTAGCCGATACGTGCAGTGATTTATTGCTGCAAGTTGTGTTGCCCAGTAATATTTCTTAACGTCTGGGAGGGCAATTCCCCCGTCGTACCACCCCAGTGTCCGCTTCTGAGTGGCAATTCTCGGCAGTTTACCATCCCACAAGAGTGCCCTAAGGATGCTATCAATGTCTCTAAGGTATGCAGACCCCACAAGGTGGGGCGTGTTTTGCAGGACATACACGAAACACGGGAGGGACATCATTTTAAATAGGGCTGCACGCCCTAAGAGGGACAGAGGGAGTGATCTCCAGTGAAGGACATCTCTCTTTAGACGCCGTACTGGGGGCTGGAGATTGTGTTCGTCGAAGCGTGACGGGTCCTTGGATACCCAAATCCCAAGGGATTTAAACTCGTCCTTCGCTTCCGTGATAGTGAAACCCCTGGGCAATGAAGGTGCCGTCCCACTGAGGACATAAAGTACGGATTTTGCCCAGTTAATTCGGTAACCTGCAAATCTACCAAAACTAACAAAAATATGCAGAATCCTGTTAAGCGAGGCCGCTGGTGACACCAAGTACAATAAAATATAATCTGCATACAATGAGATACGGTCTTCCCAGCCCTCCGCCCATCTAAGTCCCCTGACCACTGGGTCTCTACGTATCCACATCGCCAGCGGTTCGAGCGTCAACGCAAAAAGCAGGGGTGAGAGGGGGCAGCCCTGCCGGGTGCCCCTGCTGAGTGTAAAGGTACCCGATTTCCTGTTGTTGACTACCATTTGGGCCAAAGGATCTTTATATAGGAGCCGAACCCACCCGATGTATTCCTGGCCAAACCCCAGTTTCTGCAACACCGCGAACATATAGGGCCATTCAATGGTATCAAATGCCATGGCCGCATCAAGAGACACAACCACTGCATCCTCCCTGATTGTCGCAGCGCGGTTGAGTACTCCCTGAAGTCGTCGCAGGTTAAGGGAGGTGTTCCTAGCAGGCATAAAGCCTGATTGATCAGGGTGCACCAGCTTTGTGATTACCCGTAATAAACGAGCAGCCAATACCTTCGCCAATATCTTGGCTTCTGCATTTAGCAACGATATTGGCCTATATGAGGAACATTGAGTTCTCTGCTTCCCTTCCTTAGGAATGACCACGATCGTCGCCAATCTCTGGTCAGCGGGAAGTACTCCCACTTCCTTACTTTCTAGGAACATTTTAGTTAGGTAGGGTGCAGTTTTACTCATGGTTAGTTTATATAACTCAATGGGTAATCCGTTTGGACCCATTGCCTTACCCCCCCCTCAAGTCCTGAATGGCCTTTTCGATCTCCATGCTAGTCAGCTCTTGGTCCAAGTCCAAGCGCTCTTCCCCAGACAATACTGAGGGGTCGATTCCGATCTCGGCCGGAAGCGCACCTAACACTATTCGTCCGGAAAAAAAACAAGCCGAACGCGTGTTTCCCGACCGATTCGAACATTCGTCCGAACGAGCAAGTACGATGCGCATAACTGCCCAGATCCCGACCCAGCCGTACGTACCCATTCCAGCTCCTGTTCCCCGCCCGAGCCGGATCCGTAAACGCCGATTCGAGTCGCACGGAAGTAAATACACGGCATCTTCCGGCCGGACTAGTACGATGCGCCTTTCATACGCGCCGAACCCGTCGCTACGTCCGGCACATCAGAGCATCCGGGAGAGCTGCACATAAGCTCCGATTCACGCCACAAGACGATCCACGGCTACGAGACGAACAAGCCAGCGACGAGTACGAGTCGAAGCCACGAGAAACACGAACGAGACGACCCAACCATGAATCCCATCGCGCAGGTCCTACCAATACTCTACATCTATTACCGGAACCGGTACGGACGCGTACGGCGCAGACGGTAAGTCAAACACCCACAACACAAACAAACGACACGTACCCGACATATGTCACATACACATAGGGATGCAGAAATGACGTACACTAGCAACAGCAGAACCATAGGGGCGGGATGGCTATCACCAATGCCATACACACCCATAGGGGCCTGATGGCTACCACTACCACCACCCCTACTCATGTGGGCCTGGATGCCTGTCACTACTACCATCCCCGCTCATAGGGGGATGGATGCCTACCACTAACACCACCCCTACTCAGGGGGGCCTGGATGCCTACCACAACCACCACCCCTACTCATGGGGTGCTGGATGCCAACCACCACCACCACCCCTACTCAGGGGGGGCTGGATGCCTGTCACTACCACCATCCCCACTCATGGGGGGCTGGATGCCTACCACTACCACCACCCCTACTCATGGGGGGCTGGATGCCTGTCACTACCACCATCCCCACTCATGGGGGGCTGGATGCCTACCACTACCACCACCCCTACTCATGGGGGCCTGGATGCCTACCACCACCCCTACTCATGGGGGCCTGGAGGCCTACCACCACCACCACCCCTACTCAGGGGGGGCTGGATGCCTGTCACTACCACCATCCCCACTCATGGGGGGCTGGATGCCTACCACTACCACCACCCCTACTCATGGGGGGCTGGATGCCTACCACAACCACCACCCCTACTCATGTGGGCCTGGATGCCTGTCACTACTACCATCCCCACTCATAGGGGGATGGATGCCTACCACTAACACCACCCCTACTCATGTGGGCCTGGATGCCTACCACCAACACCACCCCTACTCATGGGGGCCTGGATGCCTACCACTACTACCATCCCCACTCATAGGGGAATTGATGCCTACCACTACCACCACCCCTACTCAGGGGGGGCTGGATGCCTACCACTACCACCACCCCTACTCAGGGGGGGCTGGATGCCTACCACTACCACCACCCCCACTCATGGGGGCCTGGATGCCTACCACAACCACCACCCCTACTCATGGGGGCCTGGATGCCTACCACCACCCCTACTCAGGGGGGGCTGGATGCCTGTCACTACCACCATCCCCACTCATGGGGGGCTGGATGCCTACCACTACCACCACCCCTACTCATGGGGGCCTGGATGCCTACCACAACCACCACCCCTACTCATGGGGGCCTGGATGCCTACCACCACCCCTACTCAGGGGGGGCTGGATGCCTGTCACTACTACCATCCCCACTCATAGGGGGATGGATGCCTACCACTAACACCACCCCTACTCAGGGGGACCTGGATGCCTACCATAACCACCACCCCTACTCATGGGGGGCTGGTTGCCTACCACCACCACCACCCCTACTCAGGGGGGGGCTGGATGCCTGTCACTACCACACCCCTACTCAGGGGGGGCTGGATGCCTGTCACTACTACCATCCCCACTCATAGGGGGATGGATGCCTACCACTAACACCACCCCTACTCAGGGGGGCCTGGATGCCTACCACAACCACCACCCCTACTCATGGGGGGGCTGGATGCCTACCAACATCACCACCCCTACTCAGGGGGGGCTGGATGCCTGTCACTACCACCATCCCCACTCATGGGGGGCTGGATGCCTACCACTACCACCACCCCTACTCATAGGACGGGTAATGCATGAGACAACCAGCATACTCCAACATAAGGAATGTCAGAAAAAGACATCCCCCCAACATCATGACAAGCGTGTGTAGTCTGTGTCAAATGCCTACAACACTGAACATGACATTGAACATACAATGTGACCCCCTATCACATGTGTCACACATAAATGTGTGTGGCCTCCACAATGCAAGCAGACCATGACCACTGTGGCAATGGGGTCTAAAGCCCCATCATCACAGTGACCAAAATGTAAGTGTGGGGTCCATAGCTGAAGCCCAATTGAACATTGTGGCAATGGGGTCTAAACCCCCATCATCACAGTGACCAAAAGGTAAGTGTGGGGTCCATAGCTGAAGCATATTTTGAACATTGTGGCAATGGGGTCTAAACCCCCATCATCACAGTGACCAAAATGTAAGTGTGGGGTCCATAGCTGAAGCCCAATTGAACATTGTGGCAATGGGGTCTAAACCCCCATCATCACAGTGACCAAAAGGTAAGTGTGGGGCCCATAGCTGAAGCACATTTTGAACATTGTGGCAATGGGGTCTAAACCCCCATCATCACAGTGACCAAAAGGTAAGTGTGGGGTCCATAGCTGAAGCACATTTTGAACATTGTGGCAATGGGGTCTAAACCCCCATCATCACAGTGACCAAAAGGTAAGTGTGGGGTCCATAGCTGAAGCCCAATTGAACATTGTGGCAATGGGGTCTAAACCCCCATCATCACAGTGACCAAAAGGTAAGTGTGGGGTCCATAGCTGAAGCCCAATTGAACATTGTGGCAATGGGGTCTAAACCCACATCATCACAGTGACCAAAAGGTAAGTGTTGTCATGGAAAAAGCTGCAACTGCCAAACAGCATGGATGATTCCTGGTCACAGAACAACAAACACATCAGTGGCAAAGTAGTGCTTGTGTCCCATAGCAACATAGATTGGGTGAGGCAAACAGTGCAGTGCAAATAAGACATACCTTTGGCCATGTGCAGACAAACATCACCCATGGGGGCTGACATTGTCAACATTCATCAATTACACAATGACAGAAGTGACCATCATAATGCAGACCCACATATCTGCACCAATGGACACACAAATGTAGATATCCTGTGGAGAATGTAGATGTGAGGTGAACAAATACCATACCATGGCAGCAATGGGACATACAAACCATGATCATTGTGCTGACTGATGACCTAGGAGTCCCAGGGACAGCAGGGGAAATCCACCAAACAACATACAGCCAATGGCACACTAAAGATATGCCAATGCAGTGGTGCAGATGCACAAACACAAACAGGCAGCCTCACACTGCATATCAAACACAACAGGTGATGGGGGGTGTGCCAGTGTCCCCAGGCAACCACACAACACATGAGGATGCCTGAAACCCAATTACACAGATGTGTATACAGTGCCACACAAAAGTAACTCACGGATCGGATTCCCCTATGTGGGCAATCAGGCATTGTTAGATGAGAGGGAGCCCAAATTACACATGTCACACAAGCTTGTAGGAACAGCAACTAACACAGCAAGAGACAGACCCACCACAGCACTACCCCCAGGGACCCCACATTGTGGTGACACTGGCCTGCATGATAATCCCACTGTGATGACAAAGCTAGATGTCGTTCACACTGTGAACCACAGTCATGTGTCCTGAGCAACAAACTACCATCACACCTACACAAGCACAAATCAATCAGCACGGTCTGTCAGCCAAGGCCAATATGGAGGTAGGGGTCTAGCCGTGCAACAACTCTCGTTTGCACACACTCAACACCACACACCTTGATCTCCACCAATGTGCAGCAGTGAAGCTCACATGGACTGGTGACATTGCACATGCACCCATGACAATCCCAGGGGTGGTGGTGGGAACTAAGGTGCAGAAACCCATCACACATGGCCAGTCAACAAGACTCGTGAATGTCTGACACACTGCACAGTACGCCGTACATGGGCATGACGTGAAATCCACCCCAATCACAGTCACACACCAATGAAGAAGCCAAGGTGACCCACAAAGAACACAAATAGACAACTTCCAACATTGCAGCTCTGACCCTGAGGAGTGGCAGCAGTCACACACACAACGTGTCACAATCACTGAAAGCTACCACAAACTGTAAATTACATGACTTGTGTAACCAACAAGTGCCAAGGGGAATCCTGACTGTGTCCCATCTGCGTTTGCCCACATCCCCAGCCCTGACAACAAAGACAACTAGGGATGACAACCTGATGAACATTAGTTTGCCATGCACCCACATCCCAGAGAAACCAGGTCCAAGATGCTGGATGAACACAGGACAACTCAGCAAGCATCACAAACAGGAACATCCCTAGGGACACAGCCTGTGTAGGAAAAGGGAAGGGAACACACACAGACATGCTCACACAACACACAACATGGGCCCAGCCAATGTCACGGGATTACACACTGCCATGATGGCACTCCACTCCTGTGGAAGGTCCGCTGTGCCAAACCTTGTCTGTGCACGACTCAAACATGTCAGCAGAACACTCGGTCAGTGAGTCAACAACTACAACACACTGAAGGCTCTGCTCACATCAGCCTGGGTACGGGAGTGTCACGTCAGTCATCTGCATACACCCAAAACACGTGTCAAGCAAGTTGCACTGTATACACAGATGAGTCCTTCAACATTGATGTGCTAAACTGCATGTCCAGTGGAGATGGGCACACAGTCAGGGAAATAGAAACATTGAACAGTGGTAAGCCCACCAGATGTGCATCAGTGTAAGCCAAAGATGTTAATTTACAAATGCAAAACGTACATCCCTGTGTCAAAAGCTGAACATTACACCCTCAGACTGCAGCAAAGGATGCTATAGATCCAGACTACATTAGGACACATATCCCATGGACCACATGGAGTCCATCACAGCAACACTTCATTTTCATGATCTGAACACTATTACAACTGCAAATGCATGATGATACTCATCTACATCATGTACATCCAAAGAAAAACAACAAGTAAACAAAAAGAGGCTTTATTCAGCAAATGTTAAACGAAAAATTCAAGTCCAAAAGAAACTAAGGCCAATGGCCAGTCCAAATACACAGTCCCAACAGGGTGATATGTGGCAACTTGTCACCCATTGCTTGCCTGCACTGGTACGGACAGGGGACATCCCCCTCGGAGGGGCATACAAGGGGCAGGCCAGGCACCGCAGGGACAGGATCAGGGGATGCCAGAAGGAGGCAGTGAAGGGGTGGTGGGTGCAGGAGTGTCACCGGCAACTGCAGTGGAGGTGTCTGACTCAGTGGGGGCCGGCACCACTGTAGGGCACAAGTCAGATGGTGTGGGTGCTGCAACCACTGCAGTGGGCCGGTCAGATGGAGTGGACTGGGTCCCCACTGCAGTGCCCGAGTCAGACGGGGTGGTTGTGGACTCCACTGCAGTGCATGACTCCAAGGGAGTGGAAGGGGGGCAGATGAGGTGGGCAGGACAGAGGGGGGACCCGGTCTCCACACCAGTGGCACAAACAGGCAGAGCATCTGGTTTGGGGGTGGAAGAGCAAGTGGTAGGGGGGAGGGCCTAAGCAGTTTGGGGATGTGGTATCGGTGTGTGGGGGAACCTGGGGCAGGGTGTGGCGGTGGAACCTGTGGAGTGGTGGCCTGGGGGATGGAGGAGAGAGACTGTGTGGTGGAGCTGCGTGGTGGTGGTGGGGTCTTGCCCTTCCTGGTCCGGGGGGACTTTCGAATGGGGTCCTCAGCCTGCCCGTGCCTGGGGGAGGGTGTCCGGGTGTGAGGGGCACTCCCCTCTGTGTGTGGTGGTCGCCTCTTCCGCCTGGTCTTCGTGTCAGATGTATCTGTGGGGAAGAGGCCAAGCTCACAGAGGAAGAGCTTCTGGGAGGGGGGGGTTGCAGGTGAGGCAAGGGAAGGGGTTTTGGAGGGAGAGGCATCTGAGGACTGCGGAGTGCTCGTGGATGCGTGTGTGTGTGTCTGGGCCCCATCCCCTGTGAGTGAGATATCAGTCCCCTGACTGTGCGTGCGTGCGCGTCTGGAGTTTGGCTTGTGTGTCTGTGAGCTGCTTGTGTCTGTGCTGGTGCGTGCCGGTGCCGGTGTGTGTGTGCTTGGGACAGGTAGGGTGCTGGGGATTGTGGATGGGGCAGAGGTAGGAGGGGTGAGGGACTGTTGCAGGAGGGACACTGCTGCCGTCAGTGAGGAGGCCATGGACTGATTGGTCCGATGTAGGGCAGACATGCCAGATGACATGCCCTCCATGAATGACACCAGTTGTGTCAAAAGACCCGTGTGTGCATGGAGGACACTCAGCATTGATGTCTGCCCTACATGGATCTGTTTCAACAAGTCCACAGACTCCACACTCAGGGCAGCAGGGGGGACAGAGGCAGGGGTGCGGTGCCTGGCATGAAGGAGACACGCTCCCCTACACGGGAGCCTCCACGGACATGTGGGATGGGAGCAGATGGGAGGGTGGAGATGGTGGTGGTGGCGGGGACAGACTTGCTTGAAGTTGCCTCTGGTCTGCTGACACCCGCCTCCACAAGGGAGTCCTCACTGGAAGTGCTGTTTTCCCCAGCCGTGGTGGTCGTAGCTGAGGTCTCCTCAGTGTGGCTCCCCTCACCCTCCATGCCACTGGGTCCCTCGGTCTCCCCTGCAGTGGACCCAGTCTGGCTCTGCCGCTCCTCTTGGTCCATGGAGCTGTCTCCTCCTGTGGCTGTGGATGTATCTGCAAACAATCAGGTTAAACAGAGCAACATTAGTCACCTGTACTGACCACACACACACCACAGTAAGTACAGCACATCACAGAGCAAGCCCTGCCATCATTTGCTAGACATTGCAATAAGTGCAGACACTGATTTGAAGAAGCCCATTGTCTGCCTGACAGTCAGTCATGCCACACATATCCTACCTGTCCATGCACCCATCTGTCTGCTGCCTGTTGTATGCGACTAATCATATGTGCACACATGCACCACATACACAGTTGTTGGACATCCAAGAGAACATATGGAAATGTGTCACTCCAAACACATGCCATCTCCTGCCACTGACTTAGTACATGTGTCAGGAGAAGTGATGGGCAAAGTCTCTGTTGATATGCGGGTTTTGGTTCCATCACCAGACACAATGATGTCCTCATGTCCTGATAGACAATGCAACAATGGTGTGCATGCAGGACATGTCACACCACTGCTGGATCACCCTTTGTGATTGGAATGTCATGGCACAGGCCTGTCTGGCAAGTCAGTCATAACTGTCTCCTGTCACAGGGGCAGTGCATACACACAACACCAGTCTGCACTGTGTCACAATCATGGAAGTTTTTGAAAAGTAAGCCCTGTAGCTGACAGGTGCACATGTGCACCCCTGGCCAGCCACATCATGAGGACTGAGATGATCCCACGTCAATCAAATGAGACATTTGAGTGACTGCAAACACAAATCCATACCCCCGGTGCACTTCAACATTTGATGAGAATGAACCAAAGCTGCATGCACCCCAATGTTTCATACAAAATTGTGCACAGTCAAGGGATCAGAGACCTATGCATTGACCTATGTGCAGATCCCATAGTCACAACTCAGATGGCTGGCCACCCCAAATTGTTAAACACTCCAGGAGTCCAAATAGCAAGGCCACACCACGGTGACACAGAGGCATACACCTGAGTGTCCTCTTCACAATGCCCAATATGTATGCTGACACACGGGAGTGGGAGAACAGAGTGCCTTCGATGTCCAGAGTAGGCATTACAGTCCTGGTCCATGTGCAACATGGTATTACCCTGAACACTAGGCAGGTGGCTATGCATGTGTCACACACATGATGTACATACCACTGAGGCTCCTACCTTGGTCTCTGCAGCAGCATGGGTGTGTGGCACATACCCCAGACATGTGGTGAGTCAGAGCAGCAATTGGAACACATGTTAAAGCCATACCCAGAGTACATGTCAGATCACAGGCATTGTGAGCAATTGTACCACCCATGCAGCCCACCACAAAGTTCCTGTAACTGATGCTGTCCCCAACTTGAACCACAGTTAACTGCAAGTACACAGTACCCAAGTGACCTAAGTCACAGACTGTAAGGGCCACACCTGTGTATCAGATGAGGAGGGGACATGACACAAGTGAGGGACATGAGTCCAGGACGACAGGACAGTTGTACTGTGGAAGTGGAACCAGGCTAAAGGAGTGCATAGAGCATGTCAGTCATAGTACACAGTTGAGGCTAGCACTTACCCCCTCCTTGCTGCTGTCTGGCCTTCAGCTGCCCATCCAGGTCAGGGAAGACCACCGCCAGGATCCGGAGCATGTGGGGGGTCAGGGTCCAGTGTCCGCCACTCCTGCGAGGAGGCGACAGCTTCAGCTGGACCCTTGCGATCCTCCGGGTCCAGCCCCGAAGGTCCTGCCACCTCTTCTGGCAGTTGCGGATCCTGCGCCTGTAGACCCCCACCGATCGTACTGCCCAGACGATGGTCAGCCAGATGTCCTGCTTCTGGTGGGCATCAACCTGTGAGGATGACAAAGTGAAAAGGCCATTACTACACATGCAACATTTCCATGCATCACACAGTTGGATATACATGTCTCAATCACAGGGGCATATGATGTACACAGGCAGTGCAACTATGGCTATGAACAGTTTGCCAGCAGTTACCAAATGGTATCATTGCCTGGGATGTTAAACCTTGTTGGAATGCACTGTTACTGCACTATACCTGTTCAGTGCATGTAAGTATACACTTTGGGGGGTGCCAAGTACTCAGTGAGCATGCTAGCCAGTGGTGTGCACACTGTAAGTCTTGCTAGTCAGACAACATGCACATTTAGTAAGGCAGTGGACAGCACACTCACCTGCTCCCCTGGTTTTCCCATACAGCTTGCTGTACTGTGGAAGGAGGCTGTCCAGCAGGGCCTGGTTCTCCTCAGTGCTGAAGGCTGGGGCTCTCTCCACAGTACGTGCCATTGCAGTAGCCAGAGGATGCAGAGACAGCAGCAGTGGTGGTGGCAGATGTCATCCTGGAGCATGTAGTGCAGGCAAGTGAGCTCTCAGGGGAACAGCCAGCATTATATGTGTGCTGCAGAGGCAGATACTGTCCCATGTGTCCAAAGTGATAGGTCCAAGTCGTTTGCATCTTCTGAATCTGGCCAATCCATGGAATTGCACCACTTATACACGCCCACAGCATCCTTCAAAAGTTCAACTTCATGACACCCATGAATTTGCAACATTGTTGTGGGTGGCCAACTGAATTCACTGCATCAGACTCGTTAAAGCTTCGAAAATGCGTCCGTTACCATGTCAGGCCATAGCCAATGCGTGCGCACCGATCGGACCATTGCTGTACAACGCGTATTTCGGATGACAACACGCATCCGTCCACATCATATGCAATGGCCAATGCGTGCGCACCAATCGGTCCATTGCTGTACAACGCGTATTTCGAAAAACAACACGCATCCGTCCACATCAAATGCAATGGCCAATGCGTGCGCACCGATCGGTCCATTGCTGTACAACGCGTATTTCGGATGACAAGACGCATCCGTCCACATCATATGCAATGGCCAATGCGTGCGCACCGATCGGTCCATTGCTGTACAACGCGTATTTCGGATGACAACACGCATCCGTCCACATCATATGCAATGGCCAATGCGTGCGCACCGATCGGTCCATTGCTGTACAACGCGTATTTCGGATGACAACACGCATCCGTCCACATCATATGCAATGGCCAATGCGTGCGCAGCGATCGGTCCATTGCTGTACAACGCGTATTTCGGATGACAACACGCATCCGTCCACATCATATGCAATGGCCAATGCGTGCGCACCGATCGGTCCATTGCTGTACAACGCGTATTTCGGATGACAACACGCATCCGTCCACATCATATGCAATGGCCAATGCGTGCGCACCGATCGGTCCATTGCTGTACAACGCGTATTTCGGATGACAACACGCATCCGTCCACATCATATGCAATGGCCAATGCGTGCGCACCGATCGGTCCATTGCTGTACAACGCGTATTTCGGATGACAACACGCATCCGTCCACATCATATGCAATGGCCAATGCGTGCGCACCGATCGGTCCATTGCTGAACGACGCGTCCCTGTACAAGTCACTCGCATATGTCACCATGGTTGTCACTGGTGAACGTATGCCAGCCACAATTACTTGCCAGGGACTCGGGCACACCTACAACACCACAGCCTGTCCACACTGTATCCTAAGGCATGTAAGGCTGCATTACCTGTGTGTGTATGGGGGTCAACATGTGGTTTTTTTGGTGGCACTTGGGGGCAGCCACTCCCAGGCTGTGCACATGTTCATGGGGACAGAATCCTTTGTGTGTTGTGCACATGACCACTGTGATGTGCAACTGTTCAGTTCAGGGCATGTGGCATGGTCACATTTCCAGGTTGTGTATGTGTATGTCATGTCACATACACCCTGAGTCCCATGTGGGAAGGTATGTACGTCACAGGGTGACCCATTGCCACAATAGTGATGGCCCTCCACAGTCTGTGTGCATGTTGTGTTTCAGATGTCTCTGATTCCATGTGCACAATGGGAGACAGTCTCCACATCCACGTTGTTTTTGCATCGACTTTGATGTTGTGCGTGTGTGTGTCACAGACGTCCATGTCTGTCCTGCAGAGGCAATAGGGGCCACTACCTGTGGTAGTCATGGTTGTTTTGCTGACGTGTACATGATACGCCATGTCATGCCAGTGTCCATGTGGCAATACAGGGTCCCTGGGAATCTACCCGTCAATGAGCTGTGATGCCTGTGGCACATCTGTCCTCACTTGTCACTGTGGTGTGTGTTTGGAACGTGACAACAGTACATGGGTACTGTGACATAGCCTAATGATTTCCCATAGCACAACCTGGAACTTGTTGTCAACACATGTTGAACTGTGATGTTAGATGTTGGCCATGTAGGTGCCATATATGTCCATACAGAACGGCACACACATCAAGTACTTGTGTCTCGTAATGATGTATCATGTGATATTGAGTATGGTCAATGCCACATATGTGGGGTGACTGACAATCTTTCTTTGTTCACCTATGCACTGCAGGGCACCAGCTGTCCATAGACCATTCCCTGACCTTGCAACCATGGTTGAACGTGACTGCACCGAAGTCAAGAATAAATCCCCTTTGGGTTAGCTTAATTCAAGGAAACCAAAACACTCAACACATCCAAAATATCACCAGAACATAATACCACCACCATCAAAGGCCAAAATATGTGCGAAATATAAAAATATTTTATTAAAAATTATCCGTCAATAATCAGGAGCAAAAGATCATTTTACAATGTTAAAAAAAGATAAAAACATACACACAATTCAATCTACACAATTAATCAAAAGGGAGATTCTGCAAGAAAAATCATTTCTAATCATTAAAAAGGCAATACATTAGATCTAGATCATTTGTTCAACACATAAAGTTGTTGTGCATTTGATTTTAGCAGGAACAGATCACAAATGTCACCACAATCTACAGTACGCCTTTATACAGTGTGCGTCGACGCGTTTCGGTGGGTACCACTGTTCAAAACACCACCTTTCTCAAGACAAGAAATAATACCTCCCACAAGGATTATTTGGCTCTATATATAATACAAAAAAAAAAGATACACAAAAAACAGTTAGCCTTTGCAATCCATAAAAACAGTGTTTATATCCTGGTGATACTACACAATCCATTCCACTCACCCCACCATTTACCACACCCATCCAATCTATACTCATGGAAATGATAAGATAGAGTAATATAAACAGAGGGGGAAAAAGAAAACATTTCCTCCACCACCCAGGAACAGGGTGCCTATACATCCCTTAGTGATTTCTATTTGTTATAGTTATCGAATCAAGATGATCAAAATGATCAAAAACCTCGGTTGGGATGGACTTCTCAAGTATAATAAAATGTCTACCTGTCAAGATTTCAGGCTCTACACCCAAAATTAACTGCAAGCCCATACATCAGGATTAGCTAATCTCTCCGCAGCGCATCTCTCTCGGAGTTCAGGATTAATCTGTGGAGAACAACAGCCCTTATTCCTAAATATTGCTCAAAATCTTATTACTAAACATAGGGTAAGTGCTCAATAGCGGACTAAACATACCTTCCAGTTATATATTCAAGGTACTTCCAATATTGGAGATAAAAATATATAGAGGAAGGCCACACCTTGCCACTGCAATCAAAGAAAATACACTATGAGATTCCATATATCTATGTACCTATGTTTCACATTCACAGATGCCAGACACATCCTCATTTAGTGTTACCTTAAATTTATGTAGGGCTTGTATCTTTTGCAATACTCGGCATTCAAATAATCCGTAGTCTAGAATGTATATTCCCTTAATAAAGGACAATTTTCGTAGTTTTATTTTGAAAAAAGATCTCTGTGCAATTTAGCGAGATGTCACCAATTATGGCCGATTGTGTAAATTCTGAAAAACACAGAAATAAACGTTTTAATTGGTACCTAATACGCGACATGGTGCCATTCACTGTTCGCTGTAAAAAACATTATAGTCCTTCCAAAGAAGACTATCATGATTGCTCGCCCTTTCCTATATACTATTTATATGATTAATTCTAAAAAACACACAGCAATAGACTTTTTTAATTAATTCCTAATACGCGACAGAGTGCCATTAATTCATCGCTTTAAAAACATTATATTACTTCCAAGGAAGACTGTCGTCATCCAGCACCCTTTCCTTTATACTATTTATGTAATTAATGTCTTGCATTTAAGCAAAACTCGGGATCCCGTGAAAACCGGGTATCGAGCATGTCTCTCACACCATGCTGCTGTAATCAGCGCAAGACCAACCCACGGGGACTACGCTAACACGAACACAAACACCAGGAAGCGCCCTGATAATCCCACTGAGCTATCTTTAGACGATACAGATAAATACAGACCTTGTAACTCTAGGGCCATTAAAGTGCTGCCCACATAACGATACTATTCTGATCACTCTCAGATAAGCCACCTATACTTTATTCTAACGGGGCCCCACACCTCGCTCTCTCTATCTGTGCCGTTGTTGCTCTTACCTTCCAAACCACAATAACCAGGGGAAAAGAACCTCCGGAGCCGATGGAACCTCTTTGCTCACTCGTTATTCCTCGGATTTAAATACAACTGATCTTCCCATGTGACCTACTCACCAGGATCAGCTGCGCCGGTTCACAGATATACTCCAAACGTTCGCAACTGTGCCGGCCATCTTAGTCTCTCTATTCATATGTTGTTCACAAAGGGATATCCCAAAAAACGCACTCCCTGTGACTATTCCCCGAACTCCCAATACAAATTCCAACTCATTATTTTCAATCTAGTTTTTCAACACAAACGGAAAATAATTCCCGATTGCTCACCCTCTATTTCAAATCCGGCAGCCATTTTGGCCTTTCCTAAATATTCATACTATCGGCTCTAAAGCAACTCCTATCATCACATGCACCATATTAATTAACTGTGGCATGAAGAAATATAGATGAATTCAGATTCCCCCAATAAGACGATCCCATTCTTCTTTTGAATTAAGGACATTGCGGACCGTATTAAACAGCGAAATAAACCACTGTTCTCTGGCCTTACGTTTCAATTCAACATTGCCTCCTCGCGCCCCCATCTGAATTTTCTCTAAAATGAACCACTCTATCTCCAATTCACTATGTCCCTTTTCTAAAAAGTGTCCTACTAAAGGGGCATTGATTTTTTTGGTTCTAATTGCTGAGCGATGTTCTTGCAGTCTTGTACGCAGTTCCCTGCTAGTTTCCCCTACGTAGCCTTTGCCACACGGGCAACGCAGGAAATATACTATATTTTTGCTCCTACAATTGTTTAGAGTCCTTGAGTTGCATCCAACTGTACCGCTTCAACAGGCCGCTGATTGAGGAATTGGCGGTGCGGTTGGCCCCACATTTGCAACCTGGCCGGCCATACCCTACAGCGCTGACCCCCAAGGTGAAGGTGATGGCAGCCCTACACTTCTTTGCCACGGGTACCTTTCAACACACTGTGGCGTCTGCTGGTGGGATGTCACAGACCATGTTCAGCCGTGTGCTACGCGATGTTTTGGAGGCAATGTTGAGATACCTGAACCAGTACATATATTTCCCTAAACGTCAACAACTCACTGACGTCAAGAGTGACTTCTATGCCCTGGGGAGGATGCCACATGTCATCAGCTCCATTGATGGGACACATGTGTCTTTGGTACCACCACAGGCACATGAGCAGGCATACAGGAACAGGAAACATTACCATTCTATCAATGCTCTGGTGGTATGTCTTGCAGATATGAGCATCTCACATGTGTGTGCACGTTTCCCCAGTTCTGCACACGATGCCTACGTGATGAGGAGTAGTCGCATCCCGAGGATGATGTCACAGATGCAGAACCAGCGTGCCTGGCTTGTCGGTGTGTACTGACTTTGTACCATTGTGTGTGTTCTGCAATGTTGTATTCCACCCTCTTTTCCAACTTAGCTAATGTGCAATTGTCTGTATGTAGGTGACTCCGGATACCCCAACATGCCGTGGTTGCTGACACCCCTCAGGAACCCTGTGACACCAGCCCAGATGCGCTACAATGAGGCACATGGTCGGACCAGGAGAGTGATCGAGCGGACATTTGGTCTCCTGAAGAGCCGCTTTCGCTGCCTGGACAAGACAGGAGGGGCCCTCCCATATGCCCCAGCAAAGGTGTGCAAGATTGTCATCGTCTGCTGCATGCTACACAACCTGGCAGTGCGGAAGGAGTTGCCTCTCATCCTGGATGACGATGACCAACATCCGCCACCTGTGGAGGATCCTGGCCTGGGCCACGATGCCAGTGATGATGATGATGATGAGGGTGATGTCCACACACAGCTCATCACCAACTTCTTCAGCTGAATGTGAGTATCCAGAGATGTCATGTCAATGATTTGAGTTTGCATGATATGTGTTGGTGGTGCTCTGTTGCTGTTTGAGTGTGGCCATGTGCTACTTGACTGGATGCGTGCAGCGATGTGTCCTTACAGGTAGTCTGTACTCCCCAACAGTGTTGACATGCTAACTTGGTTTTGTGTAGGTATCTTGTGACATGTATTGGGCATGAGTATTGCAGTTCTGTCCTGTTCTTCAGTGCTTTTGACTGTGTGTCATGTCTGTCCTTCACAGGGTGCTTTCAGAGTTGTTTGGTCAACTCGGATCCCCCGACACCATGATTCAACTTCCAGGGTGGAAGCAGTCGTTTCCCTACAGGTGATGTGCCACACACCCCTAGACTTTATCTCTTCTACACTTGGTGACTGTGTGGCCACTGCCACGTGGGATTACCTTGCATCTGTAGTGGAAACAACATGTTGCAAATGTGTAATAAACCTGTGCTTCACTTTGGGATGTGCGCTGTCTGTGGTCACACATCTGACTGACATTTGCTTACTGCACCTGTGGGCAGACTGTGAATAGGTGTGGTGTCTGTGCATTCCACTGTATTTCCTGGCAACATCAGTGTAGGCGATGAGTCAGATGGCCCTGGTGTGTATGTGTTGTGTAGCCCTAGTGGTGTGTCTCCCTCATATGTGTCACGTCGCCATGACTCACATGACGGTGTTGAACTTGCTGAAGCAGTTAGCATGCACAGTGTCATTTAGCAGATCATCATCTCCATGACAAAAACAACGTTGGAATCACAACAGAGGCAAGTATGGTGTATTAGTGAGTTTATTTACATACATGTGTGAGGATAGTGCACAGGATGGTGGGTGCTGTACATTGGGATTGGAATCCAAAGTTCCCAGATGAGTTGGAAGTGTTGGTAGTAGAAATGTCCAGAGTAAAGTCCACAGTCATCTGATACATTAGTCCAACTTAAACTCCCCATGTCATGTGGGAGAGTTGTGTTGCATTCGACAGGGTGAACAGTTTGCACACAAAGGAGAATTTCCAGAACAGGTGTTGGGTTCCTGGGGGATGTACATGGCCATCGGCCTCTCAGTTGTCCTTCCTCGGACGGCCCCACTTCTTTCTGGGGGACCCTCACGTGCAGGCCGCTGCGGTGCAGAGGACTCTCCACCAGAGTCATCCTCCCTCCCTGTGGCAGTTGCAGTTGTTGCAGCACCAGATGTTGTGGGCACACAGGGAGGTGTGGCCATGTTGGTGCTAATCTAGCGGAGGCATGTCAATATGTCCCTCTGCACCGCTGTCAGTTCTTCCAATGTGTCCCACTTGGACTCCATGCCAGACATGTGTGTCTCCACACGGGACATGTGGGAGTCCAAGCGGGCATGATGGGCAGCCTGCTGCTGTTGAATGTCCTTGAGGATCCCCACTACCTGGCTGACCTCTCCGGTGCTATTCTGGTACGCATCAGCAATGCATACCAGTTGTGGGTCATCATGCAGTCCAGACCCCTCTGCAAACAGCGACCTCTGCCTACCACCCCTCCCACCACCCCTGGCCACACGTGCGGGACCTGCGGTGGCACGCACAAGTGACCCTAGGCCCCCTTGGGGGTTGGTACTGGGGTTGTTGTCCGTTGCTTCACAGTGGGCTGGGGTCCCTGTGCTGTTGTCATTGAGTGTCCTTGGTCTGTCCGTGTCGGCGGGGGTGGTCTGTGTGTCGTCAGATGTTAGAGGAATGGGTGCAGGGGGTGCAGATGGTGGTCCTGCATGATGACTCACACCGGAGGTGCCAGGTTGGTCTTCGCCATCCGATGAGGGCAAAGGCTGTTTCATACCAGAGAGCTCATGGGCCACCGGAGCCTGGGACAGGGACTCCTCCTCATCTGCTGCTGTGTCCCCATCATCACCTGTTTTTGGAAGAGACACACAATGTATGTTATGTTTCTGCAGGCATCAATGGTTCAAACACATGACAGTTGTGACTGTACCTCTGGATGCGGCCCTGTACAATGCATTGTCCTAAGTTGTCACAGTCAGAGGTTGATATTGGTGTGGCTCATTGTCCTGCCAACCTGATCCTTTGCAATGTGGATGTTGAGGTGTGTGCATGACCAGCATTGGTGGTATTTGGTTGACATCCGGACCTCCTTCTCCCCCCAGCCCAGTTATCCCACCATGAAGCATGCCACCCTTGCAGTGGGTGCAGGTTAACTCTGAGGATGTCAGTCAGTGGTGTCCTGCTGTTGGTTGGTGCCCAGTTCCCAGCAGGGCCTGGTACTCCCCACAACAGAGGACCATTGTCAGACATCTTAGAAGTGGCTTTTCACTCCCTGTGAGGTGTGCATGCTTCAGTGTGAGCTTGCTGGGCCATGTGGGTGGGGGATGTTGAGCTGTGACTACCACTCCCATCATGCTATTGCCTACACCCCCTTCCCAGCATGCCCATACTTCCTTCCTTTTGACTCTGCTTCCCTGTGGGGTAGTGTGCCTGTGCTGACAGGATGGCTGACAGTGTTGTCCTGGCGTTTGTTTGGCTACAAGTCCCAAGAGTGTCCCTGTGCTTCACACAGCATAACCCAGGGTGGTGGTTCTTTGTGGGATATTTAATTAGAGTGTGAGGCATTGCATTCTCCCAGGTGAGTTGTGTGGAGTTTGTGTTAAGGGGTGTGTGAGAAAAGCTGCTTGTGACTATGGTCAGAGCTGTCAGTCCTCCTTCCCACCCAGCCAGATATCCCACCATGGAACGTGCTTCCATTGCAGGGAGTGCAAGTTGGCTTTCAGGATGTCAGTCAGTGGTGTCCTGCTGTTGGTTGGTGCACAGTTCCCAGCAGGGCCTTGTGCTCCCCACAGCAGTACCCAGTGTCAGCCATCTTGTCAGTTCTTTTCCACCCCCTGTGATGTGAGCATGGTTCAGAGTGGTGTTGATGGGCCAATTGTGAGGGTGACCAATATCTGTGACTACAACTCCGATCAAGCCATTGCCTACACCCCCCCTTCCCAGCATGCCCATACTTCCTTCCTTTTGACTCTGCTTCCCTGTGGGGTAGTGTGCCTGTGCTGACAGGATGGCTGACAGTGTTGTCCTGGCGTTTGTTTGGCTACAAGTCCCAAGAGTGTCCCTGTGCTTCACACAGCATAACCCAGGGTGGTGGTTCTTTGTGGGATATTTAATTAGAGTGTGAGGCATTGCATTCTCCCAGGTGAGTTGTGTGGAGTTTGTGTTAAGGGGGTGTGTGAGAAAAGCTGCTTGTGACTATGGTCAGAGCTGTCAGTCCTCCTTCTCACCCAGCCAGATATCCCACCATGGAACGTGCTTCCATTGCAGGGAGTGCAAGTTGGCTTTCAGGATGTCAGTCAGTGGTGTCCTGCTGTTGGTTGGTGCACAGTTCCCAGCAGGGCCTTGTGCTCCCCACAGCAGTACCCAGTGTCAGCCATCTTGTCAGTTCTTTTCCACTCCCTGTGATGTGAGCATGGTTCAGAGTGGTGTTGATGGGCCAATTATGAGGGTGACCAATATCTGTGACTACAACTCCCATCATGCTATTGCCTACACCCCCCTTCCCACCATGCCCATACTTCCTTCCTTTTGAGTCGACTTCACTGTGTGTGAGTGTGGCAGCAATGGCAAGATGGCTGACAGTGGTGTCCTGCTGTTTGTTGGTGCACAGTTCCCAGCAGGGCCTTGTGCTCCCCACAGCAGTACCCAGTGTCAGCCATCTTGTCAGTTCTTTTCCACTCCCTGTGATGTGAGCATGGTTCCGAGTGGTGTTGATGGGCCAATTGTGAGGGTGACCAATATCTGTGGCTACAACTCCCATCATGCTATTGGCTACACTGACTTCACCAGCATAGACAGCATTCCTTCCTTTCAGTGAGCTTCCCTGTGAGGTGGTGTTCTAGTGGTGGCAAAATATTTGACAGTGTTTGCTGGTTAGATTTGTGCCACTGCCTTGCTCTATTTGTTGTTAGGTTTGTACATGTCATGACACAGTTACATATCACTATGAGATGGCATGTATTGTGTTTATCTAACTAACATACACATCTTGGGATGATTATCTTTTGGTTGCTGTGGATTTGCTAAGGGTGCATGGTTTGACTATCCCCTTGACAGTGATGTGTGTGTATTGTCACAAAATATTGGGTATATTGGTTGTGTACTCACCAGGCTCTGGGATGTTTGATAGTCCATATACGCTCACTGGTGGTAGGATGGCCCGCACCTTCTCCTCCCAGGGCCTGAGGTATACTGGTTTGGCAGGAGGGCCACTGCCGGTGCGATGACTCAAGGCGTAATCCTTCTTGAGTAGGTCCTTGACCCTCCTGCGCACATCATACCACCTGTTCTGGATGTCTTCCTTTGTGCGCAAACATGGTGATTGTGCATTCACCCTGTCGACGATCCTTTCCCACATCTTGGTTTTCTGCGACATGGGGGTCTGTTGGACCAATGTACCAAACAACTGTGGCTCTACCCTGAGGATCTCATCTACCAGGACTTCCAATTCACTATCTAGGAACTTTGGATTCTTCTTTGTGGGCATGGTGATGGGTGGTGGTGGGGATTGATGTGTGTGTGAGTGTGCAAGTGAGGGTGGGTGAGTGTAGGTTTTGTTGGGTGTATGTGAGGGTGCTATTTGGGAGGTGCTAATGGTGTGTGGCTTGTGTGATGGATGAGTTGTGGGTGTGTCTGTGTTTGCTGTCTGATGGTGTTCTGTGCTGGCAGGTCAGTTGAATTTGCAAAGGATCATGGTAGTGATTTGTGGCCTTTATATGGGTGGGGTTGTGGGTGTGTCTTTGTTCCATGTTTTTTCACCCCTGTATTTATTGACTTTGTCATTCCTTGTTTGGCCCTTTTTTTTTCTATTTTTCCTTTGTGGGTTTTGGGCATGTAGGAGACGTTCTTCTGACCGAGTAGGATGCTGAAGTTGGCTCGTGCGGGCTTCTCCGAGTCTTTCAAGCTGTGTTTCTGATGGGTTTCATGTGCGGCGTACGTGTCGGTCGCGGAGTATTGGGTTGCTTCGGCTCGGTTTTGTATGCGTGTCGGTCGTACGGCTTGAGCTCCGTGCGACTCGGTCTGGTTTTCCACGCATTGCATCGTACTGCGCGGGTCGGAGTTTGCGGGTACGTTTCTGTCGGCTTCATTCCTGGTGCGTGTCGGTCGGTTCGATTCGCGTAGTTTTCCGGCCGGATAGCTGGTTTCCGTGCGGTTCGGTCGTTCGGCTTGTGTTCCGTACGAGTCGGTCGTAATTCACATGCATTGCATCGTACTACGCGGATCAGGCAGCGCCGGTACGTGTCGGTCGGACAATATTCCCGTACCGAGTCGGTCGGTACGTTTTCCGGCCCAAATCGGAATCGGCCCCTGAGTCTTTTGTACTAGCTGCTAGCAATCTTATCTTCAAACTCCTTTGCCTACAACCACAACTATATGCTGCACGTACATGCCACTGCACCAAGTCTGGTGGCCACCACGCATGCTACCATACAGTAATAACTATGAAGCTCCCTGATGTAGAGAGCCGTCCGGGCTCTACTGTACATTGCTGCACTTCATGCACTTGATGGAGCAGGGTAAATGAAAAAATTTTAACCTCCTAATATTTTCGTAAAATAATTAAATAAACATGTTCGTTCAAGTAAATAACCAACAATGTATGTTACATGTTAAGGGTTAAAGGTAACACACTATTCTGTGTGCAAATTAATTGACTTATAATTGTTTACGTGTCTAACATAACATAATATTTGCGTACTAATTAAATAATAAATGCATGATTTGTGCTTTTAAATAAAACGTGTGGTTGCAAAATAAAGCGATGGTAAGTAAGGGACAGCTTTATATGTTGCTTCTGCTAGGTAATACCTAATTGGGGTACGTAGAAAGACGGGAGGGAAACGAAAGGGTTTATATTTCTTTGTTTTAACAATATTTTGTTTATCTTTGAAAATAGTGCGCTTAGGCCTGTCGAGCAGCAATATAAAATGGCCGCGAGTTGCTAGAGTACGCATGAGCGGGAGACAATGTGATAGAGGAGAGAGGCTGTGGAAAAGGGATGATCACGTGCTGATGCTGAGAGGCTAAGATGGAAGTATGGTCAAGGCTGTTGTGACCTTTCTGAGCAGATGTGTGCCAAGATGATCAGCAAGAAGCGTGAGAAGTCCGACTGAATCAATAGACGGAACTGTTTTACACAAAATGTAACAGAAAAAGATACAATTTGGACTGATCGAACCGGATGAGCAATTGCATGAACTGTGGGAAACGATGCTTGCATGGACATTCCACACGGAACTGGTTAAGACCAGGAAGTTTGATTAAAATGTATATGGGCCTGAGTTTTGACCAATGAGAATGAATCACGCCATAAAGAAGAAACATTTTATGCTGTAAGCTAGAATTAGGGTATAAGAAGACCTACTCTTGGTGGGAGGGGTTAGAATGCTGCGGGGATGCTGCGGGAGATACTGGAGAAGTTAGATGCTGTAGATGAGTGAAGTTGCGGTTGCTGATGCTGACGAGCTGATGCTGCTGCTGTTATTTCTCTTTTCCAGTTGAGTATTAAGATGCTGCTTTAGGAGAGCTTTTCCTGATAGATTTTATTTTAGAACTATTAGATTTTTCCCAGATAGATAGGTAGGTTGATCTTTAGAGTTCGTATCATGGTAACCCTATTTTTCCGTCTAATAAATATGCATTGCAATTTCAAATTATTCTTATATTGATAATAAATGTAATGATCTGAATAATAAGCTAATCTCTTTTCCTGCATTCAAAACTTTATATAAACTTTATTATTCTTTAAACGAATGACTCAGTGATTCTTTAGCTCTATGATTAAAAATGAAATGTTAAAGAGTTTATTGTGATTGAGCTGGTCTTAATCACCATCAACTGATTCCTACTAGTTGGTCCATCGACCAATGAGCGGAATACCTTAAAAGCAAATGAGAAATATTATGTCATGATAAAAGAGGTATCCCGTCTCCTTCCAGCAAATCGTTTTTCTCCTAGGTTCATGACGGAGGAAGTCCAGGGAACAAATGAGTAAGTGAATGTATATGCGGTGTTATGGGCCCCACCGTCATATGGATATAGTGTGTGTGTTAGAGAAATAGTTGCACCTGGATGACCAAAGCATAATAGGAGAATTATTTTTATTGTTAGCGCTGGATCAGATTTCTTGGTAGCAGAGTTATGGTTACTATAGATTAGTTTGGTGATTATTGATTATTGATAAGTTCATGTCTAACACTTTTTGTTGAGTCGCGTTATGTTATATGTAAGTTTTCACGCTTCCGGGAAGTAGGAAGTGGAACACGTGTGGCAAGAGAAGTCACATGGAATTGTACACTGTCTGAGTTTATTTTTGGTAATAACACAGGTTGTGTTATAATAGGGACATTTTGCGTATAAAAGGTGTGTAAGTGAAATAGTGATCGGTTTTCTTGTGAAACTCTGGCCTTAATTCTCAGGAGCAGTATAGTCTCCACATGTGCTTTATCCCCAGAGAAACGGGTTTACTGATTGCTTGAAAGAAGGGTAAGGTAGAGGGAAGTGCTACTTTATCGGCAAAACTGAAAATTCTGTGGTAGGGTAGAGGTAAGCGCTGCCTACTGGAAAATACAGAATTCTTGTGTAAATGGTCAAAGCTATCGTTTCGGTTTAGCGAATCAGACAATGGAAATGTGGTTAAAATGTTGTAACTAACAAAAATTGTTGAAAAAGAAATTGCCGATAAATTTTGTAAAGGAGGGGTCAAGAGCAGTAGTGACGTAGACAAGAGTCGCGCTGGGATTGGACAGTGCGCCGTAGACAGAAATCGCTCTGATTGGAGCTTTGGTGTCGCACAAGGATTGGTTGAATAGCCTAGTGACGTGGAAGTTTGTGATTGGAGTGTTGGTGTGAGTCGCGCTAGTATTGGTTGAAATAACGCATAGGGAACAGTGTTGAATTGCGGATCGTTTAAGGAGAAAAAGGTCGTGAATCATGTCGTACTATGAGTATGGTAAAGAGAAAACGTCATGGATGTCGAAAGTCAAGAACTTCTTTAAGAAAGACAAAAAGGTAGTGACTAGAGAGGGACAAATAATTCCTCCGCCGAAATCACCAGCTTCACACATGATGCTGAAATATGGATATCATACATGCATATGGTTAGAAAATTGGACAAAATACACCAAGAATGATGGAGCATTGGCTTTCCCTGAGAATGGTTCATTTAATGTAGCCGTACTACGGAACTTGAGAGAAAAGATGGTAATGTTAGAACCTAGACCTAGACCGACACAGTTTGAAGCTTTAACGGAATGGGAAGATGAGATGTATGAGCGAGAGAGATTCAGAGGATTAAAGAATCATGAGTTTTTGCCTGGAAGGTTGTGGGGAGTAAATCATGAGGACAGAGTAAAGCGTTGGAGATATGCTTACATGACAGGAGGTTTGTTTCCAGCTTTTACAGTTGAGGAAGAAGCAAAAAGAAAGTGTACAGAGAAAAAGAAACATGTAGTGGTAGAAAAGTATGTGTATGGTGGTAGTGAAACAGATGACGAATTGCTGGAAGATATTTTAAACAGAAACCCACCTCCATACCAACAGACTTCTGCGGTGGTGACACCTAATGCACCGCCAATGGAAACTGGGAGGAATAAAAAACCCGAACGAAGAAATGAAACAAATAGGTCACAAGAAACCTTTAAAACTTCACAAAATGAAGAGATAGAAAGTGACAATGCAGGGGGCGTGGCTAGCGCCCACGGAAGATGGCGGCGGCTCCGTAGAGCTCCCGGTGACGACGGCGCAACGAGGGCTCTAAGATGACTTTCCCGTGAAAAAAACCTGGCGGAAACATCAGCGCGGACGACAGAACACGGGCGGCCTGCAGCGGGGTAATTTTCAACGTGGGAGGAATTGTTATTTGAGCGCATTCCTCATTTCTTTGCCCACGCTTATGGCGCCCGCCATTTTGTATTTTTGCCGTTTTTCTGCGATTTGAGGAGTTTCCCTCTCACCTCTGGAACTGCTTATTTTTACATTAATGGGCCCCTGCCCTCATTGTTTCTAATGTAACCAGAGGAATTTAGCTATTGAATAGCTTTGTTTTACTGGGTGCTGCTTCTGGAGATGCTTTACCTCCCTTTATACTTGAACTGATAGCGGCCATTTTGTCTCAACGAAGCCTACACCTGCAGAACTCCTCATGAGCATTATTGCGTTCTAATTTAGTGCCACAGGTCTCGCCCGCTTCTGCTAACCTGGCATGCTTATTCCTAGCTTCCTCTTCACTCAACGTTATCTGCGAAAAGACTCCTAAAGGCTTCTAAATATGATGCTGCTTTTATCAGTGCGTATGTATTTTGATATTACCGACAAATATGACATTATATTCCTGTTATAGGGCGCTTCTTTGATAATTAAGGTCTCATCTAGAAACCAAAGGCTTTAGCGGCAGTTCAATGTTGTGAATTATTTACCCTGCATATCCTATTCTTGATATTTCTTACGCATTACATGCTTTCTATAGTTACATGGGCATGACAATCTGCAGCTCTCAGCCTTTGAGCGTGTATTTCTTCATTATTGGACCTGACTATTTGTGAATCTCCTTTTTATGGGCAGACTGAAAACAATCAACCTACTGGTGACGCCTGCTAATCGCTCATCTATTCCTCGCGCACGCTTCTGCGTTCAACGCCTCAAAATGGAGGACTTGCTGGCTTCCTCTCCAAAGGGGGCATCTGCCTCTTCCTCTGCAATTACCAAGGTTTCAACCAAACGGTTGAAGAAGGACCCACCATCACCTCCAAAGCAAACTTCGTCAGTCTCCTTGGACATTCTCTTGGAAGAAATAAGGGCACTACGTCCGTTTGTAGAAGAGACTAATTCAAAGATACAAGTTCTGACTGATGGATGGACGAAAATGGAGGAGCGAATAACTGCAGTAGAACACTGTGTAGACTCCCTGAGTTCGACTTGCACCCAGGTGGTAGCCCTTCAATCACAGGTTGCAACATGCCAGAAGCAGATTGAAAACCTTGAAAACAGGAATAGGAGAAATAACCTACGCGTTTATGGTTTGCCGGAGACTTCAGAAGGGTCTGACCCCATAACATTTTTTAAATCCTTTTTGCCAACAGTGCTCAAATTGCCGGAAACTACCGTCCTGAACATTCAACGCGCTCACAGGCTGGGCCCCTTACATTCTTCGTCATCTGGCCAACGTAAACCACGAGGTGTTATAATTTACTTTCTAGAGTACACAGACCTTCTCAAAGTACTAGCTGCAGCTCGTTCTCTGAAGCGGATTACATCCTCAGGAAACCAACTTTATTTTTCGCAGGATTATGCTAAGCCCACAGCAGACAGAAGAAAAGAATTCCTATCCATGAGACCCGCTTTGCGCTCGATTGGTGCACAATTCGGCCTATTTCATCCTTGCTTGTTCAAAGTGACCTTCAACAACAGCACTGTGACTTATGAGGACCCGATTAAACTCAAAAGCTTCTTGAATTTTCACTGCCCTGACAAGATGGAAACTTCGAAACCTGGTCCCTGATTTCTGCCTACTTATGGGATCTCTAAATACAAGCTCAAATTTCTATTCCGTTGAAATTGTTCATGTATTTCATTGTCGACTTAATAGTTCATATATTGTCGTGCTCTATTTAATGCAGTTCAATGCTCGTTTTTAGTAGATTTACATTTGTAAGATTTTATCAATCGCTTATATCTTTATGATATTGTAACTGTTTAACCCTGGTTTTTTCCCTCATACAGGTTCTCCTTCACGTTGTCTTTTCCCCATGTTTTGTGGTTGCTCTCCCCGAAGTTGGGCCGTCTCACCCTGTGGAGTCCGGACATGTCATCGTTCCATGTGGCCTCATCCCTCCCCACCCTCCTTATGTTTTGGACTCATTCTAGGCATAGTCTCTTTCTTCTCTTTCCTACCTCCAGTCTCAATAATACTTTCACCCTTCTCTACTTACTCACTGTCATTTGCCTCTAACTTATCTTCGTTTATTGTCTCCTTTTTCTACTCCTTATCTTTTACTCTTTATCTTATATTTCATCTTTCTTTCCTTCATATACTCCTAGTTTATTCTGCTTATCTCAATATTGCGTATATTGTTTTCTATTTTTGCACTTTGCAGGTGTCACGTGTAGGTTTGTTTTATTGTTACTGTTCCTACTTCCTGCCTACAAAATTGGTTCGTATTACGGTTAGTTGGTCTATCCTCTGGTCTACACTCTTTTATTTGTTTTTGCTTATGGCTATTTGTTTCATATCCATTCTTTCATTTCACATATGTCTTTAAATATTGTCTCTTGGAATGTGAAAGGTCTCCATTCTCCCATTAAAAGACAACGGGTCCTGACTCACCTAGCCAAGCTTGGTGCAGATATAGCATGTTTACAGGAATCTCATCTGACAGCAGAAGAATCCACAAAATTGAAAAGGAGTTGGGTTGGGGAGGTTTTTTATTCACCGGGGGATGGTAAACGGAATGGGGTTCTTACTTTATGTCGTAAATCACTTTCGGTTAAAATGTTATCACAAAGCTTAGATGAAAATGGTCTTTGGTTATTTACAAAGCTCCTGATTGATAAAGTTCCAATCTCCTTGTTAAATGTTTACGCACCCACTGCTGTGATCCTTCCTTTTGGTCGACCTTAGCACAGCTACTTGCAGAATGTATTGATGAAAATTTCATACTTACAGGTGATTGTAATCAAGTTTATGACCCCTTTTTGGATCGCAATTCAATGGTCTCCTTTGTCCCTCACAAGGCCCACAAATCATTTGTACAAACTATCAAACAATACAAGCTTATTGATGCCTGGAGACTGTGTAACCCTACTGCTAAAGAATACACCTATTATTCTCCAGCTCACCACACCCAATCAAGATTGGACTATTTTTTCATTTCTCATAACATATCACAGACATTAACGACAGCAGAGATTGGATCCATTCTAATCTCGGACCACGCTCCCATCATTATGAAAGTAGATATTCTGCAGAAACCCTGCACATCACGGAAGTGGCGTTTCAACAACTCCCTTCTCTTGGACAAAACTTTTGTTTCTTCATTTACTTCCTTTTTTAACGAATATTTTTTATTCAATCAGACTGATGAACTTCCTTTCCACGTGATTTGGGACGCCTTTAAGGCAACAGCTAGAGACTTTATTATTGGCTATGTCTCTAAAAAACGTAAAAAGTCAAAAGAACTCACCACATCTCTCCTAGCTAAGATAAAGAGACTTGAACACTCTTTTTACTCATCTAGATCAAAAGAATGTCTGTCGGAACTCATTAATGCCAAATTTCAATTTAATAAGGAGTCAACGAATAATGCTTCCACCTACCTATTAAGATCCAGTGCAAAGTTTTATGGTGGACAGAATAAAGCCGGCAAGGTTCTAGCCAATTACTTGAAAGTTAAGCATAACAAATTAAATATAGAGTCTATTATGAATGCCCAGCAGGAATTAAAATATAAGGACGATGAAATTTTAAACAAATTTTTTGAATTCTACCAAACGCTTTATACTTCAGAAGCCTCCCCTACAGAACAACACATTTCTCGGTTTCTGTCTGACATTCACCGATCTCCCTCCGCTCAGCCTGATCTCTCTAGTTTAGAACTTGACCTCTCACAAAAAGAACTTCATACTGCGCTTGCGGCACTTAAAAAAGACAAAGCTCCCGGCCCAGATGGGTTCTCAGTTGAATTCTTTACACATTTTGCCTCCTTGTTAATTCCAAAGTTACATATATTGTTAAACTCCTTTCTCTCTTCGGGGAAGTCCTCTGGCTCCTTTTCTGAAGCCCTCATCTGCCTTATCCCCAAGGAGGGAAGGGACTTGAGATACTGTAAAAACTTTCGACCCATATCTCTAGTCAATGTTGATTATAAAATTTTCTCTAAATCTTTAGCTTTTCGACTAGACTCACACCTCCCGGACTTGTGGGGTTCAGAACAGTCGGGTTTCGTTAAAAGACGTCTTATCACAGACAATACCCGCTTGTTTTTTGATATACTATCTAAATCTTCACATGTCACGCATTCTTTGGCCGCTATAGCATTGGATGCCGAAAAGGCGTTCGATAGAGTGGAGTGGGCGTACCTTTTCCAAACCCTCAAGTGGTTTGGCTTTGGACCTAAGATTATTTCCCTAATCTCACTTTTATATTCCAACCCAAGAGCAGCAGTATGCGCTAATGGAACGTCATCCTCTTATTTTACCTTGGGAAGGGGTGTTCGCCAAGGATGTCCATTGTCCCCGTTTCTTTTTAACCTAGCCCTAGAACCGTTTCTTCTGCGGATCCGTCAGAGTGAGGATATTCAGGGTTTTAACTTTAATGATACTCACATTAAATTAGCAGCATATGCTGATGATATATTGTTATTCATATCCCAGCCTCAAACTTCTATTCCTGCATTTCTAACTGAAGTCGATTCCTTTGCAGATGTTTCTGGGTATAAATTGAATAAGGATAAATGCGAAATATTACCCCTGACGAAATATACTTTTAAAGAAGATTTTACTCTCTCAACCTTTGCATGGCGTCCCCAATATATTAAATACCTGGGCCTTCATTTCACTTCCTCCATCCCAGATACAATTTCAAGATGCATGGACAATTGTATACAGAGAATATCGACTTTAACTGCTAAATGGCACCCCCTGTACTTATCATGGTGGGGCCGTCTTGACACCATAAAAATGATGTTGTCCCCCATAGTTCTCTACACGATATCTAACATCCCACTTTCCATTCCTTTAAAAAAAAAAAAAAAATTAACTCTTTGTTATCCTCTTTCCTTTGGTGCAATAGAAAATCTCGTATGTCCATATCAAAATTGATCCGCCCAAAATCGGAGGGTGGTGTTAACTTTCCTGACTTTCCCTTATATCAAAAATCTTTTTTGCTTCGACAATCATCTAGATGGCTTTCACACTCTTCTGCGCATCACCCCTTATGGACTAAACTTGAGCTTTCCTTTTTATCCCCCTATTCCTTTCAAGAATATCTCTCATTCTCGTGAAAACCACAGTGTCTTTTGACCCCCATAATTAAATATACATCCAAGATTCTACAACCTGCACACTTCAATGATCCCATTGATGGCACTTTTCTTTCCAATTCCACGATTTGGCACAACAACTCGATACTGATACGTGATAAACCTTTTTATTGGAGGACGTGGAGGCAGAAAGGTCTAATATGGGTTCACCAACTATATCAACAAGACCAATTCATGTCCTTTGTACAAATTAAAAGCTTGTTTGGACTGCCGTCCTCCTCCCAATCTAAATATACACTTTTAAAGCAGGCCATTTTAGAAGCGTACACTCACTGCGCACCCCCAAACTCCTTCATTACCCCTTCTAATTCTCCGGTTGATAAATTACATTCCCTATTACAAGTTAACCCTAAAGCTTCTGCCATTTACAATTATTTACACGTTTCATGCACTCCACGGGACAAATCCAAAACAGAACTTTATTGGGAGAAGGATCTGGGAGTTGAATGGCCAATTACTTTTTGGAATAAGATATGGGATAAGATTAGAAAATCCTCGAGAGCTGCTAACACCACGCAAACACTCTTTTTCATTTATAATAGATTATTTTTTTCTCCAGTTGCTTTACACAAACAACACGCTTGCGTCTCGGATGCTTGCTGGACATGCTCTTCCCCTCACGCAGACATACACCATTTACTTTTTACATGTCCACCTGTTCAGGACTTTTGGGAAAAGGTTTGGGACCAAATTAACTCAATTTTTCATTCCCGATCTCCTTTTTCTGTTTCCGATGTATTTTTGGGTAGTTTATCCCCGATATGGTCAGATCATACATACAATATAAAAATCGTAGACCTCTTGCTGGCAGTTGCCTTTCAACAAATTACTAAAAATTGGAAGGACCTAACCAAATTATCCTATCAAGCTTGGTGGTATGCTATTTGCTACAATCACAGACTAGATACAGCCTTTGTGTATCCTATCACTATGGCCACGAAGCGTTTAAATTTATGGATACCTGTTACAACATTCATTGAAGCTAGTGCTAGGGGCTCATTTTCTCTGGCTCCTATACAGCAGGAGGTCTCCAAACCCCCGTAACTTTCCTTTCTTCTTTTGCATTGCAGTTTATACAGTTTGTGATTCTCTATTTCATATTGTTATTAATCCTTTCTCTTTAGATGGACCAATTTTGATTGTACATATACTTACCTCTTCCTTATATTCAGAAGATATTTCATGTGATTAAGTATTGCCAATTTGCTTTATGTATTGAGATGTGCATATCCTTTAATAAATATATTTCTGAACTTAAAAAAGAAAGTGACAATGCAACTGAATTAGCAAAAACGACAAAAGAATTGACTGAGAAAATAAGAGAATTGACAAAGAATATGGAAGCTGTAACTGTACCAGTAACGATAGGTCCAGTAATGCCAATTTTTTAGAATCAGAAAATTAATGAACATTCCTTAGTGATTCCCATGAATTCACATTTGCAAAGAAAAAGAGAAGGGATGGAACTGAATAATGAAGGTGCACACAATTTGGCTAGTACCTGTAGACCAAGCCCACCTACAAATTTGACGATAAATGAAAATGAGATTAGGAGAATGCCTATGGTGACAGAGTCCGCATCAGGAACACCAGAAAGAAGCAGCAATTGGATAGAATTAAATAGTACGCCTGTAGGTCCGACTCCAGATGAGTTAAACGAATGGATGAAAGCGCTAAAAGCAAAAGAACCGGAAGAAAAACCATTAGATGTAATTAGGTTGAAAATAGACATGGAAGAATTGATTTTGGGAACAATTGGAACAGAAAAACTAAAAAATTATCAGGATGATGAGATTATGTTTTTGTGCAAGAGTCTTACTTGGAGAGCTAGAAATTTACATGACAAATTGGAAGAGACAGCAAATGAACAAGGAGTGGAATTTGTGAAAGTGAGAACGTTGCAGAAACCATACAGAGTAGATTTTTGTGAGAAAGACATAGAGAATTTGAACACATCAGGAAGACTGACCCAAATAAAAGAGCTGATTGTTTTATTGAGAAAATGGGGTGATGTGGATAGATGGAGAAATAGATGGTCAAAGAGAAATGAGAAAACAACAGATAAAGCATCTTTGGCTTTTGCAGTGACAGATAGGGAACCAGTTGTTAGGGAGTACCCGATGAGAGAAACTCCAGGGGTAGTTATGTGCATGTTCCATGGACCAGACAGGATATACTGTCATTTACAAATGACTTCCCAAAATTGAGAGAGAAACCAGTAGAATGGTACAGACAAGTGGAAAGATTTGTAAAGGTGTCAAAAGTGCTGTGGATAGATCTGGATGGATTGTTTGATATAGTAGTGCCAGCTGATTTGTGGACAGAATGTAAGATTACTATTGATTGGCCAACTGTAGAATATCCAAGGGATGCTAAAACAGGAGCGCCAGGTCCAGAAGTGATGAGGAAGTACGACCAAGTCGTTACCTTTTGAAGAATAAAATTCCACCAAAAGAAACAGATTGGGTAAAAATAGACAGAACAACGCAGGAAAGCAAAGAGTCAGTGCACGCCTACTATGAGAGATTGTTGTTGGTCTTCAAACAGTATAGTGGTTATGAGACACTGAATGAGAAGGATATGAGTCATTTTGTATATAGGTTTGTGTATGGATTAAAACCAGAGATAAGTGAAATGATTAAGCAGCACTTGATTGGTTGGCAGAATAGCACAGTGGACGAGGTTTTGAGATATGCTAAGTATTGAAGTGATGAAATTGAGAGTAGACAGCGTAAATTGAAAGAAAAGGCCATGTGGGCACAGGTAAAAGTTGCAGAGAAGCAGGAAGCTCAATTGAGTAATACTGGTAATGAAACAGGACAGGTTAAATCCCGACCTAATATAGGTAAAGGAAAAGGACAAATGAGCATAGATGAGGCAAAGAAAAAGTGGCCATGAAACAACTGCGGAAAGCTAGGTCATTGGAGAAACGAGTGTAAATTTCCGCCAAAACCTAATGTGGAAAATCAATCATTAAATTCACAGGTGCAGAGTGAGGTAGTTACTCAACAAGGTCAGGTGCCACAACCACCACTTCCCAAGAGTGTTAACCAACAGAAATACAGTGCAGAAACAGGATTCTACGGAGGAGAACAGGTAACACAGTTGCGTCGTGCAGCTGCAATTTCTCAATATTGGTTACGACAGGATGAGGATGACACGGATGAAAGTTCCTGACGGTGCCTAGGAGAGGGGAAGAGTGCGTGCTTGGCGCAACTCTAGAGGTAGATCAGTCTGGTCCATTTGTGGATGGAGAAGTGAATGGTGCAAATGTAACATTCCTTGTTGACACTGGAGCTACCCGTTCTACTGTTAGGTCAGTGGAAATTCCAAACCTTCCTCTCTCAGGTGAACATATCCAAGTAGTTGGAGTTTCCAATCAGCAAATTAAAACGCCTCTTACTAAATTAGTAAAGGTAAGAATTGGTCCATTTAGTGAAATGCACCGATTTGTGGTATGTGATTGTAGTCCCGTGAACCTTTTAGGACGCGATTTATTGTGCAAGATGAACTGCACTATTTATTGTACCCCAGACAGAATTGCATTTCAGACTCCAGATGAGGATGTGCTGTATAAAATGACAATGGTGAATTTAGAACCAGAAGTAAATGGTTTGTTTCCTGTATTTGATGCAGAGAAAATCCCAATTGAATTGAAAAGGATAGTGAAAGAAGAAGTGTGAGACTTTACAGGAGAAGATGTAGGATAATGAAAGGAGTAGATCCCGTTAAAATAACAGTGAAAGAGGGAACGAGTTACCCAAATACGCCCCAGTATAAATTGACTCCAGAAATAATTGAAGGAATAACGCCAGTAATAAATAAAATGATTGAACAAGGGATTCTAAAAGAAATCATGAGCAGTCCATGTAATTCGCCAATAATGGGACTGAAAAAGCCAAACGGAACATATAGAATTGTACAGGATTTGAGGAAGGTAAACAAAATTGTTGTGCCTTGTTGCCCAATAGTACCGAACCCTGCTGTGATTCTATACCAGATTCCACGTGAAGCAGAATGGTACACAGTAATTGATTTATGTCATGCATTTTTCTCTATTCCATTGCATCCAGATAGCCAGCCATTATTTGCGTTTAGGTTTGGAGAGCGTATTTTGGCATGGTGCCGAATTCCTCAAGGGTACACAGAAAGTCCCTCAATCTTTAATCAGATCCTAAAGAAATCATTGGAAGATCTAAGAATGCCAGAAAAGTCAGTAATGGTTCAGTATATTGATGACCTACTGGTGGCATCAAAAACGAAAGAAGCATGTGTCAATGATACAATTGCTTTGCTGAATCATTTAGCAAAAAGAGGACATAAAGTGTCCCCTTCAAAATTGCAGTTTTGTCAACAAGAAGTCCAGTATTTAGGGCATAAAATTGAGAAAGGAGTGCGAAAGGTAACGACTGAAAGAATAAAAATGATTCAAGGAATGAGAGCTCCAATGACACAAAGAGAGGTAAGAATGTTTTTGGGAATGGTTGGATATTGTCGACAATGGATAAGCGGTTTTTCACTGATTGCTAAACCATTGCAGAAACTGACAAAGAAGGATGTTAAAGATCCTTTTGAAATGAATGATGAAGAAATGAAAGCATTCAGAGAGCTGAAAAAGAAATTATGTGAGGCTCCAGCATTGGGAATGCCTGACTATGAGAAAGATTTTGAACTGTATTGCAGTGAAAGAGATGGATGTGCATTTTCAGTTTTGGTACAGAGACATGGAACTATGAAAAGACCAATTGCATATTTTTCAGCTGTTTTAGACCCTGTAGCGAAAGCGTTGCCTGGATGTTTGAAAGCAGTTGCTGCTACTTGTGTGAGTCTGGAACAGAGTGAAGGCATAGTGATGGGGTATCCATTGAGAGTGTATGTTCCCCATTCTGAAGAAAATCTTTTGACAAGAACGAAAACCCAATACATGACACATAGTCGGCTGACTAGGTATGAAAAAGTAATTTTGAGTGCAGATAATGTGACCATTGACAGATGTATGAATGTGAATCCTTCAACATCATTGCCAGATGAAGAGAGTGTGATTGAAATGGATGAAGTAGATCACGATTGTCTGAATGTGCTCGAATACTGTACAAAACCAAGATCTGACATACGAGATGAGCCTTTGAAAGAATCAGATTATATTCTGTTTGTGGATGGCTCATGTTTGAGAACAAGTGATGGAGTTCTAAGTGCAGCATACGCAGTTTGCACAGTAGCAACTGTAATGGAAGCATCTTGTCTGAAAGGTGTACGGTCTGCTCAAGTCGCAGAATTAGTAGCTCTGATTCAAGCATGTAAGTTGGGAAGAAATGTACGGGTTACGATTGTGACAGATAGCCAGTACGGCTTTGGGGTTGTGCATGATTTTGGTCAGATTTGGTCACAAAGGGGTTTCTTGACGTCTGCAGGAACGCCCATTAGAAATGGAGATTTTGTGAAAAAACTGCTTGAGGCGATACAGCTGCCTAAACAGATCGCTGTAGTGAAGTGCAATGCACATAAAAATGGGGAAGACTACATAACTGTTGGTAATAAATATGCTGACGAAATGGCACAGTACTGTGCAAAGAATGTGGTTTCTTTGAACAAATGTCGTGAAAGAGAGCATATTTCTTGTCCTTTGCTTTTTACTAACTCTATTGAAACATGGGATGAGGTGAGACAGTTACAAGAAGCTGCAGAGGATGAGGAAAAAGATACCTGGATAAAAGCAGGATGTAGAAAACATGAAGAAAATGATCTTTGGGTTTATAGAGATGAGAGACCAGTTATGCCCGATAGCATGATTTCTGACATGGCACGGATGTACCATGGACAAGCCCATATTGGGAGAGATTCAATGATCAGACTTTTTAGACAAACATGGTATAATCCAAAATTCAGAGCCATAGCTGAGAGTCTTTGTCAGAGATGTCTTATTTGTCAACAGTTAAATCCAGGAAGGAAGACAGTAGTGAGTCTAGGAACAATAGGACGAGAAGGGGGTCCTTTCACTAGAATGCAAATGGATTTTATTGAAATGCCACCTTGCAACAGACTAAGGTATGTCCTAGTGGTCGTCTGTTTGTTTTCCCGTTGGGTGGAGGCATACCCAACAAGAAGGAATGATAGTATTACGGTAGCAAAACTTATGCTGCGAGAATTCATTCCGAGGTATGGTTTTCCAGTCACGATTGAAACAGATAGAGGAACACACTTCCAAAATGAATTAGTTAAACTGATTTGTGAAGCACTTAGTATTAAACAGAAACTGCATTGTGCATACAGACCAGAGGCTTCTGGAATAGTAGAGCAAGTGAATGGAACAATCAAGAACAGGTTAGGAAAAATGTGTCAAGCTACAGGACTCAAATGGCCAGATGCTTTGCGATTAGTTCTGATGACAATCAGAAGTATTCCGGAAAGGAAAACTGGACTCAGTCCCCATGAAATAATCATGGGACGAGCAATGAGACAAGCACAAGTACCTGTCAACAAGCTACTGACTATAACTGATGATCTAGTGCTGGATTATTGCAAAGGATTGGCTGATGTGGTGCGTTCTGTGTTTCATCAGGTTGGACCGGATGCGACCACTCTTGAAAGAAAACCAGCTCACGACTTGAATCCAGGAGATTGGGTTCGCATAAAAGTCCACCGGAGAAGAAACTGTTTGGTTCCTCGCTGGGACGAACCACGACAAGTGATCCTGGTGACGACCACTGCAGTCAAGTGTGCAGGAGTGAAACACTGGGTACATGCCAGTCACACCATCAGAGTTCCAGAACCTAAAGATCGACATGTGAGTCGACATCTGGAAATATCAGATAACAGTTCAGCATCAGAAAGAGAAGAAGAAACAAACAGGGTGCCAGAACCTGAAGATCGACCTGTAAGTCGACATCTGGAAGACCCAACTACAAGTGCAACGATAGAAGAAGAAGAGGAAATAGAAGAAATAGCTGAAGTTCCAGAATTTGAAGATCGACATGTGAGTCAACATCTGGAAATATCAGACACCAGTTCAGAATCTGATACAGAGCATTCGGATTGTGAAGAAATTCTAAAAAGAAATTGGAATTTTGAAAGCATAAGAGAAGAAACTGAGCCAGAAGATAGTGACAGTGAGCAACCAAGTACAAGTTGTGGTAAAATTCCTTCGGAGATAATATTAATAGATGAAGAAGGGAGAGTTTCAAACAAAAAGCTAGAAAAATCGGAAAAACCCCGAGGAGCAGTAGGGACAGATAGTCAAACACAAGAACAGGGAAATTTAGAAGCAGATAGAGAGACTGACACAAATTCGGAAGAACCTCGAGGAGGGACAGAAATAGGTGAACGAAGGAAGATAAGAAAAGAACCACAAGTAGAAGAAAATGAAATTATAAGTTTCAAAATAAGAGGAAATAACGAAAGAATTGAAACAGAGTCTGAAGAAAGTGGAGAAGAAAAAAATCAAAAACTAGAGACAAGAAAAAGAAATTGGAAAACAGAAAGAGAGGAAAAAGGAAGTGAAGCAAAAAGGCCAAGAAAAGGAGACATTTGGCCCAACGAAGTAAGAAAATTAAGATACAGAATCATAAGGTTGGATGGGAAAAGTGCTGAACAAGTGAATGAAATAACAAGTCAAAGAGAGCAAGAAAAACAAGGTGGAAAACACTTGCAGAAAACGAAAAGAATAAAGAAGGTAAATCAGAAGTATAGATCGCCTGAATGGTTGTATCGTGCTTTGACTAGTCACAAAGAAGAAAAGAACACTCACGAAAACCCAGAACAAAGAAACCTGATGGGAGAAAGTGAAGTGCAACAAACCTGAAGAAGTTTAGATAGTTTCTACCGGATTTGACAAAACACTGATCTGACGAATTTACCGGATGTGACAAAGAAAGAATTCTGAGAAAGAATTAAAAGAAAGTACCAAGCAAAGACAAAACATTGGAAGTACAGAGTGGCAAACAAGTCATTTCTGAGGTGTAGTGACACAATTTTCTAGAAAACAAATAAATAAGGTTATAAAACAAAATGGAGAATACTAGAGATAGAAAATGTAAATGTGAATTTTTAAGTAGATGGTGCAAGATGTGCTGTTTTTGTACAGGATTATTAATAACAGTATGGGTGGTTTTAGCAATCACTATTCCAATTAGTTTAGCTGTAGTAGAAATGTTTAATAACACTGAGAAAGAAAAAGGAGCTAACACTCAAGAGCCAGTTATTTTAAAGAGTAGTGCAGAATTACACAAGGACAAATCAATAACAGATTTTTCAAAAAATGTTTTTACTAAATTATTATATGAGTATGTAGAAACAATGGATGTAAGAGATTGCTATGTTTGTATGCAGTTGCCTGCATCTGTAGCAGAGGGTGTGACTTATCATCACCTCCCTTTGACATATGGAATAACATGTAGTGTTTTAGCAAGTTTATTTTATAAAACAGGTAGATTAGAATATTATTACACTGACATAAATAAGATTTTTGCAAAAGTTTCTGTAGTTCCCGAGCTTAACAAAATAAAAGAGGGAAAAACGTTTGGTGAATATTTTTTAGAAGATAAGATTTTAACATTAGATAGTATAATTAGATACAACCTTACCTGTGAGTTAAAGAAGGAAGAAAAGGTATTTTTAGAGATGGTTGAAGAGAGAAGAGTGAAATTTCAAAGAAAAGTGATAGAAGAGACAAAAACACCTCTTTGGGCGTTTGAGGAAGACAATCATGACAAGAAAAAGACAAATGCAGCTATGACTCTGGATTGGCCCCAACAGGGAAGGTTGTGCATTAGAAGAAATAAGACAAGATATGACAATTATTTTGTGGGTTCCAGTAATTGCCATGACAATTACCAAATTTTAGGTGGATGGGGATTCAAAGGGGGAAAAGATCCAATATTTCCAGGGATTTATTATGTTTGCGGAAATAGGGCTTATTATAGGTTGCCGGACCATTGGTATGGGTCATGTTACTTAGGCCTGGTCTTTCCAAAGATTTTTCATATGGATAGAAAAGAAAAAGGAACACACAAAATGATAAATACCTTTACACGTAGAAAAAGGGAAAGTTTTTCAGAAATAGTAGGTGACATTTTTGGAGCATTGATACCAGCAGTGGGAGTATCTTTGAATGCATTTAGAATTCGGAAATTATCCACAGTGGTAGATCGTTTATCTACAGATACTGCTGGAGGGTTCTTGATGGTAAATACCGAGATGGTTGCCATGAGAGCTATGGTGATGCAAAATCGACTTGCGCTTGACATTCTTTTGGCAAAAGAGGGCGGAGTCTGTGGAATGCTGAAAGTCCAACATTGTTGCACTTACATTCCAGATAAGAGCGAAAATATACAGAAGTATATAACAAATATTACAAATTTGCACAAAGAACTTGTTCCACTGGAGGTTGAGAGTGCTTGGGGAAAACTTGGTAAAGGGTTTTCTTCTGTAATAAATTGGTTAACAAGAATGAGTGGATTAATAATAGGGAAAGTTATAATAATAGCAACCGTGATAATAATAATAATATTAGTACTGAAGCTTGCAATAACATGTATAAAGAGAAGAAGAAGGCAGAATAAGAGAGAAAAAGAAAACATGATAAACAAGGAAAGAGAGAGAGAAATGGGTGAAATAGAGTTAGAAGAAATAAAAGAGAACATGTACAAGAAAACGAAGAAACAAGTTGAAAGGGATACAGTTGTGTAAACTAACAAAAGCAAATGGATAAAAGATATATGCTGTCTGAGAAAATTGTATAACTTGGGTTTTTGTGGTGATATTAAAAATCACCAAAGGGGGAGTTGATGGAGCAGGGTAAATTAAAATTTTTAACCTCCTAATATTTTCGTAAAATAATTAAATAAACATGTTTGTTCAAGTAAATAACCAACAATGTATGTTACATGTTAAGGGTTAAAGGTAACACGCTATTCTGTGTGCAAATTAATTGACTTATAATTGTTTACGTGTCTAACATAACATAATATTTGCGTACTAATTAAATAATAAATGCATGATTTGTGCTTTTAAATAAAATGTGTGGTTGCAAAATAAAGCGATGGTAAGTAAGGGACAGCTTTATATGTTGCTTCTGCTAGGTAATACCTAATTGGGGTACGTAGAAAGACGGGAGGGAAATGAAAGGGTTTATATTTCTTTGTTTTAACAATATTTTGTTTATCTTTGAAAATAGTGCGCTTAGGCCTGTCGAGCAGCAATATAAAATGGCCGCGAGTTGCTAGAGTACGCATGAGCGGGAGACCATGTGATAGAGGAGAGAGGCTGTGGAAAAGGGATGATCACGTGCTGATGCTGAGAGGCTAAGATGGAAGTATGGTCAAGGCTGTTGTGACCTTTCTGAGCAGATGTGTGCCAAGATGATCAGCAAGAAGCGTGAGAAGTCCGACTGAATCAATAGACGGAACTGTTTTACACAAAATGTAACAGAAAAAGATACAATTTGGACTGATCGAAACGGATGAGCAATTGCATGAACTGTGGGAAACGATGCTTGCATGGACATTCCACACGGAACTGGTTAAGACCAGGAAGTTTGATTAAAATGTATATGGGCCTGAGTTTTGACCAATGAGAATGAATCACGCCATGAAGAAGAAACATTTTATGCTGTAAGCTAGAATTAGGGTATAAGAAGACCTACTCTTGGTGGGAGGGGTTAGAATGCTGCGGGGATGCTGCGGGAGATGCTGGAGAAGTTAGATGCTGTAGATGAGTGAAGTTGCGGTTGCTGATGCTGACGAGCTGATGCTGCTGCTGTTATTTCTCTTTTCCAGTTGAGTATTAAGATGCTGCTTTAGGAGAGCTTTTCCTGATAGATTTTATTTTAGAACTATTAGATTTTTCCCAGATAGATAGATAGGTTGATCTTTAGAGTTCGTATCATGGTAACCCTATTTTTCCGTCTAATAAATATGCATTGCAATTTCAAATTATTCTTATATTGATAATAAATGTAATGATCTGAATAATAAGCTAATCTCTTTTCCTGCATTCAAAACTTTATATAAACTTTATTATTCTTTAAACGAATGACTCAGTGATTCTTTAGCTCAATGATTAAAAATGAAATGTTAAAGAGTTTATTGTGATTGAGCTGGTCTTAATCACCATCAACTGATTCCTACTAGTTGGTCCATCGACCAATGAGCGGAATACCTTAAAAGCAAATGAGAAATATTATGTCATGATAAAAGAGGTATCCCGTCTCCTTCCAGCGAATCGTTTTTCTCCTAGGTTCATGACGGAGGAAATCCAGGGAACAAATGAGTAAGTGAATGTATATGCGGTGTTATGGGCCCCACCGTCATATGGATATAGTGTGTGTGTTAGAGAAATAGTTGCACCTGAATGACCAAAGCATAATAGGAGAATTATTTTTATTGTTAGCGCTGGATCACACTCCTCGGGCGGGCTCGTCCAGAGGAGATAAATAAACGCTGGGTGACCGCTCGGGGTCTTCCCGCCACGAGCAAACCACTGAGTGGTGTTTCCCTACTTCAGCGCTGCGCAGGGCCTAGACATATAAGGCTGCGCCGCGATACACCTGGGTCCTTACGACAGTAGCTTTTTATAGCTGTACACAGGACTACAAGTCTCAAAATGCAACCAACAAAACCCGAACCGGACGAGTTAGTCGTGCTTGGACCTGTGAAACTTGAGAGCTCTAAGCAACAGAACAAAGACCTCCCTTGAACATGTACACAACAACCAGCCCTGCCAAGTATCACGCATCAGGCGTGACGCTAACGCATTTCAGTGCTGGTGTCCGTATCACCGCACTAAATGCATTAGTCACGCATAATTAGGGATCCCCGACCACCCGCCCCAGGCATGCTGTAACAAGGAGCTGTAACTGCGAGCTCACTGTGCTATGGAAAGCGTGCATGTGTCTGACTGTGTCAGGAACTTATGGTGAACTGGAGCGCAGCGCAGCCTGGTGAATCAATATTCAACAGCACATCCAAGATGTCTTTTGCAGCTCATCGTTGTTGTTTTTATCAAGGCGCGCTTCCCTGTGATTATTGCATGCAGGGTAATTGGCCTCCTTAGGCTGCAAGGCAGAGGCCATTCAGGAGGCGGACGGCAGGTTAGATTTTCCTCCGGCCGCCCCTGCTGCGTGTCTCAGCAGCTGTAGTAAATACGACCCCGAGCCGCACCTATTCAATGGCCGAGGGAGGTAGTGAGTCGCGCTGCAACAGTTGGTAAGTTACAGAGTCAGTGGAGTGTAATATCTGACCTGATCACGTCTTGTGAAGGCCCCCAAACACTTTGATCTCGCGCCTGTAAAAGACCAGTACAAAGTTGTGCCGTCACGGGTGCCCGCCCTTCAAAGTGGTGCCATGCGGATTGTGCCGACCGTTGTGTAGTACACCAGGCTCACAGGAGGTGGTCCGTAGGAGGATTTACTGCCGCTGCGGAGGACGACACAGAATGGTGCAAGAGAGAACCCTTTAACTTTGCTGTGTCTCTCCTTGCCCGAAGAAATTATTTCAATGTTACAGTAAGCTCTTTTATTTAGGGGGATCGGTGCTGTGGAGGTCTCTCTGGCTGGCACAGATGGCAGCCGGGTAACAGCACGCAAAAATGAAGTGCCACTACCGGCCAGTCAGGCAGAATAAAGCACTTCTAAGCGAAGACAGGTGCTGCTTGGCAGGCTCTAACGACGTCTGCTCAGGCACACTCTTTAACTGCCAACTGCTGTTGCAACTTGTGCCTCCTTAGCCTCCGTGCCCAGCCAACCAAAGAGCTCAGGCCCAAGACGAAACCAAGCGGTGAAGCGCTCAGTATGGAGCATACACTCCCAGCACTTGTTTACTAGCAGCAGTCAGGTGAGTCATTCATGCATTCTGGGTCTACAGACCCTGTACTGTCAAGTTGATCTCTGCAGCATTTGCTTATTAATACTAGATGGCAATGCCAGTTAGTGCACACCATTCATTTCAGACTGAGCCTGGCAGTTTATTTCTTCACACACAGGACGAAGTGTATTTATGTTGCAACTGCGATAAATTGTCAGGCAATTTCCAGCGCAGAATAGCTGTAACTAGAGAGGAACAGAAGTTTGTCCTTCTTGGCTCAGTAGTGGCTAGTTACTTCTATATTATAGTGCTACGAGGACCCAGCCTGCGACTGTAGGCACATGAATTTTCACATTGTTTTAAAATTGTATTACATACAGTATAAGCTAGCCTACCACAACATTTGCAGACATCGTTTATTATAAAGCAAGTGTAAACTTTCATTTCAGGGGTTTTGCTCCAGTTGCAAGATATTATTAGAAATTCTTGTGGATAAGTTCTGATATTGATCTCTATCCATGCACCTCATTACATAGTTTTACTCATGCGAAAGTGTCACTCTAAGTGTCACACATTTGGCAGTTAAATGTCACTCACAAGTCCACTAATACCATGCACATGCCACACATAAGCAATCTGAAAACTTGGCAGCTATGATGCCTGTTCTGCACTCACACGGAATCCGTCTCCGGTTAAGTACCTTCCATTTCTAGTGCTTTGCAGCAGTTTTAAAATCTTCTTAGACTTTCTCGTTGCTCAAATGGGTGTAATTTCTGATATATATATATATATATATATATATATATATATATATATATATGTTTGCCTCGTCTTCATTGCTTGATATTGCTCGCGAAAAATTGTCACTCATAGTCGTTGAAATGTCACTCATAATTACACTAAAATTATGAAAATGTCACACATAGCAATCTGAAACCTTGGCAGCTATGAACAACGGTAGAGCAAGTGGGGTCGTTAGCTGGCACTCGCCTCTCCCTGCAACAGCACTGGCACATCATAGCGAGGTATAAACAGTATACTATACTACTTATATGTTATCGGTGTTTTTATATGTTATATGTGTTTTTCTAGCGCTCGCCTCGTCACCCGTCAGGGTATCTATGCGCTCCGTAGAAGGTGTGTCAAGCAGCTCTTGGGGGCTTACTCGAAAAGGAAGGTCTTCAACTTCTAGCGAAAGTCAAGAAGAGAGAAGAAATGCGTGTACAGAAAGGCGTGGTGCAGAATGAGCCCAGTCTTGCCTAATTAATTAGTGGCTTGAAACGGCTGCCTCCGGTATAAATAAGAACAAGTCAGGGTGATGTGTAAATGGAGGGGCATGGCTGTGTAAATGCTTAAAGCAGTCTGTAACGGGCTCTTGCAGATCGGAACCTTTAATAACAGCTTGGAGCAAAGGCTGCTTCTTACCAAACTCAAACCTATTTAAACAGGACTTTGGAACTTCACTGGTACTTCAAAACCCATGAACGTCTCACAAAAACAGATATATGTGTGTATTTAGAGGACCCGCCCACTTACGGAGACAACGAAAATAAAAACAAAAAAGTTACATGAATCTCAGAGTCGCATACACCTCGATATTTGTGACAGCCAATTAGAAATTAAAAGTTGTATTTTTAGCCAATCACCAGCCAGAGACAATCTTCTCGGACTCTCAGGCAATAAAAAGCTCACAGAGTCCTGCTAGCCAATCCAACGATACATAGCTTTTCTAACCAATGCAAGATAGCAACACTCCCTCCAACTAGAGGCAATGGTTGTTTCTGTTCGATTGGCTGTGCGCGTTCCAGTCTCCGTCTGTGTCCGCTTTAATTATTGGGCGAACGCCGTCTGTTAAAAATGCAATAAAGGACAGCGGATATAGGATATTGAATACTGCACAGTCAAGAGAAATTGTTGACCGGTGGTCCCTGCCGACCGAAGCATGGTGTTCCTTAGTTTGTCACGTTGGATACGGAGTAGAGGCCCAGACCGGTACTGGCGGGTCCAGGAAGTACTGAAGCATGCTCGGGTGAGCCAGAAACACATGGAGGAACTGTTCTTGACTTCCGATTTCTGGGCGGTGCACTGCTTGACCTTCATTTACCGTTGTATATTGCGCGAACTCGGCACAAGGGCATTGCGGCGCTTTACATGAGCACTACATTATATTACATAAGTTCAGAATCATGTTTTTAGGCATGGGGAGATCAAGTGACTTGCCCAGACTCACTGGATGCTGAGCTGATGCTGATGTCCTTTTGTCACCGTGCTTTTAATGGGCAGGTACTGAGTACCTGTACTTCGTTAGTGTGAATGGTATAGTATCTGCACTTCTCAGCACTGCAGCAATATATGTAATGAGGCAGTGCCCGCACGTCTTAGAGCAAATCGTTTCTTCATATTCTGAGTACCTGTACTTCTATAATTCTGTTTAAAACACTACTTTGTCACACATCTTGAACAACCGATATGTTGTGACACTAATGCAACAGTAGATGTTTAGCCCATATTATATATTAATGTTCTGATTAAATACATCTCCGGTATAAAATGCCTCACTAATATAACATAGCGCACTACGTTTCACCAGCATTAATTGTGTACACATGGTGGCATATTTAATGCACAGTGAAGCGCCGGTAAGCACATGTGATAGACAACTAGGCTGGCTTTTCAGAATCAAAGGACAGTGAAGGTTAGGTTAACATCTAACTGGCAGCCCTCCTGGCTTTTCAGAAGTATCAGCATGTATTTGTGGGTTACGTTTTCTTTAAGTATGTGGTTTTCCTTGACATTCCTTGATGTCATAGTATCCTGCTCTGTTTAGGGTTCTAATGTTGCCCAGCGAGTCATTCTGGCTTTGAAGGACTCGCTGGACAGCCGTTTACCTTGGAGCTCTGTGTATTGGCTGCTTTGTGGGCTTATTCTCTTTGTATGCTGGAATAACAACTAAATCTGTATTCATCCACTTCTTCGTGCTCCTGACATGGGATTGCCACAATTTATTAGTGACTAGAATTAAAAGGACTGCAATGAGGATTACTGACTCCTGTTAAGCCCACCGAAGCGCATTTCTGTATTTCATATTTTCTACATTTCTACCTGTGTTTCATTTGGCGGGGGCCTCTCTTCTCATTGGATTACTTGGTATGTGCTGTCTCATTAAAGTTTCAATATTTTAAATAACATCTTTTTGGAAAATTTAGTTACCAGGAGCTGATTTTGAAACTCCCACTACACTTTGCCCGTGTGCGCTCTGCAGTCTTAGGGTTGAGCGAAAAATTCTGCTCCGCTGGTGGAGTTTGGCCCACTCTGCTTGGAACACGGAGTTCCAGCAAAATCCGCGAACCACTGCATGGTGGATTTTTTTGTCGTGCGTGGCTCGTCAACTTAAAGTTGGCGAGCACGAGTGAGAATTTGTGTCCCCAGTGCGATTATCGGGCGCTTGAACACCTCCCAGCGAGGTTTCTCAATGCGGGTGGCAGCGGCAGGTCCGCATTGAGAAAACTGTTGCTCGAATAGAAAATCTCCTTGAGCAGCAAACTGAAGCTGCACCCTCTGGCATCCCACAAGGCGCAGTTCGTGTTGATTTTTACAGCACGGAAAAAGGTCCCGGCGCTAAAAATCAGTGCGAGCAGAGTGATGTGCTGAATTCTGCCCGATCACAGAGCTCTGCGGAATCTTGCTGAGTTTTTATGTAACTCCGCGGAGTGAAACTGCGAGTTCCACCCACCCCTGGGGCGAGCAGTTTACAGAGCTCAGTCCAAAGACGAGTGCTATTTGAAAAAGTTCCCTGCAGTAGTTTGGGAGCTCCTTGCAGCTAAGTGCCCATTTATTTTTCAGCCTACAGACAGGCCCATTAGGAGGTGGGTAATTTTATTTTGTGCTCTTCTGGCAGGTGACTTTCGTTATGGCATCTAATCGGGTATTCCAACTTCAACGAGGTTCTTTTTTTCAACAAAGCCCAGGAAAACCTAGTGTAAAATGGCAACAATGGCTTAGAGCCTTTGAGAACTACATTGTCGCTATTGATACAAAGAATTTTGCTCCTGAAAGAAAACATCTCTGCTAGGAGATGCAGGTCGAGATTTTTTACAATTTACCTGAAATTGAACCACCAGCTGGGCAGTTTATTCCATGTTTATACTGAAGCTATTACACTCTTAGAGGAGCAATATACTGCACAATCAAGCATTATGTTGGAGCAGCATAGTTTATCAAAGGAAACAATTTGCAGATGAGAGCATAGAAAAGCATTTTTCCAATTAATGCATTTTTGTGTCAAAATGTGAATTTGGTGAAAACATTGATACTTACTTGAGTGACCAATTTGTTTTCAACTGTTTTGTTAAAAAATATCCAAGAATGGCTATTGGCTTGCAGGAATCCTATGTTGAAAAAGGTGTTAGACATAGCGAAAAACATATAACATTTTTCCATATCCACAAAAGCCATAGCTGGTAGGTAGTACACCAAGTAGTGAGGCAGTTTGTGTCATTTCTGATAAAGCTAAAGATACTCTGTTTGACAAAGGAAGTAAAATGTTTATGCAACAAAGAAAACCAGTGTGTTCCAGCTGTGGGTCAAATTCTCATCTTGGGAATAATCATATATGTCCTGCTTCGAGAAGAAATGCAACAAATGCAAAAAAGTCGCTTTTTTCAAGGAGTTTGTCGGTGTAGCAGGAGCACTTCTACTTTAAGGATTAATGCAGTGAAGGATATAGAAGATTATTTTATAATAACTTGGTGCTTACAGTTTGATAGTGAATGTAGTGTTAATGAATCTGTATAATTGAATGCACCATTTGCTATGGTTCTTATTGGTGGTATTGGATTGGAAATTATGGTGGACTCTGGGTCTTTCATAGCAATTCTATCTCATGCCACCTTTTTATATGGAGATGTTTAACAAGGAGTTGATGAGGTCCGATGTTCATTCAAAGGCCTTTGGTGGTAAAGCTATTGAAATGTTGGGATATTTTCAAGACCCCTTACATTTCAAAGGCTGCTTAGTTTTCACAAAAATGTATGTAGCTCTCAGAATTTGTGATACAGCAGGCTGGTGTGATCTTGGTAGATTGGGTATAATTTTGAAACCTGGCACTGATAATCCCATTGTTTTGGGTGACATGCCTGTTTTGACTATTGAAATGGAATGAGATGGCACTGGAAAGATAATAAATCGATTTTGGACAAATATTCTGACATTTTCAAGTCTAATGTTGGGTATGTGTATTATTGTCCAAATAAAAGAATAATTTCTGGAAGCTGTTGTGATATTTCAATTGCAGGTTTTATTCCATTAAAGGACCCACGGCCGCTTGCCACAGCGGCAGCACGGCCAGTGAGACTAAACAGTTGCAACAATCCTAGAGTTCCCCACAAACATGACACAAGTAGATTCATTAAAGAAACAAGGCATATTAAATTACACTACACCATCCCTCTTTTATTAACAGAAAATTAAAACGTCAATAAGGTACATAGGGGCAGATGTATCAAGCATTTTTGAGTTCGCAAAAGGGCAGATTCGCAGAATCTGCCCGTTTGCGAACGCAAAAATTGCTTTTCCGATGCAGCAAACCTAATTTTGCAATTCGGTAACCTGTTACCGAATCGCAAAATGGGTTTGCGATTCGGTATTAGGAAGGGGCATGTTTAGGGCGTCCCTTCCTAATACCGAATCGCGTCGGTATGTATGAATGTTTTGTGACCGCAATTGCGGTCGCAAAACATTCGCATTTTACCACCTACTTCAAGTAGGTGGTAACCCATTCGCAAATGGGAAGGGGTCCCCATGGGACCCCTTCCCCTTTGTGAATGTTTGTAAAACTATTTTTAAGAGCAGGGAGTGGTCCCACGGACCACTGCCTGCTCTTAAAAAATGAAAAGAAAACTTTTCATTTTTCGTTTTGTAAAGCATCTCATTTTCCTTTAAGGAAAACGGGCTGCTTTACAAAAAAAAAAGATTGCTTTATTGAAAAGCAATCACGGACATGGTAGTCTGCTGATCTCAGCAGGCCACCATCCCCATGATTTTTGCGATTCCTATGGGGTCGCAGATTGCGACCTACCTCATTAATATTCATGAGGTAGGTCATTTGCGACCTCTTAGGAACCGCAAAAGGTTTACTATACACCTTCATACATTGCATTTTGCGATTTCTTAATTGCGAATCCTTGTGATTCGCAATTAGGGAATCGCAAAATGCTAGCTACATACATCTGGCCCAAAATCTCTAAACCTGACAGGAGCTGTTCTAATCCTACTGCACATTACTACCATTTCCACTCCGAGCATCACAACCACCAGTAAGTACTCTGCATAACAGATCTGGAAGTGACACAGTCATTATCCCCTCTGCCACCACAAGAATTGGGAGAAACTGTGCCAGGAACAGCGCGAATACTGTCATTAGAATAATTGGTCACATCATCTAGATCAAACCAATCATTACCATCAGCATCATTCTTCTTCCATACACGCTGTTAACTGAAACGGTGATTTATAATGGCTGCCTGTTCTTTGCTCAACTTGACGAGCATTTCTATTCCACCACCCCTTGTCTTGCAACAACAAAGCCATTTTGGACACTTTAAGTACTTTTAACAGGATCAGAAAATTTAGAGTGTTCTTTCATTACCTTTACCGGTTTTTTGATTAACACCCAATACCAAGACTCCAGCCTCATCACTTTCACATGCTTACGCTGATCATAATTTCTTTTGCAGGAAGCTTGCTTTTCTTCCACAAGTTCACAAATCTTCTTTAAATCCAAACTATGGGCTTGTCCCACTCTATCTAGTAACCACACAGGATTTAAAGTGGAAATAGGTTTTCTCCCCCTCAAAAGCACGTATGGAGAATCCCCTGTTGTACTATGCGGAGTAGTATTGTAACTCCAGACTTTGTCGTGCAAATAATCTGCTACATTAAGTTTATTAGCAACTGACGTTTGCATCCCTTCTTTCAACAAGCGATTTACTCTCTCAACAAGTCCATTGGAGGAAGGACTATACAATGGCACCTGAGCATGCTTGATGTCCCACTTTCTATATAAGTCTGGCCATCTCTTCCGAAACAAAGTGCATTCCATTGTCTGTAACTATCTCCTTAGTCATGCCTTCAATGAGAAATGAACGTTCCAAAAATGAGATCACACTACTGGTGTCAGCAACCTTGACAAAAGTAAAATATAACCAATTTCAAAAATAGTCAATGGCCACAATGAGAAATTTCTTATCACTGCCCAAAACATTCAATGGACCAGCAAAATCCAAACCTATTTTCTCCCAAGCACCCTTAGGCCATTCAATCGGACACAAAGGTGCAGTGGTAGTCTTCCAATGTTTGACGGAACACAAACATTCCGCACACTTCACACTGACCATCGGTACCAGGCCACCAATAGCTCTGTTTAATCTTTCTGATAGAAGCTGTAATGCCAAGATGCCCTTCTTAAGCAAGTGCAATAATCTTTCCCCGCAAACCTATAGGTGGTACAAACATGTCTTGTCTTACTAGAATGTCATTAACCAGAGATAATTTGGATACTACCTGAACAAAAGTCCTCATCTCTGAAGACAAACTTCTATCACATGGCCACCCTTCAATCAAAAACTTCTTAACATTATTCAGTCATTCTTTCTTGATACAACACTCACGCCACTCCTTTTCATTAATTCTGAAGTCTTCTGTAACATCACTTACAGTTAAAACAAACTTATCCTCATTCATATACATCTCATGTGTTTCTGCACACTCCACACGCGGACGCGAAAGACGGTCCGCTCTAAAATTTTTCCCCTGTTGTATTCCTCTTAGGATGTTCGTATATAGATTTTCCTGTATCATGTCCTTATATAGGCACAATTCGCCCTGCCCTTATATAGGCATAAAATCCCAGTCCTTATTTGGGCATTAAACCGTGCACTCCAAATACAGGCATGGTCTCCGACATCCGTCCACCCTAACGTCACAACGAGTTCTTGAAGAACAGACCCTTAGGCTTCGGGAGTTTCCCTAGCACAGGACTATTGATTTCTTCAAGATCTCCTCTATTATGCATGAACCGTTATACCTTAGGGGTTCATTCATGACGTCTTCCGCTGTCCGATTCACGTCAATGCTAACATTCTGAGGTACCTCTCAGGTATAAATATACCTTCCCTATCCCTTGTAAACTAGAGGAGACCTCGACTTCAGAGGAGCCCGTTTCTCGGCCTGACGCACTGAGAAGACGCTGTCATCCCTGCACGCAGAGAGTCCAGCTTCCAGTGATCTGACTTCCCTTGCGGGGTGTTGGAGTTCGAGTCTGGCAAGAGATTCCTACCTCTCTCATTCTTAAGGTATGGAGCTGACTAGAACCTAGAGGGACTCTTGGCATACTTGGCATACTAGGCATACTAGGCGTAACATACTCTTAGTATACCATAGTAAGGAATACTTCACCTACTTCATACCTCTCCCTACACCTAGGTTAGGTTGGGTACATTTGGGTAGAACTAGCTTAGAAACGCATCGTATGAGTACTCGCATTTTTAGTCTGTTATTTATGTAAATGAATATCTGCTAAAGATCATGCTAATGCAGTATTATTTATTTCTACTGCTTACGCTGTACATTATTTATCTTGCATATTGTCTTGTGATCGTAACTGCACATATTACTTACACAAGAAACAAGACTGTTCAATAAACCTTTTATTGAAACACCCCTCTATTCTTTCTGTGTAACTTTGAGGAAAACTAAGCATGCATGATTGAGCTGAGTGAAACGGTTATCTATTGTTTCCACGACTCTGGGACACTTTCTGATTCTAAAGGGAAACAAAGTGGTCATGTTTTGCGGCTGCCAGAAACTACTCCCTTCTTGTTTGTCAAGGAGTTTCTAGTGGCCTCTGAGCTAGCTGGCACAAGTAATTAAGTTTAATATACTCGATAGGGACATACCGACCTCAGTCCTATGTCAAACCTATAGGGTATATTATTCCAATGCACAGAGCCTATTAGGGAAATAGGAGCTACACTACATTGCGCCCAACGGTTTGGTAAGGCGGTAATTTCACGTTAGATACTGAGTAACTCAGCTGTGCTTTTTCTCTCAGAGACCCCTACCCATATACTCCAAAAGACGTCTGGAGTGGGCAGGGTTAAGTATCCACCACGGCTACATAGGGAAACACCCTATATATTAGCTGTTTGGTTTGCTCAACGTTGAAGGATACAGTGTTCCAAAATATTGTGCACCTTATCTTTGTTTCCTTGAAACTTGTTCTACATTTTTCAAAAAACAAATGTCCATACACGGGGACGATGCCACCGGAAACGGTGGAGCTGCGGCTGATCCAGCCCAAGCAGCAGTTTTTAACATTACAGGTTTAATTTAAACCGAGGAGGGTGTCATAAACATCCCTCCAAACTTAAGAAGAGCCATCACTCTAAAACTCATAAAACACGGCCTACCACCAAGAGGCGGTAGAGCAGTTTTCGTGATAGAGGCACACGAATCCTTTCAGACAGAGGTATTCTATTCATGGGTAATATTTCCTGAATCCAATCCAGTAACACACATGTTTCACTTCTACAAAGAAGATGATCCACCAGAGGAATATATTCCTTTCGAGGATATTGAAATTCCATTAACATACCAAGAGCATCAGCTCTGGTTTAAAGGCGCCCTAAAACATCACAAAAACATTACCAGGCTCGGTCCACTAGGTAGACCAGGAGCAACATGGCCGATTCTAGCCGGCTACACACCTCATCCTGACATTGAAGAGATGTCAGACGAGGAATTACTTACTCAACTTACAGAGTTAATAAAAATCTACAGACAATTGGTCCAATATGTCATGCAGACTTTCACAGTCCAACCACCATTAACCATTCCAAGTCAAACTCCCCAACAGGAGAATACACTAAAAATTACACCACAGACTCTATACGCAGTCATGGGTAAAATGCCCACAAAACGTGAGCAAATTCCATTCTGGATAGCTCAAAAAATTACTCAAATCGAAGCAGTATTTCCAAATACTAGCCCGTATGAGAAACATAGAATCCTAACAATCAGTTTACCGATGGGGATCACACCACAACTGGAAGACTGCACCACTTGGGGCTCAGTCTTTGCTGCCATCTATACTAAAACACATGGTATTCCGTCAATTGCGGTAATACCTGATGTCCTGAAACAAATTCAAAACGAATACGGGGCCGAGCCTGCTCTGAATTTAGGAATGAAATTACTGAAAAATTTCGACCAGGTCTCAACAATAATATTATCTAATATTAAAGGGGAGGCAGCAGCAGTGGCGATCCGCCAACGATTAAGGGAATTCGATGTTACAGAACATCAAACTGAGCTACCCAGAATAATTGAACAATCGTATGCAGAATTAGGCAGAGATAGTTTGGGTGGAAGACCAGTGAAACCTAAACTATCTGAAAGTCCTGAGAAGGACTCTATTAAACAAACTCCTACATCTTCTAAAAAGAAGTGGGAAACTACTAAACAAAAGTCAAACGAGAAACGTTCTCAATCCCGAGGTAGGTCTCCTCAAAAGGAGCCCTCTGAAAGGAGGTATAACCTCAGGAATAGGGATAATTTGAGAAAACCTGACAGGTATCAAGATACTGATACACGTTCCTCTCGTACCTTTCAGATCTCGTCAAGGACTTCGGAAAGAAGAGGACGATCAGAAAATAGAGAAGAACGCGGGAAATCCAAAGAAGATAAACACGCTCCAAAAAATAAAACATAACCTCAATTCTCCAAAAAGAAAGTAGCAGGTCTGAAGATCAGACATGCCGAGAATACTGAGAACACAGCTCAAGAACGGGGAATGGACCCAGACAATGCTGGACAGTGCAGCAGAAGTCACAATAGTTCGCCAGAACCTGAAGGAACTTCTGGAGATAGTGGACTTGAATGAGTACATTACAGTTGAGACTGTAGACACCAGGGTTAGTACTCCACAAAGGTTATATGAAATAACTCTCCGAATGGAGGGAGACATACCTAGACAGGTAAAAGCACTTTTTTGGGAAAAACTTTCAAGGGGCTATGACATACTTCTAGCAGAAAAAGACTGGCCACCACAATTTGTCGGAGTGCCCACATGGCGAGGACATTATTATGCCTGCCTTCTCTAACCATATTCCAATTCATCTAAAATATACTTATGCCAGGAAATGGGCAGTAGCCCAGGCCCCAGCATTATATAAAAATCATGTAGGATGGGATGAGGACTCACCTCACCATAAAATACATCTGAAACATGAACCAACTGCACAAAGGCAGTATCCAATAAAGCAAGAAGCTAAAAAACAGGTCAGGGAGATCTTGTATCAACTTGAATACCAAGGGGTGATTGAAACATGCACCTCCTCAATGAACAATCCTTAGGTATTGTCTGGTTTGGAGACAGGAAACAATCGTCTAGTTTTGGATTACAGACACTTGAATACTTGTTCTAAAACATTTGCAGTGCAAAATGCACATAGCACAGCATTAATGAATAACATTGTGCGCAAAAAATATAAAACCACATTAGACATCTCCAATGGTTTCTTTTGTCAAAACATAGCACCTGAAAGCAGGTACTTAACAGCATTCTCCATAATGGGGACCCAGCGTCACTTTTGTCGACTCCCACAAGGGTTCAAGAACAGCCCGGGGTTATTCTCAGCGAGAGTAACAGAGTTACTACAAATTTATGACAATGAGGCATTGTCCTAAATCGATGACCTATATCTGACAGACGATGACCTGGACAAACACTTGAACAGGGTGAGCACCATTATACTGGGCTTCGCCTCTGAGGGCTATAAGTTCAACTTTAAAAAGTCCCGAATTGCCCATCTCAATGTCCTATTTTTAGGATATGAGCTTTCAAGGGAAGGCAAGAGCTTGGCAGCTAACTTTTTAGAAAAGTGTGCGCTGCTCCAACCTCCAAAAACGCTAAAAAACTTACAATCCATCCTGGGTTTCCTAAATTTTGGAAGAACATACATTCTAAATTACGCAGAAAGGGTTAAACCTCTCTACGCATTAATCAAACCTGATTACTCAATCAAGAATTGGACACAAGAACACACAGAAATCTTGCGTTCACTACAGGCTAACATGTTAGCAACAACTCACTTACAAACACGCGTAAATCAACGCAAACTGGTAATCCGAATAATTTTGGGTCAATGCGGATTCACCTACTTAACCTTCAATGAGGGTGAGAAAATACCAATCGCATACAAATCTCATTTGTACACACAAGCGGAAATGCGCTTCAGCGAGCTGAACTACAAGCATTCAAACTGGCACTTGAAAGTACAGATCGAGAATTCCCCACACTAATAGTGTGCGATTTTCTTTTACTGTGTTCAGTCGTATAATGAATATATACAAAACTGGCTTGAAAATGGTTTCAAAGATGCGAAAGGTGGCACAATAAAGCACAAAATGCTTTGGGAACAAGTAGTTCAGTTGAAAAACGAACTACCAAAGGCTCACGTGATCCACACACTGAGTCATCAACGTGATGGCGTTCACGTTGCAGGGAATTCATTGGCTGACGAAGCCGCAAAGGGGGCTGTTCAGACGGCTTCCGTAGCTGCGATCACTCATTCAAAAACAAAAATAGACAGCGAGATAATGTTGGCTGTCAATGCTACAAGCAAAGGCAGTGGTGCAGCGTTACCAAAAAAGTTTCCACTCAAGTACTCTTATGTAATTGATGCGAACAGCGTTCCTTTTGCTTGAATCCCTGGAGTGGGGGATAGGGTAATTCCAAACATGGAACGTAGAGCAGCTTTGATTTATGAAGCACATTTGGGGGAGGGTCTGTCACATCAAGGGATCTCTAAGACAATTTTGACATTAAAAGAGATGTACTGGTGGCCTGGGATGAATACGGAAATCCACATCTTCATCAATAACTGCATAGACTGTAAATTACAGCGAGAAAGCCACCAGACCCCATGCTACGAATGTAGCTGCCCAGTACAGACACCACTGTTAGACAGCATTAGGCTATCTACGCGCATGCGTCCTTCTGGACAAATGCAATCCCACAAATACTGAATCAAGGTTCCTATGGATATGGCCTCCGCGCTCGGCTGGCGCTCGAACTGTTATAAAAGATTTGCAAGTCTTTATCGGCACATACGCAATAGGCACGCTACATTCTGACCAAGGCCCTGCGTTTAGCTCTCGGGCTTACAAAGAAGCCATGGCCAGTCTGGGCGTTGCATTGCGGAACTCCTCTCCATTCCATCCTGAGGGAAATTCGGTTGTGGAAAGGAAAAACCGGGACATAAAGCAGTCTATAACAGCTAGGGTATTAGGTTCGGGTGATGGGTGGGTCAAACATCTTTATGGGGTCCAACGCTCATTAAATAACTTGCCAAGAAGTTCTCTAGGGGGGGTCACTCCATATGAGGTCCTATTTTGGACAAGAATGTGGGTACCAGACCTCGATCACGTAGGCACAGTGGTGGAAAATAAACCGTTTGATATCAAAGATCGTTTGGCTGTTTTACAGGAACTCAATGAATTAAGATCGAAACAAAGCAACGTATTCCTGCAGCCACCCACCACTGGGGAAAAACCGGCGGTCCCAGCAAGGCCTGTCTGGATTCCAAAAGTTGGGGATCTAGTCAGAGAAAAGATTGCGGACAAGAAGGAATTTGGACCTTCTTACAGACAACCAGTACCTGTCCTAGCAGTTCAAGGAACAAGAACAGTACTTCTGCTGCCCCTTGCTGGAAGAAAGGAGAAATGATTTGTGTCCATCGACCTCATCAAACCACAGTATGTGGCCAATACTAAATAGTAGGCCTCGTGGACTCCGACCTAGTAGCAGACGCACTCCTCTCGCTCCTATCCAAGAGGTTCAGACTGAAAGACTGATAACAATTGAGACTTCAGCAGTAACAGATGAAGGACTAAGCAACAATGCAATGGAACTCATCCCTCTTGAAAATCAAGTAACCGTTCGTCCAAATACACCTGTCTACACCAACAAGACTTTCTTCACTTTCTGAAACAAACTTATCTGGTTTCACCATGGATTGAAATCTGGAATATTTGTTTTCCTGCTTTGGCTAGCTTTGCTTATGACTATGAGCGTGCTTCTAAATGGCAGATACATCCATGTGAACACTGAAAGAAAAGATGTGAACTTACTTTTGAAACCTCATAAATCTTCCCATCGTGAAGCAAGAGACTTGTCAACAGTGAACATCACAGCCGTTCCTATACAGTATGGTATAGTGTGGGACAAAACAGATTTTGATATCTTCGGCCCGACGGAACAATTGAACATTCCACATTTGTTTAAAATTTCACTAAGTGATCTCATTTCGTCCAGTACCTATTCTGATGATTGGGACTTTGAGACTGTTAACGACATAATGTTTGACCTAGAAAAATCTGCTGCATTTTCTAAAAGTGAATATTTAGAGGGTTCATCAGACTATGAACAGCTGTATTGCTATAACCACTATGGTCATCATTATTTGCATAAATCTGCATACCCTAGAAATGTGTTTATGTTTAACCAATGGGAGCATTGTCCTACACCACCAAAAGGTAGTTCAAAAACATTTGTTAATAAGTTTCCTTATTTTTCAGGTTACAATACATCTGATCCAGAAACGTTTTACTATAAAAATGTAAACAAAATAGGACTGAAAATTATGTTAACAAATACAAAACAGATTTACTCTGCAGCATTTATTGCCCAACTGTCTAGACAGGGTTTCGACTTTTGGAAAGACACAATAGACACAAACTGTCTGGGGTACTAAAGATTGGCAAGTGCAGGGGATAGAAGCTTTATTTAGAGCCTGCATCATCCCTGAGCAAATATAGTTTTTGAATGAAACTATCCAACAAACATCTTGTCTTGGTCTAGCCAAGATCAAAGAGATGAAAACACCTTCTGTACCAACACCTGCAAGTGATAACAATACACAGGCAGCGGTTACAGTTGACAAAATACTACAACTCAACAGATCTAATCCTGATTGGAGAAAATGGTTGATCTGGCCCACAGACACGAACAACTGTCAGGAAAGATTCCTGAATAAAACTCAGGGCTTTACTATTCATAGGCCAGACCCAAGATACGTCCAAAGACAGCATCCGGGGGTAGTAACAACATACAGTGTAGGTAAATTATGCCTCGATTGGCTGCAGAAATCTACACTACAGGATGTGAAACAACACTTAACCTTACTTAAAGAAGACGCAGACCTTAGGGAATTCTTGCTTGGACCAAGAAAACCGCGTCAAAAACGTTTCATATATGCCGGCATCTATGCTGCTTATAATGAAGCATGGAAAGTGTCACAGATGGAGGCCGCAGAACGAATACGTGAACTTGATCGTATTAATTTAGAGAAAACCCTCTCTGTGGTCGACAATGGGTTAACAACTTTGTCCTCCAGAATATATTTATTGGATGGCATTGTATCCTCTGCTATGGACATACTAGAACAAGATTTGGCGATGTTACAGCAAGGCCAGTCTCAATTACGTTCTATTGTGTTATTAAGCTGGACGCTGCAATCTTTGCGTGCGGGCTATGTGCCTTGGCGTTTTATCAACACGTCAATTCTGTTTGCAGAATACAATCTAACTGATAAACAGATCGAACTGGCACAAAGAGGAGCAAAGTATACAGTGCTGGGCATTGAAAAACTGGAAAAGTTACCATTCACAGTGGCAGAAAAACCAGCTACAGAATGGCTTATTCATGGCAAAATCACACTACCTGTGACTACTTTTCAGTTTCAGTATTGCCTCAAACAAATGCAAGCAGGCAAATATGAAAGGTTGGGTAAGGAATACATTAAGACATCTTGGAATTTACCATATACATATAGATGTTGGAGTGGGGATCGTGAAGTGTTTCTGAGCGGTACACACTGTAAAAATGCACTGAGCGGTTCACTAATATGTCAGGACATTTCTTTACACGGGGCTTGTAATGGTTCAGTGGCAAATTTGTCTTGCCACCAGCAGGGTACACCAGCTGCTGTGATTAATCCAACGTTTGGACAACTTTCTAATGGGAGTTACCTCATGTTGAATGATCAGAGTTGCTGCGGCATGTTGCTGCGGCATCCCATATCTAGTAACGGTCAACTCCAGGGTCACTTGCTGTATGCAAGTATTGTTTGCCCCAATAGACACAGTCAGGGAGTCGCCTTTGTGGCCTTCGCTGAACGTCTTTTATAATATTTGATACTTTAAGCAGAATGAAAGCCATGCTTTTACAACAAACAGTGCCTTTGACCTCGGCCAAAGAAACCAATGATCTACAAGTAGCTAGGACTTCGGCTGAGATACAGACTTTAATATGTACAAATTGCCCTATACATTTCGTGGAAATGATAGGTCGTATCTTTAACATGTCTGATACAAGCGGAATTGTACATGTATTTAAGAGCATCTGTTCCGGCCTGTTAACACCTTTCCAGGCAATACTCGGAATAATCCCGAACTTTGCACATTCGGTGTTTGGTGGCATACCATTAATTCTAGCACTTGTTGCCAGAATTCTATTTCTCTTCCTGCTATTACGCTATGGCCAGCCTATTCGCAGACATCACTCCGAGCGAAATGGAGAAAGCTCTCCTTGAACGAAAGTGCCGTGAGCGAATAGTACAGTTGGGCATGAATCGTCTACGGGAACTTAATACCACGTGGTTCCTGTCGTTCAGACCAATCTGGCAAGATTGCATCTTACCTGTTCTACGATGCCTGCTATGCGGTGAAGAATGTGTGTTGGACACCTGTCTAACATTTCCATCAGCTACGGCAACGGATGTCGATACTCTGCTGGACCCGATAACGGCCCATGCTCTGTGTTGTCCCCAGAGGCTACCCATCCTGATGACAGCATTCATTGAGATCTCAGATGCTTCCGGCTGCTGCTGAGGTACGAGATGGATCTACAGGCACACAGGTAACAACGGACGCGAACATTGCTGCGGCATCCTATGCTGAAAGCGATGCTTCACATCTCTGTGCGATTAATCTACTACACGAGGTGTTCCGAATGTCACCAACTACGGTGGACGATATTTTGTCTACAGAAATAGATGATCTCATGTTTACACCAGACCCGTACACTGACTCTGATTCAGCCCACAGTGTTCCAGAGATGCAGTAACAATTTGGCCTTCATATTTCAAAAACTTGGAACTCTTCCCAAATTGAACCTTTTGTTCCGTTTTTTCGAATTAAATGGCACATCAATCTGCTTGAAGTAGAACTATTCTTATAGTACGGACTTCGCGGTACTTCCTCAGACACTTTATCATCGTGTTAGTCTAAAAAGTTCATTAATTTCCATGACATGAAATGACTTTTGATTTTGAACAAACTTATCGATCATTTTTTTGTCACATGTAATTATTTCTGCTTATTTCATTCCAATTGCATTCTATTTTCAAATATATGCCTGAAATGAGAAGCAATGCTTAAAATGTACAGTACTTTTTTGCATTCTAATAGGTTTTTTTAAATGCCTTTTAAATGGTTTTAAGAAATATTTTAGCAATATGCGGTACTCCAATTTATGATTAGCATTTTAAATGTTTAGCATTTATATTCTTATCGTACACACGAAAGTGGAGTGGGTGTTGTATTCCTCTTAGGATGTCCGTATATAGGTTTTCCTGTATCATGTCCTTATATAGGCACAATTCGCCCTGCCCTTATATAGGCATAAAATCCCAGTCCTTATTTAGGCATTAAACCGTGCACTCCAAATACAGGCATGGTCTCCGACATCCGTCCACCCTAACGTCACAACGAGTTCTTGAAGAACAGACCCTTAGGCTTCGGGAGTTTCCCTAGCACAGGACTATTGATTTCTTCAAGGACTCATCTATTATGCATGAACCGTTATACCTTAGGGGTTCATTCATGACGTCTTCCGCTGTCCGATTCACGTCAATGCTAACATTCTGAGGTACCTCTCAGGTATAAATATACCTTCCCTAGCCCTTGTAAACTATAGGAGACCTCGACTTCAGAGGAGCCCGTTTCCCGGCCTGACGCACTGAGAAGACGCTGTCATCCCTGCACGTAGAGAGTCCAGCTTCCAGTGATCTGACTTCCCTTGCGGGGTGTTGGAGTTCGAGTCTGGCAAGAGATTCCTACCTCTCTCATTCTTAAGGTATGGAGCTGACTAGAACCTAGAGGGACTCTTGGCATACTAGGCGTAACATACTCTTAGTATACCATAGTAAGGAATACTTCACCTACTTCATACCTCTCCCTACACCTAGGTTAGGTACATTGGGGTAGAACTAGCTTAGAAACGCATCGTATGAGTACTCGCATTTTTAGTCTGTGTTATTTATGTAAATGAATATCTGCTAAAGATCATGCTAACGCAGTATTATTTATTTCTACTGCTTACGCTGCACATTATTTATCTTGCATATTGTCTTGTGATCGTAACTGCACATATTACTTACACAAGAAACAAGACTGATCAATAAACCTTTTATTGAAACGCCCGTCTATTCTTTCTGTGTAACTTTGAGGAAAACTAAGCATGCACGATTGAGCTGAGTGAAACGGTTATCTATTGTTTCCACGACTCTGGGACACGTTCTGATTCTAAAGGGAAACAAAGTGGTCATGTTTTGCGGCTGCCAAAAACTACTCCCTTCTTGTTTGTCAAGGAGTTTCTAGTGGCCTCTGAGCTAGCTGGCACAAGTAATTAAGTTTAATATACTCGATAGGGACATACCGACCTCAGTCCTATGTCAAACCTATAGGGTATATTATTCCAATGCGCAGAGCCTATCAGGGAAATAGGAGCTACACTACACCCCCCCAGGCAAATATTTAATATCAAAATTGAACTCTTGTAACCTTGAGAGTAATCTGATAAGTCTAGAAGAAGCTTTGTTAGAACAACTGTCACCTAACATGTAGATCAAAGGTTTGTGGTCAGTAAATAACTCAAATTTTGTGCCACCAATATACATCTTAAATTTTTCTGCTGCCCATGAGCAAGCTAAAGCCTCCTATTCTATAGTGCTATAGGCCTTCTCTGCAGCACTAAGTGTTCTAGTGCAAATGCCATTGTCCATTCTTGCCCCTTCACAAATTGACTTAATACAGCCCCAAACCTTTCGAATTAGCATCCACAGTAATAATACTACTTTCACCATGAGTAAAAGGTCTGATGGCAGAAGCATTCACAATTAACCTTTTAACACTATCAAAAGTGTGCTGAGCTTCCTCAGACCACACATACTTCGTGCTCTTCTTTAACAAATCTCTCAGTGGTTGTACAATTACGGCATACCCTTGTACAAACCTCGAATAGTACTCACTAAGACCAAGGAATGCTCTGAGGGAATCCTTGTCTGTAGGTATAGGAGCATCATTGATAGCTGTCATAAATAACAATTTAGGTTTTATCCCTCCATGTGAAATATGATGCCCAAAATAATTCACTTCCTCATTGACCAATTTGCACTTGCTCAAGTTGACAGTCATATCATGTTTTGCCAGTTTCTCCAAAACTTTTTCTAACAAAAGATGGTGTGCTCCAAACTCTGAGTGAATATCATCCTGAAAAGTTTGGATACCAGCCTCCCCACCAACATCTGATCCATCAACCTCTGAAAAACACTGGCCGCCAACGCCAGGCCGAACAGCATACATTTGTACGTATAGGCTCCAAACGGTGTTACAAACGTCATCATAGGTTGAGATTCTTCAGAGAGCGGGATCTGGTGATATGCTGAACGTAAATCAATGGTAGTGAAGTACTTATTTCCTCCAAGACTGGCTAGCATATCATGAATTGTAGGAAGAGGATTGCAATCAAGTAGATTATTGTGATTGAGAACTCCCAAATACGCACATTAAACATATGTTACCTGATCTTTTGCGTGCTATTACGGCAGCAGAAACCCATTCAGATGACTCTACTGGTGTAAGAATACCTTGAACACATGTCCTCCAGTAATTTTTTAAGATCTTCCCTAGCTGAAATGGGAACTGGTCTGACTTTTTGAGTATCTAGAGTGACATTATTTTCCAATTTGATGGTGTGCTGAAACCCTTTAACAGTTCCAACTTTGTCACTGAACACAGAAGCAAACTTAGAAAACAGACCATGCAATACGCTATCATGATCACCTTTGTGCATATGTTCCAATGACAAAATGGGTAAATCTCCTAGTATAACTCACTCGGAATGTCCAGGTCTAAGAATAATACCCATGTTAGCTTGATCTTGCCATCCCAAAATATTGCGTCCATTCAATGCAACATATATCTTGGTATAAACCTCTCTTCCTTTAAACTTAACCACCTCAGTAAAATAACCTTTCATAATGATGTCATACTCCCTGAATGCTTTTTGGTTGACATCCATTGGTCTCAATAAGGTATTGGACCAAAATTTATTAAATGTGATATCTGTAAGAATGGTAATAGGCGAACCAGAGTCAGCCATGACACCCAAATTAACTGCACCAATCTGAACCTCACAAATGGGACCTTTACAGATTTTGCAAGAACCATTCAGTGTATTGTCCTCAACAGTTAATAACACATTTAACCCTTCACATACTGACTCATCTTCTTCACTGAGCTGGTTCACTTTGTACTTGGCTTTAGTAGATTTGCATAGAGTGTAAAAATGTCCAATTTTTTTGCAATTGTTGCACCTCTTGCCTTGTGCAGGACATGCGCTACTATTACCCATGTGATATATTTAGATTCACATATGTAGCATGCTCCAGTCATCTTCTTATCTGAGGTTTTCTTACTTTTGTTCTTATGTAAGATAGCATTAACATCAGTATCATCCACCTCTGCTTCTTGCATTCGACTCCTACCTTCTAAAGATTTACTCTTACAATCCTCAGTGAAAATTCTATAAGAAATCACAGAATGTTCTTTACTGGGCTCAATATCCATGACTTCATTTAAAGACGGGTTTTCACAAGTTAGTATGCGTTCTTGAATTTTTTTGTTAAATACAAGTTGATCACGTAAAGATACGTCTAAATTGGTGCCAAATTCACATTTAGCTGCTAACACCTTAAGTACAGCCAAATAATCTTCAATAGATTCCTCCGGCATCTGCTTAAGTTTAAAACAAAATTGTCTCTCTAACATGACAGACGGCTCACCCACATACTGTTTGCCCATACAATCTAAGGCTTCTACATAGACATCCCAAGTGTCATCACCCACTGCTACAACAGGTAAATTATCGAAACCTTGTTATCGTGTGTCCCCCAGACAATTGAATAACAAAGCTTTCCTTCTAATGGCAGAGTATTTAGATGCATCTATTGCCACCAATTTTTTTTCAAAGATCCTATAGTATTTATGCCAAGCCATCAACGGTTCACCTGGATTCTGTAAAAATGGTGGAGGTTGTATAACATTATTGGGCGTAGCCATAGCAAATAAGCCCAAAAGAAACACTTGTAATTCACCTGAGAACACCAAAGTACCTTTAAATGCCAAAGAAACAGAGTCTTGTGTAGAATCCACTTATAAATGTGTGCCTGTCACAGAATGCAGTTTGTGTGCCCGTCATGGAAATAGGCAATAAGTAGAATTGAATCAGTGGAATTCATAATGTAGGGTCGAAGCAATACAGCACAACTGAACACTGGGATGCGCAACGTGTGACCGTCACGGAAACAGGTTACATCTGATTATCAGGAATTGCAAGGAAAGAACGTGTTGTTCTAACATCCCAATGTGGAGCAGCCCAATGAATCAAAATAGCTGCCGAAAACATGGCAAACGTGGTTTTCTAAAGGAATTGGAAGAAGCACAGGAAATCAAGGCGCAGAGACTGATTAGCATCAGCAAGAGCTCGTTCACAGGACGGTCGCGCTCGCAATACAGTCATGCTCCACTGCAGAAGACCGGTGGTAAGCGCATGTTTTGAAATACAAAGTAGAGCGTGGAACAGCTCAAGTAAATAACGATCCACATGTAAACACTGAGGAATGCAGGTATTTCATCACCCTAAAAAACCTCACATGTGCAAGGAAATGTAATAAACTCACATGTGCAAGGAAATCCAATATCATAACATCAGTCTCTCCTCCATAAAAGTATAGTCTCTTGACATATCTTAGTTGTCAGTGGGTCCCAGAGGCTCCTTAATCCACCAATCGCTCGTCGCCATATAAATGTAGCATTTTCTAAATAAAAGAACAATTCCTGGAAGCTGCTGTGATAATTTCAATTGCAGGTTTTATTCCAGTAAAGGACCCAGGACCCACGACCGCTTGCCACAACGGCAGCACAGCCAGTGAGACTAAACAGTTGCAACAATCTAGAATTACCCACAAACATGACACAAGTAAATTCTAAAATAAGTAAATTCTAAGCATCAAAGAAACATGCCCTATTTAATTACACTACACCCATACTACAGTGTGTCAAAGGAGTCCAACATGACATTAAGCTAAAATCTGGTGCCATTTCTGCTAAACATAAATTCAAGCCTGTACCACCCAGTGTTAGAGATGTACTGAAGCAGTTGTTGGATGACGTGTAAAAATGGTATAATTCAATCTACAGACTCCTCTGAATCGGTTGCAGCTGTAGTCTTAGCTAAGAACAAATCTAGAAAGTTTCATTTGTGTGCTGACTTGCAGTCTTTGAACAAGAACATTGTAGTAGATTGCCATCCTCTACCTAGGCAAGATTGCCACAGAGACAGACCTCATAGAGCTCCTGGATTAAGGATCAATAATCAATAACTATCCCTGCCTTTACCTAGCTATCCAACCATGCTTTCATACGACCGCTCACTGAGGACTGAGGATTCTACGAAGGACTTTACTTGATTTGCCTCCACCATCCACAGTTTGCATTTGACGAACAATTCTCCTTCCCTGACGATGATACCGCATGGACCAAATGGCTGTCTTCAGATCAGTTTCTAGCTTTCTGACCACTGCCACCAGGGCAATTGCTGACGATAATCACCGCTGGGCGTGCTCTGCCCTTTGCCATCACTGTTTTAGAGGGCCCAGTGGCTGGCTTTAATTGTTGATTTGGGGACGAGGTTGCTCTGCGGCTGAGACTGTGCAGAGGATTTCGGAGGGGACAGCGAGCTGTTCCACCTTGTTGGTGCTGGCACCCACTATTTACCTGTGTTTGGGCCGATTTGCAGCAGCGCTGGTGTAGAGGGCTGAAGAGTTGTTGCGCCCTGCATCTCCTGTCTACCGAGCGTGCCAGATCTGGCCCGATTGGAGTGCCCAGTTGTGGGCCCAGTTTGTGTGTCAGCGCTGAACCAGCGGCGGGCAGCCGTTTTGACCCAAATTCTCCACATGATGGATCTCAGGCCAGAGGGCGTGTTAATTAGTGACCTCATGTTCTACACAAAAAGACGAGCACAATGGAGGAAAGCCCTATACTCCATTCTCTGGATCACCAACTCCAGGAAAACACCACATGGTCTTAGACTATCAGTAGCTCCCTCACCCTTCTGCAGAGCAGAGGCTACCATATCCCTATATAACAATGGGATCATCCTCCTACAATCTTCAAATATCAACCTAGAAATATTGGATGAAACCTTCGCTATCATCAAGAGTGACCAATAAGGATTCCTCCTTCTCCCAATGCGGCACTAGCTCCTGTGGCATCTCTCAGGAACCCCTGGTAGCGTCTACTCTTGCCCAAGCCACACCCAGCCCGTCCTTGTCCCCAGCTCCTGCATCATGACCCCTCCTACAATACCTTAGATACAACACCTTCTGCATGGACCGTAGCTCACCCCTTGACGCTTCGAACCAGATGACATTCACACTACTCCTCTAGAACAGCGAGCACAGACTTGCATAATCCTGGCTCTCACACCTCCCCCACGACTATACCCTTGTGGTTCCCGCTTGCACTCCCAAATCTCCCTCCAGGGCCCATTTGTCGACCATATTGGAGTCCAAATTTCCTAACATGATTAACAAATTCTCATATGACTCTTATTCAGCACTCTAACTCCTCACTTCCCCCTCTCCCACCTAACTCCATCCTTACCCAGACATACCCTCCACTGGATCTCCTTGACCAGCAAAACTCCTGCACCACTGCCCGAGGCTTCCCTTCACCACCTAGCCTCCTCCCCCACACCATGACAACTTGTTTCCACGCATCTCTGGAATCTAGGCTAGACGATATTTCACTTAACCTTCTTCAACTCAAGGCAGAACTGCAGCGCCTCATAAACATCACTATAGAGGTGGTGATCACTCAGAGGCCCAACAGGTCCCCGATGAACTTTACTCATACCCATGCTCAAGCCGCTAACGTCTGCGCTAGGCTGCCTTCCCACCTCTCTTACTCTCCTCATCAGAGTTGGAAAACCATACCCTTCCCTAATGCCCCTTCTTGGCCCATGAGACTGAACGAGCGACTAGCTGACAGTGAAATTCACGCCCTGTTTCTTACTTACAATTCTACTAAAGATACTGACACGGACACTGTGGGCTAAATCCAAACTATCCCTGCTAACCCACACAGAGAACTAGAAACAAAACCGGAGCTTTAAACAAAGCCAATCTTGGACAAAGTAACATCACACAGACTCCCTCAGTTGACGCCACTACTCGCCTGAAATGCATGCTCCTCAACTGCAGATTGGCTGTTAGACACGCCATATATTTCTGACCTCATCCTCACACATGAATTCGACCTAGTAATCCTTACAGAAACATGGCTAAACAATGCCTCTGCTCCTATACTAAACTTACCAGCCCCCCCCCCCACCTTGCCCCCCCCGAGTCACAACCTCGTTAGACGATAGCAGACCTGGCGGCAGGGTCGCCTGCATCTACCATAACACTCTCTCTGTGAAACAGTCACAAACCATTGTTCTTCCCACTTGCGAATACCTATGCATCGATATTGCTAGTAACAACATATTCATTTGTAAACTTCACGCGATCTACCATCCACCGGGAGACAACCTACCTTTCATTGAACAAATCATGGAAGTCCTTACAACCAACGCTGATCATCAACCTACCCAAATCTTCCTTGGGGACTTCAACTTACACTGGAATGACTTGAATGACCATGCCGTGAACAGCTTTAAAACCTTTCTATCAGACCTTGAGCTGACCCAAAATTGTGACAGTCTGAAATAAAGGTGCAAGATAGACGTATCTTGGTTGTAGAGTTTATTTAGATCAATACTCCACCCAACACACGGAGCGTCTTCCCAGCTAGATGAACGAACAGCAACTGACTCCATTCGAACCTCTATCTAGTGGACACTCCATGCGTGAGCCACATTTAAAAGAATACAGTACTACATTTCTAAAGCATTGCGCGCGCTATCCGCGCGATGTATAACATTCTTACCAATATTACACCACCTTCCCCCTTACAGAAAATAAAAAGAGAAAAATACAACACATATTAAAAGATTAACTTGAATCAACCAACTGCATAACAAATCTTAATATCTAATGAAATCCTCAAACCTTTTTGGTGTCTTAATGACATGACCTCTAGAGGAACTAGTAAAGTTCGTATTAATGACAGATTGGATAGAAACACTAGAATCAGAGTGAGATGAAGAAGTAACTTGAGATGGAGTAGATTGAACGGGTTTTACCGTGTCCAACCAGTGCCCCCAATCAAGATCGTCCTCAATATTTCTCTGTCTACGATGCATAATCTCAACTTGTTGAGGAGAAACTTTAACAAGTTGTCTCTTGTTCCACCAGCCCTTCTTCCCTACAAAAGCAGCTCCTTTACTGACCTTGCACACTTGTTCAGGCATTAAAAATTTTGACTCTCCCTTTCTAACTTTTACTGTTTTTTTTTAATTAAAACCCAGTCTCCAACCAGGACGTCCTCCCCATTCAAATTGAATTTCTTATCAAATTTTTTTTTCATCTGAGTCTGTTTGACGTATACTCTATTAGACACATCCTTAAAATTGATTTTATCTTCACCAGACATTTCTCCCACCCATGTCGGAAATAGAATAGTGTGTGCTTCTCTACCCCTCGATAAAGTAAAAGAAGATATTCCAGTGGTACAGTGGGGCGACGTGTTAGAATTCCACATTTTTTGGTTGATAAACTCACCCACATCCAACCCAGATGCTAGTGCTGTCTGAATCCCTTCCTTTACCACTTTATTCCCTCTTTCGACTAAACCATTAGATGTGGGAGAGTATAATGCTACCTTAAGATGTTTTATGTCTAATTTTTTCAAGAATTTACAAATTTTCTCAGAAACAAAATGAGTGCCGTTATCTGTAACAATAACTTTTGGAGCTCCTTCTAAAGAAAATATCTTGTTCAAAAATGTTATGGTTGACTCGGTATCAGGAGATTCGACAAAACTATGATACATCCATTTAGAAAAGTAGTCAACAGCTAGTATAACATACTTCCTATCTTGGTTGAGAATAGAATAAGGCTCTGAAAAATCTAAGCCAATTTTTTCCCATGGGGCACTAGGAAACTCGGTAGGGTGTAACAGAGTTTTCAATGTCCGCCAATGTTTATCGGACAGAAGACACTCAGGACAACTATCGATTGTACTTTTAACCTGGGAATCTAAGGAAGGCCACCAGTAATGTTGTTTAATCTTCATCCCAGTCTTTGTAGATCCTAGGTGTCCCAGGTGTGCTTTATTGATGATTGAAGGGCGTAATCCGGCAGGAGGGACAAATCTGTCACCCCGACGAACAATTCTGTTTGCAACTGATAATTCCTCTGACACTTGGGCAAAAACACACAAATCACCACTCAAACATCTAGATTCAGGCCAGCTGTGTGTGGTATACTCAATCACCTTCTGTAATATTAAATCGCACTCGTAAGCTGACTTCCAATCATCCTCAGATAACACGGAATCATACTCTTGAACTGCGTCCACCACAGCTACACATTCGATATCCTCTGACCGAGAATCATCCTCATCGTCCTTGTGCATCAGTAATCTAGACAGTCGGCGTGGAATTTTTTTCCACCCTGAATGTGTTTAACCTCGAAATTGTATTCTTGAAGTTTTGACACTAGGCTCATGAGCCTGGCGGACATGTTGAAGGTATTCACCTTATTAAAGATATAAACCAAAGGTTTATGATCAGTCACTAGTTCAAACTTGCGTCCCCAAATGTAAATTCTAAATTTATGGACAGCCCACACGCACGCCAGAGCTTCCCGTTCTATTGTGCTGTACTGTTGCTCAGATTGTTTAAGGGATCTTGATGCGAATGCTACAGTGTGTTCACGCCCATCAACTTTCTGACTTAGGACTGCTCCGAGTCCGGAAACACTGGCATCCACGGTTATGAGAGAAACACAGTCCTCTCAACGCGTGTAGAGCTTGGGCAGATGCAATCAATTGTTTTACATTTCCAAATGCTATATCCAAATCATCAGTCCATTTAAAACTTTGACCCTTCCTAAGTAACACACGTAAGGGTTCTACTGCTTGGGCATAACAAGGTACAAATCTTGCATAGTATTCGGCTAAGCCAAGGAATGACCGTAATGCATCTTTATCTGTGGGAGCCTTTGCTTCTTCAATTGCTCTGATTACAGAAAATTTTGGTTTAATCCCATGATTCGATACAGTTTGGCCCAAATATTCCAACTCTTGTACAGCGAACTTACATTTGTCAGATCTTACTGTCATTTCTTTAGATCTCAAAATAGAAAGTACACGTTTTAAAATATCATTGTGTTCTTTGAATGATTTGGCATATATTAGAATGTCATCCAAATACGCTTGGACACCCTTGATATCCTGAAATAGCGTGTCCGTCAGTTTCTGGAACGCACTACCGGCCGATGCAAGGCCAAACGGAAGGCGTAGGAATTTGTACGCCCCGAAAGGGGTCACAAACGTAGTAAAATCTTGAGAATCTACTGACAATGCAACTTGGTGGTAAGCTGATCTCAAGTCTATCAATGAGAACCATTTACACCACCTAGATTCGCTAGTAATTCATGGATTCTAGGCAGTGGGTGGCAATCCACAATTATATTTTTATTAAGTGCACGCAAGTCCGCACAAAGTCTGATCTCGCCAGTCTTTTTGCGTGCGACTACAATGGGTGCCACCCACTGTGAGGAATCTGTAGCCTTAATAATGCCTTGATCACATAAACTTTGCAAAGTAAGTTTCAGTTCTTCTCTAACACTCATTGGGACAGAACGCACTTTGTGTGCTACTGGTTGAGCCCCAGGCACTAATCTAATGTGGTGTTCCACACCTTTAACAAGACGAACTTGCTCACTAAATACAGGCTTGAACTCTGTAATTATTTCCTTCAACATGTTTACGTCCGTATCTGGTTTAGTACATTCAATATTGCACACAGGTAAGTCTCCCACTTTAATTGGGTTTTCATCGCCTGGAACTAAATATAGTCCCAAGCGTGCTAAATCTTTCCACCCGATGATATTTTTCCCTTTCTCAGCTACATAAATTTTTGTTTCGGTTTCTCTACCAAGACATTGTACTACTCCAGAAAAATAACCAATCATATTTATGTCTTTCTCTCCAAAGGCTTTTGGATTAACGGCCGATTTTGTAGTAATTTTACACGATCATTCCATAAATCGTTAAAAGTGGTGTCTCTTAAAATAGTAATCGGCGAACCTGAGTCGGCTATAACCTGAAGTGGAACGTTATCAATTACAGCAAAACACAAAGGTCCTTTTACGGAATTAGTATCTCCTCCACAGTCTAGGGTTATAATCACATTACTAAGAGAATTACTACATGAGTCTACGTCAGTTTCAATACAGTTTACATTGAGAGGCTTCTTAGCATTCCTGCACACTCCCTGGAAATGTCCTATTTTCTTACAAATGACACAGCGCTTGTTAATCGCGGGACAACCAGGGAAATCCCCAATATGATTTTTAGATCCGCACCTGTAACAGAAAAAAGTTTGTTTCCTTTGAGGAAATTTAACATTTTTACTTTTAACATTCACAGTACATAATGAATTCTCTTGCTCAATATCAGTAGAAGTTATCAGATTAACCCCGGGTTTGGAGTCTTCTTGCATAGCTTTGCTAGATATAGCTGAACGTTCAATACTCGGAGCTAACTCAATTACTTCGGACAAAGACAGATTTTTGCAACCCAAAATTCTTTCCTTGATCTTCCGAGATGCGCAGTTAAATACAAATTGATCTCTGATATAGTTGTCCGCTAAAGGACCAAAGCCACATGTGGTTGCTAACACTCTGAGTGCTGAGATGTATTCCTCTACTTTCTCATCTTCTTTTTGTTTCCTTTTATAAAAGTTATGCCGTTCAAGGATAATATTAGGTTCGTCGGAAATTTGTTTTTTCAGACGTGCAACCGCCTCCAAATAAACGTTCCATTGGCCATCGCCAGAATGAGATGCTGGAGGTGGAATAGGTACAATACTGTCGAAAATCCTCTGGGCTGCTTGACCAAGGCATCCAAATAATAAAGTGAATTTACGTGCAGGTGAATAACCCACAGCATCAATAGCCACTAAATGATTTTTGAAGAGTCTGTACCACTCTGACCAAATAATTGGTGGGCTCCCTGGTTTGCTTAAAAATGGAGGAGGTTGTGTTATTTGCTGGACATTAGCCATGACGAATTGGAAACCACACAGTATTTAAAGTAGAGAGTAGAAGCACAAAGGTGTGCGTGTCACCGAGGTTTAACACGCAGAAAAGATGTGCGTGTCACTGAGGTTAAACACGCAGGTAATGCAATCACTGTAAATCCCTGTAAATGTATTTAAAACTGCTTTAAATTTGACACATGAAAAATAATAGCGTGCGTGTCGCTGAAATGAAAGAAACAAACACGCAGGTTTGAAAACGAAGGAATGTAGAATTATAAGTGTGCGTGTCACCGAGTATGAAAAGTATGAAGCGTGCGTGTCGCTGTAGAGTTAAAGTGGACACGCTGTAATTGTAGATGTAAATCGATTAGGCGTGTGTGTCGCTGGAATGTAAATAGCAGACACGCTGACTGACAGCTGATCAAGTTTTAAAAAAAAAAACGAGTATGATGTCGGGAAGCGGAAAGTGCAGAGGGGCTTTAACGTAAACTCTAAATTAACTGAGTTGCTTCCTTAAAAACGATCCAGACTCAAGATGGCACCACGTTACGTAATGACGTCGGCGCTTGCTCGAGGAAAGTTAGTTGCTTTCGTGATCAGTAGGTCTTCACGAGGAAGGAGAGCGTGCGGGAGCTCTGTAAAAGTTAATTAAAATACACGTACCTCTGCCAAAAGGTATGTTCTTACGCCGAAATTGTTTGTGCAGACTTCATAGTCCGAGACCCATCGAGTGTCCGTCGAGGAATCGCCGTGAAAGTTTGAAGAAGAAGTCGACGCAGACACGAACTTGACAGAAGGTAATCTTAGGCGTGGGTATGTGGGTTGCCAAATGAAATAAAGGTGCAAGATAGACGTATCTTGGTTGTAGAGTTTATTTAGATCAATACTCCACCCAACACACGGAGCGTCTTCCCAGCTAGATGAACGAACAGCAACTGACTATTACCATTCAAACCTCTATCTAGTGGACACTCCATGCGTGAGCCACATTTAAAAGAATACAGTAATGCATTTCTAAAGCATTGCGCGCTATCCGCGCGATGTATAACATTCTTACCAATATTACACAGTCTTACACATAATAAAGGTGAGACCTTGAACTTAATGATTGCGAAAATGGACAACTTTTAACTAGAATCAATAGTCCGTTGCGACTGGACAGATCACCACTGTATCACCTTCCTCATCACAAATGCTGTGAGTTCTAAAAATGCACAACTAAAGAAACCTAAACAATGGAAAAGAAGTTTGCAGAACATACACCTAATGATCTGACTGCCCTCAATAACAACATCCTGCCTCCCCAGGTGGACATGGTAGATGTCCACGTCCTCACAGATCACTACAATACTTCAATTTTTAACATCCTAGACTCGATTGCGTCCTTAAAACAAAACAAAAAATGTCCAACAAAGACCCTAAACTATGGTTCAGTGACAGCCTTAAAACAGAGAGACTAGCTGAATGAGCTTGGAGATTCTTGTCGTCCATTGATCACCTAAAACGCTAAAGATCGCTGAGGAACACCTATAATAAGCAAAACGGAAGTTTAAAAGCTAATTTCTTCAGAACCCAACTCGATCTAGCTAGAAACAGTCCTAAAAACCATTTGAACTTGTCAAACAATTTATCAAACTAATCCTTCTTACAATGTGTCCAGCATGCTTCCAAACTACGAGGATGTTGCCTCCTCCTTCCTGGGCAAAACGGAAAAATCGAAAACGATCTGCAGTCAGCAAGAGAGCTCCTGTCGGTTATTCCACATATCAACCTGCCTCGTTCACAAATAGCTGAGCTTGCTGGTCTGCCAGGGCACACACCCCAAAACAATGCTTCTTCGCATACATTCACAACCCTCAATGAAAGCAACATTCTTACAGCGTTGAAACCTTCAAACCACTTTGACCTGTTACCATTGAATATTTTCAGGGAGATCAAATCTTCTATACTCCCACTTAGACCAAGATAGTAAATGCCTTGCTTCACCAAGGCACTATCCTGGACTGCCTAAAAGTAGGACAGATAACCCCCATCCTGAAAAAAACAACTGCACATACCTGGGTCCTTGACCACTTCCGCCCATATCTAACATTCCCACTTTGGCGAAGCACCTTGAAAAATGTGACCAGGTCCAACTTTGCAACCACATAGAACAATTCCAACTTCTACACCAATTTCAATCGGGCTTCTGTCAAGGCCACAGCACTGAATCAGTACTCGGGCACATAGTGGACAACATGCTAAAAATGCTGGATCAGAATGAATTGTCTCTTAATCCATCTGTGTTCGATATGATGAAACATGACATTCTACTAGATTTACTTGAACGGAGGATGGGGTTTTCAGGGTCCGTCTTAAACTGGTTTACCTAGTTTCTCCACTACAGAACTCAGTTAAGGTTAATCGCTCCTTGTCCAATGCAACAACGGTAACCTTAGGGGTCTCACAGGGGTCCTCTCTCTCTCACCTACTCTCTTCAACGTATTCATTTAGCCTCTAGCAGAAACTTTAAAATCCTCTAACACTCGTTATCATATGTATGTGGATGACACCCAATTGTACTTGAAAATCTCTCCCCAGAAGACATCAGGTCCTTCAACACAGCTCTACATAATACTCAAAATTGGGTAACTTACAACCATATCAAACTAAATGCTATCAAAACGGAATTCCTCATCATCGTCTCACCCAATAACAAGCTCAAGATTGATCTATGGATGAAGCATCTAACTGCCCTCAACTGCTCAGCACACATAATAGATTCTACGAGATCTCTGTGAATAACACTTGACAAGAACTTGAACATGCAGGAGCACATCAGTACTGCCACCAAAGGAGCGAATTATCAAATGAACATTTTAAGGAAATTAAAACCCTTCCTCTCCCCATGATGACTTGAAATCAGCGGTCCAAGCACAAGTTATTCCCAGGTTGGACATTGGAGGTACAACCCCTTGTGGCCTTCCTAGATCCAAGTTGGCATTGATAAGGGACTCTCCTAGCGCTGCTGCTAGACTCATTACAGGAACAGAAAAAAAACAACACATCTCCCCGGATCTAAAATTCTTGAACTGGCTCCCATATAAGGCAAGAATACAACTAAAAATTGCTTGTATGACTCACAATGCTTTACATTACAACACATCAAGGTACTTGGCACAAAAATTTGAATTATCTTGTGGATGCACAACCTCTAGAAGCACCAACACCTTGTTGCTAAAACCACAGGTATTTAAAAAAAGGAAACTTGCAACAGAGCCTTCTCTGTTATTGTCCCAAAAATTTGGAACTCCCTGCCTCCGGAAATCAGACTGATCCTTCTACTGCAACTTTCAAAAAAGAAGTAAAAACACTACTTATGAACTAATTTCTGCTCTAGGTTACACATTTTGTCTCTGGAGCTTCACCCATGATTATTTCTCGTTTGTTGGATCAGGTCTATTGTCCTTTTGACTTGTATGGAGGTTACTTTCCTCAGTTTGTTAATTTACACAGTTTGTACATCTCTCCTATTTGTGGGTGTTCTCTTGTTTCTGACTTCATATCACCTGTGAAGCGCACGGATAACTTGATGGGTCATGTTTGGTCAATATAAAACTCTATAAGTAAAATAAAAATAGGATTTAGGAGATGTTATTGGCAGTTGGTGGCTCTACTTGCTTTTTTATCATTTATCTCATGTCAGGTGTAATTTTCCAAACGTTCTCAGGATTTGACAACCTTCGTAACACCCTTTGGCCCCTTTAAGTACTTGAGATTACCATTTGGGTTGGCATCCACTGCCAGCGTTTTTCAGAAACTGTTGGTTTCTTTGTTTAAAGGCGTCAAAGGGGTTCAAGCATTCCAAGATGATATCTTGATCTTTGCTAAGGACATTGAATAACATAATCTTATTCTGGGGCAGGTTCTTAGTATTGTTTGTAAAAGAGGCGTGGCTGTTATGGAGGAAAATTGCAAATTCTTAGTTAAAAAAAACCTCTAATATCTTGGTCACTATTTCCATGGAGGTTATCAGGCCTAAGGATGATCTTAGTGATGCCATCGGCAGTGCACCACCTTCTACTGATAAAGATTCATTAAGATCTTTTTTGGGCCTGAGTGAATATTATGCCAGATTTGTGCATGTGCATGCCATAATTGGGGAATTTTTAAGGGGGTCTTTTACTGAAAAGCAAGACATTTTTATGGGAATAAGAACACAATTACGTTTTTTCATGCTATAAAGGACATGATTAGGTTTGCCCCTTTGTTGCAACATTTTTATGGTACAGATAAAAGTTCAGTAATTGTGGATGACAGCGCTATAGGATTGGGTTCTGTTTTGGCACAGTTACGCGGCGTAAAGCACACTATCGCCTGTATTTCATGCACCCTTAAAGATTCTGAAGTACGTTATAGTACAATTGAGAGGGAGGAGCTGGTTTGTACTTGTGCTGTTGAGAGGGCAAGACTTGTATGTGGGACATCATTTTGAACTTATCGGGGACCACAAACCTCCTGTGCATCTTGTGTCTGGGAATGGTATAGGGTTAGCTTCTTCACATTTGGTACGTTTGTTATCAAAACTGCAGGAATACAATTTCAATATTAAGCACATCCTGGCTGGAAAGAACTTCTGCGCAGACTGTTTGTGATGGATGCCTGTCAGAAGTGAGTCAGAACTTGGTGTAACACATGACGATGAATGTTTTGTTGCCATCATAGACGTTTTTGCATTTTCTGTAGGGCATGTCAGTGAAAATGAACGGGTAGCAGCATGTGCATAGGATGCTGTTCTGTGTGAAGTGAGCAAGCTTGTGAATGAATGGAGGTTGGCCACCATTGAGGAATCTAGCTCGAAGTATTGTTTCTTTTTCAACAGGTTTCTGCAGACTTTTCTATTGAAAATGGTATGTTTACAAGACAATGTTTTATTCCACCTGAAGCATTGAGAAACAAGTTGATTGATTGTTGTACACAAAGGGTATCCAGCTATGTTGGGACACAAAAAAGAAATCTCCTTAGAAAGCATTACTGGTGGCCAAGTATGGATGCTAATGTTGAATAAGTTGTTAATGAATACCCAGAATGCCTGCTATCAGAGAAACACTGGAAAGTTAGTAGAGTCAAGCCAAATTTTAATTATTTGCTGGCGCGACTATGGGTCAAATTGGCTATTGGTTTTACTGGACCTTTTTATGATTAAGTCGTATTTATTGGAAGGAAGTCAAGGTGACAGTACACAGCTTGCTGCCTACATCCATCGGCCGGCAGAGCGAGTCATCAGTAGCCATACACAGTGATCATGCCACAACCCGGAGGCCGGCCGCGTAAGAGGTCAAGATGCAGTAGAAGAAGTTTGTCTCTACCTAATTTTAACCCAAGAACAAGTAAGAAACCCCCCCCCCCTCCCTTCCCGCCACCCCCCACCCCGAACCGATGTGCTGAAGAATTTCACTGGAGGACCCTATGTAAGGGTTGGGTATCATTTAGCTATGGAGGGGGTCTCCGACCCGGGCTGTGTTTCGGTGAGCCGCAGGAGGCAGAGGTATTTTGGGCATGTCACCTCGTTCATTTCCGTCGCTAGCAAGGACAGTAATGGGCGCCATATGGTGCGGAAGGAATCTGCAGAATTCGTGAGGGTAGCTTGGATGCGTTCCATGCCTACGATGAACCACAGTTTATGTAGCCATCCCGTGTGGGTCGGTCTGGTCTGTGTGCCCCATAAGGAAAGAATATGCTGGACAGCTGCTCTCAAAGCTAGGCCAATTTGTTTCCCTCGTATCGACTTCAGTGGGTACATGAGCGGGTTGGGTAGCCCTAAAAGTGTATAGGCGGGGAATTTCGGTCTCAAAATGTCTGTCGTCCAAAATATCGTTCCAGTAGTCTGTCACTTCCGTGCACTCCCATAGTATGTAGGTCAAAGTACCCTCCGCATCACAGCCCTGCCAGCACGTCGGGCTTCGGTCTGGGTTCCCCTTGTGTAGTCTGGCTGGAGTAGAGTACCAGTATGTGACCACCTTGATTGACGCTTCCCGACTGGCCGTATTACGGGCCGTGTGGTTGGCTCGGAAAGAGATATCGCGCCATTTTTTCTCCGTGAAATCCCTCCCGATTTCCCTTACCCAGCGCCGCTGTCCCGCCAAAGGTGAGAAGGGGGGTCTGCGGACTGAGCATGTTGTATAATTCGGAGATCATCTTCTTATCAGAAGTTTTCATTAGAAGCCATCTCTCATAGCTTGTGAGCTTCCTGCTGACCAGCGGCCGCACATCCGGGTGGAGGAGCCAATGGCGAATTTGAAAGTATTGGAAATGGTGTGGGGCTGTAATGTTGTAGGATTGTTTCACCTCGGTGAAGGAGAGGAACCCCTCTAGGTTAAAGAGATGGCCCGCCGATTTACAATCCGTGACCCGCCACTGTGGGAACGCCCGTTCTTCTAATCCAGGGATAAACTCTGGATTATCGAATAGGGGTGTCAGTGGTGATGGGAAGGATGTGAGACCTCGTTTTATGGCCACTGTATCCCAAACGCGTAGTAGCGTGCTCGTGATGGGGGAGCCCTTAAGATTTGGTGGTCTATCTGGCCGCTTCAAGAACGGCACCTTCCACAAAGAGAGCTTCGCTAGTGCCCTGTCCTGGAACAGCCATCTCTTTTCAGATTCCGGTCTGCTCCATTCTACTAGGTGCCTGAGTTGAGATGCTTTAAAGTATTCCAGGAAGTTCGGGATACCTAACCCTCCTTCGTCAGGAGGTCTGTGGGAGAGATCCCTGCACATCCGAGGTCGTGCCCCAGCCCAGATAAAGTGCTGTACTGCTCCCTGTATCTTGCGAAGGGTTCCCGGCGGGGGCCAGGCCTGTATGGTCTGGAAAATATAGAGTGCTTTGGGTAGTATACTCATCTTTATTGCCGCAATCCGACCGAGGAGAGACATCGAGTGTTTTTGCCATTGTCGGAGGCATGTCTGTATATGGGAGAGGAGCCTAGCGTAATTCTGTGTGACCGTTCGCATGATGGAGGGAGCTAATTCTATCCCCAAATAAGTGATTGTATCGCAAGTTTGGAGTTCTCCGTATGACGGGCGCCCCTTCCCGGGTAAGTCTGCGTTGCGGCCCAGATGCAAGATCGTGGATTTCCCCATGTTTATCTTGAAGCCGGAAACTTGGCCAAAGGAGGTCAGTTCCCGCAGGAAAGCCGGTACCGAACGCTCAGGTGACTCCAAGGTTGCCAAAATGTCATCGGCATATAGGCTCACTGTATGTCTTTCCCCTCCGAATGGGATTCCAGAAATGTCGGGGTTGTCTCTGATTTTCTGCGCTAAGGGCTCCACATATAGCACAAAGAGAAGGGGTGACAACGGGCACCCCTGTCTCGTGCCCTGTTGGATTTCAAAGGGCCTGGAGGCCGTGCCATTCACCCTGACCGTTGCTTTGGGCGCGTCATAGCAGATCGCTACCCAAGCCCTAAACTGCTCCCCAATGCCGAAGTGGGCCAATGTGCTATCTAGGAAACCCCAGTCAAAGGCCTTTTCAGCATCGACCGACAGCAACAGGGCAGGGCGTTCATCTTAGTACGGTGGGCTTTGTCTATCAGGTGTAATATTCGTTTGGTATTGTCACTACTCTGACGGTTGTAAATGAAGCCGGCTTGGTCTGGTTCGATAATACCTGGCAGGCGCGGACCCAGTCTTGCTGCCAGGACCCCAGTGAAGAGCTTTAAATCTAGGTTTAGGAGGGAAATCGGGCGGTAGGAGCTACAGTGAGTCGCGTCTTTCCCGGGTTTGGGGATAACTACGATATCGGCGGCCAGCATATCAGAGGGGATGGTTCCCGGACCCTGGAAGGAGTTAAAAAGTTGCGTTAAAATTGGGGCGAGGAGTGGGCAGAGGGCTTTATAAAATCACGCCGAGAAGCCGTCCGGGCCCGGCGATTTCAGTGGTTTGAGACAGGAGATGGCGCCTATCACTTCATCAATTCGAATGGATGCATCCAGTGCTTCCACCCCCGCGGAGTCCAGCGTCGTTGTTGCGGCTCCCTTGAGGTAGGCCTCCCCCCCCTCGTCGCGCGCGTGTGAGGTCTTACTGTAAAGGGTGGAGTAGAAGTCCCTAAAGACTTCCGCAATCTCGTCGTCTCGTTCCACTGTCTTCCCCCCCCCCCCTCCCCCCTGGTTTTCTGAAGCGCCGGTATCTTTGCGCGCTGGACACGGGCCCTAAGCTTGCTGGCTAGGAGATGCCCCGTTTTATCACCCCCTATATAATAAGTATGCTTGAGCCGAAGGGCCGCGTACTCGGCTCTATCCAGGTCCAGTGCTGCTAACTGCACCCTCGCCGCTTTCACTTGACGCCACATCCTGGGGGCGCAGGTGCGGCTGTGTATCCGCTCTAATTCCACCACCCGGGCCGTAAGCAGTTCTCTTTTGTCTCTATGCTCCCTGGCATCGGCCGCGGAGATGGCGATCAACTCACCTCGCACTACGGCCTTGAGAGCCCCCCATAGTGCCGTGAGGGGTGTGCCCGGAACATCATTCCTTGCTCGGTAGTCAGTGATACATTTGTGGAGCTGTTGAGACACCCCTTGCCTTTAAAGCAAATTTTCCCTGAGTCGCCACCTCCCCGGCGGTCTGCGCGTGGCGGGCAATGAAAGGGTCATGGTCACCGCGTCGTGGTCTGAAAGTGCCGCTGGGGTAATGTTCACCGTGTCCACTAGGGCCGTCAGTTCGGTAGACCCTATAAAATGATCTAGTCTGGCGTAGGTATGGTGTGCATGAGAATAGTAGGAATATTGCGTGGTGTGTGGGTGAGCCACCCTCCATACGTCTTCCAGGCCCCTATCACTCAACCAGGCCTTCCCTGTCGTGGATATTGCCCCTGTTTGTCCGTAGCGCTGGCCGGACCTTCTCCGCATCCATGACTAGGTTCAGGTCCCCTCCCACCACCACTCTCCTGGCGTGTGTGCAAAGTGTCTCCGACAGTGCCGCTGTGAGAAATTGTTCTTGTCCCGTGTTGGGAGCATATAGGGAGCCCACCACCAAAGGAACCCCCCCCCCCCAAAGTGTGCAGGCTAGAAGGCGGCCTTTTATCTCTGCTACTTTATCGCCCACCGTGCCCTGGAATGACTTGGCAATTAATATGGCTACCCCGGCCTTCTTCGCCGATGTGGAGGAATAGAATTGTTGGGGAAAGGCTCGGGACCTCATCCGGTGCCAATCTTTGGGAAGGAGGTGAATCTCCTGCAGCAGACACACAGACGCCCCTGAATTTTCGAGGTAGGACAGTACAGCCCTTCTCTTAATGGGGTTGTTCAGCCCCTTCACGTTAAGGGTGAGAATTTGAAGTGTGTGATTTGTCATGAGAAGTAGTCACCAGCAGAACGCTGAGTCCGGAGGAATACGATCTCTTCAGCACCATAGTGATGTTCGTAGGCCCCGTAGTCAGTCCCTTGTGAGTCGGAAATGTGAGCGGGCCCCGCCCCTAGCAGCACATTGGTTCTTCCCCCCCCCAACCCTGACCCACCCGCGCCCAAATGACCCCTTCTCCCCCCCCCTCCCAGAACCTACCCAATCCCTCCCTAACCCCAACCAAAAAACCCCCAGAGTTCGTCAATGTCCATCGCCCATCATACCGAGATGTGGGCATGTGGAGAACAGAGATCGGGGTGTGTGTGTGGACCAAGTGTCCCCGGCTCCCCGCTCCCGGCCCCCCACCTCCACCCCCACCCGGCCCGTGCAATGTCAGTGCCATGTGCCCCTTGTGTGAAAATTAAGGGCAGGTTGTCGGGCGGTATCTTTCAAAACTGCATCTAGGGCCGCCTGTCTCTCTTGCACCATGGTGTCGGGATCCGGTCGTGCCTCTAGTTTGGGAGAACGTCGGCGTCCTACCCGTTGCCATCCATCCCCGGAGGATCTCTGCGTGGAACCGGGTGACTCATCCGTGTTCTGTGTCTCCAAGCCAAGGATCTTACAAGTGTCCTGGAGGGACCTGAGTTGGTGGAGTTTGCCATTCCATTTAAATATCAGGCGAAAGGGGTGGCCCCAGGAGTACGCTACCCCCTGCTCTATCAGATGCGTAGTGACTTCTTTGAAGGCTTTCCTCTTTTGTAGCGTTATGGAGGCGAGGTCCTGGTAGAGAGCTACGGAATGCCCTTGATAGCTGAGGGGTTGTTTCGATCGCGCCTCTCGCAGCATGCGTTCTTTGAGAGGGTAATCTGGGAGAAAGACCAGAATGTCCGGGGGGGGGCAGGGGCACGCCTCGGTAGGCCCACCCGGTGTGCCCGGTCAATGCGGACCTCGAAGTCTTGCGTTTCCCCTAGAATGTCCCGAAACAGCCCTTGCAAGTAACGGATTATGTCTAGTCCTTCCGTCTTCGAAGGGACGCCTCTGACGTGGATGTTATTTCGCCGTGAGCGGTTTTCGAGGTCCTCCGCATGGGCTTGTAGGTCTATTTGTTGATCTCGGAGACGAATGACCTCCTGTTGAAGTTGTGCAAGCTCTTCGCCCGTGGTTTGCTCCCGGTCTTCAAGCGCTGCAACTCTCTCCCCCACTGCGTCGACGTCCCGGCGGATTTCTTTCACCTCCCCCGCTACCTCGCACTTGAGCGTTTGGAAGTCCTCGCGGAGGGTGTTGAATAGGGATTCAAGAAAAGAGCGGGTGATCGGGACCTCTCCTTCGGAGTCCGTGGGGGTCCCTGGGGCTGGGGGCGTTCTGCTTCCCTTCTCGCCAGCTAGGGAGCTTTTAATGAGCATCTCCTTCACTGATCTCTCGCCTTCCTTCTTGACCGATGCCATTGCTGGTCCACACCGTAGTTTGGGGTCATTCCTGGCTGTTGACCCCACTCTGGGGCGCATGAATGGCACACTCGAGGCGAAGTGCGCCCCCCCCCCACCCCCGGCCGGCAGCGCGGCGTCCCCGCCTGGCCCGACCTCACTTGGTCCCTGTGCTCGACCGTGTGGGTAGTGTCTCCTCAGGAATCTCAGGCGACTGGGGAGATCCCCCTCTCTTCCTCTCAATTCAGGGGCCTCTGGCGCCCGCGGCGTGCAGACTCTGAAGATGGCCTACTCTCTGTCCCCTCTCTGGCGCGCCCCGTCGTCCTTTCCCGCCCGGCGAGGGTCCCAGCCGTCGGCGATGCCCCTCTCGTCAGCCACTCCAGCCCTCCTTCTCCCGGCTGCCTGTCTGGGACTTGGCACACTTCGCTCTTCTGGGGCCTTGCTCTGGACAATTTTGAGGTAGACCCCCGCGCCGGGCCCCACCTCGTTCCCTGTTGCAGGCGACTTTGGCCGCGGGTCTGTGGCCCTCAGTCGAGTGAACACGGGGCCCAGGGCATGAACCCCTCCGCTCGTTAGCTCCCAGCGTCACCTCTCCCGCTGCCTCTGTCCCTACGTCACCGCCAGGCGAAGGCCCCGGCTGAGCCAGAAGGGTCTTGCTCCTGACGATCTTGCGCTAGACCCTCGCGCCAGGCACCACCTTGCTCCTGATTCATGCGACTGTAGCAGTGAGTTTGTGGCCCTCAGTGGAAGGGCCGAGGGGCCCTGGGCGCAGTCCCCTCAGCGTGATGACTCCCGGGGTCTCCCCCCTTGCTGTTCTTGTCGCCGCCAGGCGAGGATCCTGGCAGAGTGTGGGCCTCTCTCCCCCTGTGCTGCTACTCTCGCTCCCCTATGCGCTGCGCACCTCTTGGCTCTGTTGCTGTGCGTGGTCGATCAGGCCTCTCCACCGGGATCACCACTGTAGGCCCCACCGCGAGGCTCACCGCGCTCTCCTCCACCAGCAGCCCCCACAGAGATGCAGCGACGGGGGTCCATCAGCGCTGCACCCTCGGTGCCTCCTCAATTCCTCTGGGCCTCCGCAGCGGCAGGCAATCAGCTTACCGGTGGGCACTCTCCTGGATCGGCGCTGCTCTCGCTGGGCCTCTTTGCGCCGCTCCGGTGGCTGCTACTCCCGACCTGGCCAGGTGACCGCTTCCCGCACCTCCGCAGGCGCCCTGGTCGGGCGGCTCCGTTCCGCGCCGGGGGCAGTCAGTCTTGTCGGGCCCCGTCAGGGATCACGGGCGCCGAGACCCCCGCGGCCCCCTCTGGGGAGCCCACCGCCAGCCGCTCAGATTCGGCAGGGGGGCCGTCGCTCCTGTCCACCGCCGCCCCTCCGGATGCCTTCTCTCTCGCTGTCTCAGGGGGTATGGCTGTCTGCGCCACGGAAGGCCCTCTCAGAACAGGTGCGGCAGCCGCAGTCGGCCCCGCGCGGTCACGGCGCCATTTTCTTGCACTCCTCTCCGCGCCGGCAGGGCCGTCCGGCAGCGCTGATCGGGACCGGAGCTCTTGAAATTCACTCCTTGAGCCGCCCCTCCGCTGCCGCTATCGTTTCTTTCATTTTTAGTGGCTTTTGCTGGGGTCAGGAGCGGGGTATTGACCGAGCGGGAAGGCCAGGAGCGAGGAGCCTCCAGGACGTGCGACCTATCGGATCGCCATCTTGGCCACGCCCCTCTACTGGACCTTTTTAATGTTTTGCCAACAGTCATGAGATTTCTCATTGTGCTTACTGATTATTATTCTAAATGGGGTTGCTATGATTTTGTACCTCTATCCACTACCAAGATTGGTATCAATGTCTTAGAGGATGTATTTTCTAAAGATGGAGTCCCTAACATTCTAATTTCAGATAATGGTTCTTGTTTTGTTTCCAAATTAAAATGTTGGATTTTTTTAAGCAACCATGCTTTTAAGCATGGAAGAACACCACTCCATTTACGGGCTGCAATGGTTTGGTGGAGAGATCAAATGGATAAGGGGGAATCCACTCTCAAGGACACAATTGATTTGGCTAAGAAGGCTAAGTTATCCAAGAAGTGTACAAGAGCCACTGTGAAATTCTTGATGGAACAATTTGTAAGATAACAGGGAGCCAGTTGTCTACAATTAACACAAAAGTTAAACTGCGTGGGCACAACAGTAATTGTTTAACACCTACTGTTTCTAATCATGAGAAAAAGAAAGTTGAAAGATGTTTTGGGTGTGAATGCAAAGAATATCTAGCTGCATGAAAAACATTTCCAGCAAGGAAAATGAAATGTTCTTATTGAGGTATCGTGTGACATTTTGCTGAAGTGTAGAGGGAAAAAAATACTGGTAAAGTGTACGGTACAGAATCCTCTAGTTAGATTCTGGAGAAGGGATTATTGTACTGTGAATTTGGTTACAAATTCCAGGAAAAAACAATGTGTGAAATAAGAATTGGTGGAGTGGATGTACAGATTATTGCTGATTCTGGATCTCCATACAGCATTGTATTTTTAAAAAAACATTTTTATTAGTTTTGTAGAACAGGACAAGTGGGGCATAAATGGGTGCCCATTACAAACAAATTGGTAGGACATCAGTACATCAAGTGTTTCCACAATAATGAGGACAATGAAGGAAAAAAATATTGGTGTTTCAACAAATTGTCAAATCAAATTATCTACATAAAAGGTTTTGGGATAAAGGCACAGCATCAGTGTCATCTTGTATATCTAGTCCATAGTGGTCGATCCTGCAACCCCACACTTTGTGAAACTTACATGGGCATCCCCTACTCTTTAATGTTGTCCTTTCCGCTGCCATATATAGGTCCATTCCCCTTTTCCATCCAGCCATGGTAGGTGCCTCAGAGGCTCCTTAATATTTGGCCAGATCCCTCTTTAATATCACTAAGCCCAAGTTACACTATATTAGTTTAATCCGTGGGAGGTCTAGATCATTGGGTATGCCTAAAAGTACATATTTAGGGACATCAGGTAGTGATGTCCCTAGTATTTTGCTTAGTTCCAGGAGTATGTTTAGCCAGAATGAGTGAATGGCTGGGCATGACCATAGTGTGTGGATAAAGGTGTCCCCTGCATCTAAGGCAGTCCGGAGAGGCTGCTCTACTAATAGTATGGAGGCAAACTCTATCATAGTAGGTTCTATGTAGGATTTTGAGCTGAATGAGTCTCAGTCTGGATTTAATCGCTTCCTCCTGTGGGAACATTAAAGCTGCTTCCCACTCCAGATCGTCTAATTCACTGACATCGATTTTCCATTTGGTTCTTAGTTTCCATAGGATGTCGGGCATATTATTGTTAATGGTTTTATACATAAAAGAGAATGCTTTCTCTTGTATCTCTCCCATCAAAAGCCCACCTTCTAGGGATGCATATTCCGGGAAATCTGCAGGAATGTTTTCAGCTTTCCAGGCATGGGCGAGCTGCAAATATTTACAGTGTTGCCTATCATAAAGTTGAAATTCCATCGGGGGGGGGGGGACAAAAAGGGCATCAGGGCACCCCCTTCAATCAGGTCACCCACCTTGGAGATACCAGTATGGTGAAGCGAGCGGCACATATGGGCAGCATCGTACCCTTGAGGACTGTGTGACTGCAGGGAGATGCTCCCAACCGCACATCAGTTTCTGAGGATGGAACCAAGAAACTTGGAGCATCCGCAGTGTGGTTAATGATAAAGACCAGAATTGGTTATTTCTCCCTAAGTGGAAGATCCAGGTAGGTTGTTAGTCATTATGGGATCTGTAGTTCTGAGGAAGGCCAGATGACCCATGTGGGCAATTTGGGGCGGCCGAAACATGCCAACAATCTGCAGACACGAGGGATAAAGGGGTAATAGTCCCTCCCTCCTTTTCATCACTGTCCTTAATTTTTTTTATCCTAGCCAGGAAGTCCATGATTCAAGGTACTTAAGGATTCTCTTGAGCTAGTTTTAATCACAGTTTTGTTGTAGTTCTGCACAAAAGATCCCTTCACATATGTGTATGTATTGTCTTCCCTATCCCTTTGCTCTATCCCAGGCGTTGGCCTGCACAGGGATGTTGTTAGCAAGCCCTATGATGAAGCATACCACTACTAGTGGGTGAAAGAATTTTTAACAAGCTTTGTGTTTTCTCTGTACCAGATATTTTTATGTCCTCTTTTTCCTTTTTTGTGTGTTAATTTAGTGATCCAGGAGGGTGGATTAGGTAAGGACCCTCTATCCCCCTTGTTTTGTGTGTGATACCAATATGGGCCCAGGCTTCAAACCCCTTCAGCTTCCCAATTTCCTTAAGGTATTGTCCCACCCATAGTGGAGTTTCCCGGGTGATCTTTAGTGTCCCTCCAAAACATTTACTAGCCTGGCATAACGCTTCGAGTCACTTGGGTAGCCGGTAGTAGGCCTCTCGCTCCTTTCCCCCCACAAAGATAATGATGGTAGGGGCATGTTTGAAATTGTCCTTCCAACGCATAGGTGGGGTGATCCCCCTTCTATGTGTCCCCAGTCATTTAGGGCTATCAAATGGAATGCCCAGTAGTAAGCCTGGAGATCTGGAAGGACTAATCCTCTGTTGAATGGATTGCGCTGTGATGTTCGGAGACCTATTCTAGGGTACTCGTTATTCCACAGTAATTTCCTAAATTCACTGTAAATTTTGACAAAAACTTCATCAGGGATTTTGTAATGTGTATTGCAGGGCATATAAAAAAATTGGGGAGGATGATCATTTTAAACATTGCTGCCCTGCCTAATATTGTTAGGGGGAGTTTCCTCCAACATTCAGCGTCTGTATGAAATCTGTCCATACCTTCCTGACATTGTGTGCTATCACTCATTCTGCTCGATTGTGGCATAGATCCCTAGATATTGGAATCCCTCCCGATTCACCTGTAAACTCCCAGGAAGATCTGTCAAGTCTAGTTGCCCTCCGACAGAGAAAAAAACGGATTTGTCCCAGTTTATTGTATACCCAGAGTGGGCCCTATAATGCTGAAAGGTCTGAAGGACTGCGCGAATCGACTCTGTCGGTCGGGTCAGATATAGCAGGATATCGTCGCCGTATAGCGAGATCTTTTCTTCTTGGATCGGGCAACCATCCGCTTCGAAACCCCTGATGTTTGTGTGTGTGTGCAGACCATACAAGCCAGCAGTTCCAGAGTCAAGGCAAACAGGAGAGGAGATAGGGGGCTGCCCTGACGAGTTCCTCTCCTGGTAAGAAACTCTGACGACAAAGTTCCATTGACTCTTACAGCTTCTGTGGACTCCTTGTAAAGCAGGCCAACCCAGTCCATGAACTGTGGTACAAACTCTGAGGAAAATGGGGTTTGGATCATGAACGGCCAGTGTACAACATCAAAGGCCTTTTTGGCATCCAATTTCGAAGTCTTCGGAGATATCCTTTGGTGGAACGTTTGGGCATAAAACCGGACTGGTCTCTTTGGACCAAGGGGGAAATTACACCTATAAGTCAAGTAGCCAGGACGGTGGCCAATACCTTTGTTTCTATATTGATTAGTTAAATCGGCTGGTAATAGCTGCAGCCAGCAGGTGGCTTTCTGGCCTTGTAAATGACCACGATTGTGATTCTGCGCCGGTCAGGTGGGAGGATTCCATCCTTTCTTGCTGCAAGGTATAGCTTAAGTAGGTGGAGAGACAGGATGTCTGCCCGCTTTTTAAAGAATTCGGCCGAGAGACTGTTTGGTCCCGGAGTTTTGCCCGAGTTTACTTGGGATATAGTGGCCTAGACTTCAGCGAGGGTGATATCCGCTTCCAAGGCCTTGCATTTGTCACTAGGGAGAGTAGGTAAGTTTATAACCGTTAAGTAGCCTTCCATTCCAGTCCGCTAGGGGGCAGTCTTTAAAAAGCGTCACATAAAATTGAACGAATTCCTCTATCGGTCCATCACTGGCATACAGGGTACCCTCCACCCCTTTTATTTGGTGGATTCAGCGTCTCTCTATTTCTCTGCAGCATAGCCAGGCTAGTAATGTCCCGGCTTCGTCTCCAAGATCATAGAGACGATGCTGTGTAGCTCGCATTGGATTGCGTGCATCATCATTGACCAGTGCTATATATTCGGCTCGCAGGGCTTGAACCTGTCTCCTCATTAGGGGGGGTCGGCGAATGTATGTTCATAGCCTTTGCCTTTAGCAGTCGTTTCTCTAGCTCCTTCATGGCTCTAACAGCCTTGTTTTTCTTCAAGGCGATAATATTCTGTATCCTATCTCACATTACTGCCTTATATGCCCCCAAGAGTATAGCAGCCGAGTCAACATCTTTATTTTCTAGTTTGTAAAGTTCAGATTCTGTTCGAATCTCTCATGGGGTGGTCCCATCCCTTAATGCCCAGGCATGCAGTCTCCATTACCTAGTAGCCTTGCGAAGTCTCTGTCCTATCGATATCCCGAGCAGAGTGCGATCCGATAAACCTCTGGCTAGATATTCAGCTCGGTGTATCATGCCCACCTCGCCGGCTGGTGTGAAAATATATTCTAGTCTGGAAAACACTTTGTGTGTCCCGGAGTTATATGAATAGCCTCATTCATGTGGGTGATGGCGACTCCACAGGTCTGACAGCTCCAATGTGTCCACGAAAAGAGCCAGTGATGCGGTTATACACGGGAGCTGCCCCTGATCTGTCCTGGTTTGGGGTTCATCAGATCGTTAAAATCTACGCCCGCGCGCCCCCCCCCCCCCCTCTACCCTGAGAATGTGTGAAGCGGATTTGGTTTCTAACAAGATTTCAGTGAGTTTTTCTAAGAGTGTCTTGTTGGAGGCATTGGGGGGGCAGGAACACTAACAATAGTGACATTCAATTGTCCCCCCAAATACCCTGAACTGCAGCATATGCCCCATGTGGATCTAACCATGCTTTTTGTATTTGAAAAGGGGGGGTTTCCGGATTAGGATTGCCACTCTCCTGGATCCCGACTTGAATCTTGCATGTGCTAGCATGGTGTGTGCCCCACCGATCAGGGAGTGCATTGGGTTCCCCCGAGATGAATCTCTTGCAGAGGACAACGTCCGGTTTCAGATCCCTAATATATGCAGTTACCAGGCATCTTAATTTTATTGCCTAGCCCATTTACATTCCATGTAAGAATAGAATGGTGACTGTGTGCTTAATCATTGACCTGCATTATGCCTGATAGGTTGCAGTTTGATTCTCCCCATCACAGTGAAATATAAATGCTGATGTGTCCTCCCACTGTTCAAACAAATTGAACGTATTTAACATTACAAAGATAACAAGAAAACTTTGATACCATCCCCCCCCCACCTCCTGCCCCTTGCACGTATCCACCTCCATATCACAAAAGGTAACCACGTCGCAGGTCCGACCTGAGAAGTCTGTTGCCCTCCCTATCCCAAACTACCTATATTTCATTTAAAAATGCAAAGAAAACATAGGGAACAGAAAAACGATCCCTCTTGCACTTTCAGTCTATCTTCCGGACGGAAAGGGGGTCACTCACACATTTTCGCGACAATCCTCACCAGCTGATCCCACTCACCACTGAATGATGACACTAACCCCCACAGACTCTCCTCATTCGCCACCCAGTCACTCTGAGTTAGGGTAATATCCTATTATAGGTTATGAAAGGATTATGGCCACAGTTATGCTATGCATACATACACACATCAGATCATACACACATCAGTCCTCCTTCAAATACTGCACTACTGATATCACCCAAAGTACAGGGTGGGGTGACAAGTGACCTCTCTGCAGTCACACTCGCACTTTGAAAGCAACTCACCTGGGGGGTATTGGCCTGTACCCTCCCCGGACTCCGGATCAACCTCTCCATCTTAAGATTATACCAGTTCTTTGCTGTCATCCTGCACCACTACTGGGTCCAGAGTTTATCTTATCACGTCATGACCCAGTTCGTCTTCAGTGGACCACTGAACATTCTCCTCCTCTCTCCCAAGTAAGGAGAGCTGGCTTCCCCTCCCCGTCACATTCTGAGTCTGACGGTGATTGTCTTGCAGCTGCTTCCCCATTCCGTTCTTCATGAGACCTGTTTGCAGGCCTCCTGGTATGGTCTCTGCTCTTCCGTATGGTGGACCACTGTTTTGCCTGTGCCCCAAGATTGTATCTCCCTGCCGGGTCCTCCATGACTTTCGGTCGGGTTCCGAGCTGGGGTCTTTCTTCTAGCCAGGTCCAGGCTTCTTCCGATGTGGTAAAGAAGTAGAATTTTCCATTATAAAGCACGCTCTGCTTAGCGGGGAAAAATAGCATATACTGAATTTGCAGCATTGGAGTTTCGCCTTCATCGCGTCAAAAGACTGCGCGGCTTCTGCACTTCACGGGAATAGTCTGGAAATATCATTATTGTGGAGGATTCAAACTTGATTTTACCTAATCGTCATGCTTCCCGAAGCAATGGATCCCGGTCTTGGAAGTTCAGGAGCTTTGCTATTATTGCACGACGTGGAGCACCCGGAGGTGGTTTTGCTGCTAGCGCAGTATGGGCCCTTTCTATGACAAAGGCAATAGATAAGGTGGCTAAAAGGAAGGTGGTCCGAAACCAATTGCGCAAGAAGCCAGACCTATTAGGCCTTTCACACCCTTCTAGAAACCCCACTAGTCTCAGATTTGCGTTTCGCCTGGTTTTCGGCATCATCTACTCTCCATAGCAGGTCTTTGCTGACAGCCTTGATGTCTGTCAGGTCCCGTTTCATAGTTTGGGTGGTGTCTTCCACTTCGGATAGTTTTTCTTCCGCCGCCGTGACGCTTTCTGCCACACTACGAAGGACCTGTCTCAGGAGTGAGACTTCTGAGCGGACTTCCCCGATTTTTGATTCCAGTACTGCCATAGACTGGATTTTGGCAGTTAACAGTGCTGCATTGTCCGGTGCCAGGGAGGTTGTGTCGTGACTCGGGGAGGGATCAGCCGCCCTTGCATATTTATCGATCTTACCCTGATGGGATGGTTTTCAGTCTTTGTCTTTAGCCATGGTGCTGGGACACTAATTAATTATGAGAACAGTTTCTAACCGAGTGGTTTAAGTGGATGACAGCCAGGCGAGTCGGCGTGGATTCAGGAGTCTGAAGTTTCTTTATGATCTTTAGCCTGGGGCCTTACAGAATGAACAACATGGGTTGGGCAAGAGAATGGCAGCACTCTTTCCCAAAATGAGCTCGGGGAACAGTCAGATGGGTCAATTCATCCCAGGCACTAATGTTTATTAAATACTGGGCGCAACTCGAGCTGGCTTACAGGATATTTAGCCTTTGTTGTGGGTACTGTGGAGGGTATTTTTTTCTCGCCCTCCAGGGCTCAGGGCAATCGACGACACCGTCTTCACCCTGGGCTCTGTGAGCTGGAAATCTCAGGACAGAGCAACAGGCTAGGGTAACGCCGACCACTGCGAGGTGAAGAAATGCGGCCACTGTGTTATGCTCCCAGCTGCAGTCTATATGTATTCCCCCGAGAATCTCTATCACGGAGGAATGGATCCTCCAAGCCTGGTTCAGCTTCACTCAATGAATCGACCACTGCCACTGTCTGCCAGTCGTGTCTGTGCACCAGCACCTCTGGCCCTCGCAGGGGCTTGGCTCCTCTCTGGGTGCGGCCCAAGGAGTTTCCTCCGGACAATTGCCTCTGGTTAACCAGGCACTTGCCACCACGGTCCGTCTCCTCTGCTCTCCCGACTTCCCACAGGGCGCCAAGTCTCTAAATGCACTGCTTCTGCACTGATCACCACCTCAGCTGCAATCTACTCTGCCCGTAGTCCACTGGGGATCAGGACTCCACCGGTCCCATTCCACAGGGGGTGGGAGAAAGGAGGAGCACAGAAAGTTGTCCAACCGGGCCCCTGAGTGTCTCCCTCAATCAAGATCCTCAGGACCCCGTTGTGCGCTTTTGGGGGAGATACTGCACAGTTCTTGCTCCCCTGGTTTAGGCAGTCTCCATCCATGATACGGAGCTCTGCTCTGTGTAGGATCAGCAAATTTATGTAACATCTAGCGGGCCCATATTCCCCTGGAGCCTGTCGGCACTCCATGCGCGGGGCAGCCAGATCAGCCCCATCCCCTTCCAGGCACTTGCTGCATCTTTTCTGCACTAACGCTGCTCCTCAGGGAGGTGTCAAGTCATAAGTTGTGGTCCGGCTCAGGTTGCCACACGCAGTGCCGTGGCAATAAGCCCCAAGCTCCTTCTCCTTTATCGTCGCAGGCGATCAGGCCCCAGTTTGTCTCACTCCAGCAGGGGTGAAAAGAGGAGGTACTCCACAAGGTGTTACCCCTGCCGGACTTGAGTGCTTTCCCCGAGACAGGTTCCAGGGGCCTCTTTGTGTGTCTCACGAGGCTACCTCTCATCTCACAATCCTCCGATCCCGGCAGCCGCCATTTTGATGCAGAGCACTTCTCCATACAGGAGCAGCAGGTGAACTGGATGGCCAGCAGCTTCGGGTTTCTTGACTGCAATCGGTGTGCCAAGTGCAGGGGGCAGATTACCAGGATTTGTGGGGGCCGATTATATCCAGGGACACCAGATTATTGCAGGATGTTAAAGGGCCTCACCTGAGCTCCGCTCGGGCACGTCTAGCCCACCATCTTGTTGGCCTCCATACAGCATTGTTGATCAATTGGTTTGGGAGGATACGTTTGTTAATATGCTTGGAAAAGGTCTGCTTCCTCCCGATGTTAATCTGGAAAGTTTTACAGGCGAAACCCTTTCCCATTACTTTGTAACGGGTCTCTGTTGTTCGAGTTTAAAAGCAGAAAAGCTTTTGAGAAACAGTATGTAGTTGAAAAGGGGCCTTCGGTCCTTGGGTGGATAGATCATAGGGCTTTGGGTAGTTCCTTGAATCCCAATAGCCAGGGCTTTAAGTGGGTAGAAAAAACTGGGGGGGGGTCTCTCTCAAAGGGGCGTGGCCAATGTAATTAAAGGCGTGGCTTAAAAACAAGTAAGCTAAAAATCTGGGCTTAGCATAGTGTGCCGTCCGACTTGTATTTGCTGTTTGTCATTGCATCCAGATATGATACAACAAGTAACATCATATCTACAACAAGTCAGGACTATTGGCTTTGTCAATGGTTGTTGCATAAGATAAATAAGCAGCAACTATGGCTTGTATATAATATTGAAAAAGCTTCCACTTAAAGTCCTGGTGACACCACGACGATGTTGCTGCTCCTGAGTTTCAAAAAGAGAAGGGAAATCCAGAGAGAAAATGACTCTTAAAAGGTTTTCCCTTCCCCTCCAACGCTCACCTGGCATGACGTCATGCCGTAACTTCTCCACTAGTGACAAGTGAGCAGAAAAAATGGACTGCCTGTGCCAGGGCGCAAATCAGAGCCCGATAGAGACCCGTTTCGAGGCCTCCTTTAAAAAACTGCCGGTGCTCAGCACCGGTGAGACCTGGCCCACTTAAAACCCTGCCAATAGCGTAGATCAAGTATTGTTGGTTGAAGATGATTAAGTGAGAGTCTGTACTCTCAGGCAAAAGCTGTTCCCGGAAGTATTTTCGGGTTATGTTTGCTTAAGGGTTTCACTCAAAGGATTCTTCTTAATGGGGGATACTAAACCAGTTTGCCACAAGGTGAGGAATATACCTTTCGAAAGAGCTAAATAGATTAGCCATCAATTATATAATTGAACCTATTGTAGCCACAGAATGGTTGGCTCCATTGGTGGTAGCTCACAAGGCTAATGGCCAAATTAGGTTATTCGCTGATCTACAAGGTCTCAAAAAGAACATTGTAGTCGATAAGTTGACTTTTCCAAGGTTAAGTGAATTCCTGGCTCAAACCAAGGATGTAAAATGGTTTTCCTCCATAGATCTCGCCACTGCCTACCACTAAGTTTTGCTCCATTGAGGTAGCGGGGATTGCACTGCTTTTGGTTATAGTTCGTGAGGATTCCATTTGGCCTTGCATCAGCCGCTGAAGTTTTCCAGAGGTTGATGCACAAGTTATTATAAAGGTTCCAAAGGGGTAATCTATTTCCAGGATAACATATTGGTGATGACAAAAGATAAGGTTGCATAGGATTCTGAGTTGAGAAAACTGCTTAATATTAGAAGTAGTGGGTTAACTACTGAGTTCAAGAAATGCAAATTTGCAGTAAACCTTGGTCATGAGGTGAGTGACACAGGGATTACACCAAAAAAGAGATTTTGAATGCCATCAGGGATACGCCTTCACCCACCTCAGAAGATGAAGTCCGATAATTTCTGAGTTTGAGTTTTATGCAAAATTTGAGAGTCATTTTTCAAGCAAAACCTATGGTTTGAGGCAATTGTTAAATGACGGTAAGGAGTATGTATGGAGTGATGATCCACAAGAGGAGTTTTCTCCTATTAAAAATGACATTTATCAAGTGATTCCCCTTCAAGGGTTTGATTCCCGTAGCCTATTCGGTGGTTAAAAAAGTTGGAAGTGGAAAAGCTTTTACGGTGGTTTTGTCACAAGTGCGCATTGACAGTCTTGAACATAATCTAGCTTTTGCTTTCCTTCACTTTCTCCCTCGGCGGAGAGGTACTCTGTAAACGAGAGGGTAATGTTGGCATGTGTCTGGGCACTAGAAGAGTTTGCCAATATATTTAGGGCTCCAAATTCAAATTGCACACTGATCATAGACCATTGACAAAGGTTTTGACTAGGAAGGGGGTGTTCAAGGCCCCTCTTCATATTGCGAGAATGTCTCTAAGATTGCTAGATTACAACTATGAAGTGGAATATCTTCCAAGTATTGTGAGTGTTGTGTGGCTTTGACTGATGTTGAGGCATCTACCACTTCTGAAGAGGATTGGAGTACAGTTTATGCAAATGATGGGGTGCTGAACAGAATCGAGGAGTATACCATGGGAGGTTGGCCTAAGAAGAATACCCTTGATAAGGATTGTAAGGGTTTTTGGGAGTCGAAGGATGAACGTTTTGTTAATGCCCAAGGTTTCCTACTTAGAGGTAGTAGAATAATATCACCTTACTCCTTGAGGTCTAGGATTATGGCATTATGCATCAGGGTCCTCTAGAAATAATCAAATCCAAAGTAAGAATTAAAGGATCCTCTTGGTGGCTGGGTCTCGACTGAGGTTGAAAGGTTCGTTGGGAATTGCCAGATTTTGCCAATGCTGACCAGTCTCAAGTTGTTTTATAGATCTCTGCTTAGAAACACCGGAGGGGCAATGGAAATCATTGGCTATCAATAATTTGAGACCAATTTTAGATCGGAATGGTGTTCCCAAGTATGTGGTGATGTTGATGGATTTCTTCCCAAAGTGGCCATAGACTGGACTTTTCACCAGAGTGGATGCTTCATCTGTTGTTACCTTCCTTGAAAAGATCTTTGATAATGTATTCCAAAATCACTATTGAGTGACAGTGGCCCACAATTTATATCTGAGTGTGTTATGAGATTTTTGACCATGAATGCTATCAAGCACAAGCGTACCTCACTTTATCATCCTGCTAGTAATGGTACTGTTGACGTTTCAACAGAGTAATGGGTAGTATGCAATAGATTGTTATGGGACTTCTGGATTGCACCTACCGTAGGGAGTTGTAGTCCCTTCAGAGTGTTGAGAAGCATAGATCCCTTTACTAAAGACAATGTTGCTTAGTTGTCTGGAGACCGCCAGAAGAAGTGGTCTCCTTTAGTTGTTATTGCAAACATGATAAAGGCTAAAGACGTTTACAAGGAACATTACAATCGGAAACATGGTGTTAGAGAGGTGAACCTGGAAGTGGGTGATTGGATGTGTGTCAAAATGCCTAGCACATTCAGAAAGTTTAGTTAACCCGTGCAAGTGACACAGAAATGTTCTAATTCGGCCAAGTTAAGTGATAGCAAGTTAAGTGTAACAAAATACTTCTATGGAAAGAGATGCTCCTGAGAGTCAAGTGGATGGTCACCGCGTGGTGTTGGGCTTTCGGATGAAGATTGTGGGAGTGTTGATGATTGTGATGGGAACCAAGGGTATCTGTGTTTAGGCAAGAAAGTGGATAATGGGTTTATTCAGGAGCATTGGTATTGCACCACAAGTCTGGGAATAGAAGTTGTAACACCTGGAAGGGTTTAGGCATTATATCATGGGATAATACCTTCTATTTTTTATTTCCCTTACAATATGCCTGTTCAACTTATTCAAGTAAGGGGGAAATGTGTAGTGTTGGCTTACCTTCCTCGTACTGCTTGTCTCCATAGAGACATGTGTGCGTTCTGGAATGGGGAGGCGGGGGGGGGGGTACGTTCATTGTTACCTGTAACTTGAAGATACACTTGTTACCTTGTACTCCAAATAAAGGCAAATTTATTTCAACTTGGTATGTCCTTTACTATAGACTCTAGTCCTCCACTACATGTCCCAATAAGCTACATACTATGACCATTGCACAATGATAATTAGATATGAGATATTAACAAAGGTCATCCCAGCAGATCTCTCCACCATGTCTCCCTCCAACCTGTGCCTACTCAGGACCATAAACTCTAAACAAAATATCTCAGAATGGGCAATCTAGTGCAGTAACCAGTTAAGTGGACGATGGACCTGCAGAGCTGTTTAGAGCTGCCAGCTTACTGAAAACCATAAACTGTGCGCCTCTTTCACACTTCTTCATCCATGACACTGCTAAACGCTGCATCCCTTAACATGATAACCGTACCTTGGTAGTTATCTTGCACGTCATGGAAACACTTCCCACATAGGTTCAAAATTAAGATAATACACTTCCAGTCCAGTCACACAAACTACATGGCAGGGGCGGCTCATTCGTGAGAGCAGAGGAGCATCGCACCTCTGCCAAAAATGCCCCCCAGGAATGCTCCAGAGATGAAAACTAAAATGATAATGTTAATGTATTACCATTTTATTTTTCATCCTCTCGTCCCGAATAGAGTGACGGGCGGGTCCATGCTGCACTGCTCCTGAGTGGCAGCAGTGAGATGTGCACTTCAGTTTAAAGTGCACATGACTTTTTGGCCAGCCATCTTGCGACGGCCAGGCAGATATGCGCATTTTAAACTTATTACTTAAGACAACTTGGTTACAGCAAGAGCAAGCCTGCAGTGCCCTTGGGAGTGCAGAGAGAGGCCCCTCCCTCCAATCCTGGTGCTGCTCTCATGCTAGTGAGAGCAGCGTCGGGATTGATTAGGGTAATTTGCTGGAGACAGAGCAGAGCACAGATGAAGTGAGGAGGACGTCGGATGTCGTGCAGCAAGCAAGGTAAGTGGTTATTTCTTTTTATTCACACTTACCACTCATCTTGCATGCATGCACTGACACATTTGCTGCCCCCCTACTCCTAGCCAGCATGCTACCCATGTAGGTAAGCACTTCAGTGCTCCACATAGGGGTAGTAAGGGTTATATAAATATTGCAGTGCTTATTTATAAACATGTATATAGTGTTCGTTTATGCCAGTTAACTTTATTTACATTGTTTATATTTAACTTTTACTTTGTGTGGGTATCATGACTTTTCCATACGGCGGTGGATGCGGATACCTAGTCCTCTTTAAAATTCATATTTCTGTTAAAACAAGAAAGGTGGCCGATAACCTCTTAAATGCCTTGCTTGGTGACTCTTGACCTTAATCTCCTAGATTCAAGTGCTGAAAAAAACGTCCTCACTCTCTATCCTCCAGTCTCCATTGCTTTCAGTTGGCGTTCTTTTCCAAATTTTTAACACTCCAGAAGGCTCTAAAAGCAGAGGTGGATTGGGTCAGCATCCGAAATGTTTGCATAGCTAATCTGAAGTCGGGACACATGTTTGGCCTCAGTGGCAATTGCACTTTCATTGAATGCAGTGCCACCTTCCTTTTCCACGGGCTGAGCCCTGTTGATCTGTCACCCACTATATTGCGACAAACAGACTCCTTGTTTGTACCAAAGTGTCTGCCACTGTCTGAACTTCAGCGTACCAAGCATTATTTACTTATTAAGCTTTATTATTAGTGCTAACCACTTCACTCAGTGGTCACATCAGAGTTGCAGCGGTTATAGGAAAAGTGTATGAATACCCCCAACCCTCTCCGGCATACTTTGGTCACTGCCCACAGTAATTATGACTTGGTTGCTTGTCTGGTATGTAATGGGGTGGCAGTTTCTGTAGGTAGCGGAGTCCTTTGCATTACGAAGCCTTGCAGGACATTGAATTTAATCCTTGACTCTACCATGTACCAGTGAAGTGGTGTCATTTGCTGGAGCTGGAGGCCCTCCCAGGCATTGCAGCCATTCAAGTTCACGAAATGTGGGTGCAATGCCACATGCTCAAAATATCTGATTGGTTTTAGTAAGACAAAGAACTTTCACATGTCACATTGTTAATGTTACAAACGCAGTTAGTTATGCTCCGCTTGCCATCGGAGTCATTCATGAGGTCAAAAACCATCTGTGTATAATCAACAATCTTTTGAAAATATGCCTTTATTATCCTAACTACTGGGTCACTGGGCTCAAGTATACGTTAAACCGTGTTGGAGGCAGCCGAGCCCTTGGTCTCATTCTCCATGTCACAATGATGGCTATGTTTTTCTTTTCACCCAGTTCATTAAGTTTATCTTCACAGTCCACTCCTACTGCTTTCATATTTAACACCATCCTGAGCGCCCCTCAGTCACTCATCACCAACACAGGGACCTCATTCCCAACTACAGCTATTTTCGTGAGGCCAGATGTCTCTGTGCATTCCAATAGGGTTTCTCAGAATTCCAACAATTTTACTCAACTTCTTCTCCACCACCTTCCACATAATCCCCTTTCTATCATTCTTGCACAGTCTCTGTTTCTGGAGTGCATATAACTGTGCAAAATGCCCGCGTTTTTTGTGTTCCTTAGTCACCATTATTAACAACAACAAAAAGATGCTGACAAGATGTTGTATGAGCCCCATTATTGCACTTAAAACATCCCATTATCACTTTGGTCTTCACTTCTACCATGAGTGAACATTCCTACAAAAGGTGCTGTTTATCCTCTTGTGATGCCCAAATTGTTTTCGCTGCTTCTTTCTCCAAACCTGCAAAGGGGTATGAAAAACAGCCAGCAATTCCTTAGAATGGATATGTGCAAATGCAGGTATGTTCCACAATGATCCTCTATTTAGAATAGTGAAGTTTTTAAATTAGTATTGGGATGATTAGTTTCTGTATGTTGGAAATTCGTATCAGACTTTATTTTAGTACCCATCATTTGTTCAATAGTTTTTGTCAAAAATGGGTTCGTGCTTTGATGTGAATCTTCTTGCAGTAGCAATATAAATTGCTCACCCTCATCCTTTCTTGCCAAATCCAACAGGGGGACTGGACAGGCTGTGCGATAACTGTTGATTTTGGTACTTCTTTGACATTTGTTTTTCCTAAGTCCAGGAGGTGCTGGACAAGTACTCCTAATGCTGACTATAGGTTACTTGGATTTTCTTGATCCTTATTTGCTATCCCGTTTTTTAAAGAGTATGTTAAATTTATTACTTGACTTTTGTTGTATCCATTGGTGCTCTGTGAGCAGGGTGTTCTGCCCTCTCTTGAATGTTGCTCACTATCAATTGACGTTGATCTTCATGTTCATTTCACCTGTGAACTCCGCTCTTCTATCTTTGATTTCTTCCACTATGTTCTTCTGTGCTGTGATATTGAAATAGTGTGATACTTTCTTATGCTTATCTTCTTTAGTTTATTAAGGTTATTCTTGTTTTTCAATAAGACTACTCTTTTGAACGGCCTTTTGAATGTGTAGATGTGGATGTAGCTCCATTTTCTTGTAATTTGGCCATAGTAGTTGGCAGCAACTCTGATGATCCTTCTTGTGTGTTAGCAATCAATAGCAAATCTTTTAGTTGATTGTTGCGTATTTTTGGCTGAACAGAACCATTCATGCTGTCTAACGGCCGTTTTTTCAAGCTTCAATCACTATATACAGAATGACATGGTAATGTTCCCAAGTTGTCTATTCTATTTCATCAAAAGCAACGATTTGGTGCTTCTGGCTCCACTCAAGGATGAACTCGAAAGTCTGTAATAGAAATCTTTTTAGCTATCTCTTTCATTTGAATTGCTATATTTAGCATAATTTCAATTTGGGTCTCCATTTTAAGTGACAAAAAGCGAAGGGCTTTCGCTGTCGCTGTTAGTAGAGCTATCCTCAAATTTAGCATGAGTTTTAGCGATTCATTAGGATCTTGTGCATCTAAGCATACGTGATTGCTTTGTGGTTATTGCTCTAAGTGGTCTGTACTTAACGATGCTATGTTGCTTGTACCAAAGTAAAGCAAACTGCCGGTTTCCTCTGTACTATCATCTATACCAGTGGTTCTTAACCTGTGGTCCACGGACCCCGGGGCGTCTGCAAAGCCTACTCAGTAGGTCCATGACTGCTTAGAAAGCTGAATGGTATTTACAGATTAATAAAGTGTGCATAAATAAAAAACAAAATGTACAATCAAACATTTAAAACCCTTGCTGTAAATGTGAAGGAATTTTAAATTGGACGCTAAGAATTAAGTTGGTATCCTCCAATTGATTTGTGGGAGCAATGCATCAAACAAAATATATTATGGATGATCAGTGGCCTCAATTGAATTTACCAAAGCTCCAACCTTCCTATTAAAATTTTGAATATATATATATTCACTGAAAAAACCATAGGTTTTAGGGACGTTATAGTTACAAATTAGCATTTAAAAAACCTTTGAAATTCACTGAAAAAACCATAGGTTTTAGGGACAGTTATAGTTAGTTGGACATTGCACGCGTACAAAACCCGTGAAATTCCCCGTTATAGTTAGTTCAGCTAACTATAACTCGCGCCCGCAATGCACTGCTGATGACGTCACATATTACATCACTCATGACATGGTCAGTGACATCACTGATGACATCTCAAATGACATCACTGATGACATCATCCAGTGACTGTGTGTTTCTGTAAAGTTTAAATATTTTTTATATATATAGGGAAAGGCGTATTGAAGAATGAGTGGGTGTATAAGTGTCTGTATGGATGATTTAGTAGGTGCGTGACTAATTCTATAAGTGAGTGATTAAACGTATCTTACTGAATGCATGGGTTAGTGACTAAACTGGGTGAATGTCTGTATCTGTCTGTTGCTGTGTAAGTGGCTGCATGGGTTTGTGAATAGCTACATGAGTGTCTATAAGAGTTATTGATTTGTTGTCTGAGTATCTGTATGGGTGCCTGAGTGTTTGTGTGGATGGGGTGTGTGCGACTGTGCATAGAAGTGTGAGTGGGTGATTCACTGGGTGGATGGTTTCAAGAGTGCATCTGTGATAGACTGTATGGGTGGGTAAGTGTGTGTAAGAGTGTGTTAGTGAGTGAATGTATGTCCCAGTGGTACATGTGTGAGTAACTACATATGTGAAAGGCAGTATATATGTGTGTTGGAGTATATAAATAGCTATAAGCGAGAGTGAGTGATTGTGATAGTGGCTGTATGGATGAGTGTGTGCTTGTATCAGTGATTGTATAAGAGCGTAACAATGTGCTAGTATTTGTATGATTAAGTGAGCTGGTGTGTGTATAACTGTATAGGTGAGTAAATGGCAGTGTGTTTAATTATTTGCATGACTGACTAGGTGTGTGAGTACCTCTATGGATGAGTGGCAGTGTTTGAGTGTCTATATAGGAGTAAGAGTGCATATGATAGTCCTGTATTGAGTGACCATAAGTATGAGTGACTGTACGGGTGAGTGAGTGGATGTGTGTGTGTAGACCTAAGAATCAGTGAGTGGGTATGTAGTTATTGGTGTTGGAGTGTCTATGGTTTTGCGAATGGCAGTCTGTAATTTAGATTGGGTGTATCAAAGGTTATATTAGGGTGTGAAGAGCTGCATCAGATTATCACGTGGATGATGTCATCAGTGATGTCATTTGAGATGTCATCAGTGATGTCATCAGTGATGTCACTGACCATGTCATGAGTGATGTAATATGTGACGTCATCAGCAGTGCATTGCGGGGGCGCGAGTTATAGTTAGCTGAACTAACTATAACGGGGGAATTTCACGGGTTTTGTACGAGTGCAATGTCCAACTAACTATAACTGTCCCTAAAACCTATGGTTTTTTCAGTGAATTTCAAAGGTTTTTTAAATGCTAATTTGTAACTATAACGTCCCTAAAACCTACGGTTTTTTCAGTGAATTTCAAAGGTTTTGTAAATGACAATTTTTAAATGTATTAATTGTTATATAAATTTTTTTCATACTGATTTCGAAATTTTTTAGAAAACATTTTTTTTACATATTTTATTTTTTAAATTACATTGTAATTATATTATACATTACAAAAAATACTTTCTCTTAATGAATTACTTTAGTTTAAATACTTTGCAGATAGGCAATAGACTTTTAAGTACAGTAGTTACAGTTGTTGCAATGGGCAACACATTTTCAAACACAATGCAACATTCAGCTCAATGTGAATTTCTAGTTAAATGCAATTAGTTACTTTATGGATTACTTTTCTAACCACAGGACTGGATCCTAGATTCAGTCCTGGGACATCTCCTGTAAACAGTTGAGTAAAAGCGTTTTGGTTACAGTCGTGATTTTTAAGGAATATTATTGTATTTTAAAAGTTGACACTTTGAAACTTTTTCTCATAGAATCACCAATGTTATCCTATAGAAGGAAATTCACTTAGCAGGTAAAAACTGTTATCGTTACTTTTTCTTACTCAGTGTTGGATCCTGGATCCAGCACTGGTGCATCTCCTGTAAACAGTTGAAAGAATGCGTTTAAGTCATACTGTCGATTTTTAAGGAATATTTGTAGTTTGTGAAAATCAACACTTTGAAACTTTTTGCTGAAAACCAGTCAATGTTAGCCTATGAAGGAAATTCAAGTTACCGGTAAGTACGGTTAAAATTACTTTTGAGGATCAGTACTGGGCTGAAACATGCAGCACTGAGGTCTCTCCTGATAACAGGTGAGTAAATCGGAATTCGTATTTCGGCTGATTTTAGAGGAATATTTTAAAGTTCCAAAACTCCACACTTAGAAGAATTTCCAAGTGAAACCAGTCAATGTTAGCCTATGGAAGGAAATTCAAGTTACTGGTAAGTACGGTTAAAATTACTTTTCAGGACCAGTACTGGGCTGAAAGATGCAGCACTGAGGTCTCTCCTGATAACAGGTGAGTAAATCAGAATTCGGATTTCGGCTGATTTTAGAGGAATATTTGCACAATGGTGAAGGGAGGGGCGGGGCCTGAGGTGACATCTTTGCAAACGCGCCCCGTGGCGCGTTTTAAGTTGGGGGATTAAGTCCCCTTGAATCCTGAGGGTCCCTAGGGGCCAACTAGACCACCAGGAACCTCCAATATGCGCCAGGGGCTGCGTTGCAGAGACGTGTAGAGAGGCCACACCCCTTTACACCTCTCTGCAACGCAGCTCTGTGGCGCATTCTGGATGTACCTGTTGGGCTAGTTGGCCCCCAGGGACCCTCAGGATTGAAGGGGATTTAATTCCCCATCTTAAAACGCGCCACGGGGCCTGTTTGCACACATGTCACCTGAAGCCCCGCCCCTCCCTTCACCACTGTGCAAACGCGCCCCGTGGCGCGTTTTAAGTTGGGGGATTAAGTCCCCTTGAATCCTGAGGGTCCCCGGAGTCCAACTAGCCCACCATATACCTCCAAAGCGCCACAGAGCTGCGTTGCAGAGAGGTGTAAAAAGGGGCGTGGCCTCTGTACACCTCTCTGCAAGGCAGCCCCTGGCGCATACTGGAGGTACCTGGTGGGCTAGTTGGCCCCAGGGACCCCCAGTATTCAAGGGGAATTCGTCCCCCTCTGCAAACGCGCCAGGGCGCGTTTGCAGAGTGGTGAAGGAAGGGGCGGGGCCTGCAGGCCCGATCGTGTTTTTTTTTTTTTCTCCCTGAAGGGAGGCTGTGTAGCCCCCTTCCTTTTTTCTTTTTGGGCCCTGGGGACCCCATCCCCCAGGGCCTTGCCCCTTTTTAAATTACCTTAAAAAAAAACGGGGAAGGGGCCGCGTGGCCCCCTTCCCTTGGCCTGTATTGGCCCCGGGGACCCCATCCCCGGGGCATGGCCTCTATATTTATTTTTTGAGGGGGCAGCGTGGCCCCCTCCTCTGGCCATTTTAAGGCCCCGGGGACCCCATCCCCGGGGCCGGCCTTTCCATTTAAAAAAAAAAAATGTTTGCTCTTTTTTGGGGAGGGGGCCGCGTGGCCCCCTCCCGAGCCACTACTTGCCCCGGGGACCCCATCCCCGGGGCTGGCCCTCTCCGTTGGGGACTGTGGGGGGTCCCCAATCCCCCACAGTCCCGCCGGCTCCCCACGTCCCTTGGGAGCCGGCATTGCTGCTTCCACATGGGGAGCAGCTGACATGCTGCTCCCCATGTGGAAAAGCAATCGCTTTGGATATTGGAAGAGAGAGCAGGTTTCCTGCTCTCTCTTCCAATATCCAAAGCAGTTTGCTATGGCAGGACGGGGCCGCGAGGCTCCGTCCTGCCATAGCAAACTACAGTGTCCCGGGGTAGGCACCCCGGGACACTGCAGGAGCCGGCCCTGGGGGTGGTGGTCCCCAGGGCCATCAAGGGCTCCAGGAGGAGGCCGCGCGGCCCCCTCCCATTGAGTACACAGCCCCGGGGAGGTGGTGGTCCCGGGGCTCTGGGGTCCGTAACGGACCCCCATATTAAAATGTTTAGTGCCCCGGGAGGTGGTGGTCCCCGGGAGTGTGAGGGCTGGAGCCCCCCCACACAGGTTTAATAATGTATTTAAAAAAAGCCCCGGGAGGTAGTGGTCCCGGGGCTGCAAGAGGGCTCAGAGCCCTCCCGCACCATTTTTTAAAAAAGCCCCGGGGGTGGCGGTCCCCGGGGCTTGGGGGCCCTTGAGGCCCCCACACATTAAATTATCCCCCACCATGCCCCCGGGACTTGGGCCACCCGGGGGCCAATTAACATCGAAGCGCGGGAGACCGCGCTTCGATTTTTTTTTTTTTCGGCAGGATTCGCGCACCCTGAGCGCATCCTGCCGATTTAAAAAAAAAAAAAAAATTTTTTTTGCCCAGGGGGTCCTTGTGGGACCCCCTGAGCAAACCTAGGGGGTCAGGGTGTTTCTACCCTGCCCCCTTTGTGCGCTTTGCGCACTTGTTTCTGTCCCTCGGTTCTACCGAGGGACAAAATGGCTGCCAACATTTCCTGAATCGGAATGTTGACAGCCAGCTGACAGCCAATTAACATGCAGCTCGTGATCGGGAGGGTACGCGGACCCTACTCGGCCATAGATATCACTAACTTTTTACTTTTCATTTTCTCAGCAACTACTGAACGGATTTACACCATTTAACAAAAGGGTTCTTTCTGAACCAAGAACTACCTCTTTGCCAAATTTGGTGTAATTCCGTTCAGCAGTTCGGGCTGTAGCCGTGTCTAAAGTTTCCTATGGGAAAATGCATGGGGAAAACACATTTTGGGACCCCCCTTTTTCTCGGCCCCCGCTTGACGAATCCCCCGAGACTTTCAGGGTAGGAGCGGACCAGAGCGGGCCACAAAGTTTGAAAATTTCGCGAAGATACGTCAACCGGCAAGAGAGTTATTTCAAATAGAATGTCGCGGATTTCCTATGGATAATAGGTTGTAACTATAACTATCTACTGGCGACCGCCAGTAGATAATATATATATATATATATATATATATATATATATATGTGTGTGATTTTAAATATTTCATCATTTGGGTATGTGTTTGAATGCTTGTTTCTGTATTTCTTGTGTATTGTTATGTGGTTTATATCCTCAAAAATGCTTAGACAGGGGTCCCGGCTTCCAGTACTCGGTGGTGGTCCCAGGATTCCAATAATGATTCGGTGGGGGAGGTTTCTGGATTCCAATAATGATTCAGTGTGGGTTCACAGAAGTAAAAAGATTAAGCACCACTAATATATACTATAACTTAGCTGTTTTTCTACGAACGATCCTGCATTTTCCAAGCATCTATCCCTTGAAATTCTACTTCTGTGGTGAACTCTGTGTTGAAATGTCCTTTGTACTCTGCTGGATTTACCCCTTTGTTCAGTTGATTTCAGTTGTCAGTATATTCAGACTTATTCAGAGTTTTTTTTTCTGATCCAGCATCTGTTGGGTTGTATACTCGTGCCTCTTAAAATAATTAGCTTTTCCTGTTGCTCTATTTCGTGCATTTTTATTATTGGATGCTATATTAAGGTTTGGATGCTGTGTTAAGGTATGAGGGAATTGTTCTATAAGTGGCGGTATGTCGGAGGCTCAAATCTCTGGAACTTCTAAAGACTTCGAAAAATATTCTATCAACTTTGCAGTGTTACTGTTCTTTTATAGGACTTGTGAATTCCTTTATTACTTTATGTATTATTGCAGAGCAGGTCTCCACTAAAAGTTCAGAGAGATTATCATAAAGTTTGTCCATAGGCTTACCATTTGTATTTTTCTTTATGTACCTGAGAGTATCTCAAGTTGGTTTGTCCTATCTGATAGTAGAAGTATGTGAAAGAGAATAGTTGTTTTCTCTTGTTTTTCTTTTCAGCGAGTATGCTGTACCTGCTTTGTCCATGATTACTGTTGCTTTTTGAGCAGAATGTTTAGAAATCATTGTCTCTTTTTGCTAGTTGACAACCCAACTTCATTTTTGCCTATTGAATCTTTGTTTTTAGACAGGTGTGTCAGTAACTGAGTCCCTCGTAGACTCTTGATGTTAAACTTAAGTTGGATCCAGTGGAAAATATCAGAATGTCACCACATACTAATTGCCATTTGTCAGTGTTGAAATATTAAATGACATCATAGCCCAAAGGTGGAATCCAGAAAGTGGATAAGACTCCATACTTGATCTCATCTGATTGAAGACCTCTTCCCAGTTTGTATTAGAAAACCCTGTTCCCAGATCCCCAAATTTAGGTCTGCGTGTTTGTTTTGTTTTGTGATTATTTATTTTATTATTTTTAAGCCCCCTCCCCTGGCATCTTTTTACATGTTGTTAAAGTCCATTGTTGAGTACATTAAATATTTTCACTGTATTTAGATTTGTGTACTCTCGAATAAAGAAGAATCTGAGCGGTGCCACCTCATGTCCTTATTTCCCTGCTCTGATTGATGTGCTAAGTCTAGGACCCGTTGCAACATGCTTTCAAAGTCCACACCTGTTGGCTTTTCTCAAAGTTTATTTTGAAATGTTATCTGATTATTTTTTTTATTTTTTTTACTTTAATGTTGCTAAAATTCTGTACATTTCTTAACAATTAATATTTTGCTGTGAGGAAAAAAAGGTCAGTTTTTGTCGCACCTACCACGGGAATCCCCAGAATTACTCATTGAAACTGGATATCTACTTGCTTCGTAGTTAATGTGTAACTTCATGGGAGCCCATACAGTGCATTCGCACAGCTATTCCATTTATTTACATATAATAATTGGTTACCGAAACAAACCACCTTTCAACCTCCTTTTTAGGTCGTGCCTACACGGCGCTTGCGCTGTCTGGAATATCTGTTGTATATACTTTGTGAAGGCTTTGGAGCATTGCCCAAGACTTGTCTGCATCCGCTTTTGCTTAGGGACTACTTTGCAACTGCCTCTAACTGTCTTGATAGAAATCAGCCAGCAGAGGCCAGTACAATACCAGAATCTCTTTCTGTTTTGGAGCTTTCTTTTTTTTAGGTCGAGCCTAGCGCAGCGCGCATGCGCTGCTCTATGGGGAGGCTTCTTGTAAGCACTCCAAACTTCCCACTGACTTCTCTGTGGGATTTAGTTAACTCCCACATATTTCATTGGCCATAGCGTGTCTCTTTCAAAAAAGAAAGCACGCAAATGGCCGAAGGCGTGTGTTTGTCCCACCTTTTCTTGAAATGTTCCCTCCCATGGTGTTTGGGTCTCGGGAGCGCGCAGGGGCGCGCAGCGTGGCAGCTGCAATCCTCCCTTGTTGTTGTGGATCATATTACTAATTAACACAGCGCGGTCGCTTTCACTTTCGCAGCTGCGCTTGTTTAATTTCCTGTTGCTTTATTTATTTTTCCCCTTGCTTTTGTTCGTCAGCATTTGAAGAATGTCTATTTTGTTCAGCATAGCCAGCGCGGTCGCTTTCACTTTCGCGACCACGATTGTTTTCCTCACTTTCACTACTTTTAGTCGACAGTTGCCTTCCACTCCTACTGTCACCCTTTCCCCTCGTCACACGTTTCCCTACACCCTTCTCTTGATGTACCGTTCCTCTTTCACTTCCCTCTCCGTGTTTCACAGATCCTTGTGTGAGCAGCTAACACAGGCTAGGCTTTCCCTTTGCAGCATGGGGCGTGTAGCCCTTGTTTTACGGGCTCACACAGTAATACACATCCCAGAAAGCCAATAAAAACAGGGCTAGGTGAGCTCCCCACGTATGGAATTGGGAAGACCGAAAGCTCTGCATGCATGTCGTGTACCCACCGCACATTGTGAACACTGTCCCATGCTGTCATCTTCTGCACATGTCCTGAGTCCTCTTTCACACTATAACATCTTTACGTACACTGCTGAGGGAAGGCCCAAGGGGAGAAAGTTGTCGGAAAAAGGGATGTTATTACTGTATGCCATCTTAGTATTACATATTGTAATTGCTTCCATATAGCGCTTCAAAGTCCTGACGAGGCGCCATGTTTGTTTTCCTCATAGAAACTTTGTCCAGTAGTCCTGCTGGCCCCTTTTCTGCTGCAGGAAGAACTATCTGGATCTGTGAATAATATAAAAGTACAACACTGGGGCTCAAAGGTGGACTCAAAACAACGGAGATAATGGGGGTACAGAAGAATGGTGTTATTCAGATGAGAGGTGTTGTGTTTAGAATTTATGATCATTCCATATGAGACAGACAGTTCTGACCTAAACAATGCACTCTCTCTCCACTATCAACGACAGCTCTCGTGAATGTTACCTTATGTTTTCGGGCACTTATGTAGCGCGCTGCTGCATGCAGCTCGCGGCGCCAGGGCAGCCTTCAACCAAAAAAGACAGATTGCCTGCCCCAGGGGGTGGGAGAAGGGAGGCAGCCTCTAGTTCTCTGCAGAGAAAGTGGCATCAATCTAATAGCGTCATTTGTGGTGTCCTTGTACCTGCGGAAGTCCATCTGTCCTGCCGTGCGCTGCCCTTATGTATGTGTATATGTATACCTTACGAAGATAACAGCCCCCTCTCACACATGGACGGGCCTCCAACCTCGCCTGTTGACCTCCAGTGTCTGAATGCTCCCGCACATGGGGGGTTGCGTTCATTTGGATTTAAAGCTCTGCTTTACAAGTACTGCATAAAGGCGAGGTCACGTGCAGATTAGTGGTTACAAGTGGACCAGAGTAGATGATGAACGAGGAGTAGGAATGGGGGCGCAGGCACGGATGAGTCACGTTACAAGGAGAAGTGTGATAAACCACTGTTACTAGATATGTGCAAGGATTGCATCACTGCGGACCCAGGAGGGCAGGATCCATGTCACATTGTCAAGATATCCGCAGAAGGTAATTGAACAAAATTATAAATCCTAGTGGAAATCATTTACTTAGCCGTTGATCTGGCTCTCCTGGTCCTAAGTTGGTTACCCCCTGACTGCATAGTTTATTATTTTCTAGGGTATGTACACGGGGGTAAGGGCGTGCCGTTTTAACTGTTGTAAAGAGGGATGGAGTATTGAAGTGATGGGAGGCGTGATCAGTGGATAAAGCTTTCAAGGTTTATATAGTCGGTTTTCAGCCCCTGTTGGAAGGTAGAAGTTACCCATATTCTGTTCTTCACTCACAAGCCTGGTCTTTGCATTGTATTTCTCCAAGATTGCAACTATTAGAGACGCCATTACTACTTTGCTTCCCAGCCTCCTCATTGTTCTCTCTTTCCTCACCCCTGCCCCCCCCCCCACCACCACCACCACCACCACCACCACCACCACCACTGTTCTCTATTACCCCTATTTGATGGCTTCTCCCTGGCTGTGTCATTCCACACTTTCTTTTCTTCTTTTTTTCCCATTCGTTCACTTCCTGGTGGCTGCTGGAGAGCAGTGCCGGTATCAAACACCCCCCCTTTTTTTTAATTTTAATTTTTTTATACATACTCAACATATTTTTGTAACAACACTCCTGCAGAATTAATTGAAAATAAAGAAAGAGCTGCTTTACAAGTTGCAGGCTCAAGCTAGTTTTGGGGCAGAGCAGGGCCACTTGAACATAAATTCTAGAAAAAAGAAATTTTTGTTGCCAAAGTTTTTGGGGAAAGGACATGGCCTTGGGAAGCTGCATTGATTTATTGTTTAGTACACTGTTTATTTTCATAGCCGAAGCTTTCTTTTCTGAAAAAAATTCCATGCCATTGGATATTTTAAAATTGTGTTGTTTTTGCAAAAGGCTTCGCTATGTATTTTCTCCCGCGTTCTGTTAGAAAGACGAGTTGTAAATCAGTGTTTAAGCAGAAATGACTTTAAAGGTGCATGGCTAAACACTTAGAAAGTCCCAAAGGCGAGACCTATTAGCTATGCCAATGCTTGTTATTTTTTCTAGCAACTGCCTCTATTTAAATGTCTTGATAGAAAACGACCAGCAGAGGTAATTAAAATTCCAGAATCGCTTTACCCAGGATAATGTGCTTCATAGCTAAAAACGTATAAGGTCCCAAAGGCGAGACCTTATTGCATTGCAAATGCCTTTTTTTAATTGAAATCATCTGTGTGAGGTATCTTGCAATTGATATTTTGTGTTTAAATGGTTACTCGGCCAAATGGAACTGCTGTTTACATGCGAAATACACATTTTGTGGCCATGTTTCTTTGGTAAACCATATGATAGCATTGGGTCCTATGGAGGCAGACCTTCTATTGGATTTTTTTTTATAAGCATGTATTTAATTTCATTAATATTTATCCTGATTTTACAAAGATAGAATAAATATATTTTTGGTCTAAACTATCAGACTGCTACATACGTGGTACATCCATTAATAATTCAAATGTAACCACCTACTACCCGTTTCAAGTTCCTGTAGATCTTTAGTCGCAGAAATATACACGGGAAAATATGGGAGTAACGAATCGTACCAAAATGCAGGGTAACCATTGGATGTGTTAGGTCGAGCCTAGGCAGCGCATGCACTGTCTCTCGACATGCTGTATTCACTCAGGAGACTTTCAGCCCACCTCCAGCTTCTGATTGGCTTTTGTCAGTGTCCTTTAAAAAATGTTGCTTCTAATTGGATAATGGTTCCTGTTTGTCCCACCTTTTTTAGGTCAAGCCTGGGCAGCGCATGCGCTGCTCTGCGAGGCATGCTGTATTGAGGTATGGAATAGGACTCTGCCCATCTTTTCAGTTGGCTCCTGTTGCTGTCCTTTCAAAATCATTCCTTTTGATTGATAAATAGGCTTAGTAGTCCCTCCTTGGACCGCCTTGTCTGCATTTGTTGCCTCCCATAAGGACTGGACTTTTTACTTGTGTTGTTACACGGTCTGCTTTATATAGTCTGTGACCACTATTTTCTTTAATGATCTTCCACTATTCAACCCACGATGTGTGTTCCTACAAGGCAGCACGCCGCCTGCTTTTATATTTTTAATAGTAATGGCTGCGGGTCTGCTTTAACTATAGCGGCTGCGCTTATTTATTTAATTTGAAGCACGGTCCGCTGTAACTATAGCGGACGCTCTTTTTTAATTTATTTAATTTTCCAGCGCGGTCCGCTTTAACTTAAACGGCTGCGCTACAGTACCTTTGTTTATTTATTTTTTCTTTTTGGGTGATAGCTCCCCATATCGCGCTTTCACTTTAATGTTGGCCGAGCCCCTTTCTTTGACGCTGCTCACTGTAACCTGAATACGGTGAGCAGCATCTAAAGAAAGGGGTGCGGCTACCATTAAAGTGGTCTTGCATTTGCAACAGTTTGAGCTATTGGCAGTCTAAATAACAATGCCTTTTATATGTGTGTTGGTTTTAAGAACACATAAATAATAGGCATTGTCATTTACAATGCCAATAGCTTAAACTCTCACAAATGCGAGACCTATTGCATTGAAAATGCTTGTTTATCAATTGACTCCCACGGATCGTCCCCAGGACTTGTCCTCTTCCACTTGTGCTATTGTATGTCCTGTCTTTGAAACTTTTTTTTACATAGCGCAGCATCCGATTCACAGGTGCCGCGCTTGAGTGTATGCCAGATGATTATTAATTGGGTTATATTGGAGAAATGCTTTATTGTCATTCACGTCGCGCACACACAGGATCTGTGCCACCACAGACTGCCCCTTGTGTGCGCAAGGTTCCGGACAACCTCTGCTGCTTCTTCCAACAGAGTGCACTGATTACGTCGGCAGCAGTATGGGGCAGCATCTATTTCACTTTTTTGTCTGCATGTCTCATGAGCCAGCGGTTGAGTATTTCCGAATGCGTAATGCTTTCATGCAATGGAACGTGGCAGTAAGACCGCAGCAGACGCTTTACTGGCTTAGCGAGGCACTCTGAATGTGCACTGAGCACTTCCTTGAAAGTGTTTGTTTTTTTGGAGGGCAGTATGACCAACAGACACTTTAACATCATGCTTCATCGCCTGGGTTATTACGTTTTAAACAGCATTGGCTGATGGTTGCTGTGCTTAGTGCGGCCTAGTTGTGAAATGTGTTAAAAGTAAAAGATGCGGGACAGGCACTAACAATGCACCTCTGGGACCCTTCTGAGGGGTGGATAATGCAACGACAGCAGCAGGCAATCTTGCACTTTTACGTCTATGCAATCCATAGTTCAGTTCATCAGGTTATTACACGATGTTGTTTCCTGGTGTGATAGCACATTGGAAATATACACACGGTTTAAGCTACACAGAAACAAACAAATGTGAGTTTATTTCTACTGCTGTAGACTTTTAGTCTTGGGAACTAGGGTTCTTCTCTCAGTTGCTGGTTTCACATCCTGTGTTTTGGGGTAATTTACTATATGGCTTTGTGACAAAATAAAATGCAGCTAGGAAAGGAGATGCCAGTCTTTACGGCCAGTCTTTTGGCTCATCTGCTCCAGCTGGCTCATTTCAAAAGAATGCAAGCAGATTCTCTACTTACCTAGGCCATATGTGACGGCATCCTGGTGCCGTTTTCAGACAAAGGAGGAGAGAGACTGCGAAATTCATTAAAACTACTCTAGTTTATGTAAAGACTAAATTCTCACTATAGTGCTATTAAAACATGTGTGCCACATCTTTAATTTCCTTTAAAGTTCAAAAGGACTACAAATTTAAAATGCATTTACTAGGAAACTTTATTTTTCTAAAAAAGTTTTAAAAAGGTGGCGTCAATCTTCTTTAGAGGTAACAAAGGAAGTGTGCCGAGATATAGCTTTTAAAGTATTCCACATGATATGCAGTTTTGGTAAATTTTACATTATTTATTAGTAAGCAATAACAATGAAAACATATGGCCATGTTACTTTGTTGCTTGTGAAACTGAATTTGTTTCCCCAGGGTTCAGTTTTGGACACAGTGGCTGCTTTAACATCCAAGGTTATGTTTAGTTTTACTCTAACGCACCCACTTTACAGACACCGCGCTCTAACTGTCATCATTTCGGCCGAGCTACACGCTGCCTTGCAGCTTGAAACCTTTAATTTTTAATATAACGAAAAAAGTTAAACCCCTCTTTTCACTGTGTTTCAATTCTAATGGACTGCGGGATTGAAATGCAATTACTAGAAAGATTTCTCTTTTGCTCTTCAAAGCGGCGTGTTTGGTTAAAGGAAATATGTGCAAATAAACAGCAAAAAAAACCTATATTTCAACACTTAAAAAAATATGATACAAACTTTAAATATACATACACTAATTATATGGTAAGTTTAAAAAAAAAAATTAAAAAAATTACATCACTGTGCTTTTCACGTGCACAAATGCATATGAGGTATAAGCAGACAAATGCTATCTTTTACTTACACACTCCCACACAAACAAATTGATTGATTGATGTTAAGTAACATGCTGCCTTGTAAATGACACTTTAATTTTAAAATACCACATTAGTTTTAAAAACGAGATTACTCATGTGCTTTTCTATTTTACAAAAAAAGAAGGTATGTATGGCTGCAGACATTACATCTGGAGACACAGGTTCCTGTTGTCACATCCATCAACATATGTGAACATTTGACTTGGGTTACACAAAAGGACTTCTAGCACCCTGCTGCAACAGTTTGCACCCTATTCCATATTCACACCATGTCTGTCTCCATCCTGTTGCCGCATTTAAATAATGCCTTGGCTTATTTGTTAGTTTACAATTAAAAAAAGGATTCACATACAACTGATGAGCCCATTTCCTTTGAGTCATATTAAAAACCACTCAATACCACATAATTGCTATACACAACTGCACACCATGCCACATATTTCTACTACACAAATCCACTCCACATCACACAATTCCACGCCACAAAATTACACAACTAACAATTCCAATCCAACCCACATAATTCCACTTAAACCACATACCTCCATAACACAAGGGTTATAGACATTGCCATTTACAACGCCAATAGCTCTAACTCAAACAAATGCGAGATCTATTGCATTTCTAATGCTTGTTTCTCATATGAAGGTGTGTAGTATTCCTGATTGTGACTTTGATATTAATGCGTTTCCTCAACGTATATTCCAATTTAGCATTTTCGTGGGAGGAAGAATCGGTGCTACAGTCTGGCTGTGCGAGCGGTTCGAAGAGCTTTTGTGAAATCAACCCAGGCCCGTAAAGCTAAGGGACGACGGATGAGAGCGGTAAATTTATAAACATCTGTGCCATGTTTATGATTAATAAGTGAACAGGAATTGCTCGGTCCAGGGGCCACAATGAGATTTAATTGTGGGGAGGCAACACAGAGGGGAGAGCTAAATTAATGCCCATGTGGGTTGTTTGTGGCTAAAGGGTCAGAAAGACCACCATCACTGTTCATTTGCAGGGAAGGGTAGGGTCAGTGGTTGGTTATGCATATTATTTGATTAAGAGCAGCATTCAACAGAAGCTATCCTCTTCTTACTAGGAAAATACTTCAGTAATCTGTCTTATTGAAATCAAGGTTTTCCAGTGTGTAAAGTAGTGCTCCTTTACATTCTTTTTGCATGCCTTTTTGAATTGGCTCTAAAATGTGAATATTCAGGGAATAATTGTAAACAATTGGTACAAATAGGGTTGTGCCTTCTTTGCGCTTTTACTATTAGGGAGTTGTAAGTTTTTGTGATGATTCACAAATGCATTTAAGTGTACTTAAAACAGAAGTACTACTTCACGTGCTTGTGTGAATCTTCCTCCTCATGTCATAGGGGATTTCAAAATCATTTTCAAAGGACGCAAATCCACTGTGGATGAAAATTGTTAAATGTGAGAATACATTTATAACTCTACAATCGCACAGAGAGACTAACAGCCCAGCTATGAGACCAGTACAAATTTGATGAGCGAGTAAATACTGTTAAATCACAAGTATGCGAAAAACATGCTTTCTCACTGGTTAAAACTTTATGTAAGAGAGTTTTTGTGTAAGGGACTACTGTGATAGTTTTTTTTGTTATGTGCAAGCCTGTTCTAAATGAAATGGTTTTGTTTCTGTCCCCAGTAAAAAAAAGAAAATCAGACCAAGGCTGGTTAAAGTCTCTTTCTTCAAACCACCCATGCCAATAATGTTGTTTTTCCATTGATTTACTTGTGGAGGAAATAGATCTGCAAAGATGCTCACACATTAACTGATAAAGGAAGGGGGTATCAACCATTAATCTGCTCTCAGACGATCATACTGCTACAGATGTTGTCATCTACATTAGTAATATTTCTGTTTGAACTATTTTAAGGGAAGATGATCCCAATAAATGTAACCTTCCTCTGCCTTATGCCTCCTCCCTTGGGTGTGCTTTCTGGAGGAGCAGTAGAAAGAGAGGCGAATAGAAGTTGTTCTTGAGTTGTTCATTTCTAACTTGGAAAACAAAACATTTGATGCAGGCTATTTAACTTGCTTAAAGAAGTGTGCAGACCGGTGCCTGTGGTGATAATGTGAATCTACAGATTTTAATTGTGCTTGCCAGCATGAGAATCCAAGCACAAATTCAGGTCCAATCCCAGCTTCATCCCTCAACTAAAATGTCCACCAGGGCTTTCCCGTAACCTCCCATTGACTTACACCAATGGCACTCTAGAGTGACTTGTAGATAACTCCCCATTGATCCTTGAGAAAGTAAGCAGAGTTACCCACTTTTTCCTCTCATTCTCTTCTTTGGACTTCAAATTCTTATCTAAGAAGGCTTGTGATTATCCAAATCCAAGCCTTCCTAGATAAGAATTTGATTAGTTTTGAGGCCAGAACCCTCCCTTCTGAGTGCTGCATCTGTTATGTTTGAATTCTCGTGCTAATTTCTCGCTTCTACTTCCTTATCCTTTCAGTGTAGAAAAATGTTACACACAATTAAACCCCTCTCTTGATTTCTCTAACAAAAACCTTTCTTAGGCACACTAAATATTTCCTGCTGAGATAGTAAGTACTTTCCTGTGTGCTCTGTTTTACATACCAAGCATGGCTTCCCCCTTGTTCGATTTAAATATTGCAGTGATTTTTCTGATTTGCTTGTACCTGTAATTTCTTATGCATCAAAGGTGTGTGTGTGACAGTGACACACTTTAAAGGTACATTTGGCAAGTAGACTCTTGTTCGAGAGGTACCCCAGGCTGTTTGTAAACAGAACTTCTTTTTTTTTTTTTTTTAACAGAGTTTTATATAGCGCGAACTTGACCCGAAGGTATCAGAGCGCTTTACATAGCACCAGTTGCGTTACATGAGGACGCATTCTTTTTTTTGTTAGGCACGGGGAGATTGTGATTTGCCCAGAATCACAGGATGGTCCGCGTCATTGCCGAGACTCGAACCCGGTTCCCCAGATTCGAGGTCGACAGCCCTAGCCGTTAGGCCAACTCCTCTTATTTCTTCTTTGCAAATGTCTGTGCTTAAGAGCTAGAACCCAGGGTGGCTTCGTCTTTGTCTTGATCCGCAGAGTAGGGGAGGAGAGCGAACTGTGACATTGAGAGACGTGTTTATGATAGGGTTGCCAGTGTTTGTGTAGTGCTTTCGAATGCTGATTCAGTTTTTGCACTATGTTGGGCGTTTTTCTATGTATGTGTCACCGTGAATAGCTCCAGTTCAGACCTTTTGCTTTCCGCTGTCTGCATCTTATCTCACCCTATACCTCTCTCAATATATCCTCTAACTCCACTCTCTGACTCATCCAAACCCTCATTCTACTACTCTCTCCAATGCACTACCCTATTTCTTACCCTATACCTCTCTATATATCCTCTACCTCCATTCTTACTCATCCCAAACCTCATTCTACTATACTCTTCAGTGAACTAGACTATTTCTCACCCTATACCTCTTGCAATTTATCCTCTAACTCTGCTCTCCGACTCACCCCAAACCCCATTCTACTACTATGGTCCCCAAAATAACCCTTTCTAGACTCTTCCCTCCTTGCATCATCTCAAACCTCCTTTACTATTCAGATCTCCCAAACAAGCCTTTCTAAACCCTTCCATTTGACTCTTCCCCCCTCCACCTCCCCTTTACTCATCCCAAACCTCCTCCTACTGTTATCTCAAAATACTTTCTAGACCCTTCCCTCTTCTATTCTTCCACTATCCTTTCTAACCAAATAACACTCACATTTCCACCGCTCAATTTAATTTCATATTTCTCTATACTAATTCCCTACTAATCCTGTTTGTGTTCCGGAGTATTGTGATACCTGCCAAAAAGCGCTTCAGCACCTCGTCGGGGTAGCAAGCTTTATATAAATACAAACCCATCCCTCCACTATCCTTTTTCAATCCAAATAACAAAACTCACATGTCCACCGCTCAAATTAATTTCTTATCTCCCTATACTAATTCACCACTAATCCTCTGTGGGTTCCGGAGTAGCGTGCTACTTGCTGAAAAGTGCTTTGGCGCCTTATCAGGGGTAGTAAACGCTATATAAATGCAATTACAATTACAAGCCTCCGAACCGACCTCTGCCTGCAAAATTACATTGTGGTATGCAGGAAAGCATCTCTTTGTGGCCCAACTCCTGAACGTTGTGACAGTGAAAAGAAAATGTGGAAGTTGTAGAAATTATCTATTGCTGCAATCCAACAAGTATTTAAGATGCAGAGAGGAAAATGTGTCTGTTAGTCGGTGTGTTTTGACGTAACAGCAAACTTCTAAAGTGGTACTGATGTTCACAGTGTATTCAACAACACAAAGTGAAATTTTACTGTATTTGTTTTTGCTACGATTTCAAATCCTGTGTTTCTTCTTTAGCTTTGGATCTCTCGAATCGCAGGAGCCATCCGTGAACATGGCCTTAAATATCCTATTCTCTTTTACAATTTGGCTAAGGTGAGTAAGCTGGGTTTTTGTCTTTTTTTTTTTTTTTACACATGCTGGCAGAAAAGCTCCTGAAAACCCAATAAATGTCCATCTTGTGCTTACGTAAGACAAATTTTACTATTTAAAGTTTTGAGATATCCTTCCTACTAACTCTATATGAGGACTATGTTCAAACTTGCTTTGGATTGCTTATGTTAGCAAAAACAGTAGGCAGTTGTGCAGAAGTTTTTATTTATTTTGATGGGGTAGGTTGAATAATGTTTGAGGTACTTGCTTGCAATTCTCATAAAGTTTCGGAGCTACACAAGTGTAGTTTGGCTGTCAATGTAAATGATAGAAACATTGTAAGAGGTGCCAAATGAAGCAGATAATGGTGCGTCTATCTGCTTTGTTAAAGGAAGGGACCACTGGCACTATGATTAATGTGGTTTCATCGGTCTGGGTAGAAAAAGGTCCTTGCAGTTATCGTAGCACTAACTAGGTTTTTTTAAATGTCATTGTAAAACGTTAGGGGATTTGCTTATTTATATAAAAAAAACAATTGAATAATTTCCCTAGTATTTGCAGTGCGTAGATTTCCTTGTTTATGCTGTTAACTTTAGGATGCAGATCACATTCTCACTCCATTTTTACTAATAACAGAAAGCACAGGGTCTGTGGTCTGTTCCTTAGTGTTAAACAGTAGCTGCTGTATGCTTGTAATGACATTTTTTTTAAATTAAAATAAACATTTAACTGATGTGGCCAGCCCATTTTATTTTATATAACTAAAAGGTTTTCAGTGATGCAAAGCATTGTATTATTTGTGAAGGAGACTAGAATAAAACCAAGCACTCAAATTGTAGTCATCTGCAATATTGTAGTGTGACAAACACAATATGATGGCAACTTTAAAAAAGAAACAGAAAATAAATCATCAAGTAACTGTGTGCCCAAGGTGCAGGCAAAATAGCTGGTATTTAAATCTAATACAAAATATAACATAAAACACACTTTAAACTAGACCAATAGTCTAGTGAGACAGCTAAACTTCTCTTAAAGCCCATACCTAGAAATTTAATATTTTTCTACAGAGACAGATTTACATAGACTAAGGTAATGACCTAAAATGAATTGGGGAAAAAAACAGGGATAGTTTCAAATGGGAGGTTGGTGAATGCTGTTTTATTGGCATTTTCTGACGTTGGCTATAACTTGTATACTTTTTCAAGGAACAGTCCTTAAATGTGGGTGGTGCTTTTAACACCAGCTTGGACAGGCTTCAGCTTATTAAAACTGTCAGTCATAGAGCTTTCCTCTTTTCACCACATTTACTTGATTTGCAGCTCAGCCTACTCTCAGCTTAATGGCAAAATAGGTACTCGACAATCATTAAAAAGGTACTTCAGCTATACGGATGGGTTTCATCTCTGACTGGCCTCTGTCCTGTAGTAATATGAACTAAGTTTAATATTAAAAACGGTGGTTGGTGCTTTACGAATGAGGAGAACATAGAGAAACTTTTGTTTTATGTCCTACACCCCAGGTGTCTTATCTAACCAATCTTCTGTACAGAACACCATTGCGATTCACAATCTTGAAAGGCAAATGTATAAAGTTGTACTTACGTAAAACACCGTTTTTCAGGCAGAAACTCTGTATATAGATTTTAACGTAAGCAGTACAATAGATCATATTCTTACGCAGCAGACTTTAATGCAGGAAGAGAGAAAAGGGAATTACAGTATTGTTTAGTAGTTTGGAGGAGCTGGAAATGGTGGATTATTTGAACAGTTCGACAGCTGCTTTCCTGAATTTGTTTGGACCGATTCACAAATCTCAGTAGGCTTACACCTATGTTTTGAGTAGATTTTCAACTTTTAAGGAACTCGCAAAGATTGCCCTAAATACTTCTGGAAATTTGCAACTGTCACAGACTCCCAAGAATACTAAAATGCATATACATTTGCACGCCTTGAAAAAGATACAGGCTTTCATTCTTGAACACAAAACAAAACTAAAGGGTAGTTCAACATGAAACTTTTCGTCCACAGGGAAATTATTTAGCAGAAATCCTTTTCACAATAGAGAAATATATTTTCCTACCTACACCCCCATCAATTTTGTGGATGGCCCCTCTGTCTCATCGAGAAAACAGGTTTGCACTTCCTTGACAAGAGTAAACTCCAAAATGATTGATTGGGGGTAAATACCTTCAAAGCATTAAGGAATACACATAACTTGTAGATTTGTGGGGGTTCGCCATTAGCAAGTGAATCCTAATTTAAAAAACCCACAGACCGGTCTTTCTGTGCTTATTTGTTATAAGTGAATTGTCTGCAGAATGTCTGTCACCAAATACCATTTACGAGGACAAGTTGCTATCATTCCCAATCCTGTCCATCAGGAACTGGCTTTTGCCCCTTTAAAAGGTCATATGGGATAAAGCGAAGTCCCACTTAGGTATGCAAATAGATTGCTGAATCTGCCATTGTACGATTAAGATTTTTATTCGTTAATTTGCATATCCTATTAAGAATCTCTCCTTCCTTGAACTGACTCACGGTTGCCTCATTAGAATTATGGAACAAGTTATTCACCTTCAGTAACACTCTTTCTGGTAAAAACTCTATCTAACCTCAGATCCCTCACCTTTTGAATACCCCTCAGGCGTCAGACAAGATCCGGAAACTTTTGAGTAGTACCGCTGCGGGCCAAGTGGCTATGCCCTGACGCCTTTCTGCTCTGCCACTCCCACGCGCTGATGTCAGTTGCTTTTGAGGCTGTCCGCATCCCCAGGCGCAGAGACCAAACAGCAAATTGGCTTTGACCAGTATACAGATTCCTAGATTTGGTATCTTATTAATGGATAGAGCCAGATTTATAGACTGGGGAGCATGGAAGAGTCGTGAGGAATCTGTGGTTAGAGTCTCTACCAGAAAGAGTATGTCCGAAGGGAAGTAACTAGTTCTTCTGATAGAGACTTCGAACCGCAGATTCTTCACCTTTTGAATAGATACCAGAGAAGTACCAATTAGGAGGTGGGACCAGCAACTGTAAAAAGGCCTGGAAGGTACCCAGTAAGTGTACCCAAAGCAAAGCCTTGCAGGGCAACAGACAAAACAGAACGTCAGATAACTTGGCCTGAAGGGGTCAATTTGGGATGTGCCTCACGAAAACACCAATTTGTCCCAATGATGGGCATATACAGTTTTTGTCGAGATGACATCAACCACCTCCAGAGGAAGCGCCTGTCGCCGCTCAATCTCCATGCATGAAGGTAGAGATTACGAAGGTACATGCAGAACCCTTCCCTGCTGTTGTGACAGCAGGGCCACCCGGAGGGGCAGCCTTTCGGAAGACCGTTGCTCAAGCCCATGAGCTATGGATACCAAGGTCTCGGCACACAATCTGGGGACACAAGGATGACATAGGCCTGGTTCTTCCTGATCTTCTTCAGAACTCTGGGCAGGAGCGGTATCCATAGAAAGGCATACAGGAGTCCCGAATTCCGCTCTAGGCCGCACTCGTCTCTTAGAGGCGCCTTGGAAACTCTAACACACAGAATCCTGACGTTGCTAGAGCTCGACGGTGGTAAATAGATTAAGCAACGGCTCTCCCCATTCGCAGATGAGACATTGCGCCACCGCCAGGCGTAACTGCCACCCGTTATCCTCTAAGCATCTACAGCTGAGCTTGTCCACCCTGGCATTCAAAGATCCTGACAGGTGGTTTACAAATAGGAAGATCCTTTGATGGTCCAGCCATTTCCAGAGGCGTAGTGCCTCCTGGCACAGGGTCCAGAACTCCACACCGCCCTCCTTGTTGCAATACCACATGGCAGTGGTGTTGTCCGTTAGCACCTGCACCAGTCTTCCTTTCATAGATGGAAGGAAGGCTTTCAACGCCAAGCAGATGGCCCTCAGCTCTAGGAGCTTGATATTGAGCCAGACCTCCACCAGAGGCCTCTGACCTCCACCTCTTGCAGATGCCCGCCCCAACCCAGAAGGGACGCATCAGTCACCAGTGTCAACTCTGGGTGGGGTAGGCAGCAGGATCTGCGGCTGGCCTTATTGCGTTCCAGTATCCACCACTGCAGATCTTTTGAAGTCTTCTCCTAGATCTGGTCATAGAGGTCCCCTTGATATTGGGCCCACTGAGACTTCCGATTCCACTGCAGAGCTCACATATGCTACCTGGTGTGCTGGACCACAGGATGCAGGAGCCCATCAGTCCCAGTAGCTTCAGAGTCGACCTCCCTGAAATCCAGGACAGAGGCTGAAAGATCAGGATCATAACCTGAATGTCCTGGACTTTCCGGGAGTAAAGCAGAAACTGAACTTTATCCAGAATAGCTCTGATGAAGGGGAGCGTCTGAGAAGGAGTCAACACCTTGATAGGGAATGCCAAAGATGACAGGAGATTCGCTGTAGTCTGGAGGTGGTTGACTACTTCTATGGCGGGCCTGCTTTCAGTATCCAGTTGTCCAAGTAGGGGAAGACTGTAACTTCAAAGGTGAGCTGCTACCACTGCCATCCCTTTCGTGAACACCCAAGGTGAGCTTGTGAGACCGAAGTGAACTGAAAAGGCTCCTGCCCCTCACAAATTGCATGTAGCAAAGATGGACCTGCAGTACAGGTATATGGAAATGGGCATCCTGCGAGTCTATTGAGACCAACCAGTCACCCGATTCGAAGGCCGCTAAAACCTGGACTAGTGTGAGCATCTTGAATTTTTCCTTCCAGAGGAAGGTGTTGAGAGGACGCAGGTCTACAATAGGACAAAGTCCTCCATCCTTCTTTGGCATCAGAAAGTAGCAGGAATAACAACCACGACCTGGCACAGGCACCCTCTCAATAGCCACAAAAGGGCTTGCACTGCCTGCCAAAAAGACGGACAGATGGCCCCCGTAAGTCTCTTTGGGGACCGTGGAAAGGCAATGAAGGGCAAGGTATACCACCTTCTGGACTAGCTGCAAGACCCACCTGTGCGATGTGACGGTTGGCAGGTTGGGCTGCGGAGGGGTGGTGGGAGTGGCTCACTGAACCTGACAGTGGGGTGGTAGGCCATTTGGATGTGAATCCCAAAGAGTGTGGGAATAGTGTCCCAGGAGGCAGCTGACATTCACAGATCTGAGGGCTAAGCTGATGGAAGAAAATGCCCTCTTCCCAAAGGCTTCTACTTGTTTGGGCTCCATTGTTTTGGTGGGGGGGGATTGGAGGGGGTGTAGTGAGAAAGATATTAGGGTTTGTCCGACTTGTAGACTCCCGTACCACAAAGCTTTCAGGGGAGGGATGCCGATACAAAATACAGTGTCTTCCGCGGCAGGGCGGTGGTGTCTTGCAATCTGGTGATTGACTGGGAGGGCCAGAGCAAGGTTTGGCCTAAACCCCCAAAAGGGTATCTGTAAGGTCTCTTTGAAGGGCAAGAGGGGCTCACTAGACTTTTGCCCCGGCTGGAGCACTTCTGTTAAGGCATTGGTTCTGACCTTTAAGGTGGAGAGCCGCATTTCAAGAACTTTGGGTGCCCTATGCGCGCAAGAAGTGCTCTCATTTGTGGCAGGACCAGTGAGTGAGAGGAGACCCAACTCGGTGAAGTATCAAGGAAACTGGCTTCTTGAAGGTAAGAGGGGAGGAAGCACACTGCCTCTCATCCCAGCACAGTGCACCCTATTGCATTCTGGTAAATGCAGTACGCTTACTTCAGCTGCAGTAGCCTTTCACCAAAGTTGGTGCAGGTAGTGCTGTTATTTCTAGACCCGTGTTTCTGGGTTTAGCGCTCCATGAGTAGAGAGCGGAAGTAGTAGAGAAAAGTCATCTGGGGTTGCTGAAATGCTGCCCAAGTCTTCACAGGTCACAGTGCCACTTCCTAGGTACATAGGTGCATCCCAGGTGAGCTTGTCAGCTCGCTGGCTCAAGGGAGACATACTAAAAATGCTGGATCAGAATGAATCGTGCCTTCTAATTCTTTTACACTTATCATCTGTGTTCAATAAGGTTAAACATGAGTCTACTAGATTTACTTGAACAGAGGATTAGGTTTTAAGGGGCTGTTCTAAACTGTTTTACCTCGTTTCTCCACAACAGAATCCACAAATTCAAGGTTAATCAGTCCCTGTCCAATGCCATATTGGTCATCTTAAGAGTCCCACAGGGCTCCTCCCTCTCTCGCCTACTCTCTTCAACCTATTCATAGAGCCTCTAGCTTTGAAATCCTCTAACATTCATTATCACATGTATACGGATGACACCCAATTATACTTGAAAATCTCTTCCCTAGAAGACATCAGGTCCCTCAACACAACTCTACAAAATACTAAAAACTGGCTAACTCTCAACCATCTCAAACTAAATGTTATCAAAACAGAATTCCTCCTCATCGTCCAACCCAATCACAAGCTTGAGATTAATGTATGGATGAAGCATCTAACTACACGAGTTTTCTTCAACAATAGAGGGTCTGCGGGCTCTACGGGCTTGCGGGAATAGGCGGGTGGAGTGGCCAACCCCCTGACAAGTTCCAGTTACACTTCTTGATCCTAGGGGGGAGATATGAATGATGTGATGTCTGTGACATACGATAGGTGGCCGAGAAGGGTGGAGACTTGGGGCGGAACGCACCTCAAATCCTTTTCGGACTCCATGGGGTTGTTAGATTTATGGAGATAACATAAGCCTGAACGCTAATACACCCACCTCTCAGCTAGACATGGTAGCCTCTCCGATTGGATTGCATGCTCACCCACTGCGATGGTGTAGGCCACTTCCGGGACACTCGGCACTTAGCCCGCAGCATTTCGGACCACTCCCCGGTGATTACCTTTCTCTTAGGACCAGTCAGGGAGACAGTTCTGCCACCCTGAATAGCGGCTTGGCACTTAAAGGACAGAAAATGCAGGACCAGATAGTGGACGTTACTGAATGCAACTTCCAGCATAATGAAGGGTCGGTGGCTTCACCCTGTTCCCTTTGGGAAGCCTACAAGGCAGTGTTACGTGGATTTGCCCAGGCTTTTATTGGGATCAAGAAAAAAGAAGGCATGGCACGATACAAGCCCTTGGAAAGGGAGATCAGCTCCTTAGAAGACTAAATACTGAGGGGGAGGCCCCGGGGGCAGACCTGGTTCACCGCTTGCGTCTTCGTCAGCGAGAACTGAAAGACATCGCTGGGAATGCTGCGAGGGCCCACGCCCCATCGGTACAGAGGAGACTGTACGACGTGAGCGACAAGGCTACCAAACTTATTGCTTGGCTGGACAAACGAGATAGAAACAGGAACTGGGTGACCGAACTTCACGACCACGAGGGGGGGTGTACACACTGTGAGTGGGGCTATAGCTGAGCCATTTGCAACATACTAAAAGAACATATACACATCCGTGTCCTTTAGGACTGGGAGGAACTTCGCAGAGCTCCTGCCTACCCTGACATCTGAAAGAGACACGTTAGTGATAGATTCCTACACCTTAGAATATCCCCAGGAGTCAGACTGGATCCGGAAAGTTTTGCTAGCAGTACCCCTGCACGCCAGTAGGTGCGTTGTGCGGCTCCGCGTCAGTCGCTGGCGTCGTAAGCGCCGAGATGACGTCACGGAGACTACTTAGGCGCCACCCATGAGCGCTGACGTCAGTTCTTTCCTTTTCCGCGCCAGAAAAGGCAGATCCGGTTAGAGCACGTACCCTAGTCACTTTTTGACTATCTCTTTTGAGACTTTTGTCTCCCTTTTTCCAGTTGGTTTCCTGGTGCACGTAGGGATGCCTGGATTTAAGTCTTGTGGGGCCTGCCGTCGCAACATGTCGGTGGCGGACCCCCACGATGTCTGCCTCTACTGCCTGGAGACCGACCACGACTCTCGGTCTTGTCCGGATTGTCGGGCCATGGCCCCGAAGGCCTTGCGGGAGCGGCGCCGGAAACTGCTGGAGGTCCGGCACTCGTCCCCGCGCCGTTCCCGGTCCAGAGGCCGTTCCACGGAACGCTCGCGGGGCCCCAGCCATCGCTCCTCGGGCTCCATGTCTTCACTCTCGGATTCGGGTAAGAGACGACACAAAAAGAAGTCGAAAAAGCGTGTTCGCTCTCCGACGTCCCCCCGCCAGTCCTCGGATGCGGATGAGGGGGACAGGGGCCTTGCCCCTGCGGCTCCTTTGGAGCTCGAGAGTCCCGCGGCCTACCCACCTTACCCGGGTCCGTCGGCGACTCCCGCACAGGTGCAAGAATTTCTTGCTACCATGGACCGCCTTTTAAGGCCTCGGGCTCGCGCCCGCGGTCCCGTGTCTGGATCCTGTTGGACCGCCGGCACCGCCGGCGGATCCATCTTCGGCGCCACAGAATCCTGCGCCGCTGGCTCCGGCCACGGCGCCACAAGGTCCAACGCTGCCGGCTCCGGCCCCAGCGCTGCCCTCGGCTCCGCCTCCGGCGCCGCAGTGGGTGCCTTTCGTCCCGCCATTACCCAGGTTCCAGGACCATTTTGCTCCTACCTGGGATCCGCATTGGGACACGGCGCCGGTTCGGCCCCGACCGGCGACGTTCCCGACGCCGTATGTTCCCTCTCCGGCTCCTGCCCCGCCGCGGTCGGTGCCACCGGCGGCGGTGGTGGAGGACGACTGGGAGGGGTCCGAGGACCCTCTCGCCCGTCAGTGTGACTCCGAGCAGGACTGGGCGGATGACTTGGAGGACGCCGGCGACCTCGACGTCTCTTCTGACCCGGGGTTTGCCTCTCCCCCCACCTACTATGGACGAGGGCGCCTCCTACACGATGGTGCTCCGTTGGGCAGCTGAGGTCCTCAACCTTGATCTCCCTATGGTGGCCCTCAAAACTAACCTCCTTACTGAGGTGCTCCAGACGGCGACCATCTCGTCGGAGCCCCTGCTCCCGTTTAACGACTCCCTTACCGACGTCTTGCTGGGCATTTGGTCGCGGCCATCCACTGGGGCCCCTGTGGATAAGAATGTCGCCAGGCGTCATCGCCCGGCGCCGGGTGACCCCGCTTTTTTGACCACTCATCCTACACCTGAGAGTCTGGTCATCCAAGCTTCGACGTCGCAGAGTGCCTTTCCCACGGTTCCGCCGGATAAGGACTCTAAGAAGCTGGAACAGTTTGGTAAACGTTTGTTCTCTTCGGCCAGCTTGGGGCTGTGGTCAGTGAATACCACCTGCCTATTGGGCCGCTATTCCCACGCGGTGTGGGACACAGTTGCGCAGGTGTTACCTCAGTGTCCTGAGGAGACCCAAGCTGTATTGTCCCAAGCCATTGCAGCTTTCAACAAGCCTGTGCAGAACCAGCCTCAGCGCGGCCGGGGTCGTGGTTTCCGCAGGGGCGGCTCTGGGAATCAGCGTGGGGGTCAGTCCACCTCCGCCCCTGCCGCTTCGGCCTCCAAACCTTCCTAATCCGAGACTTGTGGGGCATTCCACGCCAGTGGGTGGCAGGGTCCGCCTTCATCTCTCCCACTGGCACGCTATCACTTCGGACAAGTGGGTGTTGCAGATCATCCGCAAGGGTTACGCCCTTCCCTTCCAGTCCACCCCTCCAGCCATGCCACCTCAGTTCCACTGCATGTCGGGGGACCACTTGGCACTTCTCCTGCAGGAAGTCACGGCCCTCTTGGCCAAGGGGGCCATCGAGTGTGTTCCTGGGCCAGAAGTAGGGAGTGGTTGTTATTCCCACTACTTTCTGGTCCCCAAGAAGGACAAGGGGGGCTTGCGCCCCATCTTGGACCTCAGGAACATCAATCGCTTCCTCCTGAAGGAGAAGTTCAAGATGTTGACTCTGGCTCAGGTCTTGGCTGCCCTTGACCCTGGAGACTGGATGGTAGCGTTGGACTTGCAGGACGCCTATTTTCACATCCCCGTCCTGCCGGCCCACCGGCGTTACCTGCGGTTCACGGTAGGCCAGGAGCATTTTCAGTTTGCCGTGCTCCCCTTCGGCCTTACCAGCGCCCCTCGGGTGTTCACGAAGGTGATGACGGTGGTCGCAGCTCATCTGCGCAGGTCAGGGGTGTCCGTCTTCCCCTACCTCGATGACTGGTTGTTGAAGGCGGGCTCGCCCCAGGCAGTCGTCACCCACCTTCAGACTACGGCCGACCTCCTGCATTTGCTGGGGTTCTCCATTAACGTGCCGAAGTCGCACCTGAGTCCCTCTCAGAAGCTCCCCTTCATCGGAGCGGTTCTGGATTCGACGCTGTTTCGGTTTTATCCTCCCGGGCAGCGAGTCCGGGATATTCAGGCTATGATTCCGATCTTTCAGCCTCTATCCTGGGTTTCAGTCAGGATGACCCTCCGGCTCCTGGGCCTGATGGCCTCCTGCATCCTGCTGGTGCAGCATGCCAGATGGCATATGCGGGCTCTGCAGTGGGACTTGAAGTTCCAGTGGGCACAGCATCAGGGCAACCTGTCCGATCATGTCCAGATCTCGGAGGGCACTGCACGACAATTGCAGTGGTGGCTCACGAATCGCGATTGGGTCAATGGCAGATCCCTCTCCCTTCCCCAACCGGAGCACACAGTGGTGACGGATGCGTCCCTCCTGAGATGGGGCGGCCACTTGGGGGAGGCGGAGATCAGAGGCCTCTGGCCTCCGGCGGAGTCCCGGCTCCATATCAATCTTTTGGAGCTTCGGGCGATCCGGCTTGCACTGAAGGCATTCCTTCCCTCTGTCCGGGGCAGTGTAGTGCAGGTGTTCACGGACAACACCACCGCCATGTGGTATTGCAACAAGCCGGGTGGGGTCGTGGACCCTATGTCAGGAGGCTCTGCGCCTCTGGACTTGGCTGGAACATCAAGGCATTACCTTGGTGGTTCAACACCTGGCAGGTTATCTGAACGCCAGGGCGGACTAACTCGGCCGCCGGTGCTTGATGGATCACGAATGGCGTCTGAACTCGGACGTGGCGCAAGGTCTCTTTCTGCAGTGGGGAGAGCCTTGGTTAGATCTATTCGCCACCGAAGAGAACGCGCAATGTCATCAGTTCTGCGCGTTGGAATTTCCAAGGCGGCACTCGCTCGGCGACGCTTTTCGTCGCGAGTGGAGTTGCGGTCTGTTGTACGCCTTTCCGCCTATACCACTTCTGCCCAGAGTGCTGAAGAAGATTCGGCGCGACCGGGCCCAAGTCATCTGTTATAGGGATTCTGCACACACACAGAGCTATGCACAGGATAATAGGACCTCGGAATATAGTGGTGAGCCAAACATAAACCTTAGCACCTAAAACCCCAACCCAACTAGCCTTAGCGTTCCATTAGCAACAATGTACCAATGATTAGACAACCCAGAACACGGTATCTCTCTCTCTCAGGACTCGCAATAGCAAGAACACCCTTTCGTCACTCACTCATACCTGTCCACAACCGGCGTAAGAAGAGACACAGTATAGGTTAAAATGTTTATTTCAACATACGTGCTCTAAGATACAGTACACGTGACAGTACTATCAGCATAATGCATAAGAATAATATAATCAGCATAGTTACAACTCCATAGAATACTAACGGGGAAAGCATTTCATAAAGCAGTGGATAGAGGGCTGAATGACCTTACCACCCTCCCCGTGCTATTAGCTTTTTTATTATAAAAATAGAAGACCTCTGGGCTTTGACAAGCGAACCCCCATACCTCAGTCTCTAGATGCAAGAACTACATCAGCAGACAATCACAGCTCTTCTCCCTGGAAAGGTTTTCTTCAAGTCCCTCTCAAGAGGGAAAAACGCAATAATATTAGCCCACCAATTTCCCCATGGCAGCTGTACATAGTGTTATGTCTAGGTGCGAGGGACTGGCCATATCAGCAAGAACCAGGGACGTGTTTTTCGACCTTGTAACTGTTGTTCAGACTGAGCCCAAAGGGAACAGGAGAAAAGGTGAGAAACATAAAATGCAGACAGTTGTAAAATAACTTGGCAGGAGCAGAGGGCGACAGAACAACGGCTAAGAGTAACGTGCGCAAAAGTCATCATGGCAGCCAGGCCTATGCCAATGTATCCAGGCAGGCCAGGAGGCCACAAAACACAAGACACATCCTTGTGGCTCCGGATTGGGCACGAAGATACTGGTATCCCGAGCTACTCAACATGGCGATCGATCCCCCGATCCGACTGCCTCTTCGGGAGGATCTTCTGTCGCAGCAGCAGGGGAAGGTCCTCCACCCGAACCTGTCCAGCCTCCACCTCCATGCGTGGAGATTGAGCGGCGGCAGTTGACAGCCTTCGATCTTCCACCCGAAGTCTGTGTTGTCATTCTGGCAGCCAGGCGTCCCTCCACTAAAACGGTATACGCCTGCAGGTGGAACAAGTTTGTGGCATGGTGCACAGCTAAGGCTGTGGATCCCCTTTCTGCCCCTCTTTCCGAGGTCCTTCTGTTCCTTCTTTCTTTGGCCCAGCAGGGCTCTGCTCTGGGCACTATCAAAGGTTATCTTTCGGCGATCTCCGCCTTTCTCCGGCTTCCAGATCAGCCTTCTCTTTTTAAGTCCCCGGTTGTTAACCGTTTCCTGAAAGGCATTACGCACATGTTTCCTCCCGAGCCGTTCATTAGGTCTCAATGGGACTTAAACCTTGTCTTGACATATCTGATGTGCGCTCCCTTCGAGCCCCTTCATACCTGTCCTTTGCGTCTTCTTACTCTCAAGATGGCTTTCCTGGTAGCTATCACCTCTGCCAGAAGAGTGAGTGAGCTCCAGGCTCTTTCTTCCAAACCTCCTTTCCTTTCTGTTCATCTGGACAAGGTGGTTTTAAGGACCGTCCTTCTTTCTTGCCAAAGGTTGTCACGCCCTTCCACATCGGGCAGACCATCACTTTGCCCACCTTCTTTCCGCCTCCGCATCCTTCAAAAGAGGAGGAGAGGCTCCACCGTCTGGACCCAAAACGTGCGCTCTCGTTCTACCTGAAGCGCCTGCAACAGTTCCGGGTGGATAACCAGCTCTTTGTTGGCTACGTGGGCGCCAAAAAAGGTCGGGCCGTGCACAAACGGACCATCTCTCGGTGGGTCGTTCTCTGCATCAAAGCCTGTTACTCGTTGGCTAAGAAGGAGCCTCCTGTGGGGCTGCGTGCCCATTCCACCAGGGCGACCGCAGCCACTACTGCCTTGGGACGCGGCGTTCCTTTGCAGGACATTTGTCAGGCAGCTACGTGGGCTTCGCTGCACACGTTTACCAAACATTACTGCCTTGACAGTCAAGTCCGGAGAGACGGCTTCTTTGGCCGTTCTGTTCTCCGTGACTTTCTGGTGTAATCTTGTTCGCAGGCCCACCACCGGGGTTGGTATTGCTGGGGTATCTATTCTAAGGTAAGGAATCTATCACTAACGTGTCTCTTTCAGATGCACAAGTTACTACTTGTGTAACGATATATCTGTAAGAGACATTAGTTAGTGATGGATTCCTTACCGCCCCGCCCATCCTCCCCGTTCTGCGAACTGATTTCTAGGGTTCAGGTCATCCCTTTTAGGGCCCTAGTTTCATGGCACCAGTGGTCAGTTTCTTGCATGGCTCTGCGTTCCTGGCGCGGAAAGTCGTGCACAGAACTGACGTCAGCGCGCATGGGTGGCGCCTAAGTAGTCTCCGTGATGTCATCTCGGCACTTACGACGCCAGCGACGGACGCGGAGCCGCACGACGCCACCTACTGGCGCGTAGGGGTACTGCTAGCAAAACTTTCCGGATCCAGTCTGACGCCTGGGGATATTCTAAGGTAAGGAATCTATCACTAACTAATGTCTCTTACAGATATATCGTTACACAAGTAGTAACTTGTGCATTGAGGATCCTCTCAGAGGAAGAATGAGAGAAGCTAGATCGAGACTTGATGGTAGAGGAAATTGACTGGGCACTTCCAGACCTCCAGTCGGGCAAGGCGGCGGGGCCTAACGGCCTCCCACTTGAATTGTTTAAATGCGTAACCCATAAGATAGCACCTCACCACCTCAATATGTACCTGGCTGCGAGGGATTCCGACGGACCCGAGAATGGCCACAATTGTGATGATTCCCAAGAAGGGCAAGCCTGCGAGGGCCTGTACTTCATCCCGCCCCATATCCCTGCTCAATATCCCTGCTCAATATGGAACCCAATGTATTGGCCAAGGCTTTGGCAAATCGACTGACAGAAGTTATAACATCAGTGGTTCACCCGGATCAGTCCGGCTTTATGCCGGGACTAGGCACCCGCCTCAACCTATGGCGCTTATACGGACTGATGCATATGACTGCGAAACCAGATGCGGAGGAGGCGGCAGTGCTCTCCTTAGATGCAAGAATGGTCTTTGATAGCTTCGAATGGGCCCACATTTTCGCAGTCCTGCTCAGACTAGGGTTTTGGCCCTAAATTTTGTTCATGGATCCATCTATTATACAACACTCCTATGGCAAGAGTATGTGTGACTGGAGCCACCTCGCGAGCCTTTGCGTTAGGCAGGGGCATGCGACATGGTTGCCCCCTGTCGCTCATGATCTTTGCCCTGCCCCTGGCAGTTTTGGTGCACCAGGATCCCCTGATCTGGGGAATCCGAGGCAGAGGGGAGTGGGAGGAATGGATCTCCCTGTACACAGACGATATCCTGCTCTACTTGACCCCGCTTCTCTGTTCCGCAGATTCTTCACATTTTCGATCTATTCGGGCTACCAAATTAATTGGGATAAGTCCCTGATCTTTCCGCTCTGAGGGGGGAGCTAGCCCTTTCGCCCCAAAGCCTGGCTCTGGTGGAAAATAAGAGGCTCCACTATCTGGGAGTCCACGTAACCAGAAGCGAGGAGGACTTTCTACAAAACAACTTACTCCCCCAATTAGATTGTTTCCAGATGACGTGTACCAATGGCAGACGCTGCCAATTTCCTTAATGGGGAGAGCTGTGCTCTTTAAAATGATGAATCTTCCCCACATGCTTTACATACTCCAAAATACTCCCTATAGAGTCCCCAACAGCTTCTTCAGTAAGGTTAATGTTAAAAAGAGACACACTGGTAGGTTTTCTTGACCTTTATTTCTTGTGATCCAGAACCACCAACTCCAGCTGCCAGCCTGCTTGAATCTCCTGGTAGTAACCGTCTCCACGAGACGCTACCATGGAGATAGAACATCTGGCACATGCAGTTCCTAGAATGAACATAACACACATCCCCCTTACTGAAAACAATAGGAAAAGAAAGAAAAGAAGGAAAGAAAGTAGGCATGAATGAGGAAGAGTGCAAGTAAATACATAACACAGATAGTTCAAAGAAAGTAGGCATGAATGAGGAAGAGTGCAAGTAAATACATAACACAGATAGTTCAAAACATCACATATGGAATCAATACATTTCATACTCTTCATAACGTTTTGGAGGGCAACGTAACCTTGGAGGAAGGCTTCTTGAATTAGAACCCGGACCCGGTAAGTTATCTGAACATGATGGAAACAAGGACTTGTCACCCTCAAACCTTACCAAGCGAGACATACTCCATTTGCTACCATTATGAACAGTAACTACATTCTTGTAAACAGACGTGATGACAAAAGGGCCCATAAATTCAGTGATACCTTTCTTATGCCAGCGTGGTTTTTGATAAGCACCCAATCGCCCACCTTCCATGTTCTGGCTTTGGTAGAATTCTTAAAGTCAAACCTCTCTTTGTACCTCGCTTGATAAGATTTTACTTTAGCCTCCACCTCCTCCTTATCCAGAGCTGGACCCTCAATGAGAGGTAACCAAGCAGGATTGAGTTTGGACAAGGCAACTCTTCCTCTCAATATTTGGAAAGGAGACTTCTGTAATACAGCGTTGAGAGCAGTGCGGTGGGCCCACCAAGTATCTCTCAAGGCACTCTTGAGAGAAACCTTCTTCTCAACAGCCCTCTGCACGCATGCCTTCACCACCCTGTTCATGCGTTCCGCAAGCCCATTGGCTTGTGGTGCATAAAGTGCAGTTTTCTGATGAGTAATCCCATAATCCCTCAAAAACTCTTGCATCTCTTGCGAGATGAACTGTACCCCATTATCTGTGACAAGGAATCTAGGTGTGCCCTCGCACGCAAATTCATCCTTCAAGAAATCAATAACAACCCTTGTGCTGATAGAACTCACACACCTGGTGGACACCCACTTGGAAGAGTAATCAACCAAAAGAATGACAAACCTCTCAGAAGGACCCAAAAGTTCAAAGGGACCCATAAGATCCAACCCAAGCTTTATCCAAGGTTCACGCGGAACCTCTACAGGTGACAAAGGAGCAGTATTGGTGACCTGGGATTTATCACTGGAGGCACACTGATAGCATTCTTTGACAATCTTCTCAACATGACTATCCATTCTGGGCCACCAATACCTTTCACGTAGTCGAGACTTCGTGAGATTTCTCCCTAAGTGTCCCTCATGGGCGATATTTACTAGCTTAGGTCTTAAGGCATCAGGAGGTACTACTCTCTCTCCACGCATAATCTGACCTTGACAAAGAGTAAGTTCATTTCTAATGGCCCAAAAGGGTAATAGGTCGGAATCGACTCGCTTGTTGTTGTCAGGCCACCCTTTAACAATAAAATCTTTAATGACCGGAAGCAACACATCTCCCGACAAAGCTTGTTCCCATTCTAGCTCTTGGATGGCAGGTTCTCTTACCCAGCAAACACTGACAGTGTCACAGTCCCAGGCATCACTGCAGGAATCGATGGGGAGTCTGGATAAACAATCAGCTGCTTTGTTGGCAGAGCCCGGAAGGTACTGAACCTGAAAATTGTACTCTTCCAAACCCTCACTCCAACGCTTAAGTCTAGGGGTGAGCCTTTCACTCTCCATACATGAGAAAACCTGAACTAAGGGACGGTGATCAGATCTAACTAAAAAGGGAATGCCCCAAAGATAAAACTTAAAGTGCTTAACAGCCCAGACAATAGCCAAAGCTTCCCTCTCGATACACGAATACTGCTGCTCAGGTTTCTTCAAAGCTCTCGAGGCAAATGCAATGACCTTTTCCACCCCTCCTTCAACTTGGGAAAGCACTGCTCCAAGGCCACACGAACTGGCATCAGTAGTCAAGAACGTTTTCTTCTTGGAATCAAAGTGACCAAGCGTAGGCATCTTACCTATTGCCTGCTTTACAGAGCTAAAAGCCGAAATACATTCTGGTGACCAATCAAAATGTGTACCTTTCCTAAGGAGGTCTCTGATGGGCTCAACAGTAGAGGCAAAACTTGGAACAAACTTGGAGTAAAATTCAGCAAGGCCAAGGAAAGATCTAACCTGCTCTTTGTCTGTCGGAGAGGGAGCGTCAACAATACTCTTGGCCAACTCGAGTTTAGGTCGGACACCCTCCCCAGAAATAACATGACCCAGGTACGTGACAGAAGATACCCCAATTTTGCATTTAGCTCTGTTCACAGTCAAACCATTGTCACTCAGTCTTTGTAGAACAGTTCTTAAAACTCTGTCATGTTCTAAATCATTCTTCCCATAGACCAAGATGTCATCCTGGAAGAACATGACATAGGAAATATCACCCAGGATCGCCTTCATGATGCGTTGAAAACAGGCAGCCGCAGAGGCTAATCCAAAAGGCATTCTGACAAAACGGAAAGCCCCCAGTGGTGTCACAAAAGATGTTAAGTGCATGGACTCAGGATGGAGGGGCACTTGGTGATAGGCTGAGGACAAGTCTAATACGCTGAAAACCTTAGCACCATCAAGCATGTTAATTGACTCAGAGATGTTTGGCAGGGGTTGACGGTCAACCCATATCCACTTATTCAGACTCCTCAAGTCCACACACATTCTAATACTTCTCCCCCCATCCTTGGGGGCTAAAACCACTGGGGCCAACCATTCAGAGGATTCAATTTCCTCTATCACACCAAGAAGTACCAGTTTCTTAAGTTCATCTTTGAGCGGCTCAAGCATCATGTTGGGAACTTTCCTAACCTTGTGCACCACGGGTGTTGCGTTCTGTTTAAGCACAATGCGGTGTTCAAAGTTCTTAAGAAGACCAAGGTTGTCAGAGAAAACTTGTGGGAACTCTTCGAAAAACACGCTAGAGATTGCTGATTGATCAACCAGCATGACTTGCTCCGATGGAAACCTTGCATTTGGGTTAAGAATTATTCCCAAGTCTCTCTGATGTCTCCAGCCCAGAAGATTATCGCCTTTTTTTGCGACATAAACCTTCCCAATGGTCTCTCTTCCTTTGAAATTAATTTTCATAATGGCAAAGCCAATAACATCAATATGCGAGCCACCATAACTGACAGGACTAATATCGGGGCTGAAAGGTGGAGCTCAGGAAAGGTCTTGTCCCACAGCTCAATGTCAAGCATCGTAAAAGGAGAACCAGAGTCTGCCAAAACCACTATTAACTTGTCACCAATCACCATCTCACATTCTGGCATAGTGATGAGGTCGGCATCAACCATGCCATCACTTCGTACACTTAGCATGACTGTTCTTGAGACCTCACAAGTTTCAGCATTCTCCACAGTGCGCACTCTGCCACCACTGTTGCTACTGGACCTGCATACTCTGGCATAGTGACCCTTGACCCCACATTTGTGGCAGGTTGTGTTTCTTGCATAACACTGAGGATAGTTAGAGGAGTGATTGGTGCTACCACATCTGTAGCATTTCATCTTTGAAAAATCTGTGGAAGGTTTGGTCTTGGTTCCACGCATATTTCTAGAAACATTGTCAACGGATTCATGAGGGAGTTCCCTTTGAGTCAGTTCATGAATACAGCTGGGAGTAGGATTACAATCATTTATTGCCTTATGGGTTTTCATCTCTTTAACCCAACCAGAGGTATTTTCCATGCCTTCAACAATTGCTATAGCATCCTTGAGAGATGGGTTGCGTTTTCAGCGAAGCTATATAATTTCCAATCTTTTCATTAGGTTCTTGGGTCCTCATGAAAAATTTGTGCCTTTCTAGCACAACATTGATGCGTGGTCCAAAATACATTTCCAGCATTTTTATGGACACCTCAAACACATCAGACGGTTCACCATCTCCTTCCCCAACAGGTATCGCATCAATGCTCTCGTAAATGTTGCGCCCTTCCACTCCTAGATTATGAAGAAGAATAGCTTGTCTTCTGTGAGCCGAGAACTTTTCTCCACCTATGGCTACTAAATACGAATCAAAGAGCAGTTTCCACCTTTTCCATGGCAGCAGTGGTTCACCTTTTTCACAAAGAAATGGAGGTGGTTGGCTCATCGTTGTGGCAGCCATGGTGAGGTTATAGTCCTTTGATTAATCAAGGATAAGTTAAATCTGACCAGCAGTGCTTTTGATAACTAATGTGTGAGGAACAGGCAACAGGCAGCTTGGGAGTCAATTGCAGAAGTCAAATGAAGAAGGTGCAATGTGAAAAGCAATAAAAACATGTGCAATGAAATACAGGAAGGTGTTAATCAAGGAAGTCTTTGCAAAATAATAGGCGTAGCGATAAACAATTCTGAAAGTCACCCAAACGAATGGCAATGTCAATTCAAGAAAAACAAGTATTTGAAAGTACAAGCGCTGCAGTCAGGAACGCATTAAATACCTGTAACTCGATCTCCATGTGCAAAATGCTTAATATACAGGAGACGCCACTCCAAGGAAGGCGGCACGCACGAAGCGTATCCTTCCGTGCGTCCGTGGTATCCTTCCGTGCGTCCGTGGTCAATTGCTCGTTGTCAAGGAGATGCGACAACAAAGATGGCGGTACGCACGTAGCGTAACGTGCGTGACGTTATGATGCACAGAGACGTTGTGCGCATGAGTGATGGTCGCGAGAGATGTCTCGAGGAGCAGTAACGGCCAAAAAGGAACAAAGTCAACAAAAATGTCTGATTTCAGCCAGAAGCGTCGTGGAAAGTCCGAAAAAACGGGAGAATCCGAAGGAGGTCGAGAAGGTTGCTTCTTCACTGGTCTCACCACCTCTAGGAATGAGGAGAAGATAGCGATTCGTGGGTTGCTGAAAATGGGGAGAGTTGGTGGCGGGCTTGTCCCCCGCAAGCTGCACTCGTCGCCAGTGTTAAAAAGAGACACACTGGTAGGTTTTCTTGACCTTTATTTCTTGTGATCCAGAACCACCAACTCCAGCTGCCAGCCTGCTTGAATCTCCTGGTAGTAACCGTCTCCACGAGACGCTACCATGGAGATAGAACATCTGGCACATGCAGTTCCTAGAATGAACATAACAGTTAACAGTGCGCTACGGACGCTACTCTGGGACGGCAGTAGTGCACGTATATACCTAGCGAAAACACGGCGCGGAGTCTTTGATGGAGGTCTAGCGGTCCCGGACCTCTGAGACTACTATTGGGCAGCTCAGTTGATAGTGGTGAATGACTGGGTGTTTGGTGGAAGTGACGAACGGGCCACTGGGCTATGGGCGACCGGGAATACCGGCCCTCCTATATGGGAAGGAAGATGCACTTCCGTTCCACACCCGGGCGGTGGTGCAAGCGTGACAGGCGATCAATCGACACCTGGGGTGGGGGGGACAAATTGACAGTCGAAACCCCTCTGTGGGACAGTGATAGCTGTGGGGAGGTGAAGAAACTGCAAAGCCACATGAGATGGAGTCTGATAGGGGTAGACAGACTGGGAGACGTCTGGAGAGGGGGATCACTGCTAACTTTCACAGGAAACACTTGTCATTTCTACACCGTCATAGTTATATGATTTCTATATGGTTCCAGCATTATGTACAATCGGGTATGGAAAGTAATTGGGAATGAATTTAACTATTTGTGAATATTACCGCATTCCAGTGCCCAACACCACCCTCCCCACTCTTCTAATACCTATAATCCGACTCGCAATACTAATTACATGACTAGAAAATCTACTGTATTGGTTTTGTCTTTATGGTGATGTGGAATTACATTGGGACAATTCCTGAAATCTTAATTCTGATGATTGTGATTTCTGACCCTAAATACAGCCTTTTACCTCTGTAAGTGAATCTTACAACTGTAAAATATTTTTGGATTCTGTTTTAGCTCTTCTTTACAGAACAAATCCCATTAGGTCATAAAAGAACTGTAATTATGTTTACAATGGAATGTATATTATTTACTCATTCTTTAATCTACACCTCTTATTTTTTGTCAGAGTCAAGTAGCTTTGAACCGAAAAGTGATCTCCGATTTTGCAATCTATGAGCCAAAGACATTTAAATCCCTGGCAGCCCTGGCACAGAGGAGGCGAGAAGAAGGATTCCTGGCTACCCTTGGAGATGGGAAGGAGCCAGAAGGAATTTTTTCTCGGATTGTGAGCCATCACTAGCAAGCTCACGATACCTTGAGTGACCAGTGTTACATTGTTCAGATAATGGTGTGTGGGAAGCTTTAAAAAAACTATGGAATGCAAAAAAGGTTCTGCCTTTTGTGGCCAGAGACCTTTGAAGGACGTGGTAGTTGGCGAATGTGTGAGGGTCTGATTTATGATTATCTGCTGTAATAACGCAATATTTTTAGTAGATAAAATCTCATTTGTGTGATTTTGCACAGAAGCGTTTTGTTAACTGATGTGGTTGGATTGGTATGAGTAGAGACTAGATCAAGATACAATGTTATCTTCCAGCATCTTTGTTACCTAAATGCAGTTTTAAGCTTATAATGGTCGGTCCTGAAATTTCATGACTTCCCTGAAGCGATATAAGCTTTTCAATTTGTAAGCATTCCTACAATTGATCTCTAATACCATACCAAGCCCATTTGTGTCACAGAAGCCACCTTTATGAAATTTTGAAATTCACTGAACACTCCAGCGATCTCAATATTAACCTCAACTGGAGAGTTTTACTTTAGCATGGTGTATGAAGTGGTAAACTGTGTCCAATTGATTTTAAAAAAATGTGGACTCCTCTTTTGAGAGTAAAGTAAATGGAAGTCTGGTGACACCGATAGTAAGATCAATTCAGGCATAAAAAGGAGTTTTATTTATTGAAGGATTTTGTGTAATGCCTCAGGTTTATTTAATAAAAAACAGGCAACTTTATTATTTGTGTGTTTCTTCATTTATTGCATCTTTCCTCTAATTCAAATGAGTGAACATTTAGTTAATGCTGTATATCCATATTCATTTGAGAGTAAAAGAATGTGACCTTTGTTGGCAAACCTTTCTTTACATTGCTAAATCCATACTGCGGTGGTGGGCAAAAAAATGATGTCTTGGATTGTGGACCAGAATAATTACCAGTAGCATAAAGTATTTCAAGCAATCCACCCGTCACTTTTTTTATTGATTTATTTAGTGTAACAGCTGTGCCCAGATGTGGATACCATACTCACTCACTATGCCAAAGCACTTTAGCTGCACCAAAGTGCTGAGGCCCTAATAAGCTGAAACTGATCTGAGGTTGCTTGTGTTATGGCTCAGATCGGGTCTGACGTGGCATTTGGAGCTGGTCTGCTGGAGCAGCACCACAGCCAATTTGTCTTTGGCTGGCTCATCTCTAAGGTGGCTTGGTGGACAAAAAAACAATGGATTCGATTCCGACTCAGAGTAATTACCAGTGGCTGTGATTAATTCAAGCAATCTACCCATCGCTTTTTTGTTTTGCTTGGATCCAGAAGTGGCATCGCAAACAAACCACAATCTGTACAGAGCGACCACTACAGAGAAAAATGTATCCAAAGAAAAATAGAAGAGACAGTCTCTGGAGCATACATGATGGAGTTGGGGGAGGCATTGCATGAGTTGGCATCTTAATAAATGATACCAATGTAGTCAGCAATGTTGTTAGAAGTTTGGGTGCAGCCGATTTAGGCAAAACTAATAAAATAGGAAATGAGTGATGGAATATGATTAAGGTGCATTGGACCTTTGCCTTAATATGCATAATTGCCTCTGAGCAATTTATGATATTCGCAATTATTCTAATGCACATTATTATGTGTATAATGAGGTCCCCAAGTAAAATGCCAACTGTTGTGCATGCGTACTGATTTCAGTTGGACAGGGCTCTATACATTCTATCTGTGTGTGAGAGATTCTCTGACCAGTTTGTCTGACTCTAAAGGCTCATTTCCACTCAAATTAAACTCAGTAGGGACAGACACACCTCTCCGTTCTTTTCTCCGCTAAGGCTGTGATTACCTTTTGAGGGTTAAGGCATGTATATGACCCCATTTAATTGGGGTGCCATGTGTGACCCTAATAAATTAGGATGTTATAAAAACTAATCTACAGTCACCAGGAGTGTTAAGTGAGTCTACAGTCAAGATAATAGCTAACCCGCTGAAAGATGGTGTTTGTTGAAAGGACCTGGGTTATCAGATCCTTGGGCCACAAAGACTGTACTAGTGCTACACACTTAATTTAAAGCTAGGTGACGTCTTATTAGAAAGGATCTTTGTCAGTGACTGGGATAGGAATGCTATAAAGAACTTATTTGCTGACCTACAAACTTACCAATGTGTGATAGTAAACCTGAATTTGCCACAAGATTTCATGATTTCAAACCACCATCAAAACATTGGTTTGACTCCATTGCATTGATATCTACAAACAAATTTACACAAACCTGACTCCGATTTCTTTCTAGACATATCACGATTTACACCCCTGCAATTGTGAGCCATTAAGGTGAACAGGGGATTTACTGTGGTAATAAACCATTCCTCCACAGGGAATGTGGGGATCTGAAGCATTGGAAAATTCAGGGAACATATATTCTTTTCTTTGCATGATTCTGTCCTAATGATTTTATATTCCTAATTTATGCTGTTGAACAATGTGCCTTAGTTTTCTAGACACTAGAGAATTATTAATTCCTTTAGTTCCTAGACCGAATTACTTGTGCTTTCCAAAATGGAAGTGGAGAAAAGCTTTTAAATCGTGAAGTGAATGCTTTGATTGGTAATGGTACTAAGAAAATAACAAATCGGTGTGAGGGAACATATTTGGAACCTGCACTGAAATTAATATTAGCAGATATTTACTAAAGGAGTTATGGGACTATATCAGCATCTATAGTATTTGGTAAACTTTGTCAATTGTGGTCTGATAAGTATCCCCTGGCTGTAGTATAGAATATATCGAATCATTTAATCAGTGAATGATTATAGTGTTGTTTTTGCAAGACCGCAACAGAAACGTTAGTCAAAAAGACAGTGTATATAACAAAAGTCAGCCAGCTCTGTGAGTGAAGTGGAGGTGGAAGCTTTTCGATTCAGCTGACAGTTCGCTAATAGTTAAACAAGTTTTAAGGTAGCACACCATCCGTTGTAAATGCACAAAGAGCAAGAATATGCTAAATTCAGTATGTAGCTGGATTGGACATCAATTATATGTACAAAATGTAGGATAACTGTAAAAAACTTGGGTTATTAGTGCAGGTGAGTAAGTACACACCTCCAGTAATGATCACAATCCTTGCCAGGGTGAACCACTAAGGTCACTAATTAAACCCAAGCTCAACCCTTTGGTAGCGTTGGCACGAATCGGGCAAGCTTAACTTTGAGGCAAATTATAAAGTATTTATACAGTACTAAAACAGTAATAAAGTTGAAATGCAAAACAAAAAAATACAAATGAATTAGAAAAATAGAGTAACATTTAATAAAGAAAATAAAGGAACAAATTGCAAAAATTCAATGAGGGGAACAGGAGATATGAATTTTAAAAGTTTTAAGTAGAAATAGCACAAAGACACTCAAAGTGCCAATGATAGACAATGGTCACGGTTGAGCAGGACCTAGGTGCAATTTGACACCAATCACAATGGAGCATGGTCAGGTCCTCCAACACTTCAAAGCTCATTCTTTTCCTTCAGAAGCATCTGCTGACCATGGAAATGTCTCAGAGGCCAGCTTCAAATGGTCTTCTGGAAAATTCCAACTTTTTCTTGAAGGCAGATATTTTTTATTCATGTTAAATGAAGTGCTTTCAGCTCCTCGCAAAGATAGCTTCAGCAAATTTAATTTGTCAACTATATTAGCAAGACATACCAAAAGCACAAGCCAGTGCAATTACATAGTTCCTCTGCTTTGCGGGGGTCCAAATCCCAAAAAAATGGCTGTACTTAAGTTCTCAATTCAAAAATTTGATTCAGCACCTTTCTCCTAGATGACCATCTGACTTCTGTGTGAAACAGTAAGGCATTGTTTTTGTACAACAAATTGCTAACAGGCTAACTCTTGTAGAGTGTCTTTATGTAACTAACTATATTTCCAGCAGAATTGAGCATCTCCTCAAGTTCACGGTCCATGTTATGGACTACATGGGCTTCCCAGTGTACCATGTTGAGGGTCCACCCAATAGGTGGAGCTGCTTTCAAAACTCTGACTTTTAAGCCTGCCATAGCACCACTCATGGAAGGAGCACCACCTGTGCAGAATCCAAAACAGTTTTCTAATTTTAAGTCATGGAAACTTAGGAAGTAGTTGACAAGGTGAAACAGGTTGGAAGCTGTTGCCCACCCTTTGATTGGAATATAGAAAAAAAACTTCCAGTATTAGTTTCATGGCAATATCTGACATAAGCAATCAATTGGCTTCCTTTGATAAGTCAACTGCTTCCAATTGCAAAGCAAACAAACTCAATTTTAAGTGGGCTATCAGGTGCCTGTGGATATCTTGCAACATGTCAGAGATGCTGCGTCAAACTGTTTGGTCTGAGATCGGTACCATTTAAAGGTTCTCTGCTGTATTTTCACCAAGGCTTTTCCTGGCAACATCAAGAGTTTCAGGGTGGATGCCTTTTCTTAATCCATAAACAGCTTTTTGTTTTTGACAATGTGGCATACCACTTGGTAGGATGCTTTCAAGGCTTTTTATGGGGTGGATGACACATTTTTCACAGTTTCTTTCTGTTGTCATCTCTTTCAACTTCCTGTCAAAAAAACATTCCTCTTCGAGACCAATGTTTCATTTCCAAGTGGTGCCTTAGTGTGGTTGGTTTCAGGCTGTTGTTAGCAAAGGTCACACCACAGACCAAACACTGTGGCCTAAATTCCCCAGTAGCAGGTGAAACCATAGTTCAAATAGGAGGCATCATACTTCCTTATTTCTGCAGCTTTTGTCTCTCCATCTACTCCTGTTTTAGCATTTTGTTTGAGAACCCTACCATCTTTTGACAACAGGAAATGATCCATGTTAAATGTGTACCTATGGAAATTAACATGAAAAATCACACTTTTGTGACCATCACCTCATTTTTCTTGACCCTGCTTGATAGATCAGCACTAATCTTTCTATGAAGGAGACGAAGTGAATGAACTTTATTTGGAAAGTTTTGTTAAGATTTGTCATATGACTCTAAAGTTAATAAAGAAAGAAAAAATGCCTCTTATCTTTCTTAAGACAATTCTGACCTCACTATAAATACACAGTATGTGTGTGTGTATGTATATGTGTGTGTGTGTGTGTATATATATATATATATAGATATATATAGATATATATATATATATATATATATATATATATATATAACTATTTCCCAAAAATCTTCCCCAGCCAGTGAAACTACATTTTCCAATGATCTCCCTCAGCATAATAACGCTGGCCAATGTTACACTTTGCTACGAATCGGCAAAAAGAACTTCACAAGACAACTACATTTCCAGATTAATATCTCCCCGCAACCCGTGTACTAATGTCACATGTCTGGTAACAGCACATACCTAACTTACATGTAAAATAACAATACTATAACAAAAAGACGACAAGTGAAGCTTTCCCATCACAGAGGAGCACAGGTAAGAAGTCCTAGTAGACAGTGTACTTATCTGACCAGAGAAATGCCTATGAGCATTTACTTTTAAAGGGCTTTTTAACAAACCTAAACCATAGAACCTGACTTTGGGCCGCATTTAGGGTTTTACGTGCTGGAGTACTGTCTGTCGATATGGTTCAGGATAATACGTTTGCCATCGCAACAATACTTCATATGCCAAATGTAGAGATGAACGCCACTCCCCCCACCTCCCCCTCCGGTCCTTTCTGTACACTAAAAGGAAATTCCATCATCAGTTTGTGGAAGGCCACCAAACAAATGTGTACCTTTTTTTTTTTTTTTTTTCTTTCTTTTCAGAAGCAATCTTCCAAAGCAGGAGTTTGTTTCGGGAAAAATAAAAACGAATGACCCCACAGCATAGGAATTTTCTCCCAGGATACGGGGGTGGGGGCGGGGGTGGGAGGTTTGGGTTCGGGCATTACATTTTTTGCCTGGTTTTTTTAGGTCAAGGCCAGCGGCAGCGCGCATGCGCTGCTCGCTCTGCGAGGCATGCTGTAGTAGGGTATGCTGTGGAAGCCTCGTCCACTCTCCGCCCCTATTTCTCATTGGCTTTGTGTTATTGTCCTCAAATGCTGGCTTCTGATTGGTAAATAGGCTTTTTAGTCCCTCCTTGGTACCGCCTTGTCTCCATTTGTTACCGCCCATAAGGGCTGGACCTTTTACTGGTCATGCTACACGGTCTGCTTTATCATGGCTAACGGCACTATTTTTTTTTTTGCAGCGGGGTGCGCTTTTACTTTAGCCGCTGCGCTTGTTTATTTAATTAATTTGCAGCACGGTCCGCTCACTTTAGCGGCTGTGCTTGGTTATTTAATTAATTTGCTGTTTTCTGCGTGAGGGGCACATTCGGGGCTAGAGCTAGGCACGTCACGCGAGGCTTGGTTCTGTTGTGGTGAAAGGCAGGCACTTTTACCTAAACAAGCATTTACAATGCAATAGGTCTCGCATTTACGCAAGTTTGAGCTATTAACATTGCAAATGACAATGCCTTTTATTTTTGTTTTCGTTTTTAAAACCTAAATAAATGGCATGGTCATTTACAATGCGAATAGCTTAAACTTGCGTAAATGCGAGACCTATTGCATTGCAAATGCTTGTTTTTCTTAGTAGTGACAGCAACAAGAAAATACATTATCCAGTCCTCCCTAAATAAGGCAGGAGGAGTAATTCCCTTCCTCAGACAGCCCCTACTTCATTAGGCCTTCAGAGTAAGTGTTCCATCGACCGAGCCAAGGGCCATCTCGACGGAATACTTAAGGTCTGCCCATCTGTAAATGACATGAGCGGACAGAGGGTTTGAAAAGCAGGGTACTCAGTTGCATTTGAGATGGAGTATACTGTCAGCCAAACTCAAGCCATCGATCAGCATACAGAAGGCAGGCAAATGTTGCCATTTTTATTTCCTTCATATAAACCTGAGTTGTACGAGGCCAGACGGCCTTGTAGCTCTAATAACTGCATGTTGTTCTGCAGCTTTTCAGAGAGCAGAACATTTCAGTTCTCCGTTTTAGTGTGGTGACTGTCCATTTAAAACTGTGAAAATAATATGGTGACTAATGTCAATTTACAGCTGTGAAAATGCCTGAAAATAATATGGTGATCTCCCACACACTGTTATTATTACAATACAAAATAGTAGTTTTCTAGGCCCTAAGCCTGACACACACACTCTGAAGAGCTGGTGTGCTCATACTGACAATAAGCTTTGACTTGTTACGTTATTTGTATTTGTGAAGCACACTATCACCTAGGAGGGTATTCTGGTCCTGAGCAGGTGAGTTTCTCGTCTTGCCTCTTATGGGCGGGAGGGGCTAATAGAAGAGACAGGTTTTCAGCTTCTTGCAGAACCCCAGAAGTGAGGAGGAGGCTCTGATGTGTGGCAGTAGGTCATTCCATGCTTAAGGGGCAAAGTAGATGCTCGACCTCTTGATCTGTATGTGTGGGGTGTGTGCAAGTAGGAGTCCGGCCGAGCAGAGGTGCCTTTAGTGGTTTGTGAAAGCAAATGCTACTATTGAGGTTGGCTAGGCCAGTGTTGTCTAGTGCCTTGAAAGTGAGAAGTTTGAACTGTGTGCACTTGTGAATGGGGAGCAATAGGAGCTCCTTGAGTTGTGGCGTGATGTGTGTGCTGCATGGGAGGTCGAGGGTAATTCTGGCTGCTGCAGTCTGAATAATTTACAATCTTTTCGTGAGTCCAGCTTACTAGTAATGAGGGTGAGTGTGATGTGTTTAGAGAGTGCTGCTCGGGAGCCTTTTGAAGTTTTTTTTCAACACCTTCAGGTTGCAGAAGCAGCAGGCGCTGACTTGGGCGGTCATGTCAAGTTTGTTGTTGATGGCAATCCCGAGGCTCTTGGCATGGGGTTGGGTGTGGGTCACAGTTCGGCCGGCCACGAGGACGAGTCTCACAGCGAGGTATTCTTTTTGAAGATCATAACTTCTGTCTTGTTGGTGTTGCATTTGATACACTTGATCTTCAGCAAGTTGGCAACTTTGATCAAGCAGGTGGTGATATTGTTCTGGGTGTTGGGAATCTTGTCTAAGAGGGGGAGTAGGAGCTGAATGTTGTTGATGTAGGAATGGACATAGATGGTCGTCAATGAGAATGAAGCTGGCCAGAGGGGTCACGTATGCTTTAAAGAGGGTCAGACTAGAGACTATCTTGGAGGTACTCCACAGATGAGGTTGCTGCCATCCGAAGAGTAGGGGGTCCAAATTGACTGCTTGTATCCAGTCTGTCAAGGAGGAGCAAATCCAGTAGACAGTGCGTCCTTGGATTTCAATCTTGTGTGGGCGACAAATGAGGATAGGATGGGAGAATATGTCGAACGCCATAGAGAGGTCCAGGAGGATGTGGGCCGCCATGTCTCCTCTGTCCAGGATCATAAGGATGCCATCAGTCACAGCAGTGAAGTCTCTTTCTGTGATGTTGTTGGGCCTGATGCTGGACTGTGAGACTTCAAGAAGTTGGTGTTCGCTGTGGTGGTATCTGTTGATGAGCTTCTCTAGGACTTTGGCCAGATATGGCAGCCGGGAGATCGGTCTGTAGTTGGCAACTGTTGAGTGGTCCATAGAGGATTTATTGAGCAGGACTGTGGCGTGTTTACATGTGTACGGGAATGTGGCTGATTAGATGGTAGTGGTCAGGATAGGTGCGAGTGCTTCGCTGATGGGCTGGAGTCCTCTGGTGAAGGGGTCCGATGGGGCCCTGGTGTCGAAGAACTTCAAAGTGGCGGCCATCTCATCTGGGGTGATGGTGGGGAGTCTTGTGCAAGGTCTGTGTGATCAGGTTTGGGGTCGAAGTTGCATTGTATGGAGGTCATTTTGCTGGAGAAGAATTCAGAGAGCTTATTGCAGAGGTCCTCTGAGGTGATGATGCTGTTGCAGACGGCCGCTGGTGAGGTGAAATCTTTCCGCATGGAAGGATACCTGGTGGCCCTCTGCGCTAGGAACTCACCCCCCCCCCCCCTCGATGGACCATGCACGAAACCTCGGTATCGTACTAGAAGCATAGCTCACTATGGACTGCCAGATCAACTCAGCATCCTGTGGCTGTTTCAATACCCTCTGCCTGTTGCGAAAGACCGTCAGATGGATCCCCACCGAATCCAGCAAGACTGTTACTCATGCGCTCATCAGCAGCAGACTCTACTACGACAACGCACTCTACGCCGTCGTTACCCAGAAAAACCTCTGCAAGCTCCAGAATGTCCAGAACGCCGCAGCCAGACTGGTCCTTGACCTCCCCCGGCACAGCCACATCATTCAACACCTCCGAACTCCACTAGCAGACAGAAGAAGAACCTTCAAACTCCTCACCCACGCATACAAGGCCCTCCACAATGCAAGACCAGCATACCTGAACAGCTGCCTCTCCTTCCACGCACCCAAAAGACACCTCCGCTCTGCCCATCTCGCCCTGGCCACCATCCCACGGATCCACAAAACCAGACCGGAGGAAAGTCCTCTTTCCTCGCTGCCAAGACCCGGAACACCCTCCCTTTCCACCTCAGACTATCTCCCACGCTACCCCAGTTCAAGAAGGACCTCAAGTCCTGGCTCTTCGAATGATCCCAGCCCTTAGACGGATCTGCTCCCCGCCTCCCCCTAGCGCCTTGAGACCCTCACGTGAGTAGTTGCGCTTTACCAACCCTTGATTGATGGACTATGGCGAAGATCCATTTGCTGCTGTTGGTGCTGGAGAAGATGCAGTCTGCAAGTGCATGAATTTGGTCTTCTCTGGTGGATTTTAAGATGTCTTTGTCCACGATGCCTTAGCTCATTTTCCATCTGCGCTCCAGTTGCTTGCAGTGGCTCTTAGTACATGGAGGAGCTCAGAATGACGATGTGGCTTCAGGCCTAGAGCTTGTGGCTTTTCAGTGTTTGAGGGGGCCAGGGTGTCAGCGCAGGCTGTGATCCAACTGTTAAAGTAGCTGATGGATTCGCACAGGCTGCTGGTGTGTTCGGGAGGGTGTGCAGAGAGGGCGGTGGTCCAGTTTTAGCAGGTCTGGTGGTTGGTCGGTCTGAAATGGTCGGAAATGGTGCGGGACAGGAATGCTGAATTTGAAGAGGGAGTGGTCTATCCAGGTGATTAGTGTGGGCTTGTCGACTGAGATGTTGTCGAAGGAGAAAATCGGATCCAGGATGTGTGTGGGTTCATTCACGCATTCGGTGAGACCGAGGTTTCTAATTTATTCTAGTAGCGTTGTTGAGTTTGGGTTTCCCGGCCTACCAGGTGAAAGTTTAGGTCTCCGAGGAGGACGAAGGTGCTGGAGTCCAGGATGAGGGGTGTGACAAAGTCCGTAATAGTGTGGGGGAAGTTGGTGTGTGGTCCGAGTGATCTGTAGACAAGGATGCTGCTCAGTTGAAGTTGGCTGTGATGTGAAGTTTAAACCTTGTGTTTCATGTTGCTTGTGGATGTGGTGTAGCTGATTGTGTCCTTGAAGATGATGGCCACACCGCCACCTGGCTTGTACTGACGATCCTGCCTAGCAATATTGTAGTCAGGGGGGACAGTTATGGCAATGTCGGGTTCAGCCAAGTTTCCATGAACAGCAAGTCCCAGATCTCAGTGGCATGTTAAGTGAGTGGGCAGGTATTTAGAAGCATCCATGAGGGTGCAGTGTTTTGTGTGGGTGGGTGGTGCTTGGTCAATGAGTGTGCGAGATTGAGGTTAGGGTGCTGTCTGTTTGAGAGTGGTGAAAGAGTGCATGAGAACTTGCAGAATGCCTTCTCTAAATTGTGTGGTGCGATGTGGCAGCTGAGCCTTAGGCAGGCGCTGGGGTTGAGAGCGAGGACGGTCACAGCACGGTAGCGGCGGATGGGGTATCATATGTTCTGTGCAGGCCCATTGTCGTTTTCCCTATGTTAGCATGAGCACGTTGCAGTCTGCCATCTGCTTTGCGCATGTTACTATACAAACGTATTTTTTTTTAGTGCCACACTGTACTTTGACACAGAACCCGCTGTTGTTTTAGTATTCTGTTCTTTCCTGGGATTTAGTCTTCACACCGTAGACAAGGACAAACAACAATGCCCCTTGTTATTGTGTTCTGGTCAGGCACTAGCACCTAGACAAAACACACAAATGCAGCTGTTTGGGAACACATACTTTTGCCATATAGGTATGCACAGATAGGTAACAACACACTTGGAGAGGGATCTTTGCAGGAAGAGATCATGACAGCACCTGAGATGTAGAACTTTCATCTGTGCATGCTAAGGAATGGAGTCTGCTGACAACACCAAGAAAACGTATGATATATAATCATTTTGCTTCTGTAGAAGAGGAAGGAGGTTAGGCTACCCTGTCTTATACAATGACAGCTCCTTTTATGATTTATGGACGACTTACTATGCTGACCGTATTTGTGTTAGACATTTTCTTACTTATTGTGGCACGTATACTGCATACTAGAGCACGATAGTTAAAATAAACATTTTAAACTTTCCTCGTGTCTGTCAGAACTTATTGTGGACTAGTATGAGTGTGAGAGCGAAAAGGTGTGTCCTGCAACCGCGATTCCTGAGAGGGTCGCGAGTGTTGTGTTCTGGGGTGTCTAATCACTTGTACCTCTGTGAGTGAGTAGGAGGGCAAGTGAGACACTATACTAGTCGGTACCAGGCTCATAGGTACTCAGGTGGTAGGATGACTCAGCTCCTACCTGCTAAGGTTCTATGATCCCAAGCATAGTTCTGTGACTCCGCAGAATCCCTGCAACGGCGGGGAGAGAGTGGGGGTGAGGGGGACTAGGGTTCCTGGCAGTGGCCACGTACGGGCGCAGACAGGCTGCGTCTGTCCTGCAGCTGACATTAAGTAGGTCCTGGGAGGGGGGGAGGATAGAAGGGCAGTGGGCGGCACTGGGGGAAGGATGCAGGAAGGGGGATATGGAGGGTGCAAAAGAGCAGGAGAAGGCCCCAATGAGGGGGGTGAACAAAAAAGGTCCATGAGAGTTGAATTAACAGCCAAATAACAGTGACACCGAGGGAAAAAATGAGAAAACAGAAGAAATAAGCAAACAGCGAGTGAAAGGGGCACTAGAGAAATGTCAAAAACAAGCAGGCAAAGAGTGAAAATGCCAATAGAGAACCGTCAGAAACCAACAGGCAACTAATGAAAGTGGCACTAGAAAAAAGGCAGAAACAAGCAGTCAAAGATTGAAAGTGAGACTAAAGAAGCTGCATAAACAAGCAGGCTTGTATGCAACATGTATATATTACCCGGAAAGCCTAAGCCCTGCCACACACAGCAAACTTGTATGCTATTGAGGCTACGACCCCTATTATGAAACATGCCATCTAGTGTGGGTGAGGGGTGTGCAAAGGGTCACAAATGTGACAAAACCATATCACAGGGCTCCTCTAAAGAACAGTTAGGGTTCCCTGGATATATTTTTAACCTTTTCGGTCCCAAGATCCCACTAACAATATAGAAGTTATCAAAGTGCTTCCTCCAACTACAAGGTTGAGCCCACCTGGTGGTGAGTGCCTCACCAGTTGAGGACACTATGATGAAGCATGTCACAAGATTAGAATGTGGGAGAGGGTTCTATAAGAACACGTGTGCCTGGTAAGCACTAAGGAGCAGGTTATAGTGAGTTTGGGAGACACCCTCCTCTTTTGGTTTAGGTACTTTAGTTGCCAGTCAGGGATCCTTTTTTTTTTTTTTTTCTTTCAAATATATTTTTATTGGCATTTTTTAGAAACTGACCATTAGAATACATTCCGGAGAAAGGGAAGAAACCTAAAGCAATAAAGAAAAAGGGAGACAAAGCATAATACAACTACTATCTCTGTCTACAATCAAGGGTGCTAGTTCCACCCATACAAAATTATCTCACCAATGATATAGAGAGTCGTTCAACACCAGTCCATGCTATAGATGTCTGTTCATAAGTTAAATCGTAACTTGCCATTGACAGTATATAAAGCCAAGATAATAACAAATGAGATGAGAAAAATTGGAAAAAATGAACAAACGACTAACTAGTGCAGAGGAGTGGTGTGAACACATTAGTATGCTAATATCTAGTGGGGTTGAGGACAGTCCTAACCCACAAAAAAAAGAGAACTGGGCTGGTGTAGGGGATCCCCCCTCGCCGGTGCTCTTCTACCTCGGTATCCTCAATCATGCGAGGATGTGGTCTAGGTCCAGCTATACTCTCACCAAATATCAAGCCTCAGCAGCCCCCAGTGGCCCTGGCCCAAGCGCTTGGGCCTCACTATCTGCTTGTGACAAACAATCTGGTTCTTCCTCGTCACTGCTCGACCCTGCCGGCCTCTCCCATGCAGCTACTACTTCCCTCCACTGTTGGGCCATTGGGAGCTTCCTCATCCCTCTAGCCTCCTCCCACGCCAGCGCCCTGCCCTCCGCTCCCGCCCATGCAATGACATCCCTATCCCAAGCCGAGACCTGTGGGCCCCTCGCAGATTTCCACTCCATTGCGATCCTGCGTTTAGCTAAGCCCAGCGCAAGATCTATCAAGCGATTTCCGACTTTGCGTTTAGGTGGTCTGGGTAAGAGACCTAGCAGGCACGTCTGGATTGTTAAGGACAACTCCCTACCAAGCACGCCTTTGATCTTAACCAGCACCACCTCCCAATAGGGGCGTAACCTCTGGCAATCCCAAGTCATGTGGACAAAGTCAGCATCTGGATGTGTACACCTGCGGCATAGTCGCACTTCCCCACCGTATGTCACGTTGAGTCGATGTGGTGTCATATAGGTCATGTGGGTATAGTTAAATTGTATATATTTCAGTCAGGTGTTCCGGGAGACTTTCCCAGGATTTGCAGAACTTTGCGCCACTCCGAATCAGTAAGCACCCTACCCCCCCCATCGTATCCCATCGCACCCGTAACTTATCCAACGGGCCAGTGGAGGCCTCCACCAAAGCGGCATAGAGCCACTTCACGAGGTGTCCCGCCGTGCCAAGAGTGAGTAGTGCATGAAGGACCGGGTGCGTAGCGGGCTCCTCCCTGCCAGGGCCCCATAGTTTCGTAAAGGTGCGCATTAACGCTTCATAGTGCAGGAATTGGCCAGGGGGGAGTCCACTACCCTCCATCAAGTCCGCAAAGGGGATCAGAGTGTTATCGAAATGGCAATCCCCAACCGTCTCCAGCCCAGCACCCGACCAACTGGCCAGCTGGGCGTCCGTGAACACCGATTGAGGGTCCCCGTGCGGGAGACCCAGCAAGGGAATAAAGGGGGAGTACCTCACAGGATGTTGCCTGCTGCCAATGCACTGTCTCCACGTCTGGAAGGCCGTGTGCTGCAGAAGAGAACAGGAGGGGATGGATGTGGCCGGCAATAGGAGTTTTGCCATCACAAGTCCCTGGCTCGATACCGGCTCCGTTAGGCACGTTCCCTCTTCATTCACTCCCTCCACCCATTGCGCTAACCATTGCAGTTGGGCGGCCAATATATAAAATTCAAAGTTGGGCACCCCAAGTCCACCCTCCGACACCGGGCGCTGTAGGATTTGCAGGGACACTCGCGGGCAGCCATCGCCCCAAACCAGTTGCCGCAGGAGGGCGTGCAAAGGTCTAAACCAACTTCTCGGCATCAGAACCGGGAGGTTCGCAAAAAAGTAAAGCAGCCGGGGCAACATAACCATTTTGGACAGCGTAATCCGGGCCATGATGGGCAGTTGCAGCAAGTTCCAAAAATGCACACGAGCGAAGGGAACGCAATGTCTTACCCAAATTCCCGTCCTTAAGATCATCCAGGTCATGGAAAATTTGTATGCCCAAGTATTTAAATGTACGCTGCGCCCAAAGGGTGTCGGGCGGCAGCGCTTCCGGCCTAGGTGAAGGCCCGGCTATGGGGAACAAATAGGTCTTAGTTTTATTAACTTTAAGGCCAGAGAGGACAGCATAATTGTCTAAGATCTGCGCGGTGGCCCCCCCCCCCCAACCGCTTCCGTGAGGTACAGCAACAGGTCATCTGCAAACAGAGAGACATGGTGGCAACGCCCGCCCAAAGTCAATCCTATCCCACATCCCCCAGTCGAAACCGCTCCGCAAGCGGCTCCACGGCCAGAGCAAACGGGAGCGGAGAGAGAGGACAGCCCTGCCGGGAGCCACGGGAGATCTTGTAAGGCCTAGATATGGCTCGTCCTGTCTTGACCCTTGCAGTGGGGGAGGCATAAAGGAGTTGCATCCACCGCACCCAGTCATCACCCAAGCCCATCCGACGCATCACCTCAAATAGGAACTCTCAGCTCACTGTTTCAAATGCTTTCTCTAAATCGACCAATAAAACTGCCGCCTGCCGCAAAGCCAGAGCATCCACTTGGTAGAGCACAGAATAGAGCCTACAAAGGTTATAAGAGGTGCTACGGGTGGGGATAAACCCGTTTTGGTCTGGGTGAATCAAAGACTTCATGTGTGGGAGCAGCCTACCCACCAATACTTTACTCAGGATCTTAAAGTCCAAGTTCAACATGGAAAGTGGACGGTAGTCTCTCACTCCCGCATCAGGTTCTTTGGACTTAGGCAGCAGGATCACCAGTGCTGTCTGGGTGGATTCAGGCAAACCTCCCCCTCCCTCATACGCTTCTGCATACAGTGAGACCAAATGCGGTGCCAAAACATCCACAAACCGCTGATAGAATTCGGCAGGAAGGCCATCAGGCCCAGGCGTCTTACCGTATGCCAGTGCAGCTACAGCGGCTCTGACTTCTTCTACTATGACCAGGCCTCCTAGTTCATCCTGGTCTTCTGCCTCAAGTGTGCGGAGTTGCAGAGGAGCCAGAAAGTTACATATAGTGGACAAGGGGGCCGCAGTCGGGGCCTCGTACAACTGCTCATAATATTGCAAGAAAGTGTCATTAATAACATCAGGGTCATGCACTGTTCCCCCGTATCTAGTCCAAGCCGCGTTACGGGCGTGCCCCCCCATCTATGGTTGAATTAAACGAGCTAACAGTCGGCCCGCCCTCCCTTCCTCTCTTTGCACCCTATCTAGATATTCCTGATAATTATAACACCGTAATCTCCCCAACGCATCGTGGTATCGCGCCCTTGCTTCACGCAGGGACGGTAAGGCCGCGTCATCCACACCTTGCAAATTATCCAGTCTACGGATAGTCCCCTCCAAATCTAGCAGCTCGCGCTTAATCTCCGTGTGCCCCGCATGCCTGAGCCATACAAGGACCTCGCACCACAACCTTAAACGCCTCCCAGTCTACCTGCGGAGATGAGGCTGTGTTGGCATTACTAAGGAAATAATTGTCAAGTCTTCCAGGGAGGACCGGAAGGGGACATCATCAAGTAGGAGCGGATTCAGTTTCCATGTAGGGATCGGGGGCACCGACCCAGCGGTTGATGCAGCATGAGTAACGGGCTATGGTCTGACAGGGTACGCCCCAAGTACTCTGTGTGAGATACGGAACCATTAAACGCCGGAGAGCATAGGAACATATCAAGCCTGGTATGGACACTATGCACCGGTGAAAAGAAAGAGTACTCCCTATCCCCTGTGTGTTGCACTCTCCAAATGTCTTCTAAGCCCCAATGGAACATCCAATTCTGGAAGCCCGATGCGGTTGGGTCTCCGGCATGGGAGGGTGCGAGCGATCAATAGTAATGTCCGCCACACAATTAAAATATCCCCCTAGTATGAGAGAACCTGTTAAATATTGGGCTAAAGAGGCGGAGAAGGACTCCAGAAAACCAACCTGGTCCTGGTTAGGAGCATAAACACTGCCTAGGGTCACCTCCCGTCCCACCAGTTGGCCCACTAGCAGGACGTACCACCCATCCGGATCCAGCCATATACGGTCAGGTGAGAAAGGGACCCCTGGTTTCACCCCAATCAGAACCCCTCTGGCAAAGGATGAGAAGGTGGTAGCAAAGACCTGCCCCCGCCACCGTTTCTGCACCCTCGCAGCTTCCTCTTTATTAAGATGGGTCTCCTGGAGAAAGGCTATGTGCACATCTCTGCGCCGAAGGTAGGAGTAAATGTTATGACGTTTGGTTATCGTTCCCATACCACGGATGTTCCACATGAGGAACCTCACAGTGTCATGTGTGCCCATCATTTCCACAGGAGCCCTCCCCAGGTTGACATAAGGGGAACTCCCCCACTGCCCATGTCCCAATACATGTGTATGTGCCACCACCCTACACTGCAAGCAATCAAACAAACAATAAAAACAACAACTAAAGAACCCTCATCTTGAACAACTCCCCAAGCCCAGGACAGCCCGACAACGGTCGGTCGTCCAAACAATATGTGGAACATGACCCTTAGTGAGGCCTTACTCTAGTAAGGTACTCAAGGGGGGTGGACAGTAAGAGCAGAAGACAATATAGGATTGGCGCGCAAGTCGTCCTGGTCGCGCCGGCCCCACAAGTTCTGACAAACCGGGACCGAAGACCACCATCAGCAGATCAGCAGGCCGGCGACTCCCCAAACGTGCTAGCCGATACAGAGCCCAGCTTGCCTCAGTTAACTTCGTCGGCTGTGTGTGGCGTCACCACCGGCATCTGCACACTGTCGCTGCGCGACGAGTCGGAGTCAACTTCCCCAGTGTCATTCAATGAGTGGGCTGTCGTCCCAGGGGCAGAGCTCCTGCCCTGCATCATTGCTGCTGCCGCCTGCAGAGCTTCAGCCCTCTCCCTTTCAGTTTGGGAAGAGGTCGGTTTCTTGGGAGCTCCCCTCCAGGAGCACTTCCCAGGCTCTACCGGTTTCCTCGAGTCAGCTCCAGGGCCCACAGGCTAGGAGGCCCCTGTCTTGTAAGACACAATCCAGTCCCAGGCCTCACCTGGGTTCCCACAGAAGTGGGTGGCGCCGTCCAGCACAATCCGCAACCGAGCCGGGAACATCAGGGAATACTGCAGGCCCGCCTCCCTCAGGGCCCTTTTAACTTCCAGGAAGGAGGCCTGCTTCCTTTGCATCTCCAAGGTGTAGTCCGGAAAAAGTGAGACCTTACTGTTGCCAACTGTGTAGGGACCTTCTGTGTGTGCCTTCCGTAGTAGGAGATCTCTGTCCCGGAAGTGGAGCAAGCGGGCCAACACCGGCTGCAGGGGGCGCCCAGGTGCAGGTGGCCTGGCCGGGACTCTGTGGGCCCTCTCAAGCGTGTAGAAGGGGGACAGGCCCTCAGGCGCCACCTCAGAGCGCAGCCACTGCTCCAGATAGGCCACCATATCGTTGCCCTCAATTCCTTCCGGCAGGCCTAAGATCCGAACATTATTCCGCCGGTTGTGCCCTTCCGAGTCCTCAGCTCGCCGTTCCAGGGCACCCACCCTGTCTGTGAGGGCCCCCACCTGCTTCCAAGGCCTTTTGTGCAGGGGCGAAGTCAGAGATGCTGACTTCGGCTCCCTTCACCCTCTCTTAGAGCTTCGTGTGTTCCTCCCGCAGAAGACCTAGCCCCAACGCCACTGTGCTGATGTCCTGGTGGAAGATGGCTTTCGTGTCTGCTATGGCCTCCAAGATCTTGCCCAATTGCTGCTGTATCGGGACGTCCACAACAGTTTGTGACTGTTCCTGGGCACTGTTGTCCGGGTCTTGCGTGGCTCTGGCCTGTCGACCTCTGGGTTTGCCCATTGTGCCAATCCACCACTGACTGGGAGGCCCACCTGAGGGGGGGTCTAGGCAAAGTAATTGTCTCCATGCTCACGAGCCAGGCTCGGCTCCGTACAGGCCCAGACCGATGCCCACACACCGGGTCAGTCCAAACACCACCAGGTGCCGAGCAGTCCACGCCAAGCACTATTTAATTCAGGGCGCTCACTATCACGTCAGGAAATGGCTCCCTCACTCAGGGGCAATGACCATCGCGCTGTGTGGGCAATGTGACCCCATAACCCATGAGGCAAGTAGAGGAGTCGGGCGGGCCCGGGCAGACACCAAAGCTAAGAGTCACCAACAAGGCCTCCCAAGCACTCATCCAGGGCGGACCCCCCAGGCCGCGCGCACCACCGCCCGGTCTCCAGAACCGATGAGGACCCCAACATGAGCCGCTTCAGCGCAGCCTGCAAGAGCACCAGGCGCTATACCAACAAAGGAGCCAGGGGGCCACACCCACACACCAGTCCCTGAGCCCCGATATGGGCCCCGATTAGTATCCCCAGCTCTCTGCAGTCGCCCCAGACAGGCCAAGCTCACAGACTAAGCAGTCCCTGCCTCTTCTTCACGCCGTCATGTGCACCAGGTCGGGCCCCGGCAGATCACCAGCCTACAGGAGAGAAGCTCCGCGGCAACCATCGCGCTCACCTCACAGGGCCCAGCCAGTGTCCACGCAGTTCTTCAAGCTCGCAGAGGGAGGGCCCCTCCCCTCACACGAGCGTTATGGGCGCCTTCCAATGCTGGGGCCAGTGGTGTCACGCCCGCTAGGCGCACAAGCCCCGACCAGGCTCTACACACAGGTCAACCGCACCAAGGGGCGCACACCTCTCACCGGCGGCGCCGGTAGTGTCACTGGGAGCTGGCATTCCCCCGCAGACATATACCGCCAGTGGCAGCGCTCGTGACTGCAAGCCCGCCCTCCATGCACGAGTTGCAGCAAGGAGCGGGCCCCACTCTTCATCCGGTGGAAGTCACTCACGGGCCGCCATCTTGTTATCCGCTTCCAGCAGCCCGCGACCGGAGCCCCGCGCTCCCGCAGCAGCTCGAGGGGCTGCCTAGGTGTTAAGTCCTGCACTCGGCATCTCTGCACTCCTAGACTCCGGCTGTAGGCGTTCCCCAGTCCCAAGCCTTAAGGGGCACACAGCCGCCAAATGCGCGAGCCCCGACTAGGCTCCACGCGCCGTGTAGCAGGACCTGAGTGCGCACGTCCAGCCCCGGCAGTGCCGATGTCTCTGCTGGGGGCCGCTGACCCACCCTCGCCTCACGTCCCCCGCCCTAGGGCTGCAACCGCTGGCACATACCCAGAGTGCGGGCCGCGGACAGGACTAGGCTCCGCTAGTCTCCCAGCAGCAGCCACTCGCGGGCCGCCATCTTGGCTGCCTCTCCCCAGGGCCGGAGATCCAAGCTCCGGACCCTTGTGACAGTCCAGGGAGTCACCCAAGCGCCAAAACCGGCCCCCGGCGTCTCCGCACTGCAGGGCACCGATTGCAGGTGCTCCTCGGTCTCCGGCAGCAAGGACAGTGCTGATAACTATCAGGCCGGCGCGGAGCTCCGAGCTCACGCGTCCGCCATACTCGGCTCCTTGGCCACGCCCCCCAGTCAGGGATCCTTAATGCGGAACTAGGACACACTTTAAAGTGCTTTCAACTTATATTTGCTGTTTTAAGTATATACTGATAAGGGGAAAAAATAAAAATACCGGCTTTAGGTGATTTTCCTACTTTTTGAACCGGCCAAAACATAAAAATCGTGATCATGGCTGTAAAAATTAGCCAGGTGGCAACCCCTCATCACCACCACACAGACAACTGTAGATACCTGCAGGATATTACAGTGGAATAGTGTCTCGTACATTACATAATGAAGGCTGACGACGGCAGGATAATTCAAAACTGAGTCAACAAAACTAGAACCATGAGCCTAAAATCCCATCTCCATAAAGGTAGACCCAAGCGGGGAATGGAAAAAATATTCAGAACACCTACGACTGGGAGGGGAGAATAGGGGTGAGCACCCTCAATCCCAGGAAGGGGAACTGGGGGTCAGGTAACCCCGGAGCACTGCGCAACTGCTCCAGCCCTCCGGTCCCTGGTGAGGCGCGAGTGGGGCCATGGAGAGGGGCAGGGGGCAAGGGGAACAGGTTGGGCACACTCAGAAAAACCATGGTACTCGTAGAACACAATATAGCATGTTAAGTGGAACCATCAACACTGTCTGTGATCTCCAGCAGAGTGGAGAGGTCATCTCAAGCAGCCACAATGGGTCTCCTCCTTAATCCACGCATGTCCTCTCGTCGCAGTGCTGTAGCCTCTGCCTCTCTCCATTTAATGATAGCGGCCTGCCAAAGCACCATGCTAGGTAGCAGCGCGGCATTCCAGTGCATTGCTATCAGACGACAGGCCAGCAGCAACACTAGATCAATGGATCGATTTACAACACCACCCGCCTTTTGGCGCCTGTACAGACCCAGCAGACAACTAGCCACCTTCTCCAAGAACGAACGACCAGTAACCAGAGTTCGGATCGCACAAGCCTATGCCGATAACGCTTGAGTGTGCGTGCATGCCCAGAACATGTGATGCATGTCTGCCATGGGGGCACAGCAGCAAGGGCAATCAGGAGACACTGCAGGGTATATTTTATGTGATTTGGCAGGGGTAAGATAAGCTCTATACAAAAAGTTGTAATGTATGAGTTGAAAGCAGGCGTTGCAGGAAACCTTGCACAGGATATGCTAATGTTCTTCTATCCCATTCCTTCCTCACTCATGCATACAAGGCCCTCCATAACATCGGACCAGCATACTTAAACAACTGCCTCTCCTTCCACACACCCAAGAGACACCTCTGATCAGGTGACCTCTCTGGCCACCATCCCAAGCATCTACAAGACCAGAACGGGAGGCAAGTCCTTCTCCTACCTCACAGCCAAGGTCTGGAACGACCTTCCCCTCCACCAAGTCCCTACACCTCCAGTTCAGCAAGGACCTCAAGACCTGGCTCTTCGGATGATCCCAGCACTCAATAGAGCCACTCCTCCCCCCCAACCCCCCCCCCGCCCAAGCGCCTTGAGACCCTCGTGGGTGAGTAGCTGTGCTTTACCAACCCTGATTGATTCCTTCTGGGACATTTCATGGCCTATATTACACTCCCAAACTTGCCTGAGGGGGAGGGGTGGGCAATGGATCTTGAGGTGAGTGTATTAGTGCTTTCAAAAGCCAATAAACCAAACTATTTCCCCTACCCATTGTGTGAAGCATCTGGATCAGGAGCGGGTTCAATATCTGAATTACCTACCTGTGCTGGAGTGCAGCCACTAGACGCCTATATGTCATGAACTGGCCCTCAGGCAATCCCGACTACTCCACCAGTAAATCAAATGGGCTGAGTGCCTTCTCCTGAAATAGATCTCCTAGACCACGCCCCCCAGTCAGTTAGAATGATTACGCCCACAGAGTCCCATAGTGCCCTCCCCTCACGACCTGTTGCATCTCAAAGTCCGGATGGAAAGCAAGGGACTCTCAGGAGCATACAAAGAAGCCTTCTGTGCAAGCCGCAGGGCCTGGCGATAACATACATGCACCACTCAGAGTAGAGTGTTTATGGACGCTGGTGCCTCGGAGCTGGGAAGAAATAGTTCCCTCACTAAGCTGAGTGCCCCAAGCCGCGGGTCCGCACCTACTTCTTCCAGATTCCAACCAGCAGGACGGCCACTGGAGCTGAGCAGCTAGATAATCGAGCTCACACACCAGGGCACCCAGACCCCCACACTTGGTAGAAAGCTGCAGTTAGTATAGCACCACCCTATGCCTCCGAGAATCTCGTTCAGTGTACGAAATGTACTGCGGGGATGTGAAGTGGCAAATTTATGAAGAAATACAGAAGACGCTGTAGAATCACCATTTTAGTGAGGGCCACACGGCCCTGCCCCATGAGCGGAAGACAACACCAACAGGTGATCTGAGGTCGTAAGGAAGACATCACTCTCATGAGACTGCCTTCAAATAAATCTTGAGGTGTGTGATAAATATTAATACCCAATAGCGAAATGTTCTCTGCTATTTTCTAACAACATGCATATCGACCGCAATGTTACACAGAGGGCACTCCACATGAATCAAGAGAAGGCACGATTTAGCCCAATTGACCCCCAAACCTGAGGCGACTCTAAACTCATCTGGGAAAACCTCTTTTATACCATTCTAGACATCTTTTATGTACACGAGGACATTGTCTATGTACAGGGAGACTGTGTATGTCTCTGCCCAGAGGAATACCCAACCCAGCTCCAGAGTGCTGGAGACGATGTGCCTGGGGCTCCATCGCCAGAGCAAACCGCAACGGGGAGAGGGGGGCAACCCGCACGTGTGCCCTGCCAATGGAAAACGGGCTAGAGATCCTGCAGCCTATCCTCACTCTGGCCGACGGCTTAGAGTAGAGAAGTTTAATCAACCCTAACAGCCTACCCCAGATGCCCATCTTGTGTAAGACCTCAAACAAGTAGCCCCAGTCCAGAGTATCAAAAGCTTTCGCGAGGGCCAGCACCAAACAAGCAGATTATGGCCGGAGCTCCCTCTAAAATTCTATGCAACTTGCGAAGATTGAGGGTCGCGGATCTGCTCAGGATAAAACTGTTCTGATCAGAGTGAATCAGTGTCTGCATATGTTCCACAAGTCGTGCGAAGCACTGTGCTAAGAATCTTAAAGTCAGTACCCATCTATGACAGTGGCCTATAAGAAGAGACTTCTAAGGGATCCCACCCGACTTGGGACGGGACACCAGGAGGGCCTCCCTCATGGATGGTGGTAAATGCTCTGCCACAAGAGCAGCAAAGTACAATTCTGCCAACTTGGGAGCCAATAAGGCTTTATAAGCTTTATAAAATTCAATGGGTAGGCCGTCCAGGGTGGGGGTTTTTACAAGTAGGGGAGTCCTGTATATCTCCCCTAATTTACAGTTGTTATCTGGTCACCCATGCCCCCGCTACCTCTGGCAGCTGTACATCAGTTAAGTAGTCTGCAACCCTGAACCGGTTGTATATAGGCTGAGGGGTTATAAAAGGCCCAGTCGTGTACATAGAATGCGTTGTGAATCGCCTTCTGGGTGGTGGCGATAGTGTTTAGGGAAATCCAGATGGAGGTCAACGACATCCGTCGCACTCCGTAACAACCATGCCAGCAAGCGCCCAAGCTTATTCCCTTCCGCATGGATCCTTGCCTGATAATCCATGCCTCAACGACTGTAGTAGTTGGGCATGGCGGTTCCTAGTGTCCATGAGCGCCAGCCTATGGGTCTCATTGGCAATTGCAGCCTGCTCAAGGCCCCGCAAGGAGGAGTCCACTTGAATGAGATACTGTTAAATTGTGCCTCGCGCTACTATAACGGCGTGGATGCAATGCCCCCGTACCATAGTTTTTAAAGCATCTCATTCTATTGGCCGCGTGGAAGCCGTTACTGTTCTCTGTTATGTAAGTGACTAGTGTGTTTCAGACCGAGTCACGAAACCCAGCATCTCCTAGCACCACAGGTTGCAGGCCCCGTGTGGGCACGGCGGGAAGTGATACCCCTGCCCCCCCCCCCCCTTATAACCCTATGCAATCTCCATCTTGAGCCTCTTGGTGTAACAGTGGGGAACTCTGTGATCCTCTTCCACCTGTATGCTGACGATGCCCAAATCTATCTGAAGGTTACATACCCAGAAGGCATCCCCCTCATATCCAACACCTTGATAAGTATTCAATCATGAATGTCGGATCACTATCTCAAACTTCTGATATCTCTGGAGAAAGCCAAACTGTACAAGATTAGATGGAATTCCTCCCTGCCTTGGAGCACCAAACCTCCATTGTTTAGAATGCCAAGTCAACTGGCTTCACCCCTGACAGAAGTCTTATCCCCCAGAGTCACATCGCAATGGCCAAGAATGCCTAGGTCCAACTAAGGCTGCTCTGGGGAATCTGGCAGCTCATGGGAGAGGATGTGGTCTCACGGCTAGACTGCCGACCTTGGAGTTGGGAAACCAAGGTTCGAGCCTCGGGGTCGACTCCACATCCTGTGATTCTGGGCAAATCACTTATTCTCCCCGTGCTTACCAAAAAAATGAATGTGTCCTTGTGTAATGTAACTGGTGCTCATGTAAAGTGCTCCAATACCTTCGGGTCGAGTTCGCGCTATATAAAACTGTAACAACAACAAAATCCCAGAACAGGACTTAAACTCGGTTGTACAGGCATTGGGTCTGTCCAGGCTTGACTACAGAAACTCACTTCTCTCAGGCATCCCCAAAGTTCAGTTAGGTCCACTCAGAGGAGTTCTACATTCTGCAGCTCGATTTGTTACTGGCCACAAGCAATTTTACAGGACCCCCATTCTGCTAAACCTCCAATGGCTGCCTGTTCAAGAGAGCCCAGTTTAAAACTACCTACATACACCACACAAAAAGCCATACTCCTCTTAACAGAAAAAAATTAAAATTTCAGGTGTAGAACGAGGTTAAAGAAACGCTCTCTTCTCCTGGTACCCTCCACCTTCAAACGTGAGCGATTCATGAACCCGTCGTTCTCGAGAGGGGCCACCAGACTTTGGATCTCCCTCCAACTGTCTGACCACATGTGCTACCTACAAGAAAAATTGTAAAGTGTGTCTCTTTGAAAGATATGTGGGTTCAATTATTTTTGTTCCATAACTCTTAGTTATTATGCCTGTTTTTGATGGTATATCTCAATTGTATTCCCACGCGAGTTTTTGGGGGAACTGCACTCTTGTACAGCTTTTCCCCCTATTACTCTCGATGCGAGTCTCATCTCTAACGATGTCCAGCTTTGATCGTTTGAGAACTGTACCCTGCGAAGCGCTCGGGTGCCTCTAGGCCATATCCGCGCTATACAAAGTCACAGAATTAAATAAAAAACAAAATACAACTGTTAAAACCTTTCCATCGTAATGCGGGGGAGGCGACTGGGTCTTAGGTAACCGACGCCATTACGCAAGGACGTACTCGCCTACTTCGTCACTGAGCATGATTCACCGACCACCTACGTCACCCTCAACCGCTCCCTTGGAACAAAGACGTGACGGTCCCGCCCTACGTTTAGCCAATCGTCCAATCATACGAGGGAATTCTAGGCGAACTGCAGCAGTTCCATCCAATCATGGTACCCCTTGTTAAACGAGTGGGCTAGGCAGCTCGTCCGAGCCGGGGGAGTTGAGGTAACGGCGTTGCGTGGCGTAAGCTGCCTTCGTTAGTTTCCCGTCGGAGAACGAGAGGTCCGTGCTCGGAAAAGATGACGGCGGTGGCGGCGACTACCACTACAGCTGCCGGAACAGGCTCCGAAGGAATATTAATCGGGGATCGTATGTACTCCGGAGTGTTGATCACCCTCGAGAATTGTTTGATTCCCGATGCGCACTTCGCGCAGACCCCTTCCGTCAGCGACGGTTTAGGCCCGGAGATCGAGGGCGCGCTACGTAGCGTGGGGTGCGAACTTATCCAGTCGGCTGGCATCCTTTTGCGAATGCCGCAGGTGAGCATTTGGGAGGGCCCGGCAAGTATAAATGGTCACAGGGAGAGCTAATTCGTATGCTAGAAAAGAGGATTTAGTCATCTGTTAATGAATTGCACACCGGGATGGGGTTGATCCCAGCGAGATGTCGCTTGTCATGTAGTTTTTTTAAAATTTTTAGTTCCGCCTGCGGTCAAAATGGCGGCCCCTTCTATTGGCCTATGTACAGCCTTAGTCCCTGTCGTTCTCTGTTAATGTAAAGTTTGGTTTGCGACTTGTTTTGCTAAACTCTGGTGTGTCTGAGATTCTAAGTTAAAAATGTATCTAGGAGGATGAGTGGGCCCCTATCCTATGTTTGTGCTTCTTGTGTCGGTCATAAAATGGCGGCCACCAGTGCGGCCTACTCGCAGTTGAAGACCCTGTCTTGGGCGGGCGGTCGGTCGCTGAGGGTTGAATCCTCATACTAGTGCGTTCCCAAATGATGCTTGCCCAATTATTTTAAAAAAGTTTTATAGAGCGCTAGCATGACCCGTAGGTATCAGAGCGCTTTACATACATACTGTAAACAGAAGGAAATTGCATTACATAGTAGGAAGGCAGTAAGGTAGCAAACAGAGAAAGAAAAATACAACATGAAAAATAGGTAAACAGTGCATCGGAGGGAGAGAGAACAAACGAGGGTGGTTAACGCAGTCCGGTCACCAATTATCCTTGAATGTCAAGAGAGAGAGGAGTCAACTCGGATGTTGCAGTCTAGGTTAGTTGACGTTGGTCAGGAAAGTATTTGTTAAGGAGATGGAGTTTCAGGTCCCTTTTGGAGAAGGAGGGGTTGCATCTGAGGACGTGCAGAATTGTTGCACCTTTTAGGAGGGCGTTTCTTAAATCCGAGTACAGATATATAATAACGCGATATTTTGTTACTGTTCGCCTGTTGTGTTGTACACTTGTTGAAAAGACCACGTAGTTGGGACTATACTAGGATTCTGACTCTCTTAACACATACAGATGTTAATTTACTGTGGAGACGTCCCCGTGATAGCTTCAAAGTTTAGTGTTTGAAGCATGTTTCGTTTATATGTAGCGTTGGCTGCATATTTTGTTACGTGGAGCTGGAAAACCCAGACTTGACTAATATGGTCGTTCCCGTAATAGCTTCCCTCCAGTGGATTTAGGAGGGTGGTTTCTCAGAAACTCAGCTGACGATGCCGCGTGACATGATATTGCATCATTGCGTTTATAATAAGTTTCGGTCAGTGGTATACGGTGACGTGTCTAGAATGTCAATAGTATAGCAGTGCACGTGTTTAATGTTTTTTTAGGCCCATAAAATATTCCTTTTAATTAATTTTTAGCCTAAAGTCCTTTGTTTTTGTCCATACCTATTTGTTCACTACTTATCTTTCGTTATGGAGTTTGCTCTCAACCTTTATTCTTATTTTCTAGGTGGCCATGGCGACGGGGCAAGTCTTGTTTCAGCGCTTCTTCTATACAAAATCATTTGTGAAACATTCCATGGAGGTAAGAATGACTTATATCAGTGATACTATTTTCGCATTTCAGCCCTAATCTTAAGAACCCATCGCGGTTTAAAAACCCATACGGCACACCAGACTATAGAGCTAGTTTACAATTGTACATTCCACTCCCATGTATAGGAAGTAGTTTCCATACTCAGCTGCCCTTGCATGCCATTGTGTAAGTGTAGAACACTAGTCTCAAACTTTTTAATGCCGCACCCCCAATATACAAAAAAAATGGGCCCACCAGTTTTTCACAATTCTATCAAATTTTCAATATTTAAATGTTTAAACTTATTTAAACATTAGTTATGTTAACCTATTAAGAATGCAAACAAGTGCATGCTTGCCAAACATACTAGTCTGGTTAGCTAGGCCCCACTAACATGTAAGAGTATCCACAGTGTGATCTTCCGAAATGGAGGCGAGGAGACTTCTTTGAAGTTCTTTCCCTTTTGACTTAGTCCCAGCAGTTCTAAATGACAAATATTGGCCCATTAGAGTGGCTGCTGATCATTTGTTTTAAGCTGAAACAGCACTATCAGCATGATGCTTCTTTTAATCAGAGCTTCTCCCAATCAGTTAAGACCCCTGGTGTAGAATGTTCTGTGGACATCAACTAGGAGTAATATCCTGTGCCTTGCCATCTGCTGTCCCTGAAACCACTTTTTAAACAGTATAGTGTAAGCTCCGTTCACATCCGATGTTTTTCCGTTTCTTGTCCTTAATCTGCTTACTCAGTAGCAAATGTGAGCCCGGGGGCCAAAGTCTGGGACAAGTGGTAACCTGTGATGTCGTTGGTGGACAAGGAGGAATGTGTAATGTAGCTTCTGCTAGCAGTGGACTTTTGAGGACTAAACTGACATGAATGAAAAGCGGAACACATTGTGAACCGAGTACGTGAACCAAGTTGGTGGACTAGTGGGCATTAGGGAAATTGTGTAGGTCGTTGGAGGAAGCCAGTGTGGTCAGTGAGAACCAGTTTCTCCGCTTGAAGTAAGGCAGTAGCTAAAGCACCTTAATTGTAACTTCCTGCGCTTTGATATATCAGGGTGGTAATGTCAGTTTACTTACAGTAATCGTAAACAAGCTTTTGCAAATCCAGTAGGTTTGGCCACGGCGCACAGTGCGATTAATTTGTTTCGCAAGCGCCACTAATAAGGGGCATAAATAAGCTAACCCAAAAGGTTTCACCCTTGCCGATCAGCAAATAAAAAATAAAATGAAGTAGCAGAAGTGCTTTTATTTGTAAAGCGGAAGGGTTGGAGCAGTTAGCTGCCTTTTCTCCGAATAAAGTGGGAGAAAAGAAAAATGGCGCCTAGTACTTGCAATAAAAAAAAGTTTCACTAACCTTGCTGTTTTTACATAGCAATCACAAGGAGACGATGGACGGAGCGCTGATACTCTTCCCCCAGTCACAGATCTAGTTGAATCCATCATCTTTCTTTAGCTCACTTCGCCACCCCAGTTCAGACCCAGCTATATGCAAATCACTCTTGATCCTGTGCCTCATGGGAACAGTCCAGCCCGAACTGCCAAGACAGATCTTCCTTGGACCGGAAACGAGCATCCTGGGACCGGTTTCGGGGTAACACCCCTCATCAACCAGCCTTCGTCTGCGATTCATTTAATTTGTGGCAGTAAATTGCAGGCAGCTACAGTGTTATTTAAATTCTTCACAGCAGCTTTAACAAGCATTTGCAATGGAACAGGTCACGCATTTGCAAGAGTTTAAGCTATTGGCATTGTAAATGACCATGCCTTTTACTTATCTGTTTTGCTAATTGACACATAATAAAGGGCATTATCATTTACAATGCCAATAGCTCAAACTCTTGTAAATGTGAGACCTATTCAAACAAGCGTCTGCCATTGTCCCGGGCTGCTTGGAAAGTGAAAGCGCGCATGGCACGCTGAATGTCGTTAAAGAAAATAGTGCTCACAGACTAAAGAGACGTACGGTGTAACAGAAGTAAAGGGGCCAGTCCTCATGGGAGGTTACAAATAAAGACAAGGCGGTACTAAGTAGGGACTAACAAACCTATTAACGAATCTGGAGCCTGCAATTTACAAAGGACAATGACACAAGCCATTGACAAATATGGGTGGAGAGTGGGCAGGCTTTTATTCCATACTCCAATACAGTATGCCGCAGCGCATGCGCTGCCCACGCTTGACCTAAAAAGGGGTGCAGGCAAATGAAGTACCAGTATTTAAAGTTGTTAAACTCTGCGTAGAAGAGCAGAATTGTTTTGGGTGAATGTATACAATTTGCATAGGCTTTCTGCAGCCATTTCAAAGTGAAGGGAGCCAATGAGTAATGGCAACTGACGCAATGACCTGTGCTGTGTGGGTGATATCAAAACGAGCCAGTTTAACAGATCAATAGATGTTTGCTAACCACATATGGTTTTATGCAAAACTGTGGTTTAGTAAGATATAGCTAAAGCTTTATCAAAGAACACACAATAAAATAGCTGTTTACGTTGTCATTTGTTACACCTTTTTTCATCAGTTTAGCCTTGGATGCTGCAATGCTGGATTGTTCTTACTTGGGCCAGAGTTTCCCACTTTCGTCAGTCGCACATCCTCGCCTGTTTGAGACATCATTGTTGTGATAGAGGATTCATGGGAGCTTGTAAAGTTAAGTTGCTTGGGCACTACACCGCAAGCCTGGTTAGTAAAATTCTTCAGCTTCCATTAGCATAAAACTACTGCATCCCCCACTTCTTTCTTCGTCAGCAGTTTTTACCCCTTCTGATACAAATCTACTCCGTTTGTTCCATTAATAACACCACATAACGTTCATGCACTTCCTTGATCTTAAAAGGACCTCTAAACTTCGATAAGTCCCCTCTTTATGCGTCCACGCTTTACTTCACCCAATCTCATGGGTCCATGTTGGTGAACTTGGAAACCTGTTAATCTATACACTTATGTTCAACACTATCCTTCATGAATTTTCAAGGGTTGGGATGCACACCTCCTCAGCAAAATTCGTGAATGTTTATCCGATTCTTAAATTGAATGCGTGCAGTTTGGCTGGTGCCATGCCCAAACGGCACCGAGGTAAACAACATCAGCTGATCTAGGGAGAGAACTCTCCCCCTCCAAACGCACAGCTAAGAACGCCCACTGGGCAACCATCTAATTATACCAAATATATCCAATGTTCCATTTGTAATCCATAAGTAAACCCTTTAGTTCCACTTGTTTTTCAACATGTTTTCTCCACACGTGGAGTGGTCTTTGCAAATTTTCTCATTTTCTTATGCTTGAGCTGGGCCATCCGAACCTCTTGCAAAAACACGAATAATGCAATTTCGTCTGAGGCAGTGTTGTTTATTTTAAAAGTACCCAATGCATTTCGGGCCACTGGTGCCCTTCGTCAGGGGTCACTACAATGACAAATAAAACAGCCGCTATTACCAAAAAGAAACGCTAATATCATAATATTGCTGTACAATGATTAAAATACTCTATGTAATTAAACGTAACCGTTCATATTTCCCACAATGGTAAAACATATCCGTTCGTATTTCCCAAAGTGATTATATACATCATTCAACTGACGGGACGCTAAACCATTCCCCAATAATTTCTCTCCCCAGTTTGCATCATTACCAACACCATCTATCTTATCCCCTCTCCCTTGTATTAACATATCTTCATTCACCCCTGCATTCATACATTCCACTTGTTTTACCTAACACATCTCTCTAAACTTGCTCTTCCACAACACCAAACCCCAACTCTATGCATTCACACTTTCCAACTCTCTCAATCACTTAATTCCAACACGTAACTTGACTCCAACTGACCTTCACTCTTACTGATGTTAGTCTGTGATAGTAGTCGTCAAAGAGGGGAGGAAAGTAGTTGTGTGGATGTGAGGCGTGTAAGTGCATGTGTTTGTATTTCGGTTTAAGGGTGGGTTTCGTTTGGGGGAGTGGTGTAAGAGTGATGGTCAGTTGGAGTCAAGTTACGTGTTGGAATTAAGTGATTGAGAGAGTTGGAAAATGTGATCCTAATAGAACACCATGTATAACATTCAACTTATGTCATGAATACGATAGTATGGAGTGGATCTTCCTGTCCTTGAGGGACACCATCTTAGGAAGGGGATGGAGGTGCTAGTGCGCGAGCAGCTGCAGGGGCATTTGACTCCTGCTTGTCTGTCCTGTCCATGGCGAAGAACAAAGTCGGGATATTGGTAGTGGTTTGTTTGAATGCAGGATAGCTATTGGCCGGCAGATCTGACATTGCAAGATTTGTCAACAACCTTCCACGCCGTCAACTCCCTAATTATTGGTAGATAAAGAGACAGCAGCAGTCTCCGTGTAGCTGCTAAGAATGTAGACCGAATTCAAAAGTGGACTTCAAAGCCATGTCGGAACCATCTAGTGGTTCAGTTGAAAAGGGTAAACTTTTTAAAAGCTTATTTCCGTTTGATATTGTGATGGTCTTACCTCCTCAAGACTCCTTAGAGCAACTATGCTGCCAAGGCAATGTGAATACTCCTTTAGGGTGCCCGGTCTAAATTTTGTCCCATTTTCAGTGGATGATGAAAAATGCATAAATGTCGATTGCTGACTTGAGCCTCAACTTGAGTTTCCTAGGGAATGGTGCGTCTAAGTTGACTACTGGTTGGTATATGGCTCATTTTTATCCCCTTGTTGGACAAAGCTTTGCTTTGGCACCCTTGTTAATGTAGCTCACCTAACGAAGGATAGAGCTTAGCTTGCCTTTAGACTGTTTCTAAACTTAATTCCCTTTCAGATGAACTGAGGGAAATTATCCATGCGTCAGTCTTGGAAAAGTACCAAAGAATTTTAGATCAATGGATGTTACGATTGAGCTGGATGTGTTCACATATTTAAGGGCAAAAATGTTTCTTGGGACCGTAGGTGGAAACGTCCACTTTTCTGAGGGACGTTACAGCCATGTTTAAATTAATCCTAAAAACCTCACTGGAATTGGCATCCACTGGCACCATAGTGTACCCATGGTCAAATCTTAAGTTTATAGAATTGCTATGTGTTTTGGGAGCAGATAGTGCGTTTGTCATGAATGGTCAACCTTATTTATGACTTTATCCGTTGGTTGAAGATCTATATATTTGAAGTGAAATAAAGGGTATCGTGGTTGTATCCACATTAATGAGAATTGACGTATTGGCAAAGCAGTATTGAAGTATTTAACTTTTGTGTGATTTTTCATAACATCTCGGTTTCCAATTAGCTCCGTTAGACACATTTACAAGTAATTGAAATCGCAATGCTACCTTGCTGGCGAATATCGGGCCTGTTAAAGCCTATCCACAATGGTTCATACAGTACACAGTATTATTCATGTTTTAATTACTCTAAAAAGTAATTAAAACCACGCGGAACAAGAGACAAAACACAGCAGAGCCAGAGTATGCAAATGAATTGCTACACATTTTCCAAAAATTGGTAATGTATACTCAATCGAGAAATCATGATTGCTACATAATGTGCAAAGAAAATGTGGGCTCCTCGTCTATGGCGCATATGGATCTAACGTTATTCCCAATGGAATCACGGTCCTATTTAGCGTCATCACACCATAAGTCCTTTCCAATGTAATAGGCAATTATGTAGAGTAAAACAGAATGGAGTGTGGGAGAGCCACTTCGTATTGTTTTCATTCAAATGGCGTTCACATCCGTCCGTGTAGCAAGGTTCTCCCCCTCAGCCGCAAGGTTAATCTGCATACTCTTTGGCTCTGCTGTTTTGTCTCCTCGCTCTTCTTCCTCGTGGTTTTGATAACTTGTTAGGGTTATTACACTATGAATATTACTTTGTATTTTAAGAAATTGTTTCCCTTTGGGACAATTTTGTTGATTGTATCGAAATACAATCAGATGCTACGACTTTTTGGTCAACCCCAATATTTTGTAATGGCAGTATCAAGTGTTGGCATATCAAAAAATGTTTTAGAAACCACATGATTAGTTAGCAGAGTTACTACGTTTATGCCAGAAACTGTTGACTCCTGTCCTGTTGCACGGGAAGTTCCTTTCTATTGTTTGAGAACCGTATTCATTTTCTGCGGACAAGTGGAAATCTTTCCCGTTGGCATATAAATACTGCTGAAATGTAAGTTACAAATTAAAAATTGGCCACTTAATAGGAAGTCTGCTCCCTGGAAATGGTGCTTTGGGGTACACCTAGTGTCTTGAGTTCAGTGTATTTTATTTGAGGCCATCAAGTTTCCCCAACACATTCGTTAATGCATGTATGTAGTGCGCATTGCTTGTTCACATGACTCTTTTAATGTTTCCATTTTGAGTAGTCTTGCATGTTCAGATGGGATGGGCATAACAGATTGCATTGTTTTTTATATTCATCGACATTTTTTCTTATCCCTCCTTAAGCTGTTGGAGGCTCAGCCCCCGAATTGAACAAAACATCAGTATGTTGCAATACTTCTATTTCAGCATGTGTCAATGGCCTGTGTACATTTGGCATCCAAACTTGAAGAGGCACCAAGACGCGTAAGGGATGTGATCAATGTTTTTCACCGACTTCGGCAATTAAGAGAGAAGAGGTGATTAGCTTTTTAATGTTTGAGTTGCTTAATTTTCTTGGGGGTGGTTTTGTTTAAAATGGATAAAGTGGTTCTCGTTTAAGTATGCCTCGGAGTGTAGGTTGCAAGGTTTGTGGCTGCATTGCCACATGCTTGTCAATGGGTTGCATTAGTTAAGATATGTCGAATGTTGTCAAACCCTTGTTTGGAAAGGTGCTCCTCCATATTGATAGGGATGCTTGCATCAAAAGACGTGTACCTGTGCCTTATTAGTCTAAAAGGGTTAAAACCGTTTTCAAACAATATAAACTATCTTTCGACAACGAGTCTACAAGTTTACTAAAGGGAAAGTCCGACACGTTTGTTAATCCTCACAGGAGCTGGCATCTTAGCGAATGCACCTTACGATCAGAGCTCATAATATTCAAACCCATATCTGCTGATCTACTTCTCTAAGTATGGTAACCAAGTCTATGGCATGTTTGTTAAACACTGCTTATTGTTAGACACATACCTGTGGAGCCAAACAATTGTGTCCTGCTGCTGCATAGCCTCTCCCTCAATTGAGTCTATCCTGAATTTGTCTTGGCACATTTGGAGCTGAAAATAAGACAATCCAATATTGAAAGCTTGACTGAAGTGATCATGCAACAGGTCGAAACGTCCAGCAAATCTGGCTTTCTGACAAAAGAATAAAGATTTTTGAGCGGCCCAATATTGATAATGCTCTGTGGAACCTAAAGATGGCTTTAATAAATGCCATCAAACATCATTGAGCTTAAGCAGTTGTATAAGGAGGGAGTCAATCCTATTGTTGGATGAGACAAATGCGTGAAACTTTCTCCAACTATGGGGGAGGGGGTAAATTCACATTTTAGAGAATCATGGGGTTCACTTTTTGCTATAAGGCTACATTTTTTTTTTTCTTCGATTTAGTCGCCCCATATATTCATCTACTGTTAATTCTTTGTGGGGATTATTTGAAGGTCAAACAACCTGTAAAACCATAGAATCTATAAAATGGTATAGTCTTGCCTGTAATTCTAGTTCTCACGTAGGGGTATTTCCATGATAGTCATAAGCGATGAATAGTCCCGCCCATGTGCGGGGACCTTGAAAAGTCACTTACGAATGTCATAATGCAGCCTAGGAGAACGCCACAGAGGTCAGAGTTCTTCATCTTGTAATGGCAAAAGAAGGGACTGTGTGAATATATGCTCTCAGAATATAACTTTTTGTAATAGCACAGAAAAAGAACCTTCACAGACCCTTTTGCTATGAATAGACGGATATGAAGAAGTGCCTGGCCCTGTAGCCCATAGGCTGCCATTATAACTGTCTTTAAGAGCAGAGAGATCACCAATATCCCATCATGCTCGGCCAGAGGCAGTTACCTCAGTTCTTTTTTGAAGGCTACAGTAAACGGAGCTTGAGATAATGTGTCCACTCCACCGAGGAGGGAGGGCTGCTTATGACTATCATGGAAATACCCCTACAAGAGAACTAGAATTACAGGTAAACTATACCTTCTCTTGTAGGGGATTTCCATGTATAGTCATAAGCGATGAATAGAGTAGCAAGCTCATTCCCCCTAAGGCGGTGGAGTAGACAGAAAAGTACCAAACGTGGAGCCCCGTTAAGAAAAATTATTCCTGAGGGATGCCTGTCCTACTTGTGCATCCGCTCTAGCATCTGTCAAGGCAGTAATGCTTAGTGAATGTATGGATAGACTTCAATGTAGCTGTCTTACAGATATCCGCTAAAGGAATATTCTTCATAACATCAGCAGTAGCTGCCTTACCCCTGGTAGAGTGAGCTGTGGACCTACCAGAAAGGGATTTATTGGCTAGTTGATAGCATCAGAGAATGCAAGAGACAATCCACCTAGAGATTGACTGTTTAGAAGTCGCTAACCCTGTGCGGACTAGGCCATAATTGATGAACAATTGTTGAGAATTTCGAATGGTTTTAGTCTTGTCCAAATAAAATTCTAGTACCTTTTTTTACGTCCAGCGAATGGAGAGACCTCTCCGCTGGAGATAAAGGGTTTGGAATGAATGTGGGCAAAGCAATGGTTTGATTCACGTGGAAATCTGAGACCACTTTAGGGTGAAACTTAGGATGTGTGCGTAACACTACTTTAGAGGAATGGAACACTGTGTAAGGTTCATGAGTGCAAAGAGCCTGAATCTCACTAAAATTCCTCGTTGATGTAATGGCCACTAGGAAAGCGGTTTTCCATGTGAGATGCTGTAATGAAGCTCCCATGGAGGAGAAGGGCGTCTAAAGGGAGGAAAAACCTACTTTAACGCCTCTAGGAAGTCTTTAATGACTGGAATCCTAAAGAAAGAGATTTGTGAAGGACTTTTCCTATATGCCGTAAAAGCAGAAAGATTCACTCTGAGGAGTATTGGAGGCCTGACTTGGCAAGATGCAATAAATAGGGAAGAATAACTTCTTCCTGGCAGGAAGTGGGATCAAACTGGTTGGAAGAGCACCAAATACAGAATTGCTTCCATTTTAAAGCATAAGCTGCTCGTGTAGATGGTCGCTTAGCTTCCTTTAGAATGTCCATACAGTCCTGAGACAGGTTTAAATTTCCATACTGCACTCTGCAGCCATGCTGCCAAACTCGAAGATGACACTGGGGTGTAGTAGTTGACCTCCACTTCATGAGGAGGTCTGGTCTGCAAGGCAGTCTGAGATGTGGACGGATAGACCGGTGAAGGAGGTCTGGAAACCACAGCTGACTCGGCCATTCTGGGGCGATGAGTATCATCTGGGCTGTTGTGCACTCCAGTTTCTGCAAGTCTGTCAGTATTAATGGTATTGGAGGGAAAGCGTAAAGAAAATTGTTCGGCCGGTCGATCCATAGGGCATTCGCTAGAGACTGTGGATGGTAAAATCTGGAGGCGAAGTCGTGGCATTTTGTGTTTTCTTTTGTGGCGAACAGATCTATAGAAGGTGTGCCCCACAGACTGAAAATACTTTGTTCAACTTCTTCGTTCAGTACCCACTCGTGGTTGTCGTCAAGAACCCTGCTGAGTGCGTCTGCTTGGATGTTGTTCCCCTGGAAGGTGAGCCGCTACCAGTGTTAGATTCCTGGCAATGAGCCAATGCCAAATCGATTGGGCTTCTTGCGACAGTCTGAACCTCGTTCCACCCTGCTTGTTCAGGTAGTACATGGTGGTTGTATTGTCTGTCTGAACAAGCAGATTGTTGGTCGTGAATAACTGGTGAAAAGCCTTGAGAGCCAGGTGTACTGCTCCAATTTCCAGAAGGTCGATATGATACTTCTGTTCTCTGGAGGACCAAAGACCCTGTACTTGTAAGTGATCATGTGGGCTCCCCAGCCAAGCAGTGAAGCATCTGTGACCAAGGTCTGTCGGCGAAAGTGGATGGAAGGGCATTCTGCACAGGAGATTTTTCTGGGAGCACCACCACTGGAGAGATTCCACTGTATGAATTGATAAGTCTAATCTTGTCCTCCCAGTTCCCCGAGAATTGGTTCCACTGGTCCTCTAAACATTGCTGGAGAGGACGCATATGGAGGCAAGCATTGGTAGTCAAGAATATGCAGGAGGCCATCAAGCCGAGGAGACTATGCGTACTGATGGATGGGTTATCCGCTGAAGGTTGTGACATTTTAGGAGAGTGGATAACCGTCCTTCCTCCAAAGGAAACACCTTTTCCTGTAATATGTCGATGGTAGCTCCTAAGTAATGTAGAGTCTGAACTGGAGATGCCGTGGACTTTTGCATATTGACTTGTAGACCCAAGCGATGAAGCAGATCGCCCGTCCATAGGAAATGCTCTTGGGCTTCCGTGAACGTGGATTCTTTGATGAGCCAGTCGTCCAGGTAAGGATATACAAAGATTTTTGGTTTCCGAAGGTGCGCTGCCACCACTGCCATGCATTTGGAGAATGTCCTGGGCGCTGACTTGAGGCCGAATGGGAGAACCGCATATTTGTAGTGATTCTGTCCCACGACAAACCTGAGAAACGTTCAATGGGACTTTGTGATCAGAGTGTGAAAATAGGCGTCCTGTAGATCCATCGAACAGAGCCAGTCTCCCTTTTGAAGTTGAGGATAAATTTGGTGCAAGGCCAACATTCTGAATTTTTCCTTTTTGATCCACTTGTTTGCGATGCGAAGGTCGAGATTCGGCCTGAACTCAGGTCTGCCTTTCTTTTGCACTAGGAAGTATCGGGGTAGATACCTTGACTGCGTTGGTTTCGCGGGACAGGTTCGACCGCTTTTTTGCGGCACATGATGTTGACTTCTTCCTGTAAGAGCTTTAGGCAAGACGTGGATGCCTTCAGAGGAATGGAATGAGGTGGGGCAGTGAACCTGAGACGATAGCCATGTTTGACAATATTCAAGACCCAGGCGTCTGTTGTGATATTTTTCCACTCTGCCAGATAATTTACAATGTTTCCCCCTACCAGAGTGGGTAACAGAAGAGGGGGAAGAGGATTCAGTTTTGATGCAGCGGGTTGTCGTCCCCCTTTTAGTTTGTTGAGAGTTACAACCCCTCTGCGGTTTGCACTGCGATTGGTACGGCTGCTGGTATTGTTGTGACCTGCTTGATTGCCATTGAGGGGTTTGAACCCTCTGTGCGGAGAAACGTCGGTGGTAGGGGCGAAAAGAACGTCCTTTTGACTTCTCTAGTCCCACTGCTTTTAAAGTATCCATCTGTTTTCATACATGACATCTCATCGTCAGCGTGTGAACCGAATAAGGTGGAGCCAGAAAAGGGTACGTTTTGTAGCCGTAACTGGGCGTCTGTTTTCAGACACGTTAAACGCAGCCATGCGTGCCGACGTAGGGATATTCCATGGCAGTAGCCATGAGCAGCGAGGAGTCTGCTGCCTCGCTGATTTCTTGGTTGGAGACCATAGCACCCTCTTGAAAAATTTCTAGGAAATCTTGCCTATGTTCTTTAGAGAGGTGGTCTGTGAAGTGCAAGATTGAGTCCCACAAGGAGCGGTCATATCGTCCTAAGAGGGCTGTGGCGCTGGCCGCTTTCATGGACCTAGCAGCCGTGTTGCAGATCTTGCGTCCTGATAAATCCATCTTTTTGCTTTCCTTATCGGGGGAGATGACACAGCTGGAGAAGTGGTGAGACTTTCGTGCCGCCAGAATTACCACTGAATCAGGAGGGGGGGGGGGGTCCGACCGGAAGAACAGAGGATCCTGTTAATGTGGACGGTATTTCTTGATGAGCCTTGATGGTGCAGATTTTCACGGCGTAAGGAACAACTCCATGGCTGGATCGAGCAGGCCTGGCACTAGAGGTAGCAGTGGTCTAGAAGCCGTGCGTTGATGGAGTGTTTCAAAAATGACAGACGTTGATGGAGTAGGCGTCTCCATAGGAATGTTCAGTTTAGTTGCACCACGAACCAGGACCTCTTGAAAGGTATTAATGTCATCAATCGGGGAGGACCAAGGTTGTGGCAAATCAGACAATGTAGGAGAGTAGTCTGGTAGGTGAGGACGTGTCTCTATGGTGGTGACGGCGTGATCTGGATCTGCGGTAAGTGTGGCTCCATGAATGTGGTGATCTAGTGGAGGATCGGGAGCGCCCATGTTGAGATCGACTGTGCGATCTCAAACGTGATCTTCTAGGAGCCGGTGTGGTCCGAGGTACTGCAGGAGCGGGTGAAACAGATGCTGGTACTATTGGAGGTACTAGAAGCTGAGGCGGAGGTGGTAAAGCAGGAAGAAGCTGCACTGCGGGAACGCCTGGGTCCGGTGCAGGTGATGCCGGGGTGGGAGACTGGTATCTCCACCAATGAAGGAGATCTAGAGAGAGTCCGATAAGTAGATTCTCCTTCTTTTAGAAGACCTGCTCCTTGACGTCAAACCCCCGCACCCCTTCCGGCGTCTACCGCTCGACGAAGAGCAAGTTCTCGACCGACCAATCACGGCGCCGACGTTTCGCTGTCGAAGTCTATCTTCTACCACTCTGAGACGGTGAGTCTGTATCCCTCGACGTCGACACTTGTCTCGGCGTCGGGGTGAAGTGGCTCTCGGTGTTCTAGTGGTTCTCGGCATCTACCTTTCCTCGACGCCAAGCCAGTCAGTGACGGCTAACATGTCAGAGCCGTACCTCCTCTTGACGTCGATCGACTCAACGTCGACCTGGACCGCAAGCGTTTTCTGGGTGATAAACGCCTCTCAGACCTCCCATGTCCACTAAGGGTTGAGGTAAGAGCTCTGGCTACCTGCTGTTTTCTTCTTTTTCCCTGTCTCACAGGGTACGTCTGGAGAAGGTTTTGCAGATGTCACAGGAGGTAGGAAGATGAGAGGAAGGTAAACAAAGAACACAGACTCCATAAGGGTCTGTTTTCGCTTTTTTTTTTTTTTTTTGATTATTGTCAAAGAGATGGTGTTTTGAATAGGAATAAAGCCTTTTTCCTAAGAGAAAAACACTTTGCTCCACAGAGGAGGACAAAAGACGTGGAGTGAAGCAAAAAACTGTGAAGTATGAAGAGTGAAATTGAAGAAAAAACCTAAAAAGGTCGAGTTCAATGCTCCAAGGGTCCTGTCGGAAGGAGCCGGAAAAAAGAACTGAGGTAACTGCCTCTGGCTGAGCATGATGGGATATTGGTGGTCTCTCTGCTCTTAAAGGCACAGTTTTCTTTTCATATACTTATAATGGCAGCCTATGGGCTACAGGGCCTGGACGTTCTTCATATCTGTCTATTCATAGCAAAAGGGTTTGTGGAGGTTCTTTTTCTGTGCTATTACAAAAAAGATATATTCTGAGAGCATATATTCACACACTCCCTTTTGCCATTACAAGATGAAGAACTCTGACCTCTGTGGCCTTCTCCTATGCTCCATTGACCTTCTTAAGTGACTTTTCAAGGCCTTCCCTAAGAAAGGTGACCTTTACTTAAGAACATATTTGGATAAAGTGCTCCGGGTTCCCCGCACATGGGCGAGACTATTCATCGCTTATGACTATACGTGGAAATCCCCCTACGAGAGAACCTTGGTTACCAATTCTTCTTGTTTATGTATGGCCTGTGTAAATTACCTCTGCTACTTTGTGTTCATGTTCTTAGGAGAAACTTTTCACATTTTTACTGCTTGCAAGGCATGTTGGCAAGCAGTCATTAGTGAACTGATCGCTATGTTTTAATGATTGCCCGATGTTCAGGGGTTTATTTTTTAGCTTAATCTTTATTTTGCAGGAAGCCTTCCCCTTTAATTCTGGACCCGGACTACGTCAGTCTCAAGAATCAAATCATAAAGGCAGAAAGAAGAATCTTGAAAGAATTGGGGTTTTGTGTCCATGTAAAGCATCCTCACAAGGTGAGTTTCATTTATCCAGTTATAGTAACATACCACGTTTTGTCGGCGTGATAGTTAGCTTTCCCCCGTTCTAGCAACATTTAAAGTGCTAATGTTAACTAGGCAGCTGCTAAGTATATTAGGAGCTAGAGGTTTTTTCTAATTGCTTAGACGGCGTTCATGCATAGTTGTAATTAAAACTTTAGTTTGTTCGGAGCACTTAACAATCACGTCGCATTTGCGTTTAAAAGATCATGGGAGTCATGACTGATTTTGGCCCTATTAGAAGACCTGTTCTGTTACACCGTGGTTATTCCTTGAAATGTGGAAGAAAGATGCAAGCTGTTTTTCTTGGTGATAACTTTTAACCCATATTTTCCAGATAATCGTTATGTACCTCCAGGTGTTAGAATGTGAACGTAACCAACACCTGGTTCAGACATCATGGTAAGTTGATTGTTCTCATGTTTCTAAAACGCTTTACGGGCAGTTGTCAATGTTATCTGGCGAGAAAGGGCTACGCTGCATTAAAATTCTGGGTTTGCTGTGACAGCACTCCCACATTACCCCTGATACGGTGTTAATAGTTCTGTAGGACAAGCCCTATGGGCATAAGCTTGCAAGTGAAGCTTTTTTGACACGCCTAACTGAGGTACCGCGCAACAGTGACTTGCTAAGCAAAACACAATTTGGTTATCTGGGGAAGGCATTTAAGATTGGGTGTAGTGTTTTTCTTTTCTCCTTATGGGAAGAGCTGTATTTCTCACTAGTGTAGAGGGTGACGCTGTACTTGTAAAACACCTTGCTGATCTGATTTTAGATGCTGGTTAATGCAATGGGAGAACTGGCAAGCGCCCAGCAAATATCGTTTAAATGCTGGTAGTGTGCCAAAATCAGTATTGAGGTCAGCAGCAGTTGGGTGTCTATTACTGATTTGGGGTTGCCTATTGTATTATCAGCTGCTTGTGACAAATTGTACTTCAGTGATACCGTCCCTTTGCAAGGCTACTTGATCGATTCCAGCTCCTCAGTGCATCGCCTCTTCTGTTCCGGCTCACGCTGAATGCTAAGATGTTCGGGACTTTGTTTTGGGCAGCGCTAGGCATTTACACAGGTATAACTCTTGGTGCCGCCATTTGCACCCACAAAGCTGGAATGGGTCCTTCACAGCAGTACATTTTGTCTAATAGCTGATGCATTTCTTAATGTATTTCAGTAAATTTGTATTTTAATTTTTAAGGTAGTTCTGTGTGAAATTGTCTAACATTCAAACACATTTTCTACCGTAGATGCTGAATAAGGCATTTTTCTAATTTCTTGAACAACAGTCATAAAATACAATGTTGTTTTCTATCATTTCTCTATTGGTTATGAGTGGGAACATTGCGCCAACCAGTATATAACCTAACATCGTTCATTTAGCTCCATGCTAGCAGCCCTGATGGGACTTGTTCTGTTAGGACTAGAGCCAGCAATGTCACTTTCACAGTAGAATTATGTAGGGGTTTCTCTGATGCCACAACACACAGAAATTGTCTTGGCATACTGCAAACACCTGCACTATGCTGAGGCCTTGAGAGGCTGACTGACTTAAATGTGGTCCACTTCAATTGGCTGAGGATGGTGCTGCGGCTCTGTCAAAGTGGTAGATGAAGTTCAAATTCCAAAAACATAGACCCTAGCCACCCGTTTTCTGAACCCTGGTAAATAAGAGGTTGACCTGAAAATAGCGATAGCACTTCTACTCTGCAAAACGTAGCCCTGGCAAGAATAAGTGGGTTCTGGACAAGGTTCCCCGCCCCACCTCCCGTTCACCTCCCTCAGTGTTTCTGGGTAGTGGGATCACTTGATAGTGTACAGGAGTGAACTGTTTACCTTGGTTGACCACGCATCGTACTAAGGGCAAAAACATGATGCCGAAGGCCCCTGGTGGATTTTTGTGATCTAGCCTTTGTCTAAAGGGATTAGTTTGAACAGGATGTGTTTTTGTCTTCGAATAAACATGGTAGATTGAATGCTCAAATGCTGGTTGCAGCTGGCAGCCAATATGTATTTGCAGAGGTGCTTACTGTTGTGAATGAGGTTCAGATAACGTAAATCCCGGTGAACAAAAGCCACCTTCTCTGCTGTCCCTCTGTTGGTTTCCAGTTCAAGAAAGGATCCATTTCAAGATTCCTTATATCAGGTACAAGTCCGTAGAAAAAACTGCCCACTGTCTACAATATATAGGCGCGCATAATCAACCCAAGAAGAATTTCCATTTCGCTTAAGTTCTCTGCGTTTATCTTGAATCGTCAAATCAGCCAAGAGCTCTTGGCTGTATTACATCTAGGGCTCTACCTACCAGCACCAGCTATTTGAACTGGCTGAATGGTGGTGATGGCGCTTTTCAAGCATCGTAAAGCGCGTGCTTGGTGGATTGTTAATGAACTTTATTATAGATTTGCCATGCGGGGGTACTTGAAATGTTCCCTGAACAAGAATGGATTTTCTTGCATTCCACGAACCATGCACAATTTTCTCAGTTGAATGGTGCATTCGGAAGAGGTTTACAATTTCTTGTGTCCCGAGCCTATGTTTAAGTGATGCTACTAAAAACCAATATTGCTAATGCCCAAGTTTTGACGCTTGCTCTAGTACGGGCTTATGGCAATGAAGAAAGCTAACTGCATTGCAACATTTAAAGGATTGTTTTCTGTATTTTGTGCTTTTGGTAAGTGGAGGCAGTCGGATGCAGCCAGTAGAAAGACGAAACTATAATATTCCTGTCTGCTTATATAACAATGACAGTGTTTCGAGCCAGTGGTTGAAGCTTCCTCCGGAAAAGCCAGTTGTTGAAGGGTGCTGAACCAACGCCCTCTTACTGTTCACCATGAGCAGCGCAAGCACCTTTTCATGCCATGCCTAAAAAGTGGCTTGTATAAATGTCAACTTTGACCTCCCGTGCCCCTTAGCTTACCCCTCTACCCCTTTTTGCCTTGAAAATTAACACCGTGCCTTAGTTATACGTTGATTTTATTATGCAGCTTCTCCCATACTTGCTTTAATCTACGCCACAAATATTTAAAACCTGTTGTCGTTGGGAGTGCTTGAAAAAATACCATGCTGAGTCCGTCTGGTCTTGCCACATAAGATGCCTGACAGGACCGGCCATTTTTTTTGCGTTGCGTCATTATTTCTTCCTTTTTTTCCAGTAGACCGATGCAGTGTTTCTGTTGCAGTAGTACTGCTGTTTTTAAAGAGCAGCATGATTGCGTCTTGAAAATCGAGCAAACGCACCACCCAGACCTCCCATGTAATTTTGAGCTCCCTCCCATGTCCTTATATTTGCCATGTTTGTGGCATTGAAAACCAAATGTCTTCTGGCAAGATCAGTGCGAGGCTACCTGGAGTCTATATTCGACACAGACATTTCTCTATTTTAATGTAAAGTAGCAGTATACTTTTCCCTTCCAACCCTTGCAGATGTCGGTTTAATTTTGAGTTAATTGACACATGTAAAAGACATTTTTGCTCATCTGACCTAAAATTGTAAATTTCTTCTGGACACATTGAAAGTGCTGGGAAGTGTCCAGCTTACGAGCCTAGCTCGTGCTTTTTGTATGGAGTCCTGGGCAATTTGTTAACGTGATTCGTTAGCATGGTTCCTCACTCAACAGTGAATAGCGTTGCGAGAGCTATTCAATGAAGAACCATGTGAAGGAAAACTGCCGTACGATAACTTTTTTCCTTTTCAAGTATCCTGTGAGGTGTCTTCAAAATGTCTGAGACCTACCAGAAACTGACTTCGGATTTGAACTTTTCACTAAATGTAATGTCCTGCGGTGACCATAAAGATGTTAGTTAAAACAGGACCCTTTTAAACATTCTGTCCGAGTCTACTATAAAATGCAAATTCTCAACCATGCCAAGTGTCCCTTTCTCCGTGCAGGTGTGCCACCTACCATTTTCTTCAACGTTTGAATAAACAGCCTTTTTTGTGCCACTTTCTACAGGTGGTGTGGCATGTAAGTGTCTACAGGTGGTGTGGCATGTAAGTTCCCAGAAGACCCTGAGTGCCATCATTGGCCTGTATGCCTCCATGCCAATATCTATACCATTTGTATAATTTCATTTTTCAGTTTCAGGTGGCCGGCCCACTTTTAGGCCTTAACTCACATCAACCTTCCTAGAACTCTCAAGCTACATTTTACGCATCTGCCTTCATTTTAGTCCATCCTTGGGCCACATGATCTGATGCTGGAAAAGGTCTACTACTTTATTTAGTCCTACAATGTTGAGGAAAGTTTAGCATTCCTCATTTTGTAAGCGATTGTTTAAATGTTGTCAGTAGATCAGGGCAATCTTGACTAGCGCCCATCATCTACTAAATTGGGCAAAAAGGAATACCACAGTGCCTATTTGCTATTCTCGCTTTCAGGCTTATCCGTGCTCTGTGACACTACACTTTGTCTCATCTTGAAGAAACTCCTTCCTGCGCCTTAATAAAACTCCTACCCTGCCCATCAGGCACAATAGTATAATTCCAACTCCTATACATTTGTTGCACGGGCACATTGTACATACTGCTCCGGTTTAAATAATGGAGCACACTGCTGTCAGAGAAATTCCTGTCCATTGTGCTTGATATGTTTTCGCTGATGGGGAATGGGAGGAGAGACTCCACATTAATTAGGAAAAGTTGCTTACCTGCAGTTACTTTTGCACTTCTGGGCCATTTGTTTTACCATCCATCTTTGATCGTGGCAATGCAGTTTGCTGATTGGCCATGTGTTCAAAAGTTGTAGGTGAGGCTTGCAGGGGACAGGGTGGCGCAAGGTTCCCACTTTTGAGGGGCAAGGAGTCTCTGGGTGAATCGTTATAGATATACTTGCTGACGAATAACCTCTGTTTGACCAAGTATGCCTGTTATGAAACTTAATTGCAAACAAATGATTTATATAGTTGCTGACTGAACTTTCTGGTACTGTTCCAGTATGAAGGAGAACAATTTTTAATATTTTTTTTCTGTACTCTTTTAATCAAAGGCTAGCCTCTGATGGTAAGTGACTAAGACATCTCCTCGGCTGTCCAAGCGCTTTGGTGCGGGGATAGCTGCCGTCTTCAGTCAATCCACTGCAGGCTCTACAAAGGAGGCTGGCTCTAGACAGGTGGTATAATGGACATGACTGGTCAACTGCTTCTTGTGGTTTTACTCTTTATCATTTTATTATTGTCCTTATTTTTTAAGTTTGTTTTGTTTGTTCTTTGTTGAATATCAACTTCAGCTTTATTTTTAATGTAAAATTGTACATTTTTTCATTGTTTAAATTAGTTAGGCTAACTTGTAATTTCTGAATTTCCTTTCAAAATTGTTCTGTATTTCTAATAGAATTTTGATTGTATGCCTGATAGCCTACATATTTGTTTGAAGCGTAAAATGCTTGCAAATGCGGTTTTATGTAACTGTACTTTTCAAAATGTTTTTAAATGTTCAATATAGTCTATCTAAAATAATTGAATATTTCAATTTTCAGGCTTGTTGTAGACCTTTTCAGTGGTGTATTTTAAAGTATAATCCGTTTAGTTTTATTTTTATTTTTTGCTACAACCTAAATGCTCAGTTTACGTAAACACAACTTGTTTCTACATGCACCTCTTCTCCATCGTAATACATTCTACTCAGGTGAAATACATAGTTTCTGGTACTGAGATGCGTGCTACCTCAAGCTTGAAAATGCTACCCACTACTTAACTTACATTTGTACTTCAGTCAGTAGCTAGATGGTAGTTAAAGTGCATATGTTAAAGCGGAACTGTGATGTCTTAATGTAACTCATGAACAGGAAGTTTAAGTCCAGGGAAGAACTTTAGTCTGTTTCAAAACTTAAATGCATGCTCAAATGTGCAAAATGAATAGATGGTCTTCCAAGATTTCAAAGTCTGTTCAAGTGCCCTACCATACCTCCCTTTTACTATGCATAGAAAATGGCCCCTCGCCCCCAAAAACCTTTAACTTATGGATGGTTTGTAATTTGTTTTGTTTATTGCCAGGGGCGCGTTTCATCTTTGTTAGACTAAGAAGTTGGGATACATTTCGACATCCATGTGACCTCCAATTGACCCAGCCTTGTTGTGAAAGGCTAAGTACTTTCTTTTGTAAACTATGTTCGTAGCGTGTGTCGCTGTAGATACACATGCTGTGCATACTCTTGCCATCTAGTGATGGCGTCAAACGTTACAATTTTTTCTTTTCGAAGTCTTGAGTCACAAGTTCTATAGTGACTCCTCCCTTAGCTAGCAAAGTGTATGGCACAGACTGCAGACTATATACACTTTTTTTAAAATTATATTTATTTATTTCCCCGCCATCTGATTCGGACATTCATGGCTGGGGCTCCGCTTGACACATTGCTTCCATTTCTGGCACAAACCGTGTATTCCTTGGCTCTGAAATTCGGAAACTACTTTTATTGCCTTTCCTACAACCGTTATTCTCTGGAGATTGGTCCACATCGATGCTCGCAGTGCCTAGTGCCCCTCTTCATTTGACGTCCTTCCAGTGGAGAAAGTACACAGGGTGACTGAACAGGTGCTTTTTCAAAACTGTCGTCTGTCAAGCGAAGTTGTTCTGTCCAACATCCGCCAGGTGTGTAACCCTTGCCTGTCTCCAGATCACCACATTAGTGTGCACGGCCTGCCTGACCACCTGTTAGAAGAAAACTCTTTGATATGAGCAGGAGAGACGGTGAATGCACCACGAGATTCAGAGTCCGGATTCCACGATACTCCTAACATTTTCAGGTAGCAGCCTTCCCTGACATTCAGGAAGGCGAATAATCCGTCCTCTCGGGTGTTATGCTCCATCAACCATCTCCTAGTCAGGCCATCTCTTCTGGCTCAGTCGCTGAGCACTAAGACCAGCAAGCTCCCAGCGACTTCATGCCTTCCGGACCTTAAGTGAAGACCTTGGTGCAGAGCATGAGTATGGCTGAAGTTAAGACACCAAGCCTCCCAAAAGGTTTTTAGTTGAGGCAGATCTGCCCATGGGGCGCAGGGGTCGAGCCTTTTGGCATGGTCTCTGCCCTCCTAGGCCATACTGCCTCCTGGCATCAACAAAAGCACTCTGTGCCAACATCTCATGGTCGATGCCCTGTCACACCCAAAAGTGCACCAGAGGCTGAAGATCTCTCTACACCAGTGCCAAAGCCAGCCTCTGCTTCAAAAACCGCTATTGGCGCCCAAAAATACTTGCGGTTCTGAAACCCCCCTTGCCCAAACCATTGGTGTATAGGACAGCATCAGATGGATCCGAGGGCTATGTCCACACCCAAACCATTGGTGCTGAAAATATCCTCTGAGGGCTTTGACTTCGAGCAGCCCATTCTTCAACACCTTCATGAGGAACCTGATAAACCATCTGTCCATCCACAAACCAGCAAGATTTCCATAGGACTGTCTCCCAAGACAGTAGAGACTTTGCATTAAAAGCAAAAGCCTGTCATCGAGGAAGAACTTGCCTTAGAGATTCTTCTGGTTCCTAAATGCAAAGACCGAGGCACTAGCCCTATTGTGTGACCCCCCCCCCTCCACCTCACCACGTCCATACTCGCCAGAGGGTTCCCCGCACTTCTCCTATGGGCAGGGCAGCCCCTTTATTCTGTTGACCCGGATGATACTGTTTGGCCCACTGATTACCTGTGGGACGACTGTAGATTCCCCGGGTATTCAGACTTCCATCGTTACCCAGCTAGATCTTTCCCACCAGATGACACAACTACTTACCATGAGGACGACTATTTCATAGTAGAGATTATGTCCAAATTGGTGTGAGGAGTTAAATTACTGCTCGTGCTCAAGGAGATGCGAAAGTCGGCCACATACACATTAAAAGAGCCAGAGTCAGGTCACCCCAGATTCCCAATTGCGCGTTGCCCCTGCTCGATAAAGCAAGTTAAAAACAAAAAACAAAAAAAAACTGCTGATCACTGGAGAATTGCAAACTCAATCTGCTGGCTCTCCAGGTACAACACAGCACACTGGAATGAAATGTAGGACCCTCATTAAACACCTTCCCGGCTAGTTTAGGGAAGGGGAAGAGCTGTTGGCAAAGGGTAAACCAGTTTCTAAGTGTTCCCTTAATGCTGCTGATACTGCTGCTTGGAGTATCAACACTAGTGTCTTGATCCGGCGCCACACATGGTTCTGTAGTTCGAGTTTTAAACCTGCGGTCCAGCAGCATCTCCTTCGATGGTGAACACCTTTTTTGCCTGCAGATGCTGGAGAAAATGAGTAAAGATTCCACCAAAGCCATTGGTGCCTCCCTGTGTCAGACATCTTAAAGCGCCTTTCAGAAGTATCCGTACACGGCTGGTTCAAAACCCGCTGCTCCGTGTTTACCTCTTCCTTTGACAGCAGTAGACCTACCAGGAGTACACACCACAGGGCTGCACTAGGGATGTCCACAAGGGCAAAGGGGGTACCGGCAAGGACCTCCAAACATTGACTCCTACTCCCCCACTCCATGACCATACAACACTTGTCTTACTGCACTGTTTACTCCCAAGTGGGTCAGTCTTAGTGGTATGTCACAGCTACTACCTAGAACTTCTCTCACACTCCCTCCCAACATCCCACCCTGCATACACAGCCTCCGTAGATAACCTCTCCGCTTCCTAGAGAAATACGTCCAAGTGCTCCTTCAAAAGGGGCTGTAGAACCAGTCCCCCAACACCAGGGCAAAGGGGTTAACTCTCTACTTCATTCCCAAGAAAGACTGCTCTGCCAGGCTTATCCTGGACGTCAACAGGTACATCCTTTCTGAGCACTTCCACTTAGTAACCTTACAGAATGTCATCTCTGCTGTAGCAAGGTGACTTCATGATGGCGTTAAACATTAAGGACAACCACTTCCACAGTCCCATCCGTCCATCTCACCCACCAATTCTTTCTGGTAAGTGGCTGTCCGTATCAGTTCAAGGTACACACGCGGACAAATGGCTTATCAGGAGTGCAAGTACCCCCATGCTACCACTGCCTTTTCCTTAGCCTTTAGTTCACCATCAGTGTGTACAAATCAGACTTGTTACCCTTGCAGGTATAACCCATCCTAAGGTTACTGCTAAACTGCATTGCAGGCAAAGCCTATCCCAGTCCGCAAAGTTTCAGCTTTTCAGAAGCAAGCACATTTTTTGTTTTTGTTTTGCCAAGTTGCCTCTGTCATAACTGTTAGGTGCCTTCTCTGCATGATGGCCTCATGCTTCATCAGAGGCACTAAACCTGGCTATCCGTTACAACAGTACACCTCTGCTCAGTGGTCAGAAGCAGTGTGTCTAATGATGGATCTAGTCTTGGTAAAGGCCTGTGTCCATCTCTGCAGTAGGGAAACAAGACCTCATTCAGGTGGTCACCATTTCCAGAAAACCCTCTCGAGCTGGCTGGGAAGCACATCTCAATCTGAATGCAGTATTGTGTAAGCCCCACATCTACTTAGAGTTCCTAGCAATTAATCTTTTCCCTAAAAGCCATGCTCTCATTTGGGGCAAAGTGGTACTAGTCAGATTGGGCAACGTGACTACCATCTACCCACAAAAGTAGAGCGGCACTCGCTCTCTGCCCCCTTCCTTGTTAGCTCAGACTATTTGTCATTGAGCACTTCACCTCAAGATGAAGTACCTTCCAGAGGTGGTGTACTGCCTTGTAGACTTGCTCAGCGGGACGCACCAGCAAGTCCACAAGTGAGAGCTGTATCCACAAGTCCTGCTACTCTCAGTGCTAGGGCACCCTGTAAATAGAATTTTTTTCCACTCCTGAAAACGCAAATGGCCAAGTTTTTTAAAATTCAGATTCCCACATTTCCTGGGCAACGCTTTACAGATGAACTCGTCGGGGATATTTGCTTATGTTTGTCCGCCTCTCCCCCCACTTGTGGTGCATGCAGCAGACATTTGACTTATTATTGTGGGCCTCAATTCAACCTGACAGCCCTGGTAATGTATGTTCCTGGATGTCTATCCGTCCCGAGAAAAAGTGCCCTAATAGGCCAGACTTTCTCAGCAGGACCAAAGCAACTGAATCTGGGCGCTCAACTGTCCTAGAGTTTGGTTACCTATGTCTCCCAAAAGAATGCATTGATCTCTTGTCTTGGTAGTCACACAGACCAACTACATATAAGGCATGTCACGCATCTAAGTGGAAGAGATTCGTCCACTACTGCATTCCTAAACACCTGGACCCCCTAAAACCATCTGTCCAGGATATTGTATAATATTTACTCCATCTCCTCAAGTCTTAGCCTGTACTTCCATCCGGCTTCACTTGCTTCTACAGCAGCCTACGAGCCAAATGGGGAGACTTTCTTCCCTCTTATGCATGCCAGTGGTTAAGGCCTACATGGTGGGTCTTAAAAGGGTCCTCTCTCGCCCCATTTCCACCCAAATGGTCACCCTGCCCCAGTGTTCAATCTCAACAGTCCCCTCACCAGGCTCCTGGGGCGCACTTCAAACCACTCCGCTCTTGTCCTTTCCTGGAAAGTGGCTTTTCTTGTTGCAGTAACTTCTCTCAGACACATTAGTGAATTGCCAGCACTGATTACAGGAACTGTTCATTCAGGTTCGTAGATCAGGGGAGTAATCCAAACCAACCCAAAGTTCCTTCTCAAGGTGGTTTCCCCTTTCCTCCTTCACCAGTCCCCCTGCCCCCCAACTGTACTCCATAGCAGAGATCCCTACACGTTCTGAATCTTAAACGTGCTCTCGTGTATTACACTGATGGCACTAAGCCCTATCGTTTTATATAGCGCAAACTCGACCAGAAGATATTGGGTATCAGAGCGCTTTACATGAGCCCCAGTTTCGTTACACACACATTCATTTTTGTTAGACACAGGGAGGTTAAGTGATTTGCCCAGAATCCCAGGATGTTTAGCGTCCCTGCCGAGATCGACCGCTCTAGCCCTAAGGCTACATCCTATCCCCAGATCTTTGCAGCCTTCACAAATCCTCATAATGGTCAACCTATATAAAAAGCCGGTATTGCTAGATGGATAGTTAAGTGCATTTAAACATGCTATCACAAGGCCAAAAGAACCCTCCCTGTTACACCCAGGGCTTGCTTTACACATAAGGCAGCAAATGTGGCCATTGAACATTCCCATTGGTTGACTTATGTAAAGTAGCCAGTTGGTCAAACCCACACACGTTCGCCCAACTACTGTGTGGACATCCTTGCCGGACAAAATGCTATAGTTGGCCTTTATGGCTTTAGGGCCTTATTTTAGACATCGATGCGCTAGCTGCCGCTTGTTGAAGGGTTCTACTTTACAGGCTATGCAGATCATGTGTATCTAAATCAACACATGCTACAAACAGAATGTTACCCTGTAAGCGTCTGTTAGCATGTTGTACTGCTGATTCACATGCGCCTACCCTCCCTGAAAGCATGTTGCTCTGATCAAATATCTTTTGACTTTTTAACCTTCTTTCACAATAAACATTTGCACCACACTGTTACTCTTACCCACTGTGTGGAAAAACGAATTAACATGGAGTCAGTGCCCATGCGCATAACCTGCTAAGGGAGGAGTCACTATATACCTCGCGAGTCGAAATAGTTCTTCAAAGAAAAACAACTTGCAAACCCCCAAGCCCAACACTGGATGGCCGGACAATGCAGAGCATGTGAATCTACAGCTCTGAATGCTGCGGACGAATGCTTACAGGGTAAGTAACTTTTTCTTACTACCCTTTTAACAAAGCTCAGAAGTGCTTCAAACTTGTGTCCTCTACAGATCAAGTTTTGTTAGAGCGCACCGAGTTAGTCTCTGAAAATCTTATGTATGCCAATCCTATTTAGGCTCCTGTTTAAGATCAGATGTGCATGAAGGAATTGGGGGGGGGGGGAAGAAAGCAGTGCACTCTTGCCAAAGATACAATTGGTGTTCTGGCTTCTTGGTACTCCGTAAGCACTATGCCTTTAATTTTAGAGCCTGTTTAGAGGTGAATGATGGGGATTCATGCCCTTCGGGTATGCACGCAGACTAGTCCTTAAGGCGAAAGCACTTTCCGTAGACTTTGCTGGTGAAGATGTTTTAATTTTGGTATCCACCCGTATTGTGAAGCAGCCTATGCCTTTAACACAATTGTTAAATTGCTGCTATAAAGAACTTCCATATATTAGCCCAGCCTCGCAGCAAGGTATGTACGTCCAAATCTAGTGACCTGTTGTGGAAAGCCGGATGCTACCAACTTCCTCCAGACTCCCCATTCCTCTAATTAGTAGCTTTAGGGATCAGTTTCAGAATCAAAAGGATTGTGTTAAGGGAAATAATCCCATGAATTTGAACTTCCTATTTAATGTTCATCTCGAATATTAAAGGCCCTTGAAACCAATTTGTGATTGGCTCCATCGTTTCCAGCATTGGACATGATCAATGGTCCCAATTTTAATATTCATCCAGGTGTCAAAAACTTCTATGTAGATGTTTTAATATGCGCAGGTTCTGCTATTTGTATACCTTTGCAGCACCAATCTGGTTTGTTTACCTATTGCACTAGTTTAAAGGATTACCTCGCAGTCCGGATTTGGTTTTAGTCGAGATAAGTGAGGGTATATATTGTTAATTAAAGCATTTTCTGTAGACTTCTTTAAACAGCGCTACTGCAAAAACTGCTGAAAGGAATTGCACCAAATTTAGCTGGAATCTTGATCCACAGATTGTGCTTTTGTGATTTTGTGTAAATCCATTCAGTAGTTTTTGAAAATTTAGTGAACTGTTGGGCTAATATGTGGGCACTTTTACTATAGTAATGCATGGATCCAGGCCCTGGGTATTACCACCTAGTTATGCAAAAAATAACCGATTCGTTCATTGGCACTGGTGTGCTATTTATTTCAGGCTCTTTCATTCTAAATCCAACGGGAGAGTTGGTAAAGATATAGGGTGCAAACAATACTGTCAATGTAATGCAGTTTTAAACCAATAAATCCATAAATGTAGCATGCGGTTTCTTCCATTAAAATTTTTAAAAAATTGATAAGGCAGGTTTTTTTCTTCAGGAGAAGGTATCCGTAATGGAGTAATCAACTGAACTCCGCTTTGGCTTATGAACTAGATTATATTTGTAATACACTTTTCCTGGAGATTGTTTGAATGCTAGTGAGGTTTAATGTAAAAGGTGGGATGAATAGCCTGCTGACTCCAGAGATTGCATAATTGATGATCCTAAACGGTTCTAGGTGAATATTTAAATTGTTGATGTTTGGGCTGGACATAAAGGGGGGGGCTTGGCTATCTATTGATTCATGGAACTGGAGGGTAATGTTTTGTAGCGGTCCAAGGGCAAACTACGACACATTTTGAATATAAAGGATTTAAGGAAATATCTGGTGTTTGATCTAAGCCTTTCGTGGTCTAATGCCAATTTGATTAGTGAGTTGCAGGCTCTGTAGGCAAAGGGAGGTTGCACTGTCTTCGAAGTAGTGCAAAGAGTCTTACTATTTTTACCTGAACTTTATAGAATGCTTTCATTAAACTGTTATGGCACCTTGCATGCTTTCATTTGTCCACTCAGTTGTGCATTCTTAGTGCACTTTTTCAGTTCGGCAGTTTTGGAAATGATCCACGTTCAGGAATGTGGTTGTGCTGATTAAAAACTACTTTGATGGCCATGGCAGTCTCTTGCTTTTTGAAAATATTGCGTTGGCTGAGGCCGTGACCAGTTCGGTCATGCTCATCATAATTAGTGGCCTCTCTGGCTAGATCGGCTCTGGAGTCCGGAGCTGCCGTTGCCAGGAGCCTCGCAGTCACAAAAATGATTCGCTTGAGGTGATCATCAGTGGCGTGAGTATATTGTAGACTTGTCTAACCTTGTGCAACTCGGTTTGACGTTGCCTCAAGAGGCAGACCTGACTGAACAGGGCCATGTGAGCCAAAAGTTAGTATGATCTTACTATTGGTTTTGAAAGTGTGTATATAGGGTTGCTCCATTTATAGTCTTGTCAAGTCAGTGTTTTGCATTTCTTAACTACAAATTTCAATTCCTACTATGGTTCTTTATGTAACTTTTGTGTAGCTCGGAGAGGAGGAACTCTGCGGTAAAGGAGCAGGCTCTACTTTTGCCTGTGGTATGGCAGTGAAAATGAATGTGCTGTTATTCGGAGTAACAGTACTAATTTCTGATATTAATGCCCCATATATGCCAAGTCAGGATAGCTAAGGGATGTGAAGGAGAAGTAGGGAAATATTTGCCATACAATCTCACCAGACTGTCTCCATGTAGACCGCACTCCCTGTGTTGTGTAAACTTAAATGTTAAGTCCTACCGTGCTCTGCACACCAACTGCCACTACATTTTCCTATTTCTGCAAAGTGACACAGTAAGCAACATGGAAGCAGTAGATTATAATCATGCTACATTTACAGCAAATTGTCCGGAATGTGGTTGCTATCTTTGAGGCTTCTGAAATCTGTTGAATCTTACAGTGGCCTAAATTTAATAAATCCTGCATTGTGCTGTATTAAAAGCTTTTATTTACCTAATTGGTGATGGAAAATGTCAAATGCATCTTGCATACCTATTCCATGTAAGCCTTTGAGATATTAGTCCTATGAGCATCGATTTTGCAACCTAAAAATCCTTTGTTGCCATTGCATGCATGCCCTGTTGCTACCCAGTAGAGTTGCCTCACAAATGCTTGAATTCAGGTGTCCAGTAATTTGAATATTTAATTCAAATACTGTATTGTAATTAGCCAGTCTGTGACCAGTTTTAATCTGCATGGTCTGCTTTTTTATATGGAGCAGCAGCAGTCCAAATTTACCTAAAGGAACCTGGGCATTGAGTATAGTAGAGAACAATGGTTTTGTTTAGGATTTGTTGTTGAATGAATGCTAAACTGAACCAGAGTGGTCTATGGACTCCGACTCCACTTCTCATTTGTAAGCCTTCTGTTTAAGTTTTGTTTGTACTCAGCAGAGGGCAGTATACAGTTGACCTGAAAAGGCACTGATGGCAGAACCTCAAAGGATTAATAGATTACAAAATGGCTGCTTCTGCCTAAAATCCAAGGTAACTTGTTTTTTCGGAGGGGGACGGGGGGGGGGGGGGTTGTACTTGCCTGTTTGCATAATTGTATAAAATGCTTCCATAAATGTGAAAGGAACAGGGGTGCCAATCGGTAAGTTTCTTCCTGTTTTTGAAAGTTGCTTCGAATTTGTAGTGAAAATTGTCTTGTACAGTTTACATTGAGCCATGATTTGCATTTTTCACTCACTGGTGGCGCTGCATTGGAACTCAAATGGAGTTACCGATTTTAAGGAATGACTACAGAAAAGCTCCTGACGCTAAATCTGCGGCAAGCTTTTGGCGTGGACTACGAACTACAAGTGTGAACTTTTTGCAATACCTTTTCTTGGCCACGTTTAATCGACTTGCGCTTCAAGGCGTCATACCTACCTGTTTGAAAGCAGAGTCTGACTGGAACTTGTACAGCATTTCATATGTTCTAGAACAAAAAAAAAATGGCTTTACAGGAAAAATTATTAACTCGTGAAGTCATTCTGGCTTGGAGTTTTGGACATTAATCCATGGACTTGCTAGACTACTCGTGTTTGTTCCCAGAGACAAAGCTGGAGCGTTGACTGAAAGTGTCGGACTACTGAAGAAATTGGACTCGGCGCCACATTGAATTTGGCTTTCTTCAAGAGAATTGCAAGTGCATTGACGTTTGTTCATGTAGTTTCTCCTCCATAAGAAACCATGAAGCTAGATAGACTCTCAGTTGCAAACCTTTTTCATAAAGAGAAACCCAAGAGCAGACCAGTCAGTACTTGTGGGGGATAATTTGGCGTGGGTGTTAAGAACTGGGTTCTCCTTCATAACTGTTCAGTCAGTAAAAAGAAATTCCATTAGAATGTGATGTGCTGTTGCGTTAACGTTTCCAACAATCATACATCAAATACTTGAATACATATGGGTTTCTGTGGGGCTCTGCAATTTTTCCATTCTCTTTTTCAGGAATTACATGAACGACAGTCTGCGAACAGACGTCTTTGTGAGGTTCTCGCCAGAAACCATTGCCTGTGCCTGTATTTATCTTGCTGCTAGAACTTTGGAGGTCAGTAAATTGGCTGTCATTAAATTATTTAATGCTTCCTAAAGTTCCTATTTTTATCAACTCAGTTTTTTATCTGTATTTACAGATCCCTCTTCCGAATCGCCCCCACTGGTTTCTACTGTTTGGAGCAACAGAGGGCGATATTCAAGATATTTGCTGTCACATTTTAAGGCTGTACACAAGAAAAAAGGTTTGTATACTATGGTTTGATCAGATCCAATTGTTAGATTGTGTACCTCTAAACCCATTCAAAGTAAGGTGGTTGGTGGATAGGACCTGCATCCTTTCAGATTTGTTTATTGTGGTGACGTGCTCCTACTTCACTGAATTTCTTGCTGTATCCTAATGTTAAAAATTGCTTGGTGATCATGGATTTTTATGTAGCGTCCCATAACAGCATTTCGCCTCTCCTATATAGTGTACATAGCGTTAATGCATACTTATTTGATCATATTTGGCCTAATTCCTTGTGTGCAAGACCAGAGGTAACTTGTACCATGATTTAGGGTCCTGATCTAAGTTGCTAGTCTTTTCTCGACTGTTTTTTAGAGCACTAATGAGGAAAGTTATGCATTTGAAAGATGACAGATTGTAGGCATTCGGGGAACTGGGTAGATAACTCATGGAGGCAAAATGAGATTGTACAGCAGATGCTATTTTCCAAAGTGACTGTCCTTGCAGTGGAATGCAATAATCCCCCCCCCCCTTTTTTTTTTTTTGTCTGTTTACACTAAAGGCTAATTTGGCATACCTGGAGAGTAAAGTTGAGAAGAGGAAGCTTGCACTAGAAGAAGCAAAAGCCAAGGCAAAGGGGCTGCTCCCTGATGGAACTCCATGTAATGAAAATTCATCGCAGTTTTCACCTGCCTCAAAAAACGGTGAGCTTTTGCAATGCTTCTTCCTCGTTAATTATAACCTATGGTTCTGTGACTTGCGTTCTGAAACTTTTATTTATTTGGGAGCAGTTTTGGCAACACTTTGCCAGTTGCGGTCAAAGACCTACATTCACTGTTCTTGGAGTGCTTTACACATTTCATGATATGGAACTCGAGACAAGCAAATTATGCATGATGCAATGTAAGGGATTCTTGTCGGTGTTTATTTTTAAGTCCTGCCTTTATTCTTGCTGGGCGTGAAGATAAACCATGTCCCTGTTTTGCGTTAGTGGGATTCTCACTGATGTCATGAACGCAGTGCGTGGGCGTCGCCGGGGCAAGTCTCGGTTGTTGGAGGTTACCGCCTCTATAATGAACAGTCTGTTAGGCCAACTTTAACTGCATTTTTCTGCTTAAAGAACTATATTGATATAATTGCCATTTAATAATAAATCTAAGTCACTTTGCAGAATTTAAAATCTAACGGACGATTCCTGGCCTACCAGATGGTTTCAACTGGTAGACTGGTATGAAAGTTAAGCAGAAGCTTTACAATATAGCAAGAGATGGAACCCAGGCATTGATTTAGAAAGGTTACCTTATACTTTTTTGCTAGCAAAATATCACTAGCTTCCATGTTTGGTGACTTTACGCCTTGGGTAGTTGATCTAGTGAGCACAGTCACCTTAGTGTAATGTGTGAAGCTTCATACTCTACGGTTTTCCTAGTATCTTGTACTTTATTTAGATGCTTAATAAATTCTTTTTACTTTCACTCGAGCTTGAGCTTAATGGCACAGGTTTTTATAGGTTCAAGTTAATCTTTATATTTCAACTAGATTTAGACAAACCATCTATATTTTGTTAAGTCGCCCATGGACATCCTCATATGTCTCCTTAGGCAGGCCACAGAATGGGCAGTAATTCCAACTTGAGGTTCTCAGGCTGGAAGTTTGGGAAGATTATAAATGGTAGGAACGTTCTTGTATGGAAATCAGCCTTTGCTTGGTAGCACATTGACCTCATTGTTAACTTGAGGCAATTAAGTGACTGTACCTTGAACTATCCTCTTCCTCTAACCCTAATGTGGGAAAGAGTGCCTTCCAGAGTTCTGTTCTTAAGAGACTTCTAATTAGCTTGCTTATAAGGTCCCCAGCAGACAGGAGGTGATGTCGAGTAATATAAATTGTAGCAAAATAATTTTATCCTTTCCACATTTCAATAACCCATCCACGAGGCGTCTCGATTGACAGGAGATCCGGTTGCACAACAGGTGGATATCTTTACAAAGTGTTTTACTTTTACCTAGTTGTTGGAAAGTGGGTTATTGGTAGGGACAAATGTAGGTCTGCCACTGGCAATAAGGCCACTAACACATGATAGGACTCAGCATAGGTCTTAGAAAATTATTCCTATGCTCAACCCTTGTTAACGTGGCTGCGAGTAGACAGGCTTAACTTCAAAGACCGGTATGTAAAGCATTCAAAACACCATTTCAGTAAATCAAGACACAACACAAAATAAAAATCCCACACCAATTTATAAAAATAGGTCATATTTTTATCTTTTAAAGGACACCAAAACGAAAAATATCCACTGTAGGGAACCAGAGATATGAATTTTTAAAGATTAGTCACTTTCTAGTGCTTAGAAACCAACAGTGCCCCTTTTAGTCATTTCTGTTTTCTCTGACAGGGACACCTTTAAAATTGTTCTGGAGAATCTCACCAATGTTGGGCACCTTCTCCAGCAGGCGGGGTCCAGTTAGAACTCCTTCCTGAAGTTCTGCTTGCGGGTCCCAAAGTATCCAACACACAATCCAAGGTTCTGGAATCTCCAAGAGGGTCCTTGAAAGTGTGAAACTTCAATTCCGCAATTCACTTGAACAAAACCCTTACAAATCCACTGGTACTCCAGGCTGGGAATTCTTTGTGGGGATGTCCAGGTGAGCTCTGTTAACCTGTAGCTCTTTGGTCCTTTTGCAGCAAGGTAATCCACAGGGCTGCAGTTTCAGTTGGTGCAATCTTCAGAGGTCAGGCCTTAGTCTTTGCACAGCAAAACTTCTCTTCAGTAAGTTTCAAGCAGCAGATCTGGAGGGCTCTGGCCCTCTCAGATACTTATTCAAAATTCTCTGGGTCAAGCAGCAGGTCACTTCTGACCAATGAGAGCAGGGCAACTCCTCATAGTGATGACCACATCCTGTAGAGTGTGGCATTATTTTGTCCCAGAGTGCATCAAATCTTCCAAATCCATAATGGCTGATTTTCCAGCAAGGAGGTAAGAGCTGGCTAAACACACCCCCTGGGATGGCTTATCTCCATGGACTCTCCCCCTACCATCTGCACATACCTTCCTTAAGCCTAGCCCTGACTCTGGGTCAAGAGTGTCAGAGTGAAACTGAAACCCAGGCCTCCCCTCTGCCTTTGAAGAGCATGGGTTACGAGACCACCCCCTGGCCTGGCATTCCTATAGACCAGCACACTGCCCTCCCAGGACAGTTGGTAACCCCAGGGGATCTTTATCACCTCTTCAAAGCAGCCTGGCTAATCCACTTAACTCTGACCAATCAGGGCAGACCACTGGAAGGCTGAATTTGGACTTGCAAACAAAGTCCTATAACGTCTTGTATGTACATTTTAGGAGAAATTCAACAATGATATTGTTGGATTTAGCACTACTATTCTGATAAGTCTTTGAATGGTGGCTCTAGGTCCTTCCTGTCAGGAGTTATTATTTAATAACTTCCTGCAATGTTAACCTATGGGCCATGGGATTTGCAATGGGGAAAATGACTTGGGCCAGCTTTCTAGCACCATGGCTTATAAAAATATATTTTATAAGTATTTCCCTAATTTCTACAGGACCCCCACCCTCAGTGCAACTAGGGGAGACTTTAGAGGTTCTGAATCTGCAGAAACGTTGCAGATCCTCCTCCTACAGTGCTTCTAGCATCAAAGTCGAATTTGAGCAGCACTTTGCTACAATGTGGGGAGTGAAATGTGAAATTTCACTTTACCCAGGCATATAAAAACTCATTTTATAAGGGTGTACCTTATACACAACTGACCCCCCACCCCTGGGATACCTAGGGGAGACCCTGGGGGTCCCTAATATGCCAAAACATTGTAGATTATCCACTTTTAAGTGCCCCTACCACCAAAGTCGAGTTTGGGCACAATTTACTTTTTTAAAGCAGTCCTGGCAGCCAGGGCTGTTTTTAAACTGACCCCAGGCTTCAGCATTGCACCCATGCAAGTGCAGAAAAGCTGCTGGCCTCTAAACTGCCATGCCCCCAGGATACTGGGGACTTCTAGGTAGTTTCAATCCCCTGCCCTATTATATACTAGGGGCTTATGGGGTAGGTCATGCCAATTACAGGGGTACCCCCACCATACCATAGTGTACCCTAGTGTATGTTGGGTGTCTTAACTGTATTCTAATGTGTTCCTTTCAGCTTGGCACTGGCCCTGGGCCTGGTTAGACTGAGCCCAGGGTCAGTCGGTCAGTTACCACCAGTTCCAGTCAGCAAAAAGTTGGGGGGTGCCCAGGGCACAGGATGACTTTACAACACTAGTGTTCTAGTTTCTCCTTTCCATATCTTTCCCAATTTCAGTCTCTATAACCCATGACCGAAATTGTTGCATTTGTAACCAAATTGCCCCCTGTTTTGGAGTAGCCCCAAGAGAAGCTCGTTAATTAATCTACAGCGAATGTTAATGATAAGCAGGGACTTTTAACTAAGGAAGCGTTTTTTTCCCCTTACCTTAGTACATTATCCTCATCTTTATTTAGCTTTCTCTTTTATTTTTCGTTATAGACTCTCCAAAAGATGGGAAAGCAAACAAGACTTCACCACTGTCTGTTCAAGCTGTGAAAAATGCCAGGAAGAAATTTGATGGTGCCAAGCGTACCAGATCAAGCAGCCCTGTAAATGGGTAAGTTTCATACACATTCATTGTCAATTCTAAAGTTTGAATTTCACCCGCTGAACATTTGACCATTGTTAAATCTGTTCTATTTTTAGTGTTCAGAAGGAGAGGGGAAGTAGGAGTCGCAGTAGAAGCCGAGATCAAAGCTACTCCAGGTCACATTCACGATCTCAGTCCCCAAAAAGAAGGTAAGTTGAGACTAAGAATCTCCCCCCAATATAAAGTCTGTGTGGCTTCAGTTCAAAATAAATGGTTTCACACCATAAAATAATTTTTAGAGTTTTACATCAGTTTATGATCCCCCCAAAAATATATGCGCCTTAAAGGTCCCAGTTGGGACAAGACATGTTGGCTGGTAATTGGCTGTATTGAATGTATTTATCCATGTTGCATTCAGACAAAAAAATACAAACTAGGCTAATTGCAATACCTCTGTAAAATATTTCTTTGGTGGACTCGTGTTGCCTTGACAAGAATGGTGAGGGTCACTACCGGATCAGCGAAAGGTCTGCTGCGCAACAAGTTTTGTTTCATCAGGGTGGAGAGCGGGGAGTGCAGGCCTCCTATTAGATCATCCCAGTGACCCTCAGCAAGGCATTCTTGTAGAGGGCACAGAGGGTACCTGGCGTGAGGTACAATGGAGATGCTTCATGCAGTCATCCCTAGAGGGAGCATTAGTATTCTGACATAGCTGACGAATGGGCTGAAAAACAGACAGCAGCTGCTGGAATTTCAACACTCAATTGGCTAGGATAGGTAATCCGCATAATTGCTTTCAAGAGGATCCCCAGGAAGGGTTGATCTGTTGTAGTTGCAGGTGGCACTAGGCACCATTTTATTGCCAATCCCAAGCTTTAGAACAGTGAGAACTGCTGATGTGTGGGTGAGTCATTGCTTCCTGCCGTCTCTTGAGCAGCCAATCGTCAAGGTAGGGAAAGACATGAGTGCCCCTGCTTTGCATGTGGGCAGCCACCACTATTAGGAATTTCCTGAACACCTGGTGACCCCCAAAATATGTTTGTAGTTATCCCTACTTAGCACAAAACAAATGCATCAGCGGTAAGAAAACATAATCCTGCAAAGAGGAATGAAAACATTGCCAGCACATAGGCTGCATTGTAGAAAACATCAGTGTAGAAAGCTGAAAAGCTAACCCACAGAATAAACTGGCACCGTGCCTTTAAGGCAGCCATGACCCCTAGCATCCCATCATGCCTCAGGGGTGACAGTTAGGTCAGTTGTTCTTTCCGGCACCTTCTGTCAGGACCCTGGTAACTTCAGCTCTGTTTTTTTTTCTGATTTCTGTCAAATTGCTACTTATTTTTTGTCAAAAACCTTCGACGTTTTTTTGCTGTTGAAGTACTTTTCTGCTAATTTTGAGAGAATTAGGCATTGTTTTCAAGTCAAATATGCCCTCTCTTTTTGACTCTTGCCCTTCCTGTGGCAAGAAAAAGGCTAAAACAGACTCCCATCCTGTCTGTATTCTTTGCCTTCCTTCTGATCATGCTCCTAAGACTTGCCAGCATTGCCAGTCACTGTCCAAAAGAACACTGAAGGACGGAGAGAGGATTCGCCTCTATGGGCTGGCTGAGCAGGGAAAAACTCCTTCAAGAGGCAGATCTCCGATGAAGAGGAAAGAGAGCCAGATCTTACTCTAGAAGTAAAGTCCCAGTCTGCTCTCCATCGGCGTCGGGCTCGGCGCCAAAAATACCTTCATCGGCAGCGAAGACGTCGACGAAGAGACCATCTACGGCGGGCTCGCCGTCGAGAGAACACCGGTCGTCGACGAAGACTACAGGTACGTCGGATCCTCTGCCGGCGACGATCTGCGTTGGAGTCGATCTCCGTTGGTGCTGGCTCGCCCAACGTCGAGGGATGGGTCTCCGTCGTCACCGTCAATTCGACGTCGAAGCAGGCATCTTCGTTGCCGTCAACCAGGCGGCGGTCAACGTTGAGACGTGCCTCGTCACCAGAGGCAAGACACTCAGCTCCTCCGTTGTCATCCAGGGGACGTTCAACGTCGAGGGCTAGATCTTCGTTGACAACGAAGGAGGTTCAGATCTTGACTCCGTTGGCTTCCTGTAGACGATCAGCGTCGAGAGAGATCTGAAAGGCCTAAAGACACGACGTCGAGAAGGATTTCTCCATCGATTCATACTTCGTTGGGTTCTCCTGCACGCTCAATGTCGGAGGCGAAGTCTGTCAGGTCCAGGTGTTCGACGTCACATCACACAACGTCGAAGCACAAGGAGAGGTCGAGGAGAAGATCCCGCTCTAGGATTCACCAGTGATGGTGACGCATAGTCGGTCGATGTAGATACATTCTCCATCGACGTCGCATCGTTCATCAAGACGCAGATCACGCTCCAAAGATCGCAGAGAGTCCTCTCATTCTATTAGGAGCTCTCCCCAGGCGCTCTCAACGTCGCGCAGCTCTTCATTCTCCAGAGCAGACCAGAACTCCAAGAGGCTCTCCACGGAGACAGCGATCTCCTTCGATTCACCTTTTGCCCAGATGGCTTCAACCCCTCCATCATTGGCAGAAAGAACCCTACGGTCATGATCAGTGACCTACGGACTATTCCAGTTCCCTGCACAGATCCCCACTACAACGTCTAGTGCAGGAGGTGGGCAGGTCCCCCACTACTCGGACCAGGGAGTGCCGAAGTAGATCTCCGGAGCATAGATCAACTCATGCTCATCACAAAAGGCGAAGAACACCATCTTCGTCGTCCTCTTCGCACTCATCCAAAAGGGACTACTCTCCTACCCTTACGGATAGCCCTCCCTCAAGAGTCACCCATTGATGATGTTAACACCTTCCACGATGTCCTCGCTAGAGGAGCACAGAAGCTGAGCATAGACATGTCAGCTCCTCAGACCACCACTTCAATCATTTTCGAGAACCTCCATCAGAGGTCTGCGGCTAGACCATTACTTCCTCTAGTCCCTGGTCTCCTTGAACCGGTAATGGACATCTTCCTCACCCCATCCTCAATTAAGGCAGCTCCGGCTCGAATCCTGAAAAAGAATAAGCCTGCTGCATCGGATCCTCTCTGAAATCAGATCCTCCTCAGGATTCTGTCATCGCAGCAGCAAAAAAGACACACGCGGTGGTGTCTTCCTCGTCAGCTCCTCCAGACAAGGAGAGTAGAGCCCAGGATTCTTGGGGGAGAAAGACCTGCGACTCTGCAGCATCTTCTCTTAAGGTCTCTAGCGCTGCTGCCCTGCTGGGCCGTTACGACAGGACCTTATGGGATTCCTTGGAGCGTTTTAAAGAGAAGCTGCCAAAGGAGGATCAACAAGACTTCGCAGAGATTCTCCAAGAAGGGGCGCTGGTAGCCAATCAAACGATCAGCACCGCAGCGGATGGGGCTTCTTTGGCTGCACACTCATATGTGCACGGAGGTCTTCCTGGTTGCGCCTAACCGCTTTGAAACCGGAAGCTCAGCAGCGTATTTTGAATCTTCCATTCTCTGGTAACTCCCCTTTCGGATCGCACACTGACGAGGTGGCCAGAATGAAGCCCGAGTTGGATACACTAAAGGCTGTGGGCCTTGAGAAGAAAAAGGAGTTCAAACTACGCTACAGGCCCTATAACCGCAAAAACTACCAGCAGAGGGTTCAAACCCCTCAATGGTCGCCAAACAAACAATCTCCATACCAAGGCCGTCGTTCCTCGAGAGGCAGAGGACATTAACAGCAGTCCTCTTCCACAGCTAAAACTCAAGGCAAGCAATGATTTTCTGCTTCCTCTAGCACCGTTGCACACTCCAGTGGGAGGAAGTATTTCAAATTGCATAAAAGAGTGGCGCAACATTACCAAAGATCAGTGGGTGCTAAATATACTGCGCAATGGATACGCGCTACGTTTCTGCGCGCCTCCAAGAGACATTCCTCCGGTAAGGTCACGTCCTTACCACCTGGAACTGCTGCGTCGGGAAGTGTCGACCCTTCTGAAGAAGCTAGCCATAGAAGAGGTCCCTCCTGCCCAGAGGGAAAAAGGAGTTTACTCCAGATATTTCCTTGTTCCGAAGAAAGACCAAGCGCACAAGTTCATCCGAAAGAAGTTTCGTATGTTGGCGCTCCATCAAATATTCCCACATCTAAGGAAAGGAGATTGGATGTGTTCGGTGGATCTCCAAGATGCGTATTTTCACATTCCAATTGCCCCACGACATCGCAAGTTTCTGCGATTCATGGTAGGCGCGAAGCATTACCCATTCAGAGTCTTACCGTTCGGCTTCAAATCTGCCGCACGGGTATTCACGAAATGCATGGCAGTGGTAGCGGCAGCATTACATCGCATGGGGCTGTTTGTGTATCCATACCTGGACGACTGGCTGTTGAAGGGATCATCTCCTCACATGGTGCAGCATCACTACCACATCTGCCTAGATCTCCTTCACCGCTTGGGCCTTCATGTGAACATGGAGAAATCAGTTCATCAACCTACTCAATCACTCCACTATCTGGGCTCCACCTTGTACTCCGGCCTAGGAAAAGTGTTTCCTTCGGAGGAGAGACTGTTATCAATGAGAAACAAATGCAATATCGTCCTTCAAGCACATCAACCATCAGTAAGGCAAGTGGCGTCTGCTGGGGTCGATGGCTTCTTGCATATTTCTCATACCCAACTCCAGATTGAGAATGAGACTGTTGCAGCAGCGTCTGGAGGACAAATGGGACCAATCCTCGGGTCATTGGGAAGACCGAATTCTCATCTCTCGGGCTGTGAAGAAATCCATTCTCTGGTGGACTCAGCCAAAGAATCTTCTAGTGGGAGTCCCATTCCATCAGCCTCTTCCAAAACAATCCCTGATAACAGATGCGTCTCTTCAGGGATGGGGAGCGCATCTGGGTCAACTGCAGACTCGGGGCAGATGGACCAGCAAGGAGCAGACCCATCATATCAACATGTTAGAACTGCGGGCGGTTCATTTGGCCCTCAAGGCATTCCATCCGATTCAGTCTGTCGATTCTGATACAAACAGACCATACAACCACCATGTATTACTTAAACAAACAAGGTGGAACACGCTCTCGCCCTCTGTCTCTGGAATCTCAAGCGATCTGGCACTGGCTGCTCGCCAGGAACCTCTCGATCACGGCGGTGCATCTGCCAGGAGAACAGAACATGCGAGCAGACGCTCAGTCGACACTTCGAAGAACAAGAAGACTGGGTGCTCAACGACAAGGTGGTGGCAGACATTTTTCATCAATGGGGTCGTCCATCCATCGACCTTTGCAGACAATCTAAACAGAAAATGCCACGCCTTCGCGTCCAGGTTTTACCGACCAGGAACGAAGGGGATGCTCTTTTGATAGACTGGTCCGGGACGTTTGCATACGCTTTTCCGCCCCTTCCCGAAGGTGGGTGACCAAGCACATCCGATCCAGGATGAAGATGATCCTGATAGCACCGGACTGGCCTCGCCAATGGTGGTATCTGGACCTACTACAGCTCTCGATCTGTCCGCAGAGGAGACTCCCGTGCAGGCCGGACCTTCATCCCATAATGGGAGGGAAGATTCTGCACCCCAGCCTTCCATCTCTGAGCTTGGCAGCATGGCTCCTGAGGTCCTGCAGTACAGACATTTGAACCTTCCTCAGGATTGCATGGACATTTTGAGGGTCAGAAAGGCCATCCACAAGAACCTCTTATGCTTTTAAATGGAAAAGATTTTACTTGTGGTGTATGCGTAATGGTTGGAGTCCAACTAGCGGGCAAGAAGAGGTAATCTTGCCGTATCTGCTATACTTGGCCAAATCTGGTTTGAAATACACTTCCATAAAAGTTCATCTGGCGGTCATTACAGCCTATAGAAAATCACCCAACCAACCCTTTCTTTCAACTTCAGGTGGTCAAGGACTTCCTTCAGGGGTTGAAGAAGGTTTATCCCCCTGTCCGACCTCCTTCTCCTTGGGAGTTGAATCTAGTTTTGTCAAAACTGATGGGTCCTCCTTTCGAACCCATTCATAAGGCCACGTTACAACACCTTACATGGAAAGTAGCTTTTCTGGTGGCTATTGCATCAGCGCGCAGAGTGAGTGAAATCCAAGCACTCTGTTCTAATGAACCGTATAAGGTTTTCCATCACAATAGGGTGGTTTTGAGAACTCACCCTTCTTTCCTACCCAAAGTGGTGTCTGACTTCCATGTCAACCAGACAATTTCTCTCCCCTCCTTTTTTTCCCAATCCTGCTACACCAGCATAAAGGTCTCAGACCTGAAGAGGGTTCTCAAATTCTATTTGGAGGGAACAAAATCCATTAGAAAGGCTGATCAATTGTTTGTAAACTACGGCTCTGTTAGGACAGGCTTTCCAGCCTCCAAACGATCCATTTCAAGGTGGATAGTGTCCTGTATTAAATTGGCTTACCAATTAGCGAACAGGCTCTCTTGTTAGCCTCCCCTAAAGCTCACTCTACTAGGGGAAAGGCTGCTACAATAGCTTTCTTACACAATGTACCGATGGCCGAGATTTGCAAGGCTGCAACTTGGAAGTCGGTTCATACGTTTACCAGGCATTACTGTCTGGAGTCTGACTCAGAGCGGATACCCAAGTTGGCCAAGCCTCCTTGAGGAATCTGTTCCAATGCTAGTTTAATTGGAGTCTTTGAAATGTTTTTTAACAATGTATTCTTTCTTGTCACTTGCCCGCAGGATGAGGGGATGGGCTTGCTATTCTATTCATGTGCTTATGACTATTGATGAGGATCCCCCTGGAAGAGAAGGATAAGTTACTTACCTGTAATCCTAGTTCTCTTCCAGGGGTATCCTCATCAAAGTCATAAGCAACCCACCCGCCTCCCGATGCAAGTGATCAAGATCATCTCTTTGTGCCCTGGCCTTCGGGTCTCTGCAAAGAACTGACCTAACTGTCACCCCTGAGGCATGATGGGAAGCTAGGGGTCATGGCTGCCTTAAAGGCACGGTGCCAGTTTATTCTGTGTTTCTGTGGGTTAGCTTTTCAGCTTTCCACACTGATGTTTTCTACAATGCAGCCTATGTGCTGGCAATGTTCTTTCATTCCTCCTTGCAGGATTGTTTTCTGCTGTGCATTAAAGCAGTTTTCAAATGTGTTTTTTCTCCCTGCTTTATTGGAATTGTATTTATGTGCAGCATTGCTCAGCGTTTCTAGTATATAGAAGGCTGCATTGTGTTTTTGTTATTTATATATATATATATATATATATATGTCTGTGTGTATGTATGTATATATATATATAATGTCTGTGTGTATATATATGTCTGTGTGTGTGTATATATATATATGTATATATATATGTGTGTGTGTGTGTATATATGTCTGTGTGTGTGTATGTATGTATATGTGTGTGTATATATATCTGTGTGTGTGTATATATATATATGTCTGTGTGTATATATATGTCTGTGGGTATATATATGTCTGTGGGTATATATATGTCTGTGTGTATATATATGTCTGTGTGTATGTATATGTCTGTGTGTGTATGTCTGTGTGTGTATATATGTCTGTGTGTGTGTATATATGTCTGTGTGTGTGTGTATGTATATGTCTGTGTGTGTGTGTATATATGTCTGTGTGTGTGTATATATGTCTGTGTGTGTATATGTCTGTGTGTGTATATGTCTGTGTGTGTGTGTGTGTGTGTGTATGTGTGTGTATATATATGTCTCTGTGTGTATATATATGTCTGTGTGTATATATATGTCTGTGTGTATATATGTCTCTGTGTGTATATATGTCTCTGTGTGTGTATATATGTGTGTATATATGTCTGTGTGTGTATATATGTGTGTGTGTGTGTGTATATGTGTGTGTGTGTATATATGTCTGTGTGTGTGTGTGTATATATGTCTGTGTGTGTGTGTGTATATATGTCTGTGTGTGTGTGTATATATGTCTGTGTGTGTGTGTATATATGTCTGTGTGTGTGTGTATATATGTCTGTGTGTGTATATATGTCTGTGTGTGTGTATATATATATATCTGTGTATATATATATATATATATGTCTGTGTGTGTATATATATATATATATGTCTGTGTGTGTATATATATATATATGTCTGTGTGTGTATATATATATGGCTGTGTGTGTATATATATATGTCTGTGTGTGTATATATATATATGGCTGTGTGTGTATATATATATGGCTGTGTGTGTATATATATGGCTGTGTGTGTATATATATGGCTGTGTGTGTATATATATGGCTGTGTGTGTATATATGTCTGTGTGTATATATATGTCTGTGTGTATGTATATATGTCTGTGTGTGTGTGTGTATATATGTCTGTGTGTGTGTATATATGTCTGTGTGTGTGTATATGTCTGTGTGTGTGTATATGTCTGTGTGTATATGTCTGTGTGTGTGTGTGTGTGTGTGTGTATATATGTGTGTGTATATATATGTCTCTGTGTGTATATATGTCTGTGTATATATGTCTGTGTATATATGTCTCTGTGTGTGTATATATGTCTCTGTGTGTGTATATATGTGTGTATATATGTCTGTGTGTGTATATGTGTGTGTGTGTATATATGTGTGTATATATGTCTGTGTGTGTGTGTGTATATATGTCTGTGTGTGTGTGTATATATGTCTGTGTGTGTGTGTATATATGTCTGTGTGTGTGTGTATATATGTCTGTGTGTGTGTATATATATATGTCTGTGTATATATATATATATGTCTGTGTGTATATATATATATATATATATGTCTGTGTGTATATATATATATATATGTCTGTGTGTGTATATATATATATATGTCTGTGTGTGTATATATATATATATGTCTGTGTGTGTATATATATGGCTGTGTGTATATATATGGCTGTGTGTGTATATATATGGCTGTGTGTATATATGGCTGTGTGTGTATATATATGGCTGTGTGTATATATATGGCTGTGTGTGTGTATATATATATATATATATCTGTGTGTATATATATATATATCTGTGTGTATATATATATATGTGCTGTGTATATATATATATATGTCTGTGTGTATATATATATGTCTGTGTGTATATATATATGTCTGTGTGTATATATATGTCTGTGTGTGTGTGTATATATATATATATGTCTGTGTGTATATATGTCTGTGTATATATATGTCTGTGTATGTATGTCTGTATGTATATATATGTGTGTGTGTGTATGTATGTCTGTGTGTATGTCTGTATATATATGTCTGTCTGTGTATATATGTTGGTGTGTGTGTATGTATGTGTCTGTGTATGTGTGTATATATGTATGTCTGTGTGTATGTATATATGTGTCTGTATATATATATATATATATGTGTGTGAATGTATGTCTGTCTGTGTATGTGTATATGTAAATGTGTCTGTGTGTATATGTATATATGTCTGTGTATATGTATATATGTCTGTGTGTATATGTATATATGTCTGTGTGTATATGTATATATGTCTGTGTATATGTATATATGTCTGTCTGTGTATATGTATGTCTGTGTATATGTATGTCTGTGTATATGTATGTCTGTGTATATGTATGTCTGTGTATATGTATGTCTGTGTATGTCTAGATCTGTGTATGTCTAGATCTGTGTATATGTCTGTGTATATGTATATATGTCTGTGTATATATGTGTATATGTCTGTGTATATATGTGTGTCTTGTGTGTGTGAATGTGTCTGTGTGTATATGTGTATGTCTGTCTGTATATGTATATATATGTGTCTGTGTGTATATGTATATATGTGTCTGTGTGTATATGTATATATGTCTGTGTGTATGTGTCTGTGTATATATATGTGTGTCTGTGTGTGTGTATATATAGAGCTACATATATGGTTTCCACATATGTTTTATGTTTCCGGGGTCCCGCGCATGGGCGAAAATATTCATGTGCTTATGACTGATGAGGATACCCCTGGAAGAGAACTAGGATTACAGGTAAGTAACTTGTCCTTCTTGGCAAAGCATTGGTGCAACATTGCTGTTCAGTGTGTTGGCTCCTTAATATGAGGCTACCTATCAGTTACCTAGAACTGCTATCCACACATCTAGCCCTCAAAGCTGTTTACCAGATGAGTGAATGTAGTCCTCCTCAGGACGGATACGAGTGGCCATTATTTCCCTTGTATGTATTAATAAACTGCAAGCACTCGCTTTATAAGAACCTTCCATGCAGGTTCAGATAAATGGGGTTGCTCTCAGAATCAGTCCTCTATTTATCCTAAAGATGGTATCTTGTATCTCAACCAAGCTTTAGTGCTACCAATTTTATTTCCGTAGCCAGACTCTGAATAAGCTTTACACACCCCAGACATTGAGACCTCTTGTACAGTAAATCGACCGAATCAAGCACTTAAGACCCGCTGTGTCACCTTTGCAAAGCCCCACAAATGCCATTGACTCTTGAAAGTTAGAATAGCAAGATGAATAGTAAAGTGCATCCAAACCTGATGCCACAAAGCTAAGAGTTCGGCTCTAGGGATATGAACATGAAGTGGCAGAATTGCACTGTTTGAAAATGAGGCATTAGTTGTGAGGCCTGCACAAATATTGGGTCTACATTTGCCCTTCATCTGGAACCAAACACCCCATTGTAGCGCTTTAACTCGGGGTGTAGCATTGCACAGAGCAGTCTATGGCTTACCCTTACAGGTACGCAGAAATAACACTCCATAATTGATTGTCCAGTCTGTACTTTTCTTTATAAAAAGGCAGAGTACATTTATTACACTCACACTACTCCATACTATGCGTCAATTTACAAATATACATAAGCTGTTGGGAATACTTCTTGACATTGCGTAAACGCTTCCCAGGGGTGGGCCCCTGGGGAGCATTTCATGGGGGTCTCGATGGTGCTCCCTGACTTAACTTTGCGGAAGCCCAGAGTTGGGATCCTGGGCCCCATAGGTGCCTTCACGAGGGGCGGGATGGTGCTATCCGGCAGTACCTCTTTCTGGTGGCAGCCCCCATAAACCTGGCCCACCCCGGCGGTACATCGAAAACTGGCAGCAGAGCCCCCATCGCTTAGTCTGTCACAGGAAAGGTCAAAGGTCGCCTACCTTCTGGGCCTCTTTTCGCTCCTGGTGGCCAGCCCTAGCCACCTGGAGCACTTTTTGCTGGCCTCAAGAGGGCGCATTCAGCAAGGCGCTGTCTTCACTGGTTCCCTGCACCAGATTTTCACCTGGCTCTCCTTCTGGGCCTCTCTTCTCCTTGCGCAGAGGCCCAGGCTTCCTCTCACTGGCCCTGGACCCCTCAGAGTCCTGGGCAGTCGGGAGGTTCCTCCTTCAACTCTGCTCATGGCGCTAGTCTCCAGCACCAGTCTTCCTCATCAAGAACACACCCCACTGAACTCCTCTTCCTTTTAAGAGAAATTGGAGGGGGCTGGTAGGAATGCACTTCTGCCCTATTCTGCAGTGACACATCGCCTCTCTGCCCCTGATCCCTCCTTCCTGCACAGGCCTGTGGGATACTTCAAGATGGTGTTGTCCAGGGGTCTCGTCCCTCATGGTCTCTGAAAAGCCCCCTTTCCCCTCTGGCTGACTTCGAGGCCTGGTGCCTGGCACCGGGTGACAGCTGCTGATTGCTGCGCTGCAGCTTCACATCTCTTCCTCTTGGAGAGAAGACCTTCGCCCTTGGGAATGCTTGCAGTGAAGGGCTAGGCCTCTGATGCTGCAGCTTGGGGAGGAAGGTAATTCATCCAGCCTAGCATGGTTGCACCCGGCCGGGCTCTGGTTCTGAGCTGAGTTAAAGGAATATGACATTTCTGGATGACCCATAAGCAGTACAGATAAGCCTTTGGACATAGCAGAATGGTTTGTTTCACACAACTTAGTGTACTTTGGTGCCTGTCTGGAGTTTGTAGGCCTAACTTAAGTCCCCTCTTAAGTCCCAACTTCAGAGGCTCTCCCACAGTAAAAGCTTCAAAATCAGGTGTTCAAAAAGCGAAAAATCCAGGCTGCTCAGATGGTCAGAACCACAGTCTCACACCTCCCTTGTAGGGTCTCGGTTTCTGAAGTGCCCAAGGTTGGTAGTGTTAATCTTTCCCAAAACTTGCAGATTATGAATCAAGTACAGACTAGTATTTGAAGATGCTTTTGGAAAAAAAAAATAGTACCATGGAATACTAGCACAAAATTCCGTTGACGATGTATGCTGTAGTAGTTGTGAATGATTACCATTTTTAAACCATCTCGCTCTTTCGTTTTCTGTAAATTGAACTATTTTTTTATGACTATCTTTCTCTCTTAACCTAGGAAAAGTGAAAGCTATTCACCAACTAGTGGTTCCAAATCCCGCAGTCCCTCTAGAAGTCGAAGTGATTCTCCACCCAGACAGCTGAACCACAGTTCTTCCAACAGAAGTTCAAAGGCACGGGCATATGCTAAAGCAAAGGCGTATAAGTATTCCAGCTCGAAAAGAAGGAAATCTCGCAGCCGAAGCTCATCTCACTCCAGGAGCCGGTCAAGGGATCGCTCTGACAATTCTGGAAAATACAAGAAGAAAAGGCATTACTACAGAGACCATCGACGTGAACGGTCACGTTCTTATGAGCGAACAGGACATCACAGCTATGAAAGGGAGCACTCTGGGCACCGCCATAGGCGATGAGTAAAGCCAATTGACTGTTACACTTTACTCACTATCGTATGGGGAATGACATTCGTGCAGGTTCATTGTGAACCTTCGGGCAAACTTTCATTGAACAAGCCAGTTATAGAAAATGCTGGCAATGTGTTGCTTGGTGCTTTCCTTGGCCTTCTTTCTGTACTGTATTAAAATTATTTGTCTACAGAAAATCTGAGATTGAAACTCAGATTTGAGGCCACTGCTGGAATTATGGACCGTAACTTTTTCCAATATTTTTGGTAGTTCAAAGCCAAAAACCTCAGTTGTTTTCAAATGGACGCTTTAATAGCATTGTACAAATGTAATTTTTTTTTTTAAGATGTATGCCTATATTAGGTCATGTGTGTATTTTCGGTTTACCATGGGCATGTGGCCTTGGGCCTAAAATGCTGTCCTGAATATAAATATTTATAAATATCTTGTATTCTGCACTGCGAAACTTCACTTTTGATACAGAGGTGTTTCAATTACAAGAAAGTCATTTTTCACATGACTAGTAACATGTGACCCGTATGATATTTTCTTACTGACAGACGGTCCAAGAGCAAGCACAAATCTGCAGCTAAGTGGGAAAGTTAGTTCCCAAGTCAATGTTGCTCAATGTGCATTGACTCAGTGGGACAATGTGTGTTTTAAGCCTTGGAAGGCCCAGACAAAATACTAAAAATGTTTAAGTGCGAATTAAGGCTCATTAACAATACATGAAGTTTTTTTTTTTTTTTTAATTGGGCGGGCGGATTTTTTTCTTTTACCCATGCAGCTGCTGAGTGCCGGACACCAGCATAAACTTTGAGACATTTCATATATAGATTTTTATTTGGTTATTTAATGTTACTCAGGATATCAAACCTTGACAAGTGAAAGCTGTCAAAATGCTCACTCGTTAAAACAGGTGTTTGGAAACCCCACAGCCAGGTGGTATCAGTTTTAGTGGTATGTCCGAGCTGTATCTCCTAATTTCATTAAAGTATTGGATTTTGTATTTAGCTTTTATTGAATGTGTTTTTTATTTTTATTTATTAATACAAGTTTGGGTGGGGTTTTGAGTCATCTAATGTAATCCAGCACACTGCATAGACTCCTACTGTGGGACTGTAGTCTTCTGTCCAACACTGCTGCCGGCATATAAACCACAATCCGAATCTGTTTCCTTGAATATAAAGTACGCCAATAGAGAAAATATATTTGAGGACAGGTTTTGGAGCATGAATCTTTTCTGGATTCACATGCTGTGCATTATGCCATTTAGTGCTTTGGTACTGAAAGTCTTGAAGGTTTTTTTTTCTTCCTTGTAAGCATAATCTGCCATTTGGGTTTAAAACATCCGTGTGACAGCAGACGTATGCCCTGGATATCCCTCAATGCATTCACCATCTTCAGATTCTTTTTTCCCCAGTTTGGTCCGGCAGCCTAACGGAGGACTCCAGAGTCTAGAAAGAGGAAATTGCCGGGGGTGGGGGGCAAATGCTGAAATCCACTGAGTAACACTGAGGTCAGAAGACTGACACAAGCCCACATGGTATGAGAAAGGGGCAGAGAGCATAATTTTGGCCCAAGTGCCGCCACTAGTCTGTACAGAAGGGCACGCATGGGGATATGTAACCTGTCTCCTGAAGGACCACAGTGCTGAGGACTCAGCAGAGTACACAGTTTAGCGGTGTGTATCTTTTCTGGTTTAACATGCTGTGCATTCCGCCATCTAGTGGTTTGGTCCGGAATTGTATGTTCGAGGCATATGAGCTGTAGATCATATGCTTTAGCATAGATCGCCATCTGGTGTTGGGTCCGGATGTTTGAACTTTGTTTTTCTTCGAAGAAGTCTTTCCAGTCACAAGGTAGGGGACTCCTCCTTTCGGTGATAGTGCGCATGTGCATCGACTCCATCCTTAGATTATTTTTTTCTGCCATCGGGTTCGGATGTGTATTGCTGCGGTTCGGTATCGTTTTCTAACCCCCTCGACACTCAATCCTCTACCCTAGACGGTATTGTCCATCGATGGCGGTTCCCCATTCGACGCGCATTGTTTCACCTGAGAAAACCTTTGATCGGAAAACTCGAGGCGGGCCATCATCGGGCCTACCACGCTAGCAGTCGATGGAATGGACTCCTTTTAAACTATGTCCCGGATTCCCACGCACCGACTTGAACGAGGTCTGCAACCTCTGCTTCTCCCCGGAACACGACAAAAAGGACTGCGACACGTGTCTTCGTTCCGATCGAAGAAGACTCTTCGTGATCGTCTGGTTCGACGCCACAAGTTTGCAACGCGGCAGCGGCTCCGTACCGGACATATTCGGCGAAGATTCAGATATCCACTGTCCAGCTGAAGAAGCCGAGGACGAAGAACTGGTGTCTGAAGCAGACTCCGACATGGAAGAAGAACAGACCATCACTCCGGGTCAGCGTACCGCGAGTACAGATCCCCCTGTGCCCAGTGATCATAAATCTATGGCTCCGGTACTGCCCTCGGGCTCAGGTCGCCACAGAGTTTCAGATGCTCCGCCCTCCAGCCCGGCTACGAAACACACAAAGAAGCCTTCGGGCTCGAGCCGGCCTCATTCCGGTGCCGAACGAACACCTTCGGCACCGAAACGTAAGTCGAAGCATCTGCCACATACACCGAAGGCACCTTCGACACCGAAGACCTCGGAGCCGAAATCCTCCACACTTAAAGCTTAAGAGCCGAAATCCTCGACGCCTAAAAGCTCAGAGCCGACACCCTCTGTGCCGAAAAGCTCGGAGCCAAAACCTGCCACATCCAAAGGTTCAGAGCCGAAACATGCCAAGACCAAGCAGCTCGGACCACAAACCTTCGGCGCCCAAAGACTCGGAGCCGAAATCTTTGAAGCCGAAATCTGCACATAAAGACAAGGACACTCCATCCAAAGAGCCTTGGTCAGATCAACCACCTTTGGATCCCAAACAAAAGAAACTGGTCATTAACCCTGAAACTGGACACATCCATGCCACTCTTCCTAAAAAACTGAAGCTGGATCTCAGAGGACTTACCCTATCCCTCTCAAGAAAAAGGACATGGGTACTAACCCTTCTCCCCCTTACATTCCACCTCCCTCTCCTAATCCTAATTTGATTATTGGACCATCAAATTCACCACCACCTCTACTTTCACCTGACCCACAGGATTAAGATTATGGGGATGAAGAGCAGGATGTTCCACAGGATCAGGACACCGACCGACCCTTTGGAAAATTGCCATAGGGAACCAGATCAAGACAACGACCCCGACCTGTATCCCTCCAGACCCTCCCCACCTGATAACATTGGCTATGTACAGCTTATTAACAGGGCTGCTCCATATCACGGGGTGGAGCTACATAAGGAACCTCTAGAAGAGGATTGCCTCGTTGAGACGCTCACAAAGGTCTACTCACACTTTACCAATGCTCAAGGGCATGTTAAAGCACACGAATGAGGTATTTAAAGACCCGGTCAGAGCAAGAATACTCGTACCTAGAGTAGACAAATACAAAGCCGCTCCTACCGATCCTGCTTACATAAAAGGTCAGTTGCCTTTAGACTCTTGTAGTGTCCAGCGCCTGCAAGAGAGCGAACTCCCAAACCACAGGTGAGGCCCCTCCTGACAGTCCAAACTCATTGATGCCTCAGGCAAAAGAGTGGCTTCACAAGCTGCGAATCATTGGCGTATTGCCAACACTCAGGCTCTGCTAGCACGCTACGATAGGGCTCATTATGATGAGTTATAAAAACTCATGCAACATTTACCAGATGAGTACAAAACAAAAGCTAATGACCTCATTCAGGAAGGTAAGCTCATCACTAACACTTCCATTAAATGTGCACTAGATGCAGCAGACAGCGTCTTGTGCCATCAATACTAGTGTGTTATTACTTAGACACGTCTGTTTTTTCAGACCAGCTGTCGATACATTGCTGGAAAAGATGAAGGACACTGAAACCGCTAAGTCTATGGGGGCTTTACAATTACCTACTAGCAGAGGTTCTTTTCGCCACTCCTTTTATAGGGGTGGCTCAAAAACGGTTTCTAAAGAAAATCCCTCCTCTTACAAGGGTAACGACCAATCCCCCTCTTCCAGAGGTTATTTTCGAGGAGGCTTCAGAGGCAATATTAAGGGAAGAGGCAGAGGTAACTCCACCCGCACTTCCCCTGCCAACAAACTGCCCCTCCATTACCCCCGCCCCCTGTCAGGGGACGTCTCTCACAATTCCTACCTGTCTGGAATTCAATCACCTCAGACAAGTGGGTACTACAAATTATCCAGTATGGTTACTGCCTGGAACTTACCAGCACTCCCGCCCCCCTCCCCACTATTCCTCCACGTGCAATGTCGCCAGAACATCTCGCCCTCTTAAAACAAGAAGTTCTATCCCTCTTACAAAAACATGCGATCGAACCAGTCCCATTACATCATCAAGGGACCGGAGTATACTCCCTGTAGTTCTTAATTCCATAAAAGGACTGCTCTCAGGCCTATACTAGACCTCAGACAGCTAAATCTCTATATTCAGTCAGACCACTTCCACATGATCACCCTCCAACAGGTGCCCCCACTGCTTCAGCAAGGCGACTTTCCACTCTGGATTTAAAGGATGCCTATTTCCATATTCCTACTCACCTGGCTCACAGGAAATATCTCAGGTTCGTGGTGGACGGACAACATTATCAATTCAAAGTACTCCCATTCGGGGTAACTACAGCACCCAGAGTCTTCACCAAGTGTCTAGCAGTAGTTAACAGCTAATTTAAGAAGACAACACATTCACGTCCTCCCTTACCTAGACGACTCGCTAATAAAAGCCAGTTCGCAACACAGCTGCCCACAACGCACTCACAAAACAATTCAACTGCTTCACAACTTGGGGTTCACTGTAAACCTCACCAAGTCTCACCTCCAGCCTTCCAAAACGCAAGCATATCTAGGAGCTACCATAGACACTTGCAAAGCTCTAGCATACCCCAAACCAGTCAGGATACGCAACATGCAAAATCTAATCACAATTTCAGCCTCAGCACTCACTACCCCGACTGTTTATGCAATTGGTCAGAATGATGGCTTCTTGCATCCTAATCGTTCCTTATGCAAGACTCCAAATGCGTCCCCTACAAGAATGTTTAGCACGTCAGTGGAACCAGGCTCAAGGTCAATTGACAGATCTAGTGTTGGTGGACGGCCGCACCCATCGCTCTCTGCAGTGGTGGAATACACAAAACCTTTCCAAGGGGCGGCCATTCATCGACCCGGTTCCACAAATAGTGCTGACAGCAGACTCATCGCTCACCGGTTGGGGAGCTCATCTTCAAAAACATACCATTCAGGGAATGTGGACTGTACAACAAAAACAACTCCACATAAACCATCTGGAACTACTAGCAGTTTTTCTAGCATTGAAAGCCTTTCAACTGCATCTACTAGGCAAAGCTGTCTTAGTTCGCACAGACAACATGACAGCACTGTACTACATACAAAAACGGGGAGGGACACACACTACAGCTTTCACAACTAGCTCAAAGCATCTAGAAATGGGCCATACCTCAAAAAATATATCTCTTTGCAGAACACCTCCCACGATTAAACAACCAGATTGCAGATCTGCTCAGCCGTCAAAGACCACAGATCCACGAATAAGAACTCCATCCTCAAGTTCTCCCATTCTTCCACATGTGGGGCTACCCAGAAATAGATCTGTTCGCCACACACCAACGCAAAATGCCCAAGCTTCGCGTCCAGGTATCCACACCCATTGTCCAAAGGCAATACGCTATGGATGAATTGGTCAGGAAGATTTGCGTACGCTTTTCCTCCCGCTAATTCCATTAGTGGTTCGGAAGCTCAAACAACATTCCCTGACACTGATCCTAGTTGCTCCCACTTGGGCTTCACAACCATGGTTCACAACCCTGTTGGAACTATCAGTAGTTCCTCCCCAAAAACTACACCTCTCCCCCCAAGCTTCTCACTCGGAACCATGGAGAGATCAGACATTCAGATCCCAGTCATCTCAACCTTGCGATCTGGCACCTGAAATCCTAGAGTTTGGCTACCTTAATCTTCCGCCAGACTGTATGAACGTCATTAAAGATGCTAGATGCCCTACCACAAGAGCATGCTATGCAGCAAAGTGGAAACGATTTGTAATCTACTGTACAAACAAATCAATCCACTAGATGCTTCAATCCAAAACATCTGTTACCTATTGCACCTACAGCGTTCCAACTTAGCATATACATCTATACGCTTACACCTTGCTGCTATAGCCGCTTACCTACAAAACAGACAGCACTTGTCTTTGTTTCGAGTGCCCGCTATCAAAGCGTTTATGGAAGGACTCAAAAGAATCATTCCTGCTAGACTTTCACTCTCTCCAGTGTGGAATCTTAATATAGTCCTTACAAGACTCATGGGACCACCATTTGAGCCATTGCACAAATGTGAACTACAGTTTCTCACCTGGAAGGTAGCCTTCCTTATAGCCATCACATCTCTTAGAAGAGTGGGTGAGCTCCAGGCACTAACTATACAAGAACCATTTTTACACATACACCAAAACAAAGTGGTTCTTAGGACTGATCCCAAATTTTTACCAAAAGTCGTTTCTGCCTTTCATATCAACCAGTCTGTTACCTGTGTTCTTCCCTCAACCAGATTCTGTGGCAGAGCGTGCTCTTCACACATTGGATGTCAAATGAGCCATACTATTACATTGAAAGAACTAAACCTTTTAGGAAAACAACTTTTTGTTGCTTTCGCACCACTGCATAGAGGCAATCCCATATCTAAAGCAGGTATTGCACGGTGGATAGTTAAGTGCATTCAAATATGCTATCTTAAGGCTAAGCGCACATTAACAATTCCCCCCTAGAGCGCACTCTACGCGCAAACTAGGGGCTTCTATGGCATTCTTGGGTAACATACCCCTAGATGACATCTGCAAGGCTGCAACATGGTCTACACCACACACATTCAGAAAGCACTATTGTGTAGATGTGTTAGCAAGACAACAAGCTAGTGTGGGCCAGGCAGTTTTACGAACACTATTTCAAACCACTGCAACAGCTACAGGTTAGCCGCCGCTTTGGAGATGACTGCTGTATAGTCTATGCTAAAGCATATGTTCTACAGCTCATATGCCTTGAACGGAAAATGCTACTTCCCCAGTATGCATCGGTTAGCATATAGAGCTGTAGATTCATATGCGTCCACCCACCTCCCCGGGTACCTTTATCTGTTGCAGTATTATCTTACTTAGATACATTATACATGGACATCTCTTTACTACTTTAACTCCATCATCACCCTTTACGGCAAAACGATCTAAGAATGGAGTCGATACCCATGCGCACGATCACCGAAAGGAGTCGCCGCCTACCTGGTGACTGGAAAGACTTCTAAGAAAAACAAAGTGCAAACATCCGGACCCAACACCAGATGGCGATCTATGCTAAAGCATATGAATCTACAGCTCTATATGCCAAGAACGGATGCATACTGGGTAAGTAGCATTTTTTTTTTTTGGGGTGGGCGTCGCCATACCACCATTTGGTGTCCTCCTGTGACGACGTGCTTCCTCCGGAAGCTCCCACCTTTGGTCGCCATCTTCAGATTCTTTTTTCCGCCGTTGGGTCTGGATCGTCGTGGTTGAAGAGTTCCAGAAGTTTGGAAGAGAAATCAAGGAAAATCGAATAAAACCGACAAATCAGTTTCAACTACACCGGACTACAGGTCAAGTAACGGACGACGAGGGAGAAGGTTTACGACCTGGATCTCGACGCCCTACAGAGAATGCGCTCACAGGGGGCTCCCTGAGCACGGCTATGGACAAGACACTGTTCAAGTTTTGCACCAACTGCCACCAGAAGTACGCCCAGAAGGACCAGCATCCAGTCTGCAACCTCTGCTTGCCGCTCGACCACAGCAGCGAAGACTGCAACGCGTGCTCGGCGTTTACACCAAAGACCCTCTGAGTGAGGGAGAGGCAGAGAAGGGCAAACCACAACATGCAGGGACCACCTCCATCGCTCCGAGACCTGGGCCTCTCCAGTGGAGAGGACAACGTCACCGGAGGACTGCGCAGTCGTCGAGGTCCAGAAGAAAACGTCAAAAGAGGTAAGGGAGTCGTCGACCCCTAAACACTCGAGCGACACTCGAAAGGCTGAAGCCAAAAAAGCCCCGAGCGACACTTGTAGAAGTGAAGCTAAGTCCTCGAAGGGAGCATTGCCGCCGAAACATTCGACGAAGGCAACAGCGACCAAGGACAGTCAGCCGAGCGGATCCTTCGAAAAGGACTCACAATCGGCAAAAGTCCTCGAAAAACCAAGGGCGTCGAAGGTTGCCCCCGAGAAGCACACCTCAGCGCCGAGAAGGGAAGGGCAGACATCGTCGTCATCTGCCCCGAAGAGAGCCGCTCCAGCCCTCGACGCCGAACGGGCACAAGAGATGGAGAGGAAGAAGAGGAGGCTCAAGGCCGAAATGGCGAGCATCCTACAGCGGAAGAAGGAATTCGACCGCAAGATGAGCGAATACTCCATCCCGTCGAGACCCGAGGTCGAAATAGATTACGAAGACGCCGAACCGACAAACGCCCGAACCGGTCAAGGTACAGGGGGGCGAAGACTATTACTTCGAGGGAGAAGGCGACGAAGACCTGCAATCCTACCGTGACTCGACGTCCTCTGAGGCACAAGACCTGGAATGGCAAGACCTCGATGCAGAATCGCCGGAAGAAGGGGTAGACACTTACCCTTCGAGGCCCTCGCCGCCAGACGACTTCGGGGTCTACAACATGGTAGTCCTGAAGGCTGCACAAACCTATGGGGTGAAAATGGAAGAAGAGAAGCCCAAGGCATGTTTCCTCCTGGAAACTCTACTGCCTCAACAAACCAGGAGCCTATTCCTACCCATGCTCCCTAGTGTGCTGGACCAAGGAAGAGAGGCCTTCAGGGAACCAGCAGTATGCAGGGCTGTGACTCCAAGAACTGAGAAAGTATAAACACTCTTCACAAGACCCTGAATACATACAAGGATCAGTGCCAGCTGACTCCATAATTACAGCAACGGCCAGGAAAAGTGCCAATGTGCCAGACCACCTCCAGACAAGGAGAGTAAGAGGATGGATCTTACAGGGAGAAAGGTGGAGAGACATGCGGCAGTCCGGTGGCGTATCGCAAACTCAAACGCCCTGATAAACAGGCACGCATACCATCACTGGGACAAAGTGGGACAACTCCTCCAGCATCTACCAGATGAGTACCAACAAAGGGCAGCTCACCTGGTAGAAGAAGGCAAAAGTATGGCAAACACATGCTTGAAGTCAGCCTTGGATGCTGCAGAGGCATCCAGCAGACTGATGATAGGGGTGACCGAGGGGAGACACGCATGGCTCAGGATTTCTGGTTTCAAGCCAGAGGTGCAAAGTAACATCCTGAACACACCCTTCAACGGCGAACAACTGTTTGGCACGCCAGTTGACGAAAAGCTGACGCAGCTCAAAAAGGACGAGACAGCAAGGTCCATGGGAGCGCTGCAGTTCAGAGGGATAAGAGGGGCACCCACCAGAAGGCCGGGCGGTAGAGGAGGCAACGTGCCTGCCACATCGCACCAAACGTTCCAGCAAGGCTACCAAAGGAACAACCAAAGCCAGCAGCAGCAAGGTCAGCAGCAGCAAAACTGGCAGTACCAGCCCCGGGGCCAGTCCTTTCGAGGGCGCGGAAACGGACGAGGACAATCTCGTAGAGGAGGCCAACAGCCCACCTCCAAGTGACTTCACCATCAAGCCCACAACCACCCTAGCAACACCTCGGGGTGGGGGCAACGACAAACAGAGAAACAAAAATCTGACGTTTCACAAAAAACAGTCCCTCGAACACACAACACCAGTAGGAGGCAGGATAAAGGACTTCCTCAAGCAGTGGAGGAAGGTCACTACAGACCAGTGGATACTAAACATCGTACAATACGGATATTGCATAGAGCTGGAAAGACAACCTCCAACAAAAAAACCAAGAAACAAGGCCCACTCAGCAAAAGAACTCTTGCAGCTGGAGGCGAAGGAACTGCTCAGCAAAGAGGCAATAGAGACAGTACTGCACAACCAAAGGAAGAAGGGGGTTTACTCAACTTACTTCCTCGTGCCAAAGGTGGACGAAACACTACGACCTATCCTAGATCTGAGATTCTTAAACAAATTCATAAGAACTCAAAGATTCAAGATGACTTCCCTACAGGAGGTAATACCACAAATACAACAAGGGGATTACATGGCAACTATAGATCTGAAGGACGCGTACTTGCACATCCCCATCAACCACAGGCACAAACTTCTACTAAGGTTTGTGATCAACCAGACTCACTACCAGTTCACAGTACTAGCGTTCGGACTCAAATCCGCACCCAGGGTGTTTACAAAGTGCATAGCTGCAGTAGCAGCGCACCTACGAAGACAAGGAATACACATATATCCCTACCTCGACAACTGGCTCGTAAAAGCAAGCTTACAACCACTGCAAAGAACACATCCAGCAGGTCGTGCAAACACTGAGTCAACTGGGTTTCTCAATTCATTGGGAGAAATCGTCAACCGAACCAGAGCAGATCAAGATATTCTTAGGGGCCGAGATCAACACCATACAGGCTAAAGTGTTCCCCAGCAGGAAGAGAACGTTGGCGATACTGAAGGAAACAGGCCCTTACCGCAAGGGGCAAGTTCTGACAGTGAGGACGGTGAGCAAGCTAATGGGAATGATGGCGTCATGCATCCACCTAGTCCCAAATATCCGGCTACACATGAGACCATTCCAGGAATGGATTCAGCAGCAATGGTCACAGGCAACAGGGAGTTGGGAAGATCTTGTGGTTGTCACACACGCAGTGCATCAGGAAATGGCGTGGTGGAACAAGAAAAACATCACAAGGGAAGCCATTCACACAACCAACCCCAGCAGTGACCATCACAACGGACGCCTCCCAGCTGGGGTGGGACGCACACATGAACAAGCTCAGGGTGAGGGGTCTATGGTCACAGCAAGATGCGGTCAGACACATCAACTACCTGGAGCTAAAGACTGTGTTCCTAGCCTTAAAAGCCTTTCAGAAACAGCTGTACGGAAACAGGGTGTTGATCCAAACAGACAACACAACCACCATGTTCTACATCAACAAACAAGGAGGAACACAATCAGTGGCACTATCAGGGCTAGCACAGGAAATATGGAAATGGGCCATCCCGCTAAAAATAGACCTGGCAATACATCTCCCGGGGAAGGACAATGTGGAAGCAGGCAGACGTCGGCATCCCACGAGTGGGAGCTCAATCAACAGGAAACGGAGAAGCTATTCCAGAAATGGGGTACACCACAAATTGACCTATTTGCAACACACCAGAATGCAAAATGCCAACACTACGCATCCAGACAACCAGACCATTGGTCACAAGGGAATGCGCTATGGATAGATTGGTCAAAGACATTTGCATACGCTTCCCCCCCCCCGATACCACTGATACACAGGGTACTCAGCAAATGCAGAATCAGCAACATGACACTAATACTGATAGCACCTCAGTGGGCCAGGCAGTCCTGGTTCTCACAGATAGTGGAAATGGCACAAGAACCAGCACACAGGTTCCCAAGAAGAAAAGACCTGTTAGCAATGCAGAACGGAAAGGTGCTACACCCAGAACCGGAGAGCCTCAGCCTTAGCAGCATGGCTCCTGAAGACTTAGAATTTGCACACCTCAAATTACCACCATGTACCATGGCAGTACTCAGGGAGGCAAGGAGACCTTCCACAAGGAAGTGCTACGTAGCAAAGTGGAAGAGGTTCTCCGAATGGTGCATCAAGGAGAATCTACAATGAAAGATCACAAGGGAATCAACAGTACTAAAATACTTAACACACCTGCTACAAAGCGGATTAAGCTACACATCCCTGAGGGTGCACTTGGCTGCGGTAGTGGCCTACACAAGAGGAGAGACGGGGAGAAGTTTCTTCACCTCTCAAGTTGTGAAAAGATTTCTGGAAGGGACGAAAAGAATCGCACCCCCAAAGAGGATGCCAGCACCAGCATGGAACCTCAACGTAGTGCTAACTCAGTTGATGAAGGCGCCCTTTGAACCTATTCACAAAACTACACTGCACATGCTCACACTAAAGACAGCCTTCTTAGTGGCTATCACGTCACTACGAAGAGTAAGTGAGTTGCAAGCGCTGACACTCCAAGAGTCCTACCTGCAAATACACAAGGACCGGATTGTAATGAGGACGGACCCACACTTCATGCCAAAGGTGGTGTCTCGGTTCCACATTAACCAAACAATCCAAATACCAAGTTTTTTCCAAAACCCTTCCATACAAACCGAAAGGGCGCTGCACACGCTAGACGCCAGAAGGGCGGTAATGCACTATATGGAAAGGACAAAGGAGTGCAGGAAAACAAAACAGTTCTTCGTCTCCTTTGCCAGCAGTTTTCTGGGACGACCAGTCACCAAGAATACCATTGCACGATGGATTGCGCAGACAATTCAACTCTGCCACAAACAGGCAGGACAACAGTTACAAGGAGCAGCTCAAGCTCACTCAACAAGGAAGGGAGCAACAATTGCGTTTCTAGCGAACACACCTATCCAAGACAGTTGCCAAGCTGCAACATGGTCTTCAGTGCACACGTTCACTAAGCACTACTGTGTGGATATTCAAATGAACAAAGAAGCGCAAGTAGGACAAAAGGTCTTACAACACATTTTCAGTAACCAATGCTCATCTTCCACCCAGCCACCGCAATAAGGGAAAAACCGCTACTAAGTCTATGCACAGCATAGTGAATCCAGAAAGGTTCACGCTGCAAAACGTATAGTTTCTTACCTGTCGGTGTAGTTTTGCAGCTTGAAGACTTTCTGGATTCACTAGCGATCCCACCCTCCTCCGCCAGAAAGATGAGACATAAGGACAAAGGAGGCTAAAATTGCATACATAGCTAAAGAGATCAAGCAAAGCGGACAACCAACCAGGAAAAGAGAAAAAAGAATCCGAAGATGGCGACCAAAGGTGGGAGCTTCCGCAGGAAGCGCGTCGACGTCACGAAGGACACCAAATGGCGGGACGTCGCCGCCCACCTGGGCCACGAAAAAAAAAAAAAGAGAAAAAATACTACGATTCTGGACCCAACCACAAGATGGCAGAATAATGCACAGCATAGTGAATCCAGAAAGTCTTCAAGCTGCAAAACTACACCGACGGGTAAGAAACTATACGATCTGGGCCTTTCCAGCAAAGAGGAGGAACAATGTCACCGAAGTCGATGAGGACACGGACGTCCCTGTCGTAGAGGTCGAGAAGAAGATTTCGAAGGAGGTATGAGCTGTCGACCTCAGACAGGATTAGACACTAAAAAATGTCTCAAAGCCCTCAAAAGGAGCGTCCGCGTCGAAACAGTCGACGACCGCAGCCGCCTCCAAAGAGAAGAAATTCTTCTGATCCTTCGTAAAGGACTCTGGTGGTGAAACCTCTCGAAAAAACGAAGATGTCGAAAGAATGTCACAAAAGACGCCTAGACGTCGAAACGAGAGGGGTCGAAACAGCCTTCGACGACAGTGTCTGCATCGTCAAACACAAAGAAAGGCTGAGGGTCTCAACGCCAAAACACACGCGTCGGAGATCAAGAAAAAGAGGCTAGAGGCAGAGATGGCGAATATTTTACAACGCAAAAAAAGAATTCGACGACCGCTAGAAGCAATTCAAGATACCGCCGAAAACATTGACTGAAGCGGAGAAACTGGTTGAGGAATTGCAGCCGCTAACGACTCCCGAACCGCTCGACGAAGAAGAGGAATTTTTCGAGGAGGAAGGAGACAATGAGGCACTAACGTATGTGGGCTCAGCGACCTCAGAGGCTCAAGACCTACAATGGCAGGATCTCTACGCCGAATCACCAGAAGAGGCGGTAGACGCATATCCTTCGAGGCCTTCACCACCAGATGACATTGGGATATATAACCAAGTCATAAAAAGGGCAGCAGACTCGTATGGAGTGCAACTTGAAGAAGAAAAGCCACAATCATGCTTTCTACTAGAGGCTTTACTGCCCACACAATAAAGGAGCCAGTTTCTACCCATGCTACCAAGTGTACTAGGTCAAGGGAAAGAGGCATTTAAAGAGCCTGCCACTTGCAAAGCAGTCATACCAAGAGGTGAGAAAAAATACAAACATTCCTCAAAGGACCCATTGTACATCAAAGGGTCGGTGCCAGCTGACTCAATCATTACATCTAAAGCCAGGAGAAGGGCCAATGTACCAACCAATGTTAGACCACTGCCAGACAAAGGGAGCAAGAGGATGGTCCTTATGGGGGGGAAAGGTCGAGAGAAGTGCAGCAATTCAGTGGCGCATTGCGAACTCAAATGCATTGATAAACAGGCATGCATATCAGCATTGGGAAGAGGTAGGAGAACTACTAAAGCACCTGCCAGAACAGTTCCAAAGAAGGGCACACCACTTAATGGAAGAGGGAAAGAACATGGCAAAACACATGTTTAAAAACCGCCCTAGACGCTGCAGACACATCTAGCAAAAAGATGATCAACATAACCGAGAGAAGACATGCATGGCTGAGAATTTCAACGTTTCAAGCTAGCAGTGCAGAATAACATACTAAACTCACCGTTCAATGGGGAACAGCTGTTTGGTAGCGTCGTAGATAAAAAGCTGAATCAACTGAAAAAAGACAATGAAACAGCAAGGTCTATGGGAGCACTACAATTTAGAGGCATGCGTAGAGGTTTACCCTCGAGACCAGCAGGCAGAGGTAGCCATCAACCAACAGCCTCGCACCAAACATATCAGCAAACTTACCAAGGGGTAAGCCAGAGCCAGCAACAAGGGCGGCCACTATCGGAAAAAAGACTTCATCCTTTAAACAAACCGTTTCTCCAACACACAACACCAGTAGGAGGCAGGTTAAAATACTTCCTCCAAAAATGGAGAGATATCACTTCAGAAAAATGGATATTAAACATAATACAGTACGGTTACTGCATAGAACTGACAAAGCAACCACCAAACAAAAAGAAACGTTCTGAAAAAGATTTATCCCAATTACTCCAGGAGGTGCAAGAACTTCAATCCAAGGAGGCCATAGAACAGGTACCACAAGGGGAAAGGAACAACAGCATTTACTCAACGTACTTCCTGATTCCAAAAGTAGACGGAACATTGTGTCCAATACTAGACCTAAGGTTTCTCAACAAATTCAAAGATACAAAGATTCAAAATGACAATGTGGCAAGAGGTGATACCTCAGTTGCAGAAAGGAGACTACATGGCAACCATAGACTTAAAGGATTCATACTTGCACATTCCAATGAACAGAAAACACAAACATCTATTAAGGTTTGTGGTCAACAAAACACACTACCAATTCAAAGTGCTAACATTCGGCCTAAAATCAGCACCAAGAGTTTTCACAAAATGCCTAGCGGCAGTAGCTGCGCATCTAAGCTGGCAGGGGATTCATGTATACCCCTACCTGGACAATTGGTTAATAAAAGCAAGCTCATACGGTCTCTGCAAACAGCATATACAACAAGTGATAGAGACACTAGTTCAACTCGGATTTTCAATACACTGGAACAAGTTCGTCGTCAGAACAATAGAAGGTGTTCTTATGAGCACAGATCAACACTATAGTAGGGAAGGTGTTCCCAAGCGAGAAGATAACATTGGCACTGCTGCAGCAGACACATCTGTACCACAAGGGGCAAGCTCTGACAGTGGGGAAGATTCTAGGAATGATGGCTTCATGCATTCATTTAATCCCCAACATCCACTTGCACATGAGGCCGTTCCAGGAATGGCTTCAAGAGCAATGGTCACAAGCAACAGGGAGTTGGGAGGATCTAGTGGTTGTCACACAAACCGTTCATCAGGAGATTGCATGGTGGACCAAAACAAACATAGCACAGGGAAGACTTTTCACACAACCAACTCCAACAGTGACCATAACAGCAGATGCTTCCCAGATAGGATGGGGAGCACATATGAACCGCCTCAAAGTAAGGGGATTGTGGACACAGGAGGATGCGGTAAAACGTATCAATTTCCTGGAGCTAAAAACGGTGTTCCTAGCCTTAAAAGCCTTTCAGAAGGAGCTTTACGGAAAAAAAGTGTTAATACAGACAACACAACCACTATGTTTTACATAAACAATCAAGGAGGAACAGTCTTTAGCACTCGCAACGTTAGCTCAACAACTATGGAAATGGGCAATTCCAAGGAATATAGACATAATTGCAGTACACTTGCCAGGAAAGGACAATATAGAGGCAGACAGACGTCAGCATCCCACGAATGGGAACTGAACCAATCAGAACTACACAAAATATTCAAGAAACGGGGGACTCCGCAAATCGACTTATTTGCAACTCACCACAATGCAAAATGCCAATGCTTTGCATCCAGGCAACCTTGCAAGCAGTCCCTAGGGAATGCGCTATGGATGGACTGGTAAGGGATATTTACTTACGCTTTCCCCCCCCGATACCACTTCTCCACAAGGTGATCAACAAATGCAAGATCAGCCACATGACAATGATTCTCATTGCACCACAGTGGGCCAGACAAACATGGTTCTCAGATAATGGAGATAACACAGGGAACAATGCACAGACTTCCAAAAAGAAAAGACCTATTAACAATGCAAAACGAAGGGTACTTCACCCAGAACCCGAGAGCCTAAGCCTAGCTGCATGGCTCCTGAGGACTTAGAATTTGCACACCTCAAACTGCCAGAAAGCGCAATGGCAGTATTAAGAGAAGCAAGAAAACCAACAAGAAGAAAATGTTACACAGCAAAATGGAAGCGATGCTTCCAATGGTGCCTTAAAGAAAACCTGTCAAAGATGATCACCAGGGAAAGGACCGTTCTAAAATACCTGACGCATTTACTACAAAGTTATCTGAGCTACACGTCATTAAAGGTACACTTAGCAGCAATTGTAGCCTATACAAGAGGAGAAACTGGAAAGAGTTTTTTCACTTCTTACGTAGTCGAAAGATTCCTAGAAGGAGCAAAAAGAGTAGCACGTCCAAAAAAGGTCCCAGCACCCACATGGAAATTAAATATAGTACTAGCTCAGCTGATGAAAGCACCATTCGAACCACTACACAAAGCAAAGCCACAAATGCTCACGCTAAAGACAGCGTTTTTAGTGGCAATTACATCTCTATGTCGAGTTAGTGAATTACAAGCACTTACACTACAGGAGCCCTACTTCCAAATACATAATGCCAGGATTGTCATGAGAACAGATCCACACTTTATGCCAAAGTTGGTATCAAAATTCCACATAAACCAAACTATACAGATTCCAAGTTTCTTCCAAAATCCACAAGCAGAGAAAGCTTTGCACACTCTGGACGCTAGAAGAGCAGTCATGTGTTACATTGAAAGGGCAAAGGAATACAGGAAAACAAAGCAATTCTTTGTATCTTTTGCTAACAGCTTCCTAGGACGACCTGTTCCCAAGAACACCATCGCAAGATGGATTGCTCAAGCCATACAATTATGCCACAAACAAGCAGTGCAAACTTTACAAAGAGCACCAAAGGCTCACTCAACAAGGAAGAAAGGAGCAACAGTCGCATTTCTAGCAAATACTCCAATTCAAGACATTTGGTTTGCCGCAACATGGTCTTCAGTGCACACATTCACAAAACATTATTGTGTGGACATTCAGATGAATAAGGAAGCACAAGTAGGACAAAAGGTCTTACAACATATATTTACAAACCAGCGCTCATCTTCCACCCAACCACCACAAGACTAGCAAACCGCTACAAAATCTATGCACAGCATGTGAATCCAGAAAAGATTCACAATGCCAAACGTATAGTTTCTTAACTGTCGGTGTAGTTTTGCTGATTGAAGAATTTTCTGGATTTAGTAGCGAATCCACCCTCCTCCACCAGAAAGATGAGACAGGAGGAAAAAGAAAAAAAAAGAATCCGAAGATGGCGACCAAAGGTGGGAACTTCCGGAGGAAGCACGTCGACATCACAGGAGGACACCAAATGGTGGTATGTCGACGCCCACCACCAACAACAATAAAAAAAAAAAGAAATACAACAATTCAGGACCCAACCACTAGATGGCGGAATAATGCACAGCATGTGAATGCAGAAAATTCTTCAAGCTGCAAAACTACACCGACATTTAAGAAACTATACGTTCTTGCCCAAAACCACAGTGCAAGGCAGAGGGCACACTGAGTGATGGTATCGCTGCACAGAAAACAAGAGACCTTCAAAGACCCGGATTAGTCAAGAGACGAGGACCTTGGATTCAAACAAACAAGCAATGGCGCCGAAATTGTCATTGCTGAAGGGCAGAGTGATGTCCAAGGAGCAACAAGGGTCCAAGACATGGGACATGATGGAGGCAAGCCCTAAAAATCTGCTTCAAAAAAGGATCAAAGTCATGGGAGGGAGACTGCAACCGCCATAGAGCCATTGAAGAGTCAGTCTGTATTGATGCTGAAACAGCGAGGCACCTGACCTCTACGTCAAAGTTCCGCACCATCGATGTGTGACCAAAGACGAGGGGGAGCTCAACGAATAGAAAACTGTTCTAATAGAGCGGAAAAGAAAGCGGCTTAAGGCCAAACTGTAAGCCCTAATTAAAAAGAAGAGGGAAGTCGATGACTGCTTGCAGGGTTACATAATTCTACTGAAAAAACAATTGGAGGCAGAGGAAACTGAGGAGCTGGAAACCCCGCTACCCCAGAGCTGCAGGAATAGTTGGAAGAGGAGTTATTCGACCTGGAGGAAAACAAGAAAGCTTCTCACACATGGGGGAAACCACAAATAAATGCAAGACTTTTATGCAGACTCCCCAGATGAAAAGAAAACAGTTTCTTGAAATGCTTCTAAGCATGTTAGACCAACGCAGAGAAGCATTTGAAGAACCAGCTGCGGCCAAGTCAATAATCCCAAGGTAGAAAAGTACTGCTTCTCATCAAGGGACCCACTTTGTACCAGTGGGAAAGTGCTGGCACACTTTCTTATCAGGGCAACTGCACGGAAAAGAGCTAATACACATCTACAGAACCACTCCTGGCTAGGAAAGCAAGAGAATAGACCTCGGGAGTTACATTGCAAGGTCAGCAGCAATCGTGGCAGATAGCCATCTCAAATGCCTTGCTAAATGGATATGCTCACCAACAGTGGGATGAGAAGGAGCTACGGGCAAAACACACTTGGCTGAGAATCTCCGGTTTTAAGCAACTATCCGGTCAGTTAATATTCCCCTCACAGGAAACAGCCTATTGGAGAGGCAATGGACAAATCGCTTCAACGCATGTTAAAGGACAATGAGACCGCCAAGACAATGGGGGCCCTACAATCCAAGGGAACCTTCCGGGAGGCATGAACCAGAAAAAGGGAACCTCTGCAAAAGGAGCCATGCAACTACACACCTCACACAGGCTTCAGCAGCCAGCGGAGTGAACCTACCTTCGCTCCACTATGGCAGTACAGCTGAAGATCCAGCCAGTCCTTTTGAGGCCGTGCAAGAGGGGGAACCACACTACCAAGTGCCTGCCCACAAGGAACCTTCCTACACAAGCCACCAGTAGGAGGAAGAATTAGAGGATTCCTGCAAGAATGAGAGGATTACCTTCAACAAATGGATTTACTCAAACTACTTTCTGGTACCGAAACCAGACAAAACATTAAGACCAATACTGGATCTGAGGTCACTAAACAAATTCATAAAAGCACAAAAATTAAAGATGACAGCGCTACAAGGTCATTCCACTAAAAGGGTAAAGGAGGCTACATGGCAACCATAGACCTGAAGGACGCCTACCTGCACATACCAGTAAAACCCCACAGGCAATTTCTCAGATTTGTTGTGGACAAGATACACTACCAATTCAAGGTGTTACCCTTTCCCAAAAAAAAATCTGCCAGCGGTTTTCACAAAATGGATAGCTGCGATAGCAGCACATCTCCCCCTGGGAATGCATGTTTGTCCATACTTGGATGACTAGCTGCTGAAAGCAAAGGCAAGCAGTCCATGCAACAAGAATGTGATACAGACCATACACAAACTAGGATTTTCCAGCTATATGAGAAATCTTCACAGATCCCAGACAAAAAGAAAACATTCCTGGGGCAATCTTGGTTTCCCAAACCGCAAAAGTGAAACCTGTGGACAAGAGGGTCTAAGCACTCCTAGAGCAGAGTTGCCATTACCAGAAGGGTCAACGTTTGACGATGGGAGCAGTGGGGAAAATTATGGGCATGATGGCTTCCTGTATTCTGGTACCACACTCGAGACGCAGGAGAATCGACTGGGGAGTATGGACTATAGTGGTTGTAACAGACATGGTTCAAAGAGATGCAATGGTGGAACCTCAAAACACTAATGGTGGGGAAACCATCCAAACCAATTTCCCCCGTGACCATCACAACAGATACATTCCTTATGGGGAGCTCTCAAAGGCAAGCTGAAAAGCAGGGGTATCTGGAAGTCCAAGGAAGCAGTGCAACACATAAATATGCTAGAGCTGACAATGGTATTTCTGGCACCAAAGGGCTTCTACAAACATGCGACAGGGAGGACAATCTTCATTCAAAGGGACAACGAGACGGGACAAGATCCTACTTGCTATCAACCATGGCCCAAGAGATCTGGAGATGGGCAGTAGCAAACAAGGTATCCGTAGTGGCAATACACCTACCAGAAAATAACCACAGAAGCGGACAGGCTAAGCAGAAAAGCAAACACCACATTCTGAACAAAAACAAGAAGTGTCAAGGCAGATCTTGGGAATCCGCAAGTAGACCGTTTCGATACAGGCAAGAACGCAAAATTACTGCTTTGCATACAGTTTTTTTTATCTCCCAGCGTTGTTTGCGAATGCCCTATTGATAAAATTGTCAGGGAGATTTGCTTACCTTTCCAGTCATACCGAAGGTAAAAGTGCAGACAGGAACAAGTTAACCTGATAGCCCCGCAATGGGCTTGACAGACATAGGTCTGAGACCTCATGGAAATATCCCATGAGCAGTGCATCCTACTCCTAGCACACCTAGACCTGTTTACGATACAGGAGGGAATGGTGTGGCACCCAAAACAAAATACCCCCAAACTGGCAGTATGCTTCTGAAAACTTAGAATTTGGACCCATCAAGTTTCCAAGAAGGGCGGTGGAGATTCTAAGGAAGCAAGGCGACCAATAACGAGGAAATGTTACAGCACCAAATGGAAGAGGTTACAGGTATGTCGTTTAACAGGCCTGGATAAAAGACTGGTCACAAGAGACCAATCATTAGACACCCGACACATCTACTAGACAAACAGCACTCCTATGCCTCTATCGATGTCCACTTAGCAGCCATTGTAGCATATAAAAGGAATACTGGGTAGATGTTTGTTCACCACACCACTGGTGAAGCACTTCCTAGAAGGAGTAAAGAAAGTAACACCCCCAAGAAGCATGGCAGTTCCTACATGGAACTTGAATGTAGTGCTCACCCAACTGATAACGTCACCCTTTGAACCATTGCGGAATGCAAAACTGGGGTTTCTAACCCGAATTCCTCATTGCTATCACCTCGCTAAGGAGAGTATGTGAGGTACAAGCGCTCACCACCCAAGAGCCATCCTACAGATCATGGAGACAAAGTGGTTCAGAGAACAAACCCAAAATTTGTACCAAAGCGGATCAAAATTTCATGTTAACCAAGCAATCCACCTGCCAGCCTTCTTTCCACAGCCTTAAATACAGGCGGGGAGCATTGCACATGCTAGATGTCCGAAGGGCAATGTTCTTTGGAAAGAACAAAGGACATCGGAAAGAACAGTTCTTTCGATCCTTTGCACATGCAAGAAAAGTACTTCTAGTCATCAAAGAAACAACTGTAAGATGGATTGTACACACAATACGATGTCACAAAACCGGGAGAGTAACCCTTACAGCAAAGCCAATGGTGCATTCAACCAGAAAAAAAAAGAGCAACACTTGTTACCTTAGGCAGCATAGCATTTGAAGACATTTGCGCAGCTGCTACATGGTCATCGGTACATACTTTAACTAAACATTACTATGTGGACATCGGATCAACAGGGACACGAAAGCGGGAGAAAGAGTACTGAAGTATTTGTTTGCAAACATACACTCTAAAGAACCCAACTAACCAACATGAAGAAGAACCTCTGTAATCTATTCACAGCATGAGAATTCAGAAATAAATTTGTGCTGCAAAATTAAATGGTTACTTACCAGTAGGAGTAGTTTTGCAACTTGAACTTTCAGGATTCACATGCGACCCACCCACCTCCACCGGTAAAGGTATATTTGCAACTTCAACTCGAGTATACGGACAACCAGAGGATGAAAAAAATCTGAAGATGGTTACTGTTGCTGAATTTCTGTGGCATATGTCTGATGTCACAGAAGGAGGGTTTTAAACCCAAATGGTTGACGCCTACATGAAAACACAAGAATTTGCAAAGCAACAGGTCTCGCGTTTGGTAAAGTTAGAGCTGTTGGTGTTGAAAATGACTTTTTTTTTTTTACTTTCTTTTTTTTTATTTGCAGTTGGGTAATTACATTTGCATTGCGCTATTGCCATTGGTATAAAAAAGTTAAAAAACATTGGCATTTTTAACGCCAACATATGAATGTGATACCAGTGCAGTTCAATCTGTGGCTTTGTTTGCGGCTTGATCCTGTTAACTGGGATGTAGAAGCTACAATCTGGACACTGTTGAACTAAGCCTATTTTTATCTGCACCATAAAATGAAACTCACTTCTGCAATGTAATATTTGCATGAAATACATTTCTGTAAAGTACTTTAGCTGAAGGCTCTAAAAAATAACTTAAAAGACTATTTCTCTGTAGTATCGAGGCAATGATACCAGTGCTAAACGTTAGCTGCAGGAACGGAGCAGCTGAGATGGTGCGAGCTTAAGTCAGGCGTTTCCCTTTCCTATCAGTGCCCATAAACTGCAGGTGTTAACCTGTGAGCCGGCAGCTTTACTCCCCTTCAGGAGCGAGGTTGGGGTAGAGAGGTATTCAGTGGCCATTAGTATTTAGAGAGCTACCCTTGCGGAGCTCATGGATAATGGTCTTAGGTAATAGTCACAGACCACTTAAATACTCAATTAACTTTGAGGAATTGAACAGACTCCTTACTGCTTAGATGAAGAAACTGGAAACTCAACAATTCTAGTGCAAGTTCCCTTTGTGTTCACACGGGACACTGGCCACAAACTCAACAGCACCGTTTAATGCTATTGCCTTCTAAACATGCTCTACAGATAATTACATCCACTGACGAGTATGTAGCCCTGTATAAGCACTTATCTATAAACTGTGGTAAAGTACATAAAATGTTTGAGAATTGTGATGGGGGGGGTTGTCGGTTAGAGACAAGGCACCAGAAGGATTTTCTTGCGGAATGTGCAGACTGAGACGTTATTCCTGATCATGACAGACATCCTCCAACCTTTTTCGAATTCCTTTAGTTAAAAATCTTACCTCCGGGATCCTATGAAATTCTTCAACATCAGGCTAGTGATCTGTAGAAAAGGGCCTAAATGTTACTCCTCCAGGTAACAACATGAATGAACACTGCATTTGCGTGTGACTGGAGTGGGGGAGGGTGTGATAGCGAGGAGCCAGGAGCTGGCCAACCAAAAGAATCAATTGGTGATGTCCGCTGGGAGGGAACCAAGCACTGATGCGCAATATTAACCAACCAGAGAAAAGGAATATCTGAAAGAGACTGTTAGTTATAGATTCCTTACCTTACAACTACCCCCAGGCGTAAGACTGGATCCTGTGAATTTTTTCTTAGCAGTACCCCTGCGCGTCAGTCGACTACGCGTCTGTCGGCGTCGTGTTCGCCGGGATGACAACGCGGTGTCTATATAGACGTCGCCCCTGCGCGCTGACGTCAGTTCTTTCTTTTTCCGTGGCAGCCTAGCGCAGATCCGGAGAGAGCTACCCCGTTAGTCACTTTTTGACTAAGCTTTTTTCGACTTTTGTCGACTTCTTTTTCTGAGTCCTCGACTCCTGGTGCGCGAGGGATGTCCCATCGTCGGACCGGTTTCAAGCTCTGCGAGGCCTGTCACAAACTGATGTCTGTGTCGGACCCGCACCTCGTGTGCCTCTGGTGCCTGGAGCGCAACCACGACCGGAAGTCGACCTCCGACTGTCAGGCCATGAAGCCCAAGTCTTTGCAGGAGCTGTCCTGAAAGCTCGTGGAGGCCCAGCAGTTGGCTCCGCGTCGTTCTCAGTCTTGTGACCGGTCGCAGAACCCCCACACCTCGTTGCACTCCAAGTCGTCCAAGTCTTCGGGTAAGTCGAAGTAGCACCGTCGCCCTTCACATTCTCCCCGTCGGTCGGCTGAGGCGACGCGGGACCCGGAGCGTCGTCGCTCAAAGGCTCCGTCTTCGGTGCCTCCTTCTGAGACGACTCCATGCCTCCCTCCCTTTCTGGGAGCCGGAGCGTCCCCTTCCCAGCTTCGTGCATTTTACGAAGCCCTCCACTCTATTTTTGGGCAGCCCGACTCCGCCGGCGTGCCTTCTGACCCCGCGGAGCCTGATCGACCTTACTCGACCTTCATTGGCGACGACGCCCCCGGCCGACGCCGTCCCCATCCTCACCCCCGAGATGGACCCGGAGCGACCCCGTGCGACGTCTAATTCGACGCCGGAGGGTACTTTTGTTCCCTTGTTCATCCCTGGTGTTCCCTATCGCCCAGAAGGTGGTGATGAGGATTGGGAGGGGTCTTCTGACCCTTTAGCACACCAGCTAGAAGAGCCAGACTGGAGAGAGGACCTGGGTGACGCCAGTGGCCTGGACACTTCTCCTGACCGTGGCGTGCTTTCTCCCCTACCTTGGCTACGGAGGAGGGAGCGTCCTATGCTGTGGTGGTGAGAAGGGCAGCTGAGGCCCTGGGCCTGCAGCTTCCTTCGGTGGCAGTCAGGACTAATTTCCTGACGGAGGTGCTTCAACCGGTGGCAACCTCTTCTGAGCCCCTTTTGCCGTTCAGCGAAGCCCTCACTGACGTCCTTCTGGGCACGTGGTCCAAGCCCAGCACAGGGGCTCCTGTGGAACTGACGATTGCCCGCTGCCCGGCTACGGGCGACCCAGTTTTCCTCACCCAACACCCTTCCCCGAGGAGCTTGGTGGTCCAAGCCTCTTCATCTAAGGGCACATTCCCTTCTGCTCCCCCAGGTAGGGAATCCAAGAAGCTGGATCATCTTGGGAAGCACATGTTCTCCTCCTCCAGCTTGGCAATGCGGTCCGTGAATACCTCAGTGCCCGGAGGAGGCCCGGGCCGTTTTCTCCCAGGCAGTGGCAGATGAGAGAGACGCAGCCAAATTCACGATTCGATGTGGACTGGATACCACCGACTCACTGGGCAGAACGATTGCCAAGTCGGTAGCCTTTCAGTGCTACGCCTGGTTGAGGATGTCTGGCTTTTCGGGGGATGTCCAGGCAACCTTGCAGGACATGCCCTTTGATGGCCGTCACCTTTTTGGTGACAAGGCAGACTCGGCGCTGGAGCGCTTTAAGTATTCTCGAGCTACGGCCAAATCCTTGGGCCTCGCAGCGACGACTCGTCCACCTCAGTTTGCTTTTTGTCCTTTTCGTGGCTACGTGGGGGAGGTGATGGTGAATCCTGCCGCCCACTGGCTTTTGATGGCCCTGGAAGGTCGGACTAGGAAGGTTTAGAGGCAGCTGCAGGGGTGGGAAGGGTGGACTGGCCTGTCCGCTGGCCCCCACACCCGCGTCGTTGGGTCCCACGGCCACACTGAGACTGGGTAGCTTGCGTGAACCGGGGGCTGGTTTGGGCTGGACATGTTGGGGTTGTCGGAGGATCATTTGGCACTTCTCCGCCAGGAAGGTTTGGCTCTCTTGGCCAATTGAGCAATCGAGAGCGTTCCTACGCCACAAGTAGGTCGTGGTTGCTATTCCCGCTACTTTCTGATGCCCAAGAAGGACAAAGGCCTGAGTCCTATTCTAGACCTCAGGGCCCTCAACCGCTTCCTCCGGAAGGAGAAGTTCAAGATGCTAACCATGGCTCAGGTCCAGTCTGCCCTCGGCCCCGGAGACTGGATGGTGGCGCTGGACGCCTATTTTCACATTCCCGTCCTGCCAGCCCACAGGCGCTACCTGCGGTTCAAGGTAGGCCATGAGCATTTTCCATTCACCGTGCTCCCCTTTGGCCTTACCAGAGCCCCTTGGGTGTTCACGAAAGTGATGGCGGTGGTCGCAGCTCATCTGCGCAGATTAGGGGTTCCTCTCTTCCCCTATCTGGACAACTGGTTGTTGAAGGCGGGCTCGCCCCAGGCTGTCGTCTCCCACCTCCAGACTATGGTGGACCTGCACTCACTGGGGTTCACTATCAAAGTGCCGAAGTCACACCTGACCCTCTCTCAAACGCTCCCTTTCATCTGGGCTTTTCTGGACACAGTGCAGTTTTGGGCCTATCCTCCCCAGCAGCGATGATACCGATGTTTCAGCCTCTATCCAGGATTTCGTGAGAATGACCCTGAGGCTGCTCATGGCCTCCTGCATCCTGCTGGTGGATCATGTCAGATGGCATATGCGGGCTCTACAGTGGGACCTGAAGTTCCAGTGGGAGCAGCATCAGGGCAATCTTTCTGACTATGTCCAGATCTCGGAGGGGACTGCGCAACAACTGCAGTGGTGGCTGACGAACCAAGCTTGGGTCAGTGGCAGATCCCATTCCCCAACCAGACCTCACAGTAGTGACAGATGCGCCACTCCTGGGATGGGGCGGCCATCTGGGAGAGGCGGAGATCAGAGGCGTCTGGTCTCCGGCGGAGTCCGGGCTCCATATCAACCTGCTGGAGCTCCGGGCGATTTGTCTGGCACTGAAGGCATTCCTTCCCTCGCTCAAAGGGCGGACGAACTCAGCCGCCGGTGACTGGTGGATCACGAATGGCGTCTTCACTCAGAGGTGGTGCAAGGTCTCTTTCAACGGTGGGGAGAGCCTTGGTTAGATCTGTTCGCCACCATAGAGAACGCACAATGTCAGCAATTCTGCGTGTTGGAATTTCCTAAGCGGCACTCGCTCGGCGACGGGTGGAACTGCAGCCTCCTGTACACCTTTCCGTCTGTACCACTTCTGCCCAGAGTGCTAAAGAAGATCAAGCGCGACTGGGCCCAAGTCATTCTTGTGGCTCCGTAGGGGGCACGAAGAGTCGGGTACCCAGAGCTCCTGAGCATGGCCATCGATCCTCCACTCAGACTTCAGGGGGATCGTCTGTCGCAGCAGCAGGGGAGGGTTCTTCACCCAAACCTGTCCAGCCTCCACCTCCTTGCGTGGAGAATGAGCGGCGACAGTTGGCAGCTTTTGACCTTCCTCCCGAAGTCTGTAACGTCAGGCGTCCCTCCACTAAGACGGTATACGCCTGTCGATGGAACAAGTTTTTGGAATGGTGCACAGCAAAGGCTGTGGATCCCTTTTCTGCTCCTCTTTCAGAGGTCCTGGTGTATCTACTTTCTTTGGCCCAGCAGGGTTCTGCCCTGGGCACACTTAAGGGCTATCTTTCGGCCATCTCTGCTTTCCTTCGGCTGCCAGATCAGTCATCTTTGTTCAAGTCCCCTATTGTACATAGATTCTTCAAGAGCATTACTCATCTCTTTCCTCCTCCCTTCGTAATGCCCCAGTGGGACTTGAACCTGGTCTTAACCTATCTTATGTGTGCTCCTGTCGAACCTCTTCACAACTGTCCTCTCAGGCTCCTCACTCTGAAGGCAGCTTTCCTTGCTGCCATCACCTCTGCTCGCAGAGTGAGTGAGCTCCAAGCTCTTTATTCTAAGCCCTCTTTCTTCTGTGTACATCTGGACAAAGTGGTGCTTAGGACAAGACCTTCGTTCCTTCCCAAAGTGGTTATACCCTTTCACATTGTACAAACCATCACTTTGCCCACTTTTTTCCCACCTCTGCACCCTTCCAAGGAGGAGGAGAGACTCCACCGTCTGGACCCCAAACGTGCGCTGTCCTTCTATCTTGACCGCACAAAAGATTTCCGGGTGGACGATCAACTCTTCGTTGGCTATGTGGGTGCCAAGAAAGGTCGGGCCCTTCAGAAGCGGACCATCTCTAGATGGGTTGTCCTTTGTATTAAAATATGCTACGCTCTGGCTAAGAAGGATCCTCCAGTGGGGCTCCGTGCTCATTCTACCAGAGCTACGGCAGCCACCAGTACTCTTGCTCGCGGAGTTCCACTTCTTGACATCTGTCAGGCGGCCACGTGGGCTTCTTTGCACATGTTCACCAGACATTACTGCCTGAACAGCCAAGTCTGGAGGGACGGCTATTTTGCCCGTTCTGTCCTCCAGGACTTTCTGGTGTGAACTTAGTTTGCAGACCCTCCTCCGGGGTTGGTATTACTGGGGTATCTATTCTAAGGTAAGGAATCTATAACTAATAGTCTCTTTCAGATGAACAAGTTACTTACCTTCGGTAACAATGTATCTGTAAGAGACATATGTTAGTTGTAGATTCCTTACCGCCCCACCCATCCTCCCCGCTCTGCCAACTGACTTCTAGGGACAGGGACTCCCTTTCAGGGCCCTAGTTTAGCGCACCAGTGGTCAGTGTCTTGCATGGCTCTGCGCTTCTGGCGTGGAGTCGTGTCAGAACTGACGTCAGCGCGCAGGGACGGCGTCTATATAGACACCGCAACGTCATCCCGGCGAACACGACGACTGACGCGAAGTCGACCGATGCCACCTACCAAGGGGTAGGGTTACTGCTAAGAAAAAATTCTCCGGATTCAGTCTGACGCCTGGGGTAATTCTGAGGTAAGAAGTCTATAACTAACATATGTCTCTTACAGATACATTGTTACCGAAGGTAAGTAACTTGTTCTTTAAAATAATGGCCAACTAACCAACCAAAAGAGGTGGGTGTGTCTAAAGTCCCGATAGCCCATATACCGAATACAGCATGCCTCGCAGTGCAGCACATGCCCTGCCCAGGCTTGACCTAAAAAGGAGAGACTTCAATGAGATGGCGTAATAATGCACAGCATGTGAATCCAGAACATTCCAAAATCTACAAAACTACTCCTGGTAAGTAGCCATTTAGATTTAAACTGCTTCAGCTGCAGGTCCAATTCCTGCAAAATGGCTGTGAGGTTACCATGTGTTGAAGAAATCTTCAGTTTTTATTGTGTTCATCTTAATATCATGTGTCTAGTCAGATAAGTTAATGTTATTTACTGTTAAGATTATTTACTCTTATTGTAAGAAATCCTGCAGTTCCACCGGTCCTAACAAAGCAGGTCTGTAAAATGTCTTTTCTTTCCCTGTAGAAAGAATCTATGAAAAGTAAATTACATGTTTGTGACGTGTAGCTGTAGATCCACATGATGTGCAAACTTCTGCCATCTAGTGTTGGGCTTGGATGTGCATAACTTGTTTTTCTTTGAAAGAAGTCTTTTCCAGTCACGTGATCAGGTGACTCCACCTATCAGTGGTAATGCGCATGGGCATCGACTCCATTGTTAGATCGTTTTTTTTCCCTCTGCCATCTGGTTCAGACGTGCTCATGAGAGCTCTGGTTTGATGCTGTTTTTCGCAGGGCCTTTGGATCCATCCCCCTCTCGGGTGTCATTTACGTTCCGATCCAGTTGCCGACCTTCCGGAAAACCATCACGTGATGCGAAGGACTCCTTTCTGATTCTGTCCCATTTGCCATGCCAAGTATCTGAGGACATATCTCCACGAAGTCTGTAACCTGTGTTTGTACACTGAACACTGTGAAGACTCCTGTTTTGCGTGCTTGGCCTTTAGAAACCAGAAGACCTATCAGAATCTAAGAGCACGCTGCATTGCCTCGGTGTCAATGACTAAGAGACACTCCGGACCTCTTTCGAATGCGAGAGCTGAGGCTGCTTTCTCACCCCAAAGCGTCTACGCAGAGGTAGAATAAGAACCTCCTGTGGCCCTATGCCCACTGAAGGTCGCAGTGAGTACTGTAACTTCCTCCTCTCACCAGAAGGAGCCTCCGGAGCACTGCTTCCTTGTCCTTGGTCGAAACAGTCATTCCGCGCTGAACCCTGCCCGAAACACCATCTGGTATAGAGATCCTCCTTGAAGTGTCGACTGCTGCTTCAGCGTCAGATCTCAAGACTCAGGTTCGGTCATCCTCTGAATAGAAACTGGTGGACCAGAAGTCCTTGTAGCTGAAACACTCTGCACCGAGACAATATGAGCCGAGAGACATCGATCTAAAATGTTCGGAGCAGAGACACCCTGGTCTGAAGCAGGCGGACTTGAAACACTTTGAGCTGAGTTTGCCTTCAGGCCATCTAAAGCTACTTCCTTGGCGGGGCGCTAGGTGGCGCACAAGCAAAATGGCCGCACTGGAGTGAGGCTCCTGCAGCTCTGCGCAATAATCCTGCCAAAAATCCTGCCCAGATGGTCCCAATCATTAAATAATCACAGCGGCGGAATGACTGTACACCCGTGCTTTGATCCTGAAAGTTTGGTGTAAGTGGCGTGCTGCTAACTGCCGCTACAGCGTCGCTGGGAAACCACCGCTGCTGGGAACCTGAGCACCTGGAGCTGCTGCCGGGCGGAACAGACCACGCAAGCACCGGGGCGCCCACGTGGCGGCTGGGCCTCACATCGGCAACAGTCCTCAATCCTGGCACAACTGATGACCGCGGTGAGTGTGCAGGCAACCCGCCCCTAGCGCGTACTACTGTGCCGAATCCCACGCTAACCCGAAGTGACTGACGCCCCAAATACTCAGGAGATCTGCCACCGCTGCAACCATCCCGGCTCCCCTGCTGGCGCTGCGCCACCACTGTCTCCCGTGACTGGAGAGCGGTCGCACGTGAGTACGCCGGCAGCGGCACTGTCAGTGCTGAAACCCGACGGCGCTCGGCCCTCTGACTAGCAACAACACCTCATCGTTGTGGAGAGGCGCCCAAAACAAAAAACAGCGCACCATAGCACACCACCGTAGGTGCGCTCGGCAACTCGCTAGTGACTCTGCGGAGGCTTGCCAAAACTACCCGCACTTGGCACGCCGATATTGGGACAGACGGAGAGGGGGCCTACAGCTCTTAAGAATAGCACAGCAGAGGTTGATGCCGCGCCCTGCCGCCTGAAGTAACCTCTCACCCCTAGGGCCCCGCACAGGGGGCTGTCATCCTGCGCGGCGTGGATCACTGACAAAATATCGAAGGTCCAAAAATCGACCTACAAAAATATTGGAGCAAGAATATCGATGTCAAGAATATCGATATCCTATCTACAACATGGTAAGTACAAAAATACTGAAAAAAATATCGATGTCAAAAATATCGTTATTAAAAATATCGTGTTTTTTTTGTTAAAAAAATATGTAAAATAAACTAAATAATACTTATAAATAAAATAAACATAGTTAAAAATATTTTATAATGTTTAAAATTAATAAGTAATATATATAATTTAATAAAACATTAATTAAACATATACATCTAATATATAATATATATACTTACTTAATAATCAGTTTTGAGAATTATTTTAATAAATTATAAATTATTAAAAATATTATAAATTACAAATACATCTATACACATAAAACAATAACATAAATAAAAATTAAATAATTATGTATAACAAATTAAAAAATTACATTTACTTTTAATATTTTTAAAATTAATTATATACTACATTAACTAAAATAATACAAAAAATATTAAATAGCGGAGGGAATAAAACTACTATTCCAACTCCAAAAAAACCAACAGTAAGAAAAATATTGGATAGCGTAGAGCTTAAAATTACTATTCCCACTCCAGAGAGTGCAGCAGTAGAGAAAGTGTTGGATAGCGTAGGGCTAAAAATTACTATTCCCACTCCAGGGAGTGCAACAGTAGGGAAAGCGTTGGATAGCGGGAGGGTAAAAATTACTATTCCCACTCCAGTGAGTGCAACAGTAGGGAAAGTGTTGGCAAGCGTAGGGGTAAAAATTATTATTCCAACTCCAGAGAGTGCAACAGTAGGGAAAGCGTTGGATAGCGGGAGGGTAAAATTACTATTCCCACTCCAGTGAGTGCAACAGTAGGGAAAGTGTTGGATAGCGTAAGGGTAAAAATTACTATTCCCACTCCAGTGAGTGCAACAGTAGGGAAAGTGTTGGATAGCGTAGGGTAAAAATTACTATTCCAACTCCAGAGAGTGCAACAGTAGGGAAAGTGTTGGATAGCGTAGAAGTTAAAAATAACATACTTATAAATAAAATTATTTTTTAAATAATTAATGAATTAATAAATAACTCTAAACTATTTACAAATACCAATAAATAATTATTAAAAACATAATTACCAATGAAATATTTAACAATAAATTAATAATAAATACCAATAAATAATAATTAATAAATATTAATTACCAAATAATAAATATTGAACAATAAAATATTTTTAATAACAAAAAACATATTAATTATTAAAACTTAGGGGCCCATTACGATGGCGGGCGGAAGCACAACCGCCGTGCTGGCGGATGCAAAAACCACCAGTTACCGCCGGCACGCAGCAGTCCACACGCCCGCCCAATTACGATGCGAAAAGCAGGCCAAACACCGCCGGCAAGCCAGCAACACCGTCCGCCATCAAAGTGCGCCCGTACACGTAGCGGCGCAGCCTAACTGACACACACCGTCCGACGAAACACGTCCCGCCCGGCGCATAAATTACGATGCCGCAAACAAACGGCCCCCACGGCTAAGAGACACCGCACGTGAAAGAGAGGCGGTAACACGGACGCAGAGCACGGACAACGAAGAAGCGGCACCCCGAGCATGAATCCAGCACTGCAGGCCCTTCCCATGCTTCTGCTGATGCACCACCAAGGACGCAACGTACCGCGGAGACGCAGGTAGGCACACACACAACAAGTGCACGCAAACAGCGCACACAGTGCAAGGGCGGAAAAGCGGACAACCCCCACCAGCGCGTGTACACTACACATCCACCATTGCATCCACATATGACACACAGGCCAAATCCTAACATCGCGGAACACATGTGTACACACCACCTGGGACTAGGAACCAACCACCCCGTCACGGCCCCAAAGCGCCGATGACGCCGCCACACATGCGCACAACGCAGAGGCCAACCGCAGCGCCATGCATGCGTCGCACACAGACACAGGGACACAACCAAGCAGCACACACATCAGCCCCACCCCGAACGCACATGACACGTGACAGGCCTGCCACAGACATGTCCCCAACGCCCAATTCACGGACAACACCCAACGCCACACAACCGACGCACACATGTCAGTGAAGTCACGCAACAGCAGGACACACCCCAGTGTAACAAACATGGCGTAGCACACAGCGGCGGCAACACCAACTAGGAGAAGCAGGGCCCCTTCGGGAAGAGGAACGCCAGTACCACACTGAAAAACCCATACCACCCTGCACATATGAACAAGACATATGAAACGGAACACCAAAGAGCCCGGGGACCGACAACAGGTGGCCCAAGAATAACATCCACACACAAGGCCCAACGCAGAGCGGAAAGGCAGCCTGCCGCCCACACAAGGGAGAGCAGACAGCACTGAATGACCTTCCATTCCAACTCCGAAACCACAGCCCTACGACAGAAGCCGGTGAATACAGCCATTGTCCAAGAATAGACCAACACAGGCATGCCGAGGAGACCGACCACAGGGCAGATAGCGCATATCACAGAAGCACACAACGGACGGGGAAGAAAGAAGAAAACACTCCCCCATGTCGGCCACATGCAAGTTAATTGGAAGGAGTCACACAGCACTGACCTTGAACTGTCTGAGAAGCATGTGGGAAGAGGGCCCGTGTCCTCCAAACAAGCCAACAGAACACAAGTCCTGTCTCCCTACGACTACACAGAGCTCACAGCAACCCCGGAGCGTGCACATTGCAGACTGCACACACAGCCGGAGCACGCCATCTCAACGAACCGCTGCGAAATGGCAACCGCAACACACCTACCCAACTACGCCGAACAGCTCAAGCTGTACAAAACCAACACGATACATACATTGGGATGCGATCTCCTGTCCCTGCTGAACGTAAGTTACCGACTGACTTACCGCATCACATTGTTCAGCTGCGTCATGCCCGTCTTCTACTGTCGGAGGTGTCCCTACCAGCATCCCGTCGAGATATGCCTCTCCAACCCGGCATGTCTGAAGGCGGACCTGCTACCACTACTCCTCCCTCTGGACGCACACGACAGGGCCTGCTCTGCCTATGGGGGCATGGCGTATGTGGCCAACATCGCACCCGCACTGAAATGGGACCACTGTGCCTCCACACGACGGATCATCGAGAACAGCTACATCGAATGTCACCCAGCATGCCCCATCATGGTCCTCCAAGGGACAACTTACGAACAACACCTTGACAGCCACCATCCGCTTCATTGGCTGGCAAACATGTACACCACCAATGACATGGAAGCCCTGCTGGACGGCATCGCATACCTGACAACCTGTAAATACGTCGGACCACAACGCAGGTTCCCCGAGTGACCTATGAAGTCCAACCCCGCACCCATGCTCAGCTTCCGCACGGACTTGCCAGTCACCACCACAACAGCCATACCAAACGACCGGCAACTGTAACCACACCATCAACGACATCGCCATGACATCGGATATGACCGGGACATGCACACTGTTCCCCATCACATCCAGGAACACCGCATGCATCGTGGGAGGCAGTGGCATGGGCTCTGTGTATCGCACCCACATGGACGGAACTGCACGAACAACCAGGACACGACATGGATCCAGCGCACATGGACACACACACCGCTCAGTGGACATGAATAGGTCGCCTGGAGTCTGTGGGTGCTGCACCCCTCCCACCCCCGCCCCGGGAATCCCATACCAGGACCTTTGCATGGACGACAAGTGCATACAACAACAACACGACCCCAGTGACTGTGACATGTCCAGTAACCACCACAGTGCAACAACAAGTGGCACGCCGCTGCATGCACGCAAGCACATGCCCTGATGTCATCTCACATGCACGCGTGCATGAGGAACAACCGCAGCAAACCTGTCACATGGAACTGAGATGGACTGTGCCCATGATGCCGAGCGGTCTGGTAGGCTACATGTATACCGTCTGTGTCAAAGTCCGCAGCTCCGCAGCTATACGTAAATGTACATTAGCACAGCCTTGGCCAAGCAGATGTCACTCTGAAGCCCACATCCCACATGCAACAGCCAATCACATGTAACCCCACACCCTATCCAATTTGTAATCATGCTCAGTATATCCTCAACATGTATTCCGCTGCCAGTAGTGTCCACTATACTGCATCACAGAGGACAGAAGACTCAATATAATGTTTGAAACCAAAACTGTCTCCGCTGACTCATTTCACAAGTACGAATGAGAGAGGATGAGAGTATGTGAAGTACACGGCAGTCGTGACATGACCATGTAGTCCACTGGTATTGGATGTCAACGCAAATGAGTAGCACTACTGTGGAAGACACACATGTGTCGTGTGAAGTCGTATGGACGCAGTGCTCAGGTGGGTGGGTGCGACGGGTAGATGCGCACATGCCAAGTTGGAGCACGCCGTGTTGGGAGGGGTCATGAACAGTACACCACCGCTTCCCTGGGCATTGTGAGAGGACACCTGTCGGGGGGGAGTGAACACGTGTGTGCACAGCAGCCGGGCACACGTACAAAGCGGTACCAGGCGCACCTCAGCCCACCCTCTGTGGACAAGCTGGATCCTGTTATCGCCCGCCATGCCCCTTGACAAGGCACACACAGCCCCAGTCGACCAGGTGTAACCCCAACATAGTCAATCCGCACAGGCGATACAGGGCACGGGATGGCAGTGGAGCATGGTGTGTGAGAGGTCTCCTCGCGCTCCTCCTGGTCATATCACGCAGGCAATAGAACCTCAACGTTCAGCATGGCAAAAAGTCAAATGGAAGTGTAGGGGGACGCACCACAGCACGAGCAGCACTGACGTCACGGGAGGTGGCTCGCACCATCCCATCCATTGCCCATCATACCAACCACGCCACATGCCATTGCGACTAAGTGCAAGCGCGTGCGCCACCACCCTGAGCCCTCCCCAGAGAGGCCAAAGAGTGAATGTGTGGGCCATCAGCCACAGACGGACGCGGCCTGGCCGCAAGGGCAGCCACAGCCACTGGGCAGGTGGCGGATCCGGAAGGCGAAGACTGTGATGCATAGTCCATGCAGGCCGGGTCTCCATTTGGGGCACCACGCAGGTGGACGGCGTCCCGCCACACATCATACCCTGAGACAGCCCACTCGTGCAACTGGACCCACACATACACTCCTTGCCCTCTCTGGTGCGAGCTTGGGGCTGCCTGTGCAAGCGCTAGCCTCGCAGGTGAGCATGCATATTGGGGGCGAGGGGAGGACATGAGGGCTGGGGCGAAGATGACTGTATCACTGTCAGTTAGTACAAGGGATGACCCAGATGTGGAAAGGAAGAGACGTGTCCCGTGTGTACTGCAACTAGTCGCCAATCCAACTACCCCCCATGTCCGGAATGTAAGCCCGCACCTAGGCCCGCCCATCCGCCACATCGAACATACCACCAGCACGACAACCTTCCCATTCGAAACACTGACTGGGGGTGGCGACCAGTGAACAATCATGTGTAGCCTACCCACGCGTACATGTGGGCCCTCCATGATCCATGTCACCTGCGGCAAAGACATGACATGCGCAATGAGGGAAGTGAGGAGAGCTGTCCGCCCCACGCGCAGAAGGTGCATCAGCTCCACAGACCCAGCAGCGAGTCCAGCAGGGGTCACATGTGCAGGGGCAGCTGTGCCTGGTGTGAAGGCACATGCATATAGACAGCACATCGACCAATGTGTAGTCTGCCCACATCCACAGTCCATCATCATGCGGACATAGGAATTGAACACAGGGCAACACATCTTAGTTGGTGCACCCACCGTGACCAACAATGCGCAATCATCGACGTACCCGCCCTGTGCATGGCCCCCCACCCAACGGAGGCACATCCAGTGCCACCATCCCACACACACAAGCCTTCCACGGAACATGCTGTGTCCAATGGTCAGTACAGAGTCAGCGCCCATCTGGTGGATCCTGAACAGGAGACACATGCACACACATGCCAGCTCCCACTATGTACGTCTGCCACCTGGCACGTGCAATGTAACCTCTCACCTGTGACGTGTGACTGCAAGCACACAGCCGTCTTGGCATGGGGCTGTCAATGTGGACACCAGTCAATGTTTCGGGAGCTGTGATCCGTACAGTGCTGTACATAGGGTGCAGTGCTGACACCTACTACTGTCTCATATCCCCTCGTGCCACAGGTCCCACTTGTATTGGCCGCTCAGCCCGTGCCCACATCGTCGTCGTCGTGTGCCATACTCATCCAGCCTCGGAAGCAGTTCCATGCTCAGCAGACACTCATGTTGCCGTGGCGTTGCCGCTTGACGAATATGCAGTCAGTCCCCATCAGCACGCCCCGCAAGTCATTGGGGCCTAGATCCCCATGTGCAGGCACATGGCAGTGGTATGTCTCACTTGCCATTGCCATTGTTGGGAGACCTGTGTAAGTGTATTGTGGCCGTGCCGTCCCAGCTTGACAGCTGGGCTGTGGCTCATGTGCTTGCTCAGTCATGTCAGTGATGTGTATGCGAAATTGCTATGTGCCGTGTTGCTTTGACATGTGTCCTCTGCCATTTACCCCAGGCGGAGACCGAACATTGACCGCCCATACCAATTGCTGGCGGACATGGACGATACAGAGGTTATCAGGAAGTTTCGGCTGGACAGGCCAACCCTGCATCGACTGTGTGCCATGTTAGAGCCCCATCTCCGTCCCCGCAGGGTGTATCCGACTGCTGTCACCCCCACGGCTAAGGTGATGGCCGCCATGCATTTCTTCGCCACTGGGTCATTCCAGCACACAGTGGGCAGTGGAGGAGGGATGTCCCAGCCCATGTTCAGCAAGGTGCTGAGGGATGTACTGGCAGCCATGATGCTGTACCGAAACAGGTACATCAGATTCCCCAGGGCTCGTGAATTGGCGGCAGTGAAGGGTGCATTCTATGCCCTTGGCAGAATCCCACACGTCGTGGGAGCCATTGACTGCACACATGTTGGCCTTGTTCCACCACAGGCCACTGAGCACCTGTACCGCAACAGGAAGCACACGCACTCCTGAATGTGCAAGTGGTGTGCCTTGCGGACATGGTGATCACCCACGTGTGTGCCAAGTTTCCAGGCTCGGCCCATGACGCACACATAATGCGCAACAGCATCTTGCCACGACTGATGTCCAATATGCAACAGGATCGTGCCTGTATTGTCGGTGAGTATGTGGAGTGGTGTAGCGTGCTGGCTGTGCGATGCTGTCCCCTGTCCAGTTGGATTAGCAACGGTTCTCTGTGTCCCTCACACCCAGGTGACTGCGTATCCGAATGGGGCATGGCTGCTCAGTCCATTGAGGAATCCTCGCACTCCAGCAGACGATCGATACAATGAGGCACATGGGAGGACCAGACGTGTGGTCGAGCGTACCTTTGGCCTCCTCAAGTCCAGGTTCAGGTGCCTGGACCGCACCGGGGTGCACTGGCGTACTCCCCACAGAAGGTGTGCCAGATAGTGGTGGCGTGCTGCATGCTGCACAATCTGGCCATTCGGAAGCAGATCCCCCTCATTGTGGATGACGGAGATCAACCAGGGCCCCAGCCCGCAGACCAGGACAGCTCGAGTGAGGTGGACAGCGGAGAGGAGGAAGCTGGGAATGTGCGCCAGCAGCTCATCGCCCGCTACTTCACTTGACGGTGAGTGTCCATGTACGACGGATGATGTGTCTGTATCTGTGCAGGTGTGTGTGTGCTGTGTCAGGGTGGCCGTATGTTCACTGCGTGCAGTGTGTCAACGCTCCATGGCCAGGGTAGTATGCCACTGTTGGTGACTGTGGCATTGTGCCCTATTGCTCTGTGCGATGTGTGTACATTGCTTGTAGTTGTTGACATGTACTGTGTGATGGGTGTGTGACACACTCATTGAATGTGCTCCTGTTCTGTCTCCCACCCCTAGGTCCCTACAGGCCCTCCGGATTCCATTGCCATGCCACGCATCAGGTGCCTTTCCGCCCAAGGTGGCCGTTGTATTCCGTACAAATAAAACACAGGGCACAAACAGCAGTTAGTGAAAAAGGTGCATTTATTCCAAACTGTGACATGTGATTGTGTGTAAGGTGATGACAAAAGTGGTGCGTGCAGTGACAATGAGCTGTCGGTCATGGCTGCGTGAAGCTCAGGGTGTACCCACTGGTTCTATGTCCATAGTCCAACACACACATGCCATCCAGCTGGCTGTGTGGAGTGGGATCGTAGAGCAAGTCAATGCAGTGGCTGGTCAAGGAAGGCTGGCGGAAGGCTGGCTGGCTGCCTCACTTGCGACTGGAGCGTGCGAAGTCCTCCCGGGAGATCTGTTTCCTCTTCGGACGGCCCCTTCCACGTTTGGGAGGGGGGTATGTGGTGGCGACCTGCTGGTGGTGGGTGAGGTGTGCTCACTGGCTGTGGACGCAGGGGAAGTGGACACTGCTGCCCGACCCTGCGCCCTAGCAGGTGGTGGCGGAGGTGGTGTTGCTGGCCTTGCCTGTGACCCCACCGCCACCACCAGCTGGCCCATGAGGTCCACGAGTTGGTCCATACGGGACACGAATTGGCCCATATGGGCGTCCATGGACCTCAGCACCCCCAGCACCTCCCGCGTGTCTGTAGCAGACCTGACCCATTGTTCTTGGGCCTCCTCATAGGCCCCAAGGACTGAGGCCCCTGACCCTGCTCCTCCTACCAGTCCTGCTGCCACCGGCCTGCCCACTAGCCACATTGCACACCACGGTCCTCGCTGTGGCTCCAAGGGTGGATCCAGTCGGCCGGGCCACCACCTGCGCTGGGGCTGGTGCCAGCGAAGACGTGGTGGTGGTGGTGGCGGTGGTGGTCGGTGCGGCGATGGTGGCGGTTGCGGCAGTGGTAGTGGCCGCAATGACCGTGGGTGTGGCCGCAACGACAGTGGCAGCAGGGGCTGGGACTGTTCAGCATCCCTGGATGATGGGTTGGTGGGTAGGAGGGGTCCTGGGGAGCGGCTGGGCCCTGCCACACCAGATGGGCCTGCTTGGTGGTCCGTGTCCGAAGAGGAGGACAGATCCTCCAGATCCGTGTGTCCTCGTTGGGGGCTTGTGGGCTGGCTGTGCTGGCTGCTGTCTCCATCCCCAGCATCCGGCAGTTCGTCACCTGTGGAGAGAATGAGATTTGTTATTGTGTTGCACCTGGCGAAGTATGTATTTGTCGTCTGACATTGGCAGTTCGTGCAATCTCGTACATAGGTTTCCCGGAGGCGAGTGTGTGGCTGTGGCATCTGTAGTTGTGTGTGCTAGGCAATGGGACTGTGTGCTGTGCACATGTGGCATGGGACGGATTGGCCATGCCGATGGCTGTGTTGCTGTGCCCCTACTCATTGTGACTCTGGTGTATGCGGGCTCCTGGCCCATCCTGGGTCTGGTTTGTACTTTGCTTTTGGGGTTCATATGGAACGCTTAGGCACCCATATGGCAACATGGGGGCCATGCCCCAGATTCACATTTGGGAGGGGATATGCTTTTGGGGTACATGCTGTAAGCCATGGGTGCCGAACGTGACATGTGTTGTGGCAGCATGACAGTGCATGGTTTGAGGTGTGTGCATGCTTGACATGGCCTGCATATTTGATGTCTGTTGTGATTACTGGACATGGCATTGGACGCATCGTTATGAGTGAGTGTTGGTTGTGTGCCAGCCAACGTATTGCAGTTGTCCCATCTCCTTGGTGTGCGTGCTGCCCTGTGCCATGTGCATCACTGCAGTGCTCGGGGGGCCCATGTTGTGTGTTGTTGCTCACAGTGTGTCGTGCGCTTCATTGACTTCTGGCACATGGTTGGTCATGGGCATGTGTCTTAGCGTGACTGCTGTATGTGTGGCAGCTGTGCGGATGACATGCCTTTCATGAGACTGGGGCTGACGGATGGGATGGATGGTATGTTGTATGTGCATGGTGTGTCTGTGTGTTTGATGGGTTCAGTGGTGTTCGTGTGCATTTATGTAGTTCCGCTCTGTTGCGTCTAGTGTTGTTTGTCTTACATAGGCGTAGTTGTGGGGTGTGTGGTTGACAGGCAGTAGGGGCTACATGGACTGGACTTCAATGGTGTTTCGGTTGTGTGTGATGGGTTGCACAGTGGCTGCCGTGTGGTACTATGTTCAGTGTGGCTTGTGCATGCAGACGTGGCTCCTTGGGTGTTGCTGTGTTTGTGATGGGTCATGTGGGGTGTGAGTCTGTTGTTCATGTCCGTGTGCACATTGTTCACTTGTTCGTGACGGTGGGCGGTGCTGCGTGTTCGTCTGCTACGTGACATGTCCCATGTGTTGGTCGTGTTACGGCCCTCATGCCTCCAGTAATCCAGCCCTGTCCAGTTTCCCACCTGCAGGTTGTTCGGGCGTGCACTGTACTGGATGCCACATGGTTCTAAGCGGGGGTGCTCCATGTTGCAGGTCTGTGGAGGTGGGGGGTGTTGTGGGTCGTGGGGGTGGCTGGACACCCACTGACGCCGATTGCTGTGGACCGTGATGTCTGCCTTTCGGCTGTCGTTGTGCACTGCGGTGGCTGACACGTGGCTGTGGGGGATGCTCCTCCTTGCTGTGCTGTGGGACTGGGGCCTGGTGTGTGTTGTACTTGGGCTGTCCACCCTCCCACCCACTGCACTTTGTGTTCCTGCCACTTACCTGTTACTTGTCGGTTAGTGCAGCTGTGGCGGACACATGGGTGTGGTGGGTGCTCGTTGTGGCGCTTCTGGCATATTTGTGGACCTGTTGGTGGTTACGTGGCTGGCTTAGTGTACACATGTCCCCACGCATTTTACAGTTGTTCGGTTTGGGCTGTGTGTGGTAGTGTCTGTTGCATGTGTGTGTGATGTGTTGTGTATTGTGTGCTGGACATGGGGGTGTTTGTCCCTGGGAGCTGTGGCATGGTGGTAGTGCATGTGAGTACATAGCGGTGTGCTGGTATACATTAGTTTGTACTTACCAGCCTCCACTCCCCCTGCTAATCCGGCGAGGATCTCCGGATGTATTACGACTCGCACCTTCTCCTCCCACGCTTTGAAGGTCTTAAAGAGCGCGGGATTCCCTCCGCCAGTGACGGCAGCCAGCTCTCTGTTTTTGCCCTCCTTCTTCTTGACCAGGCTCTTTACGTCATTCCAACGTTTGTTAATCTCGACTCTGTTCCTGGGCAGGGTCCCGACTGCATTGACCTGGTCTACGATCCGGTTCCACATTCTGTTTCTGGTGGCTAGTGGTGTGTGCTGGACCATGTTCCCATAGATTTGTGGGTACACCTTGATGATCTCGTCGACCATGACCGTCAGCTCCATGGGCGTGAACTTGGGCATTCTTTGTGGTGCCATGATGTTTGTGGTGCTGGTGCGGTGTGTGTTGTGTAATGTGCAGGGGGTTTGTGGTGCCGGTGTTTGGTGGTGGTGGTGGTGGTGGTGGTGTTTGGTGGTGGTGGTGGTGGTGGTGGTAGTGATGTGTGCGTTTCTGTGGTGTGCTGCTGTCCTTGCTGTGTCACTGTGTCCTCTCCTCTCCTCTCTGGTTTGCAATGTAGCAAGGGGTTGTGGTCTGTGGGAGTGCTGCTTTTGTACTCACCTATGTGGGTGTGTCCTAATGGTCTGTTGTTTTCAGGTGTGTTGTGTCTGGGGTTCTGGCCTTTGTATTTTTTGTTTGTCCGGGGGTGTTTTCGGGATGTGTACTGTGCTTGTGTATTTGTGCGTGCCTTGCTGTGTGGACTTGTTGGCCATGTTGTGTGCTATTGGTTTTGTGTGCGGATGGTTTCTGTGCAGGTACGTTGGCGCCATGGCTTCTGCCGTGTCGATTCTCATCGGCGTTGTTTGCGCTGGCGGGCGGTATATTTGTGGTTTTTCCGCGCTCATGTCGGTGCGATCGTAATTTCACGTGCGGTGTGTCGGCCATGAGGGCGGGCGGTTTTGTGTTGTCGTGCGTGTTTCCGTCCGTGGCGGGCGGTTTGACTCCGACTCGGACGTTGGCGGGCGGTATTTTGTGTGCTTTTTCGCCGATGGCGGTATTCGGTTTGTGTAATCGTAATGGCGTGGTCGGTGTTCAGGCGGTGTGTGCGGGCGGATTTTTGCCGCTTCCATGCCTGGCGGCTTTATTTACGCCGGGTATCGTAATGGGCCCCTTAATTAGATTTCAATTACCTCCAACACTATTCCCCTATAAACGCACAACACACTCCAATAATAAAATAATACACTTAACGTAATGATCAATTAATAAAAATTAATAACCAATTTATAAAAATTAATTACCAATTATTAATTAATTAACAATAATATAATTATCAATACCAATTAATTAAAATAAATTATTACTTAATTATAATTAAATTACTTCCCACCATATTCCCCTATAAACCCACAACCCGCTACAGAACTTAAACGCAAAAAATAATTAAAATTAATCTATAATTCCTAAAAATTAATAATTAATTTAGTATAATTAAATTACTTCCCACCCTATTCCCCTATAAACCCACAACCCGCTACAGTACTAAGAAACAAAAATAACTTATAAAAACATTATTAACATATAAAAATTGTATACATATATTTTTAGACAAGTAGAACACTTAACAAAAACACATATAACACATACATATTAAATACATAACAAAATACATAACAATAATATAAATATCGATATTAGTAACATCGATATAAAAAAATTCGATATTACTTACCTTAGGGTCGATATTCTGTCCATCGATATTCTTAACATCGATATTCTGTCCCTTCGATATTGTCACCTCGATATTAGTGTAGGTCGATAATTAATTTTCGATATTTTGACTGCCCACCGCATGGCGTCTGCCCGAGGGGCCCATCATTGTATCCTCCTTAGTCCTCCACAGCACGATCTAGCTGGTGGCAGCAGCGGGGGTCGCAGTCCCTCTCAATCCATCGGGCTGTTGACGGCCCTGATCGTTGCCCTTGGCTGATACACGGCGCGGGGGGCGACCGGGCGCCGAATACCCACCGGCTGGCATTACCCCTGCAGCCACAACATATCCAACATGGGGAAGGCAGACATGAAACAGCCGCGACTGACGTTCGAGGCCAAGAAGAGCAGCTGCACACAGCATGAAGATCCTGACACGGCCAGAGGTGTGCCGCACCGGGGTCATCCCCCACACCAGATGACGACATGAAAGCCATACTCCTGGAGGTACGCCAAAGCCTCACATCCATAGCGGAAAAAATGGATGCCATGAGTAACCGGATGGACGCCATCGTACATAAACTGGAGGGCCATGAAGAACGCATCAAAGACGTGGAGCGGCGCATCTCCGACACTGAAGACACCACGGCCCATCTCCAGGCCAACGTGGCACACATGGACAAACTGCTGAAGATCATCGCAGCGAAAAATGAAGATTTAGAAGCGCAAAGTAGAAGGAATAACATACGGGTTCTTGGTATTCCCGAGAGCACCAACACTGGGAAAATGGAAGAGTACATAGAAAAGCTGCTGCGTGACACACTTGGTGCCGAATCCTTCTCATCCCAATTCATCGTTGAAAGGGCGCACAGGTCACTCGGACCCAGGCCTCCCCGGGAAGTACGCCTCGCCCCATCATCGCTCGGCTCCTGAATTACAGGGATCGAGACACTGCTCTCAAGGCACCTAGGGAGAAGCGCCAACTGACTTTTGAAGGAAATAACTTTACCATCTACCCGGACTTCACAGCAACTGTGCAGGAAGAAAGGCGCAAGTTCTTGCCCGCCAAAAAGAAATTGCGAGAGGCCCAAATCGACTACGCACTCCTGTACCCGGCGCGTCTGCGAGTTACCCACCAAGGCAAACAGACATTCTTTACTAAACCGCACCAAGTGGAAGACTTTTTAAAACGCCACAACAACCCCTCTGCCATGCCGACCTCATCACCTAGATCAAGATCCCCAGCCACAGAATAGCTGACACTGGAGGCAAGGCACAGCCGCCCGCCGAGATACTGGTGGCATCGTTAAGAGGCAGTGACACCCGTCCTTGGAAGCAAACATCCCTTAGAGACAGCCGCCTGACAGCGCGCATCAGATAAGTGACAATCTGGGACCATGGGACACTTAGCTCCGGGCACCCTGGCCCTCTTAGAGCTAGACCGCTCCATTGTTCTGACTCTGACGGCGGGGAGTGCACGTGCATGAACCTAGGAGTTCTCCCCCGAGGGTGCTCCCCCTATGTTCTGTGCTGCGGATTCACATGCAGCTTGTTCTCGAAGTTACAGGGACATAGGGAGGGGGGTGGGGAAAGTTTTTCTGGCGTGTTTGGGATGCTTCAATGGGAGGGGGAGGGAATAGGGCTGTTTTCGGAGTTCTATCACGGCACACACGCCACATGTGACGAAAAGTTGTATTGTTGTTTCTTCTATCTGCCTCATGGACACAGAGTAGCTACAGTATCGCTCATCAAAGCCTACCGCAGCTCATGGCTTACCTAGCACCTTCCCAGAATGTACAGATCCTCACCTGGAATGTCAGGGGGCTGGGAGACCCGAGGAAACGCCGCCAAGTACTGGCGTATTTAGACAGACATCAGGCCCACATTGCAATGCTTCAGGAGACTACATCTAGTGCGCACTGGGTGACCCACGATCTGTGCGGCCTTTAAATAGCACTATAGTATGGTGGGTAATGAGGACTTATTATGTTTGTACATATCATTTACATGCCTATATGGTATTACTTTTTTTGTAGGTCAACTACCTGTGTTTTGGGTATGTAGTATTTCACTTACCTTTGCAGTGTAGATAGCGTTCAATTCGATCCTGAGGAAATGCCCTGATCTATAGGACTACAATGGCACGAAACATGTCGATCACTTGAGAGCCGGGCATTTATCACTAGATGCATCAGTACTAGTCCTGTACTCCTCGTACTCTTTTACACTAGGCAGTTTACCTTCCCAATAAAGTTTTTTAGGATTAACTGACCTATTTTACTCTCACTATACCTCACATCTACACACTAGGCCCCTCACCCCCACTGCACCTACCGGTAGGAACAAAAGATCCCCGACAAAGAGCCCCGGATTGGGTGCCCGTCAGGTATTGCAGCGCCGACCTGACGAGGGGCAGGCTCATATGATGAAGCATGACACCTAGCTTGCTGGGTGTGTGAGAGCCCTAGTTCCAAAAAGGGAATTCCCCCCTTTTTTTCTTTTTCATGGCATACACGTAGTGGTCTTCCCTGACACACTACACTCTGTCCTCCACCCGGTTTCTAACCACCTTTTAATATAGAGGAACTTTGTACCCGTTTTGCTTACTAGTCCATGTGGGGCACGTACGCTGGACCTCGTTAAAAACGCTCCTCAGTCCCTCCCTTTGTTGAATAATGCTTCAGGAGACCCACATCAATCCCAGTCACAACATCACCTTCGCAAACAAATGGGCTGAACACAGAATATTTTCTTCTTACTCCTCGTACTCCAGAGGGACAGCTATACTTATTAAAAAGCACATCCCCTTTGCTCTTGCTGGATCAGCACAAGATCAGCACGGGCGATACTGTCTGGCGTGGGGCAGGCTGGGCATGGACTCGGTCACCTTAGCATGTTGCTATGGCCCCAATGTTGATTCCCCCAAATTTTTCTGTATCTCAAAGAGCTCGGGGGTCCTGCGGGATATACAGGGCACACTGAAAAAAGCTGGAAACTGAGCTCAAGATACTGGAGGCCCGGCTTGCTACCGGCACTGACGGACAGACCCGACATGAGATCCGAGACAAACTAACTTCGTACACTATCACTGCTGAACGTGAAGCGAAATTCAGGGGTAAACACTGGGTTGCCAGATGCTATGGCGAAGGGGAACGTCCTGGGAAGGCACTGGCCGAAACAATACGAAGACCCCGCTTTTCCAATCACGTATTAGAAATTACAGGTCCTGGGGACGTCCTTTACAGAGATACCACTGACATACTCTGTACCTTCTCAACACACTATTCCTCGCTGTACACGTCACAGAGACATGATAACCTCGATCTAGACAGCTATTTGGAGGACGTAGCATTGGGATGGCTGGGCGACGCACAACGAGAATTCCTAAGCGCTCCCTTTGAGCTGGACGAGATACGGGAAGCCATAATGCACACGAAATCAGGCAAGGCCCCAGGTCTAGACGGGCTCCCCATAGAATTCTATAAAACATACATAGACTACTTAGCTCCTATCCTTAAGGAGGTGTACGAGGACGCTCTAGAAGCTGGCACACTTCCCACGTCCATGAGAGAGGCACTTATTACATCCCTGCTTAAGCCTGAAAAACCCGCTCTCCACTGCGACTCTTACAGACCGCTTTCTCTCATTAATTGCGACACTAAAATATTGGCCAAAGTTATAGCCAATAGATTGAATTTGCTTATGGAAAAGCTGGCCCTTCCCGATCAAGCAGGCTTTATCCCCGGTAGAGCGACTACACACAATCTTCGCACATTTTTCTCAATTCTCCATAATGTCGATCCAGACCTGCCGCTCGCGGCGGTGTTTTTAGACGCCACTAAGGCGTTCGATTCCGTCGAGTGGGACTACTTAATAGGGATCCTGCAACGGATGGGCTTTCCTCCACTGTTCCTCTCCTGGATCAGGTTGCTCTATCGACTTCCCACAGCCAAAGTCCTAATTAATGGTAATTTATCTCCAGCTTTTCACATCTCTAGGGGCACCCGGCAGGGGTGCCCACTCTTCCCCCTGCTCTTCGTCCTAGCGGTAGAGCCATTGGCAGCCAAATTACGACAACACCATCAGGATAAAGCACTGCGCTGTAATCTACATCAGATATTACTATCTCTTTATGCGGATGACATCACCCTATATGTCCGTGACCCGCAGACCAACATAAACCCACTTCTACGAGAATTTATAGTTTTTGGGAAGCTATCGGGGATTCACATAAACTGGGGAAAGTCACAAATATTCCCTCTCACCTCCGCAGCCACGCCATTCCCCCTAGATTTCCCACTCGAATGGTGCCACTCAGACATGCGCTACCTAGGGATCCGTATCACCAGAGACAGGGAGGAATTAATGCGCCTAAATTATGGCAAAGCTCTAGATCACATCGCGGACAATGTCACTCGAAGGATCTCTCTGCCTCTCTCCCTAGCGGGCCGTGCCTCCTTGATTAAAATGGTGGTTCTCCCACAATTGCTGTATCTTTTCCTTAATATCCCGTATAATCCCGGGAGGCATTTTTAAGGCATTACGATCAGAAATGATCAGGCTTGTATGGGGAGGCAAACAGCCGCGACTACAATGGAACATACTCACCAGGCCTTACTCGCTGGGAGGCATCGACATTCCGAATTTCTAACTCTATTACACGTGCCCAAGCGCACTACGCTTATTATTGGTTCCATCCTCCCCGCTATATGCCACAGGTCGCGGCAGAACATTGGCTGGCCGACCCAGTACCCCTAGAGGGTGTATTATGCGATAATCCCCAACCACGAGACAAGACACCAACCACAGTTACATGCACGGTCAATGCCTGGAACCGCATCTTAAACTTATTACAATGCCCCATGCTCTACTCCCCACTACTCCCATTATCATACCATCCCCGCATGCAGCTACTACAGGAAAAGGGATACCAGAAGCTCCTAGAGCGGACAAAAATCACAACGTGGGGTGATCTTTACCACGACGGGCAGTTTCGGACACTAAACCAAATATTCCACGAGACCCAGCCATCCCCTCTCGACGTATTCCTCTATGTACGACTTCGACAAGGCCTCCGCTCCATCACCCCGGAGTTTCCCCATGAGCCCCCCACTCTGGCCCCTCTGCAACTGATGCTACGGGCGCCTTCCCCAGGGCATATGGTTTCCACACTCTACCACACCATACATACGACACAGGAGACACCACCATGCCCCTCCCGAGCACACTGGGACTCGGAGCTAGGCTACGAGCTCATAGACGAACAATGGACATATTGTTGTTTACAAACGGAGCAAATCTCAGCGAGCAATAGACTGCGCATCACACACTTTACATTTTTGCACCGTTTGTACTACACTCCAGTAAAAATGTACAAGTACAAGTTGAGGGACTCAGATGGTTGCGACAGATGCGGCACCCCGAAGGCCGATTTCCTCCACCTAGCCTGGGAATGCCCCAGTGTGTACGAATACTGGGAACAAGTGTTCAATGCCCTAGATCAGATGGCGATGTTGTCTCTGAAACGTACTCCCCTGGTTGCCCTACTCGGCTACACAGAACTTATTGCCAAACCATATCGCAGGTACCTCGCCACTGCCTTACTAATGGCCAAGCGCCGAGTTGCCTGTAGATGGGGCAGAGGGCGAGCGCCGAAATTCAAAGACTGGCTCACCGACTTAATAGATTGCCAGGAACATTTAACTAATTATGCAGCACTGCTTCCCCAGGCCTCACGTCCCAAAGACATCTGGGACCCTCTAAAATATTACCTCCTCACACATCCTATGGACGCGTCTGCTGCCGCCCCATCGGTATCGACGCCATAGATACATTGCCTCCAGAAGCCCAAACGGTACACACACTTTATACCTTGGGCCACCACCTCACCCCCACCCTCCACCATGCCACGGAATAGGAACTAAGGGCTGAGCACTAGTACTGAGTTGTTGTCGTCCAGAAATGTAACATAGCTAGCACTCATGACAAATGTGCAGGTGTGAATGACATCCCGGTTATTTAATACTGTAAAATGTGTTACACTGCTCTGTGGCAATAGAGGGAAGGCTACAATGACATTATGCACTCGGACGCTATTTTCCTATGCCATGAGCTACGTCTGTGAAGAAGGAAGAACATCTGTATATTGGTAATCACATGTCTGATTGTACATATTCGATACTGTGACTGTATTATCTCATTGTGACAAAAATCAATAAATACAGTTTAAAAAAAAACAATTAAAAAAAAAGCTACTTCCTTGGCCACTTTGGGGGATTCAGAGCTACCAATCCTGCAGCTGAAAACCTGGGTGGCAAGCAAAAACAGATCCACATCCAGTGAGGTACTGGCCTGATCCTGTCAAAGCCTTCGCAGGTGCCAAAGGATTCTGCTCCTCGTAAGAGGAAGTTCACTTTGAAGAGGCCCTCAATCCTCCTAAGGCATCTGCATCCAAGAAAACGAAGGGGCATATTTACAAGCCCCTAATACCACCAGAGCATCACTTTTTCTGACACTCCGGTGGCATTGCACCATTCCCCATATTTACAAGGTGGCGCTAAGCCACTTAATGTGGCTTAATGCCACCCTGTAAATATGCCCCTTTCTGTCGCAGTCTGCTGTGGCAAAGGGGTGGGCAATGGGTGTTGCAGTGGGCGTTCCACCTCAACACCCACTACTTTTGATGCTGCCCCAGATTTACAAGGCTGGGGCAACGCCAAAAACGAAGGCATGGTAATACTTGGTCTTACAATGGCGATACGAGGAAAATTATCAATTTCTCCTTGTTTTTTTTGCTCTTTGTATGTGTGCTGCATGTTCCACGGATATATTATGACCCCACCCACTCCCAGTTTCACCCGGAAGGTCCAGATCCCGAGTATGATTATGGTGCAGAGCCTTCAGCAGACACAGATCTGTACTCTACCAAGCCCTTGCCCCCGATGATGATACCTATTACCATGCGGTCCTGCAGAGGTCAGCTGCCTTTCATAAGGTGGAGATGCATGTAGAACATGAGCAGGATGACTTCCTCCAACCAACGTTCACTTTAATACCTCCCTATGCCTAAAGGGGACCTTAGGCTGGCCACTGAAATCTTCAAGTAGCCAGCTAAAGCTAGGATTGTCCCCTAGGGTTGATAAAGTTTAAGGCATCACCTGCTCACCTGCCATACCTATGAGGCCAGTTATTCCTGACTCCTTGGTGGTACATACTGTTCTGAAATAAGCTAATACCTAGGGGACGCACCCACTCTGGATAGGGAGGGTAAAAAGATTGACGCATAGGGCGAAAGAATATCGCCTTAATCTGCTACTCAATGGTGTATTGCCAACTCCATAGGCTTACTCTCACAGTAGGACTGTGCCCACTGCGATCAGATGGCGGATCTTGTCCAGCATCTCCCAGAGCAGTATAGCAAAAAAGGACAGGAGTTGGTGGCAGTGGGCAAAATCATCTGATGTACGTTGGAAGCTGATTATAAAGCTGCCCACAGGGATCAAATACAAGTGACCTATTACGCCACCACATTGGGCTGCGAGTGTCTGGTTTCAAGCCAGATGTCCAGCAAAACCTCAAGTTCCCTTTTCACAGCCAGCATCTGTTCCTCTGGAGACCAAAGTCCTTTGATCTCCAGATCCCCCAGATGAGCTCCCCGTCCTAGTGTGGAGGCATCTGTTGTAACTGTGGCCACTGGAGGATGAGGGCTGACAGCTTCCTTTGAGACAGATTGCCGGGCACACCCCACCATTGAAGATACGCTGCAGTGTCTCTGGAGATCTTGACTGACTCCTTGAAATCTCCGTTGTACTGAAACCACTGCCTGCGGAGGCACCACTGGAGGGCCCTCATGCGCCAGCATGCATGGGTGACCAGCAGAATGCAGGAGGCTATCAGACCTAGTAGGCGGCAGACCTTCGTGACTGGAACCATAGCTCCAATCTGAAACATTGGAATCATAGTCTGTATGTCCAAAATCCTCTGAGGTGGAGGGTAGGCTTGATTCACCGCAGTGTCCAGTACTGCCCCTATAAACAAGGTGTGCTGAGGGCTCTACGTGGGATTTGGGCTTGTTGATGGAAAAGCCCAGGTTGGACAACTGAGTTGTCAACTGCAAGTGACGCAACACTAATTCTGGAGACTTGGCTTTGATCAGCCACTCGTCCAGGTAAGAAAATACAGGTACTCTCCACCATCTGAGATGTGCTGCGACCACTGCCATCACCTTCGTGAAGACTCGAGGTGTGGATGTAAGACCTAACCGGAGAACCTCAAACTGGTAATGTTAAAATCCCACCGTGAAGCGGAGATACTTCCTATGCGACTGCAGAATGGGGATGTGAAAACACGCATCCTGCAAATGGATCGCATGAACAAGATGGTTTAGCAGGTTTAAGAATTAGTACTACTGCTGCTTCATTCCATGAGGATGGTATCTCTCCTCCTTCCTCGAAAATATGGGAGAACAATAGGCACATAATTGGGGTTAACACTTTTTCTAAGGCTTTGTATAATTCTGCAGGTAACCCATCATGGCCTGCAGCTTTCCCAGATCTTCCAGACATAATGGCTTTCCCAATTTCAGCATTAGAAATTGGCAAATCCATATTCTGGGACTTAACATCCGAGATTTTTTTGATAGGAGTATGCGCTATCCATCTCTTTATCTCCTCATCCCGTACAATCAGACCTCATGATATACCTTCTCGAAATGTCGCTGAAAAGCCTTTTCAATATCTATTGGGTTATTAAGTACTTTCCCAAAGCTAGCCTCCTCCACTGACTTAAGCTCATTAATTGAATTCCTAGCCATATCCTGTTTGGTCTTCCACGCCAATAATTTGCCGCAGCTCTCCCCATATTCAAAATGCGATAACTTACTGGCTTGCCATTTCTTTTTAAGCCTTACATCTAAGACAGTGGTCAAATCTAATTTAAGAGTCTAATTTTGCCTATATGTCTGCTCTTAGAGGATTACTCTGATGTGTTATAATCTCTTGTTCTTTTATTTGAATTTCTTTCTCTATCACATCAATTTCTTTTTTATACTTTCTATGCCTATCTATTTGTATAGCCATTATTAAACCCCTTATGAAGGCTTTATAAGCGTCCCATACCATCTGTATCGGGGCAGTTCCTAAATTTGATTGAAAATAAGCCTTTGATTCCTCTGCTAGCTTTTCAACTAATGTTTCTTCTAGGAGAATAGCTCGCTCTAATGTCCACCTCTGACATATCGGCCTAGTTGGAACTTTAAGTGTCAATGTCACTGCCGAATGGTCAGAAAGGTGTTCACCCAGATGTTTAACCTCTTCAAACCAGATTTTAAGGACAGTACTTAGCAGATAAAAGTCTAATCTGGATCTATGTCCATGCTTCTTGTTATAGAAGGTATAACCTCTCTTATTGCCCACACTCGTCCTCCATACATCATACCAGGCTAATTGTTTCATAGCTGTTTTAACTGCTGCTCTCATCTTGCAATTTGTGACAGATCTACTCCCTTTAGATTTATCTAGTATATGATCTAATACTAGGTTAAAGTCACCTGCTAATATCAGTGGGTCTGGGTAATTCAACAATTCTGACAGTAGGTTCTCAAAAGGGGTTGCATCATCTGTATTCGGACCATAATAACCTGCTACTGTAAAGTTGACTCCATGTCCTCTTATCTTAGCAATGGCCCACCTCCCCATCTTGTCTACCGTACTAGCCAGTAAGGAGATAGCTGCATTCTTTTTTATAATTATCGCCACTCCTTTAGTAGGTGAAGATTGTGTTGTACAGATCAAATCCTGAATCCACCCCATGGGTTTGCACATAGCTATTAGCTCATTCTGTGCAAGATGCGTTTCTTGTAAAATTAAGACCTGTTCTGAGCGATCCCTTAAATATTGGAAGATTTTCTGCCTCCTATAACTTGTTCTTAACCCATTCAGGTTCCAGGAGAGCACTTTCAATCTAAAATTTTGATTTTCATTTAGATCAGTCATCCCTTTTTTCTCCCTCTCCTAGAATTTTTTTTTTAATCTGGCGATTTGGACTTACATTTTTTTTATTTTTTCCCTCTGCTCCCCACCCAGTGCCCCCCTCCCTCACCTCCCTTAGTGAACCCTTCCCTGGAGAACCCCCCCTCTTCCTTTCTTTGGCCTCCACTAAGGCCTATGGGGCTCCCCCCCCCTTTCGGGTCAGGAACTTAAAATCAGTGCACCCCCCCCTAGCAACATAAGATCGTTTCCAATCATCCCGAGGCCCCTGAAATAGACTGCAAGAAATCCTCAGCATCTTCTACTCGTTTAAAAATTTGCATTTTGTTATTATGCATTACTTTTAGTGATGCTGGGAATTTTAACTGTGCTGTAGCTTCAATCTTTTTGAATGGATCCAGAAGTTTTCCCAACTCCCATTGCCTTGAGGCTGTAATTGCCGAGATGTCAGATCTTATTTGGAATGTTATCTCCTCCACACAAAGGGAGTTTAGCTTAAGGGCTTTGTTTAGGATTTCTTCCTTTAAGCTATAAGTTAGAAAATGTACCAAGATTTTCCTAGGCCTTAACTTGTTGGGGTTCAACCTAAAGGGATCTCTATGTGCTCTTTGAATATCGGCCATGAGTGCCTCTTCAGAGCACTCAATATTTGTGACTTGTTTTATTAATTTAGCTACAAATTCCTTTAGGTTGCTTCCCTCCACCCCCTCTGGCACTTTAAGCAGGCGGATATTATTTCTTCTTTGTGAGTTTTCTAACGATTCCAACTTATCCTGCATTTCCAACCCTTTCTCTTTTAGTATAACAATTTGTTTCGCATTAACTTCTGTCTGTGTTACCAATTCGGATACAGTTGTTTCAAGTCCTGCAGTTCTAATGGCCAGCGAATCGAGCTTCGCCTCTAACTTTCCACAGGAATTTTTAATCTCCACTTGATTGTTCTCTGAGACTAGGAATCTGCCTCTCACCTCTTCTGCCAATGCTTGCAGTAGATCGCATAATGAGTGTTGGGAGTTTTCCTTTGTGGCCACCGTCTGCCCTTGTCCTAGGCTCATCTCAGAATAATTTATATCATTTTGGCATTTATCAGCCCCGGATTTTAAAGAAAGTGGGTACCTGAGATTGGACTGACCTGAGGCATCCTGCAATCCCTTTTCCTGTGTTGATGGTAATACTGATGCTGATACTGGTGTTATACTAATCTCTTGTTCATGCGATTCATATCGCCCCATCTCGTTACTCAACGTTGACTATAAAGTTTTTTCAAAAATATTAGCAGAGAGGCTGAATGGTGTTGTAGAGCATCTGCTTCATAGAGACCAAAAGGGGTTTGTGAGAGGGAGGGGAATAAGAGATCTAACTTTTAACTTAATTGGGGCAATTGACATAGCCACCTTGCATAAGATCCCTTTAGCTGTAATTACTATTGACGCAACATTGTGGGCTTACCTACAATATATATTAAAAGCGAATAATCTAGGGAAGAATTTCTGCAGGGCAATCTCTCTAATTTATAAAACACCTATAGCCAGAATTTTAGTAAACGGCAATCTTTCTGCTCCAGTGATAATTCAGAGAGGCACACGGCAGGGATGCCCCTATCCCCATTGTTATTTAATTTATATATAGAACCGTTTGCTGAAAAGATAAGGACACACCCAAACATAGCTCCTTTTAAATTCAGAGAGTGGGAGAGAAAGGTTGCGTTATACGCAGATGATTTAATGATTTTTACATTGGATCCAAATACCACTATTCCATTATTGTATGAAGAAGCAAAACTTTTTGGGCGAGTATCAGGCTATGAAATTAATGCATCCAAAACCGAATGTATGATATGGAATTTGGAAGCATGTAATTTCCCGACAAAAAAGCTATGAGGTATCTAGGGATAACAGTAGCCCAAAATATAAATAAAATCGCAGACATAAATCTCCAAAGGGTTAGAGGAGAAATCCTTAATTCTCTAACAGGATGGGCATACTTACCCCTGACTCTCATAGGCAGACTGAATTTAATAAAGATGATGCTGCTGCCCAAAATAATTTTTATATTGCAAAATATTCCGCTCCCATTTAATGAAGGTACCCTGAAGTCTCTCCAGTCGAAGTTAAATAGCTTCATCTGGGCTTCAAAAACCAGTCGAATATCATGGAAGAAGTTAAGAAGAAAGAAGAATAAGGGTGGTTTGTGCCTCCCGGATTTGACATTATATGCCAGGGTTTTTTCATTAAAGACCGGGAGAATGCTTATAGAGCTACCAGATGGCTCAGATATTGGTGTAATGTTTGGGGTAATGCTCTCAGATGTTGAAGGAGAAAGTCATGGTTTCTTATATAAATATGGAGACCCAAGATTTTTTAAGAAAGTACGGTTGAAAATATTAAATGGCTTGGTCAGCACTTGGGCCAAGATTAGGAAAGCTTTAAAAATTAGCTATTTTAGTGCCCTTGTGCCGATCTGGAATGCCCCAGGCTCACCAGGATGGACTAGCGACTCTTTGTCTTTGCCTTTAATTGAAGCTGGGATCCGGCAATAGGGACAGTTGATACCGGAAGGATCTCTCCTGACCTGGGAAGAGATGAATTTACTTACGGCGAATAGATTATCTAAATTCAAATATTGGCAAATTAAAAACTGGCACCAGACGTTTGGAATGGAGGTGGGCAGGACAAATGAACTGCAAAACGCATTGGCACAAAGACCAATAAAGAGGAAAGAAGTGGCAATGCTGTATTGGTTACTGCTCGAGTTGGAGGATGGAGAGTTTAAATTACCAATGGAGCTGTGGGGAGAGAGCTTGCCGGGAAGCAGCCCTGAAAATCTATGGCAAGTATCTCACGACATATTATATTCTACAGTTAAACCCGCAAATTTAAGAAGGAATTATCTTTTTTCTGTTCACAGGGTATATTGGACTCTTTTAAAACTCTCGAAATTCGCAACTGGTCCCATTCCAAAATGTCCCAAGTGTCTCCAGATTAAGGCAGATGATGTGCATATGTTTCTAACTTGCCCTAAGTTGAGTCACTTCTGGACAGAGGTAAAAAGGGGTCTGGAAGGCATTTTTGGTGTAAATATTCAGGTAAGCATAACTGTAACATTAGTTATGTTTGGATTGTTATCTAATTACCAAAGCCTTAAAAAGGAGGAAAATCAGCTCGGTCTGTACTTAATGCTTTTGGCAAGAAGGGAAATATGTAAAAAATGGGTTAATGAAATTCCACCAACTTTTTTAGATTGGGTGATCTCCATTAAGTATATAATGAAGTTAGACAGGGCTGGATCAGATAAAGACACAAAAACCTTTTGGAGTTCATGTGAGAAATGGCTAACCAGTTTGGATCAGTAAGATAACATCTGTCCAATGATTACGCCTTTACACTAAACAACAATGTTTCTCCTTGGTTTCTGTGAGGTGCCCCAGTCGAAACAGAACTCTGTTATTGAGAGACTATGGGGCCGATTCTGATCTCGGCCGGTAGGGCACCGAATCGGATTCGGCTTAACCGGATCCGATTCGGAGCCCTCTTTCCCGACCGATTCGTACGTGCGTCCGGCCGAGCGAGTACGATGCGAGCGCACGCGAAATCGCCGACCGACTTGTTCGCGGGTCCGAAGCGCTCCGACCGACTCGCACGGACACGACTCGCACCGCGCGATGGAGACGTTCCCCAGCCGGGCAAGTACGATGCGTGCCGCGAGCAGTCAGACCGACTCGCGCCGTCCGGCTCGAAAGAGCAGTCGGAGCCGCACTTTGGGGGTCCGTGTCGGACCCCCCTGTATGCGTAGCCGCGCGAGTCGCACACAGGAGGGACCCATGGGTCCCCCCTACCTGTGCACGTACGCAGCGAGTCGCTTCGAGGCGTACCCGCTGTAGGGGGCACCCTTGTTCGCCTCGCACCCATTGGGTCAATGGGAGCCCGCGTACGCGTTGTACGTCCGGCTCCCATTGACTTCAATGGGAGTCTGACCGAATCGAGTCCGATAGCATACGTACGCATCGTACTCGTTCGGTCGGGCTGCTAGAGTCCGATTCGGTCAGAAATCTCTCTGGGTCCGGCTCGGTCGGAGAGATTTCCTGCCCGAATCGGAATTGGCCCCAGAGTGTAAAAGCATATCCATCGGAGATAGAGAGCTCCCCAATTTGTGCTGAAGGAGTACCATAGAGAGTAATTGAGTAAGCTCGGATTCTATCTGATGGCGAATGAGGACAAAAAAAATCACACAAAAAAAAAAATCCTGCAAATGGATCGAGGAACAATTGTATTTTATCAATCTGTTGGAATTGTGGCTGATACATCTGCCTCTCAAGGCTTTTATCCTTTCCATTTGCGGTCAGTCAGTGCAGGTCTTAACAGAGAATGCTACCGCAATTTTGGTACATAAACAAACAGGTAGGAGTAGAGTTGTATCTTCTCGTCCTGGGCTCAGGATCAGCAGATTTGTATCATAGCAAATCACTTGGCTGGAATTCTAAATGTGCATGCGGACATTCTCAGTCGGCAATTTTCAGCCGATCACGAGTGGGGTCTCCATCCAGAAGTGGTTCTTCACTTTCTCTGGTTCCCCTCAGATGGGCCTTTTTGCCACTCAAGAGAACACACACTGCCAGTCATTCTGAAGCCTCCAGTACCCAATGCAGGGGGCACTGGGGACGTATTTCAATTGGACTGGGGCTCCCAGCTGTTTTAGGCATTTCCCCCCATACCCTTGATTCCTTAGGTTCTGAGGAAGAGTTGCCTCAACCGGGCCCAACTCATATTAATCGCCCCGCATTGGCTACGAAGGGTGTGGTACACAGGCCTTCTTCACCTCTCCTGGTGCCCTCTGCTCTGTCTCCCTCACAGGACAGACCTTCTCTCGCCGGGGCTGGTTCTACACCCCCACCTCCAGAGTCTGCACCTACATACCAGAAGATTGAACGGGGCAACCTGAGTTATTTTTCACTTCCCTCTGATGTGGTGGATGTTATTTTATTGGCCAGAAGAGACACCACCAAGTCGGTTTATGCTGGCAGATGATCTAAGTTTGTTAAAAGGTGTAGTGAGAATTCTATAGACCATTTCAAGGCCCATTTGCCAGATTTCTTACGTTTTGCACTTTCTTTTGTGCAGCAGTTGCAACGGTTATGAGGGCTTTTTGTTTGCCCTTTCAGCATTTCTTTGTTTTCCCAATCAGCCTTCTCTGTTTAAGTCCCCCATAGTGTTAAGGTTTATTAAGGGACTTACAAACAAATGCCTTCCCACTCCGTTCATTATGCCTCATCTTAATTTAGTACTTACTTAGCTCCTGTTCTCCATTCAAAGCTTTACATGGTTGTCCTTTAGCAGTGTTAACTTTTAAGACAATTTTTCTAGTTGCTATAATGTCTGCTAGAGAAGTTAGTGAGTTGCAGGCTCTAAATGTTAAGCCTCCCTTTACGACTTTCTACCCTGATAAGATGGTTTTGAGAACCAGGGCTGTTTTCCTTACAAAGGTGGTTACTCCCTTCCACTTGAGCCAGTCCATCAGCCTTCCTACTTTCTATCCTCCTCTATATCCATCTAAAGAGGAGGAAAAGCTTAATCGATTGGATCCTAAAAGGGCTGTTAGCTTTTATGTGGACAGAACTCGAAATCTCCAGCTGGATGACCAGCTTTTAGGATATGTGGGCAAGATGAAAGGAAAAGTAGTTCACAAAAGCACTTAGTCAAGATGTATCATCCTTTGCATTAAGGTGTGCTACGCCACACATCACAAAGAACCTCCAGAAGGTATTAGAGCTCATTCCACTAGAGCTAAATCTTCATCTGCTTTAGCTAGAGGTGTCCCTGTAGTTGACATCTGTCAAGCAGCATCTTGGCCTCCATCCACACTTTTGTGAAGCACTATATCTAGACTCCAAAGTGAGAAGGACCCAGAGACCACCAGTATCCCATCATGCCCAGCAGGTAGCAGTTGCTTCAGTTCTTTTTTCCGGCTCCTGGTAACAGGATCTTGGAGCATAGAGCTCGGCCTTTTCGGCTTTTTCTCTTTAAAAATCACCAGTGATTTGTTTCTGACAACAACTTCATTCCACGTTTTTCATCTCTCCCTTGCATGTTCTGCCTTTTGTTGACACAAAATTGTAGTATTTTGTCAAATAAAATGTCATTTTTGTTTGACAAGTGTCCTGTCTGTGGGAGAAAGAAGGCCAAGTCAGACCCTCATGACGTCTTCATCATCTGGTTTCCTGACAAATGCCAGCACTGCAGGAAGTTTTCAAGGTGTACCCTGAGGGAAAGGGAGAAGAATCGCCTCCATGGCACTGAAGAAAGATGCAGGTAGCAGGCACAGTCTGAAGGTGGGACCTCAGAGCGAGAAGAGGGTCAGTTCTCTACCAGGGTTCTGCCATCTGCCTCTTAGGGACGAGGAAGGTCCACAAATAGGGTTTCAGCCCAAAAACGATGTTGTTCCAGGTCGACGTCGAGACATGGTATGGCACCTACATGTTCGTTGTCAAGGGCTAGGTCCGTGGTTCCCAAACTGTGCGCCATTAGGAGTATATTTTCCAAGAAAGGGGACTAAGGGGCTTTTGTTCGAGGTCCAGTATTAGTGCCCTGTCAGATCCTAAAAACTAGTGGAATACTGTTCCTCACATGTGGTGCCTAGTCAATGTGAATCAGGGAACCAACCACTATCATGCAAATTGATGGTGGAAATGGAACCTAATCAAGGAGAGGGATTCGGAGGGGATCCCGCTTTTTCGGAACTAGGGTCCTCACACACCCAGCAAGCTAGGTGTCATGCTTCATCATCTGGACCTGCTCCTCGTTGGGTCGGCGGTGCAATACCCAACGGGCACCCACGTAGGGGCTCTTTGTCGGAGATCTTTTGTTCCTTGCCGTTTGATGAAGTGGGGGTGTGTGGCCCGTGTAGGTGTAGATAAAGTGAATTAAGTGAGTTAAAAAAGGTTGGATAATCCAGATAACACTTTTATTCAAGCTGGTTATCCACCTCAGTAAAAACATAAAGAGTGGCAGTCTACCTGACGTGAAAGTTCAGTTGAAACTATGCTCATCTCTTGGGGTCAACATGTTTCTGAGCTGAAAGCCGTTAGGACCACCACCGAATAGGTTATCAGTGGGACAGGATTCTTGGAGGCAGTGTGACTACAGGACTACCCCGTAAGCGTGGTCTTAGGAGACGCGTTTCAATCCCCATATTGGGATGGAATGATTAATCGAGTAAATAGCTCGTACAATTCAACTCATAAGGAGCAGCTATCTGACCTTATATTAAAATAGTATAGGGCCTTTTCCCGTTACTTTATTCCAGGGGTTACATTTACCGATACCCTGAAGAAAGTCTTGCACCCATTGGGGCGTTTAATGACTGAAACATGTCGGCACAAGGGTCTTAGGACCATAACACTCCTGAAGATCCTTGGTTGGTAAACATAATTTTAATAACGCAGTAGAGGTCCAAGAATAAAGGGAAACTGGGACTTCACTGAGTTTTTTATCTTTATTCCCCTGGTCTTTATATATTCTAAGAGCTCCCTGAAATACTGGTTGAGCCCACCCTGACCTTTAGGCGACAGGGTGACCCGATGATGAAGCATGACACCACTAGGGTGTGTGAGGGTAAATAAAACCAAAAGGACTTGCTTCCTTTCCTACCATCCTAAGATTGGTAGAATAGCTTTCATCTCGGGATTCTCCAGATCACCATCTTGTTTTTTATATGTATGTTTTTCTAAGGGAGTACTTGTTGTGTTTCAGGCTTGACTATCATCCCCTTATGCAAGTTAAAAATTATATATATATAGTCGGAAACTATCCAGCTATAATAAAGAAGACCAGCCATCCCCTAGGAAAGGCAAAGGAAATGAGGAGCAGATGGTCGCATAAAAACAAGGAGAGGACTACAAAGCTATAATTAGCAGCGTGACATATCACATCAATAGTGGAATAAATGTGAAATATGTCATGCTGAAGCTCACCTCCCACTGTCAAGAAAGTTACTTCAATCGGTACGGCGATTCAATGGGACACCTGGTAGCATGGTGTCCTGAAAAACATAAAATGCACGAAGGTGGACAGGTCACAAGTTGGTGAGGAAGAGATGCGCAACCAATCTACGCATCATTGCCTGTTTACTCGTAACGGCAAGCGGGGAGCCCCCACGGGTTCACCCCGCCCCCACATCGACCCATCTACACTTAGAGGGCGTATCAGGAAGCTGTCGGTGGATGGTATAGCTCCCCACCAGCGGGAACCCTGAGTTGACCATGTGGTCACACCGTACAGTGCCCAGCCTGCCCCTCAGTGTGCATCGAAGAGCCCACAGGGAGCGGGCCAAACAGCGTCGTTGCCACTCGCTATACCGCCTGTATTCAAATAGTGGCCAAAAAACGATCACGGGCCACTGTCCCAGACGTCAATATTACTCACCAGTCCTGCGGGGATCATGGCTAGTTCACCTACCATCCTCGCCGGTCCCGGAATAGAGACTATCAGCTCCAGACGGAGTTGAAGTACTATTTCCGGGTCACGTGAGAGGAAGGGGGCGGCGTCCGTCCCACGTCATCTCTAATACCGCCTTCCAAGTTAATAAGGCAGTATGACCCATTGAAGTAATGGCCATCTTAGAGTGTGGTAGGTATCACTATCAACAATATGAGCAAACAAGTCCCAAAACTGTCTAGTGTGATAGAAACGAACCATGTATATATTAAATTGAATACATGGTGATGTGCGGTGTTAGACATGTGCAAAAATGCATATGAGATAAAAATGAAGTAAATTAAATAAAATGTCGGGTGGTATTGGAAAAAGTGTTAAAATAGCCAGCGGTCTTAAAGTAACTGCAATAATATACGAGGTCATCATACAAGAGTGCGTACATAGTCATCTCTAATACCGCCTTCCAGGTTATGAAGGCAGTATGTCTGGCTGAGATAACGCCCATCTTGGAGTCTAGTAGGCATCACTCTGAACAGTATGAACAAATAGGTTCTCAAACTGTCTAGTGTAATAATAACAGCCCATGTACGTGCTAGAATGCATACATGGTGATATGCGATGTAGAACATGTGCAGTGATGCATGCGAGATAAACATGAACTACATTAAAAAATATATATATCGGTCGGCATTGGAAGAGTGTTAAATGGCCAGTGTTCTAGAGGCAATTGCAATAATGCCAGAGGTCATCATACAATAGTGCGTAAAGTGCAATAATGGCCCTGCATTATATGCAACAGGGCCAGTAGGCATAATTGCCAACAGATACCGGTGATGTTAACTGGGTGTTCCATAACTGCATCATGCCTCTTGTATATATCGGTTAGCTGTAAAGTGTTATAAACCGGTAATTTCAATACAGTTTCATGCATCCCGTCTACCTAAAGTAGGCTAGGATCCCCATGTATACATACGGTCAGCCAGGGGTCATCTGTTATTCAGCGTGGCCCACGGTACATCTTCATTTAGGCCAAGTACAGATGTGGATAAGCGATGTATCCATCGTTGTTCTATCCTAAAGAGTGCCTGTTGGGTGATCTTAAGATGGGATTCTAGTATCAACCACTGTAATGATTCGGGGCTATGTCCCTGTTCTTGATAGTGTTTATACAATCTAGTTGTGACCCTATGGCATCTTATATTACTCTTGTGTTCTGTAATACGGGTCCTGACTGATCTCATCGTCATACCCACATATCTATTACCACAAGGGCACGTCACCATATAGATGCATTTGGATGTATTGCAATTAGTGTGACTCCTCATAGTCCAGGTGAATGTGTCTGTTAGTGCAATTGTTTTGACAACTCTGGTCTGGTCACAGACCATACAGGTGCCACAGGGATAGTGTCCGGTGACGGGAGGGAGGTCCCAGAGTGTTCTCTGTGTGTGCACAATCACGTCCTTCAGATTTCTTGTCCTCTTAAAGGCGAATCTAGGTAAGGGGAATTCTATCTCACCCGTGTTGAGGATGCCCCAGTGTTTCCTAATGATCCCCTTAATATGTGTGGAATCTGATGTGTACGATGTAACACAGGTCAGGGTCTCAGTGGGATCTTTCTTTGTACTTTGCAACAATGCTTCTCTGGGGTTGTTCAAAGCTCTCTTGGAAGAATCCCTAACCAATCGTTCCGGATACCCTCTTTGTTTTAGATTTTGTTCAAGCACCTTGGCCTCTACTTTATAGTCAGTGGTGGAACTGCAGTTCCGCCTGATCCGTAGGAACTGACCAAATGGGAGGTTGTTCTTCAAGGTCCTCGGGTGGTGACTCTGGTATGATAATAAACTATTCCTATCAGTAGGTTTTTTGTACAGGTTGGTTCTTAATCCTGTTTGTGTCAGTTGCAGGTTCAGGTCAAGGAAAGGTATCTCAGTTTCCGAAATGGTGTGTGTAAATTTCAAGAACTGATTCTGTGTATTCATCCATTCACAGAACTTCTCACAGGTAGAACGATCACCTTTCCAGAAGACTAAAATGTCATCAATGAACCTCTTCCACAGGGTTAGATGATTAATGTAAGGGTTATTGATGTTCCTGATAATGTTCTCTTCGAAAGTGGCCATGTAAAGACAGGCCACACTCGGAGCAAAGGTACTCCCCATGGAAGTACCTTGCAACTGATGAAACAGCTGTTTCTGGTATTCAAAGTGATTTTCCGTCAATGCCAATGTAGCACACCCCATGATGAAAGAGATAGGGGTGGGTGAACCCCAGTCTTCTTTCCTAAGCCACGTTTCTATTGCAGCAAGTGTCTCTTGCTGAGGAATATTTGTATACAACGCTTCCACGTCAAGTGTGACTAGAAGGTTGATCTCAGTTGTCTCGTGTGTTTCCTCTATGATGCGTAATATGTCTGTCGTGTCTCGCACATATGAGGGAGTCTTCTTCACTAGAGGCTGTAGAAAGTAATCACAGAATCTTGACAGGGGCTCCAAGAGTGACCCTATTCCCGACACTATTGGCCTCCCTGGTACCGGTGTACCGCCTTTATGAATTTTAGGAGTGTATAGAAATAGGGCATTCTTGGGTCCCTTGTGGTCAAGAAGTCAGCCTCCTTCTTCGATATCCACCCGTTAGCTTCAGCTTCAACCACCATACTACTGATCTTAGTTTTAAGTCTAGTAGTGGGATCTTCGGAGATGAGGGTATAGTATCTGGTATTACTTAATTGACGTCTACACTCACGATCATAGTCGTCAGTCGATTGAATCACTATAGCTCCCCCTTTGTCTGCTTGTTTAATGGTTATACTACCATCTTCTGCAAGTGATCTGGCAGCTGTTTCTTCAGCATTAGATAGATTGTGAAAAGGTCTGATAGTGGGTATCCCAGCCAGATCTTTTAATACTGCCTTTTCAAAAGTCAATATCTCAGGGGGTATCATCCCATTGTTGGGAGTGAATGTTGAGGGATTCCTCAGCACTGAGTCATCACTTACAAGTTGTGGGACATCATGGAAAAAAGCCTTCAATCGTATTTTCCGAAAAAAATCCTGGATTTCACAGGTGTCCCTGAATCTGTCTGTTCTGGGTGTTGGCACATACCCTAATCCCTTTTCCAATACTCTTTGCTCAGTTTCGGTCAAGGTCCTGTGGGACAAATTGACCACTAGTTCCTTAGGTTCCTTTTCCCCCTGGTCCGACTCCTGGTCTCTATCAGGTCTGCTGCCTGATCCTGCCATTGCACTCCTTTTGCCATCCCTCTGTTGCCCCCTCTTCCTCTGCCCCAGCCTCTGCCTAAAAAAGGGGGGTTTTCCAATGGGTAGTACTGAGGTTGGCCTTGCGGGTACATGGGGTATTGCCAAAAGGGAGGGGGGGCGGTGGTGGCACCTGGTATGGGGGTGCATTATGGTAGCCCGGGGGAGGGTGATAGAAACTCCTCCTCTGAGTGTTGCTACCCCTACTATCAGTGCTTGAGTCACTGTTAGAGGACCCCCTCCTGCTAGTATCCGTCCCCTCATCAGATGAATATCCATTCTTCGATGAGGTATAATCAGTCTTCAGATAGGGGTAAATGGTCTCTTTGTTAAATTTTTCAATGTCCTTTTGTAGTTTAGCTATTTTGCGCTTAAGTAGATATTCCTTATTCTCAGCGATCTCGCTGTTAATTTCCGCCAGTTTGGATCTAAATGGAGTGGATTGCACTGCTGATTTCAGAGCAGCCTCTGCTACCTGGATCCTGACAAGCAGGGCATCTGCCAGCCTTTGGGCGGTGTTGATGATCAAGACTAGTAGGTCTCGAGTGCATTTCCATGATACCATGCACCAGTCTTTCTTAAAGATCGGGTCCTCCAGGAAAATTCTGGGGAGGATTAACAATCAGACCATTGGGGGCTATGTTGGCCCGCAGATATTCCGTCATCAAAGCCCCATGGAGGGTGATCTTCAACCATTCCCTCTTGAGTAAAGATAACGCGGACCAATCCTCACTTTGTGACCCTGAGGCCACATTCGTTCCAATACCTAACAAGGAGGAGTCTTCTGTAAAATATCGGCCACAGCTTCCTCATTGAAGCTGAGGCCCTGATTGTCTTCCATATCGCGTGGGTCAGCGATGATCCCACCGTTGAAAGAGTAGAAGTGGATGTGGGCCAATAAGTGTAATTACACTATTTGGTAACCTAGTGTCCCACGGGGTCACCCGTGCAGATAATATTTTCCAAGAAAGGGGACTAAGGGGCTTTTGTTCGAGGTCCAGTATTAGTGCCCTGTCAGATCCTAAAAACTAGTGGAATACTGTTCCTCATATGTGGTGCCTAGTCAATGTGAATCAGGGAACCAACCACTATCATGCAAATTGATGGTGGAAATGGAACCTAATCAAGGAGAGGGATTCGGAGGGGATCCCGCTTTTTCGGAACTAGGGTCCTCACACACCCAGCAAGCTAGGTGTCATGCTTCATCATCTGGACCTGCTCCTCGTTGGGTCGGCGGTGCAATACCCAACGGGCACCCACGTAGGGGCTCTTTGTCGGAGATCTTTTGTTCCTTGCCGTTTGATGAAGTGGGGGTGTGTGGCCCGTGTAGGTGTAGATAAAGTGAATTAAGTGAGTTAAAAAAGGTTGGATAATCCAGATAACACTTTTATTCAAGCTGGTTATCCACCTCAGTAAAAACATAAAGAGTGGCAGTCTACCTGACGTGAAAGTTCAGTTGAAACTATGCTCATCTCTTGGGGTCAACATGTTTCTTGCCTAATGGTAAAAATAATCTGTGGCAATTCTTCAGGACCTAATCTGTGAACAGTAAAACTATCTACACTCAGTGGTGCGGCTATTGGCTAACTACCACAGGTAAACACTATGTCGCAATTCTTCAATAGTGTGGTTCAGTAACCTGAGAGAGGGATATAAAAGTGTATATGTGTATCCATACGCTGCTGTAAATACCCATATTAAGGTCACATAGTAATCTAATCACACCTCCTTAAACTCTCCTTTCCCCACATTAAAGAGAGAAAGTGTGACGAAGAACTAGGCACAATAAAACCAGTAAACAAAGTGCGTGTAATATGCGGCTTGACTATCATCCCCTTATGCAAGTTAAAAATTATATATATATAGTCGGAAACTATCCAGCTATAATAAAGAAGACCAGCCATCCCCTAGGAAAGGCAAAGGAAATGAGGAGCAGATGGTCGCATAAAAACAAGGAGAGGACTACAAAGCTATAATTAGCAGCGTGACATATCACATCAATAGTGGAATAAATGTGAAATATGTCATGCTGAAGCTCACCTCCCACTGTCAAGAAAGTTACTTCAATCGGTACGGCGATTCAATGGGACACCTAGTAGCATGGTGTCCTGAAAAAACATAAAATGCACGAAGGTGGACAGGTCACAAGTTGGTGAGGAAGAGATGCGCAACCAATCTACGCATCATTGCCTGTTTACTCGTAACGGCAAGCGGGGAGCCCCCACGGGTTCACCCCGCCCCCCCACATCGACCCATCTACACTTAGAGGGCGTATCAGGAAGCTGTCGGTGGATGGTATAGCTCCCCACCAGCGGGAACCCTGAGTTGACCATGTGGTCACACCGTACAGTGCCCAGCCTGCCCCTCAGTGCGCATCGAAGAGCCCACAGGGAGCGGGCCAAACAGCGTCGTTGCCACTCGCTATACCGCCTGTATTCAAATAGTGGCCAAAAAACGATCACGGGCCACTGTCCCAGACGTCAATATTACTCACCAGTCCTGCGGGGATCATGGCTAGTTCACCTACCCTCCTCGCCGGTCCCGGAATAGAGACTATCAGCTCCAGACGGAGTTGAAGTACTATTTCCGGGTCACGTGAGAGGAAGGGGGCGGCGTCCGTCCCACGTCATCTCTAATACCGCCTTCCAAGTTAATAAGGCAGTATGACCCATTGAAGTAACGGCCATCTTAGAGTGTGGTAGGTATCACTATCAACAATATGAGCAAACAAGTCCCAAAACTGTCTAGTGTGATAGAAACGAACCATGTATATATTAAATTGAATACATGGTGATGTGCGGTGTTAGACATGTGCAAAAATGCATATGAGATAAAAATGAAGTAAATTAAATAAAATGTCGGGTGGTATTGGAAAAAGTGTTAAAATAGCCAGCGGTCTTAAAGTAACTGCAATAATATACGAGGTCATCATACAAGAGTGCGTACATAGTCATCTCTAATACCGCCTTCCAGGTTATGAAGGCAGTATGTCTGGCTGAGATAACGGCCATCTTGGAGTCTAGTAGGCATCACTCTGAACAGTATGAACAAATAGGTTCTCAAACTGTCTAGTGTAATAATAACAGCCCATGTACGTGCTAGAATGCATACATGGTGATATGCGATGTAGAACATGTGCAGTGATGCATGCGAGATAAACATGAACTACATTAAAAAATATATATATCGGTCGGCATTGGAAGAGTGTTAAATGGCCAGTGTTCTAGAGGCAATTGCAATAATGCCAGAGGTCATCATACAATAGTGTGTAAGTGCAATAATGGCCCTGCATTATATGCAACAGGGCCAGTAGGCATAATTGCCAACAGATACCGGTGATGTTAACTGGGTGTTCCATAACTGCATCATGTCTCCTGTATATATCGGTTAGCTGTAAAGTGTTATAAACCGGTAATTTCAATACAGTTTCATGCATCCCGTCTACCTAAAGTAGGCTAGGATCCCCATGTATACATACGGTCAGCCAGGGGTCATCTGTTATTCAGCGTGGCCCACGGTACATCTTCATTTAGGCCAAGTACAGATGTGGATAAGCGATGTATCCATCGTTGTTCTATCCTAAAGAGTGCCTGTTGGGTGATCTTAAGATGGGATTCTAGTATCAACCACTGTAATGATTCGGGGCTATGTCCCTTTTCTTGATAGTGTTTATACAATCTAGTTGTGACCCTATGGCATCTTATATTACTCTTGTGTTCTGTAATACGGGTCCTGACTGATCTCATCGTCATACCCACATATCTTTTACCACAAGGGCACGTCACCATATAGATGCATTTGGATGTATTGCAATTAGTGTGACTCCTTATAGTCCAGGTGAATGTGTCTGTTAGTGCAATTGTTTTGACAACTCTGGTCTGGTCACAGACCATACAGGTGCCACAGGGATAGTGTCCGGTGACGGGAGGGAGGTCCCAGAGTGTTCTCTGTGTGTGCACAATCACGTCCTTCAGATTTCTTGTCCTCTTAAAGGCGAATCTAGGTAAGGGGAATTCTATCTCACCCGTGTTGAGGATGCCCCAGTGTTTCCTAATGATCCCCTTAATATGTGTGGAATCTGATGTGTACGATGTAACACAGGTCAGGGTCTCAGTGGGATCTTTCTTTGTACTTTGCAACAATGCTTCTCTGGGGTTGTTCAAAGCTCTCTTGGAAGAATCCCTAACCAATCGTTCCGGATACCCTCCTTGTTTTAGATTTTGTTCAAGCACCTTGGCCTCTACTTTATAGTCAGTGGTGGAACTGCAGTTCCGCCTGATCCGTAGGAACTGACCAAATGGGAGGTTGTTCTTCAAGGTCCTCGGGTGGTGACTCTGGTATGATAATAAACTATTCCTATCAGTAGGTTTTTGTACAGGTTGGTTCTTAATCCTGTTTGTGTCAGTTGCAGGTTCAGGTCAAGGAAAGGTATCTCAGTTTCCGAAATGGTGTGTGTAAATTTCAAGAACTGATTCTGTGTATTCATCCATTCACAGAACTTCTCACAGGTAGAACGATCACCTTTCCAGAAGACTAAAATGTCATCAATGAACCTCTTCCACAGGGTTAGATGATTAATGTAAGGGTTATTGATGTTCCTGATAATGTTCTCTTCGAAAGTGGCCATGTAAAGACAGGCCACACTCGGAGCAAAGGTACTCCCATGGAAGTACCTTGCGACTGATGAAACAGCTGTTTCTGGTATTCAAAGTGATTTTCCGTCAATGCCAATGTAGCACACCCCATGATGAAAGAGATAGGGGTGGGTGAACCCCAGTCTTCTTTCCTAAGCCACGTTTCTATTGCAGCAAGTGTCTCTTGCTGAGGAATATTTGTATACAACGCTTCCACGTCAAGTGTGACTAGAAGGTTGATCTCAGTTGTCTCGTGTGTTTCCTCTATGATGCGTAATATGTCTGTCGTGTCTCGCACATATGAGGGAGTCTTCTTCACTAGAGGCTGTAGAAAGTAATCACAGAATCTTGACAGGGGCTCCAAGAGTGACCCTATTCCCGACACTATTGGCCTCCCTGGTACCGGTGTACCGCCTTTATGAATTTTAGGGAGTGTATAGAAATAGGGCATTCTTGGGTCCCTTGTGGTCAAGAAGTCAGCCTCCTTCTTCGATATCCACCCGTTAGCTTCAGCTTCAACCACCATACTACTGATCTTAGTTTTAAGTCTAGTAGTGGGATCTTCGGAGATGAGGGTATAGTATCTGGTATTACTTAATTGACGTCTACACTCACGATCATAGTCGTCAGTCGATTGAATCACTATAGCTCCCCCTTTGTCTGCTTGTTTAATGGTTATACTACCATCTTCTGCAAGTGATCTGGCAGCTGTTTCTTCAGCATTAGATAGATTGTGAAAAGGTCTGATAGTGGGTATCCCAGCCAGATCTTTTAATACTGCCTTTTCAAAAGTCAATATCTCAGGGGGTATCATCCCATTGTTGGGAGTGAAGGTTGAGGGATTCCTCAGCCCTGAGTCATCACTTACAAGTTGTGGGACATCATGGAAAAAAGCCTTCAATCGGATTTTCCGAAAAAAATCCTGGATTTCACAGGTGTCCCTGAATCTGTCTGTTCTGGGTGTTGGCACATACCCTAATCCCTTTTCCAGTACTCTTTGCTCAGTTTCGCTCAAGGTCCTGTGGGACAAATTGACCACTAGTTCCTTAGGTTCCTTTTCCCCCTGGTCCGACTCCTGGTCTCTATCAGGTCTGCTGCGTGATCCTGCCATTGCACTCCTTTTGCCATCCCTCTGTTGCGCCCTCTTCCTCTGCCCCAGCCTCTGCCTAAAGAGGGGTTTTCCAATGGGTAGTACTGAGGTTGGCCTTGCGGGTACATGGGGTATTGCCAAAAGGGAGGGGGGGCGGTGGTGGCACCTGGTATGGGGGTGCATTATGGTAGCCCGGGGGAGGGTGATAGAAACTCCTCCTCTGAGTGTTGCTACCCCTACTATCAGTGCTTGAGTCACTGTTAGAGGACCCCCTCCTGCTAGTATCCGTCCCCTCATCAGATGAATATCCATTCTTCGATGAGGTATAATCAGTCTTCAGATAGGGGTAAATGGTCTCTTTGTTAAATTTTTCAATGTCCTTTTGTAGTTTAGCTATTTTGCGCTTAAGTAGATATTCCTTATTCTCAGCGATCTCGCTGTTAATTTCCGCCAGTTTGGATCTAAATGGAGTGGATTGCACTGCTGATTTCAGAGCAGCCTCTGCTACCTGGATCCTGACAAGCAGGGCATCTGCCAGCCTTTGGGCGGTGTTGATGATCAAGACTAGTAGGTCTCGAGTGCATTTCCATGATAACATGCACCAGTCTTTCTTAAAGATCGGGTCCTCCAGGAAAATTCTGGGTAGGATATTAACAATCAGACCATTGGGGGCTATGTTGGCCCGCAGATATTCCGTCATCAAAGCCCCATGGAGGGTGATCTTCAACCATTCCCTCTTGAGTAAAGATAACGCGGACCAATCCTCACTTTGTGACCCTGAGGCCACATTCGTTCCAATACCTAACAAGGAGGGAGTCTTCTGTAAAATATCGGCCACAGCTTCCTCATTGAAGCTGAGGCCCTGATTGTCTTCCATATCGCGTGGGTCAGCGATGATCCCACCGTTGAAAGAGTAGAAGTGGATGTGGGCCAATAAGTGTAATTACACTATTTGGTAACCTAGTGTCCCACGGGGGTCACCCGTGCAGATAATATTTTCCAAGAAAGGGGACTAAGGGGCTTTTGTTCGAGGTCCAGTATTAGTGCCCTGTCAGATCCTAAAAACTAGTGGAATACTGTTCCTCATATGTGGTGCCTAGTCAATGTGAATCAGGGAACCAACCACTATCATGCAAATTGATGGTGGAAATGGAACCTAATCAAGGAGAGGGATTCGGAGGGGATCCCGCTTTTCGAACTAGGGTCCTCACACACCCAGCAAGCTAGGTGTCATGCTTCATCATCTCGACCTGCTCCTCGTTGGGTCGGCGGTGCAATACCCAACGGGCACCCACGTAGGGGCTCTTTGTCGGAGATCTTTTGTTCCTTGCCGTTTGATGAAGTGGGGGTGTGTGGCCCGTGTAGGTGTAGATAAAGTGAATTAAGTGAGTTAAAAAGGTTGGATAATCCAGATAACACTTTTATTCAAGCTGGTTATCCACCTCAGTAAAAACATAAAGAGTGGCAGTCTACCTGACGTGAAAGTTCAGTTGAAACTATGCTCATCTCTTGGGGTCAACATGTTTCTTGCCTAATGGTAAAAATAATCTGTGGCAATTCTTCAGGACCTAATCTGTGAACAGTAAAACTATCTACACTCAGTGGTGCGGCTATTGGCTAACTACCACAGGTAAACACTATGTCGCAATTCTTCAATAGTGTGGTTCAGTAACCTGGAGAGAGGATATAAAAGTGTATATGTGTATCCATACGCTGCTGTAAATACCCATATTAAGGTCACATAGTAATCTAATCACACCTCCTTAAACTCTCCTTTCCCCACATTAAAGAGAGAAAGTGTGACGAAGAACTAGGCACAATAAAACCAGTAAACAAAGTGCGTGTAATATGGGGCTTGACTATCATCCCCTTATGCAAGTTAAAAATTATATATATATAGTCGGAAACTATCCAGCTATAATAAAGAAGACCAGCCATCCCCTAGGAAAGGCAAAGGAAATGAGGAGCAGATGGTCGCATAAAAACAAGGAGAGGACTACAAAGCTAAAATTAGCAGCATGACATATCACATCAATAGTGGAATAAATGTGAAATATGTCATGCTGAAGCTCACCTCCCACTGTCAAGAAAGTTACTTCAATCGGTACGGCGATTCAATGGGACACCTGGTAGCATGGTGTCCTGAAAAAACATAAAATGCACGAAGGTGGACAGGTCACAAGTTGGTGAGGAAGAGATGCGCAACCAATCTATGCATCATTGCCTGTTTACTCGTAACGGCAAGCGGGGAGCGCCCACGGGTTCACCCCGCCCCCCCACATCGACCCATCTACACATAGAGGGCGTATCAGGAAGCTGTCGGTGGATGGTATAGCTCCCCACCAGCGGGAACCCTGAGTTGACCATGTGGTCACACCGTACAGTGCCCAGCCTGCCCCTCAGTGCGCATCGAAGAGCCCACAGGGAGAGGGCCAAACAGCGTCGTTGCCACTCGCTATACCGCCTGTATTCAATTAGTGGCCAAAAAACGATCACGGGCCACCGTCCCAGACGTCAATATTACTCACCAGTCCTGCGGGGATCATGGCTAGTTCACCTACCCTCCTCGCCGGTCCCGGAATAGAGACTATCAGCTCCAGTCGGAGTTGAAGTACTATTTCCGGGTCACGTGAGGGGAAGGGGGTGGCGTCCGTCCCACGTCATCTCTAATACCGCCTTCCAAGTTAATAAGGCAGTATGACCGATTGAAGTAACGGCCATCTTAGAGTGTGGTAGGTATCACTATCAACAATATGAGCAAACAAGTCCCAAAACTGTCTAGTGTGATAGAAACGATCCATGTATATATTAAATTGAATACATGGTGATGTGCGGTGTTAGACATGTGCAAAAATGCATATGAGATAAAAATGAAGTAAATTAAATTACGAGTAAACAGGCAATGATGCGTAGATTGGTTGCGCATCTCTTCCTCACCAAGTTGTGACATGTACACCTTCGTGCATTTTATGTTTTTTCAGGACACCATGCTACCAGGTGTCCCATTGAATCGCCGTACCGATTGAAGTAACTTTCTTGACAGTGGGAGGTGAGCTTCAGCATGACATATTTCACATTTATTCCACTATTGATGTGATATGTCACGCTGCTAATTATAGCTTTGTAGTCCTCTCCTTGTTTTTATGCGACCATCTGCTCCTCATTTCCTTTGACTTTCCTAGGGGATGGCTGGTCTTCTTTATTATAGCTGGATAGTTTCCGACTATATATATATAATTTTTAACTTGCATAAGGGGATGATAGTCAAGCCCCATATTACACGCACTTTGTTTACTGGTTTTATTGTGCCTAGTTCTTCGTCACACTTTCTCTCTTTAATGTGGGGAAAGGAGACTTTAAGGAGGTGTGATTAGATTACTATGTGACCTTAATATGGGTATTTACAGCAGCGTATGGATACACATATACACTTTTATATCCCTCTCTCCAGGTTACTGAACCACACTATTGAAGAATTGCGACATAGTGTTTACCTGTGGTAGTTAGCCAATAGCCGCACCACTGAGTGTAGATAGTTTTACTGTTCACAGATTAGGTCCTGAAGAATTGCCACAGATTATTTTTACCATTAGGCAAGAAACATGTTGACCCCAAGAGATGAGCATAGTTTCAACTGAACTTTCACGTCAGGTAGACTGCCACTCTTTAGGTTTTTACTGAGGTGGATAACCAGCTTGAATAAAAGTGTTATCTGGATTATCCAACCTTTTAACTCACTTAATTCACTTTATCTACACCCACACGGGCCACACACCCCACTTCATCAAACGGCAAGGAACAAAAGATCTCCGACAAAGAGCCCCTACGTGGGTGCCCGTTGGGTATTGCACCGCCGACCCAATGAGGAGCAGGTCCAGATGATGAAGCATGACACCTAGCTTGCTGGGTGTGTGAGGACCCTAGTTCCGAAAAGCGGGATCCTCCGAATCCCTCTCCTTGATTAGGTTCCATTTCCACCATCAATTTGCATGATAGTGGTTGGTTCCCTGATTCACATTGACTAGGCACCACATATGAGGAACAGTATTCCACTAGTTTTTAGGATCTGACAGGGCACTAATACTGGACCTCGAACAAAAGCCCCTTAGTCCCCTTTCTTGGAAAATATTATCTGCACGGGTGACCCCGTGGGACACTAGGTTACCAAATAGTGTAATTACACTTATTGGCCCACATCCACTTCTACTCTTTCAACGGTGGGATCATCGCTGACCCACGCGATATGGAAGACAATCAGGGCCTCAGCTTCAATGAGGAAGCTGTGGCCGATATTTTACAGAAGACTCCTCCTTGTTAGGTATTGGAACGAATGTGGCCTCAGGGTCACAAAGTGAGGATTGGTCCGCGTTATCTTTACTCAAGAGGGAATGGTTGAAGATCACCCTCCATGGGGCTTTGATGACGGAATATCTGCGGGCCAACATAGCCCCCAATGGTCTGATTGTTTATATCCTACCCAGAATTTTCCTGGAGGACCCGATCTTTAAGAAAGACTGGTGCATGGTATCATGGAAATGCACTCGAGACCTACTAGTCTTGATCATCAACACCGCCCAAAGGCTGGCAGATGCCCTGCTTGTCAGGATCCAGTTAGCAGAGGCTGCTCTGAAATCAGCAGTGCAATCCACTCCATTTAGATCCAAACTGGCGGAAATTAACAGCGAGATCGCTGAGAATAAGGAATATCTACTTAAGCGCAAAATAGCTAAACTACAAAAGGACATTGAAAAATTTAACAAAGAGACCATTTACCCCGATCTGAAGACTGATTATACCTCATCGAAGAATGGATATTCATCTGATGAGTGGACGGATACTAGCAGGAGGGGGTCCTCTAACAGTGACTCAAGCACTGATAGTAGGGGTAGCAACACTCAGAGGAGGAGTTTCTATCACCCTCACCCGGGCTACCATAATGCACCCCCATACCAGGTGCCACCACCGCCCCCCCCTCCCTTTTGGCAATACCCCATGTACCCGCAAGGCCAACCTCAGTACTACCCATTGGAAAACCCCCCTTTTTTAGGCAGAGGCTGGGGCAGAGGAAGAGAGCGCAACAGAGGGATGGCAAATGGAGTGCAATGGCAGGATCAGGCAGCAGACCTGATAGAGACCAGGAGTCGGACCAGGGGGAAAAGGAACCTAAGGAACTAGTGGTCAATTTGTCCCACAGGACCTTGACCGAAACTGAGCAAAGAGTACTGGAAAAGGGATTAGGGTATGTGCCAACACCCAGAACAGACAGATTCAGGGACACCTGTGAAATCCAGGATTTTTTTCGGAAAATCCGATTGAAGGCTTTTTTCCATGATGTCCCACAACTTGTACGTGATGACTCAGGGCTGAGGAATCCCTCAACCTTCACTCCCAACAATGGGATGATAACCCCTGAGATATTGACTTTTGAAAAGGCAGTATTAAAAGATCTGGCTGGGATACCCACTATCAGACCTTTTCACAATCTATCTAATGCTGAAGAAACAGCTGCCAGATCACTTGCAGAAGATGGTAGTATAACCATTAAACAAGCAGACAAAGGGGGAGCTATAGTAATTCAATCGACTGACGACTGTGATCGTGAGTGTAGACGTCAATTAAGTAATACCAGATACTATACCCTCATCTCCGAAGATCCCACTACTAGACTTAAAACTAAGATCAGTAGTATGGTGGTTGAAGCTGAAGCTAACGGGTGGATATCGAAGAAGGAGGCTGACTTCTTGACCACAAGGGACCCAAGAATGCCCTATTTCTATACACTCCTAAAATTCATAAAGGCGGTACACCGGTACCAGGGAGGCCAATAGTGTCGGGAATAGGGTCACTCTTGGAGCCCCTGTCAAGATTCTGTGATTACTTTCACAGCCTCTAGTGAAGAAGACTCCCTCATATGTGCGAGACACGACAGACATATTACGCATCATAGAGGAAACACACGAGACAACTGAGATCAACCTTCTAGTCACACTTGACGTGGAAGCGTTGTATACAAATATTCCTCAGCAAGAGACACTTGCTGCAATAGAAACGTGGCTTAGGAAAGAAGACTGGGGTTCACCCACCCCTATCTCTTTCATCATGGGGTGTGCTACATTGGCATTGACGGAAAATCACTTTGAATACCAGAAACAGCTGTTTCATCAGTCGCAAGGTACTTCCATGGGGAGTACCTTTGCTCATAGTGTGGCCTGTGTTTACATGGCCACTTTCGAAGAGAACATTATCAGGAACATCAATAACCCTTACATTAATCATCTAACCCTGTGGAAGAGGTTAATTGATGACATTTTAGTCTTCTGGAAAGGTGATCGTTCTACCTGTGAGAAGTTCTGTGAATGGATGAATACACAGAATCAGTTCTTGAAATTTACACACACCATTTCAGAAACTGAGATACCTTTCCTTGACCTGAACCTGCAACTGACACAAACAGGATTAAGAACCAACCTGTACAAAAACCTACTGATAGGAATAGTTTATTATCATACCAGAGTCACCACCCGAGGACCTTGAAGAACAACCTCCCTTTTGGTCAGTTCCTACGGATCAGGCGGAACTGCAGTTCCACCACTGACTATAAAGTAGAGGCCAAGTTGCTTGAACAAAATCTAAAACAAAGAGGGTATCCGGAACGATTGGTTAGGGATTCTTCCAAGAGAGCTTTGAACAACCCTAGAGAAGCATTGTTGCAAAGTACAAAGAAAGATCCCACTGAGACCCTGACCTGTGTTACATCGTACACATCAGATTCCACACATATTAAGGGGATCATTAGGAAACACTGGGGCATCCTCAACACGGGTGAGATAGAATTCCCCTTAACTAGATTCGCCTTTAAGAGGACAAGAAATCTGAAGGACGTGATTGTGCACACAAGACCCCGCACAGTACAAAACGACACACAGAGAACACTCTGGGACCTCCCTCCAGTCACCGGACACTATCCCTGTGGCACCTGTATGGTCTGTGACCAGACCAGAGTTGTCAAAACAATTGCACTAACAGACACATTCACCTGGACAATGAGGAGTCACACTAATTGCAATACATCCAAATGCATCTATATGGTGACGTGCCCTTGTGGTAAAAGATATGTGGGTATGACGATGAGATCAGTCAGGACCCGTATTACAGAACACAAGAGTAATATAAGATGCCATAGGGTCACAACTAGATTGTATAAACACTATCAAGAACAGGGACATAGCCCCGAATCATTACAGTGGTTGATACTAGAATCCCATCTTAAGATCACCCAACAGGCACTCTTTAGGATAGAACAACGATGGATACATCGCTTATCCACATCTGTACTTGGCCTAAATGAAGATGTACCGTGGGCCACCCTGAATAACAGATGACCCCTGGCTGACCGTATTTATACATGGGCATCCTAGCCTACTTTAGGTAGACGGGATGCATGAAACTGTATTGAAATGACCGGTTTATAACACTTTACAGCTAACCGATATATACAGGAGGCATGATGCAGTTATGGAACACCCAGTTAACATCACCGGTATCTGTTGGCAATTATGCCTACTGGCCCTGTTGCATATAATGCAGGGCCATTATTGCACTTTACGCACTATTGTATGATGACCTCTGGCATTATTGCAATTGCCTCTAGAACACTGGCCATTTAACACTCTTCCAATGCCGACTAATATATATATTTTTTAATGTAGTTCATGTTTATCTCGCATGCATCACTGCACATGTTCTACATCGCATATCACCATGTATGCATTCTAGCACGTACATGGGCTGTTATTATTACACTAGACAGTTTGAGGACCTATTTGTTCATACTGTTCAGAGTGATGCCTACTAGACTCCAAGATGGCCGTTATCTCAGCCAGACATACTGCCTTCATAACCTGGAAGGCGGTATTAGAGATGACTATGTACGCACTCTTGTATGATGACCTCGTATATTATTGCAGTTACTTTAAGACCGCTGGCTATTTTAACACTTTTTCCAATACCACCCGACATTTTATTTAATTTACTTCATTTTTATCTCATATGCATTTTTGCACATGTCTAACACCGCACATCACCATGTATTCAATTTAATATATACATGGTTCGTTTTTATCACACTAGACAGTTTTGGGACTTGTTTGCTCATATTGTTGATAGTGATACCTACCACACTCTAAGATGGCCGTTACTTCAATCGGTCATACTGCCTTATTAACTTGGAAGGCGGTATTAGAGATGACGTGGGACGGACGCCGCCCCTTCCTTCACGTGACCCGGAAATAGTACTTCAACTCCGTCTGGAGCTGATAGTCTCTATTCCGGGACCGGCGAGGAGGGTAGGTGAACTAGCCATGATCCCCGCAGGACTGGTGAGTAATATTGACGTCTGGGACAGTGGCCCGTGTTCGTTTTTTGGCCACTATTTGAATACAGGCGGTATAGCGAGTGGCAACAACGCTGTTTGGCCCGCTCCCTGTGGGCTCTTCGATGCGCACTGAGGGGCAGGCTGGGCACTGTACGGTGTGACCACATGGTCAACTCAGGGTTCCCGCTGGTGGGGAGCTATACCATCCACCGACAGCTTCCTGATACGCCCTCTATGTGTAGATGGGTCGATGTGGGGGGGCGGGGTGAACCCGTGGGGGCTCCCCGCTGCCGTTACGAGTAAACAGGCAATGATGCGTAGATTGGTTCGCATCTCTTCCTCACCAACTTGTGACCTGTCCACCTTCGTGCATTTTATGTTTTTCAGGACACCATGCTACCAGGTGTCCCATTGAATCGCCGTACCGATTGAAGTAACTTTCTTGACAGTGGGAGGTGAGCTTCAGCATGACATATTTCACATTTATTCCACTATTGATGTGATATGTCACGCTGCTAATTATAGCTTTGTAGTCCTCTCCTTGTTTTTATGCGACCATCTGCTCCTCATTTCCTTTGCCTTTCCTAGGGGATGGCTGGTCTTCTTATTATAGCTGGATAGTTTCCGACTATATATATATAATTTTTAACTTGCATAAGGGGATGATAGTCAAGCCCCATATTACACGCACTTTGTTTACTGGTTTTATTGTGCCTAGTTCTTCGTCACACTTCTCTCTTTAATGTGGGGAAAGGAGAGTTTAAGGAGGTGTGATTAGATTACTATGTGACCTTAATATGGGTATTTACAGCAGCGTATGGATACACATATACACTTTTATATCCCTCTCTCCAGGTTACTGAACCATACTATTGAAGAATTGCGACATAGTGTTTACCTGTGGTAGTTAGCCAATAGCCGCACCACTGAGTGTAGATAGTTTTACTGTTCACAGATTAGGTCCTGAAGAGATGCCACGGATTATTTTTACCATTAGGCAAGAAACATGTTGACCCCAAGAGATGAGCATAGTTTCAACTGAACTTTCACGTCAGGTAGACTGCCACTCTTTATGTTTTTACTGAGGTGGATAACCAGCTTGAATAAAAGTGTTATCTGGATTATCCAACCTTTTTAACTCACTTAATTCACTTTATCTACACCTACACGGGCCACACACCCCCACTTCATCAAACGGCAAGGAACAAAAGATCTCCGACAAAGAGCCCCTACGTGGGTGCCCGTTGGGTATTGCACCGCCGACCCAACGAGGAGCAGGTCGAGATGATGAAGCATGACACCTAGCTTGCTGGGTGTGTGAGGACCCTAGTTCGAAAAGCGGGATCCCCTCCGAATCCCTCTCCTTGATTAGGTTCCATTTCCACCATCAATTTGCATGATAGTGGTTGGTTCCCTGATTCACATTGACTAGGCACCACATATGAGGAACAGTATTCCACTAGTTTTTAGGATCTGACAGGGCACTAATACTGGACCTCGAACAAAAGCCCCTTAGTCCCCTTTCTTGGGAAATATTATCTGCACGGGTGACCCCCGTGGGACACTAGGTTACCAAATAGTGTAATTACACTTATTGGCCCACATCCACTTCTACTCTTTCAACGGTGGAATCATCGCTGACCCACGCGATATGGAAGACAATCAGGGCCTCAGCTTCAATGAGGAAGCTGTGGCCGATATTTTACAGAAGACTCCCTCCTTGTTAGGTATTGGAACGAATGTGGCCTCAGGGTCACAAAGTGAGGATTGGTCCGCGTTATCTTTACTCAAGAGGGAATGGTTGAAGATCACCCTCCATGGGGCTTTGATGACGGAATATCTGCGGGCCAACATAGCCCCCAATGGTCTGATTGTTAATATCCTACCCAGAATTTTCCTGGAGGACCAGATCTTTAAGAAAGACTGGTGCATGGTATCATGGAAATGCACTCGAGACCTACTAGTCTTGATCATCAACACCGCCCAAAGGCTGGCAGATGCCCTGCTTGTCAGGATCCAGGTAGCAGAGGCTGCTCTGAAATCAGCAGTGCAATCCACTCCATTTAGATCCAAACTGGCGGAAATTAACAGCGAGATCGCTGAGAATAAGGAATATCTACTTAAGCGCAAAATAGCTAAACTACAAAAGGACATTGAAAAATTTAACAAAGAGACCATTTACCCCTATCTGAAGACTGATTATACCTCATCGAAGAATGGATATTCATCTGATGAGGGGACGGATACTAGCAGGAGGGGGTCCTCTAACAGTGACTCAAGCACTGATAGTAGGGGTAGCAACACTCAGAGGAGGAGTTTCTATCACCCTCACCCGGGCTACCATAATGCACCCCCATACCAGGTGCCACCCCCGCCCCACCCTCCCTTTTGATAATACCCCATGTACCCGCAAGGCCAACCTCAGTACTACCCATTGTAAAACCCCCCTTTTTTAGGCAGAGGCTGGGGCAGAGGAAGAGGGCGGAACAGAGGGATGGCAAAAGGAGTGCAATGGCAGGATCAGGCAGCAGACCTGATAGAGACCAGGAGTCGGACCAGGGGGAAAAGGAACCTAAGGAACTAGTGGTCAATTTGTCCCACAGGACCTTGACCGAAACTGAGCAAACAGTACTGGAAAAGGGATTAGGGTATGTGCCAACACCCAGAACAGACAGATTCAGGGACACCTGTGAAATCCAGGATTTGTTTCGGAAAATCCGATTGAAGGCTTTTTTCCATGATGTCCCACAACTTGTAAGTGATGACTCAGGGCTGAGGAATCCCTCAACCTTCACTCCCAACAATGGGATGATACCCCCTGAGATATTGACTTTTGAAAAGGCAGTATTAAAAGATCTGGCTGGGATACCCACTATCAGACCTTTTCACAATCTATCTAATGCTGAAGAAACAGCTGCCAGATCACTTGCAGAAGATGGTAGTATAACCAATAAACAAGCAGACAAAGGGGGAGCTATAGTGATTCATTCGACTGATGACTATGATCGTGAGTGTAGACGTCAATTAAGTAATACCAGATACTATACCCTCATCTCCGAAGATCCCACTACTAGACTTAAAACTAAGATCAGTAGTATGGTGGTTGAAGCTGAAGCTAACGGGTGGATATCGAAGAAGGAGGCTGACTTCTTGACCACAAGGGACCCAAGAATGCCCTATTTCTATACACTCCCTAAAATTCATAAAGGCGGTACACCGGTACCAGGGAGGCCAATAGTGTCGGGAATAGGGTCACTCTTGGAGCCCCTGTCAAGATTCTGTGATTACTCTACAGCCTCTAGTGAAGAAGACTCCCTCATATGTGCGAGACACGACAGACATATTACGCATCATAGAGGAAACACACGAGACAACTGAGATCAACCTTCTAGTCACACTTGACGTGGAAGCGTTGTATACAAATATTCCTCAGCAAGAGACACTTGCTGCAATAGAAACGTGGCTTAGGAAAGAAGACTGAGGTTCACCCACCCCTATCTCTTTCATCATGGGGTGTGCTACATTGGCATTGACGGAAAATCACTTTGAATACCAGAAACAGCTGTTTCATCAGTCGCAAGGTACTTCCATGGGGAGTACCTTTGCTCCGAGTGTGGCCTGTCTTTACATGGCCACTTTCGAAGAGAACATTATCAGGAACATCAATAACCCTTACATTAATCATCTAACCCTGTGGAAGAGGTTCATTGATGACATTTTAGTCTTCTGGAAGGTGATCGTTCTACCTGTGAGAAGTTCTGTGAATGGATGAATACACAGAATCAGTTCTTGAAATTTACACACACCATTTCGGAAACTGAGATACCTTTCCTTGACCTGAACCTGCAACTGACACAAACAGGATTAAGAACCAACCTGTACAAAAACCTACTGATAGGAATAGTTTATTATCATACCAGAGTCACCACCCGAGGACCTTGAAGAACAACCTCCCATTTGGTCAGTTCCTACGGATCAGGCGGAACTGCAGTTCCACCACTGACTATAAAGTAGAGGCCAAGGTGCTTGAACAAAATCTAAAACAAAGAGGGTATCCGGAATGATTGGTTAGGGATTCCTCCAAGAGAGCTTTGAACAACCCCAGAGAAGCATTGTTGCAAAGTACAAAGAAAGATCCCACTGAGACCCTGACCTGTGTTACATCGTACACATCAGATTCCACACATATTAAGGGGATCATTAGGAAACACTGGGGCATCCTCAACACGGGTGAGATAGAATTCCCCTTACCTAGATTTGCCTTTAAGAGGACAAGAAATCTGAAGGACGTGATTGTGCACACAAGACCCCGCACAGTACAAAACGACACACAGAGAACACTCTGGGATCTCCCTCCCGTCACCGGACACTATCCCTGTGGCACCTGTATGGTCTGTGACCAGACCAGAGTTGTCAAAACAATTGCACTAACAGACACATTCACCTGGACTATGAGGAGTCACACTAATTGCAATACATCCAAATGCATCTATATGGTGACGTGCGCTTGTGGTAAAAGATATGTGGGTATGACGATGAGATCAGTCAGGACCCGTATTACAGAACACAAGAGTAATATAAGATGCCATAGGGTCACAACTAGATTGTATAAACACTATCAAGAACAGGGACATAGCCCCGAATCATTACAGTGGTTGATACTAGAATCCCATCTTAAGATCACCCAACAGGCACTCTTTAGGATAGAACAACGATGGATACATCGCTTATCCACATCTGTACTTGGCCTAAATGAAGATGTACCGTGGGCCACCCTGAATAACAGATGACCCCTGGCTGACCGTATGTATACATGGGCATCCTAGCCTACTTTAGGTAGACGGGATGCATGAAACTGTATTGAAATTACCGGTTTATAACACTTTACAGCTAACCGATATATACAGGAGGCATGATGCAGTTATGGAACACCCAGTTAACATCACCGGTATCTGTTGGCAATTATGCCTACTGGTCCTGTTGCATATAATGCAGGGCCATTATTGCACTTTACGCACTATTGTATGATGACCTCTGGCATTATTGCAATTGCCTCTAGAACACTGGCCATTTAACACTCTTCCAATGCCGACCGATATATATATTTTTTAATGTAGTTCATGTTTATCTCGCATGCATCACTGCACATGTTCTACATCGCATATCACCATGTATGCATTCTAGCACGTACATGGGCTGTTATTATTACACTAGACAGTTTGAGGACCTATTTGTTCATACTGTTCAGAGTGATGCCTACTAGACTCCAAGATGGCCGTTATCTCAGCCAGACATACTGCCTTCATAACCTGGAAGGCGGTATTAGAGATGACTATGTACGCACTCTTGTATGATGACCTCGTATATTATTGCAGTTACTTTAAGACCGCTGGTTATTTTAACACTTTTTCCAATACCACCCGACATTTTATTTAATTTACTTCATTTTTATCTCATATGCATTTTTGCACATGTCTAACACCGCACATCACCATGTATTCAATTTAATATATACATGGTTCGTTTCTATCACACTAGACAGTTTTGGGACTTGTTTGCTCATATTGTTGATAGTGATACCTACCACACTCTAAGATGGCCGTTACTTCAATCGGTCATACTGCCTTATTAACTTGGAAGGCGGTATTAGAGATGACGTGGGACGGACGCCGCCCCCTTCCTCTCACGTGACCCGGAAATAGTACTTCAACTCCGTCTGGAGCTGATAGTCTCTATTCCGGGACCGACGAGGAGGGTAGGTGAACTAGCCATGATCCCCGCAGGACTGGTGAGTAATATTGACGTCTGGGACAGTGGCCCGTGATCGTTTTTTGGCCACTATTTGAATACAGGCGGTATAGCGAGTGGCAACGACGCTGTTTGGCCCGCTCCCTGTGGGCTCTTCGATGCGCACTGAGGGGCAGGCTGGGCACTGTACGGTGTGACCACATGGTCAACTCAGGGTTCCCGCTGGTGGGGAGCTATACCATCCACCGACAGCTTCCTGATACGCCCTCTATGTGTAGATGGGTCGATGTGGGGGCGGGGTGAACCCGTGGGGCTCCCCGCTTGCCGTTACGAGTAAACAGGCAATGATGCGTAGATTGGTTGCGCATCTCTTCCTCACCAACTTGTGACCTGTCCACCTTCGTGCATTTTATGTTTTTCAGGACACCATGCTACCAGGTGTCCCATTGAATCGCCGTACCGATTGAAGTAACTTTCTTGACAGTGGGAGGTGAGCTTCAGCATGACATATTTCACATTTATTCCACTATTGATGTGATATGTCACGCTGCTAATTATAGCTTTGTAGTCCTCTCCTTGTTTTTATGCGACCATCTGCTCCTCATTTCCTTTGCCTTTCCTAGGGGATGGCTGGTCTTCTTTATTATAGCTGGATAGTTTCCGACTATATATATATATAATTTTTAACTTGCATAAGGGGATGATAGTCAAGCCCCATATTACACGCACTTTGTTTACTGGTTTTATTGTGCCTAGTTCTTCGTCACACTTTCTCTCTTTAATGTGGGGAAAGGAGAGTTTAAGGAGGTGTGATTAGATTACTATGTGACCTTAATATGGGTATTTACAGCAGCGTATGGATACACATATACACTTTTATATCCCTCTCTCCAGGTTACTGAACCACACTATTGAAGAATTGCGACATAGTGTTTACCTGTGGTAGTTAGCCAATAGCCGCACCACTGAGTGTAGATAGTTTTACTGTTCACAGATTAGGTCCTGAAGAATTGCCACGGATTATTTTTACCATTAGGCAAGAAACATGTTGACCCCAAGAGATGAGCATAGTTTCAACTGAACTTTCACGTCAGGTAGACTGCCACTCTTTATGTTTTTACTGAGGTGGATAACCAGCTTGAATAAAAGTGTTATCTGGATTATCCAACCTTTTTAACTCACTTAATTCACTTTATCTACACCCACACGGGCCACACCCCCCCACTTCATCAAACGGCAAGGAACAAAAGATCTCCGACAAAGAGCCCCTACGTGGGTGCCCGTTGGGTATTGCACCGCCGACCCAACGAGGAGCAGGTCGAGATGATGAAGCATGACACCTAGCTTGCTGGGTGTGTGAGGACCCTAGTTCCGAAAAAGCGGGATCCCCTCCGAATCCCTCTCCTTGATTAGGTTCCATTTCCACCATCAATTTGCATGATAGTGGTTGGTTCCCTGATTCACATTGACTAGGCACGCCATTAGGAGTAGCCAGGGGCGCCGCGCACGATGTGGGAAAGATAGAGTGTGCTGAGGAAGCTTGTAATCATGTTGTGAGAATGTGAGCAATTAAAAAATGATGCGTCTTTTGATGCCCTACCTGTCAGCCTGAAGGCAGCAAGTGAAGCTCTTTCAAATTACACCCAGCTGCAGCGCAACACAGGGGGGAGTTACGAATGCCAACTGTATAATCCGGAATCATGGTTTGGCCCAAGAGCACAGGGCCGCCATACGCGCTTTCACGTAGCCTCCCCATATGCCGTAATGACTGTCGAGTATTATTGCTGCCCGTGTTCTGCCATGCCTCTGGGGACCTTGTTCACAAGTTACAAGTAGGTAACTGGTTGGTTGGACACTATGATACTCCTTGCTTTAAGTTTAACTGCAAAGAAGGGGATCATGACAAACTCGTGACCCCCAAGCCCATGTATGTATATGCTGGCTGCTGTTCCCGCACTTTGTTTGTGTGAAGAAACACCGTGCCGGATTTTAAAAGCCAGAAATTCCAGTGGGCCAACTCACTGTGGAAATAGGCCGCATTGCAGCCAGGATTCGTTTCTCAGCCCCAGTCTGACCCTCAGCCAAGGTCAGGCAGGAAGCATGTAATAACGAAAATAACCTGTTTCCTTCTCAGCCTCAGTGAAAGCAGTTCCTCGTTCTTCCCTCCGTATATTTCTCCATGTTAGTGACAAGAGTAAGGCTCCCAAATTAAATGAGTATTATAAAACCTTATCTGAAACTGGTACTACCCTCTAAAGCTATTTCTTACAGCCAAGATGTATTTCACCTAGAGAACATTTAGGGGCATATTCACAAGGAGCTATCGCCGAATTAACGGCACTTTATTCGAGCCAAAGTCGTGATAAATTTACCTCCCCATTCACAAGCCGATGTTAACAGCCCACAGCACCAGTTTACCCGCGATAGCAGCTGCAAAAAACATCGCCACAGAGGACCCGCGCAACTATCGCTAATGAGATGCAGAGTGGGCATTCCCGTGCCAAAAGGCGCGACAACATCACACCTCAACATTCACAACGACCAGCCACATCGGCGATAAAAACACAAAACAGGCGATAAGGCACGTTAGCACCAGGAAATCTACACCTGCTCTGACCTGGTGTAAAGTCGGACGGCAGCCTGCAAACCAAAAGGGAGCACAGCCCAGGGCTACATCGGAAGGGCAACAGATGCCATGGAGCCACCCATCATGCAGCCCGGACACCCAAGAGGGCCACAACACCCACCGCCACGACCCCCAGGACCACCCCTCCCTGGCACCCCCCGGACCAAAGACATGCCACATCAGCCACACCTAAACATGTACAAAATATTCCGCTTGATGCCGCACAATCACAACTGGTGACATGCATGTGTCGTCACAGAAATGAGCAGCACACATTCACTTTCGAAGCAACAAATGAAACTTTATTAAAATGAACAACGAAATGAAATGAAGACACATGGCCGCTCCCCTCGGGACAATACGTAGGTCACAGCCTGTAGGACAAAAAACATGATGAGAAGGTGTGTCCTGCGCACATCAGAGGACAGAGAGAGAGCGAAGGAGAGAGAGAGGAAGAGAGGGAGGGAGGGAGAGAGAGAGAGAGAGAAGAGGAGAGAGAGAGAGGAAGAGAGGGAGAGAGAGAAGAGGAGAGAGAGAGGGAGAGAGAGAGAGAGAGGAAGAGAGGGAGAGATAGATAGAAGAGGAGAGAGAGAGGGAGAGAGAGAACGTGCTGCCCCTGCGCACCCAGGCCACACTGCTCACCTGCTGCCACCGGTGTGTCTCCAACCACGTGCTGGTATGTATAGCAGGACACCAGGTCACACATCTGAGTCAGAGCCGTCAGCTGAAACAGAGCCCAGATACATGACTGGCACAGTACACACACTTGCACAAGACAACATCGCCTGCCTGCCCATGCACACCCAGGCAGAGGCACCCCAACCCTTCCCGCCGCCCATCGGAGCATGCCCGCCCATGCACACCCAGGCCTCAATGCTCACCTTCCGCCACCGACGCGTAGACAGGAGGTCCCACCACGTGCCGCTGCAAGCCAGAAGCCCGGGGCCCGCGGACATGGCACCCTCCACATCATGCAGCCCCGCTCCGCAGGCCACCAGGTCTCACGTTTGGTGCTGGGTCTTAATTACTCCATGGCAGAGGACATACCAGTGCACCCGGCACCATCACAGGCTGCACACCCGCTCATCCCAATGGGTGCCACCAACTCTGGGATCCCGGAAGCGACGCCACGTGGCGGTAGGCCCGCGCTGCCCGCTGGCTCTGGCCTACACTGCGGTCCAGCAGGGCACACAAAACCTGAGCTGTCCGGACCGCCGGGACGGGGCATCATCGCAGGCTGCACACCCGCTCAGCAGCTTAAGGTGCCACTGACTCAGTGCACCCAAAGTCACCGTCCCGTGGCGGGGTGCCTGTGCCGTCCGCAAGGCCCCGTGTGCCACTAACCCTGTGCAACCCCAGTCTGCGCCACATGGTGGTAGGCCTGTGCCGTACTCAAGGCCTCGGATGCCACTAACCCTGTGCAACCCCAGTCTGCGCCACGTGGTGGTAGGCCCGTGCCGTACTCAAGGCCTCGGATGCCACTAACCCTGTGCGCAACAACTCATGGGCCCTATATGAGTGCGAACCGTGGAGCGTCCGTCATCCAGTCACCACCGGAAGAGGGGAATGTGACGTCGTCGGCCCCTTATGTTGGCGGAGTCACATGGCCTGTGACGCCTGTGCCGGATGGGTGTGGTGTGTGTGAAAACCTGCCCTCAGGGAGTGGCTGTGACATGCTGACAACTAGACCAGTGACCTGCACACCACCAGCAAGTATGGCTGCGATGGGTAGCAATGAGGGCCCCCCTCGGGGCGTAAGCGGAGTGGTCTGGCCTGCCGTACGCCGGACCAGTGCAGGGCTTGCAACAATGACTCGTGGGATCTGGGCATGGTCCAGTCCATGTCCGGACAAGGAAGTGACTGATGTGTGTGTCCCTGTTGTAGTGTTCACGGGACCCGGTACACAAAATGCAATGTCGCACCCTCTGACTGGCATCCCACAGGATGAACATCATTGACGCAAGGGAAGGCACTGTCCCCACATTCATCCACACATCCATACATGAATGACGTAAGACATTACACAGCAGTGCGTCACTGGATGTTTATTTGCACATCCAGTGCAGTCATGCAGCTGGAGCGGTACAGGGCAATGCCGAGCACACTACACAATATGTGCCCGTGGAGGGCCAGCCAGCGTACATCGGGGGATGACCTGTACTGCGGAAGGGGAAGGGTACAGTCCGCAGTCTGTCCGCCGTGTCAATGGTCGTCAAACAGGATGTGGCAGTCCATGTCGCTGTCCAAGGTGAGTGCATCGGAGTGTATCGGGGGTCAGTGGTAGGTCTTGAGGCCATGTGCGGCACCAAGCAGAAACAGGCAAGGTGGCGGAAATGAATGCTAGTACCTCCTTCTGATCTCAATCCCATCCACGTCCTCGTCCCCGGATGTGTGCTCTGCCCCACCTGTGAGTGTTGCAGTACCGGCTGCGGCACTGTGTGCCACTGACACATCAGGGGCCGGAGGAGGATTGTCGGCCGCACTGTGTGGCAGTGACACATCAGGTGCCGGAGTGGATACGCCTGCCGCACTGGGAGGCACTGACACACCAGGGGGCGGAGATGTGGATGGTGTTCATCATCGCCACGCCTTGTGGCAGCAATGCCATGATGAAGACATGCAGGGCCTGGTAGATCCCAGCTACATTTCGCTGATGTGCAGCGGTGGCTGCCATCCTTTCCGTCTCCATCCACACAATGTCCTCCATGAGCCTCCGCATGTGTGCCAGCTCATGGCTGGCATCGCTGGGGCCACTCTGAGCGGACAGGTATTCCTCCCTCCACGTCATGACTCCAGTGATGTCAGTCAGGGCTCGTTGGAGACCATGGGGCGGACATAGACACCTAAGGATGGCGTCCAGTTTGGTAGCCATGAGGTCGAACCCCACCCGCACCTGCTTGGCCGTCTCCCTCTGGCCCTCCAGCACACGGCGTTGGAAGGCCATTTGTTGTTCATGGGGGTCTTGGGAGAGTGCCGGGGCTGTGGGTGCCTCCTGCTGGGTGGTTTGGGTGGTGGGTGGGGTCTCATCGATGTAGCTGGGCTGCCCTGATCCTGGAGGTGGCTGGCGGATGAGGTCAATGATGTCTTGAATGGTTTGGGTGTCGATGCTGGTGTTGTCCTCCTCCTCGTCATCAGTGAAGAGTGGCTGTGACTGCTCTGCAGGAGGTGTTGACGATGCCCCTGCGATGTGAAGGGGAGATTGTGTATTACAATGTGTCCACGTGTATGCAGCCGCATGGTACATGTTGGCATTCAGACAGCATGGCATTGTACATTGTGACAGCCTGTGGGTCTGAGCGAGGACCCAGGGTCATTGTGCGTGTGCACTGTGCCCTGCTTGCTTGTGCATGTGTGCCATTGTGGCCATCTCCCCCCGTCCCCCCAGTACCTGGTGGTCACTCATCCTGTTGCGGTTGTGTTGTGTCCTGTCGAGCAGTGTCCGGTCCCCCGACTCCGGCCACAGTATCCATACTGATGACTGTCGACACCAGCTCCTCCATGTCATCCAGCTCCAGCTGTGGCGCTGGGCCCCCACCTCCGGTCTGCGTTGCTGCCTTCTGGTTGGCGCTGAGTTTCTCCTTGGTCTTCCGCTTGATGTCATTCCATCGCCTCTTGACCTCGTCCATTGTCCGCTTGTGCTCTCCGACGGCATTCACCTTGTCGACGATGTCCCGCCATATTCCATTTTTGGTGCCCAATGACACGTTGGAGGTGATGAAGAGTTGTTGATGGTGTTCCATCACCTCCGTGACTATGATCCTGTTCGCCTGCGGACTGAACTTGGTCTTCCTGGTCTTCTTGTCCTTGCCCTTCTCTGTCCCCGAGGTCCCAGGCTGGTCGTCCGGGGTGCTTGTGGGGTTGCGCTCGTCCTCTGCGCCTGCTCCGGCTGCCTCCATGGTGCTTGGGTGTTGGTCAGTTTGTGTGTGGGTGTTTTTTATACTTTTATGGTGATTTTTGACGCCTGCCAGGTGTGTGTTGCAGGCCTGGCGCTGCTTGTCGCTGCTTTCCTCATCGCGCTTTGGCCCATCGCGTGTTTTTTAGTGTTGTGGTTTGTGTTTTTATCTCCATCGTGGTGGTTGTATCACGGACATTGTCCGTGGTTTCGGCAGACTATCGCATGCTACCGCCTTGTTGTGAATTCCACGTTGACACAGGGTTATTTTCCCTGCGCTAGGCTGCGATATTGAAAGTTGCGTTACGCTACTCTTGCGGTAGTTATCACACGTTCTTGTGAATATACCCCTTAGTGTTATGAAACCACTGGAAGAGCTTACATTTTCTCCACTTTTGTCCGATTCCGAAAATCTTCCCTTGAACTCGGGATAATGATTTTGGAGCTCATTCTGAGTGGTCTGGCGTGGTTATTTCTGCTTTATTGTTTGGTATTACTGCTGACAATTACCATCTTTACACGATGTTGAGTTAAAAACAATGAAACAAAGTGTGTTTTAGCTCACATGGGAAATATAAACAGAGAAGTACCTGGAATTCAAGGATTGCATTAGTTAAATATCCTGGTGATTCTGAAACTGGCATGTTATTCCCCATTGTGGCCCAAAACTTCGTAATGCCCGATAACTGAGGTGGTGCTAATGGCCAGAGTTGGTAACCCTGGGCCTGCAGCTTTTAGTCAGATATATAAAAAAAGGTCACCTCTGTAGAGAAAAGCAGGCGCTTCTTAAAGCACATTTACCCCTCCATGCATATTCATCTATTAATTATTATTCAATCATTCCATTCTCTGCTTCATATGCATACAAAAAATGTGTATGGGATATAAAAACTTCAACCGCTTTTGAAATTCATATTTTCACATTTGAATCAATGATACCAAATATTTCAGATAGAAAAATGCTAATATCTGAAGAAGTACGGCCGACTAACAGCCCAGCTTGCATTGTTAATAGGTAAATTCTTAATTTCTAGGAACATTTTAAGTAAAAAAAAATAATTGAGGGCACTGCTGTTAAAAATCTATTAGCTATGATTGTGCTCTCAGATCGCCCCAGCTGTTTTGAGTTGAAGCCATGGCTCTGCATTATTATTTGCAATTTTATATAGCGCGGACATGGCCCGAAGGTATCAGAGCGCTTTACGAGAGTAGCCTGATACAAGGGTACAGCAAGTCACTGTTACAATAATTACGTTCAGACATTGTCGCTGCTGAAAAGGTGAACAGCCTCAAACACGCCTGTCACTTTCCTCTTGGTCCAAATAAGGCCTCTCTAATTGTATTGTAATTGCATGGATATAGTGCTTACTACATCGGACCAGACATCGCAGCGCTGATATGCAAGTTCAGCTCAGACTGCAGCAACCTGGGCGTCAGAGAGGCTGTTAAATCACCCCAGACTGGGCCACATGTGTTTTATTTCTGGGAAGAGGAGTGCGGCAGAGGGATAAGAGAAATACGGGAAACTAAAAGAGACACCAAGACTTTCACCAATTTAAGTTTTTATTAAACGACTGTTATATTTTTATTTGGTAACAAATATGATTATAATACCTTCATCGGCTTCATCCCAATTAATTTCAGGGAGAAAACTGGAAGTACTCCCGAGGTCAGGCTTACATTCCCCCCTAGTAAGTGACATGATGGGGAGCCACGGCCAACTGCCAATTAGGTCAAGGGAGCCACAGGTCGAAAAAGTTTGGGAACCACTGGGCTAGGTCAATGTTGAGAAAGAGGAAAAGGTCGACATAGAGACATGGTAGGTCGGCGTTAAAGACGAAGACACCCACGCCGTTGACACTCAGAAGGAGGTCGACGTTGAGGCAAGGAGGTATGTCGACGTCGAGACATAGGAGAAGGCCGGTGTCGATAAGTATATCGACGTCGAGGACGTCAAGGCATGAGGAACTGAGACACATTTCAACATCTCCAGACTTCGAATACTCTAGAGTATGCTCTCCTTCTTCACCAATAGTGTTACCAGACTCACCTACTCCTCCACCATCTCCTCCTCTGCTGCCACCACCTCTGCTGCCTCTACCACCACTTCCTCCACCACCGCCAATTCCTCCTGTGGAAGCCTCTCTTACAAGTTTCAGATCGCGTTTGAGAACACACCATCATTCGCGCCATTTCAGACACCACAGGTCCCAGCATTCTTTGTCACGTTCATCTTCAAGGCGCTCTCTCCATCATCATGCGTCAAGATCATGCACATGATTTAGACGTTATTCCCATTATACCTCTTCCACTGGAAGATATTCGCCAATGCTATCAAACTTGCCACTACCACCACCAATCTCTCCAGTGGATGATGTCACTACTTTCCAGGAGGTCCTGGTGAGAGGGGCTGCGAAGCTCAATATACCGGTGTCCATTCCAACACCTTCCACTTTGGTTATATTTGAGACACTTTACCACTGGTCAGCGTCAAGAGATCTCCTTCTGTTGTTGCTGGGACTACTGGTACCAGCAATGTAATTGTTTTTGATGCCAGCCTCAGCTAATTCTGCTCTATCGAGGCTACAGAAAAGATATAGACCTCCAGAGCAGGATCCCATATTTCTCCGCTCCAACCCACCTCCAGACTCTATGGTCATATGAGCGGCCAAATAACATCATGCTACTACTCCTTCTTCTTCTGTACCACCTGACAAAGAGAGCAAGAAGCTGGATTCAGTGGGTCGCAAGGTATGGAGTACAACTGTGACTACTATGAAGGCGGCAAGTGCATCTGCTCTTCTGGGCAAATATGATAGGGCCCTATAGGACTCCATACAGAAGTTTGCTGATGACCTTCCCAGAGAAAAACGGGAGGACTTCCTTGAGATTGTCAATGAGGGGTTGATGGTCTCCAATCAGACCATCAGTGGCGCAGCTGGTTCCTCCTTGCTTGTGGCACACGAGTGCTGTCACGGGGTGGCATTACGCAGACACTCTTGGCTCTGTCTCACGGCCCTCAAGCATGAGTCACAACAAAGGATTCTTAATCTGCCATTCTCAGGATTTACACTCTTCGGCAGTCACAAGGACAATGAGATGGCTCTGATGAAATCCGAAATGGAGACCCTCAAGGCAGTTCGCCTAAAAAGGTAAAAAGAACAAAAAAGGTCCTTCAAGCCCTACCAGCGGCGTTTCCCCCCCCAGAGGGTTCAAACCCCTCACTGGTACCAAGGTCACAAGCCATCCCAACAGCAACGGCCTTTTCAGCAACAACAGCGAAGGGAGCCTAGAGGAAGAACCACCCAATAGCCCGCTCAAGGGGTAAAACCTACAGCAGGCTCCAAGCCATGAATGTTTCCTTCCCCTCCTTCTGTTACCCACTCTGGTAGGTGGAAGCATTTCGCATTTTCTGGAAGAGTGGCAAAACATTACAAAAGACGCCTAGGTACTAAATATTGTTTGGAATGGGTATTGTCTCAGGTTCACAAGTCCTCCACCAAATATACCACCAACATCATCCAATCACCATCTGCAGATGCTGTGATCGGAAGTCAACACCTTTCTGCAGAAGCATGCGGTGGAGACCGTTCCTCCCAAACAACGGGGAACAGGCATTTACTCCAGATATTTTATGGTGAAGAAGTAAGGCCCCAGAAACGAGTTCAGACCCATTCTCGACTTGAAATTGGTCAACAAGTTGATTTGGTGAGAAAAGTTTTGGATGCTGGCACTGCATCATATCTATCCCCAGTTACTCCAGGGAGATTGGCTCTACTGCATAGACCTTCAAGATGCGTATTGTCATGTACCAATAGCCAAGAAACATCTAAGTTCTTGAGGTTCATCGTGGGACAAGATCATTATCAGTACAAAGTACTTCCATTTGGCCTCAATCCAGCCCCCAGAACTCTCTTGAAGTGCATGGCAGTAGTAGCTGCCCATCTCAGGAAACATTGAATCTTCATCTACCCCCTACCTAGACGATTGGCTTATCAAGGCGTTGACGTCTCAGGAAGCGCAGCTTCATTACCAATAGATATGCGATGTCCTTCAAAGGTTAGGGCTGTATATCAATCACAGCAAGTCAACGTTTACTCCAGTTCAGACACTGTATTATTTTGGGGCTTCCATCGACACCATTCAGGCAAGAGTGTGTCCTTCGTCAGAGAGACTGTTTGCAATCCGTCTGAAGTGTCACTCTCTCATGAAAGTCTCTCATCCCACGGTGAGGTCAGTGTCTTCTCTCCTCAACCTGTTGGCCTCATTCATCTTTCTAACTCCGAATGCCCAACTCCACAAGTGTCCTCTTCAGGAATGTCTTGAGGATCAGTGGGACCACCTTATGGCAATTGGGAGTACCAGATCATACTCTCTCCCCATGCAACACAATCTTTAAAATGGTGGTGCTCTCAGACGAACCTGCTTCAATGGATGCCATTTCATCAGGATGTTCCCTCCCAGACCATAGTGACAGATGCATTGTTACTAGAATGGGGAGCATGCATGGATCATCTCCAAATCCAATGAACATGGTCTCCGAGAGAGATGACCTATCACATCAATCTCCTTGAGCTCCGTGCAGTTCACCTAGCACTGAAAACCTTTTGCCCGTCATTTCGACCCAATCCCTGCTTGTTCAGACGGACAATACAACATTTGTGAACTACCTCAACAAGCAGGGGGGGAAACGAGGTCCAGACCTTTATCCCACGATGCCCAGACCTTTTGGAAATGGCTTATGGCCAGAAACCTACCGATCATGGGAACTCATCTCCCAGGTATACAACATATTCAAGCAGATTCCCTGAAGAGAGTTGTGCAACAAAAACACAAATGGGTTCTTCATAACAACATCATACAAAACATCTTCAGGCTGTGGGGCGCTCAGCACGTCGACTTGTTTGCCACTGCAGAAAACAAAAAATGCCCAGGCTTCGCCTCGAGGTACTTCCAACCAGGGATACTGGGGAATGCCCTATGGATAGGGTGGTCTGGCAAATTTCTCTATGCCTTTCCGTCGATCCCCCTGAGCCCGTCGATCCTCATCAAGCTGTCTGACTCAAGAACCAGAATGATATTGATTGCTCCAGAGTGGCCACATCAATGGTGGCTCGCGGACCTTCTTCACCAGTCAGAGCGTCCTCATCTCAAGCTGCCATGTAGACCGGATCTTCTAACGAAATTCGGAGGCTAGATGGTTCACCCCAATCGTTCCTCGAATTTGGCAGTATGGCTCCTGAGCTAGTTCAGTATGGACACTTGAACCTGTCGCAAGACTGTATAAACATCTTCAAGGAGGCTAAACGGCCGTCAACTCATACAGCCTATTCCTTCAAATGGAATAGATTTTGCATTTGGTGTTCTACTAAGAACATGGACCCAACAAACTGCCAGGAAAATGTCATTCTTCCATAATGACACTGTTTGGCGAAATCTGGCTTACAATTCTCTTCCATAAAGGTTCATTTACCAGCTGTTACTGCCTATAGAAAATGCCCAATCAATAAAAAGAAGAGACAGGGAACAGGAGCGAGATAAAGGTTCCAGAACCCATGCTCCCAACAAAGTAATGTATGAATACAAAGAAGGGGGTGTCTGTTCCTGTATGAAAAAACTATGGGGCATATTAGCAAGACCGGCGATAAAATTATCGCCGTTTTAGCGGCAGGAAACTGCCGCTAAAACGGCGATAATGGGCTTGCTAATATGCGTTATAGAATTCCAATAGAAGCCTAGGTTAGATGTGCAGGACATCTAACCTGGGCTTCTATTGAATTCTATAACGCATATTAGCAAGCCCATTATCGCCGCTTTAGCGGCAGTTTCCTGCCGCTAAAACGGCGATAATTTTATTGCCGGTCTTGCTAATATGCCCCTATGTCTAATGTGAAGTGTAGGTGGAAATTCTTCAGTTGGGGGAGGGTCTTCCTAAATGGAAGATAGAGCCCTCACACCCCAGGATGGGTGTCTTGCTTCATCATAGGGTATAGCTCCTTGTGGGGCCGGCGCTGCAATGCCCCACGGGGCCCATTAGAGGGCTCTTTGGCGGATATCTTCTCTTTAAGCCGTATGGGTGCGAGGGTCTGTGAATCTAGGGTAGAGTGTACGTGCAAAATACTACGGTTAAAACTACCTAAGGAGTCTCAAAACAAGGTTTTAATATATGATCTCCCTGGCAGGGTTAAAAACGGAAGAGCAAAAAAGACTGTCACTGGTATGTAATGGGCCCTGACAGTTTCTACACGTGAAATGTTGTTACAAGGTCTGCATGTTTCACGCCTGTTGGTCCAGGAGGGATACAGGGCTTTTCTTCAGGACCAAGATTAAAGTAAATAAGAGTGACTTCTACACTACACAGGGCTGGTTTGCGTGTGGTGGTGCAAAAAGGGAATAACCCCTGAGAAAATATTTTCATGTATATCTCATGGGACATTCAATGGTAAACTGTACCTGATATTGAGGTCCCTAATTGAGTAAACAAAATCCAACCTACACAAAGACAAAAGAATTGTGGAGAGGTTTTACACATACAGTAAACATATTTCTAGACATTCTGTGTTGTCGCAAAAACCTCCTTTCAAGAGATACAGGTAAGTTTTAGCAATCACTTTGTGTGTATCCATAATATAGTAGGAGCACATTAGTTACTCCAAGGGGAGTCTAAAGAAAGAAGGTTGCAACATCATAGGCCTATGATGAAGCATGGCACCCATCTGGGTGGGTGAGGGCTCTATCTTCCATTTAGGAAGACCCTCCCCCTAACTGAAGAATTTCCACCTACACTTCACGTTAGACACTGTTTTTTTCCGATAGGAACAGGCAGCCCCTTCTTAGTAATTATAGAAAATGTCCTTCACAAACCTCTTTTTTCAAAATCCCTGTTATCAAAGTTTTTTTAGAAGGGCTGAAAAAGGTTTTACCTTCCATTAGGCATCCTTCTCCTCCCGGGGAACTCAACATAGTTCTCTCATGCCTCATGCAGGACCCTTTTGAACCCATTCACAAATCATCCTTGCATCATCTCTCATGGAAAATCGCTTTCCTCGTAGTGATCACATCAGCCCATAAGGTTAGCGAAATCCAGGCGTTGTGCTCTCACGAACCATACACCGTTTTTCACTCCAACAAGGTAGTGATGAGGACTCACCCGAAATTCCCTCTGTAGGTCATTTCGGATTTCCACATCAATCAGGCGATTTCCTTACCAAACTTCTTTCAGCATCCTTCCACTCCGGCTGAAAGAACTCTTCATTACCTGGAATTGTGGCGAGCCTTGAAGGTTTATCTAGACAAAACACGAAACTTATGCAGATTGGACCAATTGTTTGTAAATTACGGTCCAGTCTGTACAGGTCTAGCTACTTCCAAACAATCCATCTCCAGCTGAATAGTGTCTTGTATCCATTAGGCTACCAAAAAGCCAACAAGACTTTATCAGCTAGACCTAAGGCTCATTCTATTAGGGGAAAAGCGGCTACTGCTGCCTTGATGAGAAATGCCCCTAAAGCTGAAATTTGCAAAGCAGCTACATGGAGATCTGTTCACACGTTCACCAAACACTATTGTTTGGATTTGGAAGCTAGAACAGATGCTCATGTAGGACAGGCCTCCCTCAGAAATGTATTTGCTTAATTCGTTTAGTCGTTGCTCTGTATTTTTCACTTTTCTTGGTGGGGATGGGCTTGCTACTATTCAGTGCTTATGATTATCAATGGAGAACCCCTAAGAAAGAAGGATCCACTCCTCCTTCCTCACCGTCTGAACACAGCAAGTCAGACTACCACCCGTCCTCTCGGAACCCACAGAGATCAGCGGCGGAGTGCCTCAGGGCTCCTTCCTGAGCCCCACTCTCTTCATCATCGACATGGCCTGCTTGCAGCAATCCTCAGGAACCACGGACTCAACATCGTCTCTTACGCCAATGACACCCAGCTGATTCTCTCCCTCACCAACAAACCCACAGTTGCCAAGAGCAACTTCCACGACGGGAAGAAGGCTGTCACCACCTGGATAAAGGACAGTTGCCTCAAGCTCAACTCAAAGAAGTCCTCATCCTGGGCTCCACCCCATTCACCTGGGAAAACTCCTGGTGGCCTGCAGCACTTGGAAACCCCCCACAGACCACGTACAAAACCTCGCCTTCATCCATGAACCGCCAGATCAACGCCGTCTCATCATCCTGCTTCCACACGCTATGCCTGCTCCGAAAGATCTTCAAGTGGATCCCCACTGAGTACAGAAAGACGGTAACCCACCCACTCATCAACAGCAGACTCGACTATGGCACCGCACTTTACACCGGCATTACCGAGAAACTCCTTAAGAAACTGCATAACATTCAGAATGCCTCTGCCAGACTCTTCCTCAACATCCCCCACCGCACCCACATCACCGGCCACCTGAGAGACCTCCACTGGCTCCCAGTCAACAAAAGTCAAAATCCTCACACATGCCTACAAAGCCCTACATGACACGGGACATCCGCACCTCAACCACCGTCTCGCATGCCACGCACCCGCCAGAGACCTCTGCTCCGCCCAACTGGCCCTGGACCCCGTCCCACGCATTCACAAGACCACAGCCGGAGGAAGATCCTTCCCCTACCTCACAGCAAAGACCTGGAACAACCTGCCTCTCCACCTCAGGCAATCACTGTCACTGCCTCAATTCAGGAAAGACCTTAAGACCTGGCTCTTCAATGGAACCACAGTGCCTTCGACGGATAAGCAGTCCCCCTCTCCCCCCCTCCAGCGCCTTGAGACCCTTACGGGTGGGTAGTCGCGCTTTACAAGACACCTGATGATTGACTGAATGGTTTCTTACCTGTAATCCCAGTTCTCTCTTGGGGAATCTCCATTGAAATCATAAGTAACCCTCCCGCCTCTCCAGTGGAGATGGCAGAGGCAGTTATAGACCCATCTATCACTGACACATCTCTTCATAAAGAAATGAAGCAACAGCCACCCACTGGGCATGATGGGATACTGGTGGTCTCTGGGTCCTTAAAGGCACAGACGAGGTTTTTAAACTTACATAATGGCAGCCTACAGCTCTACAATGTCCTGCTATCCTTCATCTCTCTACTTTTACAAAAAGGGGTTGTAAAAGATTTACGTTGTTTTACAGAGTATTGGCTTTACATTTTACATACATATGTATGGGTGTCTTGACCCTTTTTAAGTACAGTCTGAAGACTTTGACCATTGTAGCTTGAAGGAAGGCGAACATCTACACTTAAGAAGATGTACTATGGATAAGTGCTCCCGGATTCCCACACGTTGGCGGATTCCGCACTGACCCACCTGCATCCCCGTTGCGTGTCTGCATATACCAAAAAGAAGTCTGTTTATATATTTTGTGTGTATTTCACTATATATATATATATATATGTATATATATATATATATATATATATATATATATATATATATATATAGAGTTACCCCTCAGTGGGACAGCACACGCAGGTAGGACATGCTCAAAGGCAAAAGCAGCTGCCACGGGCATTCTCCTCACTTATCCTCCTGTCCAACGCGTTTCGGGCGTGCGCCCTTCCTCATGGACAGTATCTGAAGAATCAAGGCAAACACGTGTCACCAGTATATCCCCTCATTTATTTTAATTACACAGATGAAACTCAGGTGAGTAATTTGCATTCTGGGACTGGTGGTTTGAACGATCTCTACCCATGTGGGTCGCTGCCATTGATACCATCAATAAAGTATGTTTTTCTTCTCCAGAGGAAATAATGTCTTTGCAGAGCCGCCCTTGCCCAGCCCCTCCTGCTCCACCATCAGCTGCTCACATACGCAGCCGCAGACCCGCTCAGATCTCACGATGCGTTTCGGGCGTGCGCCCTTCCTCATGGACAGTATCTGAAGAATCAAGGCAAGCACGTGTCACCAGTATATCCCCTCATTTATTTTCATTACACAGATGAAACTCAGGTGAGTAAACGCGTCGGACAGGAGGATAAGTGAGGAGAATGCCCGTGGCAGCTGCTTGTGCCTTTCAGCATGTCCTACCTGCGTGTGCTGTCCCACTGAGGGGTAACTCTTTTCTTGCATTTATTGTGGCCGACCCGGTCATGGGGCAGCACCATCGTGAGCCACATAGCCATAGTTCCCCATGCCAGGTTGCACATGCACCGATTGCAAGAGTGCCTAACGGCATGATGGTGTCAGTCAGATGGTCATCTAGAGGATCTTGTGTTGGTGGGGAGCCGCACAACCTAATGCAAGGGTGGCCCTTCCTAGACCCGGTTCCGCAGATCACCATTACCATGGACACTTCGCTCACTGGCTGGGGGTGAGCATCTTAATCACCTCACTGTTCAGGGAATGTGGTCCCCTGCCCAACAGTCCCTGTACATCAATCACTGCTGGCTATTCAGCTCCCCCTTCGGGCAGTCTGACCTCATTCAGAACTAGACAGTCTTAGTACGCACAGACAACACAACTGCCATGTTCTACTTACTGAAATATGGGGGCGCTGTCAGTAGTAGCCCAGATCATTTGGCAGTGGGCGATACATCACAGAGTGCATCTGCTTCTCCAGCACATTCCCGGGGTGGACAACTGTCTTGCCAACCTGCTCACCAGGACACATCAACAAGTCCACGAGTAGGAACTCTACCTCTAGGTTCTACTCCCTTACTGCCAGCGGTGGTGGTATCCTCAAATAGATCTGTTTGCCACTGCCGAAAATGCAAAAAGCCCAAACTTCATCACCAGGTTACCACACCCATAGGTCATGGACAATGCAATATAGATGAACTAATCAGGGATATTTGCCTACGCTTTTCTGTCTCTCTTGCTCCTACCATTTGTAGTGCTGAGGCGGGCATCCCTTACCCTCATCTTAGTAGCTCCAACTTGGGCACACCAGCCACGGTACTCCACCCTGCTAGAGCTCTATCTATTTCCCCATGAGAAGCTGCCCAACAAGCCGGACCTTCTTACACAAAACCACACCTCTCTCTGGCAACCCAATCCTCAGCAGTTTAACTGTGCAATTTGGCTCTTGAGGTCTTAGAGTTTGGTTACCTCAAACTTCCGGAGGAGTGTATGTCTATTCTTAGAGAAAAGCGAAGTCCTACTACCAGGACTTGTTACGTAGCCAAATGGAAACGTTTTTTACACTATTGCCTTCCCAAACGTATCAATCCACATGCAGCATCAATACAAGACATTGTCTGTTACCTGCCTCACCTCCAGAATTCAGGCCTCGCGTCTTTTGGGTAAGGAGCAAGATGGCACTCATTTATCACGCCTTACCGCTCACCGTTCTCTCCCCGCCTTACTAGCTCGAAGCTCTGCTACATCGTCTGAGCACTGCAGGGGGAGCTGGGGCTGCTGCGGAGAACCGGGACAGGAGATGCCACCGGCAAGAGAATGCCAGGTGATACGGACGTGGTGGCTTTGGGCTGAGGGCCCTGAGCAGCCTAGTCTCAGCTGTGGTCTCGTGGCTGGCATGGCACGTTTCCTGGCTTGGGACCAAACTGCTTTGGATGCAAAGACCACTCCTGTCTGAGATCATGACGGGACGGGAAATTAAAAACAGAAGTTGCGACCTGTAGTCCCAGTGGCCTCGGCTGCCGCGGTAGCCGGGGTGGCGTCCACGGTTTCCTCACAAGCATTGGCATGCCTCGAATCCAGCATCGAATTAAAAGGTGGCAAGAAGAGGGATGAGATAGCTGGTAAAGGAAAGCAGGAGACCGGCAAAAAATCTTCACATCGGTTGGCCCGGGGGGTGATACAGCCGAAGTCTGGAGGAACTCAACCCCTAATAGCTATCCTGTTTGTGGCTTCCAGCATCAAATGATTAAAGGGAGAGGCTCAGGAGTCCGTGTCAAATACCATTTTAAAAACCACTGAGGTCTCCGTAATGGAATTCCCGAAAGAGACGCCTAGAGTTCAGAGGAGCAACACCCATGGTGAGCAAAAAGAGACCTTAATTTTCCCAATGCAGGCTGGGTCAATATCACCGGGGGGGGGATCCAGGGGAGGCGGAGACAGTAAAGCGTATTGAGATTATGTTAGATGTTTGCCCCCCTTTTGATGCTACAGGGGGACAGGGAATCTATATAGATATACCTGCTAGAAATATTGTCTCCCCCCTGGTTACCCATAGTAGACTCGAGGATAGGAAGCAAGAAACGATCATTTCCCCTGAAGCAGTGGGTGCGAATTTTTTTTTCCTTGACCGATAAATCTGAGTCTTCAAATTTTGGTAATTCATCTTCAAGTGATTTTGCTCTTTCAGATTTAAGCAATGGTAGCTTGTTGGAAGAATCGATGATATTGATGTAACTAAAAAGGAAATAATCTTCATTAAAAAAGAAGGAATAGAAAGAGAGTAGTCGACAAGGAGAATTAAATGGAAGAGACACAGTGAAATTGAAATGGGACTACTCTGACACATAGCTTTTCTACCTCGATAGAGAGAAACCAGAGAAAGAGGCATTTGTGGAGAGAGACCTTGGTGGCAGCGGCTGCAGCAAAGATCATTAAAATCACAGAACCCTCCCTTTCCAGTCTTCTCTTCTCTATCAAACAAATACAGCAGGAAGCTCAAAGTGACAGCCGTTGGGCTAGACTAGCGTCAAAGAAACTGCAGGGTGTGGTGCGGAAAGTGAATAAGACATGCTCTGACATTGCTGAGAGGATAACAATGGTGGATCCTCGGACAAAGAACCTCGAGACGGAGGTTGAAACGCTGAAAACCTAAAGTACATCCCAGGAAGCTATTATGACCGATGTCGTGTGGAAGCTGGAAAACCAGGAGAATAGGCAACAAAGAAATAACTTGAGACTCCTGGGGATACCTGAAGGTGTGGAGGGGGTAATGCCAGAGCATCTGTGATAAGCCTTCTAATAGGCACATTTCCAGATATGATAAAATGGGACTGGGACACAGAAGCTCAACATGCACACCGTTTCCACTTGATGTTGAAAAAGCGACATTTCAGTGATGTGGAAAGACCTCGAACGATGCTCGTATATTTTGGGAACTTCCTATTAAGGCAGCTCATTTATGACCAAGCTCGTCCAAATGCAAAATGAGAAATTGGGGGGGGTTCATTCTTTGCTAAGTCCGATTTTGCCCATGCTACAGTTGAGCTAAGATGGCGCTTGCGGCAGATATTTGCTCCTTTTCAGAAATTGGGTGCTGAGGTATATCTGCGAAACCCCGCAAGATTAAAAATTATTGTTAATGGGTGAACTCGCAGCTTTATATCTGAAATCCAGGCACAAGAATACTTGAGGAACTCACGGGTGGGCCTGCCACATGAACTATATAGTTGCAAGGCTTTTCGGGGGCCTAAGTGGCCAGGAAAAGTCAAGGAAAAGCAACTATAATAAGATAAGCGTAGCCGAATCCAATTTACGCTGGAGGTTTCTTGAATGGGGGGAGTCGGGTGGTCGGTTTGTTATTAAGGTGCACATCATTCAGGCTAGGCCTGATTGCTCATGTTTTGGGGGGGAGAGGTAAGGAGATGTAAGGGGGGTGGATGTGGCGGGATCTTAGGTTGTGGGATGGGAGGGTTTCACATGTTGTTGGGGTAACGAGATGGAGATTTGGATGTTACAGATTGAAAGGCTCAGAGATATGTACTTTACCTTAGATATGGGATATAGAAGTTAAATGCAGGGTTTGGTATTTAATATGGCCTGATGGTAGGGAAGGAGAAGCTGCGGATTGCTACTATTAATATCTGTGAGCTGAATGAGACTCATATTGAAGGGGGACGGAGGGATGTTTTAAATTCACTTGGGTAAAGATTGATTGGGGGTACCTCTCAAGGTGCGCGCACCGGAGGGGTGGCAATTCTGGTTCGAAATGCTGGTATGCAGTTTAAACAAGTGTGGGTGAATAAACATGGCAGATGGGTCATGGCGGAATGCCAGTCTTCTAATGGATTCAAATTCACATTATGTTCAGTGTATGGATGCATATCAGATGACACATGTGTCTTTGATTGGCTTTCTAATGAGCTGGCACTCTGGCCCTTGCCAATCATATTGTGTGGGGATACCCAGTAGTAGGTCTATGGGAGGACATCAAACTTACACTGGGCGGAAACCCAGAGTATATCAATCACTGAAAGCTTTATGTCGAGATCATGGCTTGGATGATATATGGTATAAGAAAAGTCCTACTGAACATGGGTATGCATATTATTCAGCGCTGCATCAGTCACATGCTCGTTTAGACAATTTTTATGTGTCACATGCATTTACACAGGACAGTAGAGTTGAACGACACCCTCGGTTTTTGCCAGATCATAACTAAGGGTGAGCAGTAAAACTGAGTTTTGGCCACTCCGCGCTTCGCTTGGAGCATGAAGTTCCGCTAAAAACTCCACAATCCGCCGCATGGCGAAGTTTACCACCCATCCCAATAAACAACAGCCTAGACGCAACTACGGTCTGCGGCTCCTCCTTCTCACCCTCTATTGGCTACCTCAGTTCCCGCTCGGGTCCGCTCGCGCAAGGTAAATAAAACAATTTACCTTGCGCGCTAGCTGCATCGCCGAGTTGGCGATGCAGCGCGCGCAAGGTAAATTGTTTTATTTATTTATTTACTTACTTTACTCCGTTCCGCCGTATGTGGGAGTCCACTACCCCCCCACCCTGTCCCCCCGCCATGCCCCACTGCCCCGCAGCACTCCCTCTGCGAGCCGCCACTGCGTGGGGGAGACGTTACAGTTGTCTCTGAACCGTGGGAAGGAAGAAAAGCGGATAGTGCAGGACCCGCAGAATACTTTAGCTGTGGCAGAGGAAAATTGGCTTTAGCTGTATGGCAGGAAAATGATGTGAAGGAGGCCCAATTGGAAGTAGCAGTGGCAAGAGCAGCAATAACTGAGATCTTTGGGAAAAGGGCAGCTGATAAATTAACGGTGTGGAGGGAAAAAGCCCATGAGCGTAGCAAACAAATAAGGCATAATTTGGCTATGAGAACGAGACAGAAAAACATGCATAATGAAGTGCGGACAATTAGATGTCCATCTAACGGGATGTCTCTGATCCCATTGAGATTAGAAATTCCTTTCGAAATTATTATCAATATCTGTATTTTGAAGGCACCAAAGGGGATATTAACCTGATACATGAATTCCTAAACACAATATCTCTAAAAAAGCTGTCCAGAGAAGAAAGAGAATTTTTAGAAAGACCGTTACTGGGGGAGGAGATCCTTCTTGCTCTGACTAGTCTGCCAGCAGGGAAGGCGGCTGGTATTGACTCTGTTCGCATCGAATTTTATAGAATATTCTACGGGCAACTTAAGGAATGTATGAAGACTTTATTTGAACAAATACATAGTGGATCTACACCGCCAGGTTCCTGGTCTTTAGCAAAATCATTGTATTTCCTAAGACAAACAAACCAATGCAGGAACTTGATTCATATCAGCCGATCACTTTAATTAATGGAGACTCGAAAATCTATTCTAAAATTTTAGCCACACGTTTGGCTCAGATAATTAAAAAGTTAGGGGCATATTCACAAGGAGCCATCGCCGAATTAACGGCACCTTATCGCAGCCAAAGTCGTGATAAATTTACCCCCCCATTCACAAGCCGGTGTTAACAGCCCACAGCACCAGTATACCCGCGATAGCAGCCGCCAAAAACATCGCCACAGAGGACCCTCGCAAATATCGCTAATGAGATGCAGAGTAGGCGTTCCCGTGACAAAAGCCGAGACAACAGCACACCTCAACATTCACAACGACCAGCCACATCCGCGATAAAAACCCAAAACAGGCGATAAGGCGCGTTAGCACCAGGAAATCTACACCTGCTCTGACCTGGTGTAAAGTCGGACGGCAGCCAGCACCACAAAAGGGAGCACAGCCCAGGGCCACAACCGAAGGGCAACAGATGCCATGGAGCCACACATCATGCAGCCCGGACACCCAAGAGGGCCACAACACCCACCCCCACCACCCCAGGACCCCATCCCACACCCGGAACACCCCCCCAGACCAACACAGACGCAGCGCAGACAAAGACAGCGGAACCCCAGGAAACGTACCAGCCGCACAGACCCAACATCTGACAATGTCACCTTCCACTCCAGGCTGAAAGGGACAACCAACCTACGCATCCTGACCATCATCGCCTAACAGGCCTACGGCAACAACACAGCGGACAACCAACATCCCACCCCACACAAAGCTGATGGCGTGGCTGCACCTGTTGGCCCCTGAGACGCCCCATCCAACACCCGCCAGAGTCGGAGGAGTCCCACAGCCAGCCACATCCAAGTCCCCCACACCTGTCCTGGACATCACCATCACCCTGGTACCCCAGTCCCCATACATACAACACAATGCGCAGGATCCGCTGGAGACCAAGCAAGGACCATACGCCATAGCAGGATGCACGCACGTGTTGGGGGCAACACACAGCACACATGTACTACCTGTGCCCCCTGGTGACACAGCACACAATTACCGCAACAGGAAGCACACGTCTCACACCAATATGCAGGCAACAACAGAACACCGTGGAACACCCAACAATGTCGCCTTCAAATACACAGCCAGTGTGCATGATACCTTCATCCTCCGACAGTCCATCATCAACCAGCGTTCTCAGGATGGCAACAAGGGAAATGCACAGCCCTTGGCAATATACAAATGAACACCCCACACACCTCAACAGCACAACCATGCAACTCACAACTCTGGCAATGCACACGTCACAAAATCACATACAACAGGCACAACAATATGCCCACCCACCAGACACGACAGAACAACTTACAATGTCCACATGGGCAAGCCCTGAAAATGAGCCAGCAACGGCATGGCACCTCAGCCACATACTAGCCGAATGTGGGGAGAGGTGGCAACCAGGCATGTGTGAAGGATGCAGTAGAACCATGATTGGGAAAGTACACAATGCCAAGAGTGCCGGAGATGTGCTGGACACCTCGCAGTATGCAGAACACACCCATATCCATGGCGACATAAACCGCTTGCGTATGGAGTGTAGTGGACAGTGGACGCCACCATGTCACCACAGCCAGTGGGGGACCGCGTGGAAATGTTGCCTGTTATGCCCCCCCTAAGCGTCAGCGGAGTGGGATGGCCCGGCGTATGCCATGCCAGCGTAGGGGTGTGAATAAAAACCACATAGGCCTGGGCGTTGTCCACTTCCGGAAAGACCCACGTCTCTGCCAGGGCGGTGCCTCCCACCTCGCCACGAGGCCGACGCCATCCTCGTGAGCGGAGTTGCCTGAGATGCCGTGCGCCTGCCGGACCCCGGCACGCTGGTCCACGAATCCGTCAGGCCAGCCCCTGCGCAGCCAGACCACACTGATCACCTTCCGACACCGGCGTGTGTCAAGGAGGGCTCACCACGTGCCGGCGCAAGCCACAAGCCCGAGGCCCGAGACCTTGGCAGCCACCTCAGACCATCACGGCTGCCACGACACCGGCCCGCTTTATTCCTTTTTCGTTGACCTACTCCACTGCCGCCCCCGGCCTACTCTTCGGACCAGTAGGTCCCACATGTGGAACTGTGTCTTGAGTCATGAATGGCAGTGACCCCATATCCCGGCCAGCGGCCTCAGTACCAGACCCCCCCAGTTCAGTGAGGCATAGTTCCATATGGGCATCTTGCGAAACGTTGTGCCACTAACCCTGTTCAACGCCAGCCTGCTACACGTGGTGCCACTAACCCTGTTCAACGCCAGCCTGCTACAAGTGGTGCCACTAACCCTGTTCAACGCCAGCCTGCTACACGTGGTGCCACTAACCCTGTTCAAAGCCAGCCTGCTACACGTGGTGCCACTAACCCTGTTCAACGCCAGCCTACTACACGTGGTGCCACTAACCCTGTTCAACGCAAGCCTGCTACACGTGGTGCCACTGAACCTGAACTACGCAGGCCGTTGGGGCCATCCAACCTATGCCGGCGACACTCGGTGAATGGGCCGTGCTGACCGCTGCCTCAGGCCTACACCACGGTCAGGTAGGTCACACATTTGGAACTGAGTCTTGATTACACTATGGCAGTGAACATCATTTAAGGCAGAGAACAATACACTATACACCCTCCGATGTGGTGGCAACAAGTCTGTGCATGGCATCACAACCACACGTGTCTCTGGGCCAACGCGGACCACTGCCCTCGGCCTACGCTGCACACGAGTGGGATCACTGATTTGTAACTGAACATCGGTAATTCAGAAGGCAGTATACATTTCCTCGCACGCACGGAGGGGCGTAAGAGGATGACACGTTGCAGTCCGGAGGGAACAGGATCAGCATCACGGAGGTGATTGAACACTACCGACAACTGCCACTGTGTCACCAACTCTGTGCCTCGCGAGCCAACGACCCGTGGCTGTGGGCCACTGCTGACCGCTGCCTCCGGCCTACACTGCGGTCCAGTATGTCACAGAGCCTTGATTTGGCATTCTTGGAGTTCACATCTGTGTACGGGCATCATCGCAGACTGCATCCCCTCACAGCACCTGTGCCACTAAGTTTGTTCCCCGACATTCATGGACACTCACTGGTCGGACATTGGTGGCGTTTGAGTCCATGGACTAGGGGCTAGTTTTCATCTTCATGTAGCTGATCCTGAATTGTTGGTGAGGACGAGGGTTGCGCTTTCCACTCCTCCATTTGCTGCTTCCAGATAACATCAGACCTTCCGCATCATGCCCTGGAGGACACCTTCCACTGTCCCCCGAAACCCTCCGCAACATACACCTCGGACATTGATGGGGACCCGCTCAGGTCGCATGGCCCATCTGACTGCACCGCAAGTCACCGTCCCGTGGCTGGGTGCCTGTGCCGGCCGCAGTGCATCCGGGGCCACTAACTCTGTGCTGCTCAGGCCTGGGACCCCTTCTTCTGAGTCATTGAATGGCCTCTGTAGCGATGGTCTTGGGGTCATCAACGCCATGTGTCTGTGGCCCTGCTCTGTCCGCCTCCTCCGGCCCCAACTGCGGTCCACCAGGGCCCACACATGGCATCGAGTCTTGACCGGCCTGGACGTCGCATCACCGCAGGAGGCACACGCCACCACCGCAAGGACCACCTTCAACCGCCATCTGCCAGAGTCGAAACGGTGGTCCTGACAGACCTAAGGAGTTGCTCAGACCTGTCATGGATGCCATCATCGGACTGATACCCTGCTCAGCACTCCAGGTGCCAGTGACTCAGTGCACCGCAAGCCATTGTCCGTTACTGATTGAGTTTTGTGCTGTTGTGAGGTTGCGCAGCAATGTCACCTCATGCAGTGGGGAAGACGTGGGACTATGATGAGGAAGATGTGTCAAGTGTGCGGAAGGTAGAGGGCACAGACAATGGGAGGGCAGGAAGCAACAGCCCCACGGCAGGAATGCAGACTGGTGGTGGTAGTCAAGCTACACACCCGGATCTATTGCTGGGTATTGCGCTGTGGACTGCGGACGTAACTGTCACCTCAGGCAGTGTGGGAGACCTGGGACGTTGATGAGGAAGTTGATGCAGGTGTAACACACCCCACTGCATCTGCATCAGGACTGATCCGAAGGGACACAATCCTAGCAATTTCTTCACATGAGCGCGCTCTTCTCTAGTGCCCCTGCCTCAGTGCACTGCAACTCAAGGAACGTCCAGACTGAATATTGGGTGACCTCTGTCCTTATTCCAGATCCCTCCATGTTGCTCTGCAGTTGACTCTGTTATGCTGGTGTTTTCTGTTTCCATTGCACTGGTGTCCACTGTTCAGGTTGTTGGCAGCACCAAGCACTCCGTGTGGGCTGGCTTATACTCACCCCACAAACATCCAGCACAGGCGTCACTGTACATGTGGCCCTGCCAATAAAGGGGCCGGGCGCACGTGCCAGTGGACAGTTCAACATGATATGTGCATGTGTCTCTGTGGAGGTGTGAGTCTCCTTTGTGGGGTGTGGGGGGTCCCTGAAGGGTATTGGACACCCACGTATGTGTTCTAGTTCGCATTCCATTGGTTCGGCAACACCCTCACCTGTTGGGCCACCTCCTTTTGGCGTTCTGCCACCTGGCATTGGGATGCCATGTGTGGGTGGGTGAAGTGTTGTGAGCCAGCCGTGATTGCGGGTGCTTCATGCTGTGTGGTCTGTTGCAGGGGCTGGGTTCTCCTCTGAGTGGCTTGTCTGCCCTGGTCCTGGTGGTGGGTTGTGTCGGATGTCCATGGGCTGTTGTAGGGCGTCGGTGTCTGGGCTGTGGTGTTCCTCTCGGGCATCACTGATGGGTTGTCTGTTCTGACCTGCTGGAGGTGTTGTTTGTCCCTCTGCATTGTGAAGGGGAGGTGCATGTTGGCATTGTGTTGGCGCCTTGTTCTTGTCGACATGCAGACTGTGTGACGATGTACATTGTGAGTGTTTGGGCGGTGGTGGCTATTTGAGCTGGGACAGTGTCCATTTGGCCTACATGGCTGATGTGGGGTTGTAGGGGTAGATGTGCATCTCACAGTTCCCTGCTCTGTCCGATGTGATTGTTCTGTTACTGTGCCTGGTTGGACCCAGTTGTGTCCCCTGTTCTGCAGTGTGGGTGTTGCACTTTGTGCCACATTGTCATGGTATGTGCTGTGATTGCTATGTGTGTGTGCTGCAGTGTGCCATGGGGATGGGGGACATGTCCCTGGGTAATTGTGGGTGGGTGTGCAGTGTGTTACACCTCATTGTGCATGTGTGGCATTGTGCCCATCACCCACCGTCCCCCCAGTCCCTGTTGGATCCTCACCCTGTTGTTGTTGTGTCAGGTCCTGTCGGGCTGTGTCCGTACTCCCTGGTCCTTGCACCCTCTCCACACTGATGACTGTGGCCTGGGTTTCCTCCTGCTCTTCCTGTGGCGCTGGACTGCCACCTCCTGTCGCCGTTGCTGCCTTACTGTTGGCAGCGGGTTTGTACCTGGTTTAGGTTGTCAGGTCCTGCTGGCGCCTCTTGGCCTCCTGGATTGGCCTCCTGGGCTCTGCGACTGCATTCCAGGCGGTCTGCTTGTGGGTCATTTGCTGGTAGTGTTCTGTTGCCTCCGTGGCCTTGGTCTTGTTTTCCTGCGGTCTGCACCCCGTCTTCCTCTCCATTTTCTCCTTGGCCTTTCCCGACCCACTTGTTCCTTGCTGGTGGTCTGTGGGGGTTGTGGTGTTCGCGTTGCCCTCTGCGCTGGGTCAGGGTGCATGGATGTTGCTACGTGCTTTGGCTTGTTTCTGGTGTGTTGTGCCTGTGGTTTTTATGGTGCAATTGCCCGCCATTCGCGTGGGAGTTGCAAGCCTGAGGCTGCTTTTAGCAGCTTTTTGTACTGCGATTGGCCTCATCGCATGATTTCTCGCGTTTCGCATTTTTTGGGCGTGGTGTTGATTTACACGCTGGCATTTGACGCGTTATCTGGTGACTATCGCATGCTACCGCCTTGTTGTGAATTCCACGTTGACACAGGGTTATTTTCCCGTGATAGGCTGCGTTATTGAAAGTTGCGTTACGCTACTCTTGCGGTAGTTATCACGCGTTCTTGTGAATATACCCCTTAGTCTCCAATCGGCAACAGGGGTTTATTCCCGGGAGAGGCACAATAGATCACACCAGAAGATTTCTTTCTCTCTTTGATACTGCTAGATGCGGAAAAAGCTTTTGATACGGTCTGCTTGCACTACCTTTGGGCCACGATGCAAAGAATGGGTATTGGGCCGGGTTTTATTCGGGCAGTAAAGGCTTTGTACCATGATCCTGTACCTACTGTATTTGTATCTGGAGAATTAACAGAACAATTTAGGATCTCAAGGGGGATGCGGCAAGGCTATCCGTGTTCCCCACTTTTATTTGTGATGTATATTGACCCGTTTATACAGAGATTAGAGAGTAATATGGCAATCCATCCGATTCAAGTGCGAGGATACGACACCAAGACTTTGGCTTATGCCAATGATATTGCTCTTGTAACCTCCAACCCGGATGTTGCTCCTAGGATAGTTGAAGAAGAAGCCCTAAGTTTTGGGAGTATCTCGGATACTCCTTAAACAAGGACAAGACGCATACTGTCATCAATGATAAGAAACTTTTGGCAGACAATTGAGTTGTTAAAAACATGGTTTATTTGGGGGTCAGTATTACAGCTAATACAAATGAAATGATTAAAGTAAATCTTGACTCTTTTATTGTGAAGATCAAAAAGGAGCTTGTTAGATTAAATAATCTACATCCCGCATTGGTGGCTAGAAGTAATATAATCAAGATGATATCTTTCCCCAAAATCCTATATTTATTCAGAGCTATTCCCTTAGAATTTTCTAATCAATAGCTGAAGAAAATGGATGATGTATTTTCACGGTTTTTAGGGGCATATTCAAGATCCAGAAGAGCACTTAGATTTCTTTTGCTCCCAAAAGAGAAGGTGGGGTGGGCATTGCCTAATCTTACATTATATAATTAGGCCACTACTCTGCAATATTGCACCATCTTATTACAGGAACAGCCTAGCTGAGAGGCCCCCTTCCCCTTTTAAACTTTTAATTGGGGTAGAGGCATGGGGATGCCTTTGGAGGCAACTTGAGTTCAGTTACTCTAAAAGAGTGTGTTTTAAGGCTTCTTTAGATGCTTTTAAGGTTTGGGCGCTGGTTTGTAAATTGATGGGAATAGGTAGGTTGAATTTTTATGCACCCCTCATGAACAATAAGAATTTACCAGAAATGCTTAGGGATCAATATATGTCGACATGGTTCAATGCAGGGCTGAACAGAGTAGGGATATTTTTTCCTCCACTGGTATTGTATCATTTGATTAACTTAAAACTGAGTTTGATATTGATCAAAGGGAATTTTTTAAATATCTACAAATAAGGGATTTTCTGCAATGCAAGGGGGGAGGGCCAGCAGATTTTGTAAAAAATGAATTAGTAGACAGATTGATGGGCCAGAACAAATGCAGAATTGGGTCAATATACCACCTTTTGAATACTGCTATGAAAGATGATTTAGAAAAATACTCCCTAAAATGGCAAAACAAATTGGGGATTTTGGAAAGGGTATTTTTTAGAGCTTTTATGTTAGCACAATCTGTCTTAATGTCGGCAAATTTACAAGCTCAGTTTTACAAGACCTGCTTTTTTCTATATTATACACCTTATAGGATTGCTAAATGGGGAGAAGGTAAAGGAACTTGCTGCCCCCGGTGCTCTTTACATGGAGCAGATATAGGACATATGTTTGCTTCGTGTGGAGCTCTTCTCTCTTTGAAAAATGAAATTACCAGATTTTTTAATGTTAAACTTAAGTTGAAGATATCCATAACTTCGACACTGGTTTTATTGGGAGTACAAGAAGGAGAGGTGGTAGAGGCCAGTGGAGCCTTGCTCTGTGTCTCTATAGCTATTTTAAGATTATGCATCGTTTCAGCCTGGTTGAATCCTAATCCACCAACATTTCAGCAATGGCTGGCTCAGTTATTGTCAGTTTATATCCTAGAAAGAGCTGTTTATGCAAGAAAGGGTAATCGGGTACGAAAGAAGGGGTTGAGAATTTGGGCACCACTAGCTTAGTGGGTGGGGTATTCCACTAATTAGAGGGATCCCTGGGGTCTCTTGCTGCTTCTGTCCAGAGTTCTGACGTTTATGAACGACTGAGGCCAAGCCATACTAGTGGCTCTGGTTCGGGCCAGGACACTGTGGTACCCACACAGCGCCTGGCCAGGATCATATGTCCTTCAATCAGGCTGCCATTTCAGGAGGATCTTCTGTCAGAACAGCAGGGCAGGGTCTTTCACTCAGGCCTGCGCAATCTACACCTCCATGAGTAGAGCTTGAGTGGCAGCAGTTGACTGTAATCTACCAACCTCCTGAAGCAGTGGATATCATTTTGGTGGCCAGGTGCCATTCTACAGTCTTTCTAATGGATACTTCTACCTGCTGATTGCTCACCTTATCTGATAGAGACTTCTTACCCAAGATTCCTTACCTTAGAATTATCCCGAGGCGTCATTCTGGATTCGGATTTTTTTTTTATGAGCAGTACCCCTATGTGCCAGTAGGTGGCGCCGTTCAGCTCCACATGGCGTTGTTCACACTGAAAGTGACGTTCACGGTGCCTATATAGAATCACTGACATCACTTCTTTTCTTTCTGCGCCAGTCAACGCAGATCTGGGAAGAGCTACCCCTTAGTCACTTTTTGACTAAGCTTTTTTCGACATTATATCAAAGTCTTTTTTTAGGTCTTTCTTCCTGGTTTGGCAGAAATGTCATCAAAAAAGGCCAGCTTCAAGCCCTGTGATGCCTGTCACCGACAGATGTCAGTGATGGACCCACACTTTGTCTGTCTCTGGTGCCTCAAAAGATACCATGACTAGAAGGCCTGTCCCGACTGTCGTGCCATGCATCTGAAAGCCTTGAGGAAACAATCCCTCAAGCTCCTGGCGGCTCGACATGCGACGCTCGAGGTCCCGGTCGAGAGGAAGGTCCCAGGAGCAGTCGCGGAGTCCGAGGACGTCGTTGCACTCCAAGTCATTGAGCCGTCCGGGTAAGTCTCTGTCCCACAAAAAGAAGTCATCGAAGCCTGCTTCGACTTCACTTCGTCCGTCGGCCAACAAGACGAGGAAGCGTCCCTCGAGGCCTAGCTCCGTGGTTGAGCCAGTGCCTGGGCCGACTCCTTTGCCTCCCTGTGGTTCCGGAAGCCAGACAACCCCCTCTCAAATTCAAGAGTTTTATGACGCCATGCGCCTTATAATTGAGCGGCCTGTTCCCTCTGGCACGCCTTCGCGCCCTGCAGGTTCAGGGGGCACCCCAACAGTATCCATGCCGGTGGCTCTGGCTCCAGTCTGGCCCCAAGGATCCACAGATGGATCCGGATATGCGCCAGTCGCGCCATGTCGACCTTCCCTGGTGCTGGCCACAAGGCCGGCACCAGCAGCGCCATCCCCATTTACATCCCCAACTCTGACACAGAGCTGGAGGGGCGTCGTCCGATGCCGACTGGAGCCATGCCTTCAAGACTAGGGCTAGAACTCGCAGAAGAATGAGAGGGGTCGCTGGACCCTGAGGAATACCAGCCTTATGAATCCTTGGATTGGTGTGAGGATCTGGGTGATGCCAGTGGACAGGACACTTCTGCAGATACTGGCATGCTTTCTTCCCCTACCGTGGCTACAGAGGAGGGAGCTTTATTCGCTATGGTGGTGCAGAGTGTAGCTGAGATCCTGGACCTTAGTTTGCCCCCGGTGGCAGTCAAGACTAATGTCTTGATGGAAGTGCTTCAACCGGGGTTGTGCTTTTCTGAACTGCTTCTCCCATTCAACAAAGTACGTTCTGATGTCCTGCTTGAGACCTGGTCCAAGCCCAACCAGGGGAACCTGCAAACAGGACAACTGCCATCACTACCCTGCTCCAGGGGACCTCAAATTCCTCATGGAACGCCCTACCCCAGAAAGCTTGGTGGCCCATCCTCCACTTCACATGTAAATCCTGGCGCATTCCCAACCGCCCGTCGGAATTCAAGAGCCTGGACAATTTAGACAAGAAAATGTTTTCTTCCACCAGCCAGGCATTGCAGTTGGTGAACACCACATGCTTTCCAACGCTCTGTGAGATACGGCTGCTCAGGTCCTCAAGGAGGCCAAGGCCGAGTTCTCCCAGGCCGTTACTGAAGGAGGGATGCAGCTAAGTTCATCATTAGTTATGGGCTAGACGCTACCAACTCACTAGGCAGAGCGGTTTCATTGTCAGTGGCCCTGCGATGCCTGCCTGGTTGAGGACTTCTGGCTTTTCTGGGGTTGTCCAGACGTCACTCATGGACATGCCCTTTGATGGCCCCCATCTCTTCAGAGACAAGGCGGATTTGGTGCTGGAGCGCTTTAAGGACAGCAGGGCAAGGTCCTTGGGCCTTTCCATGGCCCCTCTTCACCCTCAATCCAGCTTTCACTCCGTTCGTGGCCACAGAAGAGGCATACAGCCGTGTCCTTACTGACCCACCACTCCACAGCGTGCAAGCTTTCTAGCTTCTGCGTGGTTGTGGATGCGGTACCTACCGGCCCAGTGGATCGGGTGGCCAGGGGTCAGGTCAATCCACCACCCCCCTAGCAGCCGCAGCCTCCAAACCCTCCTAGTCTGCCTGTTTACCATAATGGGCACCCAGTGGGTGGCAGGAATCGCCATCACCTGCCCCACTGGCAGTCCATAACATCGGACAGATTTGCAGATTGTCCAAAGAGGCTACTCCCTCCCCTTCAAGACTACCCCTCTCTCCATGCCTTCTACTTATGATAGGCTGACGGAGGACCACCTATGTCTTCTCCACCAGGAAGTGATGGCTCTTTTGGCCACAGGAGCCATAAAGAGAGCGCTGACGCCAGAAGTGGGTCGTGGCTGTTATTCCCGCTACTTTCTGGTGTCCAAGAAGGACGGAGGCCTTCATCCCATCCTAGACATGTGCTCTTTCAACTTCTTTCTCAAGAAGGAGAAGTTCAAAATGCTCCCTCTTGCTTAGGTCCTATCTGCCCTCGCCCCAGGAAACTGGATGGTAGCGATGGACTTGCAGCACGCCTATTTCCATTGCCTACGTGTTACCGGAGGTTCACGTGGGCCACGGGCACTTTCAGTTCACTGTGTTCCCCTTTGGCCTCACCAGCACCCCTCGGGGGTTCACCAAGGTGATGGCAGTGGTTGCAGCTCATCTGCGGAGATCAGGCGTTCCAGTCTTCCCCTATCTCGATGACTGGCTGTTGAAGTTGGGCTTGCCCCAGTCTGTATCTCCCAAATCCAGACTACGGTAGACCTCCTGCATTCACTGGGGTTCACTATCAAAGTGCCAAGTCACACCTGACTCACTCTCATCGGAGCTGTTCTGGACACAGTGCAGTTTTGGGCCTATCCTCCTGAATGGTGGGTCCAGGATATTCAGACTATGAAACCGATGTTTCAGCCTCTATCCTGGATTTCGGGCAGACAGACTCCGAGGCTGCTGGGCCTCTTGGCCTCCTGCAGTAGGACCTGAAGTTTCAGTAGGCGCAGCATCAGGGGAATCTCTCCAACATGGTCCAGATCTCGCAGGGAACTGTGACAGATCTGGAGTGGTGGTTAACAAACAGCAATTGGGTCAGCGGCAGACCCCTTTCCCTTCCCCAACTGAATTTCACAGTAGTGACAGATGCGTCACTCCTGGGATGGGGCGGCCCTCTGGGACAGGTGGAGAGCAGAGCCCTCTGGTCTCTGGCAGAATCCGGACTCCACATCAACCTGTTTGAGCTCCGGACGATCTGATCAGCATTGAAAGACTTTCTTCCTCAATCCAAGAAAGGCTGGTGCAAGTGTTCACTGACAACACCACTGTCATGTGGTGCTGCAATAAACAGAGCGGTGTGGGGTAGTGGACCCTTTATCAAGAGGCCCTGCGTTTCTGGATTTGGTGGAACAGCAGAGCATATCCCTAGTGGTTCATCATTTGGCGGTTTCTCTTAATGCCGGAGTGGGCAAACACAGCCGAAGATGCCTCGCAGATCACGAATGGTGCCTCCATTCGGAGGTTGTGCAAAGTCTCTTCAGTAGTGGGGAGAGCCTTGGTTAGATCTGTTCACCACCAACGACAATGCGCAATGTCAGCAGTTCTGCTCGCTGGAGTTTCCAAGGCTGCTCTCACTCTGAGATACTTTTTGTCTCTAGTGGAGCTCCTGTACGCCTTTACTCCCATACCACTCCTGCCCAGAGTTCGCAAGAAGATTAGGAACGACAGGGCCCAAATCATCCTTGTGGCTCCGGATTGGGTACGGAGAGTCCAGTATCCCAAGCTGTTGAGCATGGCCATCGGTCCTCCGATCGGGCTGCCCCTTCGGGAGGATCTTCTGTCACAGCAGCAGTGGAGGGTTTTCCACCCGAACCTGTCAGCACTCCACCTTCTTGCATGGAGATTGAGCGACGACAGTTGACAGCTTTTGATCTTCCTCCCGAAGTCTGTGATGTTATCTTGGCAGCCAGGCGTCCCTCCAGCAGGACAGTTTATGCCTGCCGTTGGATAAAATTTGTGGCAATTTGTGGCATGTTGCATAGAAAGACAACTTGATCCCTTTTTCCCCCCCTTTCTCAGGTTCTCCTGTTCATTTTTCCCCTTGCCCTGCAGGGCTCTCATCTGGGCACTCTGAAGGGCTATCTCTCTGCCATTTCAGCTTTTTTGCGGTTGCCTGATCAGCCATCCCTCTTCAAATCCCCTATTGTAAATAGGTTTCTGAAAGGTTTACATTTGTTTCCACCTTCTCCCTTTGTTATGCCCCAGTGGGACCTCAGTCTCGTCCTCCCTTTCCCTAAGTGCGCTCCCTCTGAGCCTCTGCACAATTGTCCATTCAGGCTCCTTACCATCAAGATTGCAATAGCATCTACCCGGTTGGTCAGTGAACTTCAGGCCTTGTCATCCAAACCTCTTTGTCTTAACATTTACCCAGACAAACTGGTGTTTCGTACGACAGCTTCCTTTTTTCCGAAAGTGGTCTCTCCATTTCACGTAGGCCAATCCAGCACTTTGCCTACCTTTTACGCTCTGACTCATTCCTCTAAAGAAAAGGAGCAACTTCACTGCCTGGACCCAAAAAGAGCGTTGTCATTCTACCTTGATCGCATACGAGAATTCCGGGTGGATGATCAACTCTTCGTGGCGTATGTCGGAGCAAAGAAGGGACGGGTCTTACAGAAAAGGAACATCTCACGATGGATTGTATTTTGTATCAAAATGTGCTATGCATTGGGTAAAAAGCAACCCCTTATATTCCCAGATACTCTACAGTGTATAAAATAATTATATTAGATCAAAAACATGCTTCTAAACCCTGCACTTTTAATCCAAGCAAACACTAGTGGAGGAAACAAAAGGAATAAGAAATAATATTTAAGTGGCATCCCTAAACAACAACACTCAAGCAGAATAATCTTAAAGCAGTCTTTCTTGCTGCTACCTTGTATAACAAAGTTACATTGTGTTGGCACATTCAGAAAGAAAATAAAACTGATTCATTCTCTTTTCAATTTCCTTTTTATGAATGTTATTTTAGTTTGCAGTTGTTTATATGTTTACACTGACGAGGGCTGTTTCCCTTTTGGTAGGTTTTTATCAGTTATTATAGGTGTAGTCCTAAAACAGGATAGCATACTCAAGCACTATAGGACATGGCCCAACTAGTCCTCCCCCATGCCGCTGATGATATTAAGGCACATTTTTCAGAGTTCATTAGATTGCCAAAATGCTTTGCGCCCCTCATTAAGTCCAGCCTTGATACTGTAGACTCTGTTTCCAGTTGGTACAGGTCTGGAATGCTTGGCTTCGCACTTTGTAGTTCTCAACTGATGGGCAGGCCACCCTTGTGGGCGTTTTGTTGGCCCTTGCCTATTTGGTGATAAAGCGTATTCTACTCTGCAGTGATTTAAGGCTAGCAAGGCTACAGCCAGATCCTTTGGCCTCAATCACACTCAACCTCAGCGTGATTGGCGCCAATTTCATCACTTTTGAGGCTTCAGAGGGTTCTGCTTTCACCAACGCTAGTCCATTCAGACTCAGGCACATCATCTCAAAACCATCTGGTTAGACAACAAACAGGCCGAGCCAGAGGTAAGAGTGGTGGATCCCTCCTTCCATCCAGCCATCTCCTCCACACCACAATGTTGGGTGACCTTTCTACCAACCTGGAAGGCAGTTACTTTGGACCAGAGGGTCCTTCATATAACTAAAAGGGGGTATACCCTACCATTCTTTCAGGCTTCCCCTCTCCGTCCGCCCCTCAACCTCCTCCCTGTCCAAAGACAGTCTTTGCATCTTGCAGCATGAGGTGGGTGGCAGTGCTCCTGAAAGGAGTGGTGGAGTTAGTGCCACAGCAGGAGATTGAGTAAGTATAGCTGTACTGATTATATGAGTGATCTGTTATGAACTTGTATTGATGTAAAGTGCTCTGATACCCTCGGGTCTTGCCAGCGCTATATAAAACTCTTAAATAAATACAAAATATTCATGGTACTACTTGTGCCAAGGAATGATGGCCATCTGTGTCCGATCTGTGACCTCACGGTCCTGAACCTCTCTCATAAAGAAGGAATTCAAGATGCTCACCCTAGCTCAGGTCCTGTTGGTGTTGGTAATGGAGACTGGAAAGTGTCACTAAACACCAGGGGGTTTATTTACCATGAAGTTGCCTCACCCTTGCGCCAAATCGCTGCATTGCGTTACTCTGCCGCAGGGAGGCGTTCCATGGGTGGAGCGTGGGTGCTCCCAGGCATCCACCCATGAATTTTGGCGTATTCCCCGATTAACCATTACTAGTAGACCTGGGAATGCGTCAAAATGCTACTCCTCCCTAGGTAAGATGTAAAAAAGAGAAATATTTTCATTTTTCCTCATTAATGCCTCTTTCCATGTGTGCTGCATTCCGCAGCACACATAGAAAGAGGTAAATGCCTCAGAGGATTGATTTTATGGAGGAAGGTGTCCCCTCCTACACAAAAACAATCCTGCTTACAATGCAGGGCCTGCATTGGCGCCAGACAGCACATTGTGCACCAGCATAGGGAAAAGGCAGGAATGCACCCTATAATGTTAAATAAGGCGCATTCCTGCCCTTTCCCTATCATGGATCGCAGAAATGTGGCTTGCTGTGATGTGTGATTTTTTGATAAATATGCCCCCAGATGTTTATTCCCACATCTTGATTATGCAGTTGCACCAGAAGTACCTGTGCTTTGAAGTGGGTTTCACCAATTACCATTTTGCAATACTCCTGTTTGGTTTTACATCAGCACTAGCCCCAGGCATAAAACTCTGCTCCGCATGCGAAGTTTGTGGAATTCGGGTAATGAGAGTTCCTGAATTCCGCCTTCCTGGATACAGAGCAGGGGTTTTTTTTCCGTTTGTGCGCTCGAAATTTGTTTTGGCGCATGCACACAAGCACCACGATAAACTTGGGCCGCTAGTGAGCCCGCGCGATACTTCACGCTTGCTTGCATGGCTTCCAACTGCAACGACGCCATTGTAGTGCCGATCGCGAACGGACTGCTCAAGCAGCTTTTGTGCTCGAGAAGCAGCTGAGAGGGCTTTTGGGTTGAATTTCTTCACCAACCGGCCAATGGAGTTGTTTTTTTTGTGCGAGAAGCCTTTTTTTTAAAACTTTTTTTCCAATAGGAAAGAAGTGCCCCAGAGACTCCAACTTCCTGTTCCTGTCCAGCAGGCTCCTGCCAGTGCTTTGTCCATCTCCGGGTCACTTTTCATTTGGATTTGGAGCTGGAAGGATCACTCTCCTTGTCTGCTGCATATATATCATTGGATTTAAGGACTTTGTATTTTACTTTCAAAAGTAAGTTCAAAAACTGTTGTATAGGGGTATTGTTTGTTTGATTGGGGGCATGCACGAGGATTTATTTGTACTTTTAATCGATTCTTTACATTTATTATGGTGGATGGCCTGCAGTTTCAGTAGGGGCCTAGTTATTGTTTGCATGTAATTTTTCTTCTTTTGTAAAGGAAAAATGTTGCACAGTTTAGTACATTTCTCCATGCTTTCTAATACATTTGCAATATTCATTTAATTCACTATGTGGCCTACTCTGCCAATGGGCCTTACAGCCAGTAGGCCCAGTACTAGCCATGGGTGCATGAAACAACTCTCTCTGTTGAATTGAAACATCATTTAGGGCATGGATGGCATTGAATTAAATTACAAAATGTGTTTTCTTTGGGGTATTTCATGTTTTTTTCTGCAAACAGTGTATAGGTGGGGTGTTATATATTTGATGCCTTTGTAGGATGTGTGTTGTAAAGTTTTATAGCCCAGTTAACTTTCGTTTTTGGCATTGCTGAATTAATGCTGTTATCTCCTGTGTTACCATTCCTCCTTTGTCTGGCCAGTGTGTGAGTGTGTTTGCCATAGGCCACCATTTGTCTTTGTTCCACATGCCATGTGGCCAGGGGCCATTTTATATTGTCAGTGTCCATAGGCCTTCATGTGTTCTTTGTTTTCCATGTGCCTCCTGCTTGTTCTTTAACCATGTGACTGGTGGCCATTTTGTGTAGCCAGCCACTGTGCTTTTGCCATAGACCTGCATGTCTTCTTTGTTTCCCATGCCTCCCACTTGTTGTTGTGACCGTGTGGATGGCAGCCATTTTGTGTGGCCAGCCAGTGTGCTTTTTCCATAGGCCTGCATGTTTTCTTTGTTGTGGCCATGTCTCCTTGCTGGTTGTTGTTGTTTGACCATGTGGCTTGCGGCCATTTTGTGTAGTCAGCCAGTGTGCTTTTGCCATAGGCCTGCATGTGTTCTTTGTTGTGGCCATGCCTCCTTGCTGGCTGTTGTGATCCTGTGGCTGGCTGCCATTTTGTGTAGACAGCCAGTGTGCTTTTGCCGTAGGCCTGCATGTATTCTTTTTGTGGCCATGCCTCTTCACTGGTTGTTGTTGTGACCATGTGACTGGTGGCCATTTTGTGTAGCCAGCCAGTGTGCTTTTGCTGTAGGCCTGCATGCCTTCTTTGTTTTTCATGCCTCCTGCTTGTTGTTGTGACCATGTGGCTGGCGGCCATTTTGTGTAGCCAGCCAGTGTGCTTTTGCCATAGCCCTGCATGCGTTCTTTATTGTGGCCATGCCTCCTTGCTGGTTGTTGTTGTGACCATGTGGCTGGTGGCCATTTTGTGTAGCCAGCCAGTGTGCTTTTGCCATAGGCCTGCATGTGTTCCTTGTTGTGGCCATGCCTCCTTGCTGGTTGCTGTTGTGACCATGTGGCTGGCAGCCATTTTATGTAGCCAGCCAGTGTGCTTTTGTCATGGGCATGCATGTGTGCTTTGTTCCTGATGCCTTCTTGCTTAGTGTTATTGTTGACATGTGGCCATTTTTTGCGTCCAGCCAGTGTGCCTTTGCCATAGGCTTCTATCAATGGATATCAGTTTAATAATATGCTTGAGGATAAGATATTTAAATCTTTTTAATTTTTAATTTTTTTACTGTTAATTTGTGTAAAAAAATGTAATAGCATCTTTTTTTTTTATTGTTTTCTTATTTTCATTTAATGTTTTATTTTAATTTTTAAATGTTTTAAAGATTGTTTTTCAAATATTTTCAATATTTTTTTCCCATTTTGCCTTGGTCGATCCATCATCCATCCATTCACCATATGCGTACAGCCGCGCAACAGCATTCGGGTTTTTAGGTACATAATTCAATTTCCTCCTAGACGCACTGGCTGCAGTGCACTTTAGACTTTTAGAGTAGACATAATTTATTTGTGTAATGATGATGATGATTATTACATTTCCCCCTGGACCACATTGCCTGCCTCCGGGGAGCAAGCTCAGAGCAGCACTCCTGCATCAACGCACCACCCTAACTTAAGCAAAGGACCATGTCTGTCAGTGAGGCAGCCACTGCATTCATGGCGATACCGACGAGTAGTGACATTAAATTCGATTTGTCCATTTCGCAAAGTAGTGCACAATCATTTCAGGAAACAGAGCAAAGTGGACAGCAGCTGCAGCCAGCAATAGTACATTTTCCTGATGTTGGAGCAGAATAGGAGGTTGAGCTTCCTTCTGAGCATGAACCTCCTCTGTTAGATTCATTGGCTCCCAGATCTCGAGCAAGGAAAAGGAAGGGTACTACTCCACCATCATCTCCAAGCACCACTTTTGATGATGATGATAGGGACATGGAGTGGACCCCGGCAGAGTCCAGGAGGCAACAGGAGAGGCAAGGGAAAAGAAAAGTTCCTGAAAGACTTAGGGGTATATTCACAATAACGTTTGATAACTACCGCAAGAGTAGGGTAACGCAACTTTCAATAACGCAGCCCATCACGGAAAAATAACCCTGTGTCAACGTGGAATTCACAAGAAGGCGGTACCATGCGATAGTCACCAGATAACGTGTCAAATGTCAGCGTGAAAATCAACGCCACGCCGAAAAAATGCGAAACGCGAGAAATCATGCGATAAGGCAAATCGCGGTACAAAAAGTAGCGAAAAGCAGCCTCAGGCCTGCAAAGCCCACGCGTCTGGCGGGAAATTGCACCATAAAAACCCCAGACACAACACACCAGAAACAAGCCAAAGCACGTAGCAACATGGATGCACCCTGACCCAGCGCAGAGGGCAACGCGAACCACACAACCCCCACAGACCACCAGCAAGGAACAACGGGGTCGGGGAAGGCCAAGGAGAAAAGGGAGAGGAAGACGGGGTGCAGACCGCAGGAAAACAAGACCAAGGCCACGGAGGCGACAGAACACTACCAGCAACTGACCCACAAGCAGACCACTTGGAATGCAGTCGGAGTGCCCAGGAGGCCAATCCAGGAGGCCAAGAGGCGCCGGCAAGACGTGACAACCTAAACCAGGTACAAACCCGCTGCCAACAGGAAGGCAGCAACGGCGACAGGAGGTGGCAGTCCAGCGCCACAGGAGGAGCAGGAGGAAACTCAGGCCACAGTCATCAGTGTGGAGAGGGTGCAAGGAGTAGGGAGTACGGACACAGCTCGACAGGACCTGACACAACAACAACAGGGTGAGGATCCAACAGGGACTGGGGGGACGGTGGGTGATGGGCACAATGCCACACATGCACAATGAGGTGTAACCCACTGCACACCCACAATTACCCAGGGACATGTCCCCCATCCCCCTGGCACACTGCAGCACACACACATAGCAATCACAGCACATACCATGACAATGTGGCACAAAGTGCAACACCCACACTGCAGAACAGGGGACACAACTGGGTCCACCCAGGCGCAGAAACAGAACAATCACTTTGGGCAGAGCAGGGAACTGTGAGATGCACATCTACCCCTACAACCCCACATCAGCCATGTAGGCCAAATGTACACTGTCCCAACTCAAATAGCCACCACCGCCCAAATAGTCACAATGTACATTGTCACACAGTCTGCATGTCGACAAGAACAAGGCACCCTCACAATGCCAACATGCACCTCCCCTTCACAATGCAGAGGGACAAACAACACCTCCAGCAGGTCAGAACAGACAACCCATCAGTGATGCCCGAGACAAACACCACACCTCCGACACTGACGCCCTACAACAGCCCATGGACATCCCACACAACCCACCACCAGGACCAGGGCAGACAAGCTACTCAGAGGAGAACCCAGACCCTGCAACAGACCACACAGCATGAAGCACCTGCAATCACGGCTGCCTCACAACACTTCACCCACCCACACATGGCACCCCAATGACAGGTGGCAGAACGCCAAAAGGAGGTGGCCCAACAGGTGCGGGTGTTGCCCAACCCATGGAATGCGAACTAGAACGCATACGTGGGTGTCCAATACCGTTCAGGGACCACCTACACCCCACAAAGGAGACCCACACTGCCATAGAGACACATGCAGATGCACATACCCAGTACAGAACCACGCCCAGGGGCACGCACATATCAGTCACACACCCACGTTGGCTCTGCGTACGATGGAACAGTCCACTCCCCTTACGAATTGAGTGGGTGACCACAAAGCCACATGTCCAGGTTCTAGCCCGCTGCCTGCGGTGACATGTCTGCGTCCGGTGTACACAGCACAATGTAATGTCGTAGGGCCCAGGGCCCCCATGCATACAACAAGACCACAGGGACACATGCACATATCATGTTGAACTGGCTACGGGCACGTGCGCCCGGTCACTTTATTGGCAGGGCCACATGTACAGTGACGCCTGTGCTGGATGTGTGTGGGGTGAGTATAAGCCAGCCCGCACGGAGTGCTTGGTGCTGCCAACAACCTGAAAAGTGGACACCAGTGTCATGGAAACAGAAAACACCAGCATAACAGAGTCAAATGCAGAGCAACATGGAGGGATCCGGAGTAAGACTAGAGGTCACCCAATATTCAGTCTGGACGTTCCGTGAGTTGCAGTGCACTGAGGTAGGGGCACTAGAGAAGAGCGCGCTCATGTGAAGAAATTGCTAGGATTATGTCCCTTCGGGTTATCCCTGATGCAGATGCAGTGGGGTGTGTTACACCTGCATCAACTTCCTCATCGACGTCCCAGGTCTCCCACACTGCCTGAGGTGACAGTTGCGTCCGCAGTCCACAGCGCAATACTCAGTATTAGATCCGGGTGTGTAGCTTGACTACCGCCACCAGTCTGCATTCCTGCCTTGGGGCTGTTGCCACCTGCCCTCCCATTGTCTGTGCCTTCTCCCGTCCGAACACTTGACACATCCTCCTCCTCATGGTCCCAGGTCTTCCCCACTGCATGAGGTGACATTGCTGCGCAACCTCACAACAGCACAAAACTCAATCAGTAACGGACAATGGCTTGCGGTGCACTGAGTCACTGGCACCTGGAGTGCTGAGCAGGGTAGCAGGCCGATGATGGCATCCACGACAGGTCTGAGCAACTCCGTAGGTCTGTCAGGACCACCCTTTCGACTCTGGCAGATGGCGGTTGAAGGTGGTCCTTGCGGTGGTGGCGTGTGCCTCCTGCGGTGATGCGACGTCCGGGCCGGTCAAGACTCGATGCTATGTGTGGGCCCTGGTGGCCCGCAGTTGATGCCGGAGGATGCGGACAGCGCAGGGCCACAGACACATGGCGTTGATGACCCCGAGACCATCGCTACAGAGGCCATTCAATGTCTCAGAAGAAGGGGTCCCAGGCCTGAGCAGCACAGAGTTAGTGGCCCCGGATGCACTGCGGCCGGCACAGGCACCCAGCCACGGGACGGTGACTTGCGGTGCAGTCAGATGGGCCATGCGACCTGAGCGGGTCCCCATCAATGTTCGAGGTGTATGTTGCGGAGGGTTTCGGGGGACAGTGGAAGGTGTCCTCCAGGGCATGATGCGGAATGTCTGATGTTATCCGGAAGCAGCAAATGGAGGAGTGGAAAGCGCAACCCTTGTTTTCACCAACAATTCGGTATCAGCTACATGAGGATGAAAACTAGCCCCTAGTTCATAGACTCAAATGCCACCAATGTGCGACCAGTGAGTGTCCATGAATGTCGGGGAACACACTTAGTGGCACAGGTGCTGTGAGGGGATGCAGTCTGCGATGATGCCGGTACACAGATGTGAACTCCAACATTGCCAAATCAGGACTCTGTGACCTACTGTACCGCAGTGTAGGCCGGAGGCAGCGGTCAGCAGTGGCCCACAGCCACGTGTCGGTGACTCGCGAGGCACAGAGTTAGTGACACAGTGGCAGTTGTCGGTAGTGTTCAATCACCTCCGTGACGCTGATCCTGTTCCCTCCGGACTGCAACGTGTCATCCTCTTACGCCCCTCCGTGCATGCGAAGAAATGTATTCTGCCTTTTGAATTACCGATGTTCAGTTCCAAATCTGTGATCCCACTCGTGCGCAGCGTAGGCCGAGGGCAGTGGTCCGCGTAGGCCCACAGACACGTGTGGTTGTGATGCCATGCACAGACTTGTTGCCACCACATCGGAGGGTGTATTGTGAATTGTTCTCTGCCATAACTAATGTTCACTGCCATGGTGTAATCAAGACTCAGTTCCAAATGTGTGACCTACCTGACCGTGGTGTAGGCCTGAGGCAGCGGTCAGCACGGCCCATTCACCGAGTGTCGCCGGCATAGGTTGGATGGCCCCACGGCCTGCGTATTTCAGGTTCAATGGCACCACGTGTAGCCGGCTGGCGTTGAACAGGGTTAGTGGCACAACGTGTCGCAAGATGCCCATATGGAACTATGCCTCACTGATCGGGGGGGTCTGGTGCTGTGGCCGCTGGCCCGGGTTTGGGGTCACTGCCATTCATGACTCAGGACACAGTTTCACATATGGGACCTACTGGTCCAAAGAGTAGGCCGGGGGCGGCAGTGGAGTACGTCAACGAAAAAGGAATAAAGCGGGCCGGTGTCGTGGAGGCCGTGATGGTCTGAGGTGGCTGCCAAGGTCTCGGGCCTCGGGCTTGGGGCTTGTGCCGGCATGTGGTGGGCCCTCCTTGACACACGCCGGTGTCGGAGGTGATCAGTGTGGCCTGGCTGCGCAGGGTCTGGCCTGACGGGTTCGTGGTCCAGCGTGCCGGGGTCCGGCAGGCGCACGGCATCGAAGGCAACTCCGCTCACGGGGATGGCGTCGGCCTCGTGGCGAGGTGGGAGGTGCCGCCCTGGCAGAGATGTGGGTCTTTCCGGAAGAGGACCACGCCCAGGCCTACGTGCTTTTTATTCACACCCCTACGCTGGCGTGGCGTACGCCGGGCCATCGCACTCCGCTGACGCTTAGGGGGGGCGTAACAGGCAACATTTCCGCGAGGTCCCCCACTGGCTGGGGTGACATGGTGGCGTCCACTGTCCACTACACTCCATACGCAAGCAGTGTATGTCGCCATGGTTATGGGTGTGTTATGCATACTGCGAGGTGTCCAGCACATCTCCGGCACTCTTGGCATTGTGTACTTTCCCAATCATGGTTCTACTGCATCCTTCACACATGCCTGGTTGCCACCTCTCCCCACATTCGGCTATTATGTGGCTGAGGCGCCATGCCGTTGCTGGCTCATGTTCAGGGCTTGCCCATGTGGACATTGTAAGTTGTTCTGTCGTGTCTGGTGGGTGGGCATATTGTTGTGCCTGTTGTATGTGATTTTGTGACGTGTGCATTGCCAGCGTTGTGAGTTGCATGGTTGTGGAGTTGAGGTGTGTGGGGTGTTCATTTGTATATTGCCAAGGGGCTGTGCATTTCCCTTGTTGCCATCCTGGGGACGCTGGTTGATGATGGGCTGTCGGAGGATGAAGGTATCATGCACACTGGCTGTGTATTTGAAGGCAACATTGTTGGGTGTTCTGTTGTTGCTTGCACATTGGTGTGAGACGTGTGCTTCCTGTTGCGGTGATTGTGTGCTGTGTCACCAGGGGGCACAGGTAGTACATGTGTGCTGTGTATTGCCCCCGACACGTGCGTGCATCCTGCTATGGCGTATGGTCCTTGCTTGGTCTCCAGCGGATCCTGCGCATTGTGTTGTACGTATGGGGACTAGGGTACCAGGGTGATGGTGATGTCCAGGACAGGTGTGGGGGACTTGGATGTACCTGGCTGTGAGACTCCTCCGACTCTGGTGGGTGTTGGATGGGGGGTCCCAGAGGCCAACAGGTGCAGCCACGCCATCAGCTTTGTGTGGAGTGGGATGTTGGTTGTCCGCTGTGTTGTTGCCGTAGGCCTGTTAGGCGATGATGGTCAGGATGCGTAGGTTGGTTGTCCCTTTCAGCCTGTAGCGGACGGTGACATTGTCAGATGTTGGGTCTGTGCGGCTGGTACGTTTCCTGGGGTTCCGCTGTCTTTGTCTGCGCTGCGTCTGTGGTGAACTGGGGGGGGTGTTCCGGGTGTGGGTTGGGGTCCTGGGGTGGTGGAGGTGGGTGTTGTGGCCCTCTTGGGTGTCCGGGCCGCATGATGTGTGGCTCCATGGCATCTGTTGCCCTTCGGATGTGGCCCTGGGCTGTGCTCCCTTTTGTGGTGCTGGCTGCCGTCCGACTTTACACCAGGTCAGAGCAGGTGTAGATTTCATGGTGCTAACGCGCCTTATCGCCTGTTTTTTTTTTTTTATTGCGGATGTGGCTGGTCGTTGTGAATGTTGAGGTGTGCTGTTGTCTCGGCTTTTGTCACGGGAACGCCTACTCTGCATCTCATTAGCGATATTTGCTGGGTCCTCTGTGGCGATGTTTTTTGCGGCTGCTATCGCGGGTAAACTGGTGCTGTGGGCTGTTTACACCGGCTTGTGAATGGGGGGGGAAATTTATCACGACTTTGGCTGCGATAAAGTGCCGTTAATTCGGCGATAGCTCCTTGTGAATATGCCCCTAAGACTTATGGAAGGGGATGATGAGGACGATGACGACGACGAGGCAGTCATTGTGGCAGGTGGCACTGAGGAGTCTGACATTGCTATTCAACCTGCTCTGAGGGATGTGGCACAGGTAGCACCGCCAGCTCACATATTTGAAAAGCCCCAGCTGAGACCTGCACCAACCCCTACCTTGGTAGAAGTATTCACTGCACAGAGGCAATCGAAGACATGCCCGCCTACCTCCAGTTCTTCTTCAGCCATTGTAGTGGCACAGTAAAAAAGTACTTCTCCCCAGTTTGGGACTTTTTTACGGTTAGCAGACAGGGGGAGCACTTTGCAGCATGCAGTATTTGCAACACGCATGTTCATCAAGGTAAGCCTGATTCACATTATGGTACTGGAGGCCAAACAACCCATATGAAAGAACACCATGCAATCCGGTGGGTGGAGCACCTTAAAAATATTTCTGAACATGGTGGTGGTGGTGAGGAGAGCCGGGGAACATCAGCTACAACTGCAAGTCCAATCACGGTGGGAGGTGATGATAAGGAAGAAAAGGGTGACATCCTCACGTAAAGCAGCCCTGTCCCCAGCAGTGTGCCATCAGAGTCACCCACCTCAGCGACTTCACAATGGCACAAGATTCAGAGTGAGCTGGCGACACCATGGCATACAGTAACTGCCCCACCACGATGCACATTGAGTCTACCACCACCATCTACTTCTCGAAAGATGCCTGTGTCAGTGGCCCCAGAAAAGAAGAAAACCCAGGCTACTATTATATGTAGGCAGTAGGGGCCCTACGTGCGGAACCACTCAATTGCACTTTTGTACAATGGGAAGCTGGCAAAAATGTTAGCGCAGGACCTCCTCTCTTTTTCTTTTGTGGAATGAGTGGGATTTTTAGAATTTGTGGCAGCCATCTGCCCAAAATGGAAGGTACCAAGTCGGACCTAGTTTGCCAAAGTTGCTGTTCCAGTGCTGCATCACAATGTGCTGCAGTTGGTCAGATAAGCTTTGCAGCAAAGTGTTGTTCACACTATCCACCTAATGACAGACATGTGGACCAGTTGTCAGGCGTCTGATTACATGTGCATCACTGCCCACTGTATCTCTTTTGCGGGGGTAAAGCAAAAGATATCTATAGGTCTTGGCCCTGAAGAACGTTTTAAGAGCGTTCTGCGGCATACAACAGTGGCCATGTGCACCATGGAGAAATCACATACAGCTGTAAACATCGTGGATGAATTTAACAGCAAGGTGTATGAATGGCTGCGACCCAGAAGTCTCAGAATTGCATTTGTTGTCACAGACAATGGCAGTAACGTAGTCAAGGCCATGTCAGATGGAGGCAATTTCAGGGTCCTGTGTTTGGCCCATTGCATCAACCTGCTGGTCCAAAACTTTCTCAAAAAAGAAGACATAGTTAGCAACATACTGACCACCTGCAGAAGAATCTGCACTCATTTCAGCCATTCTTTTAAAGCCCGAAAGCAGTTGCGGATTATTCAGCATACTAATAGAGCACCGGTTAAAGCCCTGATACAGGAGGTGCCAACGTGCTGGAACTCAACCTATTACATTTTGCAACATCTGTCTGAGCAGTACAAACAGATCAATGACTTTGCCATTCTAAAAGGAGGTGACGCAGTTGGGAAAGCTATGACCATGGATGTCGACAAATAGGGCCTAGTCAAATGCCTGACACAGATGCTACTCTCTTTTGAGGTTTTTATATGGGAAGTTAGCTAGGGGGACAGTATGATGGAACAAGCTATCCAGTTGTTGCATTTGCTACAGGACCAGGTGAAGAAGGTGTCTAAAAGGTTCACCCCTGGAGGTGTGAATGAAAACACAGAAGCCTTGGTTGAGAGGTTAATACTTCGCTTGGCTTGTAATACAAGGCTGCAACATGACATCATTCCATCCAAAGAGTACATCTGTGCCACACTACTTGATCGATGGTACAAAAAAATTCTGCCCACTTTCATTCCTTTTTCGGAAGGGGATGTTTCAAAATACAAGAGGTGGATTGTTGAGAAAACTGGAGACCTGGAAGAATGACTGGAACTTAGAGTCCCACCCAGCAGTTCTGGGATGCCGCCTTCAACTTCCAGAGAGGGCAGTCTTGGCTCACAGCAGCCAACAACACCATCAATCAGAACACCGGCAACAACAGCAACAAAAGGACTGGATCCAACCTCTGCATTGTATTGGTTTCAATTGGCAGGGCTTAAGTCCAGTGCAGAGGCGATGACAAAAGAGGTTGAGCAAGTGGCAGCACCAAAGACCATCCACAGGATGTTCCAAGAGTATCTGGATGATCCAAAAGAGGTCTATGTGGATCAAAACCCATTGATGTATTGGTATGGGAAGATGCACCAATGGCCAAAGCTCAGCAGGCTGGCAATAAAGTATCTTGCATTTCCTGCTGCCACTGTGTCTGCTGAGCATGTGTTCAGTGCAGCTGTTGTGGTTGTTACAGTAAGAAGGAGCAGTCTCTTGCCTCAAAACATGGAGAGATTTACTATGATCAAAATAAACCAACATTTCATACCCCACACAATTACACCATTCCTGAAATAGCACAGGAGGAGGAGGGGAATGATTGATCAGAATCATGTGTGTTAGCTGACCAACTTTTGAGTGTATCACCTGAGTTTGAGGATGAACTGTACTTCCCGGATTCAGTATGCCAGTGCCCCCATAGAAGTTTTCAATTATTTCTTGTTGAACTTCTATCTTTGCAACAAACAAAAAGAGTAGCTAGTGGAACTTTATTATTTTTGTGTCAACTTTATGATGCCCCACCATTTTTTAGTCCATATATTGACAGATTGCAGTTGGACCAGTGTGCATTGAAGAAGCCTCCACAATTCCTTCATAACATTGGAGACAATGCCTGCCCCCCACGCATGCCTATCCTTTTTGCATCCCAAAGCACTAGCAGGGCTGCCCCAGAAGATCTTTGATTTACAAGAGTGCCAATACCACCAAATTCCAATGTGTTGCCTGCGTCAAAGATGAATTCCCTAATACCTAAACTATCCGTGCTTGGATTGGAAGAGGTAACTGCAACTATTGTAACGGTGAGTGAGTGACTGTGTGAGTGATGATGATTGATGATTCATATGGTGGTAGATAGTGAGGGAGGGTGTAGAACTGTAATTTGGGAACTTGCTTGAGATGATTGATTTGCAATGTTTGGGGCCTGAGTGATAGGCGATAATTTTTTCCCTGGAGTTGATTGGCCTTTACAAACTTACTTAGCGAAAATTAATTAACCTGTACGGTCCACTCCTATGATCCTTCTGTTTTTTCATCACCTAAGAGGTCTGCCCCAGACGATCGTTTGATTTACAAGATTGCCAAATTCCAATCTGTTGCTTGCATCAAAGGGGAGATAGCGTACCTACTACCGAGCTTGGATTGGAGCAGGTAACCATAAAATCAACAAGTGATCTGATTATCAAGTGATTATGAGTGATAATTGATGATTCATGTGGTGGCAGACAGTGAGGGAGGGTGTTGAACTGTAATTTGGGAACTTGCTTGAGATGATTGATTTGCTATGTTTGGAGCCTGAGTGATGGGCGAACATTTTTTCACTGGAGGTGATTGGCCTTTACAAACTAACTTAGTGAAAATTCATTAACCTGTATGGTCCACTCCGTTGATCCTTCTGTTTTTTCATCACCTAGGAGGGCTGCCCCAGATGATTGTTTGATTTACAAGACCAGCAAATTCCAATCTGTTGCTTGCATCAAAGAGGAGATAGTGTACCTACCACCGCGCTTGGATTGGAACATGTAACCGTTACACCAATGAGTGATCTGATTATCGAGTGGATTGTGAGTGATGATTGATGATTCATGTGGTGGCAGACACGCAGACAGTGAGCAAGGGTGTTGAACTGTAATTTGAGAACTTGCTTGAGATGACTGATTTGCTATGTTTGGGGCGTGAGTGATGAACAATCCTTTTTTCCCTGGAGGTGATTGGCCTTTACAGACTTACTTAGCGAAACTTAATTAACCTGTAGGGTTCACTCCTATGATTCTTCTGTTTTTACATCACCTAGTAGGGCTGCCTCAGACAATCGTTTGATTTATAAGACTGCCAAATTCCAATCTGTTCCTTGCATCAAAGGGGAGATAGAGTACCTACCCCGTGCTTGGATTAGAACAGGTAACCATTGCACCAACGAGTGATCTGATTATCAAGTGATTATGAGTGATGATTCATGTGGTGGCAGACAGTGAGGGAGAGTGTTGAACTGTAATTTGGGAACTTGCTTGAGATGATTGATTTGCTATGTTTGGGGACTGAGTGATGGGTGATAATTTTTTCCCTGGAGGTGATTGGCTTTTACAAACTTACTTAGCGAACATTAATTAACCTGTACAGTCCACTCCTATGAGCCTTCTGTTTTTTCATTTTTGATTTACAAGACTGCCAAATTCCAATCTGTTGCTTGCATCAAAGGGGAGCTAGTATACCTACCACTGTGCTTGAATTGGAACAGGTAACCATTGCACCAACGAGAGATCTGATTATTGAGTGATTGTGAATGATTATAAGATTCTTGTGGTGACAGACAGTGAGGGAGAGTGTTGAACTGTAATTTGGGAACTTGCTTGAGATGATTGGCTTGCCATGTTTGGGGCCTCAGTGACGGACGATCATTTTTTCGTCTGAGGTGATTGGCCCTTTCACACTTAGCCAGATTTACTTGAAAGGTCCTCTCTTTTTTTCTAGTTCTTCAGAGACAAGAACAGTCAATTCAATTCAATATAACTTTATGCGGTCTAAACAGGCCATAAAAGTACTTGAAAATATTACACATAGTTGTAATCACACATAAAAATGTTAAAATGATCACACGTTAAAAACAGTTTTAAAATGAGTGCATAAAAAATACTTTTAAGGTTCAATGACACATGAAGTAATACGTTAAATAACCATACTAGAAATGGACAGAAAAGTGCAAATTGAAAACAGGTTTCAGTGCTCCATTGCAATATTATAAGCAGTAAATGTAGATAGGGGAGCAAGAGAAGGAGATAGAGAGAGAACAAAAACCTCAAATAGGGCCCGCCATTAGCTCCTACTATCCCTCAGGAGTAGACCCGACTTCTCTGCCAACTCTATATGCTAAACCATAATGCACGAAAAAAATCTGACAGACTAGCCCATCATGGTGCGTCTAACCCTAAATGCTGCTTTCAAGAAAGCACAGACAATGAATACAATTTCAGTTGAGCACAGGGATTGTAAGTAGAGGAGAGCTGGTCTACAGTGGCGGAGGCCTAGCCTCCGTAACAAGGATCTCAAAAAGTGCTTTCGTGCCAGGCTGTGCAATTTACAGAAGAACGTAAAGTGCAATAAAGACTGTGCAGAATGATTATCACAGGGACAGAAGGAGACTATATAATCCTTTAAGTCTACAAAATGTTTAAAAATAACAACCAATAAATAGTCCCTGCTCTGAAGCGGAAAAGAAGTGACTGCTCCCATCTTGACAGATCAAGCGACAGTTTACAAGGGGGGACGTCTGTGTGTAAAAGACTATAGTAATACAACACCGAGGGTTTAGATAACTCATGTTTCAGCCTCATATTTACACAGTAGTCCTTAACCCGTTTACCGTGGCGAACATTCCGCCGCGGTGCGGGCGTTCTAAAGGATGGGCGGGGCTGCGTCGGCCAACGGTCGTGCGCAGCACCAGGGAGGTAGTGCTTGCGTTGGCCGTTGGTCGACGCGAGCACGGAATGGGTTAAATAATGTTTTCACCTCCAGCTTGGCATTTTTAGGGATACGTCTGGGTTCGGTAAACAACCAGGATAAGCCAAGGAAACCAAGGGTTTCCTGTACATAACTCAGCCAGGGTATGGAGTGTGCCTCGTCCAACATCTGGCAGTCAGATATAAAGTCCTTACAGAGTTTAGTGGCTGGGTTCAACCAAATGCTGACCCATAATAAATGTGGTGCCAGCTGAATCTTATCCTCAACAAAACCCTGGTTTAAGTCAAAGTGGGTAATAAGACTGGGAGTGGATGGCAGGGTGCCTATCAGCCTTCGCAAAAAGCGGTTTTCCTCTGCCTGAAGAGAACAGCATTTACTGAAACCCCATACTCCAGCTCCGTAGGTAGCTACACTTATACATTGCGAGTTGTAAACTTTCAGTGGTGGAAGCACAGTCCCCGCTAATTTGCGGGCTAATAAAGTTACAAACAGTACCCGGGGTTTTATTTAATTTAGCACAGGCCTGAGCAAGATGAGCAGTCCATGACCCTGTTGAACTAAAGTTTAAACCTAAATAAGAAAAATTCTCAACAGCCGTCAAAACATGCCCCTTGAAACTAATTTGATCTAGCCTTAATTTACCCGGGCCACAGGACATGATGTGTGACTTTGAATAATTAGTGTTTAGGTTCAAATTATGCATAAAGGAAGCAAAGAAATCCACCTGATGTCTCAGTGCTTTTGAAGTAATAGCTAACAATACCGTGTTGTCGGTGTACAGTAAAGCGGGGACTGCAATTCTAGGTATATCTGTGTGGGAAATAGATAAATGGGCTGTTAAACTATTGATATATAAGATAAATAATAAAGGTGCCAATATACAACCCTGCCTCACTCCACTCTTCAGGGGGAAATCAGAAGAAAGCTCCCCATTTGAATTTAAACGAACCCGAGCTGAGAGATCTGAGTGCAAGCAGTACAAAAAATTCACCAGAGGGAGGTCCACGCCTAGATCCAGCAACATTAACCAAAGTTTGGTTCTGTTCACTGTGTCAAAAGCGGAGGATAAGTCCATGAAAGCTAAAAAATGGGGTAACGCTTGGCCCTAGTATATTTAGATATGGTCAGGGCCAGATTCAGGCATTGTTCGTTGGTTCCTAGACCAGAACAGTCACTTTAGTTGACAAACAAAAACCCATGCCAAATACTGCAATTCTGTTCTCCTACTTGTTCTTCAACAGCAGTGCAATGCACGTCTATTTTGCTCGGGTCATGACTTGTCTGGGACGGTGGTACTCAGAGTCAAGAAGAGGATGGAAGAACTCAGGGCGGGAGATGCGGGACTACCTCATCAACAGCTAGAAGCACCAAGTTATAGACTTCAAAGGTAAACCATGAGTCTTAGACCTAGTACTTGGCTATGTGGAATGGAGCGAGGTGAGTTGATTTGTGAAATGCTGCTGTGTGTGTGTGTGTGTGTTGCACTGGTGGCAAAAGTGAAACTCTGAGTAACCCTCATGTTTTTTTTTGCTCTGCCACTGAGTCTTCTTGATACACTCCTCATGTAGCTTACCTTCTTTCTGTCCTACTCATTGACTCTAAAATACAGTTTCTGTTTTACAATCCACAGGCCTTCTAGTCTCCTGCACGAACGAAAGGTAAAAGCTTAGCTCAACATTCCTGCTTACCTACCGGACTAGTCCAGACAAGCACCAAAGAGTGATGAACATTCCCGAGGAGAATGCAGATGCACCACCTAATTTTGCAATACAGTATCATTTTTCTTTTAACAATCGTATTTGGAGAACTGGGTGGGTGGGTTCACTCCCAACCTAGAAGACAGAACATTTAAATATCTGATAACTTAAATTTCCGGGGCAGAAGGACTGTTTGCAATGCATTTAACTGTGCTGTGTCATTCTCATTCCTTGCTTTCCTTCCACAACAGGTTGATGACGAATGATGTGCTTCTCATTGCCCAGAAGAATGTTGTTCTTGTGTAGTGTTTGTCTTTGTCAAACCTTTCCCTAAATCCCCTTTCCCATCCATTCATCAAACCCCTAACCCTCTTCACCGGGCTGTGTGATTTATTGAGGTGTGGCTTAATTGCTTAATTTACCCCATCATTGGATCACACACTTGGTGGGGTGGATGTGGTGAAAGCGATACCAACTCACTGCAGAATCTTTTAAGCAATAGTGCACACTGGCCCCATTTAACCACTGTGCATAAAAAGTGATCCATATTTTAGATATAGAACGAAAACATCAGTCGTCAGCATCATCATTCAGGCCTTGTGTTGCGTAACCATAAACACCTTATCTAAGCTTGTCCACTCCAGACTTTGAGTCCATTTATTATGACTCGATATTTCGTAAGTTACTCGTAGCTCCCCATTGCTCAAGTTACTACTATTGCTATTTTGTGTTATTTTATCACTTTCAGGAGTTCTTGTGTCCTCATGTAGTAGTCTGGTATCAATTCTTTGTAAAGCTTTGATATAACCCACTAACTCAGTGTTTTTATTTCCATTTAGTTGTCTATAATGGATAATCCTTCCGATTAATCGTACAGTTGGAGCTCACCTGGGTGGAAGTGGACCTCACTTGTAAAGTTGTGATGCCTTCCCTGTTTTTGCTTCATCTATATTCAGGTAAGACAACTATAGAGTGAAGTCAACTAGTTAAGTTAGTAAGTAAGTAACTAAATGCAACTGCAAGTAATCATTTATCTAGGTTGTTTTAGACAATATAGGTCAAGGCAGCATCCCCCCTAATAGCCAAGATAGAGAGGTATAACTCTATAACTAAGCGGTACACTCTTACAAGCACATAAACAGGCTGCATAAAAACTTAAGGCAGCAGTGCAAAGTAAAAGTAAAACAAGCTACTTTCGGCATAAAGTTTGATAAAATATAATATTTTCCCCTTTATTTTTTTACAAACAAACCCACCCTCTCCACCAACACAACAGGCCCATCCCTCTCCCCAAACAAACTGACCCAATCCCCAATGTCCAAAAATCAGAAATGTCCAAAACCCGGTCCCAACTCCCTTCCCACCCACTCCACCCACAACAAGTCCCTTCCACTGAAACACTTTTTTTAAAAAAGGGCTAGAAGAGGGCATTAGAGATTTGGGTCCGGAGCTGGTCCAAGCTCTGCTCCATTGTGGTGAGCCGGCTCTCTATGGTGTCTAGATGCTGCAGGATGCACCGCAGCAATAGCCTGCTGTTGTGAGTGGGGGATGGAGCGGCAGCACTGTCAGCTGGCACCAGCGATGGGAGGGCCAAGAGGCTGGAGGCTGAGGGGGACCGGCTGCACTGGGGCCCGGCTGGGAGGCATTCATTTCCTCCTCCTATTCCAGGACCACCAGCAGTCTGTTTCCTGCTGGATATACTCCGGCGTTTGCCAAGGCAGACGGGCCGCTATCTCCTGCCTGTTGAGTGATATGGCTGGACCATCAGGAGTAGCTGTATTGAGAAAACAAAAAAACCAAATTGTAAATAATGCTCTGTGCAAACAATTGTTTTAAATTACGTGGGTGGCACAATAGCAGTGAATTGCTGATCCCCTAGGGCCATTGGAATTTGATGTGATTATGATTAGGTGAGTCACAAGGCCAATTTTGTTTTACCCACACATGCTTTGCATAAAAAGCACTGACTGTGTGGCAGAAAAGTATTAAGGCAGTAACACCGGATGAAAAAAACAGTGATTTGATTTTTTTTTTCTTCTAAAGGCTTTTCAAGTAAGTATAAACAGGCACTTTGAATGGAAAAATAAATTAGCTTTCATTAATGAGTATGACATTATGCACTATGGAGTACAAGTTGTGTGTTGTGCTAAAATAATGGAGCCATTCTTATTGCTAGCCAGAGCGTCGGGTATTTTGCTACTGGCTGCAGCTGGAGTTGAAAAATATCTATTTTTAATTCCAACGACCTTCTCTTCTCCTGACTTCTCCTTCTAACTGACACAAGCTATAGACAGCGAGCATTGCTGTGGTAGCATTTCTAACCATCGCACGCTTATGTCACATGTCCGCTCATTTATGTGAGGGTTGTGAGTATTTCTCGCACCCCTAAGAGAGTGGACACTATTCAAGCTGAGCAAGTTCCACAGTGACGTTAACCCGAAAGACTGCCAGTTGTTGCTCATAGCAATCCAAGTCTCGGACTTCATTTCACAACACATTATTATAGGAGCATTTCTTTGGCAATATTATCAGTCCTGTGCAGACACTAGAAATATTATTCACACTTGAATTCCTGACCTCTGCACTCACACTGTGCACCACCGCAATCATGCGACCCACCTAAGATGGCCACCCGCTTTTTCACTCTAGTGGTTTTCTCCAGTGACAGGAAACATGTACTTAAAGCCCGCCCTCAGCGCGTCCCATTACGGGAATCAGAGCCGGAGAAGGGCTAGTTGCCACGCCGCCTATCTGTGAGTATGTTACCTTGAAGAATGCCCGCCGCTCCCGGTAAGAGGAAGCCTGTTAAAAACATGAATGCCTCTCCTGTCTTGTACCTTCTCTCCCCTCATACAGGTCGTGAGTAACGACGCGCTCTGTTAATCGCTCCCGTCAGCTCAGACCTCAACCACGTGGTGTGAGTGTTTGTCACTTGTCCTTGATCGGACAACATGCACGGCGTTTTGCTCCACTTGGTAGTGCCTATTTTACCCACTCCTGGTTGGACCTAGGCACGTATGACAGCATGATGTGCTGCACTCTACTACGTGTTCATTTGTTTTGTCATTTTTTATCTGTGAGTGTTACACACCCAGCCTCCGTTTTTAACGGGATGATGATTGAGACACCACCTGCACCTTGGACACGCATGAGAGCATGATGTGCCACACTTACCTATGTGCTCATGTGTGTTTTTTAACTGTGAGTACATCTAACTCAGCATCTGCTGTTACCACTACAATTACCAAGACCCCACCTGAACTTCGGGGATGGTCCTGTTCTCGGCAATTAACTCCTGATATCCCACTGGGGCACATTGTTGCATTACTAGTGAGATACTAATTGGGATCCCCTCAGGATATAGAATGTTGCACTGCTACTTGAACAATGATTGGGATCACTTTATGATATATAACCATGCGCCTCAGTGTCTTTTTGTCACGCTGAATTTTAAATTGGTTTCTTGTTATTGCTTTCTCTTTCAGGTCGCACAATACTAGGTAAATTGGACCTGGTATTGACTTGCAAAGCTGGTAACTATAGCATTCCTTATACCCTAAGCACCAGCCTTGTAGTAGTGTAAAACTACGAAAAAAAAAAATCCTCAATCTATCGGTCCTGATGAATTGCCACGAGACCCGTTAGGGGCTAACAAAGGCAAGAAACATGTCGACCTTTCACACCACGCACGCCCTATAGGACCATTGTATCCGGTTAGGGCCACACTTATTTTAGTTAGGTTATTTAGTCCCAGGAATAAAAGATTTATGCAGTAGGGCCTCCCTAAACCTATTTTAACGCACCATTGTGCACCCACTACACTACTCATTCCACACACCCCCACGCACCAAACAGCTTCACCAAAAAGATCTCTGCCAAAGAGCCCCTTCGCAGGTGCCCGTCGGGCATTGCAGCACCGGCCCGGCGAGGAGCAGGTCCATATGATGAAGCATGACACCCTGCGGTGTGTGTGAGGGCACTTTTTCTCAGACCTGAACACTCTCACTCTCACTAAGGAACTGCACACCAACTTTACATATTTAACAAATTAAAAGGTAACATCTAAAAAAATTTAAAAAATCTATCTTGACCAATAAATTTAAACTACACCAACACAAACCAATAGAAAACTCTAACTAATTAAATAAACACTATAAAAACAATCAATTAATTAACACAAAATTTACCGTATAACGGACAAACACAGAGGAAGAGCGAACCTTTGCGAGAGACAACACAGAACCAAAAACAACTAAACAAACAACTATTCAGAAAATCCCTCAATAAAATTAAGAACACATTTTTGTAACTAAATAAATAAAATTAGCTTTTTTTTAAAAAATTAACTAAAACTATAACATGTTTTCCTTTACATATCACAGATTAAACTTCACAAAAATCCACCTAGAAAATTCAACACAAAGATTTACGTACTACCAACCGCCATCAGACCCCAAATTGTGAGGTGTATAATCCTGAGCAGATTAGATTACTGCAACTCACTATATTTGGGGGGGCCAAAGTCACTACTTCAGAAGCTACAAAGGATCCAGTCAATTGCAGCTAAGTTGGCTTTAAATAGGCAGCGTAGTTCTTCACTCTCTTTGGCCTTGAAAGATCTACACTGGCTGCCGATCTGCCAAAGGATACAATTTAAATCCATGTGCATCGTGTTCGGAGCACTGCACAGAATGGGCCCTAAACCCTTGCAGAGGAAATTTTTAAGGTATGTCCCTGCGAGAGACCTTCGGTCAGCAAATGCACACTTAGTGAGCATCCCAAGAATTAAGAAAATGAAGTCGGGGGGTAGAGCATTCGGTGTAGCAGCCGCTCGGCTGTGGAATGAACTTCCCTTAGATATTAGGCAAACTCAATCTTTGCCCCTATTTAGAAAGCAGCTAAAAACCTGGCTGTTTCCCAGGTAGGGTATGACCCCCAAAAATGTTTTCCTGGGTAAGATGCTCACAGGCTCCAATGTTGATTTTGCCAGTCACAGCGCCAGGATACCCGTAGGGTGACAGTATGCGCTATATAAGATTCTTTTACATTACATTACATTACAACAACAATAAAATCAACATTATAAAAAATATATCACAAAGTAAGTATATGACTTAACCAACAAGTAAAGTATTTAAAAGTAATAAATTTAATAAAAAAGCAAAACATAGCTAACAAATACTTTTCTCTTAACAGCTTCTACAGAAGTCAACAAAACCACAACATCAACTAAAGACACTTCATCAACTACAATTTTGCTAAAACTATAACCTTTTCTTTTATATTTCACAGATTACACTTCACTAAAACTCTACCTAAAAAACTCAAAACAAGGTTAAACTTCGAAAACAAGGACAAAATCAACATTAAAGAAAAATATAAAAGTAAGTAAGTATATAAATTAACCCACAAATAAAGCAAAGTAATAAAAAATGATAAAATAAATTAAAAACCAAATATAACTAACAAATACTTCTCTCTTCACAGCTTCTGCAAACTTTAACATACAACATCAGCGAAATAAACTTCATCAACTAAAAATAGTACGTTTTTTTTCTCAACTAAATAAAAATAGAAACTAAATAAACGAAATAATAAAATTAAATGTAACACTCTAATAAAAATAATATTTTGCTTTTAAACCAACAGAAAAAAACAGTGAATAAACCACGACCATCGATAAAATATCCATCAAGAAAATTAAAGCAAGACAAATGTAAGTTTATTTTCAAATATAATAATTATACAAACATTTTACTGTTCAAAATCGTATAATTAATACATATATTTATATATATACATATATTCACAGATAAACAAAAAAATGGCAGAAGGAGCAAAATTCATAAATTCACAAAAGGGAAAACTACTTCTGTGCTTCATGGGCTACACCTATATGCAAGAAAAAGTAACTGGAAACAAAACCCATTGGAAATGTAGTAAATATTACTCCAATTATTGCTATGGGAGAGCCACTACAGTATAAACAAATGTAGTTAATGTCAGAGAACTCAACCATTCCCCCAATGTAACGGAAATTTAGGTCAGAGATGCTCTAGAAACAATCAGAGAAGCAAGTATCAGCTCCCAACAGACCAGTACCCAAATACTAATAAACATGTTAACTAGGATTCCTGAACATGGGCAGTGCAGGAATTTGCAGTTCAGTCAGCTACTAAACTGCACTCACAAATGCTTTGATAAAGCAACTTTACATGCTAAAAAGCATAGAACCAATTCACAAAAGTGAACTTTGAAAATGAAAAATATTAGGCAATGAGAGAGGTGATGATTTTGGGGTCCCCCTAACCTAGGGGGAGGACCAAGCAGATGCCTTGAACACAAAGAGCATATCATGCTGAACGATTCAGTGGTGGTCCCATCCTCTTAGGACCACCCCAAGCACAGTTATGGGCAAAAATACAATCCCAATCAAAGGCCCTGCAAAGCATTATGGGACGAGATTAGCAGTGGGCAGTGAATATTATAGTATCCAATATCAAAATAATTCTACAAAGAGCTGCAGTTCAACTAGTCGTTACTAGGTGTCCCTCACGAGTCAAATGCAAAAGCATTGAAATTATTACATCAAGCTGCAGTTCAACTAGTCGTTGCTAGGTGTCCCTCAAGTCAATGAGGGACACCTAGTAACGACTAGTGGAAATGCAGCTTCATGAAAGGGTTTCAATGATTTTGCATTTGACTCGTGAGGGACACCTAGTAACGACTAGTGGAACGGCAGCTTGATGTAATAATTTCAATGCTTTTGCATTTGACTCGTGAGGGACACCTAGTAACGACTAGTTGAACTGCAGCTCTTTGTAGAATTATTTTGATATTGGATACTATAATATTCACTGCCCACTGCTAATCTCGTCCCATAATGCTTTGCAGGGCCTTTGGTTGGGATTGTATTTTTGCCCATAACTGTGCTTGGGGTGGTCCTAAGAGGATGGGACCACCACCGAATCGTTCAGCAAGATGTGCTCTTTGTTTTCAAGGCATCTGCTTGGTTCTCCCCCTAGGTTAGGGAGGATCACAAAATCATCACCTCTCTCACTGCTTGCTAAATTTTCACTTTCATTTTTGTGAAATTACTATATGCATTTTAGCATGTAAAGACAGAGATGCTTGTTATTTTGCCAAAAGTATATGAGGTTTCTGTTTTAATAATTGAAAGTGGAATTCATGTACTCAAGATTAATTGCCAGAACTAAAAGAGCTACAGCTTAAACACCCCCCACCCCCCAAACTTTTGCAGAAATAGAAATGTTACCGGAATACACCATCACACACAGAGATGAAAAATTCCTTCTTCATCACAATAACAGTCATGAAAAACGAATTATCATCTTTGCCACCAACAACAACTTACAAAAACTTAAAAACTGCGAAACATGGATGATGGATGGCACATTTAAAGTTTGCCCCAAGCATTTTTACCAACTATATACCATCCACGGCGAATATGAAGACACTAACATCCCCTTCATATACGCACTGCTCCCTAATAAGCAAAACACCACCTACATAGAGCTCCTTACAATACTAAAACAATACACCAACAACTACTTTCCACAAAAAATAATTATTGACTTTGAACAAGCAATGATTCAGTCAATTTTAAAAATATACCCACACACTGCAATACAAGGTTGCTATTACCACTTCAACCAAAGTATCTGGAGACACCTACAAAAATCTACTCTAAGTATAGATTACGCCACCAATAGCAACTTTGCCTACCAAATTAAAAAATTCATAGCCCTGGCCTATGTACCAACAACTGAAGTAGCCAACCATTATAACATACTTCTTGAAAGCCCTTTCTATCAAGCAAACAAAACTAAACTAACTCCCTTCCTAGACTACTTTAAAAACACTTGGGTGGGAAGGCTTCATAGGTCAGGGCACCGTAGACAACCAAAGTTCCAAATCCCCTGGTGGAACGTCTACAATAGCACTCTGGCTCAAAAAGCTAAAACTAACAACGCAGTGGAAGGATGGCATAATGCCTTCCAAGCCACAATAGGAAGAGGACAACCAACCGTACACAAACTAATAGAAGCTATCAAAAAAGAACAGAGCTATCAAGAGCTAAAGCTAGAGCAATCCCTAACTAAGGGGCTGATTACGATGGCGGGCGGACTTGATCCACCCACCATCGTAGCAATGTTTAGAACCGACCGCCATGCATGCGGCGGTCCCGCCTATCCGATTAGGATGGGACCGCCACCGCTGCGTTCTGGTTCCGCACCGTTATCATTGCAGCGGTGGCTGCTGACAGCAGCACTGCCATGATGTCTAAAAGAGCATGTGCATTTCACTGCACTACGTGGCAGGCACTACACTGTGCCTGCCACATGGTGCAGTGAAATGCAGGGGGGTACAATGGGTACCCCCAGTGCACCCACACCTCCCCCCAACACAAGGGGGGCCCGCAACGGGCCCCCAAACCCAATCCCTGCCAGCCTTTCCATGGCGGCATCGCCGCCATGGAAAGGCCTCCTAAAACCCACATCCTAATATGGCGGACGGTGCCTGCTAGGCACCGCCACCATATTAGTGGCCCTGCTCCACCCACCAGGCAATTGGTGTGATTGCCACAGGCGGAAAAGCGGCGGACGGACTTTCCGTCCGCCGCAATACCCACCGCCATCCTAATATGGCGGTGGGTAAATCTCAGTTTAATGGCGCAACGATCGCCACCGCCGGCCCGGCGGTGGCGATCGTTCCGCCATCGTAAGCAGCCCCTAAAATCGTCCCTAAATTCAGTAAACAAACAAAAACAATGTATGAATACCTACAACACAAAACTCGACTATTTCCAAACACCAAAGGGCTAGAATACCTAGCCATGATTGCTAAATCTATACTTTAAACAAAAAACAATGCTAAACATCATAAGCATTTTTAAATAACAAAACATTTAAACAACATAATTCTACTCTTCTTTAAATTAATAATTATAATTATGTCATTTAAAATTTTAAAACGAGCACAAAAATATATGACATAATATAATTATTAAGATAAAAAGAAACAAACAAACCAATGTAACCAAAAACATTTCCCACCCATAATAATACAAAATAACTTAGGGGCCCATTACGATGGCGGGCGGAGGCACGACCGCGGCGGTGCGGAAAAATGCCTTTTTCCGCACGCCAGCAGCGGTCTTCACGCCCGCCATATTTGGATGGGAAAACATAGGCATTTACCGTCCGCCGCGGTGTGACGCCGACCGCCATCGAACAGCGCCCGCCACTGCGGCGGAGTGAGCCAATGAACACACACCGCCGTGCGGAATGACGTCCCGAACGCTGAAGATATCACGATGCCGGAAACAGGGCAGCGCACCGCGATGGAGAAACCGCACAGCGAAAGACGGCGGAGACATCACAGCGGAGACAGAAAAGAAACACCCGGGACACACCGCGATGGATCCTGCCCTACACGCTTTCCCGGTGCTGTACATGATCCACCACCTGCAAGTCATCCACCGCCACGGACGCCTCCGCAGGTACGTACAGACACAACAGTGCAAGTAACACAATACAGAGCTCCAGGGGGGAAAAACATCGCATGGGAACACCACACACCCCTGTGGGGACAGGCACACAGCCATCACTGCACACACACATGTCCCACCTGTCACAAAAACATTGCGCCACATACTGCCCACCCATGTACCGCATTCATGAACAAATGTCCCAGTCACGTCACCGCCGCGGTCAGTGTGCATGAAACCATGCACACAACGCAGAGTACAGGGCCAGCGCATGCCAAGGGCACCGTACAAATTGCACAGAGCCACAACTCCATCCACAACACACCAGCTACCTCCCTGAAGGGACACAACATGTGTCTCACAAGTGCCACTCCTGCACAACAACAACACAACTACAGCCACACCATGCCCCACGTACCAACAACTGCATATACAGCCACAGCAGGACCCTTTGCAAAGGAACACATAGCACAGAAGCCCAGGCCCCAGCCAACACACACACAACAACAACATCACACACAAGCCAAGAACACTGAGGCCAGGCACAAAATGTACACACACACAGATGAGGACCAAACACTTCACTGCACACACTACCTGACAAGTCACACACACACACACCACCCTGACTCACAGCTACATACACATACCACATGCCAGCAGTAATGGAGGACAACATATAGGAAAGCCAAAGTGAGGTGCCCACAAATGGAAGGGCAGTGACACAACCATCAAGCATGTGTGAAGCACATGCAAGACAAGACACATGTGAGAACACACACAGCCCATCACAGCACACATGGCTGACACAGTCAGTCAACACAAACCACGGTCACCCCAATGCTACAACTCCTGGAGACAGCAAGGACACCCATGCATAGGCACAGAGATGTAAGGAAGGCCCTGAACACAAACACTGACCAGCCACACATAGGCATCCAAATACTGGACAAGACAACGTCTGCTGCACAACACACAGGGCCCAGTGACACACTACATGACAGCCAAGCACAAGTAGGATATGTCACACATACCTCCTACCACAACAGCAACACACAATACTGCCATGTGCACAAAACACAACCACAGGGCTAAACAAGTACACATACAGGCACACCACTCCAGGGTCACACTTGGCAGTAGTTGACAATGCATGTGCACACACATCCACAGTCACAACAAAGTCACCCCTTCACACAATACACTTCTCCACCACCCAAGTGCACACATTGGAAGTAAGCCATGTGACCTGGATAACTCATCACCACAAGATGTCCATACACCGACACTGATTGGCACACAGAAAGGAAGCTCACACAGACCCCATGACCCTGGCCTGCCTGCCTGTAAGCCTGTGCCCAAACTGCCACCCTGTGCTGCCATTGCCCACAAACCTGACATGTGTCCACCATAGATTACATGAGCCAAGAAGGAAGATGACTACAAGACCTCATTGCCAACCACCTGCACTGCACCCATAAGTATCACAGTCATGTAGAAATGAACTGCCTCCCACCCCTGCAAAAAAATGAAATGTGACACAACCCATTGGCAATGTCGAAGTGGCATTCTGAGCCTGTGACACAGTAAACCATGCACACACAGAAACAACTTTATTCAGGAAGGACACTGACACAACTCACTGCAGGACCAACTGTGTTTATTCACAATTTGCATATTGACACAACAAATTTGGGCAACAGCAAAGCCAGTGGGCATCTCAATATGCACAGTATTTACATGAAAAGCTGCACAGGCAGGGGGCAAACAGCAGTGAACAACAAGGCCAGTGGCCAGTACAATGTGCAGATGAAGTCCATTAGATCCTGCACAGGCAAGGGGCACACAGCAGTGAACAGCAATGCCAGTGGCCAGTCCAATGTGCAGATTAAGTCCATGAGAAGCTGCACAGGCAGGGGGCACACAGCAGTGAACAGCAAGGCCAGTGGCCAGGACACAGTGCAGGTGAGGTACATGAGAAGCTGCACAGGCAAGGGGCAAACAGCAGTGAACAACAAGGCCAGTGGCCAGTCCAATGTGCAGATGAAGTCCATTAGATCCTGCACAGGCAGGGGGCACACAGCAGTGAACAGCAAGGCCAGTGGGCAGGACAAAGTGCAGAGTGAGTCCATGAGAAGCTGCACAGGCAGGGGGCACACAGCAGTGAACAACAAGGCCAGTGGGCAGGACAATGTGCAGAGTGAGTCCATGAGAAGCTGCACAGGCAAGTGGCAAACAGCAGTGAACAACAAGGCCAGTGGCCAGGTCACAGTGCAGGTGAGGTACATGAGAAGCTGCACAGGCAAGGGGCAAACAGCAGTGAACAGCAATGCCAGTGGCCAGTCCAATGTGCAGATTAAGTCCATGAGAAGCTGCACAGGCAGGGGGCACACAGCAGTGAACAGCAAGGCCAGTGGGCAGGACAAAGTGCAGAGTGAGTCCATGAGAAGCTGCATAGGCAGGGGGCACACAGCAGTGAACAGCAAGGCCAGTGGCCAGTCCACTGTGCAGATTAAGTCCATGAGAAGCTGCACAGGCAGGGGGCACACAGCAGTGAGCAGCAAGGCCAGTGGCCAGGACACAGTGCAGGTGAGGTACATGAGAAGCTGCACAGGCAAGGGGCAAACAGCAGTGAACAACAAGGCCAGTGGCCATCACACAGTGCAGGTGAGGTACATGAGAAACTGCACAGGCAAGGGGCAAACAGCAGTGAACAACAAGGCCAGTGGCCAGTCCAATGTGCAGATGAAGTCCATTAGATCCTGCACAGGCAGGGGGCACACAGCAGTGAACAGCAAGGCCAGTGGGCAGGACAAAGTGCAGAGTGAGTCCATGAGAAGCTGCACAGGCAGGGGGCACACAGCAGTGAACAACAAGGCCAGTGGGCAGGACAAAGTGCAGAGTGAGTCCATGAGAAGCTGCACAGGCAGGGGGCACACAGCAGTGAACAACAAGGCCAGTGGGCAGGACAAAGTGCAGAGTGAGTCCATGAGAAGCTGCACAGGCAAGGGGCAAACAGCAGTGAACAACAAGGCCAGTGGCCAGGTCACAGTGCAGGTGAGGTACATGAGAAGCTGCACAGGCAAGGGGCAAACAGCAGTGAACAGCAATGCCAGTGGCCAGTCCAATGTGCAGATTAAGTCCATGAGAAGCTGCACAGGCAGGGGGCACACAGCAGTGAACAGCAAGGCCAGTGGGCAGGACAAAGTGCAGAATGAGTCCATGAGAAGCTGCACAGGCAGGGGGCACACAGCAGTGAACAGCAATGCCAGTGGCCAGTCCACTGTGCAGATTAAGTCCATGAGAAGCTGCACAGGCAGGGGGCACACAGCAGTGAAAAGCAAGGCCAGTGGCCAGGACACAGTGCAGGTGAGGTACATGAGAAGCTGCACAGGCAAGGGGCAAACAGCAGTGAACAACAAGGCCAGTGGCCAGGACACAGTGCAGGTGAGGTACATGAGAAGCTGCACAGGCAAGGGGCAAACAGCAGTGAACAACAAGGCCAGTGGCCAGTCCAATGTGCAGATGAAGTCCATTAGATCCTGCACAGGCAGGGGGCACACAGCAGTGAACAGCAAGGCCAGTGGGCAGGACAAAGTGCAGAGTGAGTCCATGAGAAGCTGCACAGGCAGGGGGCACACAGCAGTGAACAACAAGGCCAGTGGGCAGGATAAAGTGCAGAGTGAGTCCATGAGAAGCTGCACAGGCAAGGGGCAAACAGCAGTGAACAACAAGGCCAGTGGCCAGGACACAGTGCAGGTGAGGTACATGAGAAGCTGCACAGGCAAGGGGCAAACAGCAGTGAACAACAAAGCCAGTGGCCAGTCCAATGTGCAGATGAAGTCCATTAGATCCTGCACAGGCAGGGGGCACACAGCAGTGAACAGCAAGGCCAGTGGGCAGTCCAATGTGCAGATGAAGTCCATTAGATCCTGCACAGGCAGGGGGCACACAGCAGTGAACAGCAAGGCCAGTGGGCAGGACAAAGTGCAGAGTGAGTCCATGAGAAGCTGCACAGGCAGGGGGCACACAGCAGTGAACAACAAGGCCAGTGGGCAGGACAAAGTGCAGAGTGAGTCCATGAGAAGCTGCACAGGCAAGTGGCAAACAGCAGTAAACAACAAGGCCAGTGGCCAGGTGACAGTGCAGGTGAGGTACATGAGAAGCTGCACAGGCAAGGGGCAAACAGCAGTGAACAGCAATGCCAGTGGCCAGTCCAATGTGCAGATTAAGTCCATGAGAAGCTGCACAGGCAGGGGGCACACAGCAGTGAACAGCAAGGCCAATGGGCAGGACAAAGTGCAGAGTGAGTCCATGAGAAGCTGCACAGGCAGGGGGCACACAGCAGTGAACAGCAATGCCTGTGGCCAGTCCACTGTGCAGATTAAGTCCATGAGAAGCTGCACAGGCAGGGGGCACACAGCAGTGAACAGCAAGGCCAGTGGCCAGGACACAGTGCAGGTGAGGTACATGAGAAGCTGCACAGGCAAGGGGCAAACAGCAGTGAACAACAAGGCCAGTGGCCAGGACACAGTGCAGGTGAGGTACATGAGAAGCTGCACAGGCAAGGGGCAAACAGCAGTGAACAACAAGGCCAGTGGCCAGTCCAATGTGCAGATGAAGTCCATTAGATCCTGCACAGGCAGGGGGCACACAGCAGTGAACAGCAAGGCCAGTGGGCAGGACAAAGTGCAGAGTGAGTCCATGAGAAGCTGCACAGGCAGGGGGCACACAGCAGTGAACAACAAGGCCAGTGGGCAGGACAAAGTGCAGAGTGAGTCCATGAGAAGCTGCACAGGCAAGTGGCAAACAGCAGTGAACAACAAGGCCAGTGGCCAGGTCACAGTGCAGGTGAGGTACATGAGAAGCTGCACAGGCAAGGGGCAAACAGCAGTGAACAGCAATGCCAGTGGCCAGTCCAATGTGCAGTTTAAGTCCATGAGAAGCTGCACAGGCAGGGGGCACACAGCAGTGAACAGCAAGGCCAGTGGGCAGGACAAAGTGCAGAGTGAGTCCATGAGAAGCTGCACAGGCAGGGGGCACACAGCAGTGAACAGCAATGCCAGTGGCCAGTCCACTGTGCAGATTAAGTCCATGAGAAGCTGCACAGGCAGGGGGCACACAGCAGTGAACAGCAAGGCCAGTGGCCAGGACACAGTGCAGGTGAGGTACATGAGAAGCTGCACAGGCAAGGGGCAAACAGCAGTGAACAACAAGGCCAGTGGCCAGGACACAGTGCAGGTGAGGTACATGAGAAGCTGCACAGGCAAGGGGCAAACAGCAGTGAACAACAAGGCCAGTGGCCAGGACACAGTGCAGGTGAAGTACATGAGAAGCTGCACAGGCAAGGGGCAAACAGCAGTGAACAACAAGGCCAGTGGCCAGGACACAGTGCAGGTGAGGTACATGAGAAGCTGCACAGGCAAGGGGCAAACAGCAGTGAACAACAAGGCCAGTGGCCAGGACAAAGTGCAGAGTGAGTCCATGAGAAGCTGCACAGGCAAGTGGCAAACAGCAGTGAACAACAAGGCCAGTGGCCAGGACACAGTGCAGGTGAGGTACATGAGAAGTTGCACAGGCAAGGGGCAAACAGCAGTGAACAACAAGGCCAGTGGCCAGTACAATGTGCAGATGAAGTCCATTAGATCCTGTACAGGCAGGGGGCACACAGCAGTGAAACACAAGGCAAGTACAATGTGCAGAGCAGTTACATCAGAAGCTACACAGGGAATGTATGCAACTCTATCATGCCATGCCCAGCAATAGAGTAATGGGTCTGACAATGGGCATCACACGCACCCCTGTGGACAGACAGGTGTGTGAGGGTGACCACCACTCAGATGGGGCTGTCTGTCGGACTTGGAGCTGACTGTGTGTTGGGGTCTGTTGGTGGACTACCCTGGGCAGTGGGAGTAACAACTGTGGAAGAGCCAACTGTGCACGTGGTAGCTGGGAGGCTGCTTGGACCAGGTGGGGTGGTGGCCCGGGGAGGTGGACTCATGCCCTGGTGAGACACAGTGTGTGCCGGAGATTGTGGAGGGGTGCCTCTCCACTTCTTGGGGATCCTGAAAGGCTTCCCTGTCAGGGGATTGAGGGGAACTGGGGCAGACACAACAGGTGACCCCAACACCAAAGCTGATTCTGGTGTGGATGGTGACCCCCTCTGGGGACATGCTGGAACCCGCTGTGCACTTGCCTGGTGTTTGCCGCCGCCCTGCCTCCCTCTGTCCACCAGCTTTGCCCCCTACAGTGTCCTCCTGTGCTGGCTTCACAGGGCTTGGGATGGGAGTGGAGGTCAAGGATGGATTATCCATGGGGCCCTCATCCTGTGTAATGTTTGCAGGCAACACCTTCTCAGTGGGTGTGGAAACTGTCTTTTTGCCTCTGCGAGACGTCTTTGGGACAGGGGAGTCTTTGGCAGGGGAGGAAAGTGAGGCCTGTGACCCTGATGCTTTTTTCTTTGCTTTGTGGCCCTTGCTGTCGCCTGATGGGCTTTTCTCTCTGCGCTCTGGGGTGGCCTTACTCTTATGTGGGGATGGTGTCTGTGCCCTAGTAAGCTTGGGTTGCTGCTGCTCCTGTGTGCTGCGGGTTCTGTATCGGGACTTTGGGGTCCGTTGGGCATTGTCATTGTCGTCAGAGGTGCACAGTGACACGGGGCCGGACCGAGTGCTGGGAGCCGCTCCCTGACTATGTGCCTGTTGCAGGGCTGCTGTCACAGTTGATGACAAGGACTGCACAGTGCGGTGTAGCCCACCCACGTCGGAATGTAAGCCCTCCATGAAAGCTATAACCTGCCCCAACTTTTTGTCGTGCTCTTGGAAGGCATTGAGAAGTGCTGTCTGCCCCACACACAGCTGGCGCAATACCTCGACTGCTTCTGCACTGAGGGCAGCAGGGCTGACATGGGCTGGGGCAGCTGTGCCTGGGGTGAAGGTGACTCTTCCCTTCCTACTCGTGCGGACACAGGCAGCACCAGTGGAGGTTGAAGGGAGGCTGGGCACTGGACGCTGTGTGACGGAAGAGGAGGCAGAGTCCCCGTTCCCTGTACCCCCCAACATGGATGTGTCACCGCTGGCGTCAGATGAGGTAGAGCTTTGTGTCTCCAGCTGTGAATCCTCTAGCAGACTCCTGTCCCCTCCTCGGTGCTGGTCACATCTGTGTCAGTCAGCTCCGGTGCGGCTGTTGCAGTGGAAGCCTCACCACCGGTGTCCGTCCCTCTCCCTCTGCACATACGGGAGCTGCTGCATAGGAGATAGAAGTACTGTGAGATGAGTGGCATCAACAGAACTAACACGTGCCAATACATCTGCATCCTAGAAAGAGGTGTGCAGCACATTGCATGCCACCCTGTGCACACATATATCTTGACACCCAAAATTTCGACACAACGGTGCATGTCCGCCACACGTCCTGCCATAAGTGACCCAGGTGATTCACACAGCACACCATCCTGCAGTTGGCTCACATCAGACACAGCCCCAAAATGGCCTGTACACACACACTGTCCCGATGTTGGCAAGGATGAACACCACGACATGGTGCACATCACCTACATGTGTGGAGCAGTAGGGGACCACACAGACTACAACATACCAGCCCACAATGACCCTGCACACATGCCATCCACCATATCGAGTCCATGGGCACATCTACTGTTGCACATTGGCCTCAGATGTCTGACTGGCAGACATCTGAGGTCTGGAATTGCACGCATTCATTGAAACGCATTCACAGTTGGCACACTGGCATTACCATCCATCAGAATTCACACACTACCCCACAGCAGAAGGTACCTAAAGGCCACAACTCCAAATGTAAGAGAGATGCACAGTGCTAAAACTCACTTCATGAAGCGCCGTTTGGGCAAAAGCATGGCACAAACACCCAGCACAGAGGCCACTCACAAAACATTGCACCACACAACCAACGTCACACAGCTGACAATTTGCACACTCTGTAGACACATGCACCCACTCCCAGCCAAAGGCAGCCTGCAACACATACTCACCCCTGGCTCGCTGCTGATGCTCCCTCAGTCGTCTGTCCAGCTCAGGTTGTGTGACAGCCAGGATGCGGGCCATTAGTGGTGTCATGCTGCGCCTAGCCAACCTGCCAGTCCGAGGGAGCAGCCCCAGCGTCATCTCGGCCACGTTCTTGCTCAGCCGGCAGATGTCGTCCCACCTTTATGACAGTGGGTGCGCCTTCGGTTTGACACACCCAGATCCCGGACTCTGGAGGCAATGGCCCTCCACACGGCTTTACGCTGGTGGACCTTCAGCTGCAGGCATGGGAGACAAGAGGGGTGATGTTCCAGTGACACAGTGCACAATAACAACACAACGAAAATGCAGTAGCACGACAGTGACTCATCCAAAACTCCAGCTACAACTGTCACATAGCCAACAATTGCTCTGAATATGATGCAATGTCATTGGTCAATCAGACGTACAGGCATGCATGTTCGATGGTGGACACAGTACCTCCACATCCCATTCACATGCAGGATACCAACACAGCAAGCAACGTGTAGTCTGCCTGCAGCTACTGTCTGCAGTTACCTACAACTACACATAGAGAAGATAGTAAAACATGTGTCATGTTGTTGGACTCACTGTGTCCAACACTGCGCAGACCTAAGTGTCCTAGCCCTGTGAAACCCTCACTGTGTCTTGGAACTCACATAGAGTGACAACAACTGTCATACACACACCTTTCTCCCACGCCTGCTCCTGTGCAATCTACATGGCAGAGATGGGACTTAGATGAAGAGGCGTGAGCCAAACACACATGGTACACACTGTACATGCAGTGATATGGACATGTGGCATTCGGTGGGGACTGTGCAGGGCAGGTCGATTGACACTGAGTGGGTTAATTGGGAGCAACACAGCCATTCACACAAACGCTAACTGGCCAGACTCCTGCATCACCAAAATGCAGCTGCACTGTATGGCTGACACTACAGGACATGTCCCTCTACTCAGGATAGGCATGCAGGGTAACGTGTGAAAGAGCCCACCAAGCCCTTCCCGCTGTAGTAAACATGATAGGCAGTGCATGTCAGAGCCCCACAACCACTGACACATACCGAAGCACCTCCACCCCACGTGTGCACACCCTGCACTCTCACTCACAGTCTGGGAGACTTACCACGACATTAGGGCCACCATAAAGCCTTGGGTACTGTGCAAGCACCCCGTCTACCAGGACCCCAAGCTCCTCACTGGTGAAGGGACTGGCACGGATCTTCTGAGTCCTCGACATCACAATGGACATGTGGCAGCAGCAGCACGTTGAGGGTGGCAGTCAGCAGTCCCTTGAGGCAGCAGCAGCAGGTGCAGGGTGGCAGCCAGCAGTCCCTTGAGGCAGCAGGTGCAGGGTGGCAGCCAGCAGTCCCTTGAGGCAGCAGGTGCAGGGTGGCAGCCAGCAGTCCCTTGAGGCAGCAGGTGCAGGGTGGCAGCCAGCAGTCCCTTGAGGCAGCAGGTGGAGGGTGGCAGCCAGCAGTCCCTGAGGCAGCAGCAGCAGGGTGGCAGCCAGCAGTCCCTTGAGGCAGCAGCAGCAGGTGCAGGGTGGCAGCCAGCAGTCCCTTGAGGCAGCAGCAGCAGGTGGAGGGTTGTCAGTCAGCAGTCCCTGGTAGCTGTGGGAATGTGGTGCGCCCTCCCACACATATATAGGCCCCTGGGGCTGTGTCAGTGGTCCCAGGGTGCTGCAATTGGTGTACCAGGTCTGCCTCATTCAAATACATCCAATGTCCGCCTCTGCGGTGGCGGTGCACGCCTACCGCGATTTTCAAACTCGCATCAGGCTACCGCGAGTCTGCTTCCCATTGGCTGCAGGGGCATGGTCCATGCCGGTGACACACCGTAGGATGCATGTGCGCGCTACCGCGGTGGTGCATCTTTGAATGCCTCCAGTGACCGCCTCCGCGGGGTGGTGCACGCCTACCGCGATTTTCAAACTCGCATCAGGCTACCGCGAGGCTGCTTCCCATTGGCTGCAGGGGCATGGTCCATGCCGGTGACACACCACAGGGGCCAGGCGGTAGGCACCGCCATATGTCTGCCAGACAGTGCCTGGAGTGACCGTGATTTGGGTAGCGGTGCATGGTGACCGCTATTGTCACATACATATCTGGTGGGGTCCCCCGCGATCGTGCATGGGTAATGGGCGGTGCCACACCTAAGTGGCCAGGCGGTAGGCACCGCCATATGTCTGCCAGACAGTGCCTGGAGTGACCGTGATTTGGGTAGCGGTGCATGGTGACCGCTATTGTCACATACATATCTGGCGGTGTCTCCCGCGATCGTGCATGGGTAATGGGCGGTGCCACACCTCAGTGGCCAGGTGGTAGGCACCGCCATATGTCTGCCAGACAGTGCCTGAAGTGACCGCGATTTGGGTAGCGGTGCATGGTGACCGCTATTGTCACATACATATCTGGCGGTGTCTCCCGCGATCGTGCATGGGTAATGGGCGGTGCCACACCTCAGTGGCCAGGCGGTAGGCACCGCCATATGTCTGCCAGACAGTGCCTGGAGTGACCGTGATTTGGGTAGCGGTGCATGGTGACCGCTATTGTCACATACATATCTGGCGGTGTCTCCCGCGATCGTGCATGGGTTATGGGCGGTGCCACACCTCAGTGGCCAGGCGGTAGGCACCGCCAAATGTCTGCCAGACAGTGCCTGGAGTGAGCGTTAATGGAGTTGTGGAGTAGCTGTGCTGCACCTAACGTGTCCTCCAGCTCTCTGCATAGGCCAACATGTACAGTGCCCAGTGTCTCAACAATTGAAGGGTCCTCATGAGGGCAAATGCACAAAAGGGACATGTCACTCCACGTCACCAACACATACCATATATGGGTCGCCAATACATTGCATGGGCACATACACTCGCACATGGCACATGTGCTGTGTAATGAAATGTAGACTGTCCAGTAAATGTGTTGCATAGCATATGGAGATAATGGACACTGTCTGTGTGTGCAATGTAACGCGCAATGTCGTCTCATTGACTGGACTAGGGGCATCAGCAACTGGCACATTGTCCAATGCACATGCACACACGTGTCCCCCACGCTCAGCCAGTGGTCAGTGTGTAGTTGATGTGTGCCATGTGCAACCTGTGTTGGGAGGTGTATCAGGGCCAGCAACATGGTGTGTTCGGGTAGTATTGCAATTGTCAACATATGCTGGGGGTCATACTCACAGGTATGCACCCATATCTGTTAGTATATCACACTGTGCATGCGAATGAGCCGGAGGGGTGCGCAGATAATTGCTGCTGGTAAGGGGACAGGTGTACGAGTAGTGTGCCTGATGTGAACCTACTTGTGAAGTGCCCTGTCGGTTAATGGTGCATGTTGTAAGACTTGGGATGTGTCTGTAGAAGAAATTGATGTGATGCACATTTCATGGTCTTCTACATTGACATCTGTGCACTGTGATCTGTCCTAGGAGGAGGAGGCACAATATCCATCGTCCGTTCACAGTCCTGGCAGACATGGAGAATGAGGAGATAATCCGCAAATTCAGGCTGGACCGACAAACCCTGCAGAACCTATGTGCCATGTTGGAGCCCCACCTGCAGCCACGTCGGACATATCCAACAGCTTTCACCGCAACATCTAAGGTGATGGCATGCCTGCTTTTTTTTGCAACTGGCTCATTCCAGCACACGGTCGCAAGTGCAGGCGGGATGTCACAGCCGATGTTCAACATGGTGCTGAGGGATGTCCTGTCGGCCATGATGCTGTACAAAGACAGATATATCCATTTTCCCAGGGGGCCTGAGTTGGTGGCTGTGAAGGGCGATTACTATGACCTTGGACATATCCCCCATGTCATTGGTGCAATTGATTGCACACATGTTGGGCTTGTGCCACCACAGGCACGTGAACAGGTTTACCGCAATAGGAAGCATTCACACTCGGTAAATGTTCAAGTGGTGTGCCTGGCGGACATGATCATCTCACACGTGTGTGCCAAGTTTCCCGGTTCAGCCCATGATGCCCACATCCTGCGCAGCAGCATCGTTCCTCAGTTGATGGCCAATCTGCTTCCTGAGCGTGCATGGCTTGTGGGTGAGTATGCATAGTGGATTAGAGTGGTGTGTGTGTGTGACATGCTGTTGTGTTGCATTTTGGGACTGCAAGGTTAATCTGTGTCTCTCACACCCAGGTGACTCGGCATATCCAAACCGCCCGTGGTTGCTGAGCCCATTGCGGAACCCCGTCACGTCAGCTGATGTGCGATACAATGATGCCCATGGGAGGACACGGCGTGTGATTGAACGGACATTTGGTCTCCTAAAATCAAGATTTCGGTGCCTGGACCGTACTGGGAGGACCCTTATGTACTCGCCAGGGAATGTGTGTCAGATAGTGGTGGCATGCTGCATGCTCCACAACCTGGCCATTCGCAAGGCAATACCCCTGATCCTGGATGACGATGATGAGCAGCCAAGGCCGCCGCCTGCAAATCAAGCCGGATCCAGTGACGAGGGCAGTGGAGAGGAGGAAGGGGTCGACATGCGTCGACAGCTCATCACCCGCTACTTCACTTGAAGGTGAGTGACGATGTGGAAGGGACGAAATGGTCTGATGGTGTTGCTGTTGCTGTGTGGGTGTATGTGAGCTTGCTGACTGCAGCTTGGTGTTGACTCATTGCTGCCTGCCAATGTATGTGTGATTGGTTAGTGTGATACAGATTGTCTCTATGGTGACTGTTGCTCTGTGTAAAGTTTTTAGATCTGAGTACCTTGTTGACAAGTGTTGTGTGATGTGTGCAATGCCACACCCATACTAGTGACTATTGTTCTGCGGTTTTCCCTAGGTCCCTTCAGCATCTCACTTGTTACCTACAGTCCATTCCCCTGGACCATGTCCCACACGGTGAAGGTTGCACATCCTGTATTAAAGATGGAGCAGACACAACAACATGTGTGTAAGGTGTGACATGCAAGGGTGGAGAAAATGTGAAGGGGGAATTGAAGAAGTGAGTTGACAGTCATGGTAAATGAGATACTTGAGTAGTCCCCACAATGATGTGGAGACCCAGTCCAACAGATGGATGCCATTCACATGGCAGTGTGGTGAAGGATAGTCCAAAAGGTCAATGCAGTGGTGCAGTGGTCTGCCATCATGGCTGGTTCGGGGACTAGCGTTTGGCATGTGCTTGGGCACGTGAGTCCCCCTGGCCTTTCCTTGGACGGCCCCTCTTGCGCTTCACTGGAGGGGCCACTGCTGCAGGGGCAGTGGTGTCTGAGGACTCACCCCCTCTGTGGACGCAGGGGAGGATGATGAAGTGTCATCCTGCTGCCCAACGGGGGAGGCAGAGGGGTAGAATGTTGCGCTTGCCTGTCCCTCAGAACCGCCACTAGCTGCCCCAAGAGGTCCACAATCTGTCCCATGCGTGTGTCCATGGACCTCAGCAGCAGGAGGTGCTCCCGAGATTCTTCCTCTAACCGGCCCATTCGTCCCTGGGCCTGTTGGTATGCCCCAAGGACTCTGTCGATGTGGCCCAGGGCTTCCGTCCCAGGATCAGTCCCCTCTGCATGAGCCTGTCCCGACCAGCTGCACTGCTGCCACGGTTCTGTCCGGTCCTCACATTGGCCCGCTGCATCCTCTCCCTGGCCTCCGCAGTCGATGTTGTGGGCTGCTCAACCCCTGGGGCAGGGAGGGTGTTGCGGCCAGCTGTGGTGGTGGTGGTGGTGGTGGTAGTAGTGGTTGACACACAGGCCGTGACAGCAGCTGTCAGAGGATGGTCAGGGGCTGCAGCTGATGTGGTTGGGGGGACAATGGGTGCCTGGGACTGGTTGAGGCCTGCCACACCAGATGGGCCAGCGTGGAGCTCCTCATCCAATGTATCCAGGGAGTCCTCATCCAGTTGTCTCTGTTCCGGGGGGACTGGCTCTGCAGGGTGGTGTCATCCTCTGCAGTGAGTACTTGGTCACCTGTGGGTCAGATGAGAAATGGTCATTGTGTTGCACCCATCAAAGTTTGTGTTAGCAGTGTTACATCAACTGTTTGTACATCCAGCAGTTGTTCACTGTACAAATTAGCATTGACCAACATCCAGTGATGCATTACAAGCTGTTGTGGTACATACATTACTTGTCCATATTGGGAGTTGTCAAGACATGACATGCACAATATAATTTTTTGACATTGACAGTCTCATGTTGGCATCCTGTTATTGATCAATCATATGTCATCCATTTATGCGTATGTGTCACTTGTAGAGCCCTTGTAGCGGTTCTCTCTGCACAGTGAGTGAGCATTGTAGTTTCATGCATACCTTTTCAATGTGGTGTAGATATCTGTATTTGCAATTCCAGACATGCTTAAGTTTGCTTTAATTAGATCCTAGGTGGTCTGGTCCACTGCTACTGTCAGATGGCATGTAGTGGTGTGCATGGTTGTGCTCGGAGTTCCATCGACATGTGTTTCAGTCATTCACACTTTGGTTGCTGTCACAGTTTCATTTTCTTAGGTGTGTGCACACTATAGTTGCCAATGCTATCTTGGTGTGCAGTTGTGCATTGAGAGGCCTGGTGTCCTATGCCAACATGTTTTTTAAATGCATATCTGGCTGCATGTTGTGGCTGTAGATATGTTGTGTTTGCTGTGTTTTCCTTGTATTTGTGAGACCTCTCCGTGTGTGTAGGATGAGGGCTTCCATCTTGGTCCAGTGTGGGACAAGTCAGCATGATATGTCCACATGCCAGTTCTTTTGCAGTGTACATTGCAATGACTGACACATGCATGTTGGTGCCAGGAAGTAATGGGTCTTGTGTGCTGGCGGTCAGGTGGGCCCGTGTGAGTTGTTGTGCAAGCTTCCCAGCCCCACACACCCCGACCTGTGAGATGCGGTTACCTACCTGTGAGTTGGGTCGGTAGCATACATTGCCTGCCACATGCTTCTTATTGGGGGTGTAGTGTCCCATCCTCCATAGTGGTGGGACAGCATGCATGTTGCATTTTGTGGGACGGATAGCCAAACACACTGCACCGTCTCACTGTGAAGATGGCTAACTACCGTTTGAGGTGAAGGTGAGCAATGACATGGCTATGTGACTTGGTAGAAATCTTTGGATGGAATGTGCGTGTGGTGAGCATGATGTGTGTGTGGCTTTTTGTACCCATTGATTTCAGATTACATTTGGTCATGGGGTATATCCCCCATCACTGTTGTCCCAGCCATCTGGCTGTGGGGTTCACTCCCCGACATTTGGAGGCACAATAGGGCAAGGGGTATGGTCTCGTAGCACAGTGGTGACATACAGCAGGGTGTAGATCTCACCCAGCATACATTTCCACACTGTCATGGTTTCATGGTATTTGTGGACCTGAGAACATGAGCCCAGTACTGGTGTAGCAGTTGTTCCAGGGCATCCATACACTGACATGTTGTGGTCAACAGTGGTGTGTGTGTGAGATGTACTCAGCCCTGTGCAGACAATGTATGGTTTTGGGGCCAGACTATACCAGCACTGTTCAGACAGACAGTGTGAGATGTGTACATTGTCAATGCATACACACATTGGTGGTCCAAACAAGACACCTTTGACAATGTAATTCAGACAAGGTGCTGTTCTGCAATTCAGTGCAGCACTGTGGTAGCTGGGTGTGTTGCAGGACATTTGGGATCTGCTTAGTTTAGCATTGTGAGTCCCAGCTGCAGTGTAGTTTTTGGGTGCACTGCACTTCCACTGTTTACATTGCAACACTGTGGTATGACATGGGTGATTTGCCCTTTGCCATACAAACGGCCAGACACTGCTGCAGGGCAGCATGATCGTTGTTAGTGTTGCAGTGTGTGATGCCTGGCACAGTGTACACAATGTGGGTCAATTTTGAACAGAGACTTGTGCATGGTGACTACAACACAACTGTTTTGCATTATTTGTGTTGGTGACTGTGGACTAAGTGGCATGGTGTCATGTGCGGCTGCACAGACGTCACATGCCTATGAGTGGGACTAGTGCTCCGTCCTGCTCAGCTGTGGGCCAAGGGGGCCTGGTGGGAGTTGTAGTGCAGGCCTCCCAAACACCCACCCACCTCCCGGTAAAGATGGCTACCTACCTGTTAGGTGAGGGTGCAGCACACAATGGCTGAGGCATACTTCTGGGTGGGGGCAGTGCTCCATCCTGCTCAGCTGTGGGTGAGGGGGCCTGGTGGGAGTTGTAGTGCAGGCCTCCCAAACACCCACCCACCTCCCGGTAAAGATGGCTACCTACCTGTTAGGTGAGGGTGCAGCACACAATGGCTGAGGCATGCTTCTGGGTGGGGGCAGTGCTCCATCCTGCCCAGCTGTGGGCCAAGGGGGCCTGGTGGGAGTTGTAGTGCAGGCCTCCCAAACACCCACCCACCTCCCGGTGAAGATGGCTACCTACCTGTTAGGTGAGGGTGTAGCACACAATGGCTGAGGCATGCTTCTGGGTGGGGGCAGTGCTCCATCCTGCTCAGCTGTGGGCCAAGGGGGCCTGGTGGGAGTTGTAGTGCAGGCCTCCCAAACACCCACCCACCTCCCGGTAAAGATGGCTACCTACCTGTTAGGTGAGGGTGCAGCACACAATGGCTGAGGCATGCTTCTGGGTGGGGGCAGTGCTCCATCCTGCTCAGCTGTGGGTGAGGGGGCCTGGTGGGAGTTGTAGTGCAGGCCTCCCAAACACCCACCCACCTCCCGGTAAAGATGGCTACCTACCTGTTAGGTGAGGGTGCAGCACACAATGGCTGAGGCATGCTTCTGGGTGGGGGCAGTGCTCCATCCTGCCCAGCTGTGGGCCAAGGGGGCCTGGTGGGAGTTGTAGTGCAGGCCTCCCAAACACCCACCCACCTCCCGGTGAAGATGGCTACCTACCTGTTAGGTGAGGGTGTAGCACACAATGGCTGAGGCATGCTTCTGGGTGGGGGCAGTGCTCCATCCTGCTCAGCTGTGGGCCAAGGGGGCCTGGTGGGAGTTGTAGTGCAGGCCTCCCAAACACCCACCCACCTCCCGGTAAAGATGGCTACCTACCTGTTAGGTGAGGGTGCAGCACACAATGGCTGAGGCATGCTTCTGGGTGGGGGCAGTGCTCCATCCTGCTCAGCTGTGGGTGAGGGGGCCTGGTGAGAGTTGTAGTGCAGGCCTCCCAAACACCCACCCACCTCCCGGTAAAGATGGCTACCTACCTGTTAGGTGAGGGTGCAGCACACAATGGCTGAGGCATGCTTCTGGGTGGGGGCAGTGCTCCATCCTGCCCAGCTGTGGGCCAAGGGGGCCTGGTGGGAGTTGTAGTGCAGGCCTCCCAAACACCCACCCACCTCCCGGTGAAGATGGCTACCTACCTGTTAGGTGAGGGTGTAGCACACAATGGCTGAGGCATGCTTCTGGGTGGGGGCAGTGCTCCATCCTGCTCAGCTGTGGGCCAAGGGGGCCTGGTGGGAGTTGTAGTGCAGGCCTCCCAAACACCCACCCACCTCCCGGTAAAGATGGCTACCTACCTGTTAGGTGAGGGTGTAGCACACAATGGCTGAGGCATGCTTCTGGGTGGGGGCAGTGCTCCATCCTGCTCAGCTGTGGGCCAAGGGGGCCTGGTGGGAGTTGTAGTGCAGGCCTCCCAAACACCCACCCACCTCCCGGTAAAGATGGCTACCTACCTGTTAGGTGAGGGTGCAGCACACAATGGCTGTGGCATGCTTCTGGGTGGGGGCAGTGCTCCATCCTGCTCAGCTGTGGGCCAAGGGGGCCTGGTGGGAGTTGTAGTGCAGGTCTCCCAAACACCCACCCACCTCCCGGTAAAGATGGCTACCTACCTGTTAGGTGAGGGTGCAGCACACAATGGCTGAGGCATGCTTCTGGGTGGGGGCAGTGCTCCATCCTGCTCAGCTGTGGGCCAAGGGGGCCTGGTGGGAGTTGTAGTGCAGGCCTCCCAAACACCCACCCACCTCTCGGTGAAGATGGCTACCTACCTGTTAGGTGAGGGTGTAGCACACAATGACTGAGGCATGCTTCTGGGTGGGGGCAGTGCTCCATCCTGCTCAGCTGTGGGCCAAGGGGGCCTGGTGGGAGTTGTAGTGCAGGCCTCCCAAACACCCACCCACCTCCCGGTAAAGATGGCTACCTACCTGTTAGGTGAGGGTGTAGCACACAATGGCTGAGGCATGCTTCTGGGTGGGGGCAGTGCTCCATCCTGCTCAGCTGTGGGCCAAGGGGGCCTGGTGGGAGTTGTAGTGCAGGCCTCCCAAACACCCACCCACCTCCCGGTAAAGATGGCTACCTACCTGTTAGGTGAGGGTGTAGCACACAATGGCTGAGGCATGCTTCTGGGTGGGGGCAGTGCTCCATCCTGCTCAGCTGTGGGACAAGGGGGCCTGGTGGGAGTTGTAGTGCAGGCCTCCCAAACACCCACCCACCTCCCTGTGAAGATGGCTAGCTACCTGTTAGGTGAGGGTGTAGCACACAATGGCTGAGGCTTGCTTCTGGGTGGGGGAGGGCTACATCCTGCTCAGCTGTGGGACAAGGGGGCCTGGTGGGAGTTGTAGTGCTGGCAGCATGTACACATGTACCCATGGTGATGTTGCTAACTACCTTTGGGGGCTTCAGGGGGAGTGTCTGTTGTATCTGTGAGAGATGTGTTGGGGGAGTGTTGTGCACATGAATGAATTTGTACCTAGGAGGTATTATTTTGTAATAGGGCAAGACAGTACATTTGTGTGATGTTAGGCATTTGTTTGTACTTACCAGCCTCCACTCCCCGGGTATTCCTGAGAGACTCTCTGGATGTAGAATGCCAAGCACCTTCTCCTCCCATTCAGTGAATGTTTTGAGTGGAACGGGAGGGCCACTGCCTGTCCTCTGAGCCAGCTCATGGTTCTTGGCTCTCCTCTTTTGACCACTGCCTTCAGATCGTGCCACCTCTTCATGATTTCATCTCTATTGCGTGGCACGGTCCCTACTGCATTGATCTTCTCTACTATCCTTCTCCACATTTGCGTCCTTGTTGCTAGTGGTGTCTGTTGGACCTGGTTACCAAACAATTGTGGTTCTACCCTGATTATCTCATCGACCATGACCCTCAACTCACTCTCAGTGAATTTGGGCATTCTCTGTGGTGACATGGTGTGTGATGTGTCAAGGTGTTTAGGGTGCAGGTTTGGGAGTGGTAGTGGTGGTTGTGGTTGTGATGTGTATGGTGTGTGCTGTGCAAAGGTGTTAGAGGTGCATGTGTGGAAGTGGTGGTGGTGGTGGTGATGTGTGTGTGTTGTGCAGATTTGCCTCTCCTGTCATCTGTGGTGGATGTCCCCTCAGTTGTGGAGTTTTGCAAAGGATTGTGGTCTGTTGGGGGCTGGATTTATACTGGTGTCTGTGGGTGTGTCAGGATGGGGTATTGGTTGCAGGTGTGGTGTGTGTGTGTACCTGGGATTTGTAGTTTTGGAGTTTCCCATGGGGGTGTGTCTTTGGGCTGTGTTAGCTATTTTTGGGTGCATGCCTTGTATGGTTGGTGCACTTTGTGGCCATGTTGTGTGTTTTTCTAGCGACCGCCATTTTTTTGACGGAGCATCCGCAGTGGTGGCTCGGCTATGGCGCTTCCGCCGTCTCACTGATTCTTCACTGTTGTCGAGCGCGGCGGTCGGAAACAGCGCACTGCACCGCAGGGATGTCGGGAATATCATAATTTTGATGGCGGTGTCTCCGCTGTGGTTGCGGGCGTTTGGCCTGTTTCCGCTGCGACACCGACCGCCGCGGACGGGTTTGGGCCCTTTCTGCAGGCGTACGGCGGATTCTCGGGTCTCCTTTCCGCCGCGGTTGGGGTTTTACCGCTGTGGATCCTAATTTAGCCGTCGGTTTTCCCGCGGTAGCGGCGGGCGGTGTTTTCCCGCTACCATGGCAGTCGGTTTTTTTTCCGTCCGCCATCGTAATGACCTCCTTACAGTTTTGTCGCAGTAGACGATCCTCGAAAACGAAAAAATCCATATTAGATAAATCGAAAGACTAATCCATTCGAAAAGAAAGCCCAAAAAAAATGCAAAAATTCAACTGTAGAAAAAAGGCTCCAACGACGCAATCCTCTCAATAACGAAACCCTCAAAAACCCATTTTTTTTTTTAAACGCAAAAATTGAACTGTTAAAAAAGGCTCCAACTACGCAATCCTCTCAATAATGAAATCCTCAAAACCCTGAAAAGTAGCTTAAAAAACGCTCCAACAAACCTGAAAAATAAAAGGAAATGTAAAGTCACTGGTTTTAAAAAAACAAAATACATTTTCCTTTTTAAAAAAAATAAACGCGTCGTCAGCAACATCCGTTCCTAAAACAGAAAACCTGTAAAGAAAAAAAAAGAACACTCTCCCACAATAACATGTACAAACCCACACGTATTAATATCAACATTAAATATTAGGTAATAGAATTAAACAACACATAACCAACACTACATAACACTCTACTTCTATCCAACACTACGTCAAACACATAAAACACTAAGGGGGTGATTATGATGGCGGTCAACCCCCTACCGGCAGCCTGCCGGTGGCAGGTTCACCGCCATCGTGTGGCCAATTACCACCCGCCAGATCAGGATGGCGGGCGGTATGCCTGGCGGGTGGAAAGCCCGCCCGCCATGGGTCTGACAGAGGCAATTGTTACGATTGCCTGTTGGACCCACCCCGCATCCACAAAATGATGGCGGTGCCTAGCAGGCACCGCCCGCCAGATTTGGATGCTGCATCCCCGCCAGCCAGTCTATGGTGGTTCAACCGCCATTGAAAGGCTGGCGGGGACGTACTTCGGGGGCCCGTTGCGGGCCCCCCTTGTGCAGGGGCATCTGAATGTTGCACTAGGGGGGCACCATAGGTGCCCCTCTACAGTTCCCTGCACCAGGTGACAGGCACCACGTGGTGACAGGCACCACGTGGTGCCTGCCACGTAGTGCAGGGAAATGCACAACATGTATTTTTACCATTGCGGCGGGTGCTGCAGCCAGCAGCACCCGCCGCAATGGTAAACATGCACAATGTGTCTGCCATTGTAATCAGGCCCTAAACTACCAAAATAACACCTAACTACACCAAAAGCAAACAAATAATGTCCTAACAAATCTAATTACACTACTACTACCTCGCCCCTACCTTAAAACTACCTTAAAAGTAAATTAAATTAAACTTACCTTAACCGACGAAACACAGCTCCAAACTGCGAGGTTCCGTCTTCCAAAATGACCTAAAAACGAAACAGATAGACAGAAAAGTGAGGAAATTGAAAAACAAATGGCCACGTAATAAAAATGAAAAAAAGACTACCTCCCCATAGACAAGAATGGAGAAATAATAAAAAAATCCCAAAAATTCAATGTATATTTTTATTTATTGTAATTTTTTTTTACAAATGTTCCAAAAATATACAAAAATTTGTAAAATATACGTTAAATATTATATTATCCAAAAATATAGGGGCCCATTATGATACCGGGCGGATCGCCACTGCCGGGCCGGCGGTGGCCATCGCCGGCCCGGAGGTGGCGATCCACCCGCCAGTTGCTCCCGTTTCACCCCGCCATATTAGTATGGCGGGGGGCACCGCGGCGGACGGTAAGACCGTCCGCCGCTTTTCCGCCGGTCGGATCCCCAGCCGGGCGGAAAAGGACCTTGCAGGCACCGCCATCCATATTAGGATGTGCATTTACAAAGGCCTTTCCATAGCGGCGATGCCGCAATGGAAAGGCATGCGGGAATTGCTTTGGGGGCCCGTTACGGGCCCCTGGAGGGGTGGGGGGCTGCACTTGGGGGGTAGCTATGGTACCCCCCTTCATTGGCATACACAAGGTGGCAGGCACCGCTCGGTGCCTGTCACGTTGTGCATGCCAATGCAAAACATGCCTTTTTAACATTGTGGCGGGTGCTGCTTACAGCACCGCCCACGACAATGTTAAATATGCGGAATGCGACCGCCAGGGTGGCGGTCGCATCCTAATAGGCACAGCGGGACCGCCGCACCTCTGGCGGTCGGTCCCGTGTACCGTTACGGTGGCGGGCGGACAAAGTCCGCCCGCCATCTTAATAGACCCCATAGTATTTAATATATATTAAAATGTATGTTTCTTTCATGTACTGTAAATATGTAACCAAAATGAAAATGTTTAATTAAAAAACATATGTGAAAAAAATATATTTGTTAAAAAATGTTTTTATTATTTAATATATTAAATATTATTTGATCAAAAATAATATTCAATATACTAAACAATAATATGTATAAAATATAAATTTGTAAAATACATATATAATTTTACAAAAAAATTATATAAAATGAATTAAAAATGTAAAAAGAAATGTATACAAATGTTTACTTTTTGTCATAAAAAATGATAAACAATAAAAATCTATCTGTTTAGAATTAAGGAACTAAAAATATATTTAGTTTACTATTACATGATTATACTTCCAAAAATGTACCATTTTTTAAAACTGTTAAAAAAATATATATGTAAAAATGTTTTTTTCATTTTGCAATTGCACATGGAAAATATATGTTAAAAATATATTATACTTTATAATAAATTCTGAATACCATTAACATTTCTGAATCATGTTTTTAATATTGTGAGAAATTATATAACAAAACCAAATGAAAACAATTTAATTGTGTACCCCAAAAAACACGTTTGCAAATAAAAATGTTCACAATAAAAACTAACATACGTCTCCTTTCTTATTTCAATGTACATATAAACTCAAAACAAAATACATAATAAACAATAAAAAATAACTATTCCTAACTCCAACACCAACTAAACTCAGGGAAAGTGCTGGATAATAAACCATAGTAAATTACTATTCCAAGTCCAAAACCAACTAAACTCGGGGGAAAGTGCTAGATAATAAACCATAACAAATTACTATTCCAAATCTAAAACCAACTAAACTCAGGGAAAGTGCTGGATAATAAACCATAATAAATTACTATTCCATCTCCAAAACAAACTAAACTCAGGGAAAATGCTGGATAATAAACCCCCCAAAAATTACTATTACAACGCCAAAACCAACTAAACTCAGGGAAAGTGCTGGATAATAAACCCCCAAAAATTACTATTCCAACTCCAAACCAACAAAACTCAGGGATTTGCTGGATAATAAACCATAACAAATTACTATTCCAACTCTAAAACCAACTAAACTCAGGGAAAGTGCTGGATAATAAACCATAATAAATTACTATTCCAACTCCAAAACCAACTAAACTCAGGAAAAGTGCTGGATAATAAACCCAAATTAATTACTATTCCAACTCCAAAACCAACTAAACTCAGGGAAAGTGCTGGATAATAAACCCAACAAAATTACTATTCCAACTTCAAAATCAACTAAACTCAGGGAAAGTGCTGGATAATAAACCATAATAAATTACTATTCCAACTCCAAAACCAACTAAACTCAGGGAAAGTGCTGGATAATAAACCCCACAAAATTCCTATTCCTAACTCCAAAACAAAAAGAAAAAAAGAAAAATACTACTTAGTAAAAAAGTTACAAATATATAAAAATACAAAATAATTTTAAACCAAAAAAATATTTAAAAATTTACATTTCTTTAACAAAATACAAAATTGAACAATTTTTTTAAAAACTTTTGTCACAAAAATTTAAATTAATGTAAATGTAGTAGTATTTGTATAGCGCCCAAATCGACCCCCGAAGGGGTATCTCAGGCGCTTGTACGCATACCGCTGTGGAACCCTTCCTGGCCTTTCCCTGTGAGATGCCCACTCCTGGGCACCCCCAAGGTGAAGCCAGGCATCCTAGCGTTGTGGGGGCCGTTGTGGAGATTAAGCAAGCTATTGCCCAGAGTTGCAGAGTGGGACCCATGATCAGAATAGGCACCGAGGCGAGAATTATCAGGTCCGAGGAAATTGAGCCCAAGACCCGCCGAGGCGGGAATTGAACCCTGGTCCCGGGCTAGACCTCTGCATCAGGGTCTGCCGCTCTAACCATTGAGCCACACTTCTCCATAAAATTTTACAAATAAAATTATTACAAATTATAATTATTTCTAAAATTATAATTACAAATTTGAGACACCCCTTCTCACAAAAATAAAAAAATATTAAATTCTAAATTACAAATAAATTTAAATATTTAAAAATTCAAAATTATCCAATTTTGTAAACTTATTTTAAACTAAAAATAATTAGAAAAAAATAAAATAATATTTTTTAATTACATTTTAAAATAAACTAATCATATAGTTTTTAAATTATATTTTTACAATATTTTACACAATTTACATTAAAATATTAGCACCCAAAAAAGTACTTTTTTTTTTAATTTTAAAAATCTACATTCGTTTTTTTAAATTCTTAAATTACTCCCCACCCTTATCCCCTATAAACCCAACATCCCGCTACTAAATAAAATAAAATAAATATAAAAAAATTTAATTAAATATTTTTAAATTACTCCCCACCCTTATCCCCTATAAACCCAACATCCCGCTCCTAAAAATTAATTAAAAAAAATAACAACAAACATTTTAACATAAAAAAATTAATTAAAAAATATAAAATAACTAATACCAAAATAATAAAAAAATACAACATTAAACCAAAAAAACTAAAAAAATCGATATTATTTACAACTATGGGCCCGATTCCTATCTTGCTAGGAAAGCCCTCTGTACGACTCGGATCTGGAGGGCTTTCCGAATGAAACGTGCGCCGGGGGTCTAAATGAGCAAGTACGATGCAGCCGTATGCTTACGGACTCGGTTCGCTCGGACTCCCATTGAACTCTATGGGAGCCTGTGTACAGACAAGCACACAGGCTCCCATAGCAAAAAGGGGTAGGTGGGGAAAAGCGTACACCCTGTGGTGGGCACCCCATGGTGCCCGCCACACTGTGCATGCCTGGATCGGGGGGACCCATGGACACACCCCCGTGACAGATTCGGAGGGCCCCAGGTAAATGGGGGCCTGCTACGGCCCCTAAAGTACGCTTCCGACAGCCGTTTCGTCTCGCTGAGGCAAAGCGGCTGTCCGAATCGTGCATCGTACTCGGCTCCATAGCGCGGCACGATTCAGCTACGAACGAGTCACACGGACAGGTTCGGGTCCTGGAAACGATTCGGTCGGCGCGTACGCGATCTTCGCATCGTACTTGGTTGTTCGGACCTGTGTACGATTCGGTCATAAACAAGGGTTACGAATCGGATCCGGGAAAGCCAAATCTGATTCGGAGGCCTTCCGAACGATATCGGAATCGGGCCCTAAATACTTGCCATCGATATTTACAAAATCGATATTTCTACATTACACAAAAATCGATATTTTTAACAACAAAAAAATGTACCTCGATATTTTACAACATCGATATTCTTGACTCGATTTTCATGCAATTCGATATTTCAGGCGTCGATATTCTGTCTCTGCACCACACAGCCAACACTGCAGTCACGAATTGAACCATACTGCACTTCGGTCATAGGTGGCAAAATGGCATGGGCGGGGAGGGGGGTGATGAATGGTGGGTGGGATACATCTGGCTTGCTTAACAGATACATTGGGTCAAGGGAGTTGAACAAAAATTAAAACAATACCCCCCACTTTGAACCATAGCTTTGATAACCCTACATAAACAAAGTAAGCGAAGTAGGTGAGCAGCATGCCTCTCTCCATGAGAAGAGCTGCCTTGCTTATTCATCCAAGCAATCCAAATATTCATTCATCCTTTCCTTGTAATTCACCCATAGCCACCATGATTGAGCTTTACTTTCTCTCATCTAGACTTTCACCAAACTTTCCAATCCATTATCCATCTATTCAATATCCACCCTTTCTTTCAACCATCCTTTTGCCATTCCATCCCTTTACCCACCCACGCACCCTTTCACCCACCCACCTTTTCACTCATATACCATTTTCCTTTCTTTTAACCTTCCATTTCTTCACGTTTCCCCTCAAGCCATCAATGCTCATTATGTGAGCTTTTGGTGAGTTGCAGCTAGAAGAGGTCATAATAGCTCAACCACCACTGCAGTTGGTAAATCTGGAGGGTTCACGGTCATGAATTGACGACGCCCTGGTACTAGCTAGTGAGTATAATAGTAATTGTCAATAAGCAAGCAATTATGTGACTTACCAGTGCTCCTCCCTGCCGCCGCTTCTCCCCCCCCAACTGAGTCTCCTCGTGCAGGAGCACTACTCGAGCAGGCATCACTGGTAGTCTGTGTGGCTAGAATAAAACATTATGCATAATATTTTAGATGCCAGATACACCTCCCCTTAATTTGTTCAATCAAAAAAATTCAACTGCAATACATCCTCACTACAGTTTGGCTAGCACTGCAGTATCTTCTAACAAAAATATTACTCTGGGCATTTGGTAGGTTGACAATGTTAGACAAGCCAGGGATGGAATAATGGTCAATGAAAGACATATGGTGTTGGTTGGCAATTGCAATGGGGGTGGGACCTCATACTTTTTTCCAGCTATGCTGCACTGTCATGGAAAACTGCTGGTATATTGTATAATTGAATGATATAGCACACAACGTTTGGGGAGGTTGGTTCATGACCATGGCCATGTGAACTCAACTGTTAGAGCATAAGCAGGAAAAAGAAAGCCTTCTCAACAAACATACATGGTGAATATTATTCATAATACTAGCTTACTTTGGCCTGCAATCTTCACGATAGACAGTGGAGTACAAAAAACGTGTTCTTCTAAGGGGCCGATTCCGATCTGGGACGGAAATCTCTCCGACCGAGCCGGACCCGGAGAGATTTCCAACCGAACCGGACTCCTGCAGCCCGACCGAACGAGTACGATGCAGCCGTATGCTGCCGGACTCGATTCGGTCGGATTCCCATAGAAGTCAATGGGAGCCGGTCGTACGACGCGTACACGGGCTCCCATTGACTGAATGGGTACGTCGCGAACAAGGGCGCCCCCTACAGCGGGTACGCGTCGGTGCAACCCGCACCATACATGCATGTGTAGGGGGGACCCATGGGTCTCCCCTGTGTGCGACTCGCAAGGCTACAGGGGAAGGGGGGTCCGACACGGACCCCCAAAGTCCGGCTCTGACAGCTCTTTGGAGCCGGACGGTACGAGTCGGTCGGGCTGTTCGAAGCGCGCATCGTACTTGCTCGGTCGGGTAATGTCTCCATTGCGTGGTGCGAGTCGTGTCCGTACGGGTCGGTCAGAGCGGTTCAGACCCGGAAACGAGTCGGTCGGAATCAACGCGTACATTCTCATCGTACTAGCTCATTCGGATAGCTGTACGAGTCGGTCGGTAAAAACGCGCACGGCTCGTATTTTTCCCGGGCGAATCCCGTTCGGTGAGCTTCCGGCCGAGATCGGAATCAGCCCCTAAGTCTTACTCTTACAGTACCACAATATATATAGGAGAGAGGGAAAGATTACCAAGAAAGCAGAAGATAGGTGAACTAATAGAGACTAGAGACTGGAAAAAGTCAGCTACCAAAAAAGAAAACTATGTAATATAAGGAAAAAAAGATAATGCAGGGGTAACAGGAATGAAACAAAAATTGAGTCCATTGTGCTTTGCACAAGTGGGTGCGTATCCCGTCCTCGTCTCCACCTGGAAGGAAGTCGGCAGGTAAGGGTCAGAGCAACTTTATTTCTCACCAGCAGCACCAGTCTCCAGGCAGCAACTCCCAACCTGGAACCCAGCACCAACATTCCAATACCCCAAGATTCTACCCTAAGCACACAACAATCATAAAACACAACATTAGGGAAATAATAATAATAAATAATAGGACTTACTGGGATTAGCAGAGCCCTCAGCAGCGACACTGGTGGTCGTCGCCTCCTGCTGACCATCTACTCCCGGACCCTCTGCAACGTCTCTCTTCTTGCCCTTGGGTGCAGATGTAAAAAAATAGATTTGTGATTCAGTTAATCTCCACAAAATTATTATGACAGGCAAATGGAGTCACATAAATGTACTTCTCTAAAACACATCACCTCACCTATAGTACTAGTTTCGAGTCTATTGACTATTGTTGAGTTGCCCATGCTAATCCTAAAATCCCTATTCCAAATTTCCTTAAGAAAAACTACATTTGGAACTAATGTATTGCAGTGAATGATCTTTGATTCTATTTTCATTGTTCAAACCCCTTGATGGACCAACTCAGTCTCCCTTTTTGCAGTGCATAGACGCATACTATACATCGCTATGAAATACCTTGGAACTGTACGAGCTACATAAACAAATTCACAGAGAGCATGCTAACTCACTGCTATCACTGATTCACTATGGTGACAGGAGTCAGACTCGGAGGACAGTCTGCAGTGGCTTCTTAATTAATCAGCCAAAGCGAGCGCCAATGATGAGTACAATCCGGTAGCGCTGAGCACCGGTCTAGCAGAAACTAGAAACTGGATAACATAATAATAATATTCTTAACATAAACTAAATGTAACTTACCTCTGAGTGTGAGCTGCTATTCAGATTTATTTTTTTAGCATTGTAGAAACACATCAAATAATTAATACTCACCGAACCCCGGAATTTGGACACCGACCAGGTCGAGCAGGTCCTGCTCCTGGTCAATAATATCCACCCAGCGGTGTGTAAGCTGCTGGATGGTGCGCTGCACTTGGATGGTGCACTGAATGCACCGGCGCACGCTCCCCAGTGCAGCCAACGCTCCTGCAGGGGGTATCCACTGCCAGACCTGCTGCCTGCCGCCTGCTGCCAGCATGGAGCGAAGGTGGCGAAGCACAAAAATAACTAGTGCTATCACCTCCACCTCACTGAAGATTGCCTGGAGTTGTACACCTGGGCGGCAGCGCCACCTGCAAGGTAGACAACCTCTGCCATGGTGCTGGGTGGGGTAAGAAATATGAGAAAAGAAGGAAAAGGAAGGAAATCAAATAAGAAATAAGGAAGTTAGGGGAAAATGAACAAACGACAAAAAGTTACGAAAAACACCAAAAAAGTAAAAAAAAAAACATAAAATACACAAACGCAAAGATATACACTAATATAATTTTAAAAAATGAGGGGTAGATAAGTTAGATAGGGGAAGGATTAAAGAGGGATTGAAAATTAGGCAGAGCACCATAACAGAGTGTAGCACAACAAGATGGCCGTGCCCATGCGAACCACGTGGTGCCATTCACGTACGATTTGGAGTGTGAGGGCGCACTCCGTGTTGCACATGGCTATGCGAATGGGTGCCTGGCAAACTCCGCCCCCACCAAGAACTCCGCGTAGTGCGGCAGAGTTTTTTAGCCACTCGGTGGAGTTCCACCCGGGCCTAATCATCACCTTGAGTCTTCACTGCGGCTCCTCTCAGGCGGTTGGGTATTCTACCTTTTCCATACATGGACAACTGGCTGCTCAAGGCACAGTTGATGGAGTTGGTGTTGTGCTGTCTGGAGTGAATGGCAACTCTGCTATTCGAACTGGGTTTGTCAATAAACCAACTCAAACCATACCTGGAGCCCTTCCAATGTTTCCTGTTCATATGTTTGGTCTGGATACCACCTTTCTCCATGCCTTTCCTCCTCAGAGGATCATTGACATCAAGAAGATGCCTCAATCGTTCATGGAAGGTGAGTGAGTTCCGGACCAGACGGTCTTACGCCTGCTAGTTTCCTTTATCATCATGGTCACCCACGTGCATTGGCATATGGAGGCTTTGCAGTGCTACCTCTGCAGGCAGTGGCTTAAACAAGGTGAAGATCTGTCAGACACCATTGTGGTCTTGGGACGCTGCGGTGGATGTGGTGTGGTGGGGGAATGAGGTAAACCACCACCGAGGGGATGCCCTTCTGTCTCCCCTCCAACCGTAGCCACAATAGTAACGGATGCCTCCCCTCTAGGGTCGGGAGAACATCTGGAAAATCTCAAGATAAGGGGACTCGGGAGGCGCAGGTGCTTCATGTTAACCTGCTAGAGCTGTGGGTGATTCGGCTGGCACTCGAGGCCATCTTCCCATCCATCAAAGTTAGACTCTCCGGATCTTGACAGACAATACTACAGTGATGTGGGACATGGGCAAACAAGCAGGAGTACGGTCTCTACTCCTGTATTAGAAGTGTTGAGGCTATGGTCTTGGGCTCACAGTCAAGGAATTTGGTTAATGACCAATCACCTGGCGTGGTTTCTGAATGTCAGAGCCAACAGCTTGATTGCACACCTTGCCGATCATGAATGGTGTCTTTAGCCAGAGGCAGTACTGGTCATCTTCACCAACTGAGGCTCATGCATCAGGTGGACTTGTTCTCCTCCTTGGAAAATGCTCCATGCCAGCAGTTCTGCACCCTCCAGTGTCTGTTGAAGGGAGTCTTGGGGAAAGCATTTCAGTCGAGGTGGAATTTTCAGCTGCATTACACATTGTCCCCCATACCCTTGATTCCTCGAGTTCTGAGGAAGATATGCCAAGACAAGGTCCAAGTCACTCTATATGCCCTGGATTGGTTGAGAAGGGTGTGGTATGCAGACCACCTGTACCTGTGTCCCCACTCTGATTGCTGTCCAGGGAAGACCTCTCCCAGTCTGAGGGGATGGTGCTGCATCCCATTCTCTGAGGCCACCACCTTCATGCTTGGAGATTGATGAGGCACATCTAAGCTCCTGTGAGCTGCCACCAGAGGTGGTGGACGTCATCCTGTCAGCTCGTAGTTCCTCCACAAAAAAGTTTATTCTGGGAGGTGGAACAAATTTGTTTCATAATGCACAGACAACAATTTTGACCCTTTGCGTGCCTGACTATCAGAGGTCCACTTTGCATTGTATCTAGCTCAGAGGGTGTGCAGTAGCCATTTTAAAAGGGTATTTGGTTGCAGTTTTGGCATCCCACTGTGTCCCTGACCAGCCTTTCAATTCATGTCCCCTATCGTGATTATGTTCTTTAAGTAGTTGACCAATCTATACCCTCCAACTCCCATTGTTATGCCCCAGTGGACTTAAGTCTTGTTTTGACATTTTTGATAAGGTCTCAGTTAAAACCCCTTCACAGTTGTAAACCTTAAAACTTTTCTTTTTGGTGGCTGTAAGACCTGTCAGCCTTGGGATGGTCCGATCTCGTTTTTGCTGGCCATACGACTCTGTGGACCTTACCACTGCTAACCAGTGCTAAGGTGCATGTGCTCACTCCTCAAAACATGGTAACATTGGCTTACCCCAAATTGGCACATTTAATTTACATATAATTCCCTAGTAAAGTGGTTCTACATGTACCCAGGGCCTGTAATTTAAATGCTAAAAGTGGGCCTGCAGCACTTGTTGTGCCACCCATTTAAGTAGCCCTGTTAACATGCCTCAGGCCTTCCATAGCAGCCGGTGTGCAGTTTTAAACTGCTATTTTGACCTGGCAAAAAAACCTTTGCCAGGCCCAAATCTTCCTTTTTAATGCATACAAGTTACCCCTAGGGTATTACCTGTAGAACCCAGAGTGCAGGGTGCCATTTATTTAAAAAATAGGACATGTAATTTTAAGTTGTACATGTCCTGGTAGTGAAAAACTCTTAAATTTGTTTTTCAATACTGCAAGGCTTACTTCTCCCATAGGATAACATTGGAGTTACTTTATTACATTTAATAAACTGTAATTTCCAAATGGGAACAGGTACACAGTTCATGTTTGTTTGGTATTGTAATGAAAAATCCTCCCTTATGGTAAAGTTGGATTTTAAACTGCAATTTTGAAAATGGCACTTTTAGAAAGTTGGCAGTTTTCTGCCTTAGCCATTTAGTGCCTGTAGCCTGTCTCTGGTTCACATGACTGGGTGTAGCTGATAGTTGGGCTTTGTGTATTCCTCCTAGACAACCACACACAATAGAGAGCCTAGGTGTGCCTGGATGGGCCATCACTGGCAGGATGGGGGGGCAGGGCTGGGTACAGCCCTACGTACACTTGAATAGGCTGTGTACTGCCTCCACACAAAGGGCTGCAAACCCCATGTAGTTAGTCTGGAGCCAGGGCAGGGACAGCAAGATGCCTGGGAACATCAAATGGAATCCTCTAGAAGCTTCTCCCACTTCAAAGGCAGAACTTGGTATATATATTGGACCTCAGACATCAACTATTCAGTATACTTCTGGACCTGTGGATACTCTGCCAGGAAAAATGTCTGCTGTGCTGCTGAAAGGACTGCTATTCTTCTGGACTGCTGCTCTGAAAGAGCTACTGCCCTGCTGTGATGACCTGCTGCCTGCTGTCCTCCTGCCTGGATGAGAAGGAATGGACCTGCACCTATTGAACCCAGGACCCCAAAGTGACTCCAAGGTCTAGTTGGCTGACTTCTAACTAGAGCCTCATGGACAGAAGTATTCAACAACCTTAAACTCAGCACCTGGACTCTGCCATATGTGAGTCCTACCCTGCCAAGTGGAGCTGCCCAGTCTCGACCCTTGGAAGTGGGCCTAAAGGTGCTCTGCCAGCCCATCTGTGGATGCAGCAGAACCAGCACATCTCCTGTGCTGTCTAGCGCAAACGCAAGCAGAACTGACACATCGTCTCTGCTGAGAGGGTTCTCCTGGCGCAAAGGACTCTGCATCGACCGTGCAGCCCACATCAGAACCACTGCCTGTGCAAAGCTTTCCCGGTGTAGGCGCTAGCATTCCAAATCTCTTGTTGATGACAGCCTCGATGACGAAGCAGGTTCTCGTATCGCAGCCTCACAGCTCCTCAGAAGCGATGCATCACCTTGATGGTGTGACGTATCCCCGACACTGAACTTCGCATCGCAAGCCATCATCGACAGTATCCTCGATGACAACACAGGACCTCACATCACAGCTCTGCAGCTCCTTGGAACTGACGCAGGTCCTCGGAACCGATGCATCTCCTTGGCTGCATCTCCTTGGCTGCGCGAGGCATCCGCAGCGCGGGACTTGGTAACGCTCCGCAACCAGGATCTAAGGTACTTTGTTCAGCAGGCCGAACTGGATCCCTGTTGCTGGCCCGTGCTCCTTCGTGGTAAGCCTGAATTTGTAACTTTGTCCCGCTCAGGCGCAACCAGATATCCATAGTGGGTGCTTTGCACTTTTTGGCGCTATCTTTATGGAGAGCTCTGGTTGTAATAATTGGATTTTTGTCATTTTGGTCTTGTATTTTTTTTTTTACTTACTCTATTTATCTAAATTGGCGTGGGATTTTTTGGTGGTGTGTTTTCCCTGTACTACTGTTTGAAGTGTTGCACAAATACTTTACACATTGCCTCTGTGTTAAGCCTGACCACTCTGTGCCAAGCTATCCGAGGGTTGAGCACAGGTAAATATAGGGTTGCTTGTGATTTCACCCTGACAAGGATTGTGCTTTCTACTTGAGCAGGGTTTCACTACCCTCAAACAGTAACCCAATTTCCTACAGTGACCGTCTCTTTGGCAAAGCAGATCAGTGAGCTGCAGGCCCTGAGTTGCCTGCCTGTATACAACATTTTTCCCTGATAAGCTGGTGTTGCAAACCAGGATTGCTTTTCTCCCAAAAGTGCTTACTCCCTTCCATCTGGAACAGTCCATACCTATCTCATCCTTCTATCACCCCATATCCCATAAATGAGGAAGAACTGCTGCATCGCCTGGACCCTAGGTGGGTGGTCAGTTTTTATCTCAACTGTACTAGAGACATCAGATTCGATGACCAACTGTTGGTTACTATGGCAGTAGAAGAGGAAAGGCAGTATCTATTAAATTATGCTACGACTTGTCAAACAGGAGCTCCCTGAGGGAATCAGAGCTCACTTCACCCGGAGCCAAATCCTCATCTTCAGCACACTCAAGAGGTGTTCCTGGTACAGAACTCAGCAAGGTGGCTATATGGGCTTCTCCACACACTTTCTCCAAATATTACTGATTGGACAGGAGGTGCGTAGGGACAACTACTTTGCCAGGGCTCTGTTACAAGATGTCCTTGTTTAACCATCCACAGCCCGCATCTGGGGACTGTACTGCTGGGGAATCTATTTAACAGATCAGGATCTGCAGGTAGAAGCATCCATCAGAAGAAAAAGTTACTCACCTTCGGTAACTGTCTTTTTCGTGGTTCCAATTCTACAGCACTTTATGTAATTGATTACTCTGTCTGTTTGCCTTGAAGGCTTGGAAAAATGGGCAGAAACTGACTCTTATGATATAAACCTTCTCGTTCTTTCAACCGATCTGTCCAATGATTACATCATCTCATAGCAGTGGGCAGAAGATCTAATGATACCCGCAATAGCCCAATTAATCTATGCTAGAAGAATGTCCAATCTGACAGACACATGGGTAGGCACAATTCGTAAGGTGCCTGTCACTATAGATTGGAGATAGTATGAGGACTTTAAAAAAAAATAATAAAAAGAAACTGACTGAACTGGAGCGGGCACTATGTGGCTTCGCCAGGTGATGAGACAAGTTTGTGGCTTGATGTGGTACCTATAACATCGACCCATTGCAGGCCAAACTGTTGGATGTGTACTGTTTGTTTTGTCTTTGGCCCAACAAGGACTTGCAGTGGACACTGTTAAAGGTTACCTGTTGGGCCTTTATCAGAACAGTTGTCCTTGTTCAAATCACCTGTGGTTTCCTCTAAGATTGGTTAACTTGTTTCCTCCAAAGCCTTTCGTGATGCCACCAAACAACAACAAAGTTGCCAATACTGATGTTTTCTTTTAACAACAACTACTAATAGGTGCACAGACTTTGATCAATGTCACCCGAATCTATTTTTATCAGAAATACTTTTTTATTTTATTTCCATAAGAACCAACACATTTATTTCATTCATTAAAATGTGAATCTCTCTTTTTTTCTTTTTTTGACAACACACGAGAAAAAAACATTAATTTAACATTTGTACAATACAAACAATCAAAAAATGAAAAGCCTATTGACAACACACCTATATAACAAATTCATTTCACAACATTCAGACATAGACTAGGACAACATGAAACAAATAACATAAAACCACTTGACATTCATAAAAAGGACAGTGATTTGATTACATATATTTCTTTATAGGAAATCACAATTTGATCAGCAAACAGTGTGAATTTTTTAACAAACCGGATTTCTGCACTGAAAAGATATACTAAATTTCGCTATTTTTATATACTAGGCAGAAACCTCAAACATGAATTTATGACCACACTTGTTTGGAAAGAACTGGTCGACGTGTTTCGAACCCCACATATATCAGATGGGGATTCTCTTCAGGACCACACACTAGTGATAGAGATCAGCCGATCTCAAATGCAGCTCAAATTAAGTTTTTCAGTCTTAATTTTAATGTCCAACAGTCAACGTCTCGTAGGGTTTGCTAAAGCGAAGATTTTTTCAATTGGAGTAACCTAGTAATGATAAAGGGGCATCCTGTCATCAAGAGGATGAAAAAAGCTGCGTGAATTTTGAAATGTTCAACATTCAGTAGGCACATACCTTTCATGTGCGTGTGTAGAGATTTGCGGGACGCTCTCCTCAGTGTCCATTAATTGTAGAATCTTATTCTGAAAATTTAGCCTCCATTTCGCGTCCCTCTCTGACTCGCTTCCAAACTCTTCAAAAGAAAAAAAGAGAGATTCACATTTTAATGAATAAAATAAATGTGTTGGTTCTTATGGAAATAAAATAAAAAAAGTATTTCTGATAAAAATAGATTCGGGTGACATTGATCAAAGTCTGTGCACCCATTAGTAGTTGTTGTTAAAAGAAAACATCAGTATTGGCAACTTTGTTGTTGTTTGTTGAGATTGGGCTCAGCCTTACTGATTAGAGCCCAACCCTTCTTTGTTAAAAAATTTCGTGATGCCACAGCGGGACCTTAATTTGGTCCTTACTTTTCTTATGTGTATCTATTTGAGCAGTTGTTGCATAGCTATTGTCTACACCTTCTGACCCTGAAGACAGTCTTTCTCATTGCAATAATCTGAGTTCTTTGCGTGAGCGAGCTTCAAGTTCTTTCAGGACAGCCGCTCTACACTATCTTCTTTCAGGATAGGTTGGTGCTAACCACTACATCGGCCTTTCTACCAAAGGTTTTGACTCCCTTTCATGTTGGCCAGTCCATCGCACTCCTGACACTATTTGCCCCACCTCAACCCTCAAAAGATGATGAAAGAATCCTTAAGAAAACCAAGAGAACGCAGAGCTTTTACATTGACTCCTCCAAAGACCATCGGATGGACAATCAGCATTTTTGTGGGTTTCTCAGGGGTAAAGAATAGGAAGGCAGTGCAGACGTGGACTGTATCCAGTTTGATAGTCCTCTAATCAAGATATGCTATGCGATGACAAAAAGCACCCCGCTGGGAGTTTGAGGACTAACTCCACAAGAGCGAAGGCTGCTACCCCTGCACTGGCAGGTGTAGCAACTGTCTTAAATCTTTGTCAGGCTGTTACATGGGCATCAGTGCACATGTTTACAAATCACTATTGACTTGACAGCAAGGTCTGATTGGAAGGGCATTTTGGCTGTTTGGTCCTACAGGATTGTTTGGTCTGTGTCATTCCACAGACCCACTATCGGGGGAGGTACTGCTTTGTTATCTCTTTTAAAGATGAGAAGTCTGTGGCTAAAAGTACCCATAAGAAGAACAATTTTTTTACTTTTGGTAACCTTCTTTCTGGTGGATACTCTTTCTAATCGCAGACCTACTAGAGTGCAGGGACTAGGCTAAAAAATGTTCCTCATCCATTCTGGTGTATGGGGATATTCTAAAGGTGAGTAATTTGTGGCTAGAGTATCCACAGAAAGAGCTTTTCCGAAGGTAACTAACTTGTTTATTTCTTCAGCATTCATCTTTTGTGGAGCCAAATGCTTGAATTGTCTTCGAACTTTAGGCTGGGAACCCGCTATAGGCAATGCTAGCATCGAAGTATTTCAACACAGTAATTGACACTGAAAATAAGTCGACAAATGCGAGTTGACCACCTTCACCCAATCCACTTAATTATATGACCTTAAATCCAGTTAATCCTGCTGCGAGGCTCGAAGTTCCAACCCTCCTGAGAGGCTTCAACTGCCTGATTTTCTACTGCTTTTTTCAAGGAACAGGGAATCCTTGGAGTTTTGCTTAGCTCTTTCCTGAACAATTGACCTGGACTCTTAAAGAAATAATTTTTCAACATAAATGTTTTCAGCATTCACATGTTTTGCCATCTAGTGCTAAGGTCTAGATTTGTTTTTTCCCCCAAACCCCTATCACCCATCCACAGGTCGTCAGTGATCATGTCCATTTCCCTATGATATCAGATCTACGCCCACAAAGTCCCTATCCGTGGCTGTAATTTTCAGTTTCTTTTTTCCACCATTGGGTTTGGAAGCAGGACACGCTATGGAGACAGCATCAAGACGGCACCAAAGAAAACTGGGGAAGCATCAAAGTCATTTAAGTCAAACACAGGAAAGCATAGAAGAACACATATGATAACTGACATGTAAGTAATTTGATTGTGAACTCAACGTAGGTTGGTCAATGTATGCTTTGAGGAGTGGGGGTGGTCAAAACACCACTTTTAAATTTCACCGCAAACATGCTCAGGAGGACAGGCACAGGATGAGTAACATCTGCCTAACCCATCGCCCCCATTTTAAGGTGGTTCTAGGCCTTAAAGGAATTCCTCCAGAGAACCCTTAACCCCTTAACTGCTGAGGTTTTTCCACCTCAGTTCTGATCCTTTTTAAGTATTTGGGGAACTTCACACTTAGGCAACCATATATTTTTTTGCCACATAAGGCAATCACTGCAAATTTGTGTCCTTCTTTCCCAACATCATGGGGCTTCTAAGGGTACCAAGGGTTTGTGTATTGAGGGGGACTGAGAAAATACCTAAAATATAGCTGAATTTTGGTATTTTGGGGGAAAAATTGCTGTGCAAGAAAGTGTGTTTTCTTTTTCTAAAAATGACATAAAGATAAGGTTCTGCTGTACTAAAATCATCTGCGCAACTGGATTCAAGCTGGCCTGGATGATGATGGGTAATGCCCCGAAACCGGTCCCAGGATGCTTGCTTCCGGTCCAGGGAGGACCTGGCTTGGCAGATCGGGCTGGACTGTTCCCATAAGGAGCAGGGTCAAGACTGATTTGCATATGGCTGTGCCCAAACTGGGGTGTTGTGGTGAGCAAAAGAACGATGGACTAAACCCAGATCTTTGTGACTGGGGGTGAATTTTTGCATTGTTCAGCATTCCGTCCATCATTTGTTCCTTTTGCATTTGTCTCCTTAATTGGGAAGGGTATGCCCAGACATGGGTCCCGTGCTCACTGCGCCACTGGATTCAAGCTAGCCTGGCTGATGAGGGGTGATGCCCCGAAACTGGTCCCAGGATGCTTGTTTCCGGTCCAGGGAGGACCTGGCTTGGCAGTTCGGGCTGGACTTTTCCCATAAGGAGCAGGGTCAAGACTGATTTGCATATGGCTGGGTCCAAACTGGGGTGGCCTGGTGAGCAAAAGAACGATGGATTAAACCCAGATCTTTGTGACTGGGGGTGCATGTTTGCATTGTTCAGCATTCCGTCCATCATTTGTTCCTTTTGTACTAAAATCATCAGCTTTCAGGAACAAACCCATTTTTCCTAATTTTTGTGCTTTCAACCTGCTTTGAGTTTGTGGTGGAAACAGGCATGAAATCCATGGGTGATCCTGAAAAGTATACATTTCTGAAAAGTCTACAAAATTCTTAATTCAGCCAGGGGCAATTTGTGTAGATCCCTCAAGGTTTTCCAAAAGAAACTAATTTGAAATAAAAAAATATTGAAAATGAGTAGGAAAAAACAGCCACTTATGACCACATTATCATCTGTAACTTCATTTCACGATGGCCTATACACAAAAGCAATATACATTTACATCCACTAGACCCTTCTGGGTGCGGGGAAATATAGGGTGTGTAGGTTCCTCAAGAACCCGAAGTACCCAGAGCCAACAACTGAGCTACAATGGTTTTTCATTGTGTACCAAGTATTGAGCAATTCATAAGGTAAAATATAAAGAGTGAAAATGGGTATGAAGGAAACCTATGTATTTCTGAAATGTGCACTACATGCTGAGTTTAGGAACAGTGGTTATTTGTACATCTCTGAATTTATGGGTACCCATACTAGTATGTTAATCAGAGGGCAGTTTGCAAAATGTCGTAATTCTTGCACACTGGATTACATTTGGAAGGCACAAATGCAGAGAAGTCCAATAGGTAATAACAAATGTTCTACTACTGGGTTCCCATACGTCTCCCGATAAAATTAGTATCCCACATGTGTGACTCGGTCTAGTACCTACAACACATTACACCCAAAAATGCAACCTGGAGACATCATATTTTACCCAGGAGAATCGATGATTTTTTACATGGGTAGCTGCAGATTTTGGGCCCTAGCTCAGCTGCCACACAGGAAAACCTATCATACCCAGATAATTCTGGAAACTAGACATTTATGGTTATCTAGGGTGGAATGACGTGCAGGCTTGTCTTTTATATACAGAAGCCATTACAAGCATAAAACTGTGCTAAAAACACGTACTGTGTAGGAAGATTCTGGAATCTGCGGGGAACCACAACAATGGCGCAATCATAGGCTAAGCAAGGCTCCCTTAAGGAGCTTGAACTGTCCAGTGACAGTGAGATGCCTTAGAAAGCCCCAGAGGTGCTGAAACTCATAAATCTCCTAGAACTGAAAACTGTGTTTCTAGCACTAAAAATCTTTCCACAAACATAGTGGGAAGGATAGTACAAATACAGACAGCGCAACAATGATGTTCGGCATGAGCAAACAGGGGAACAAGATCCTTCATACTGTCTAAGCTAGCACAAAATATTTTGAAGTGTTCTGTACAGAGAAGGATTTCACTCAGAGCAATATCCCTATTTGGCATACAAAACACAGAGTCAGACAAAGAGGGGTCTCGCACACATGGGAGATCAAACAAGAAGTAGTGCACACAATCTTTCGGGAGAGGGGCACACCACACATTAACTTATTCACAACACACAGACTCAAAATGCCAAAACTTTGTCTTTGGGTCATTTGCATACACTTTCACTGATTAAATTAGATGCCCTAGTGATAAACAAGTGCAGATAGGTTACCACAACTATGATCCTAATCGTACAACAGTGGACCAGACAATCGTTTCTCAGAATAAATGGAGTGGGATAGCACATGGCAGGGTAATAATAGATGCAGATCAGAATCTCACAACTATGCAAGGGGGTCAAGTATGTCACTCCAAGCCAGCCTGCATCAACGTGGCTGCATGGCCCCCGAGTTGTTATACAGTTCCTATGAATTCGGACTGTGTATTCAGAGCAGCAAAACGTAATAATACAGAGACTGAGTCTTCTTATATAATCAGTAAATGCTGGTTTGTTGGCTAGCTCACAGTACCACATCTAAACTCCTAACTTTACAGAGCTATAGATGTCAATAACCTCAAATATGACCACTCTGATTCCCAAGGAATATGTGGAAACAGATCTTACCCTTTCGATTATCACTTTTGCATACCCAAGGTGTCACAAAGAAAAGATACGATTATGCATTTTCAAATGTTTAGCAAAAGGCTCTAATCTTTGTAAATACAACATGAACTGCAATTATCAGAAAGGTGAGAGACATCATTGTTATAAGCATTACTAGAATGGTGAAAAACACAAACATGGTTATGTTAATTGTACACAATGTTACTAGTATTACTCCTATCTATCACTAAGTTATCTATGCTAGAGAGCGCATGTCGGGAGTACCCATCTGCCAGGCCTATTTAAATGACCTAACCCCAAACCTTGGTACTGTTTATCAGGAAGCCTGCCTCAGTGGATTAACAAATGCACTCCTGTCTGAGTGTGCAGGCCTGCACACTTCTCTCACACGGCTATCTTCCTTCTCAGGATGAAGATCAAGGACAGTGGAACTGCATCTTAGTCACAGAAGCTTCCATGATAACTTTGGTGGGAAGTGAACCTCTCACCAACTTCAGGGTGGACGCTGTTTAACTAATAAAATGGGAAGCTTATCACACTGTGCCAAAGGTGCAGAATAAAGTCTTTAATTAGTCTTGGGAGAAATAGTGTAAGCTATACGTCAGAGTATATAAAATTTGGGCACTTAGGTCTAATCCAAAGTTGCATAGAAATCCTTAGGGAGGCTAGAAAGATAATGTGTAAATGCTATATAGCCAAATGTAAGTGGTTCATACATTAGTGTAAGAGAAAATGTGAGACGATTGGACAAGGTACATAACAATTGTTAGCTGTCTAACACAGTCACTTAATAAAAAACTAAGACACAAGCCCGTCACAGTGCACCTAGGAACTATAGTGGCATGCACCAGGGGCAACGAATGGAAAAGCTTTTTTGTGACACCAGCACCTACTAGCAGGGGAGCAGCAGTTACGAAAGGCACCATTGCAAGATGGATTGTCCAAATGTGCTACAAAGAGGCAAGATTGACCTTGGGGCTGACCCGAAGAGCACATTCAACTGGGAAAAAGGAAGCCACACTAGTGTTCTTTGCAAACATGTCCTTAAAGAACATCTGCACGGCAGCAACCTGGTCGTCAGCCCACACATTGACTATACACTATTGACTAAGAAGCAAAAGTGGTGCAGAAAGTCCTTATGTAATCAAAAGGGGGGACAAAGAGCTATATTTAATCAGGTGCTACTCCTGCACTACTCCTAGAATAATGCATTTAAACACTACAAATGGAGTAGTTAGTCTCTAGGGAAAAATTAAGCCTTAAGTTGGTGGAATTATAGGACCGACCAGTGGAATTACAGAGGATCAGATTGGTCAGATCTTAGTGCCCTCACACACCCGGTAGGGTGTCATGCTTCATCATAGGGCGCTCCTCGTCAGGCCAGCGCTGCAGAGCTTGACAGGCCTGGGGGCTCTTTATCGGAGATCTTTTGATCCGTAACACCATTAAGATGAGTGCATGTGGGGATTATCAAAACTAGGTTGGTGACAAAAGTGAGAGTAAAAGAGTCTAGGGGGACCAAGGAAATATTTATGGGGTAGTGGCCCCTTGACCCACTAAAAATGATGGGGCTATCCTGAGGTCACAATGTACCCTGATAGCTAAAGTGCGAGAAATAAGGTGGGATCGACATGTTTCACGCCTATGTTGCCAGGAGGGTCAATCGGCATTTCATCAGGACCTAAATCAAATTACTCCTACCCTGTATAAGTCTGTGGGCCCACCTAAAGGTCATACAAGCCCACTAGAACAACGGATACTGAACCTGAATCGTTGCAGTGGAGGTGATTCCACCTATAAGAGAAGACAAAATAGACTGAAAAAATAAAGGGCCTCATTTACAAGGTTAGTTAGCAATAGGAGGAGGTGGGTGCCACCAAGGTTCACGCACAAATGGTCAGGACCCAATCGTGGCTACTGCCACATCCCTAGTCGGTGGTTTCACCCAAGACCACCTGGTATGAGATAAGTGTTCACAAAGTGAATAGGTTTTGTGCCTTCAAAAATTCAAACTCAGGGTTAGTGCAATCCCAAAATATAGGTTGGTGTCAAAGAGACTTGAGGTGACATGGTCTGTCGTTATAGTTGTAGTACACAAGAAGAAACCAAAAGGTCGTTGCAGTCTTGTCCTTTTTATTTATAATTTTCTTAAAATGCAGGTGAGAACAGAAACAGCTGACACGTGTTTCGCCCAGTGTCCTGCTGGCCAAGGCTTCTTCAAGGCAAAATTGTCATAGTAAATAGTTCAGGCTAATCTTCAAAATGAGTCCTGGGACAAAACCTGCATCCCTCGGCGGGATGCAATGAAAATCACAATGCGGTCTGACACGAGCCATAAAAATAAAAAGGACAAGACTGCAACGACCTTTTGCTTTCTTCTTGTATACTACAACTATAACGACAGACCATGTCACCTTAAGTTTCTTTGACACCAACCTATATTTTGGGATTGCACCAACCCTGAGATTGAAGTGAATTTTTGAAGGCACAAAACCTATTCACTCTGTGAACACTTACCTCATTTACAAGAAACTGACGCATCTGCATAGATGTGTCAGTTTCCTTGCGCCAGCGCCAAATGTCCTTGCGCCACCATGGATGTGCTGTATTTACAATACAGCGCTCCATGGCGCAAGGATTAACAGATGCATTAGAAATTCTGATGCATCTGTTGGCACAAAAGTGACGCATTGCTGGAGTTGCTCATAAAAGTGAGGCAACTCCAGCACTGCACCACAACAGATAGGTGAGTCCCATTCAAAAAGCCCTGCGTCATTCCTTTCACCTGGTCTTAGCAGGCGTAGGGATTTTGATGCAGTGAAGGCGTAGAGTGACGCAGTGAAATGTTGTAAATTTCACTGCGTCAGTTCTACATGGCTTTTTGCGTGGGAACGCCCACCCTGCATACATTATACCTGATGCAGATATAATGTGGCGCAGGGCTTTACAACGTGACGCATCTCCCTAGATGCGTCACGTTGTAAATGGGCTGCAACGTGGCGCATTGTTTACGCCGCTGCTGCATCGCAAAAAGTGACCCAACAGCAGCACAAAAGTGTCTCAAGGGGCTTGTAAATCTGGCCCAAAGTTTCCTTCTCGGGAGGAAGTTGCCTCCAGACTTCCATCGACATTGACACATTTATAAGCATGGTCATTGAACTAACGCACTCCCTAAATAGTGGAGTACGGTCTCAAATTGGATATTCAAACGATAAAAACATCAGTACCCACACATCTCTGATGATGCATCTCATTTGCAAAATATACTCTGTGTTAAAGATAATACTGGATAAAAGTAAACATGTCAATCACAAAAGCAGTATCCATGAGATAGGAGCTACTTAATGAAAACATGTCATTCACGTGAACATCAAATTTATAAAGGTAATGGTAAAAGTACCCATGCTGATTACATTCGCATCATCCATGGAAGAGGAGCTATGTGGTGAAAATATGTCATTCTCGTAAACATAAAAAGTGTATGCCTCAAGACCTTAACCGAAAATCTGGATAGAAATACCCCTTAGGTAAGGCAGAGGTCCCCAACACAACTGAGGGAGAAACTGGTAGAGACCAAGCAAAGCAAATCAGTTACAAGTCATTAAGTAGTAAAAAGAGTGATACAATAGAAGATAACCCCAGACTAACTGTCCGTAGTCTATAGTATAGATTGACATGTGATTTTAGCAGGAGATTTACCCTGGACCTACCATCCTCTGCCAGACTGTAGGTGCAAAGTGTGGGAAACCGTGTGGGTTATATAGCGTCGGTCAAATGTCACGTGGTGTTTTGAATACTGCCGGCTTGAGTCCTCGCTCTGATGGTCACGGGTAAAAAGGAGAACATTCTTGACTCCCCAGTTGAATCGGGTGGGCCATTACTTAGTTGGCGTCTAAACAGATATTATGATTTTATTTCATTTACATTTTCTATTCGGGAGGACAGTGGCTCGCTCTATGTATTGTAGTTCAAACGAGCGAGGCGCGACCAATTCTCCTCACGGGCGCGTCATCATCTTGGTGTCAAGTTGTGTCGAGTGTGTTGTCAGGACTAGAGGCAAAGGCGGTAGCCATCTTAGAAGTATGCTTTCTTGACATGAGATGTATCAGGAAGTATAGAAATGTATGACCCGGCTCTTGTGGTCCCTATAAAGGGGTATCCATGAGTAGTTTCTAGCACGAAAGATGTACTATAATCTCACATCATGTTGTGTCGAGTTTGCTTTTAGGGCTAGAGGCAAAGGCGGCAGCCACCTTAGAAGTATGCTTTCTGACATGAGATGTATCAGAAAGTATTGAAATGTATGACCCAGCTCTTGTGGTCCCTGTAAAGGGGTATCTATGAGTAGTTTCTAGTATGAGAGATGCACAAGTGACTTTGAACCTTGATAGGGGTTACTCATAATAGGTCGTGGTGGTCAGAAACCCGACCCCTGACCATGATGGCCATTTGGCAATGGTCATTTGATGGGTATACCGGTGTAGCCTCTGATCTCATCAATGTATCAGTGAGTTAAAATAGAGTTATCCCGGTAGGGGTAAATTCAACGGGAGGTGGACAGTGCTGGTCAGATGTTGATGGATTGAGTAAGGCTCAACTCATAATTCATGATCAGCATCCTTGCCAGTACATGGGCATGGAGGCAGTCTATATTACTGATCAAGGTCATTACATGGAATCTCATTGCTAAGTCCAACCACATTTGTGGAAGTTGCATCGGTGGAAAGACGGAAATTCCAGCGTTGTTCCTTTTGGAAAAGAGTTTTCTTGTTCCACTGATTGTTTGCCTCCAAGATAGTCCATCTCATATCATCTGGGGTATGGCATTTTTCAACAAAGTTGGAAATCATTTTATTGGAGCCTCTTTTGCAGTGCATATTACTGCTATATTTGGTTATTCATGTTCTCACCGGCCTGGTAGTCATGCCAATGTATCGAAATTTGCAAGGGCGCTCAATTAACTAAACGCAATTCCTGGTGTTGCAGTTGGTGTGGATTTTCTGGATCCATGAGTGGGAGGTGTCCAAAGTAACTTCTTTTGAGGGGTCCGTCAACTGGCAAACCCCACACTGCCCACATGGAAAGTGTCCCGTGACTGGTGGTACATCCCACAGGGTTCTTTGAGCTGGTTTTGTTTTTTCACGTGGTCTAGTATGTACCAGAAGGTCTCGGAGGTTGTTAGTGTGTTTGAATGCAAATCGTGGTATAGGGATGTTCAAGGATCCAAACTGTAAAATACACCAATGTTTGCGTATTATTCTCTTGATACGATTTGAGTTGGGGGTAAAAGTTGTTACACAGGTGACAGCAGTCTCCTCCTACTGTCTGATTCTTGGTTCAAGGAGGGCCTCTCTATGAATGTTTTTTGCCCTCTTGCGTGCCCTCGTGATGACAAGCCGGGAGTAATTGCGTGCTTCCAATTCTTGCTAAGTGTCCTTGCTTCTTTCTCATAGTCTTGGACCGAACTGCAGTTACGACGTAGGTGTAAAAATTGGCTAAACTGAAGAATGTCCCGAAAAGCCTTAGGATGATGACTGTCATAGCATAGAAGGTTGTTGCAGTCTGTTGGTTTCTTAAAAGTGGTGGTGGTTAGGTGCCCATCATTTATTGCAATCAGGAGATCTAAAAAGGTGAATTCTTTGTCAGAAACTGTTTCTGTGAATTTTAAGAAGGGATTTAGGGAATTTATCCACTCATAGAAAGCTTCACAGGTATTTTGGTTACCACTCCAGAAGATTATGATGTTGTCTATATAGCGTCGCCATATTTTAATGTTGGCCAGAAAGGTGTTGTTGTTGTTGATGTTGAGGCGTTCAAATTCCACCATGTACAGACGTGCCAAACTTGGGGCAAAGGAGCTGCCCATGGAATTCCCCTGGACCTAATGGAATAATAGGTCTTGGAATTGAATGAAGTTTTCTTTCATGGCAATTGTAGCACACTCTATTATGAAGTTCATTGGGGTCTGCGAGGTGCATGTTTCAGCCAGTAAACACTCCTCAATGACATTGAGTGTTGCCTTCTGTGGGATGTTCGTGTATAAGGCCTACACATCTAAAGACATCAGGAGAGTAATATCATCAAGGGAATCCCTCTCAGCAATCAGATTCAGGACATCTCTAGAAACTTGTAAGTAAGAAGGAATCTTTTTCACTAGTGGCTGTAAGAAGTGATTGCAGAATTTGCGTAATGGTTTCAAGAGGGATCCTATTCCTGACACAATAGACCTCCCTGGTGTATTTTCGGTAGGGTGTAGAAGTATGGTAGTCTGGGGTTAGTGTTTACCAGAGATTCTGTTTCGTTGTCAGAAATCCATCGTTGTGATTCAACCGAATTCACAAGAGTTTGTATTCTAGTCATGAGGGTTGCTGTAGGATCTTTGGTTAGACGCTGATAGTATCTTCCATCAGACAGTTGACGAAGACATTCATGATTGTAGTCGGTGGTTTGAAGGTTCACTATGGCCCCCCCTTGTCAGCCGGCTTGATGGTGATCGAGTCGTCATTGGACAGGTTCTTCATTGTATTTTTCTCCTGAGATGTCATATTGTGGAAAGGCCTGTTGTTATCCAATTGGTGTATGTCTTTGATGACGGCCTGTTCGAAGGTGAAGATTTCACATGGTGTCATCCCCTCATGGGGGGTGAATCTGGAAGGGGGTCGTAAGCCAGAGTCCTCTGTCTCAGGCAATGTCTTATCTTTGAAGTATGCTCGGAGTCTGAGTTTCCTGAAGAAGTTGTGTAGTTCCTTTGTTAAGTGGAAGGTGTCCTCAAGTGGAGTAGGTACAAAGCCTAATCCCTTCTCCAATACCTTGTGTTCCATGGGTGTGAGGATTTTAGATGACAAATTTACCACTAGTTTCGTCGGCTTGTCTTGCTCCTGAGTTGCATCTGTGGTAGCGTCTGGGGTTCCGGTGGTTCTTGCCACTGTACTCGTTTGTGCCCTCCTCTCGCGTTGCCTCTGCCCCTGCCCTAAAAAAGGAGATTGAGCAGGTTGTGTTGATAAAATAGGGGTTGTTGTTGTTGGGGCATATGGTAGAGGGTGTTCCAATCTGGTGGTGGGCCTGGGTAGGGGTCCAACAAGTATCCGTACATCAGTGGTTGCGGTATCCCCCTGTTGTTTGAATGACTTCCCCAGCTCTCTTCGCTTGATGAGCTACTAAAGGACCCCTGTTTTCGACGATAAGTCATAGAGCCCTCCTCTGAGGAGCTATCACCCCCTAGGGCCTGATAGTCTTCCCTAATATGAGGATATACTTTCTCCTTATCAAATATTTTGTTATTTTTCTGTAGTCTGTTAATCTTTTGTCGCATTAGGTAGTCCTTGTGTTCTTCCATTTCAGAGTTGATTTCCACTAGGCGTGCCTTGAAGGTAGAGATGTTAATTCCTGCTTTCAAGTTATTCTCTGCGACTGTGAGCTTTATAAGTAGATCGTCAGATAGACATTTGGCTGTGCTGATTATTAAGATAAGCCAGTCGCATGTACATTTCCACGCTATTTGTGATCATTCGCGTCTGAATCCTATATCTTCCAAAAATATGCACGGTAAGGGCCCACCCGATTCAATTGGGGAGTCAAGAATGTTCACCTTTTTACCCGTGACCATCAGAGCGAGGACTCAAGCCGGCAGTATTCGAAACACCATGTGACATTTGAGCGACGCTACATAACCCACACGGTTTCCCACACTCTGTCCCTACAGGCCGGCAGAGGAGGGTAGGTCTGGGGATAATCTCCCATGAAAATCATGTGAGTGGCAATCTATACTATAGACTACGTACAGTTAGTCTAGGGTTATCTTCTATTGTATCACTCTTTTCTACTTACATGATACTACTACATAATGACTTGCAACTGATTTGCTTTGCTTGGTCTCTACCAGTTTCTCCCTCCCTTGTGTCGGGAACCTCTGCCTTACCTAAGGAGTATTTCTATCCCGATTTTCAGGTAAGGTCTTGAGGCATACACTTTTTATGTTCATAAGAAAGACATGTTTTCACCATATAGCTCCTCTTCCATGCATGATGTGCATGTAATCAGAATGTTTACTTTTACCATTACCTTTATACATTTGATGTTCATGTGAATGACATGTTTTCATTAAGTAGCTCCTGTCTTATGGATGCTGCTTTTGTAATTGACATGTTTACTTTTATCCATTATTAACACAGAGTATATTTTGCAAATGAGCTGTGTCATCAGAGATGTGTGGGAACTGATGTTTTTATTGTTTGATTATCCAATTTGAGACCGTGCTCCACTATTTAGGGAGTGCGTTAGTTCAATGACCATGATTATAAATGTGTCAATGTCGATGGAAGTCTGGAGGCAACTTACTCCCGATAAGGAAACTTCATTTTTTCTGTCTATTTTATCTTCTCTTATAGGTGGAATCACCCCCACTGCATCAATTCAGGTGCAGTATACGTTGCTCTAGTGGGCTCGCATGACCTTTAGGTGGGCCCACAGACTTATACAGGGTAGGAGTGATTTGATTTAGGTCCTGACGAAATGATGATTGACCCTCCTGGCAACATAGGCATGAAACATGTCGACCCCTCCTTATTTCTCACATTTTAGCTATCAGGGTACATTGTGACCTCAGGATAGCCCAATCATTTCTATTGGATCAAGGGACCACTACCCCATAAATATTTCCTTGGTTCCCTTAGACTCTTTTACTCTCACTTTTGTCACCAACCTAGTTTTGATAATTCCCCACATGCACTCATCTTAACGGCATTAAGGATCAAAAGATCTCTGATAAAGATAAGCATTGCAATGCCGGCCTGACGAGGAGCGCCCAATGATGAAGTATGACATCCTACCGCGTGTGTGAGGGCACTAAGATGTGACCACTCGGGTCCCCTGCAATCCCACTGGTCGGTCCTACTATTCCACCAAGCTTAGGGATTCATTTTTCACTAGAGAGGAACTACTCCAGTTGAAGTGTTTAAATGCAGAAAGTCCTTAGACACCTATTTGAATACTCACGCTCACTTCAACCCAACCATCCAATAGGGGGCGGGGGGCATACTGCTTTAAAATCAATACACAGCATTTGAATCCAGAAATGACTCACACTGGATGATGAAAGAGTTAAACTACCTAAAAGAGTAGTTTTGCAGCTTGTAGACTTTTCTGGATTCACATGTGACCCTCCTGCCTACCCATAGAATAGGTGTGAATAAGCAAGGAATCAGAAAGTGGTGTACAAAGCAGAGTAGTTACATCAAGTGACATGAGTGGTCACCAAAATGAGAAAAAAAGATTATAAAGATGGCAATCATGCAGGAGGACTTTGTGGGTGTGCGTCTGATGTCACAGGAGGATGCCATCATCACCAAATGGTCGATGATTTCCAAAGAAGGGGAAAAAAAGGAAGGGATCCAAATTCCAAACCCAACCTCTAGATGGGGGAAAAATGTACAGCATGTGAATCCAGAAATGTCATCAAGCTGTAAAACTACTCCTATGGGTAAGTTACCCTTTTTTCTGTCAAATTTTAATATTTCTGAAAAAACACAATGGCAAAATCCTGACAGCTAAGGACTCTTCGAGACATGAGAAGTGCATTGAGGCAGAAACGTTTTTTGTAGAGGAAACACACACTCATGAATTTATTGCCTGTATAAATTGTCCATAAAACCAAGCACTTTCACGTATGTGCACCTTCAGCTCTAAAATCCTGAACAAAAACGGGAAGGATGCTATGCATCCTGAAATCTGAATTACTAGGAGCATCTCCTGAGAAAAACACTCTAAAATCAAAAAAGTGCAAATTAGAAGGACATGCATCAGAGCCCTGTTCTTACTCCATCCAAGAGACCCTCTGGGGCAGATTTACAAGCCCCTTGCGACACTTTTGAGCCGCCGTTGCGTCACTTTTTGTGATGCAGCGGCAGCATAAACAATGCGCCACATTGCAGCCCATTTACAACGTGATGCATCTAGGGAGATGCGTCACATTGTAAAGCCCTACATCACATTATACCTGCGTCAGGTATAATTTATGCAGGGTGGGCGTTCCCACGCAAGAAGCCATGTAGAACTGTCACAGTGAAATATACAACATTTCACTGTGTCACTCTACGCCTTCACTGCGTCAAAATCCCTACACCTGGTCAGACCAGGCATAAGGAGTGATGCAGGGCTTTTTAAATGGGACTCACCTATCTGTTGTGGCTCATTGCTGGAGTTGCGTCACTTTCATGAGCAACTCCAGCAATTCGTCACTTTTGGGTCAACAGATGCGTCAGAATTTCTGACGCATCTGTCAATCCTTGTGCCATGGTGCGCCGTATTGTAAATACGGCGCATCCATGGTGGCACAAGGGTTTCGTATGGAGGCGCAGGGAAACTGACGCATCTGTACAGATGCATCAGTTTCTTGTAAATCTGCCCCTCTGTGTTTGCCATGAAGAGGTCAACTTTTGGAAATGGTGAGGTCGCACCTATAGCTCCAGGAGGTTCACCAGCAAAGAAGTCAATCTGTTATTCTGCCGTTTACGAGCGTAGGAGACACTCAGGGGTCAATTCCGATCTCGGCCGGTAGGGCACCGAATCGGATTCGGCTTAACCGGATCCGATTCGGAGCCCTATTTCCCGACCGATTCCTACGTGCGTCCGGGCGAGCGAGTACGATGCGTGCGCTCGCGAAATCGCCGAATGACTCGTTCGCAGGACCCGATCGCTCCGACCGACTCACACGGGGACGACGCGCACCGCGCAATGGAGACGTACCCCGGCCGGGTAAGTACGATGCGCACCTCGACCGCTCCGACCGACTCGCGCAGTCCGGCTCCAAGGAGCTGTCGGAGCTGCACTTTGGGGGTCCGTGTCGGACCCCCCTGGAAGCGTAGCCGCGCGAGTCGCACACAGGGGGGACCCATGGGTCCCCCCTACACGTGCATGTACGGCGCGACCCGCATCAACGCGAACACGCTGTAGGGGGCGCCCTTGTTCGCGTCATGCCCATTGAGTCAATGGGAGCCCGTGTACGTGTCGTACGACTGGCTCCCATTGACTTCAATGGGAGTCCGACCGAATCGAGTCCGATAGCATACGTGCGCATCGTACTCATTCGGTCGGACTGCTAAAGTCCGATTCGGTCGGAAATCTCTCCGGGTCCGGCTCGGTCGGGGAGATTTCCGGCCTGAATCGGAATCGGCCCCTCAGTCACCTATAAAGTCAAAGAAGACATGGATGGGTACTTCAAATGTGAAGATCCTATTGTTGAGAAAGCAATTGTCGACGAATAAGTCTTCATCATCAGGGAGCAAGGAAATCCTGCCATCGACAAAACAACAATCCAACGCTCTGCCCCCAAAAACAACACCATAGTGTCATTAATTAGTGAAAGCCCTGTTGAAGGAGACCCCGTTGACTACTGCATCTTCGTTCACACAACTCCTAGTTGATAGTTAAACAACACCCACCAAAGACAATACCAAGGCCTCTGTCTATAGCACTTACAACCTCCGGGACAACATCTGTCACATTATCCTCATCACCAGTGACAATACTGAAAACGTCAACTGCAACTTCTCAAATCTACAATAACTACTTCACTGCCTCAAACTCCAATAACCTCAACTTTAACCTGAATGCAATTGGTGCTTCTAATAAGGATCACAAGCTCCTATGTGATTTTTCTTCAGCATACTCATACAGGGAAAATGTTTCAAATCAAGATTCGGACAGGCAACAGATGTACTCTGATGACGACATGGTTTTCAACACGCCCCTTCAGGCGAAAGGGCCTCTTATGCTTGACATTCACTTTGAGCTAGAAAATTCAGATGATGACATGGATGAACCATATAGCTATCAAGAACCAACCTACTTTGGCCAACCACAGCAACTTGAAATTCTGCAAACGTTCAATTCCCAAATGGTGTAAATGCTGCCCAATGGTTTTCTATAGGACATGAGTTAAATTATGGAAAACCTTTATGAATGGCTGCCCTCAGCTCAACCTAAAGGCATTGTATATAACACACTGACCAATGTCAGCAACAAGAACCATTCACATCAAATAATTCTTCCACAAGAAGAGCAAGAGACTCAATCAAAGGTTGAGATAATGGATACTGGGCATGACACGCCTTCTGACTCTGATCAGAAAGAGGGTGATAAATACTCAGGCCATGGCACAGATACCTCTCATGATGATATTTATGTCCCTGAATAGGAGGATTATACTCCGGTACAGCAGATGAGCCCAGAAATAATCAAGACAGCCTCCCCACCAGTGATGCTTATAGCTTCCATATGCTGGTGGACAGTACTACTCAGAAGTTTAACTTACCAATGTCCACTGTTGAAAAGGAATTTATTTTCCAAAGACGAAACCGAAGGTCAATTTGGGCAATTCCAGCATTTTATTACATATGGGAAGAAGGTCTTACCTATATGCGGAATCCTGCAACAGGCTCAATTTTCATGGCAAAATTGGACTAATAAAATACAAAGTACCAGAGAAAGCATGAGTGTGCCTATTGAACCAAGTCAAAACTGAGCCAGTGATCTTTGCTGCAGCCCAAAGCTGATCACGGAATCCCGCAACTCCATGTGTGGTACCCAAAGACTGCCTACGACTGGGAAAAGACTGGGAATAGTTGCCGCTACAGTGGTAAAAATTGTTAGCACAAATGCTATGCAGTTGCGTTATGACAGAGAGCTATGGAACGACATAGCTCTATTCCTCAACAAACGTCAGATGACTGCAAGGAACAAGCAAACTGAATACTCCGAGAAGGCAAACTCACATATTCTGCCCTCAGAGACGCATCTCTTGATGCTTCCAACAATGGTTTCAGGCAAATGGTGAAAGGAGCCATTTTAAGATACAGTGTTTGGTTCTGCAGCTTGACTTTTCGACCAGAGGTAGTCAAGATTTATAGACATGCTCTTTAATGGTCAGCATCTTTTCTGAAGACGTTGTTGAAACCTTGCAGGTTTAGAAGACTGATACTGGCATGCCACTTTCCTCAGAAGGCTTACCTACTCCTACTACAGATGGCAGCAATATGGACAATGAAGGTTTCAGCCATACACTTCATCTGCCGTTTGTTCATTTAGGCAAGGATATTATTTGCAGAATCACAACAGGCAATATAGAAGACAACATGCAGGATATGGAGATCAGAGGAGACAAACGCCCGCCAAACGAGGACCAGGAAGGAGGGTTGAAAACCTGACTTCTCGAGCGGACCTCTTCCCTCACTGTCCATGCCTGAGGGGGGAGGCTATATCTAACAACCTGGCGAAACATAACATCAGATTGTTGAGCATTAGAGGCAATTAAACATGGACACGCAGTAGAATTTACAACAATGCCACAAAAATAGGCTCACCTCATGGAAAAACAACTCCACTTGGAGGACCCTAATCATGAAATGAAAAAGCTGCTGCTCAAAAATGAAATAGAACCGATATCAAACCGAGAGGAACTTAGGGTTTTAATGAAGATTCTTCCTTGTCTAGAAAAAGAATGTGGTACAGAGGTCAATTCTAAATATTCGGGCACTAAAAAAATTGTGAAGAAGTAAACTTTCAAGATGGCTGAATTGCAGTCAACAAACGAAGACGATTATATATATATATATATATATATATATATATATATATATATATATATATATATATATATATATATATATTCCGGAAGGTCGCTGTGCTTAGCGATTCCCAGCCTGCTGCGTCGGTGCCAGCTTAACGGCGACAACAGCCGTGTAAAGTCCTCCAAATGCCACAATTGTAGAAAGCAGGCAGCGGCACACCAGGAGACAGCACAATTATTTTATTGTGCACCAAAATCAAGGACGACGTGTTTCGGCGTGTTGCCTTTGTCAAGTAACTTCCTGAACAGCAAATTCCTTTAGAAATAGAATTCAAGGATCATAGGCATAGAAAACATACTTTGCGTTTGCCATGGAAATTTATATATACGAAATCTCGGAAGATTGATCAACACTGCATGTAAATTCATTTTTAAAATGCTGACCAATGCTTACTTATGAATTTAAAATAAATCATGATTGAAATTACAAATACTCCATCGTGTTATCATTAATGCGAAATACAATAAAGTTTTGGTTGTGATGGCAACATACAATAAGGATTGAAAGTCCGATACATTGCAAATTAATTTCATATTAAGCATAATCTTAGTCATATGTTATCATTGCACAATTTTGATCATATTTCATGATATCCCAACCAATGAAAGCATGATAATAAATAAACCGCATAATAAATAAAGTTTCTTCAATTCAAACAGCCAAATGGCAACATGATCACATCAAATAGCACTGAGTTCCCATGGTATGGCCTGATTAAAACACAAAATACATATTATACATAAGCCTGCCAGTCTCCAGGGGCCAATATGAAGAGCGATAACTAACGAGAATCTTAATTTTTATTATGCGGTTTATTTATTATCATGCTTTCATTGATCAAAATTGTTTGCTATAGCCCATAATGATTCTGAATGTACTAGATGGAGTAACTTCCTGGTCCAAGTTCCTTTCGCTGGTTACTGACACTACAGCCCCATCTGGCCTGTATTTTTTAAGGAGCTCACATCGGCTGGTTTTCATAGATTTGGTTATAGCAGTATCAATGATGTTTTCTGTGTAGCCTCTTTCTAAAAACCTGTGCTTGCTGGCCTGTTGTTCCTAAGGCGAAGCATCTCCCCATACGGTATGCTTGTTATCAAATGTGCCGGGTGTGCACTGCCTGCGTGTAGAATTGTATTGCCAGAGGTGCTTTTTCTGAATAACTTAGTCTCCATCTTGTTATTTTTAATATAAACCTCTGTATCTAAAAATGGAACAGCTGACTGACTCAATGTTGCTGTAAATCTAAGATTTAGGTCATTTTCATTGATGTTTGTAACAAAATTTTCAGCCAGTTCCTTAGTACCTCTCCACACTACAAACAGGTCATCAATGTAACGTAGCCAGACAATAACATTTTCTTCACAAATAGATTTAAACCGCACATTGAGGACCAGTTCCTCCCAGCAGCCCATGTATAGATATATATATATATTCTCAACACTCTCCTCTGTGAGGAAAAGAGATGGGTCGCACTCATGGGATGATTAAATTTCTTTACTTACAGTGGATTAAATCAGTTCATCGAGCAGCAACTGCAAAACAACGCGTTTCGGTCTCCCCGAGACCTTGTTCACGGTAACACCCACATTTGTATTTCAAACCATATATACATTTCAAAGCATTTCCTCTAACATCAATTAGGTGTACATATAGATATAAATAAACAAATCAAGCTTTTATTGTATAATTCATGTGACAATTGGGGTCTTTTCTCTCTTAGTGTCTCGTTGAATAAACATTTCACTAGGCATCTTACCACAGTAAAGCAATTGCTTTCCAAACATAATTACACCCTCCAGTGGGTTGGTTCTTAGTTGTAATAAACCACTTCCTCAACTTTCGGCCTCCAGTGGTAACATCAGATAAAAAAACAATCCTTATTATCTGGTTCTTAGGCATGTTCCTACTGGCATACAGCATTTTTAGGTCTCGCCTGAGCCAGCGCTTAGCGCTGCTCTGGCCGAGACATTTAGTAAGTGGGTTTTTGAAGTGCTACCAGAGAGGCTTTTGCTGGCCTCCAGCTTGCGTTCACGATGACGTGCACGCGCGCAGCTGCCATCTGGGTGTTCTCTAATGGCTCCTCTGCGCACACTACCCCCTCCCTTGCAGAGGCGCCAACTGGCTTTCCTCTCGCTCGGACAAGCGCTTTAATGCCCCCTCCCCCACCACAGATCACGTCACCATTGCATCTGCATTTGCCTGTGTTTTGTCAGCAGACGAGGAGTTTTTACATTGCTCATTTTCTTTCTTTGCATCAGAGAAGCACAATGGTGCAAAAGGCAATGTATCTTTTGAATTAAAGGAACAGATCACGTCACCACTGCTTCTGCATTTGCCTGTGTTTTGTCAGCAGACGAGGAGTTTTTACATTGCTCATTTTCTTTCTTTGCATCAGAGAAGCGCAATGGTGCAAAAGGCAATGTATCTTTTGAATTAAAGGAACAGATCACGTCACCATTGCATCTGCATTTGCCTGTGTTTTGTCAGCAGACGAGGAGTTTTTACATTGCTCATTTTCTTTCTTTGCATCAGAGAAGCGCAATGGTGCAAAAGGCAATGTATCTTTTGAATTAAAGGAACAGATCACGTCACCACTGCATCTGCATTTGCCTGTGTTTTGTCAGCAGACGAGGAGTTTTTACATTGCTCATTTTCTTTCTTTGCATTAGAGAAGCGCAATGGTGCAAAAGGCAATGTATCTTTTGAATTAAAGGAAGCAGAAGCAGAGTCTACACATGTTCCTGTTTTACAGACACTGCGCGCACTACCCCCTCCCTTCTCAGAGGCGCCATCTGGCTTTCCTCTCGCTCGGACAAGCGCTTTAATGCCCCCTCCCCCACCACACATCACGTCACCACTGCATCTGCATTTGCCTGTGTTTTGTCAGCAGACGAGGAGGCCACCACGGACGCTTACAGCAAAGAGTTAAACAGTCAACAAGCCATTACAAGGGGCTAGGTTTGTCTCTACTTAAATGCATTCATTTTAAAGTCTCGCTAAGTACATAGTCTGTCAAACATCTTCCCCTTCTCGCTCAGCCTTGCACATGCTTGTCGCTGTGCAGAAGGCAGCATAATGCATATCTATCTGTGCCTAGAGTGTAATTATCTACACAGCGGGATGTACAGATTAAATTCAAAACTCGTCTAAGCATCACTCAGCACCACCACAGCATCACTCAGCACCACCACTCAGCACCACCACTCAGCACCACCACAGCATCACTCAGCACCACCACAGCATCACTCAGCACCACCACAGCATCACTCAGCACCACCACAAAATCACTAAGCACCACCTCAACACCACTAAACACCACCTCAGCATCACCAAGCACCACCACAACACAACTCAACACCACCTCACCATCAATAAGCACCACCACCACAGCATCACTAAGTACCACAACAGCATCACTAAGCACCACCACAACACCACTCAGCACCACCACAGCATCACTAAGCACAACCTCAACACCACTAAACACCACCTCAGCATCACTAAGCACCACCACAGCATCACTCAGCACCACCTCAACACAACTCAACACAGCCTCAGCATCACTAAGCACCACAACACAACTCAGCACCACCACAGCATCCCTCAGCACCACCACAGAATCACTCAGCACCACCACAGCACCACTAAACACCACCTCAGCATCACCAAGCACCACCACAACACAACTCAACACCACCTCACCATCAATAAGCATCACTAAGTACCACAACAGCATCACTAAGCACCACCACAGCACCACTCAGCACCACCACAGCATCATTCAGCACCACTAAACACGACCTCAGCATCACTAAGCACCACCACCACAGCACCACTAAGTACCACAACAGCATCACTAAGCACCACCACAACACCACTCAGCACCACCACAGCATCACTAAGCACCACCTCAACACCACTCAACACCACCTCAAGCATTAGCATAGCCAATAGGTCTCGCCTTTGGGGCCTTATAAGTGTTTAATCATGCAACAGTTAATGTTGTTGCACCAAGGATAGTATGCTGCATAACTAAATACTTATAAGGTCCCAAAGCGAGACCTATTGGCTATGCCAATGCTTGTTCTTTTTATAATTCATTATTTTTTGGTTTTTTAGTTTCATTTAAGCTTGGTATTGTTCGTACAAAAACAGTGACTAAGTGCTTATAAATAAGTGCATATAGCTAAATAAAGTGCAAAAAAGCGAAAAAGTCAGTCATTCTTTTCTGTAAACCTACTTCAATCCTTCCTTATAAGTGTACATACAGTTCTTCACTTTAATTCAAACCAAATGGTGGGAAAGTGCGCAGGTCAAGAATATAACGAGATTCTCTCTGTCTTAAATTCTTTCTCTGTCGCCGCCCCTTTCTAAACAGTTCACAGTTTCAATTTCAAAGAAATTCAGTTTCTTCCAGTCACTACTATGATGTGACTCCATGTAATGTTATTGGAAATGATAAAGTTGTGTTTAACCCAAAATGTTAAGCACCACCACCACAGCATCACTAAGTACCACAACAGCATCACTAAGCACCACCACAACACCACTCAGCACCACCACAGCATCACTAAGCACTACCTCAACACCACTAAACACCACCTCAGCATCACTAAGCACCACAACATCACTAAAGCACCACCACAGCATCACTCAGCACCACCTCAACACAACTCAACACAGCCTCAGCATCACTAAGCACCACAACACAACTCAGCACCACCACAGCATCCCTCAGCACCACCACAGAATCACTCAGCACCACCACAGAATCACTCAGCACCACCACAGCACCACTAAACACCACCTCAGCATCACCAAGCACCACCACAACACAACTCAACACCACCTCACCACCACAGCATCACTAAGTACCACAACAGCATCACTAAGCACCACCACAGCACCACTCAGCACCACCACAGCATCATTCAGCACCACTAAACACGACCTCAGCATCACTAAGCACCACCACCACAGCACCACTAAGTACCACAACAGCATCACTAAGCACCACCACAACACCACTCAGCACCACCACAGCATCACTAAGCACCACCTCAACACCACTCAACACCACCTCAAGCATTAGCATAGCCAATAGGTCTCGCCTTTGGGGCCTTATAAGTGTTTAATCATGCAACAGTTAATGTTGTTGCACCAAGGATAGTATGCTGCATAACTAAATACTTATAAGGTCCCAAAGCGAGACCTATTGGCTATGCCAATGCTTGTTCTTTTTATAATTCATTATTTTTTGGTTTTTTAGTTTCATTTAAGCTTGGTATTGTTCGTACAAAAACAGTGACTAAGTGCTTATAAATAAGTGCATATAGCTAAATAAAGTGCAAAAAAAGCGAAAAAGTCAGTCATTCTTTTCTGTAAACCTACTTCAATCCTTCCTTATAAGTGTACATACAGTTCTTCACTTTAATTCAAACCAAATGGTGGGAAAGTGCGCAGGTCAAGAATATAACGAGATTCTCTCTGTCTTAAATTCTTTCTCTGTTGCCGCCCCTTTCTAAACAGTTCACAGTTTCAATTTCAAAGAAATTCAGTTTCTTCCAGTCACTACTATGATGTGACTCCATGTAATGTTATTGGAAATGATAAAGTTGTGTTTAACCCAAAATGTTTTTCTCTTTGGTGAAGAAATGTACAAACAAGTAAAAGGCACAGCAATGGGCTTTTATTTTAGTCCAGGCTATGCCTGTTTAACAATGGGTTGGTGGGAGCAAAAATGGGCCTGGCAACCAGAGAATGACAGATTTGTGAATAAAACAATCTTGTGGCTGCAGTTCATTGATGGCCTCCTCATCGTGTGGGATGGCACTGAAGAGGAATTTAAGGAATATTTTGACATCTTGAATTCCACACCAGCAAATTTCAAAATCACCTATAACATCAGTCAAATAAGGGTAACATTTCTGGACACGGAGATTTACATACGTGATAATCAAATTCACACAACGTTACACCGGAAGGAAACGGCAACAAATGCGACATTACATGCATCAAGTTTCCATCAGCAATCTTTGATTCAAAATATTCCATATGGAGAATTTCTGAGAATTCGAAGGATCTGTTCTGAGACCGATGAATGGCAAAAACACAGTAAAATGACAGTACAAAGATTTAAGCGAAGAGGGTATCCGGCAAATCTGATTGGGAAAAAACTGATTTGAAGAACCGAAAGGAAATCTTGAAAGTCAAAACACCAAAGAAGTCTGATAATTCAGAACCAATTCGACTTATCACAACATATTTGAAGGAATCTAAACAAATTAAAGATATCCTGAAGAAAAACTGGAATATTCTCCAACTAGACCCAACTATTGCTCAGATTATGGGTAAACACCCTAATATAACCTTTAGAAGAGCAACTAATCTAAAAGATCGATTAGTTCACAGTCACTTCCGAAAGAGGAACAGCAAACAAACACAGTGGCTCAACACAACGGGTTTTAAAAAATGAAATAGTTGCAAAGCGTGTCAAATTGCGAAAAATACCAAAGAAGTACAATTGGCCAACGGAAGGTTGTGGAAAATTCAGGAACTAATTACATGTAAAAGCCAGTATGCCATATACGTAATTGAATGTCCATGCCCTCTGAAATACGTTGACAGTACAATATGTGAGGTGAAGAAACGTATCTTGGAACACGTACGAGCAACTGTAAATAAGGACCGCAGTAATGCCGTGGCGAAACACATGGAGTATAACAAAACAATGGGAGAGCAAGGGAAATATGGGGTGCGTCCGTATCCCCGGTATAATGATAAGTTAAACAAAGAAGGACGAACCCTCTGTGTGGATGTGGTACAATCACTAGGCTGGTTGGTACAAGGACTCACTACGTTAGTTTAAAAGACCCCTCACACACCAACCTAGTTGGTGTCATGCTTCATCATTGGGGTCCCAACCGGGTGGCCGAGTGCCGCCCGGTTGTGCTACGACGCCTGGTTACAGCGGAGCTGGTTTGGTGTGAGTATGTGATGTGATGTGAACTAAAAATATCTCTGAGAATCCTTGCCTGTAAACTTTATTAGTGGCGGCTCAGGATATGGTTAAAAAAGGGTGTAGTGCAACTAGAATCAGAGGTTATTATCCCTAGTTGACTATGTGGATGGTCTACATGTTTCAGCCCGCAATAGGGATTATGAGGGGCTTTCTTCAGGACCGAGTGGTGAAAAAGTGAGTGGCAAAGTGAGTAGTGCCACGTGAGAAAAATGAGAAAGTACCTACACACGCGCTAAGGTGTGTGGACTGAGTGTCTACGTACTTACGGACACTGAGAAAACCTGTGGGAGAAAAGAAGACAGCACAAAACATGTATATACATTATTGTTAAGCAACATAAAATGCAATCTTATGTCGGTACTATGGTCTAGCACAATGACCGACCCTGTGATTGTACGCATTATCTAGACGAGGTGGGACATGCTGCATGCGAAAAGTGACAAGCAGCCTATAATGATCGCCCCGGTCTTATAGATGCTATGAAGCTGAGGAGCTTCCAGTGAGATCCAAGCGGTTAAGTTGCTCAGGGTGGTGAGCAAAACATGGTTTGTCGCAAGTCATCACCCTTTAACTACTGGTGAGCAAGTAGGGGCCACCGTGGTTGGAGGTCATGTGCGGCATTGTGCGCAAAATATCCACAGTAGCGGTAGTGCCTGGCAAGAGCGTAGGCATTCGTGATCATGCGGCGCGTCTGGCGGGAGCGTTTAGCACTAGTGATCATGCGGCGCGCTGAGGCTGGGTTTAAAAGCAATTAAAAAAGCAGAGAGCTTCTGCTAGCAACGCTGTATGTAAAAGCATAATTACACTATGTGTGAAATTGGGCAGCCGATCGGGACTCGGAAGGGGTCACATCCGATGACCGAATCTGGGGAAAAGTGAAGTTTGGGATGAGCACGGAAACACCAGCGTGCTCAGGTCCTGCTGTGGCAAAAGAAGTTACGCGACCATACTTGGTATCAGGATGGAACCTGTCTGAGAACCTAGTGTGGTATCCCGTCGTCCCGGCTGGTGTGTAGCACGGGGAGGATAGTGCTATTTAAGCCTGTGTCCCCTCTGGAATACGTGCCAGTATGCTCGTAGAGGAAACAGGGAGGAGTAGCGCTGTCGTGCGCAGTCAATCGGCTGCATCTTGGAGCCCTGAGTGCGGCGGAAAGCTGCGCATGCGCTTTGATACTGAGGGGGAATGGGAAAGGGGCGGCCATATTGGAGTGTTCCGGTAATGAAACCAGACTGCTTACACTGGAATCAGTGTGGCCAAGGTGCTCTGAACTAAGAGCCTCTGTCAAAAAATGATATGGAGTAATAAGGGACGGCCCAAAGTGAGGAGACATACACTGGAGGCAATGCAGAGAAATGAAAATGAAGTCAATGAGGGATGGCGATACACGGCTAGGTGTGCAGGGGGCCCAGAATGAGGGCATTAAAATTAGGCCATTCTGTGGGGGTGCCATCTCTGTTAGAGCTCAGCTATAGGAGGGGTGTTCATTGGTAGGTGAGCAGTGATCTGGTTGAATAATGTTTATGTTCTCCTGAGACTGTTCCAAGGAATGTTGTCATTGAGGCCAATTTTGTCGCTGGACAGGCGATAAACCCATCTATGCTCCTTCTCAAGGAGACGGCTCTGAATATTTGGTAGACTAGGGTCCAGTGCTTCTATGATGACCCAGCGCATATCATTGGTCGTGTGGCCCACTTCCAGGAAGTGGTTTGTCATGCGGGTTGTGTTTTTCTTACAGTGTATGGTGCTGCGGTGTTCGCAGATCCTTGTCTTGATCTTGCGATTGGTCATGCCAATATAGATGAGATTACAGGGGCAGGTAATGCGGTAGATCACGTGTTCTGTGTTACAGTTCGTATGTTGTCTCAGTTGCCAAGTTTTCCCTGGTTCCAAACTGATGCTTTTAGTGGTTTCGGTGATATGGCACACGCTGCAGTTGCCACAGGGAAAATGGCCCACCACGCCCGGGAGCCCCCAGGCATTGAGGACAGTGTGAACTGGCCTCTGTTGTGGTTTTGGTCGGGTGGAGACTATTGCGTCTTTGATTGATCGGGCTCTCTTGTTGGAGAGGAGAGGAAGTTCCCAATCAAGGTTGCCTGTCTTCAATATTTTCCAGTTTTTGCGAATAATTTGTGAGACTTTTTGAGAGACGGCATTGTATGTGGTCACACATGTGAGTGGCGACTGTGTCGATTCTCGTGCTGGTGTTTCAATCAGTCCCTCACGGTTCTGATTCCTGGCCCTTTTGTTGGCTTTGTCTGTAATCCATTTGGGGTAGCCCCGCTGTCGTAGTTTATCATTTAGATCTCTGGCTTGGGATTTGTAGTCTCCTATTTCACTGCAGTTTCTGCGAAGCCGAAGATACTGGCCGTAGGGGAGATTCTCCCGCAGTGATCTGGTGTGGAAGCTTGTGAAGTGTAGAAGGGAATTGCGGGCAATGGTTTTGAAATGGGTTTTGCTCTTCAGTCCTCCTCCTGCTGCTTCAATGTCCAAGTCAAGGAATGTAGTCTTGTATCTGTCAAAGCTGTGTGTGAAATGGAGGTTGGGATCACATGAGTTAAGCCATTCGCAGAATGTAGTGAGTGAGGCGTTGTTACCTTCCCAAATCAGTAAGATATCGTCGATGTAACGTTTGTAGAATCTGATTTGGGGAAAACGTGACTGGTTGTTGTTAAGTAGATATTTGGTCTCGAAGTCGTAGACATAGAGGCCGGCCACGCTGGGGGCAAAAACGCTCCCCATGGAAGTGCCGTACTTCTGTAAGAAGAGCCGGCCTTCAAACTCAAAGAAATTCTCTTTGAGTGCAAGTGTGGCACATTCAAGAACAAACGTTTTGGAAGTTCGATATTGCCAATTGGAGTGGTTGATGGCGGATTGCAGTACCTGTAGGGTATCATCTTGCGGGAGACTGGTATACAGGCTCTCCACGTCAAGACTGACCAAAAAAGAGGTGTCTGGATTGTAAGACAAAGAATTAATTAGGCCAAGTAGGTCTTTGGTGTCTTTGAGGTAAGTGCTGGTGCATTGAACCAATGGTTGCAGGAAATGTTCACAATAGCGTGAGAGTGGTTCCAGCAGGGATCCTATGCCTGATACGATAGGACGTCCAGGCGGAGGTATTTTGTTTTTGTGCGTTTTTGGCACAATGTAAAAATATGGTATTTTACCCGGCGTGGTGGTTAGAAATTTGGCCTCGCTCTTTGTGATATGGCCTTGAGTCTCGGCATCTTCCACAAGAGTGAGGATGCGTATTTTCAGGTCTTCACTGGGATCTTGTGTAAGTCTTCCATAGTTCTTGGTATCGTTCAATAGTCGGTGACATTCTCGTTGATAATCATCTTTGTTCAGAATGACGGTCCCGCCACCCTTGTCAGCTGGTTTTATTACAATATCAGTATTTGCCTTCAATGATTGTAGGGCTTGGCGTTCTGTCTTGCTTGTATTCTGGTAGACGTTAGTGTCCTTCAGTGCTTCGATCTCTTTGAATACAGTCTGCTCATAGACAAGTATCTCTGGTGGTATAGTACTGGGTGGAGGGATGAAGCTCGACTTGACTCTGAAGGAGGTGTCTCCCTGTGATGCTGTTCCGGATGGAAGAGAATTTTCAAAGAAAGCTTTTAGCTTAAGCTTGCGAAAAAACCCCGGCTAGTTCGCAGTGCAGCTTGAATTTGTCAAATCTTGCTGTAGGTGCGTAGCCAAGTCCTTTCTCTAGGACTGCCTGCTCTGCTGATGTGAGGACATGAGTGGATAAATTGGTGACCAGGCTCATCGCGTGCTCGGGCCTGGCTGCTGGCCTTGGGTTTTGCTCCTCGTCTGGGCTCCTTGTTGTGGGCCGTCTTCCCAGTGGACTTGGTTCCCTCTGCGTCTCCTTCCGCGTCCTCGTTTGCCTCTGTCTAAAAAAGGTTGCCGTTGGTTTCGGTTCATATATGGCGGTGGTGGTCCAAAAGGCGGATTCCAGCCATATCCAAAATGAGGATGCATCTGAGGATACATTGGGGGGTATTGCATGTTAGGTCCTGGTAATCCTTGGACCCATGGATGTTGCCAGCCTATGTTGCCTCCTCTTCTTTGTTGTCGTCTCCGATAGCTGCCTGTGCTGGAACTGCTACTGCCCGATGAGTCATCATCAGAGGATGCGCCCGATGTATCTAGTTTTTTAGGGGGTTGATAGTCAGCATCTGCATATGGATAGGTCTTTGTGTAGGAGAATTTTTTAAGGTCTTTCTGGAATTTATTTATCTTGGATTGCGTGAGGCCCTCCTTGTATTCATTTACTTTTTTGTTGGTTTCATCAAGTTTTTTCTTGAACGAGGTAAGTGTTGCTTTAAAGTGAGCCTCGGTTGCTTGAATCTCGATGAGAAAGGCTTCAGAGAGACGTGTGGCTGTTTGAATGATTAAGATTATCCAATCACGTGTGCATCGCCATGCTATTTGGGCCCAATCTTTTCGGAAGGTGGCGTCATCTAGGAAGATTCGCGGGGCATTCGTGACAATAAGTCCTCTGGGTGCTGTATTATTTCTAAGATACTCAGTCAGGATGACGCCGTGAAGGATTGTCCTTATGCGGTTTCGCTTTTTCTCATTAAGGCTCTCCCAGTCAGCAGTTTGTGCAATGGAAGTTGCCATGTTGAAGTCTGCCAACAAGGGAGGGTTGTCTAAAATATTGTTGACATCGTCCAATGTGAACCCCAAGCCCTGGTTTTCTGCCATAGTGTGTATGCGTGCTATTCAGATGTTGTATTAAAAAAGAACGATAAAAATGTATTGGCTCTCACAGCTGTGCGCTGCGTATATATAACAAAACAATGGGAGAGCAAGGGAAATATGGGGTGCGTCCGTATCCCCGGTATAATGATAAGTTAAACAAAGAAGGACGAACCCTCTGTGTGGATGTGGTACAATCACTAGGCTGGTTGGTACAAGGACCCACTAGGTTAGTTTAAAAGACCCCTCACACACCAACCTAGTTGGTGTCATGCTTCATCATTGGGGTCCCAACCGGGTGGCCGAGTGCCGCCCGGTTGCGCTACGACGCCTGGTTACAGCGGAGCTGGTTTGGTGTGAGTATGTGATGTGATGTGAACTAAAAATATCTCTGAGAATCCTTGCCTGTAAACTTTATTAGTGGCGGCTCAGGATATGGTTAAAAAAGGGTGTAGTGCAAATAGAATCAGAGGTTATTATCCCTAGTTGACTATGTGGATGGTCTACATGTTTCAGCCCGCAATAGGGATTATGAGGGGCTTTCTTCAGGACCGAGTGGTGAAAAAGTGAGTGGCAAAGTGAGTAGTGCCACGTGAGAAAAATGAGAAAGTACCTACACACGCGCTAAGGTGTGTGGACTGAGTGTCTACGTACTTACGGACACTGAGAAAACCTGTGGGAGAAAAGAAGACAGCACAAAACATGTATATACATTATTGTTAAGCAACATAAAATGCAATCTTACGTCGGTACTAAGGTCTAGCCCAATGACCGACCCTGTGATTGTACGCATTATCTAGACGAGGTGGGACATGCTGCATGCGAAAAGTGACAAGCAGCCTATAATGATCGCCCGGTCTTATAGATGCTATGAAGCTGAGGAGCTTCCAGTGAGATCCAAGCGGTTAAGTTGCTCAGGGTGGTGAGCAAAACATGGTTTGTCGCAAGTCATCACCCTTTAACTACTGGTGAGCAAGTAGGGGGCCACCGTGGTTGGAGGTCATGTGCGGCATTGTGCGCAAAATATCCACAGTAGCGGTAGTGCCTGGCAAGAGCGTAGGCATTCGTGATCATGCGGCGCGTCTGGCGGGAGCGTTTAGCACTAGTGATCATGCGGCGCGCTGAAGCTGGGTTTAAAAGCAATTAAAAAAGCAGAGAGCTTCTGCTAGCAACGCTGTATGTAAAAGCATAATTACACTATGTGTGAAATTGGGCAGCCGATCGGGACTCGGAAGGGGTCACATCCGATGACCGAATCTGGGGAAAAGTGAAGTTTGGGATGAGCACGGAAACACCAGCGTGCTCAGGTCCTGCTGTGGAAAAAGAAGTTACGCGACCTTACTTGGTATCAGGATGGAACCTGTCTGAGAACCTAGTGTGGTATCCCGTCGTCCCGGCTGGTGTGTAGCACGGGGAGGATAGTGCTATTTAAGCCCGTGCCCCCTCTGGAATACGTGCCAGTATGCTCGTAGAGGAAACAGGGAGGAGTAGCGCTGTCGTGCGCAGTCAATCGGCTGCATCTTGGTCTACCAAATATTCAGAGCCGTCTCCTTGAGAAGGAGCAAAGATGGGTTTATCGCCTGTCCAGCGACAAAATTGGCCTCAATGACAACATTCCTTGGAACAGTCTCAGTAGAACATAAACATTATTCAACCAGATCACTGCTCACCTACCAATGAGCACCCCTCCTATAGCTGAGCTCTAACAGAGATGGCACCCCCACAGAATGGCCTAATTTTAATGCCCTCATTCTGGGCCCCCTGCACACCTAGCCGTGTATCGCCATCCCTCATTGACTTCATTTTCATTTCTCTGCATTGCCTCCAGTGTATGTCTCCTCACTTTGGGCCGTCCCTTATTACTCCATATCATTTTTTGACAGAGGCTCTTAGTTCAGAGCACCTTGGCCACACTGCTTCCAGTGTAAGCAGTCTGGTTCCATTACCGGAACACTCCAATATGGCCGCCCCTTTCCCATTCCCCCTCAGTATCAAAGCGCATGCGCAGCTTTCCGCCGCACTCAGGGCTCCAAGATGCAGCCGATTGACTGCGCACGACAACGCTACTCCTCCCTGTTTCCTCTACGAGCATACTGGCACGTATTCCAGAGGGGACACAGGCTTAAATAGCACTATCCTCCCCATGCTACACACCAGCCGGGACGACGGGATACCACACTAGGTTCTCAGACAGGTTCCATCCTGATACCAAGTAAGGTCGCGTAACTTCTTTTTCCACAGCAGGACCTGAGCACGCTGGTGTTTCCGTGCTCATCCCAAACTTCACTTTTCCCCAGATTCGGTCATCGGATGCGACCCCTTCCGAGTCCCGATCGGCTGCCCAATTTCACACATAGTGTAATTATGCTTTTACATACAGCGTTGCTAGCAGAAGCTCTCTGCTTTTTTAATTGCTTTTAAACCCAGCTTCAGCGCGCCGCATGATCACTAGTGCTAAACGCTCCCGCCAGACGCGCCGCATGATCACGAATGCCTACGCTCTTGCCAGGCACTACCGCTACTGTGGATATTTTGCGCACAATGCCGCACATGACCTCCAACCACGGTGGCCCCTACTTGCTCACCAGTAGTTAAAGGGTGATGACTTGCGACAAACCATGTTTTGCTCACCACCCTGAGCAACTTAACCGCTTGGATCTCACTGGAAGCTCCTCAGCTTCATGGCATCTATAAGACCAGGGCGATCATTATAGGCTGCTTGTCACTTTTCGCATGCAGCATGTCCCACCTCGTCTAGATAATGCGTACAATCACAGGGTCGGTCATTGTGCTAGACCATAGTACCGACGTAAGATTGCATTTTATGTTGCTTAACAATAATGTATATACATGTTTTGTGCTGTCTTCTTTTCTCCCACAGGTTTTCTCAGTGTCCGTAAGTACGTAGACACTCAGTCCACACACCTTAGCGCGTGTGTAGGTACTTTCTCATTTTTCTCACGTGGCACTACTCACTTTGCCACTCACTTTTTCACCACTCGGTCCTGAAGAAAGCCCCTCATAATCCCTATTGCGGGCTGAAACATGTAGACCATCCACATAGTCAACTAGGGATAATAACCTCTGATTCTAGTTGCACTACACCCTTTTTAACCATATCCTGAGCCGCCACTAATAAAGTTTACAGGCAAGGATTCTCAGAGATATTTTTAGTTCACATCACATCACATACTCACACCAAACCAGCTCCGCTGTAACCAGGCGTCGTAGCACAACCGGGCGGCACTCGGCCACCCGGTTGGGACCCCAATGATGAAGCATGACACCAACTAGGTTGGTGTGTGAGGGGTCTTTTAAACTAACCTAGTGGGTCCTTGTACCAACCAGCCTAGTGATTGTACCACATCCACACAGAGGGTTCGTCCTTCTTTGTTTAACGAAACACATGGAGTCACATCATAGTAGTGACTGGAAGAAACTGAATTTCTTTGCAATTGAAACTGTGAACTGTTCAGAAAGGGGCGACGACAGGGAAAGAATTTAAGACAGAGAGAATCTCGTTATATTCTTGACCTGCGCACTTTACACCATTTGGTTTGAATCAAAGTGAAGAACTGTATGTACACTTATAAGGAAGGATTGAAGTAGGTTTACAGAAAAGAATGACTGACTTTTTCGCTTTTTTTGCACTTTATTTAGCTATATGCACTTATTTATAAGCACTTAGTCACTTAGTCACTGTTTTTGTACGAACAATACCAAGCTTAAATGAAACTTAAAAACCAAAAATAATGGATTATAAAAAGAAAAATGCTGTATGCCAGTAGGAACATGCCTAAGAACCAGATAATAAGGATTGGTTTTTTATCTGATGTTACCACTGGAGGCCAAAAGTTGAGGAAGTGGTTTATTACAACTAAGAACCAACCCACTGGAGGGTGTAATTATGTTTGGAAAGCAATTGCTTTACTGTGGTAAGATGCCTAGTGAAATGTTTATACAACGAGACACTAAGAGAGAAAAGACCCCAATTGTCACATGAATTATAAAATAATAGCTTGATTTGTTTATTTATACCTATATATACACCTAATTGCACGTTTTTTTTACACCTTTTCACATTCTAGAGCTAAAACTTTAAAATGAAAACTACATCGCCGATAATGCCCATGTTTGTAACATAGGAAATGACGATGTTAGAGGAAACGCTTTGAAATGCACATATGGTTTGAAATACAAATGTGGGCATTACAGTGAGCAAGGTCTCGGGGAGACCGAAACGCTTTGGTTTGCAGTTGCTGCTCGATGAAATAATTTAATCCACTGGAAGTAATTTAATCATCCCATGAGTGCGACCCATTTCTTTTCCTCACGGAGGAGAGTGTTGAATGTATAACGGCTAGGCTCGGCCGTGAGGTTTCGCACCATCAAAGAGCGCCGGAATAGCCAGCTGAAGAGAGCCAAATGGAGGACGATATGTATATATATATATATATATATATTGCAGATTCTCGCTTGAAGTATCCTCGAAGAAAAAACGAGCGTAGTCCCAAATCAGTGCAAGATATTCTTTATTGCCACCAAGCTAGTCCGCCATGACGCGTTTCGGCCGTACCTCGGCCTTGATCACATGACACGGCTCAAACTGTGAGTAACTAATTTAAAGTGCTAGTGCTCAATTTGCATAAAAGGACATAGACAACATACTATATACATTATATACTCTGGAATTATACATTATAAATAAGTAAAATTCTTGTGTGTATATGTTTAAAATAATCTGTATATATTTTAAAATTCTTATATGTATATATTTACAATAAATCTCCCAGTTTAACATTTTCTGCATACAGATCCCTGAAATGCTGAATTATGTAAAGTTGCCTCAACTCTACAAAGGCAAATTGGTCCGCCTAATATATGCTTGAATGCTTTGCTGCCAAACAGGCGGAGTCTATCTATCTAATGTCCGTAAAAAGTTTCTAAAGTGCATATGTGTAGTAGATAAGTGTAGTGAAACCCTATGAATGAAGTGCATAAATAAGATAAAAATATATAAGAAAGAAAGGATGTGCTGTATACCATATATTGCCGTACAACCTTTATGGTATTTTCTGGGACGACAATATAGTATTCATTATAAATGTATAAATACATAAATTGATCTAATCAATTAAATCTGTAGGCACATCCGTATATTCCCATATAATAATGGGCTATGGGTATTGTATATATATATACTCATCCCTCGATGACTGTCTCATCCAGACATCGACTGCAGTGTTGCTAAAAAAGGTATTTAGGAAAGCAATTGAGTTTTGCACTCAACACCATCAAATCTAGCCTAGTACCAATAAAGCACATATTGGGCCTCATTTCTGGGATTTTGGCATAGGGCAGCGCAGCAAGGCATCTTGCTGCACTGACCTACGCTACAGTGAAGGTGAAAGGACAGGAATGCACTGTATTTAAGCAATGTGGTGCATTCCTGTCCTTTCACCCTGCGCTGGTGCAGCTTCGGCAGCCTAACGCCAATGTAGGCACCCTTGCACCATGGTGCAAGGTGCCTTCGTTGCATGCAGTATTGTTTTTGTGCAGGAAGGCGCATCATCCTACACAAAAACCACCCTAAGAGGCGTTTTCCTCTTTCTAGGTGTGCTGCAGAATGCAGCACATATGGAAAGAGGGAAAAACAAGGGGAAATAAACATATTTCTCCTCGTTATGCCTCACCTTGGAGGAGTACGAATTTTGCGCTTCCCCAGGTTTACATGAGTTTGTAAATCTAGTCCAATTCCATAGGTGTTGTGTGGCAAAACCCACCGCAATGCCCATGGAACACCTCCCAGGCGCAGAGTAAGGCGATGTAGCAATTTGCGCTGCGCCACTTTACTCATGATTTATGAGACCACTCAAAGTCAAGCCGGGTTGCGTTGCATGGCTTCATAAATCGAACTGAGAGCCCTGTGTCAAGCACGTACCACTGTACACAGGGCACAAGTCGGGGGTACACGCAGGTACACGTGTCCACCCACTCTTTTGACAGGGTGGACGCCGTCCCCCCTGATAAGATGTTGGGCCCCACAGAAATATGCTGAACTTGTCCCAGTATAATTTTCAGACACCCGGACACGTTCAGCAGCGCCTGCACCTTGTCTGCTTTCAATTCCCAGCAGCAACGTGCAGGGGTTGGGGGGGTTCACCTCCAGCTGGGCCGAAGTTAAGGGGCCATCAGGCCTCCTTTTGTTTTGAATATCCTGACTGGAGGCGGCCTGGAACCTCACATTTAAATGTAAATGCCACGGAGGGGAAACAAAGGCACACAGCTTGTTATCTCTTCACAAGTACTTAAGAGAGGCAGCTTTTGCCTTTGTTCAGTCCCTTTATATAAGAGGTGCATGCACTGTAAGAATCTCGGGTGTATTTGTCTCTCCCAGTATTTACACAAATAACATTTTCAGCAGCACTATTTTATTTCTTTTATAGTGCTATGCAACCCAGTACAGGGTGTCAGAGCTCTTTACGTAACATACAAATTATACATTGACAATAAATCATGTACACGTGTAAATCTGTACAAGATGAGTTACATGAGGCAGTGAGGGTTACAAGGTATAGGAGTCACATGTTCTTCATACATCACTGTGGTCTTTTAGAAAGATTACAATTTATGAACTGCAGGTAACAAAAGGATCTGTGTTAAAAGCAGTAACCCACTTTAGTATCTACATAAAATAAAAATCTGTCATCTGCGTGTAGGATGATGTGCTTTGCAGGAAACACATTTACCTTCTCTACTACTTTGTTTAAAATCTGGGACTTCACAAAACACAGATCTCTCCAGCAAGTGCATTAACCACCAGAGTTATCTCACCATTATTAATACTCCCTGAGATTTACTGGGCACCTTCACAGCAGATGTCTTAACCCAATCAAATATTTTAAAATGTAGACTTTGCAACCAATTAAGCATAACAGATCTACTACCATGCTTCTCCTTGTTGCCAATTTCTTTGTGGCAGGGTTTAAAAAAATAAATGTATTAGTTGAGGCCCAGATTTTGCGTCGGGATTGCGCCACTTTTTTGGCACAAACCCAACGCCAAATCTCATTTGTTAAATCTCATAATGTGCTTAAATGTACTCATGATGTTCCTGATAAGCATATGTGTGAAATCTTAATATCTGATGTCACTTCTTGTGATGTCACTTCTTGTGATGTCACTTCCTGTGATGTCACGTGCAATGTCAAGCGTTGTGACATCATGCGTTGTGATAATACGCATCATGCTTTCACTTGCATACTGCCTAACCTGGTTAGTCCCCCCCACTTCTTTTTTTAGGACTTGTGCCCTGACTGTACATGGTGCAAAAGTGACGAAGGGCTCTCCTAAATAAGCCCCATTGTTCTTAGACGCAAACATCCCTGTAGCTCATCTGAAAACATATACATTGCAGAAAGAGGAGAAAAGTTACTTTGCCTAATTCAGGAAATGAGTACCAAAGTTGGATTTGAGAAAATTCAATGTGTTTCTGGGCATAGATAGTTCCTTCCTTACACTCATACCACAACACCGCTTAAGAATGAGTCCCCTCCTGGAATGCCTAGACATGCAAAGGAAACACAGGAAGGCTTATATAGAGGAAACCAAAAAGAAATGATTCCGGCCCTGGTCTGTTTAAAAAAACAAGAATGTCTCTGATGGTCAACACCTACACGAGCTCGAACCGCCCCTTCCTCTGATAACAGGGGCCCGGATGAAGTGCTGGGAAGCACATTTGCTAAACCGATCAGCGAGTAAACTCTGGTCTTCCGAAGAAAACAAAATGCATGTAAACTTTCTGGAATTGAAGGGAGTCAAGTTAGCATTCAAGGCTTTCCTTCCTATAATACAGCAAAACGATGTCAAAGTACCAGCGAACAGCATGACAACATTTGTACATCCTTTAACAGAGAAGAGAAAAGCCCAAACAGCTATCCAGGGCTTTAAGTGGGGGGGGTCTGTGGGGGTCTGAGCACCCCCAGTTTTTTTGGGGGGGCCTCGAAAGGGGTCTCTAGGGGGCTCTATTTTCGGGCCTCAAAGGTCAACGGTAGGGTGACCAGACGTCCCGGTTTTTGTTTGGTGTTTCGGGTGAGCATGCGCGCGCACTGCTTAAGGCGTGACGTCATTGTAGCAGGAAGGGAAATCCTTTGAAGAGAGACACTTTCTCTCGGGATTTCCCTTCTCTTTGAACACGCAGCGCCACCTACGTCATCGTGCCAGCCATCGGCACAACAACAGCTGGTTAGAACCGGCACGACCCTGCTTTTACGGCCTGCAGCCCCTCGAGCTGTATTGTGTGCCCGGGGCTGGGTTCGCCGCTCTGGGAAGGAGCCTTGAAAACACTTTTTGAGAATGCTTCTAAAGACCCATCCAGACCCATAAGAGACCGGAGTAAGTATGAAGGTCTCTTGAAGAAGCTTACATCCTATTCTTTGATAGAGAATTGGGGGTAATGTGTGATGCACTTCAAGAGCTCAAAGACTTATCACTCTCCTTACAGAGGAGGGACATTACAATTGTTAATGTCCACAGACTTTTGGTTAGTCAAGTACGTATATTTAGAGCAATGAAGGGCTCACCAGGGGAGTTTGCTTCTGCGGCTCAGAGAGCAGTTGACGAGGGCAAATTCAAGAATGTTCCTCTTTTCCATAGTAGAAGTAACTCTGTTGCCCTTAATCAAAATCAGTTTTACCAAAGTCTGTCTGTAAATATCAATAAACGATGTGCCCCGGATTCTGAGAAAGAACTTATAGCCAGCTTCAGTGTGCTAGATGCAGGCAACTTGCCTTCTGGTGATGAATGCATTCTTTATGGTGAAACAGATATCCAGAAACTGTGTTCAGAGTTTCAGCTGCCAGCAAGAGATACTATCCAAGCTTTTAGACTTTTCAAAGATTTTGGTGGAAAGAAAACCCCATAAGCATTAAAAAAGTTAGTAGTTTGCATGGAAACCCTGCCGGAAAGTAATGCGGATTGCGAGAGAGGTTTCAGCACAATGAACTTAATTGCTAGTCCAACAAGGGCCTCTCTTCTTGTAGGGACCATTTCTTCATGCTTATGGGTAAAACTCAATGGTCCTCCATTTGATGCAAAGCTATATGTAAAGAGTTGGCTGGCAAAAGGTAGAAGGTCTGCTGAAGAAAATTGTTGTGAGAAACCCCAGCAAAATAGACACAGTGAATATCTTCAAGGGTTTTGGGAAATCCTGCAATAGATTTCTAAGTAATGTAAATAATTTTTACATGTTTTTTAAAGTGTTTGGTATTTTATGGCTTATACTTAATAAATATACCTTTTTGCCTATTTTATTATCCTTTGCTGGATGCGACTTCATGATTTTCTTAAGCACACAATGCTAGTTATCTTGATTTAGACCACGCCCCTACTCGGATAGGCCACACCCCTTTAAGAAATTTGCCACGCCCCTTTTAGAGCACCCCCAGGTTTTTTTTCCCCCTAAAAAGCCCTGTATCACACAATAATCATCATCTGTGGTATGGGGCTTTAAGAGACACAATTAATTTAACAGTAGAACATGTTCCAAGATTGCAAAACAAAACAGCAAATGCTCTCAGCAGAAAGTACGTGAATTGCCGTAAATGGGAAACAGGCCACAGACTGTCCGATCTGATCTTCAAAAGAAGGGACAAGCCACAGTTGGATTGGTATGCAATGCCGGAGAACACCAAATGGCTAAACTTCACAAGCAAGTTTCCCAGCTCAGTGGGACAGGTGGAAAGTTTCAGGTTCCTTGGGTAGGGAAATTTGCTTACACTTTACCCCCATACCTCTCGTACAGAGTGTCCCACGGAAGATGAAGAAAGAACCCTGCACCATCATATTAGTCACCCTTGCTTTGCCCAGACAATTCTGGTACACAGACCTTTTTTTATCCTTTTCAGGATGATCTTATTTCAACTTTCAAAGAACCAAGACAGACTCCAAGACAGAATGGTTTTCCTCTGCACATGACTGCCAGACTGCTGCAGTCCTAGAGTTTGGATAGTTACACATTCTGTAGCCCTGTCAAAAGATCATACAAGTGGCCAGGGCTGCTTCTGCAGCTAAGATCTAGGGGCCGATTCCGATCTCGGTCGGAGGCGCACCTAACACCATTCGGTCGGGAAAAAAGCCATGCGAATGCCTGTTTCCCGACCGATCCGCACATTATTCCGAACGAGCAAGTACGATGCGCACAACAGCATAGATTCCGACCCAGTCGTACTCACCCAATCCAGGTCCTGTTCCCCGACCGAGCCGGATCCGGAATCGTAGAATCGAGCCGCACGGAAGCAAAAATGCAGCCCCGTCCGGCCGGACAAGTACGATGCGCTTCCCGTACGCGCCGAACCCGTCCCTTCGCACGGCACGTCAAAGCATCCGGTCGAGGCGCACATAAGCTCCGATTCGCGCCACAACACGATCCAAGGCTACGAGACGAACACGCCAGCGACGAGGACGAGGCGAAGCAAAGAGAAAGACGAACGAGACGAACCAACCATGAATCCCTTCGTGCCGATCCTACCAATATTCTACCTCTATTACCGGAACAGGCACGGACGCGTACGGCGCAGAAGGTAAGTCAGACACCAACAACAAAAACAAACTACACGTACCCGACACATCACACACAGAGGGATGCAGAAATACCTACACCAGCAACAGCAACACCATAGGGGCGGGATGGCCCTCACCAATGCCACACATACACATAGGGGCCTGTATGCCTACCACTACTGCCACCCATACCCATGGGGTGCTGGATGCCTGCCACTACTACCACTTCTACCCATGGGGGGCTGGATGCCTGTCACTACTACCACCCTTACCCAGGGGGTGCCAGATGCCTACCACTACTACCACCCTTACCCAGGGTGTGCCAGATGCCTACCACTACTATCACCCTTACCCAGGGGGTGCCAGATGCCTACCACTACTACCACCCTTACCCAGGGGTGCCAGATGCCTACCACTACTACCACCCTTACCCAGGGGTGCCAGATGCCTACCACTACTACCACCTCTACCCATGGGGGGCTGGATGCCTGTCACTACTACCACCCTTACCCAGGGGTGCCAGATGCCTACCACTACTACCACCTCTACCCATGGGGGGCTGGATGCCTGTCACTACTACCACCCTTACCCAGGGGGTGCCAGATGCCTACCACTACTACCACCCTTACCCAGGGGTGCCAGATGCCTACGACTACTACCACCCTTACCCAGGGGTGCCAGAAGCCTACCACTACTACCACCCTTACCCAGGGGGTGCCAGATGCCTACCACTACTACCACCTCTACCCATGGGGGCTGGATGCCTGTCACTACTACCACCCTTACCCAGGGGGTGCCAGATGCCTACCACTACTACCACCCTTACCCAAGGGGTGCCAGATGCCTACCACTACTACCACCTCTACCCAGGGGGGCTGGATGCCTGTCACTACTACCACCCTTGCCCAGGGGGTGCCAGATGCCTACCACCCTTACCCAGGGGTGCCAGATGCCTACCACTACTACCACCTCTACCCATGGGGGGCTGGATGCCTGTCACTACTACCACCCTTACCCAGGGGGTGCCAGATGCCTACCACTACTACCACCTCTACCCATGGGGGGCTGGATGCCTACCACTACTACCACCCTTACCCAGGGGGTGCCAGATGCCTACCACTACTACCACCTCTACCCATGGGGGGCTGGATGCCTACCACTACTACCACCCTTACCCAGGGGGTGCCAGATGCCTACCACTACTACCACCCTTACCCCGGGGGTGCCAGATGCCTACCACTACTACCACCTCTACCCATGGGGGGCTGGATGCCTGTCACTACTACCACCCTTACCCAGGGGGTGCCAGATGCCTACCACTACTACCACCTCTACCCATGGGGGGCTGGATGCCTACCACTACTACCACCCTTACCCAGGGGGTGCCAGACGCCTACCACTACTACCACCCTTACCCAGGGGGTGCCAGATGCCTACCACTACTACCACCCTTACCCAGGGGGTGCCAGAAGCCTACCACTACTACCACCCTTACCCAGGGGGTGCCAGATGCCTACCACTACTACCACCTCTACCCATGGGGGGCTGGATGCCTGTCACTACTACCACCCTTACCCAGGGGGTGCCAGATGCCTACCACTACTACCACCTCTACCCATGGGGGCTGGATGCCTGTCACTACTACCACCCTTACCCAGGGGTGCCAGATGCCTACCACTACTACCACCTCTACCCATGGGGGCTGGATGCCTGTCACTACTACCACCCTTACCCAGGGGGTGCCAGATGCCTACCACTACTACCACCCTTACCCAGGGGTGCCAGATGCCTACCACTACTACCACCTCTACCCATGGGGGCTGGATGCCTGTCACTACTACCACCTCTACCCATGGGGGGCTGGATGCCTACCACCAACACCACCCCCACTCATAGGATGGACAATGCATGACACAACCAGCACACCACAACCTAGGGAATGCAAGAAAAAGACATCCCCCAACACCATGACAAGCGTGTGTAGACTGTGTCAAATGCCTACAACACTGAACATGACTTTGAACATACAATGTGACCCCCTATCACATGTGTCACACATATATGTGTGTGGCCCCCACAATGCAAGCAGGCCATGACCATTGTGGCAATGGGGTCCAAAACCCCATCATCACAGTGACCAAAATGTTAGTGTGGGGTCCATAGCTGAAGCACATTCAGAACATTGTGGCAATGGGGTCTAAACCCCCATCATCACAGTGACCAAAAGGTAAGTGTGGGGTCCATAGCTGAAGCACATCTTGAACATTGTGGCAATGGGGTCCAAACCCCCATCATCACAGTGAGCAAAATGTAAGTGTGGGGGCCCATAGCTGAAGCACATTCAGAACATTGTGGCAATGGGGTCTAAACCCCCATCATCACAGTGACCAAAAGGTAAGTGTGTGGTCCATAGCTGAAGCACATTTTGAACATTGTGGCAATGGGGCCTAAACCCCCATCATCACAGTGACCAAAAGGTAAGTGTGGGTTCCATAGCTGAAGCACATTTTGAACATTGTGGCAATGGGGCCTAAACCCCCATCATCACAGTGACCAAAAGGTAAATGTGGGTTCCATAGCTGAAGCACATTTTGAACATTGTGGCAATGGGGCCTAAACCCCCATCATCACAATGACCAAAATGCAAGTGTTGACAAAGAAAAAGCTGCAACTGCCAAACTGCATGGATGATTCCTGGTCACAGAACATAAAACACATCAGTGGCAAAGTAGTGCATGTGTCCCATTGCAACATAGATTGGGGGAGGCAAATACTGCAGTGCAAATAAGACATACCTTTGGCCATGTGCAGACAAACAACACCCATGGGGGCTGACACTGTCAACATTCATCAATGACACAATGACAGAAGTGACCATCAGAATGCAGACCCACATATTTGCACCAATGGGCACACAAATGCAGATACCCTGTGGAGACTGTAGATGTGAGGTGAACAGATACCATACCATGGCAGCAATGGGACACACAAACCATGATCATTGTGCTGACCGATGACCTAGGAGTCCCAGGGACAGCAGGGGAAACCCACCAAACAACATACAGCCAATGGCACACCAAAGATATGCCAATGCAGTGGTGCAGATGCACAAACAGGCAGACCCACACTGCACATCAAACACAACAGGTGAGGGGGGTGCCAGTGTCCCCAGGCAACCACACAACACATGAGGAGGCCTGAATACCAATTACACAGATGTGCATACAGTGCCACACAAAGGTAACTCATGGATCCAAATCCCCTATGTGGGCAATCAGTCATTGTCAGATGAGAGGGAGCACAAATCACACATGTGACACAGCAAGACACAGACACACCACAGCACTACCCCCAGGGCCCCCACAATGTGGTGACCCTGGGCTGCATTACAATCCCACTGTGATGACAAAGCTAAATGTCGTTCACACTGTGAACCACAGTCATGTGTCCTGAGCAACAAACTACCATCACACCTACACAAGCACAAATCAATCAGCACGGCCAGTATGCCAAGGCCAACATGGAGGCAGGGGTCTAGCCGGGCAACAACTCTCATCTGCACACACTCAACACCACACACCTCGACCTCCAACAATGTGCAGCAGTGAAGCACACATGCACTGGTGACATTGCACATGCACCCATGACAATCCCAGGCTGGTGGGTGGGAACCAAGGTGCAGAAACACATCACACATGGCCACTCAACAAGACTCCTGAATGTCTGACACACTGCACACTACGCTGTACATGGACATGATGGCAATACCACACCAACCAATGGGATCCCAGCCACAGTCACACACCAATGAAGAAGCCAAGGACACCCACAAAGAACACACATAGACAACTACCAACATTGCAGCCCGGACCCTGAGGAGTGCCAGCAGTCACACACACAACGTGTCACAATCACTGAAAGATAACACAAACTGGAAATCACATGACAGGTGTAAACAACAAGTGCCAAGGGGAATCCTGACTGTGTCCCATCTGCGTTTGCCCACAAACTCAGCCCTGACAGCAAACACACCTATGGGTGACACCCTGATGACCAGTAATGTGGCATGCACCCACATCACAGAGAACCCAGGGAGAAGACTTTGGGGGAACATAGGTCAACTCAGCAAGCATCACAAACAGGAACATCACTAGGGATCCCAGCATGCACAGCAAAACGGAAGTGAACACACAGACATGCTCATACAACACACACCTTGGGCGCAGGCAATGTCACAGGAGTACACACTGCCATGAGGGGACTCCACTCCTGTGTGAGGAAAGCTGTGCCATATGTTGCCTCAGTAGGGCTCCATCATGTCAGCTGAGCACTTGGTCACACAGTCAACAATTAGCACCAAATGAATGCTTCCGTCACATCAGCCTGGTCATGGGAGTGCCAACGAAATCATCAGCACAGATCCAACACACTTGTATAGCAATGTTGCACTGACAACACAGATGAGTCCTTCCCCATTGATGCCCAAACCTGCATGTCCAGTGGAGATGGCCACACGGTCAGGGAAGTAGACGAATTGAACAATGGCAGGCACAACAGATGTGCAGGGGTGGAAGCCACAGATGTGAAATTGCTAATGTAAGTAGGAAATCCCATTGCCAAATACTGAACACATGACACCCTCAGATGCTGCTATGGATGACATGGATACACCACATGATAGGACACATTCCCCCTGGACCACATGTGTTCCTGCACAGTAACACTTCATTATCATGAGACCAAATATCACCATCACTGCAGCAAGGGCATGGTTAGCATCATCAACAACATGTACATCAGAAGCAAAAGCACTAGAGAACAGAAAGGTGCTTTATTCAGCATATGTGGGTCTAACAGTTGATGGCCAGCAAAAAATTAACAAAGGCCAATGGCCAGTCCAACATGAAAGTCAAAACAGGGTGACAGTGGCAGATGTCACCCTACGCATGCCTGCACTGATAAAAGCCAGGGACAATCCCCTCAGAGGGGCATACGGGGGGGCAGGCCAGGCACCGCAGGGACAGGATCATGGCTCACCAGAAGGAGGCAGGGAAGGGGTGGTGGGTGCTGGAGAGCCACTGACAACTGCAGTGGAGGTGTCTGACATGGTGTGTGCCGGCACAACTGGGGGGCATGACTCTGATGGTGTGGGTGCCAGCAAGACTGCAGGGGACCGTGCAGATGGAGTGGACAGGTTCCCCACTGCAGTGCCCAAGTCAGACAGGGGGGTTGTGGACTGCACTGCAGTGCCTACCTCCAGGGGAGGAGAATGGGGATCAGGTAAGGTGGGCAGGACAGAGGGGGAGGACACCGTCTCCACACCAGTGGCACGGACAAGCGCAGCGAGGGTGTGGGGCCGGAAGAGCAAGTGGCAGGGGGAGAAGGCCTGATCCTTTTGGGGATGGTGTATCTGTGGGTGGGGAACCTGGGGCTGGGTGTGGTGGGGGCACCTGTGGAGTGGGGGCCTGAGGGATGGAGGAAGGAGACTTGGTGCCTGAGCTGCAGGGCGGCGGCGGGGTCTTGCTCTTCCGGGTCCGGGGGGACTTGCGGATGGGGGCGTCAGTCGGTCTGCGCCTGGGGGAGGGTGTCCGGTGGCGAGGGGCACTCCGCTCCGTGTGGGTGGGCTTCCTCTTCCCCCTGAATGCTGTATCAGCTGGATCGGAGGGAAGAGGCCGAGGTCACTGAGGAAGAGCCGCTGGGTCTTTGGGGTTGCAGGTGAGGCAACGGAGGGGGCTTTGGAGGGAGAGGCAACTGTGGACTGCGCAGTGCTCGTGGATGCGTGTGTGTGTGACTGGGCCCCATCCCCTGTGAGTGTGGTTTCAGTCCCCTGACTGTGCGTGCGTGTGCGTCTTGTCTGTGGCGTGTGTGTGTGTGTGTGCTGCTCGTGTCTGTGCTGGTGTGTGCCTGTGCCGGTGTGTGTGTGCTTGAGACAGGTAAGGTGCTGGGGAGTGTGGATGGGGCAGAGACAGGAGGGGTGAGGGACTGTTGGAGGAGGGACACTGCTGCCATCAGGGAGGAGTCCATGGACCTATTGCCCCTCTGTAGGGCAGACATGCCCGATGAGATGCCCTCCATGAACGACACCAGCTGAGTCAACAGAGTGGTGTGTGCTTGGAGGACACTCAGCATCGCTGGCTGCCCTACATGGAGCTGGCGAAGGAGGTACACAGACTCCTCACTCAGGGCAGCAGGGGACACAGGGGCAGGGGGTGCGGTGCCTGGCCCGAAGGAGACACGCTCCCAAACATGTGAGCCTCCACGGACCTCGGGAATGGGAGCCAATGGGAGGGCGGTGGTGGTGGTGGTGGCGGGGACAGCAACACTAGCTGGGGTGTGGTGGCTGCTGACACCCGCCTCCATAAGGGAGTCATCCTCCGAGCTGCTGTGGTCCTCAGCTGAGGTGGATGGTGCTGAGGACTCCTCGGTGTGGCTCCCCTCGCCCTCCGTGCCACTGGGTCCCTCCGACCACTCCTCGGCTGTTGACCCAGTCTGGCTCTGCGGCTCCTCCTGGTCCGTGGAGCTGTCCCCTCCTGTGGCCGTGGATGTATCTGCAAACAATAGGGAAACAGACAGACATCAGTCACCTGCACCGAACGCACACACCACAGTAAGTACAGCACAATACAGAGCAAGGCCTGGCATCCTTAGTTGAACATTGCTAAAATTGACCAAAAGGAATAGGAGAAGCCAATTGTCAGTCTGATCGTCAACCATGGCACTCACATCCCACCTGGCCTTGCACCCATCTGTCTGGCGTCCGTTGGCTGGCAATACCCCAGTGTGGACACATGCACCACCTACACAGCAGTTGGACGGTGCAGAGAACACGGTGAAGCATGTGAACATGCACACATCACAACTCTTGCCACTGAGTCAGTACAGGTGCCCGGATGAAAGTGATGCCCAGAGTCAGATATATGAAATGCATGTGATGCATACCAGCGACAGACACCACGATGCACCCATGTGCTGATAGCCATTGCCACTATGGTGTGCATGTAGCACATGTCACTCCCCTGCAGGATCACTCATAGGAAGTCACATGCCATGGCACCGGCATGCCTGCTAAGTCATACATCACTGTCTCCAGTCACATGGGCAGGGCAGCCACACAACAACAGTCTGCACTGTGTCACAATAGTAGGTCATGGGGAATGCAAGTCCTGGAGCTGAACAAGTGCACATGTACATCCCCCACACACCACATCATCTGAACCCTTATCTGTCCAGGTCATACCGATTGGACATATGGGTGACCTGTAACACAAGCCTCTGAACCTGAGCACCTCACAATCTGCTGTGAATGGGAAACAGCTGCATGGACCTCACATTCGCATACCACAGTCTGCACGGTCAGGTGTTCAAACACCTATGTGTCACACAAGTATCGTCTCCTATGGTCACATCTCCGGTGGCATGCTGAGCCCCAACCGATAAACACCCCAGCAGTCCTGACATCGAAGCCACAGCACACTGACACAGAGGCTGACACCTGAGGGGACATATCACTGAGCACAACGTGTCAGCTGATACACGGGAGTGGGAGTACAGAGTGCATTGCATGGCCTGGAGTAGGCATGACTGTCCTGCCCCACATGAATGAGGGATGAACCCTGGACAGTAGGCAGCTGGCTAAGTATGTGTGACACACGTAATATACACACTCCTGGGGCCCAAACATTGTTCCCACCCGCAGCTTGGGTGTGTGCCAGTTACCCCAGGCACATGTGGTGGATCAGCTCAGCAATTGGACCACAGATCAAAGTAACACGCAGATTACATGTCAGAACACAGGCATTGTGTAAGCAATGGACCCACCCATGATGCCCACCACAGTTAGGGGAACAGATGCTGTCCCCCACCTTGAGTCAAGCAAACTGCAAGGACACAGTACCCAAGTGACACAATTCCCTGACTGCAAGGGCCACACTTGGGTATCAGATGAGGAGTGGGCAGTGCACAATCGAGGGACATGGGTCCTAGACCACATGACTGATGTGCTGTGGAAGTTTAACCAGGCCAGAGGAGGGCACATAGCATGGCAGACAGAGTACACAATGCAGTCATGGACTCACCCCCTCCGTGCTGCTCCCTGGCCTTCAGCTGCCCATCCAGATCAGGGAAGACCACCGCCAGGATCCTGAGCATGTGGGGGGTCAGGGTCTGGTGTCCGCCCCTCCTGCGAGGAGGCGACAGCTTCAGCTGGACCCGTGCGATCCTCCGGGTCCAGCCCCGAAGGTCCTGCCACCTCTTCTGGCAGTTGCGGATCTGGCGCTCGTAGTCCCCCACGGATCTCACTGCCCGGATGATGGTCAGCCATATCTTCTGCTTCTGGTGGGCATCAACCTGTGAGGATGACAAAGTGAGAATGCTATTACTACACATGCAACATATCCGTGCATTACACAGTTGTGTATACATGTCTCAATCACAGGGGCACATGATGTACACAGGCAGTGCAACGATGGCCATGGACAGTATGCCAGCAGTAACTACATGATATCATTGCCTGGGAAGTAAAACCTTGTTTAAATGCACTGTCACTGCACTATACCTGTCCAGTGCATGTAACTACACACTATGGGGGTGACAACTACTCAGTGAGCCTGCTAGCCAGTGGCGTGCAGACTGTTAGCCTTGCTAGTCAGACAACATGCACATTTAGGAAGGCAGTGGACAGAACACTCACCTGCTCCCCTGCTTTCCCATACAGCTTGCTGTACTGTGGAAGGAGGCTGTCCAGCAGGGCCTGGTTCTCCTCAGTGCTGAAGGCTGGGGCTCTCTCCACAGTACGTGCCATTGCAGGGTCCAGAGGGTACAGATACAGCAGCAGTGGTGGTGGCAGATGTCGTCCTGGAGCATGTAGTGCAGGCAAGTGAGCTCTCAGGGGAACAGCCAGCATTATATGTGTGCTGCAGAGGCAGTTACTGTCCCATGTGTCCAAAGTGATAGGTCCAAGTCGTTAGCATCTTCTGAATCTGGCCAATCCATGGAATTGCACCACTTACACACGCCCACAGCATCCTTCAAAAGTTCAACTTCATGACACCCATGAATTTGCAACATTGTTGTGGGTGACCAACTGAATTTCCAGCATCAGACTCGTTCAAAATTTGAAAACGCGTCCGTTGCCAGGCCAGGCCATAGCCAATGGGTGCGCACCGATCGGTCCATTGCTGTTCAACGCGTACCCGGGATGCAACGCGTACCCGCACACATTGAATGCAATGGGCCGGCCGGGCACACCGATCGGTCCATTGCTGTTCAACGCGTACCTAGGATACAACGCGTACCCGCACACATTGAATGCAATGGGCCGGCCGGGCACACCGATCGGTCCATTGCTGTTCAACGCGTACCCGGGATACAACCCGTACCCGCACACATTGAATGCAATGGGCCGGCCGGGCACACCGATCAGCCCATTGCTGTTCAACGCGTACCCGGGATACAACGCGTACCCGCACACATTGAATGCAATGGGCCGGCCGGGCACACCGATCGGCCCATTGCTGTTCAACGCGTACCCGGGATACAACGCGTACCCGCACACATTGAATGCAATGGCCAATGTGTGCGCACCGATCGGTCCATTGCTGTCCAACGCGTATTGCGAATACAACGCGTTCCAGCACACATTGAATGCAATGGCCAATGTGTGCGCACCGATCGGTCCATTGCTGTCCAACGCGTATTGCGAATACAACGCGTACCAGCACACATTGAATGCAATGGCCAATGTGTGCGCACCGATCGGTCCATTGCTGTCCAACGCGTATTGCGAATACAACGCGTACCAGCACACATTGAATGCAATGGCCAATGTGTGCGCACCGATCAGTCCATTGCTGTCCAACGCGTATTGCGAATACAACGCGTACCAGCACACATTGAATGCAATGGCCAATGTGTGCGCACCGATCGGTCCATTGCTGTCCAACGCGTCCCTGTACATGTCACTGGCATATGTCACCATGCCTGTCACAGGTGAACATATGCCAACCACATATACTTCCCAGGGAGTGAGGGGCACACCTACAACACCACAGCCTGTCCAAACTGTATCCTAAGGCATGTAAGGTTGCATTACTATTCCGTGTATGGGGGTGAACATGTTGTTCTGTGGGTGTCACTTGGGGCAGTCACCCCCAGGCTGTGCACGTGTTCATGGGGACAGTATCCTTGGTGTTTCGTGTACATGACCACTGTGATGTGCAACTGTTCATATCTGAGCATGTGGCATGGTCACATTTCACGGTGGTGTATGTGTATGTCATGTCACATGCCCCCTGAGTCCCATGTGGGACAGTATGTTTAACCCAGGCTGACCCATTGGCACAATAGTGATGGTCCTCCACAGTCTGTGTGCATGTTGTGTTTACAATGTCTCGGATTTCATGTCCACAATGGGAGACAGACTCCACATCCACGTTGTTTGTGCATGGACTTTGATGTTGTGCGTGTGTGTGTCACAGACGGCCATGTCTGTCCTGCCGAGGCAACAGGGACCACTACCTGTGGGGGTCATGGTTGTTTTGCTGTGGTGTATACATGATACGCCATGTCATGCCAGTGTCCATGTGGCAATACAGGGTCCCTGGGAATCTACCTGTCGTTGGGCTGTGATGCCTGGGGCACATCTGTCCTCACATGTCACTGTGGGGTGTGTTTGTAACTTGGCAGCAGGAGATGGGAAATGTGACACGTCCTCATAATACCCAATGGCACAACCTGGGACTTATTGATGCCACTTGTTGAACTGTGATGTTGGATGTTGGCCATGTATGTGCCATACATGTCCTTACGGAACTGCACACATCATGTACTTGTGCCTCATAATGATGTATCGTGTGATATTGAGTGTGTACAATGCCACATATGTGGGGTGAGTGACAATCTTTCTTTGTTCACCTATGCACTGCAGGGCACCAGCTGTCCATAGACCATTCCCTGACCTGGCAACGATGGTGGAACGTGACAGCATCCGAAGGTACCGCTTCACCAGGCAGCTGATTGATGATTTGGCAGTGCGCTTGGCACCACACCTGCAACCTGGCCGGCCGTACCCTACAGCGCTGACCCCAAGGTGAAGGTGATGGCAGCCCTACACTTCTTTGCCACCGGTACCTGTCAACACACTCTGGCGACTGCTGGTGGGATGTCACAGACCATGTTCAGCCGTGTGCTCCGCGATGTATTGGAGGCTATGTTGATATACCTGAACCAGTACATCTATTTCCCTAGACTCCAGCAACTCACTGACGTGAAGAGTGACTTCTATGCCCTGGGGAGGATGCTGCATGTCATTGGCTCCATTGATGGGACACATGTGGCTTTGGTACCACCACAGGCCCAGGAGCAGGCATACAGGAACCGCAAGCACTACCACTCGGTCAATGCACCGGTGGTCTGTCTTGCAGATATGACCATCTCACACGTGTGTGCCCGTTTCCCCGGTTCTGCACACGATGCCTACGTGATGAGGAGTAGTCGCATCCCGAGGATGATGTCACAGATGCGGTACCAGCGTGCCTGGCTTGTTGGTGTGTACTGACTTTGTACCATTGTGTGTGTTCTGCAATGTAGTGTTCCACCCTCTTTTCCAACTCAGCTAATGTGCAATTGTCTGTATGTAGGTGACTCCGGATATCCCAACATGCCGTGGTTGCTGACGCCCCTCAGGAACCCTGTGACACCAGCCCAGATGCGCTACAATGAGGTACATGGTCGGACGAGGAGAGTGATTGAGCGGACATTTGGTCTCCTGAAGAGCCGCTTCCGCTGCCTGGACAAGACAGGAGGGTCCCTCCCATATGCCCCGGCAAAGGTGTGCAAGATTGTCATTGTCTGCTGCATGCTACACAACCTGGCAGTGCGGAAGGAGTTGCCTCTCATCCTGGATGACGATGACCAACGTCCGCCACCTGTGGAGGATCCTGGCCTGGACCACGATGCCAGTGATGATGATGATGATGATGATGATGGTGATGTCCGCACACAGCTCATCACCAACTTCTTCAGCTGAATGTAAGTATCCAGAGATGTCATGTAACTGATGTGAGTTTGCATGATATGTGTTGGTGGTGCTCTGGTGCTGTTTGAGTGTGTGCATGTGCTACATGACTGTATGCGTGTAGCGATGTGTCCTTACAGGTAGTCTGTACTCCCCAACAGTGTCGACATGCCAACTTGGTTCTGGGTGGGTATCTTGTGACATGTATTGGTCATGAGTATTGCAGTTCTGTCCTGTTCTTCAGTGCTTTTGACTGTGTGTCATTTCTGTCCTTCACAGGGTACTTTCAGAGTCGTTTGGTCAACTGTGATCCCCGACACCGTGATTCGACTTCCAGGGTGGTAGCTGTCGTGTCCCTACAGGTGATGTGCACCACACCCATGGACTTCCTTCCTTCTACACTTGTTGACTGTGTGCCCGCTGCCAGGTGGGATTACCTTGCATCTGTGGTGGTTACAACATGTTGCAAATGTGTAATAAACCTGTGCTTCACTTTGTGATGTGCGTTGTCTGTGGTCACACATCTGACTGACATTTGCTTACTGCACCAGTGGGCTAGTTAACACAGACTGTGAATAGGTGTTGGGTCTGTGCAATGCAACGTATTTCCTGGCAACATCAGTGTAGGCGATGAGTCAGATGGCCATGGTGTGTATGTGTTGTGTAGCCCTGGTGGTGTGCCTCCCTCATATGTGTGACGTCGCCATGACTCACATGCCGGTGTTGTACTTGCTGTAGCAGTTAGCATGCACAGTGTCATTTCCCAGATCATCATCGCCACTTCAGAGACAACGTAGAATCACAACAGAGGAAAGTATGGTGTATTAGTGAGTTTATTGACATACATGTGTGAGTATAGTGCACAGGATGGTGGGTGTGGGTGCTGTACATTGTGATTGTAATCCAAAGTTCCTAGATGATTTGGAAGTCCTGGTAGCAGAAATGTCCAGAGTAAAGTCCACAGTCATCTGAGACATTGGTCCAACTTGAGCTCCCCATGTCATGTGGGAGAGTTGTGTTGCAGTCAACAGGGTGAACAGTTTGCGCACAAAGGTGATTATCCAGAACAGGTTTAGGCTTCCTGGGGGTTGCACATGGCCATCGGCCTCTCACTTGCCCCTCCTCGGACGGCCCCTCTTCTTTGGGGGGGGACCCTCAAGTGCAGGCTGCTGCGGTGCAGGGGACTCTCCGCCAGAGTCATCCTCCCTCCCTGTGGCAGTTGCAGTTGTTTCAGTACCAGATGTTGTGAGCACACAGGGAGGTGTTGACTGGTTGCTGCTCATCTGGCGGAGGCATTGTAATATGTCCCTATGCACCGCCGTCATCTCTTGCAGTGTGTCCCACTTGGACTCCACGCGGGACATGTGTGAGTCCAAGCAGGCATGATGGGCAGCCTGCTGCTGTTTAATGTCCCTGAGGAGCCCCACTACCTGGCTGAGCTCTCCGGTGCTGGACTGGTACGCATCGGCTATGCGTGCCAGTTGTGGGTCATCATGCAGTCCAGACCCCTCTGCGATCAGTGACCTGCGTCTCCCACCCCTCCCACCACCCCTGGCGACACGTGCAGTACCTGAGGTGGCACGCACAGGTGACCCTGGGCCCCCTTGGGGGTTGTTGGTGGTGTTGGTGTCCATGGCCCCACGTTGGTCCAGGGTCCCTGTGCTGGTGGTGGTGGTGCTCCTTGGTCTTTCCATGTCGGCAGGGGTGGTATGTGTGTTGACAGTCGTTGGAGGGGTGGGTGCAGGGGTGCAGCTGGTGGTCCTGCTGGTGCTGCATGATGACTTGCTCCGGAGGTGCCAGGTTGGTCTTCTTCATCCGAGGAGGGCAGAGGCTGTTCCACACCAGTGAGCTCCATATCCTCTTGAGCCTGGGACGGGGACTCCTCAGCGTCTGCTGCTGTGTCCCCATCATCACCTGTTTTTGGGAGACACACACAATGTATGTTATGTTTCTGCAGGCATCAATGGTTGACACACCTGACAGTTGTGACTGTGCCTCTGGATGCGGGCCTGTACATTGCATTGTCCTAAGTTGTCACAGTCAGGGGTTGATATTGGTGTAGCACATTGTCCTGCATTATTTGGGCATTTCCATGTGAATGTTGGGGTGTGTACATGGTCTGCATTGGTTGTATTTGGTTGACATCCGGCCCTCCTTCCCACCCAGCCAGATATCCCACCATGGAACTTGCTTCCATTGCAGGGAGTGCAATTTGTCTTTCAGGATGTCAGTCAGTGGTGTCCTGCTGTTGGTTGGTGCACAGTTGCCAGTAGGGCCTTGTGCTCCCCACAGCAGTAGCCAGTGTCAGCCATCTTGTCAGTTGTTTTCCACTCCCTGTGATGTGGGCATGGTTCATGGTGGTGTTGATATGCGCATTGTGAGGGTGAGCAATATCTGTGACTACCACTCCCATCATGCTATTGCCTCCACCCTCCTTCCCAGCATGCCCATACTTCCTTCCTTTTGAGTGTACTTCACTGTGTGTGGGTGTGACAACAATGGCAAGATGTCAGTCAGTGGTGTCCTGCTGTTGGTTGGTGCAAAGTTGCCAGCAGGGCCTTGTGCTCCCCACAGCAGTAGCCAGTGTCAGCCATCTTGTCAGTTGTTTTCCACTCCCTGTGATGTGTGCATGGTTCAGGGTGGTGTTGATGGGCCAATTGTGAGGCTGACCAATATCTGTGACTACCACTCCCATCATGCTATTGCCTCCACTCCCCTTCCCAGCATGCCCATACTTCCTTCCTTTTGAGTGTACTTCACTGTGTGTGGGTGTGACAGCAATGGCAAGATGGCTGACAGTGGTGTCCTGCTGTTGGTTGTTGGCCAGTTCCCAGCATGGCCTTGTGCTCCCCACAACAGAGCACCAGTGTCAGACATCTTTGATGGGGCTTTCCACTCTCTGTGAGGTGTGCATGCTTCAGTGTGAGCTTGCTGGGCCATGTGGGGGGGGATGTTGAGTTGTGACTACCACTCCCATCATGCTATTGCCTCCACCCCCCTTCCCAGCATGCCCATACTTCCTTCCTTTTGAGTGTACTTCACTGTGTGTGGGTGTGACAGCAATGGCAAGATGGCTGACAGTGGAGTCCTGCTGTTGGTTGTTGGCCAGTTCCCAGCATGGCCTTGTGCTCCCCACAACAGAGCAGCAGTGTCAGACATCTTTGATGGGGCTTTCCACTCTCTGTGAGGTGTGCATGCTTCAGTGTGAGCTTGCTGGGCCATGTGTGGGGGGGGATGTTGGGCTGTGACTACCACTCCCATCATGCTATTGCCTTCACCCCCCTTCCCAGCATGCCCATACTTCCTTCCTTTTGAGTGTACTTCACTGTGTGTGGGTGTGACAGCAATGGCAAGATGGCTGACAGTGGTGTCCTGCTGTTGGTTGTTGGCCAGTTCCCAGCATGGCCTTGTGCTCCCCACAACAGATCAGCAGTGTCAGACATCTTTGAAGTGGCTTTTGACTCCCTGTGAGGTGTGCATGCTTGGGTGTGTTCTTGCTGGGCCATGTGGGTGGGGGATGTTGGGCTGTGACTACCACTCCCATCATGCTTTTGCCTCCACCCCCTTCCCAGCATGCCCATGCTTCCTTCCTTTTGACTCAGCTTCCCTGTGGGGTTGTGTGCCTGTGCTGACAAGATGGCTGACAGTGTTATCCTGGGGTTTGTTTTGCTACAAGTCCCATGTGTGTCCCTGTGCTTCACACTGCATGACCCAGGGTTGTGGTTCTTTGTGGGATATTTGATTGGTGTGTGAGGCAATGCTTTCTCCCAGGTGAGTTGTGTGTAGTTTGTGTTAGGGGGTGTGTGGGTGGAGCTGCTGGTGACTATGGTCAGTGCTGTGAGTCTTCCTTCCCACCCAGCCAGATATCCCACCATGGAACGTGCTTCCATTGCAGGGAGTGCAAGTTGTCTTTCAGGATGTCAGTCAGTGGTGTCCTGCTGTTGGTTGGTGCACAGTTGCCAGCAGGGCCTTGTGCTCCCCACAGCAGTAGCCAGTGTCAGCCATCTTGTCAGTTGTTTTGCACTGCCTGTGATGTGTGCATGGTTCATGGTGGTGTTGATGTGCGCATTGTGAGGGTGGGCAATTTCTGTGACTACGACTCCCATGATGCTATTGGCTACACTGACTTGCCCAGCATACACAGTATTCCTTCCTTTCAGTGAGCTTCCCTGTGAGGTGGTGTTGTGGTGGTGGCTACATGCCTGACTGTGTTTGTTGGTTTATTTGTGCCACTGCCTAGCTCTATTTGTTGTTAGGTTTGTACATGTCATGACACAGTTACATTTCACTATGAGCTGGCTTGTATTGTGTTTATCTGGCTGACATACACATTTTGGGATGATCTGTTTTGGTTGGTGTGTATTTACTAAGGGTGCATGGTTTGACTCTCCCCTTGACAGTGATGTGTGTGTATTGTGGCCTAATATTGTGTTCATTTGTTGTGTACTCACCAGGCTCTGGGATGTTTTCTAGTCCATAGACGCTCACTGGTGGTGGGATGGCCCGCACCTTCTCCTCCCAGGGCCTGAGGTATACTGGTTTGGCTCAAGATGTAGTCCTTCTTCAACAGCTCCTTGACCCTCCTGCGCACGTCATACCACCTGTTCTGGATGTCTACCTTTGTGCGCAAACATGGTGATTGTGCGTTCACCCTGTCGACAATCCTCTCCCACATCTTGGTTTTCTGCGCCATGGGTGTCTGTTGGACCAATGTACCAAAGAGCTGTGGCTCTACCCTGAGGATCTCATCTACCAGGACTTCCAATTCACTATCTAGGAACTTGTGATTCTTCTTTGGGGGCATGGTGTTGGGTGGTGCTGGTGTGTGATGTGTGTGTTGGTGTGCAAGTGAGGGTGTGTGAGTGTGTGTTTTGCTGGGTGTATGTGAGGGTGCTATTTGTTGTGGTGCTGCTGGTGTGTGGCTTGTGTGATGGATGAGCTGTGAGTGTGTGTGTGGTTGCAGTCTGTTGGTGTTGAGTGCTGGCAGGTAATTTGAATTTGCAAGGGATCATGGTAGGGATTTGTGTCCTTTATATGGGTGGAGTTGTGGGTGTGTCTTTGTTCCCTGTCCCCCCCCCCCAGTATTTATTTGCTTTGTGATAGCTTGTTTGGCCTTTTTTGTGGTTTTTTTTCCTTGGTTCTTTTTGTGCATGTAGGAGACGTTCTTGTGACCGACTCGGACCCTCCAGTTGTCTCGTGCGAGCCTCTCAGATTCGTTCACGCTGTGTTTGTGCTGTTTTCTGTGCTGCGTACGCGTCGGTCGCGGGTTTTGGGTTGCTTCGGCTCGCAGTTTTGAATGCGTGTCGGTCGTGCGGCTTGGGCTCCGTGCGACTCGGTCGTGTTTTCCACGCGTTGCATCGTACTTGGCGGGTCGGAGTTCGCGGGTACGTTTCGTTCGGGATTCTTCCTGGTGCGTGTCGGTCGGTTCGATTCGCGTGCTTTTCCGGCCGGATGGCTGTTTTTTGCGCGGCTCGGTCGTTCGGCTTGTGTTCCGTACGTGTCGGTCGGATTTAGCACGCTTCTCATTGTACTTTGCGGGTCGGGCTGCACCGGTACGTGTCGGTCGGTATTTATTCCGGCTCCGAGTCGGTCGGTACGTTTTCCGGCCCGAATCGGAATCGACCCCCAAGTCTTTTAAATGGAAGAGAGTTTGTAACTGAACGTCGACAAACAAGATCTCACGCATGAGATTGACATATCCTCTGAGTCTGGTGGAATCGGGTCTCAGATGTATGTCTTTCAGAGTCCACCTGGCTGCTATTGAACAACCCTGTATGCTCCTTCGTTATTCTCCACCAGGGTAGCAAAATAATTAATCGAGGCCTTTTTTCGTACTTATCTACTTTTACTAAATAAGCCGCCGGGACAGGAGTTAAACACATAGGGGCATATTCTCAAGAACGTGTGATAATCATCGCAAGTTTAGCTTAACGCAACTTTGCATATTGCAGTCCATCGCGAGAAAATAACACCATCTTAACGTCCAATTCCCAACCCCTCGGCACCATGCGATAGCAGCATGATAACCCGCCAAATGACCGCGTAAAAACCAACGCGATAAACAAAAAATGCGAAACACGATCGCCCAAAAAGTTGCGATGTCACAAAGCGCGATACCAAAATCAGCAAAAACCAGCGACAGGCCTGCAATACCCACGCGTCATGCGTGAAAATGCACTATAAAAGCAAAAAACAAACAAACCCCAAAACCAATCCAAACTGCCTAGCACCATGGATGCACCCGGACCGAGTGCAGAGGACAAGCCTAACTCCACAAGCCCCACGGAGGACCAGCATGGAACCCCTTGTTCGGGGGAGGGCAAGGAGAAGAGGAAAAGGAAGACGGGGTTCAGTCCGCAGGAAGACCGGATCACCGTCACGGAGGTGATAGAACACTACCAACAACTGTTCATCACCTCCACTGCGTCATTGGCAACACAAACGGAAATATGGCAGTCCATCGTCACCAAAGTGAATGCAGTCGGAGTGTCGAGGAGGTCAATGGAGGAGGTCAAGAGGCGCTGGCATGAAGTGCACAGCCAAACCAAACAGAAACTCGCTGCCAACATGAAGGCAACAAAGGCGACTGGAGGTGGGAGTCCTGCGCCACAGGAGCAGCTGGATGAGCTGGAGGAAATGGTGGCCACAGTCATCAGTGTGGAGACGGTGCAAGGAGTTGGGGGTCTGGACACAGCACGAAATGACCTGACCCAACAGCAACAGGGTGAGTAACGACCAGGGACTGGGGGGACGGGGGCAGATGAGCACAATGGCACACATGCACAATCATGTGCAGAACACTGCACACCCGCAATGAGTGTGGAACATGTCCCTGATACCCTTGGCACACTGCAGCACACATAGAAACACCAAGTAGGCCCCCGTCCACAATGTGCACAAATGGTGCCCCCTCCATATCACCAATGCCACAACCTACCCATGCACATGTGCTGAATCCAGAAAAGCAGCGGCTCTGTGAGCCACACTGACAATGCAAGTGACACTGCATGACAGATAGCATGGCTGAAGTCACAATACATGACATGGTGCACGAGACGACACTGAGGTGGCTGAGTGTGGACCACATCCGTAAAGGAGCCGGTCACACTCTGACACATCCACGTGCACCTACGACCTATGACGTCAAGAACACATCTGCAGACAAACAATGCACAAGAGTACCAAATATCTCCAGTAGCACAAATGACCCAAGTCGCAAACATCTCAGCACCCGAAAAGCACACAAGTCAAATGCACACCGACTCAAAGGGATAAGGGTCCGCCAATGCAGAGCTGCAGGGACGAATCGCCAACAATGCAGCACACACACATAGCAATCACAGTACATCAACATTGACGACAATGTGGGACAGAGTGCAACCCGTACACCACAGGACAGAGGACACAACTGGTGCCTCTCGTGCGTAGAAACTGGCCAATCACATCTGGCAATGCATGACACTGTGAGATGATAATGTACGAGTACAACCACACATCCGTCATGTAGTCGAAATGTCCACTGACTCCCATCAAATAGCCAGCTTCACCAAAACAGTCACAATGTACATCGTCATGCAGTCTGAATGTAAACATCTACAATGCGTCAACATACATGGAACACACTGTTAACCTGCATCTCCCCTTTACATTGCAGAGGGACAATCAACACCTCCTGCAGAGCAGACCACACATCTCTTCAGTGATGATGAAGAGGACACCCTGCCCATTTGCCCAGACACACTCCAACGGCTCGTGGACAGCCTCCTCACCCCACCTCCAGGAGCAGGGCAGCCCAGCTGCATCGAGGTGAGCCCACACCCTGCACAGACCACACAGCAGGAAGCACACACCACCACGGCTGCCTCCCAGGACCCCCACGACCAACACATGGATTTCAAACGCCGTGTGTTAGGGTGCCAGGAGAAAATGGCAGATCAGATGCGGCTGGGTTTCGAGCTCATGGCAGCCAAACTCGATGCCATACGTGGGTGCCTGAGTCCCATCAGGGAGCACCTACAGTGCCTAACGGATACCCACTGTCCGCACCATGCCCACCAACAATCCTTGGCTGACATCGCTGGGTCCATTACTCGGATACAAGAACTGCCTAGGCAGACCGGCTCCAGCGATGACAGCACAGAGTTGGTACAGATGCGGAGGACAATGGAGACCATGGAGCCGATGCAGGCTGGAAGTATGGCTGCCACTGCTGAACACCAGCGAGATGTAGCTGCGATCTTCCATGCCTTGCAGATCCTCATCTTGCCATTGCTGCCACTGAGCCTGTTCCAGATGACTGCTGCAGGAACCTCGACACACACATCTCAGACCCCTGATGTGTCAGTGGCACACAGTGATGCAGCCCCATCACCTTCGCACCCTGATGTGTCAGTGGCACACAGTGATGCAGCCATTACACCGCCACACACACCGGACACACCCGACACAGAAGAAGTATCAGAGGAGTAAGATGTGGATGGTAATTACTGTGTGAGGAAGGAGGCAGTAGCATCCATCACCTCCATATGGCTTGCCCTGCCTGGCTCTGCCCTATGCATCATGCCCTGGGACAACACCTTCCACTGACCCCCGCAACACTCTGAGACATTCACCCGGACCCCGACACGGACTGCCATATCTCCACTGCTTGACAATTACACAGCAATCCTGCTGCGGACTGCACTCCCCCTCTTCCAAATCACTTTTCAATCCCCAAAGGACTCTGGTTGGCCCACCACTGGGCTTCCATGTTATGTGGGCTTGGATGGCCATGTACAGCTCCCTCTCCGTCATTCACCAGAATGTGAATAAAACATTCGAAATCTTGCAGATGTGTCATGACTATGTTCACTCACGTATGGAAGTATGGCTGGATGTAGGGACAATGATTGCACAAGAAGGTACACCCTGGTAAATGACATCAATGCGCATGTTCATCCCCGAGACACATGGCCAATTGGATGACTGTGAAGGTGGGTACTAGCTGTGTCCCCATTGCACATTAGCAACAATCTCACAACCCCCAACGTAGGCACAAGTCCATGTATTGAATAGGGCTGTGTGTAGGAATGACCAAATTGGTAGCAGGCCAGAAGTGGTGTCCTACATCACATGTGACAACAGAACTTCACGTTGCATACCTACTCACACACATCTGTGTGGACACATTCTGTAATGATTCATAACATTGCTCAACATGGTCAGAGGTTGGTCACCATACTCACATTGCTGAAGACACGTAAGAGCACAGGTCTACCAGCAACTATCCCAAAACAATGTCTGGCTCACAGAGGTGGAGCTGTCAAAAGGGACCCACCCCTATTGTACATGCGTCAGTCAGTTCCTCCCTGTGTAGGGACGATGCTCATTGTGGCACACGAGTAGTCAATCTAATCAACACTCATCACAGTTAGACACCAGTGGTGTTGCGTAGACTTTATTGGCATGTGCGTGTCAGTACGGACAAGGCAACGGCCACAACAGGCAGGGACATGCTTAAGACACTTACACGCAGCATGGGAACATGTCGAGGTGCAGGGAATGGGGAGGCAAAAATGAACACCAATCATCACGGATGGCAACGGTCTCAGCCCACCTTGCCTTGCTGGACGAGTCATGTGTTGTTTGGCGTCTGCCCATTGCCCCGTGTGAGGGGGCTCGACTCACAGCCCATGGGGTCTGCATAGTGCTCTGCCACCCGACTGCGCCGACTGTCTGCTCTGCTGACAGTGATCAGGTGAAAGGGTCTGACAAGTTCACATGTCGTGCTACATTGCCATGTGTGTACTCTCCCCCCAGCAGTGTGTCCGACTTGGTAACGTTGCCAAACGACGCTGTGCTGCTCCGACCATGGAACTGCACCACCTTGCACAGGTGTGTCAGAGTCCCGACGAAGGCAGACATGTCCTCTGTTGTGGTGGGATATGTGAGCATTCCCCACGATGCTACAAGGTGTTGGGACCAGTGCTGTGGGTGACAATCCGATGTGGCTGCAGGGACGTAGTTACTCGTCCATGAATGCCAGCGCAGCTTCATGTGCAATGTGTTCCAATAGTACGTCGTTGTCGGGTTCAAGGAACACCAGGGTGAGCCAATCCATTAACTGGTCCGGGCAGATGTGCTCAGTCCACGCCGTTTCCCCAATCCGGAACACAGCCCAATAGGGGAGCGCCTCGATGTGGTCAGTGCACACGAGGAGTTGTGCAATCTCCCATGCGCAACTGCCAGCACATACGCCAAGGATCAGTGCATCCCATGCACGGCTATCCAGGTGACACTCCTGTTCGTGGGCCAACAGGGGGCGCACTGTCAGGTCATAATCCAATTCAGCTACCGTTGCGTTGGATAGGCAGACCTCCATAGGCCACTGGAATGTGCATGATCGACAGTGGAACCAGGGCTGGACGCAGGTGACGTAGGCAAGACGGAAACTCAGACGGAAACTGATTCGCAACACTGCCATTGGCAGGGATCCCAACAGATGCAGCATTCGTGCACGGTACAGTTCCACGTGACAGGGGTTGTGCATGTGCCCGGTAATGCCTGCCATTGCGTTTGTTGGTCTCGTGGCACCGGCACTCCTCTGACCGGCGGATGTTCGGTGGACGATATGCCACAGCTCTGGGCAATGAGTCGTATGTGTGTGCAACGTTTGGACGTATGGGTAGTTTTTGACCAATGTGTCAAGGGCATCCCTTGCAGGTGTAGGTCGTGCAGGGACAAGTGTGTGTGGGGTGTGGGCACGTTGGTGTTTCATTAGCGCAGTTCGTGGTGTGGGAGTCGTCGGAGGCTGATATGGTATCTCACGCAGGGTGTGCCAGCCGCATTCAGGACCAAGGTCGGGGGTTTGGTTGGCCTTCGGCCTTGTGTGTTGAGACAAAGGAGCTTTCATTCCTGATTTTCGTCTGACTACTGCTTGCATGTCTTAATTGTGATGTGGACTTCGCGCTGACTTTGATGCCAGGCCTGTGATTTGGGGTGCGCAGATTTCGAGACACACGCAGCTGTTGGCATGTTTGCATGAGCCAAGGGCCCGATTGGCCTTGTGCTCCTTGTTCAGTCTCTCTCTTTCTCTCTCTCTCTTTCTTTCTCTCTCTCTCTCTTTCTCTCTCTCCCTGTCCTTTGATGGGTGCCTGACACACCTTCTTATCTTGGATATTGTCTTGCAGGCTGTGAGTCACAGATTGTCCTGGGATGCCCCGCCATGACTCCTCAGAATAGTTGTTTGGTGACAAATTAGAATGTGACATTTTGTTTGGTCTTTCAATGGTGTATGTATGAATCAGGATTTCAGTGCTCACATGTATGTTGATTGTTGCAATTGTGCGACATCAGGCGGGTGCCTGTGTTCATGTTTCTGTGCATTTGATGTGCTGTGTCTTGGTCCGGGGGAGGTGGGGGGTGCCCAGGGTGGGGCCCCGGGGGGGGGGTGGTCCTGGGGGTGGTGGCGGTGGGTGTTGTGGCCCTCTTGGGTGTCCGGCACGCATGTTCAGTGGCTCCATGGCATCTGTTGTTCTTCTGGTGAGGCTCTGGGCTGGGCTCTCTTTTGTGGTGCAGGCTGTCGTCCGACTTTGCACCAGGTCGGAGCAGGTGTTAGTTTCCTGCTGCTAACGCGCCTTATCGCATGTTTTGTGATCTTATTGCGGATCTGGCTGGTCGTTGTGAATGTTGAGGAGTGTGTTGTCGCGGCTTTTTGCACGGGAACGCCTACTCTGCATCTCATTAGCGATAGTTGCCGGGGTCATCTTTGGCGATGGTTGTCGATGTTTTTTGAGGCTGCTATCGCGGGTAAACTGGTGTTATGGGCTGTTGACACCAGCTTGTGAATGGGGCGATGAATTTATTGCAACTTTGGCTGCGATAAAGTGACGTTAATTCGGCGATAAGTCCTTGAGAATATGCCCCATACAGTTCTAGGCAAACTGATCACAGAACCATTTGAACCAGGACATAAAGCTTCCCTTCGTATGTTGTCATAGAAACCAGGAAGAGCAGGCGATCACCTCAGCAAGAAGAGTGGGAGAGATTCAGGCCTTCTCAGTTAAAAACTGTACATGAAATCCACAAAAACAAGGTGACTACCATTCCAGAGGTTCACTCTATATTTCATCTTAAAGACAAAATAAATTTGCCAACCTTTTACCTTAATGGCTGCCGAGAAAGCTCTGAGCTTATTAAGACATTCAACCTTAAAACAACATAGGACCTTTGAAAGACTGACCAGTTGTTTTTGCAGTAGGGAAGCGCTAACAAAGGCCGTCCTTTGTTGAAGCAGAGCATTTCCATATGGATCACTTCATCAGGGCCGGACTGGCCGTAGCGGGCACCGGGCGTTTCCCGGTGGGCCGCCAGGGTGGGGGCTGGTTTTGGGCCCCTGGGGGGCCGTTTTTGTTACCGGGGGTCGGCAATGTCAGCCCCCTGTAACAAAATCGGCCAAAACCGGCCCTCGCAAACTGCTCGGCTGCACCCCCCTCACCCCAGGGGGGGGGGGGGCGGCTGAGCAGTTTGCCAGGGCCGGTTTCGGTTCCCAGTCCGGCCCTGCACTTCATGCATTTCATATTGCCATGTAAAGGCCGGCAGACCTTGGTGCCACAAGGTTAGCGTGCACTCAGCTAGGGCATGTCTGCAATGGCTACGGACTTTGCAGGAGAGACCTTATTATTAGATATTTACAGAGCGGTGGCTAGGTCTTCAACCCATACCTTTGCTAAATATTATTGTCTGAATGTCCATCAATCAACTGAAACAGAAGAGGGTCAAGCGGTACTGCACAACCTATTTCCTTAAGTAAGCCTCACTGCCACCTAAATTACAAATAAGTACCTCCTTTAGTGATCTTAATGGATCTTCAGAATAAAGTTACTTTCTTACAGCAGCCATTCTCCCCGTTAATGAGGCTATTGCATACTTAATTACAAGCTACGAAAATCTGGCAGTGGAATGTAACCCTGAGCTCCTCTACCTGATTGCTTGGAATTTGGACCATATAACAAGGTGGCGGGCTGCAAGTGGTCGATTGCTATTTGTCCACTTGTTTTCAATGTTAACTGATGTACTGAAATAATGCTACTGTGGGCTCCCAGCCTGATGCTAGGAGATAATTCAAGCATATGAATCTATGAAAGACACAAACGCAGAACTGCAGTTACATTAAGTAACTTTTTTTCATCTTTTCACTGGTGTGCTCCTTAAGCTTCCTATCTTTAAGTGAGCGTGTCATCTCCCAGATTATATCCATACTGTGGTGGAATGATGAAATGAGAACTAAGCAATGTATGTGTGTGTGTGTGTGGCCTGCCTTCCAGTTTTTTCACATAAATTAAAGGTACAACATTTGCCAAAATATGTCCTCTCAAATTCTATAGGGCATTTGTGTCTGTCTTTGAGTGCTGCACATAGAATACGGAAATGGTAGGTCACTAACTTGTTTGTGGTCTTTCAACTGAGGCAGCATCTTTTCTACTCAGCCCTGGAATAGTCTGCACCGTTCAAAGTTTGACTTGTAGTCCTCTACATCACTGCTGATTGCTGAGGTTCTCTGGCAAGGATTTTGATGCACTCTGGCTTGATGTCACAGCATCTTTAGAAATTAAAATCCTTTTAAGTGTAAAGGACTAAGCTGTCACTGTCGTCTTAGGTTCCTATGTTGTTGAGACCCCCCCGTCCAAGATGTTGACCCATAGGTTGTGAGTGATCAAGCCCATTCCCCCTTTCACCAGAGGCACCATACCCCTTGACTGAAGAGCTAGGGGCATAATTATCAAGGGGTTTGCGTCACTTTTGCACCACGCAATGTGGTGATGCGCCTAAGATGCGATTCATCAAGCCACACAAGGCCCCTTGTGTGGCCCTGAGTAGCTTGATAAATCCAGAGTAATGCAGCGCAAATCGCTGTGTTGCATTACTGTGCCCCAGGGAGGTGTTCCATGGGTGGTGCATGGGTGTTCTCACACTAAACTCATGGATTTTGACGCATTCTCAGATTTACCATTACTGGTAGACCTGGGAATGCGCCAAACTGCTACGCCTTCCCAGGGGAGATGTAACAACAAGAAACATTTCTCCACGTTTTTTCCTCTTTTTATGTGTGCTGCATTCTGCCTCTGAGGATTTTTTTGTGTGCAGGATGGTGCCCCTTCCTGCATAAAAACAATTCTGCCTACAACGCAGGTACCCTTGCACCTTGGTGCAAGAGTGCTTGCGTTGGCACTAGGCAGCACATTATGCACCAGTGACGGGAAAAGGCAGGAATGCACTGTATTGGGATTCCTGCCCTTTTCCTGTAACGCAGCACAGCTAGGTGACTTGCTGCACTGCATTACAATTTGATAAATATGGCCCCTAGTGCCTAGATCGCTCTGTTAATGTAGCAGCCAAGCATCTCTTCCACAGATTAAGACAGTGGGCAGTTGGGAGGCAACACAGCCACCTACTGATAAACATGTCACACTGGCCGCTCAGTGAGTACCTCTGCGCCACTTCGTCCGTTACTGGAAAAACAGATCCAAAAAGCACTTCCATAAACTGACAAAACCTCCACTCAATGCCACAAGACTACAGGATGAGAATCCAAGGGAAGACCACGGCGATGAGTGCTCAACAGGAGAGACTGATAAACATGTTACCTAGAAACGACCCTGCTCTCAGATAAGATGACACTCACCCTGTGTAGTGCTTCTGAATCAGTCTATCTCTTTGTTACTGAACTCAATGCAGTTTACTTAACAGCTATGGATGATATCTGCAAGACTTAACATCTCCATTCAACTAAAATAAGGTGCATTTGTAAAGCTCACGTTCACTGAAGGGTATCTTGGCGCTGAATAACAGATGTTTATTGTTACCCAACAAAATGGTATTTATTTTATTTCACCCTCAGAAAGATGAAAGGACCCACTGGGATTTGAACTTGTGACCATGAGGTCGAAGACAGGCCCCTACAGCGGATGCATTAGTCCACTGAGCCACCAGATCTGGTGGCCGATTCCTGCCTCCCTCTTCATTAGGTCCTGTTAAGTAGCGGGAAAACACATTCCTGCCTTTTGCCATGAGCCCCTAAATTTCTCAGGGACAAACCCTCACTACATTTCCTAGTGGTAGCATCTGCCAAAGTAAAATACAATGTCCTGAGCTGTTCTGCAACTTTGAGGAAGGAAAGCAAAATGAATCGATTTTTTTAGGTAAATATATGTGCAACACTTAAACTGTAGGGCCTGATTTAGAGTTTGGCATGCGTGTTACTCCATTACAAATGTGATGGATTTCCCACCCGTCTGATTGCAAGTGTATTATATCCTATGGCACTTGTAATAAGGCGCAGGGGAGATAGGTCACGTTTGTGATGGAGTAACACATCTGCCAAGCTTTAAATCAGGCCGCAAAAAGGCTTACCCATATTCTATTATGTAAACTATAGTATAATTACAGAATATGTAAATTTAGCAAATGTTGTTGGAAAAAGTTCATGAATTAAAGAATGTTCCTTTAGTGCTTAGAGTGTTGGCATCATAAATCAATTTGGCTTCATCACTCTAGGTGACTATTATACTAGCACTTCATTTTCTCTCATTAAAGCAATTCTTTGATGTCTTCTTCTACCGAACACCTGCTTTTTAATACTTGGTTTGGTATGAGTTGGGAAGACAAGTGCTTTTGCAAAATAAAGCAAGTAAAATCTCAAACTAAGGATGCCTGCAGCACTGCAAAGCAGACAAACTCATCTCAGACTCAAAAGAAAAGGAATAGGTACAAAATACAAGTTTCAGAAACTCACGAAACACATATAAAATATATACTTATATCAGAAAATGAAAGTGTGTATATTTGTTGTGCTCTCCGCTCCGTGAATGGGTTGTGTACAGCTGGAAAACAGTGCGTAAAAGATACTTAATGATCCATATATGGTTGGTTCCCCTTGAGAGGTCAGCTATCCACAAATGGCTCAGTACAGGGCAAAGGCTGTGTGTAGCAGGGCCTTGCCCACCTAGAGGGGCTTGGGTATCCAAAGGGTGTGTGCTCTTCATGAGGTGTTGTCCACGTGGTGAAGACCATGTGCAGCAAGTACTTGCCTACCCAGGTGTCATTGATTCCCCATGAGTGATCAGCTGTCTGTGAAGGGTTCTGTACATGGCAAAAACTGTGTGCAATAGGGGCCTGGACAAATAATCAGGCTTGGATGTCTGGAGGGAGGGGGCATTCTGTGAAGAGTTGTGTACAGTGCGATGATTGTGCAAAGTAGGAGCTTGGCCACTAAATGAGGCTTGGGTGTCTGCAGGGAGTAGGCTCTCCATGAAGGGCTGTGCATAGGTCAAAGATCGTACGCAGTCCAATCAAGCCCATCCATGTGTGGATGTTCCCCATGAGAGGCCGGCTATCCATAAAGGGTTTGAGACAGGGCAAAGGCTGTACGTAGTGGGGATTCAGCCTCGTAAGGGGTTTGAGCATTTAGAAGGAATGGGCTGTCCATGACAAGTTGTGCACAGGGCGAACACCCTGCGCAGCTGGGGCTTGTCCATCCATCTACAGTTGGCTCCCACAGAGGTATGTCTGTCCGCAAGGGTGTCAGCACAGAGCAAAAGCTGTACATACTGGATGTTTGGCAACCTAAGGGGGCTTGAGAATCTGGAGGTAGTGGGCTCTTTGTGAGGCAGGGCAATGTGCAGTTAGTTGAACTCAAGGGGTCAGCTATCCACGAAAAGTTCGACACTGAACAAAGGATGTGCATAGTGGGGGTTTTGTCACCTAAAGTGGCTTGCATGTGTGTATGGAGTGGTCTGTCTATGAGGGGTTCTACACAGGACAAACACTGTGCACAGCAGAGGCTTTCCCACCTATGTACAGTTAGTTGCCCATGCAAGTTTGATTATCCACAAACGGTTTGCATTGAATAAAAGTTGTGTGTAATAGAGGATCGGCCACCTAAGCGAGCTTGGGTGGCTGGAGGAAGTGAACTGTCCTTGAGGAGTTGTGCACATGGAGAAGACTATGTGTAACTGGGGTTTGCTCACCAATGTGTGGTTGGTTACCCAAGGGGTTTACTGTCTGCAAAGGGTTCGGCACAGGGCAAAGGCCCTGCATAATGAGGGTTCGTTCACCTGTAAGAGGCATGGGTGTCTGGAGGGAGTGCGCTGGTTGTGATGGGATTTGCACAGGGCAAAGCCTGTGCAGACCAGGGAGTTGCCCACCCATGTGCAGTTGGTTACCCATGGGGGTGTACTGTCTGCAAAGGGTTCACCAAAGGGCAAAAGAGATATGCACAGCGGAGTGCCCTTCGGCCACCCTCAGCAAACAGCCAACTCCATCTGTACAATAGAGTGGATACTTTGTTAAATGAATATTTATTTGTTTGTTTTTAATTTTTTTGTTTTAATCATTTTCCTTTTGCCGTTTACGATTACTACTTTTTTGTATAATTTTATTTAAAAATTTCTGCTTTTAAAAATAATTTTGACTATTGTTTTTGTAACATTTTTTTATTGGTTTAATTTTTTTACTTTTTTTTTTTTTTTTACCAAATTCTTGTGGTGTGTTTGCAGGTACCGTTCCATTGCCATCATATATATTCATCTGTTTACTTGACCACAGGCCACAACCTTATTGCAGTATTTACAGTATATCCCAACATGCACAAATTTAACATCATTTTCAAGCGCTTCTTCTGGGGCAGCATGTACCTGTTCCCACTTTGGCACATGCTATGGTGGTAGAGTGCATAGGCTTGAAGTGATTCCACATGCCAGTGGTATCCATGGAATACTGGCCACTCTAGAGAGCACCTTCTGACAAAGTGCACATCACTTCCTGTGCACTCATTTTCCTTTTGCCAGGAGCAAGCTGAAAGAACTGCCACACCAAAGATTCCTGGCTGGTCTAGAGTCTTGCGCTGCTGTGTGCCTGACTGCATATTAATATCATCATATTCAGATGGTGTAGTTGGGCAGGCATGCTACATGATGCAGTAGATGTTTCCTGTTCCACAGTTTGCTTAGAAGCCATGATGGTTCCAACTCATCCAAGGACCAACCCACACAGCAGGCCACACATCTCAAACCTATTTTCTCCTCCAACAACAGGATCACCACCACCCACATGACCCAGCTCACATGGTATGACCACTACATCATACATTTCAAGATACCTGACCACCAAGCCACCCCACCAGAAAACCCCAAAGCACCATCAAGACCCTGGGGCAAAATATCGGAAGAAAACTGGACCAAGACACTAACCACACTGGGAACCTCAATGTCGACATCAAGGTCTTCAATAAATGGCCTGCAAACTTCGCCCATTGCACCTCTCCCACCAGAAACAAGACCTACAAAAACAACAAAAGACCCAGCTGGTACACGAACAACCTCAGGGAGTGCAAGCCCCACTCCAAACAACTTGAGAGAAAATGGAGACTCGACAAAAACACTGCTGCAAGAGCCACATAGAATGCTGCCCACAACCTCTACCACCAACAACTACAAGACGCAAAGAAAAAGGCCCTAACTCTCAGACTCAAAGCCAGCTCCAACAATGGCATAGAACTCTTCACCATCGTAAAGGATTTCTCCAATCCCGCAGTTGGACACAACGACATCATCCCATCACAAGCACTCTGCAACGACGTCTCAAGCTTCTTGAAACTGAAGATTGCCAAGATCTACAACACATTTGACCCACAGCATACCTCTATGAACTCCCCGACCTTCCGGACAACTCCTTCATCGCCAAACAGCAGCAAAGTAACTGGACACCCCTCTCGAATTAGGAAATCGCCGACCTGATGAATACCATTCACTCAGGAGCCTGCTCAGACCCATTCCCCCACTTCATACACAATATTGGAAGAACCATCATCTCCCCTGTGCTCATCGCTATCATCAACACCTGCATAACCACCACCACCTTACCGTCTTTCTGGAAAAATGCAGAAGTCAACGCCCTATTGAAGAAACCAACAGTGGACCCAGCACCCTCAGCAGCTACATACCCATCTCACTCCTGCCTTTTCCAGCTAAAGTCATTGAGAAAGCCATCAATATCCAACTCATAGACCACCTAGTACTTCATCAACTTCTAGAGAGCTCTCAACCAGGCTTTCGCACCAACCACAGCACAGAGGACAGTCTTCATTGTGGCCACCGATTACATCAGAAGCATCCTCGATCGAGGAGAAACAGCCACACTCATACTCCTCGACCTCTCTGCAGCTTTCAATACGGTCTCCCACAAGTCACTCATCAGAAAGCTTCAGCACTTGGGTATCTGCAGACCGGCCCTCAAGTGGATATCCTCCTTCCTAACGGACAGAACTTAACAAGTTAGACTTACCCCCTACACCTCAGAATCCAAGAAACTCATCTGCGGAGTACCTCAAGGATCGTCGCTCACCCATTACTCTTCAAAGTCTACATGACACCCCTCACGGACATCCTCAGAGACCACTGCATCAACATAGTATCCTACGCCAATGACACACAGCTCATCCTCTCCCTTACTGACTCAATCAGCACTGCCAAAGCAAACTTCACCAACTGATTGAGAAACATCGCTTTTTGGAGGAAAAACAACTGCCTCCAGCTCAACACAGACAAAACTGAAGTCCTAATCTTCAGCAACAACCACTCGCCCTGGGACGCCTCTTGGTGACCCTCTGAACTTGGCCCCCCACCCACCCCTGCGAACCAAGCCAAGAACCTCAGGATCATCCTGGACACCAATCTCTCCATGAATAGACAGATCAACGCTGTCTCCTCATCATGCTTCCACATCCTGCAATTCCTACGCAAGATTTTCCAGTGGAATCCACTGAACACCAGACGAACGGTCACCTAGGCTCTTATCACAAGTAGACTTGATTATGGAAATGCCCTCTGCATCGGAATCCCAGCCCATGTCCTACACTGACTCCAAACCAGCCAGAACGCCGTTGCCAGACTCATCCTGAACATCCTGCGAAATAACCACATCTCTCCACACCTCAACAATCTCCACTGGCTCCCAGCCCACTAAAGAAGTAAGTTGAAGCTGTTCATCCACGCCTACAAGGCTCGCCACAACATCGGTCCAGCTTACCTCAACCACCGCTTCAACTTCTACCATCCCTCCGGACACCTTTGTTCTGCATCCCAGGCAAGAGCACACCTCCTTCGCATCAAAAAGACCAGAAGCGGAGGACACCCCTTCTCAAACCTCGCAGCCAAGACCTGGAACAACCTCCTGCAAAACACCTCAGAACCTCCCCCTCCCTCATGTACTTTCGAGGAACCTCAAGACATGGCTCTTCCCAGCAAAAAGGCATGATCTCTTCCTCCCCCCCCTGGCCTGCCTTACTCAGTGCCTGGATACCCTCACGGTTGATTAGTCCACTCTACAAATTCATATAACATGGCAGATTCAGAATAATGCACACTCTCCCTGTTAAACACAAATACACTAATGGTGGTTTGCAAAACCGTCTGAGCTTTTTTCTGAAGGTTATGGCCTTTTTTGTGAGCAGTGTCACTTATGTGGCCAATGATATGCCTACTACCATCTTTTTTCTTTTCCCCACCTCCAATAAAGTCCTGCGGTTCTCCTGTGCGCCCCATACAGCCAATGGTAGAGTGCTGCATCACTCTCACTGGGCTTTTTTTCTTCCATTTCCTAGTGCCACAGGACTTCCACAGGACCCAGCAGTAGTAAAATAAAGTTGTGTTCACTATAAAGGGATAATATTAATTACACTTTAAGCCTAGAGATTTACTCACAAGCTAAAAAAATAAAGACATCTTGAAAATTTTTGTGGAATTTCAGCATTTTGGGGTGTTGGCGTGACACATTTAATATTTTTTTAGTACCACAGTACTGCTACGGTACTGTACCGGTTAATAACCCATTTTTATGGGTTTTTAACCAGTACTGCAGGAGTAACATAGGACCAATCTAACATCTTTTTTTTTTTAAAAGCATTCTACCCCAACCTTCCCCTCAAAAGGACATGTGAAAAAGGATCAGGGTAACCATACTGAGGAATTTACCATCTAAGGGAGCTTCAGTGTATAAAGAGAAAATCCTGTCCATAAGGGATTACATGTATATAAAAAACGACCAAGTGCAGCAGGGGCTTGCCCACCCATGTCTGGTTGGCTACCCACAAATGGTTCTGTACAGTGTGGAGGCTGTATGTAGTAGGGACTTCCCCACCTAAGGGAGCTTGGGTATCTACAGGAGTTGGCTCTCCATGACGGGTTGTGCTTAGAAGCAAAGACAGTTCGCTGCAGTGACTTACCCGCCCATGTCTGCTTAGTTGCCCCAGACGACAGAGGTAGTGCTGAGGTTGCCAAAGGGTTGTTCTCAGCGATAATGAGGCTAAAATGTATCTTTAATTTTTTTGTGTTCTTGAGTGTGTCTTTCTATAATGAAAAAGGGTATGAGATCCACAATTATCCCTGTGAAATGTCACATGATTTATTGTTACCTTAAATGCAATCCAGAAAAGGTTCAGTACACAAGTAAGGTTGTGTGTACTAGGAGTGTGGCTTCCCAAGGGTGCTAGTGGGTCTTAAGAGACTGGGCTGTCCGTGAGAGGTTATGCACAAGGCAAAGTTTATACGTGGCAGGCACTAGCCCACCCGTTTGTGGTTGGTTGCCCACGAGAGGTCAAGTATCTGCAAAGTGTTTGGTACAGGTCAAAGACTGTACATAATACGAGCTTCACCATCTAGTGGCCTTTCAATGTTTCCAGAGTAAAGGCTGTCAGTGACAGGCTTGTGAACATGATGAAGACTAGGCACGAGAGGGTCTTGCCCACCTGTGTCTGGTTGATTGCCCACAAGAGGGCGACTATCCGCAAAGAGTTCAGTACAGAGCGAACACGGTGCATAGTAGGGGCATGGCTATATAATGGGGCTTGGATGTCTACAGGGATTGGGCTCTCCATCAGGGGTTGTGCACAGGACGAACACTGTGTGCACACATACTTGCCCACCCGTCTGTCATGTGTTACCCTCAAAAGGTCAACTACTAGCAAGGGTTCATTACAAGGTGAAGGCTGCGTGTAGTAGGGACTTCACCTCATAAAGGAGCTAGGGTGTCTAAAGGAACTTTCTATGAAATGATGAGTTGTGCATAGGAGCGAAGACCATTTACAGCAGTGCTCTGCCCACTTATGTCTAGTTGGTTGCCCAAAATGAGTTGACTATCAGCGAAGAGTTTGGCACACAAAGTAGGCTGTGTGTAGTACAGGTTTGCCATCCTAGTGGCCTTTTGTATCTGGAGATAGTGGACTCTCAGAGAGGGTGGGCACAGGGTAAAGACTAGTGCAGATACTAGCCTACCTGTGTGTCGTTGGGTGCCCACAAAAGGTCTGCTACCCACAAAGAGTTAAATACAGACAGATGAATGTATGTAATTGGGATTTGACCACCTAACTGGGCTTAGGTGTATATAGGGAGCGTGCTTTCATTGAGGGGTTGTGCATATAAGTAAAGACCTTGCTCTGCTGACACTTGCCCACCCATATATAAGTTGCCCACAAGATCTTGGCTATTTGCAAACATGCTCTTTAGTAGGAGTTTGGCCTCCTAAGGTGGGATTTGCACCTGGAGGGAGTGAGCTGTCTGTGATAGGTTGTACACAGAATGAAGACTGCGAACAACTAGTCGACCCATGTGTGGTTGGTTTCCCACAAGAGGTGAATTATCCATGAAGGATTTAGTATAGGGTGAAGATTGGGCTCTCCATCAAGGGTTGTGAACAGAGCGCAGCAGGTACTTGCCCACCTGTGTGTGCTTTGATGTCCTCAATAGATTGGCTATCTGCAAAGTGTTTGGAACAGAGTGAAGGCTGTATGTAGTAGGTACTTCACTACATAAGGGTCTTGGACTTTGGGTGTCTAGAGGAAGTGTGCTGTCTGTGAGGGGTTGTGCATAGAAGCAAAGACCGTAGCAGCAGCTGCAGATACGTCCCTGCCTGAATGTGGTTGGTTCCCTACAAGAAGTCGGATTTCCACAAAGGGTTCAGTACAGAACAAAGGCTGTGCATAGAAGGGGCTTGGCCACCTAATGGGTCTTGAGTATCTGGAGGAAGTGGGCTCTCCGTGAACTGTTGTGTATTGGGTGAAGGCTGTGCATAATAAGAGTTTAGCCACCTGCTGTATAAACTAAGACTCTGACTTAGCTCTGCAAGGTTTGTTTTAACACCCATGGGTGACACGAGTGTAAAGTTCAGTGCACCGACTGAATATGAAAGACAGGTTATTGTAGCCGTGCAGAACCACACCCAATACATAGTTGAAGTGTGCTGTTTTTATGATATTCTGTGTGTTTATTTGAGACATGGTGAGTAACAGAATGAGATTGTTGAAATAAAAGCTTTTTAGTTAAAGTGCCTCTTTCTTAGTGCAGTTTGTGTGTGTAATATTGTCAAGAATTAAATTGGTTCTTCAAATTACCATGACATCCCTGGATCCCTCTTTAGGGACTGTTAGTAACCCAAAAGCTTTGATGCCACTTCAACTAAAGTGAGTTGTATAATACGTCTGTAACAGCCTCTGAATCGCAGAAGCAGTTCTGGCTGTCTGCAAGTTGTGGGTTTCGGCTGTAGAAGTCAATGGGACTTCCTTTTGTAGTAATACAGCAATTAATTTGCTAATTTCATTAAAATGCATGCTAGTTATATATATACTAGGCCAAGGGAATTTTGTTTATTACATGTTGAGGAGGTGGGTACAAGGTTCTTCCAAAGCACTATATTGTTTTAGAAACCATAATCACATGGAGTTGGTCAGGTTTCAACCCACACGTTATATTGGTTAACATTACACAAGAACCATTGAACAGTAGTTCATTGTGTGTGGAGAAGGATGAAGTAATTTGCAATGTGGGTAGCTGTGGATTTTGGGCCAGTCTCTGCTGCCACCCACAGAAACCTGTACCACAAAATTTGGGGCCTTGGTGGGGTCTCGAAAAGGGTGGAGAGGTCCTCACTGAGGAGGTGGGAAGGGATATATCCTCCCTATGTATAACTGGTTTAACGAACAGATATCCCTCCTGGAACCAAGAAGGTTCCTAGCAACAAAAAAGAGAGTAGGGGAAGAAACAATCAATTATAAAGGAGGGGGTGTTCTAAAGTGAAGAAGAACACCTGACTTAGTCTACACCTCGTTGATTTAATAATACCCCTTGGTTGAAGGGTGGGAAGGGAGGAAAACGCTTTTGTTATTATAGCCCTCACTCACTCTAATAGTGCCATGCGTCATCATCGGGCTCACTCTGACTCCTGGAAAACCAATTTGAGCCTTCAAAAGACGCAGAAACTGCCTCTTTGCAATTTAATAATTGGCTTGCACAAGCAGCCGACAAATTAGCCCCCCTGAAAAAAGCAGTAAACAAAAGAAAATCACCTACCTCCCCGTGGTTCTCAGACACTCTCAGAGTAAAAAAACAAGAATGTAGGCGACAGGAAAGGCGTTGGAGAAATGATTACAATGCTCAGGACCTTGCCATTTATAAAACTCTTTTAACTGAATATAAAAACCTAATTAACGCAGAAAAATGCATCTATTTTACTAAACAAATTAATCAGGCAAAGAATTCCACTAGAGAACTCTTTCAAGTGGTTTCAAAACTATCAGGTTCCCCAGAAACAAATTTTATTGAACCATCACAAAAATTCTGCGACTCTTTAGCACAACATTTTCTAAGGAAAGTGAAGGAAATCTATGACATTTTTGGTACAAATATTAGCATAGATAACGATACTTTCATTAATATTTGTCCTTCTGACGCCTCTAGCTTTTCTAAATTTGAATTCATTACTAATGATAAGGTTACCACTCTTATCCAACAGACGAAATCAGGCTCCCCCTATGACTCGCTTCCCCCTAGTATCTTCAAGCAAGCCTCCGAGATGCTAGCTCCTTGTCTCGTCAATATTTTTAATACTATGTTCTCATGTGGTGTCTTTCCGACCATATGGAAAACGGCTTCGATAGCACCTTTATTGAAGAAACCCAGTCTCGATCCTACGCAACCTAATAATTATAGACCTATCTCTCGTCTACCTTTTCCCGCTAAATTAGTGGAGAAAATTATGAATGAACAGCTGACTGATTATTTACAAAAAATAATTATCTTGATGAGACACAGTTTGGTTTCAGAACAGAACACAGTACCGAATCAGCTTTAATTAAAGCCACAGATGAAATTAGAGCGACTTTGGATTCAGGGGAGCGGCCGCCTTGATTTTACTTGATCTTTCCGCGGCGTTTGACACCGTCAACCATGATCTTTTGTTAAATCGTCTAAATTCCATTGGCATTTCAGATAAATCACTTACACTACTCTCATCCTTTCTGTCTGGTAGAACACAATCAGTAGCGTTGGGAAGATATGAATCCCCGCCGTTCGTCCTCCCCTGCAGAGTCCCTCAGGGATCATCCTTATGCCCTACACTATTTAATATTTATGTATCTGAACTGCCGAAACTCATAAGAACCTTCGGGCTGGCAGTGACATCATACGCAGACGATACACAAATTGTCTTATCTTTATCAAAAAAATCCGCACCACAAATGCAAAATTTCAAGGATTGCATGCTTGCAGTCAGTTCGTGGATGAACTCTTGTTGTCTGAAATTAAATTCAGACAAAACAGAAGTCATCACATTTGGCAATTTCCTCCTAATTGGTCACAGAGCTGGTGGCCGGATGAACTGGGATCGGCTCCGATTCCAGTCACCAAAGCTAAGAACCTTGGCGTGTTTATTGATGATAAACTTAATTTTAAATCACAGGTAAATGCGGTTTCTTCATCATGTTTTTCTTATTAAAAACCATTAAAAAAGTACTCCCGTTCATTCCCATGGACAGTAGAAAAACAGTGATCTCTTCTTTGATCCTGGCCAGGTTAGACTATTGCAATGGTCTTTACATTAGCCTACCTGAGAAACAACTCAATAAGTTGCAGATGACTCAAAATGCAGCGGCGCGTCTTCTGCTGGGTATTCCTAAGTATTCATCGGTCAGAAATCATCTACATAAACTGCATTGGCTCCCAGTTAGGAATCGCATTATTTTTAAATCTCTCTGCATTACCTACAAAGCACTCCAGAACACGGGCCCCATTTTTTAAGGCGCCTGTTCTATTGGTATATTCCAAAAGGCATCTACGCTCCGAAGGAGCTAAACTTCTAGCAACTCCGAGAGTTTTTAAAGCCACATGGGGTGGCAGTAGTTTTAGGGCAGCTGCCCCCAAACTTTGGAACGAACTCCCCTTTGCCATCAGATCCCTTCCAACTCTACTTGCATTCAGGAAGGCCTTGAAAACATGGCTATTTGATAAATAGTCATCTTTATCTTTACAGAAACTGGCACTGTCCACGGGCCAGCGCCAAGACACCCTCGGGTAATCGTGCGCTTAACAAATTTATTAACATAACATAACTCCTAAAGGTCAGGGTGGGCTCGACCGTATTTCACGGAGCACTTATGAAGATATTTTGTATGGGGGCGTAAGGTTAAGATAAAATTCCTCTCCCGCTCCTAAAGTATCCTTTATTGGTGAAGAGGGAGGGAAGGTTAAAAACTGACTATGGTAGGGTGGGAGGATATGATGGTCCTATGACCCTAACTAAACACCAACATGTTTCAGCCCTTGTTACTGTCCTATTTAACGGTCCCGGGCTTTCATCAGGGTGGGATGCGAAGATGTCACTTCCCCCAAAGACGTGAATGCCAAGTGGTCATGCAATTAACAGGTATCACACTGGTACATATATTATTATTCAAGGGTCAAGTCTAATACCTGCCACTGTTCTTTCCGAGGAATTGCCTGAAAAAAAAAAGGAAAAGAAAAGAACATACACATAAATAACAATTTGTGACTATGTGTGGTCAAGCCAGAAGATGCTTGTCGCAATGAAGCTTCACTGTTGTTGTTCCCCTAGGCAGCATACCGTGAGAGGGACTAGTACCATGTGAGGCGCACCAGAGAGTGATTGTGTCTGGTGTTCACGAAATCGAGATAATACCAGTGACAAACATCCACGAAATTGTCGCTCAACCATATATTTTATGGGTAGAACATGCAAACATGTTTTATTTCATTCGTGACATACGCAATAAATTATGCTTCTCAGTGTCACACATACACGCACAGTGTTACCCGTTTTTGTAGATGTCTAAAGTGAAAGGGTAAAATAAAAAGTAGAAATGTAAAAATGGCGGTGTGGTTTAGGCACTCACCCCGAATGTGACAGGGCGTCAGCTCCCAACGGGGGGCTTGGAGGGGGAGGCCTTGTAGTCGCACTCTAGGGAGTGAAGCAGAAGGATAAACAGAGAAGACAAGCCAGCAGCGTTTGTTAGTATAATCGATTAAGTGGGCTGCGGGAGGTAGTCTCCATAAGTTATAGTCGTTTGCCAGGCGTCTGATATTAAAAAGGAAACATCACTTACTGCGTCAAAGCTCTATCCCTGTAGGAGACCTACTGTGCTCTGCTCCCCTGCTTGTCTGGGGAGGGAATGAGGCGCTGGAGAGTGTTCAGGGTGATGTGCCTAGGTTTCAAGACTCCACTCACCTGAAAACCAGGAGCCTGCGGTAGCGAAGAGAGTCCACCACTCCCCCTGAGATTCGCCCTCACCACACGATGTTCAATGGGTGTTGGTGGTTGACCTCCATTAGAAGGGGGTTGGGGCTAGTAGAGAAAAGGTGCATGGCTGGAGTCTGCAGAAACCTCGATGTCCTCTGTGGAATCTACATCCTCGGCCTCTGGGAATATGGACTCTCACCAGTTGACTTCCCTCGTAACACACTGATGGAGCACAAACATCAAACATTAATCATGTTTACATATGGCACATTTTGGTTTAATTCCACACAGCGTGTGCCCATCTAATTGTTAATCACCTTACCAAGACGTTATAAGTTATCGTACCATGGATTTCCCTATTTGACACAGAGAGGGTTGCACCTCAAGTTCTCTTTGGAGTAGTCTTTCCCTATTTAGTCATGGGGGTTACATTTTATTACATTAAGGAGAAAAACAGAATTCTACAGTGTCCAGGTTCTGGACACCCTTTGTTTAGCGACTTGGTTGACACTCACAAAGGTTCGTAATATTAGCCTTATCCACTAAATTGTCCAAAACTGTCCACAATGTGGGGGCAAAGGTTCGGTCCACCCACCTTGTTTGATGCTTGGGCCTGGTCGAACATGTTCTGGCAGATTCTAAGATTTTTCTCTTTTCTTTTTTTTGCAGGTTATAGAGTTTACGCCAAGTAGACGACTCCCAGGATGACTGGATCAGCAGGAGACAGGCCACCATAGGAGCCAAGGAAGGAAGTCTTTGGAAGCCCAGGACTGGAGAGCTTCTAACCAGGTAGGTAAGAAGCCAAACAAAGGCAATCAAAGATGGGTGCAGTATTTATACCACATTGCCCAAAATGGCCAATGGTATGTGCAATGGGAAGCAGGGAAGGACAGGGAGGAGGCCTTAATTCTTGGAGCGCCCCAGGAAAGACTCACGGGTATTGGAGGGAAGGGCCAAGGGGTCAGCGTGATTATGGCAATGCTCATGGGACGCGGAAGGAGGGCCAGTGGAAGTGCAAGGTGGCATCTGTAATGACTCAAAGAGGAAATGTGCCAGGGGTGCTGAAGGTATAGGTGGTGCGGGTGCAGGTTGTGAGACTTACCCAGATCCCAGGATACTTTCTTACCCACAATGCCTTAAAAACTTCACACTTTGCCTAAATTCACACATTTTCCTCACATTTCTGTGACTGAAATATCTGGAATCTGCTGGGATCCACAAATTTGACCCCCCAGCATTCCCACACTCGTCCCAATAAAAAAACTACCCCACTTGTGTGGCTGGGGCTAGTGCAGGAATGACTCTATTGCATTTTCTGGGGTGGGCACATGGCCCAATGCCAAGGTGGGCCACCTTCAGCTTTTTCTGGCAGCATTTTAAAATCCCTGGTATCCAGTGGCCTTTCTACCCTCTCTGTGTCTGCAAGTTGTGGCAAACCCCCTATCTGCCACCCAAGAGGGCAGGAAGACTGTGTTGCCTCTTTAGAGTTGTAGATATGGCCCAGTGTCTGGGTGGGACGCCCTCACACCATTTGTTTGCCTCACATTATATTACCTTGTGTCTAATGGCCTTTCTACCTCCCCAGGGTCAGATTTCAGGTGAACCCTTATTTGGGGCAAAATACCTATCTGCCCCCTAGGGTGGTAGCAAGACTCTATTGCCCCTTTTAGGGTGGAGGCATGGCCCAATGCCAGGGCCACCCCAACATTTTTGGCACCATTTCAAAATCCCTGGTGTCTAATGACTTTCTACTCTCCCCCCTCTAATTTATAAAAACCTCCATTTGGCCTTGCTAAAAGACTGTGTTACTCCTTCCGGATTAAGGGCCTCACCCTATGCCAATGTATGCCGCTGTTACCACTTCCCTAAACAATCAGCTTAATGGCTTAATACTCGATGGTGACTAGTGGGCTTTCAGCCCCACCAGGGGCTTAGATTGGAGGCTAAACAAGCTGTCTGACTCCTGGGGGCCAAATGTCTGTATTACCCCCTTTGTGATCGGGACATGGTCCTCTGCCAGAGTGGGCCACCCCACCCTATTCTTTTTTCTTTTACAAAAAATCATTTCCTTGGTGTCTAGTGGGCTTTCTACCCGACTGTGTGGTGGGGTGGGTAGGGTAGGGGCAGATTTGGACTAACCCCCAATCTTTCTCCGGGGGTGGTGGACTTTAATGTCCCCTAGGGATGGGTGCATGGCACTATGCAAGTGTGGTCCCCCAGGGTCCCCGCACACCCTTTTAGATTTTAATCTCTCATGTCCAGTGGACGATCCACCCCATACTCCCCCAAGGGAGATCTGAAAGACTGTTCGAAGAGCACTGGCCCTTGTCTAAGGGGCCACTTCCATCCAAGAAACAAAGAAATCCGCCAAGAAACAAAGAAATACCTCCACGGGCAGATTGGGGGTAAACCTCTTCAATCTGCCCCAAGGGGGAGGGGGGGCAAAAATTCTGTCTCCCCCTTGGGTGGGGGAGGACAGAAACTGTCTTGCACGTCATGTGGGTGGCACTGGCCCTTGCCCAAGGGACTTCTCCCACCCAGAAAGAAAGAAATCCTTGGTGTCTAGTGAGCTTCCTACCCTCGGGGTATCAGATTTAAGCATCCTCCCTACCCCCTCACTCCCCCAAGGGGGTCAGAAAGTCTGTTTTTGCCTTTAGTTGGGACGAGCACTGGCCTTTGCCAAGGGGCCCACTCCACCCTTTGCAAAAATAAGACCCTAGTGGGCTTTCCACCGCTTCGAGATGTCAGGTTGGGGGCAACTGCCCAATATGCACCACACCGGGAGGGGCAGAAAGACTGTCTTGCCCCTTAGGTGGGAGCTGGGGCACTCGACCTTGCCCAGGGGGATGCTCTCCTTCACCAAAATTAGCCCTTGTGGTCTAGTCTAGTGGAGTGTATCCCTGCTTGGGAATTGCATGCTCAGTTCTATCCCCAAGCACTGTACCAGTAGGGAGAGACAGCCCTGGAAATGGGACATTGTCCTCTTTCTAGCGCTGCCACTCCCACAGAGATCAGTGCTCGGAGGGCAGAAGTATGCCTCCATGCACTGATCAAAAGTGAAAGCATGGTCTGCTTTCACTTTTTTGTTTCTTTTTCAGTACAGAGGATGAGCCGTTGATGTCCTATGCACTACAGTGGTAGTGCTGAGGATGCTAAAGGGTCGTCCTCACCATGACAGAGAAAGTGCTGAGGTTGCCAATGGGCCGTCCTCAGCGCTAATGAGGCTAAAATGTTTGCCTAATTTTTTTGTGTTCTTGAGTGTGTCTTTCCATAATGATAAAGAGTATGAGATCCATTAATATCCCTGTGAAATCTCACCGGATTGATTGTTACCTTAAATGCATCCGGAAAAATTCAGAAAACATATCCGTTATATGTCTGCCATATTTTTGTTGATATACATACAAAAAAAGAAAGATAGCATTCCACACAGTTTATGACTCTACTTGCTGTTTAATAACTAATAAAAATTGTATTACAAAAACAAAAAGATAGATCCGCTTTGTAAGGAAAAATCTAGTCCACATAGGCATGCTAGTGGAGCTGAAGTAATGCCTATACTGTTAAATTTATAACATCTACTATAATGGCCATATTGATAAATAAAGGAGTATCTTATATTGGAATTGGTGGTATGTTTTTTCATCCGTTCCCGAATTTGAGGCAAGCTTGGAAGCACTTTCCAATCGACTCACTAGTTACTGCATCAAACCTTCAATGACAACTACTCCAGGATCTATTATAGAGACTGTCCATACAAGCGGATGTGCGATTGTGCAAATTTCAATGGGAGTGTGGCGTCAGAGCGAGACTCAGTGATGTCACATATAAATGGCCTCTTTCGAGTGCACATCCCTTTCTCATGTCAGTATAGTCTCTTGGTAATGGATCTTCTTGGCAGTGAGCTTTTATTCAGTTCCCAAACAACGGGCAGACTCTGTGGGCCAGATTCATAAGTGGCGCACTGCAGTGCTACAAGCAAAGTTGCTGTAGTGTGTTGCATCACTGGGCGAGAGCAGAACTGTGTCATATCTTCAGCGAAATGGCACACTTCTGCTCTCTCCATGTATTAGTGCACTTTGTGCTGCCTAGCGCCAATGCATGCACCCTTCACCCCATAGTGCAAGGGTGACTGCGTTGTTTCAGTATTGTTTTTGGTCAGTATTGTTTTTGTAAAGCAAGACTAACTATCCTTTAAAGATATTTCCCCTTTGTATGTGTGCTACAGAATGCAGCACAAAGGCACAGAGGAAATAACAAGGAGAAAAAAAGATATTTCTCCTTACTACACCATCCTCATGGAGGCACAAGATTTTGGCAGAAATCTATGCCTACAAGTCTTTGTAGATATGGGTTTGTGCCAAACTCCATAGGTGTATGCACAGGAGCGCCCATGCAGCACCCATGCAACGCCTCCACTACAAAAGATAGCACAATACGCTGTTTATTTTTTTTTACAAAGCAATGCAAATAGCCATTTGCGTTGCTTTGATGAGACACAATATTATTGGTTAATGAAAGCCCTTGCAAAATAAAAAGACAGCCATATTGTTTAAACCACACTTTGTCTTTGTTCTGTATTTTAATGTGAAACATAGCTTATTACTCTTTTTGTGATGTATAGGATGAAATAAGATAGTTTAGCAAAGTCTGTAGAGTTTGCGAAAAGTATTTATATAAATGAATGCATTTTTAAAAGAGTTTACAATATACCGCAGTACTTTCTTGAAAGTATCTAGAAAGAACCGCTGTATTTATTCGAATAAAAAGATCTGTATATGACATAAAGTTAGACATAATATATGGTGGGTCTAAAAAGAGCCTTTGTTTTTTTTAATTTTTGTTTACAAAGCTTATTTATATATGTTTATCAAGTCAAGGTTTTAGGTTGAAAATGAAAATATGGTTTCCATAGGTTGAAAAATGTACACTATCAGGACGATACTTACAATGATTAATCAACTATAACTCAGCCCTATACCATGTACACTCTTCTCTGGGATGCCTCCGGGTAGCCATGCGCTATACAAAAGCCTTTTTCATTTCATTCATTTCATTTCATGAGTGTTGTTATGAATGCTATGATGTAACATGCATTAAGTGATGTACTATGATAGGGTATAAACAGTGCTTGGAGAAGGCGCAAGTTATAGTTAATTTAGTCTGGTTAGTGAGTTGACAACACTCTGTAAGGAGGTGAGCGGGTTATTGTAAGTTTTGGGCGTGACGCACATTCTAACTTAAAGTTCTGGCTATAAAGTTTAACTATAACTTTTGAGTTTCTAATGTTTGTGTGGGTTTAAGTTGTTTTTGTATGGAAATATTTAATTACGTTTTTTCTAACTATAACTAATCTTAAACCTTTATTTTTTCCAATGAATATATATATATATTCTCTTAGCGAACTAGGTCAAATGTGCTCCCATCAAAGGGAACGAAGGGACACGTTTAAAAGCAATAGTGGAACGTAACCTCATGTGTTAGAGGCATTTGATGAAGGCTCTTTGCTGAAACGCATTATGCCGTCATTACAATAAAATGTTGTCCTGGAAACCCCGCTGTGTCCCTTTGTCTATATATATATATATATATATATATATATATATACATGCATACACCTATAGATATTATCCGGTGGCGGTCGCCAATTGGTAGTTATAGTTAGGACCACGTTTCCATAGGAACATTTTCTGAGGGTTTTTTATAACTTTGGTGCCGTTTTTAAAAAAAAAAAGTCTCACCCACCTCAGTTCCTTCCTGGAAAGTTTCTGTCAAATGAAGGCCAAGAACAATGAGTGGTTCCCCATTCATTTTTCCATATGACTTTAGACACAGATACAGTCCAAACGGCTGAACGGATTTGCACAACATTTTGCAGAAAGCTAGATTCTAGGACAGGAAACATGCTGGTGGGGATACCCTGACCCCCTAGGTCAGGTTGGTGGACTCCTGAATCAGTGGTAAAATTCCTCCCAAAAAGCGTGCTTCAAATAAATAAACCCCCAGGGTAGGCCCGACGGCAGTTCAAACACTTTCATAGGGGACGGGAGAATGCGTCCCCCTTCTCCGAGCCTCTCTGTGGCCCTGGGGACCCCATACCCCTAGGCCAATTCTAAAATAAACTGAAGGGATGCACAGCCCCCTCCTGAGTCTCTCTGAGTCCCCAGGGACCCCATGCCAGGGACCAATACTTAAAGGTGAGGGGGAGTGGAGCCCCCCTCCCCAAACCTCTCTGAGGTCCTGGGGACCCCATCCCCCGGGCCAATATTTAACTACATCGGAGAGGGCCATGGAGCCCCCATCCCAGAGCGTCCCTGAGGCCCCGGGGACCTCATCCCCCAGTGCCAGCTCTACTGTTGTGTCCCAAGGAGCCCACTCCTGGGACACTGAGGGAAAAAATGTGTGCTCCCACCCGGCAGAGCTGCAAAAATGCTCACCTTGGGTGGAAGAATGCATTTTTTCCCTGCCCATGATCTTACAGGCAGGGAAACTGAGATTGCTCCCACCCAGTAGGAGCAGAGAAAAATCCCGCTCTCGCCAGGCGGGAGCAAAGGTGGCTTCTGCGGCACCCAGGATGGGTGCATGCAGGTAAACCAGTGGGGCTGCGGGGGCCCTAGGGCTCCTCCACAACCCCCAATGTTGTGTGTTATGGGTGCCTCGGGTGGGCACCAGGTAACCCATGTTAGGCCCCAGGGTGTGGGGTATCCAGGCCCCCTATTGAGATGTGAAGGGCAACCATGTGCCACCTCCTCTTAAAAAAGAATACAGTTCCGGGGGATGGGATCTCTGGGGCATGTAAATGCTTGGGTGGGCAGCACGTCCTCCTCTTATTAAATATGAATACTGCCCAGAGAATGGCGTCCCCTGGACCTGTAGAGACTTGGGAAGGGTAGCACATGCCCCCTCCCCTTTCAATTCATTTCAGTCCTTGGGGTTGAGTTCCCCTTGGGGCTGAGTTCCCCAAGGAAAGTATTGGCTTGAGGAGGGGGCACACGCCCCTCTCCAAAATATATATTTTTAAATTGCCAGCTCATGCCGGCACCCAGGATGGGTGCTGGCATGGAAGCCAGTGGGTCTGCAGGAGTTTTGGGGCTCCCTCACAGCCCCCACCCAAAATAAAGATATGTGTGTCCTGGGTGGGCACCAGGGCACACAAAATATAAATTAAAAAAAATTAATAGTGAGTAGCAGCAGCCGCTCGTTTATTATTTAATGCTCTTTGCAAAGAGGGCGTTTTAAACATGTTTTTTTCAGCCTGGTGGTGCTCCTAGAAGGGGCAGAGACACGGCCAACCATTTTATTAATGTTGTGGGGGGCTGTCTGGATTGCTACAGCCCCCTGGCAACATTTTTAAAAAATCTGTAAGTCTCCTTGGTCATTAAATCCATGAACCCAGGAGAGCTTAGCATATGTTTTTAAAGCACCCCTAGCTGGATCTTTGTGCCCTTCAGGAGGAGTATGGAGCCCGCTTGTGGTCTGTTCTATGGCTGCACTTTGTAGCTTGAAAAATGTTAAAAAAAGACTCAAAGACGTGTTGATGTTTTTATTAGTAAATCTTTATTAATGTTTTTAATGACGATCACTTTTATTAAACATTGAACTGTGTGAGTTAATGAAATATACATTTCATTTTAATTATTCACCATTTTTTGACAAAGAAAATACATTTGCTTTATATATGTTGATATTCTGACCCCTTACAAAAAACCAGTAGGCCCACTTTTCATATTTTGATGTTCTGAAACTTTGACAAATTCAGTAGCTGGAGGCCAGGTTGTGCATCCAGCCACTGACTGTGCATTGCTTCTGCACTGCCGGGGGGGGTTGTGCACCAGTGGAGGTTGAGCGCAGGGCCTGGCCATGGCCAATACCATGCTGCACCTGGCAAAGGCCATGTGTGGCATGGGGTTGGCTGCTTGCGAGGGGTTATACACTGGACCTTCACTGAAAAATTAAGAGTTAAAGTGACATTTTAGTTAGGAATGGTTAAAATGTCCTCCTTTGCATTAAAAAACACCTTAGAAATTCACTGGAAAAAAAGGTTAAAGGGATGGTATAGTTAGGTGAAAATGTCAGTTAAAACATACCGTTTTAAATTTACAAAATCACTGAAATTATAGTTATCTCAAGTAACTATAACTTGTGCCTTAAAGTAACTATAACGTTTACCATCACCATGCACTGCTAATTACTTCACATACTATATCACTCATGACATGTTCTATGACATCATTGATGACATCACTGCAACATTTGAAATTACATCATTGATGACAAAACTGTGCTTGGTGGTGTTCTAGTTATAGTTACTTTAGGCAGACCCTCCAGGATTTCGCGATTTGCAAAAAGATCGCAAAATCGGCAGTTTTGTAAAAAGGCTGCGTTTTTTCCAAACCGCCTGCGAAATTTGGAGAATGCGATCTTATATTTTTGAAAGGTTGAAAGGGACATGCTTTTCATGCCACAGCTTCTATCTAAATAAGCTAACATATGCAGAAAACGTGCCTGTCATTTATGGGAACCAGCAACACCCGCACTCCTGGTCTCTTGTTAACCTAATCGATGTGTGGTGACAGATCCCTGCCCCTCGAAACCATATAAACACCATCTTCCGGCTTAGCAAACATTTCTTTCCCAGAATAACCATTTGAAGGCGGCCCCTTTGCGCATCTTTATTTGAGCCGACCATTTCCATTTGATGCAGACAGACCCATGAAGTTCAATTTAAGGGCGAGAGTGCAATGTGCTACGTGAGAAGCACACCAGGCAGCGAGCGCTATGGCTATCCATCAAGTGTGTGACGGAGTGCCAAACTCTTAATCAGTTAATTATCAATCTTGACCACCTCACTGAAATCGAATCTCATAAACAAACTCTCTCCTTGCAGGTCTACAATAACTATACTGCAGTGCTCCTACATCACGTTATAGTTTTGCTGGAAATTGTCTGTGACTGTGCATAGTAAACGTGCAGCCCTACAAAGTATATTAAAGCCTCTTAATTTTCTTTCCTCTTCAAACTCACAGTACATGCATACCACTCACATTTCACAAAATTTATATCTTCTCGCCCATCTAAGCGGAACACTACACCCACACAAGAAACACCCCAGAATCATCAACAACTTAATTTTCATATTCACATAGGATTCACAAAGAGGATCAGCCAGCAGAGAACTCACTGTACTCGGTTAAATTATATGGCGAAAACCAATACCAAAATACTATGAATGTCACATATTGCATGAGCAGTGAAGCAAAAATCACCCAAGAACTAGAAGCCAGCCATACACATGGGTACAAAAAGGTTTATTAGCAATAAGTATACAAACAGAAAAAAATCAACTTCAGAGGCAGGACCTGCTTCTAAGCTCATCCTTCAACTGTTACTTCACACTTCTCTCAGCTTGCCCACACAACATTCTAATGCTATCTTGTAACCCAGGCTTCGAAGGGCTGACAGATAAACACAACGATTATGTTGCAACACCATACCATGCAATATCCCCTTATAGTCATTCAGAATATCCTGCTGATTACAGGTGTACACTTAGGGCCCGATTCTGATGTGGTTTGGAAAGCTTCCCGACAGAATGGGTTTGGGAATGGTTTCTGACCGGATCGGGAGAGTCCAACCGACCGAGTACGATGCATCCGGATGCTTCTAGATACGATTTAGTTGGACTCCCATTGACTTCAATGAGAGCCTTTGTTCCGACCGAACGCATAGGCTGCCATTGAAGAAAGGGGTGGCTGGGAAAAATCGGGCATCCTGTGGCGAGCACCCTCTGGTGCCTGCCAGACTGTGTATGGCTAGCAAGGGGGGGCCCATAGGTACCCCACGGGCCCGATTGGGAAGGCTATGGGTGCAGGGTGGCCCACTACGGGCCCCCAAAGTCTGATTTTGACTGTCGATTCGAGTCGGACGGCACAATTCAGAAAGGCTGTCCAAATCCAGCATCGTACTCAGTCGTTTGGAAACGCGGCCCGTAGAGACGTACGATTCTGCTCCATATGGCTCAGTCATTCCAAATGCCGTCGGGTTGGGATTGGGATATTCCTAACGCCTAACTCGCATCATACTCGGTCGGTCGGAAACCTTTCCGAGTCGGTTGGAAAGACACGTTCCCGATCCGATTTGGAAGGAGCAAATGCCGTTAGGAGGCCTTCCAAACCGCATCAGAATCAGGCCCTTAGAGGGGCATTTAGACCAAGTGAATGGCTATTGATTTGTGGGGTGGAGGAGGTTCTGCCTCTGCCACCTGAAGATGACCTTTCTGATGCACCTAGCGATTCCCATTAGCTTGGAGAGAATCTTTTCACTGAAAGCGCCCCATCACCACGGCACTCTAGGAGCACTTTCAGCAAAAATGTCTTTCAGCACACATTTTCTTATTTTGGAGAATTGTAAATAAATTTACAAAGCGGGGGGTTATTTAAAAAAAAAAAAAAGTTATATCAAGAAAACAATGACCCAGAAACTGTGTTTTATCCACGGGGGAAGGGGAGCATGATTTACTTGGCGACACCTTGAAGTTGGCAGCCCTGTTGCTGATGTTCTGCCACCTTCATGGAGGTTTACACCAGATGTCCTGCAGTTGCCACCAGCCAAGTAACTCTCATTGCATCAACTGCAGAGTTTCAATTGAAGAGTCCACTGCAGTGGTGTGCGTATTGTGTGTGGTAACATGGGATTCGCTGCAATATATTATTATTTTAGTAGCTGCAGATGAAATGGTAACATGACTTTTAAGCTTGCTAATTATAGCTGCATTTTTATCACACATACTGCCCTGAAACATAAAAAGGCTTTACCAGTATACTGGGTATACAGATTCCAGAGTGGACAAACAAGGCTAAAATGTCGTGGGTGGAAGATAGTGGAAAACAACAATTAAAAAAATTTCAGGTGGGTGTTAAAATGATGCACTGAAAATGAAATACTCCCCACACGACCATCTCATCACCAAGGCTGTGGACTGTTTTTTACTGAATAAAGCACACCTCCAATATTAAAACGATTTACTGAGAACTGTGGGCATTGTTCACATTCTGATGTTACTAAAAAGTTAAAAATGTCTAAATATATGATCTCCCGCCCCCATGGGACCCAAAAACAACCCAGTAGACCACCATGAGGGGGGCAAGACTCCCATTAAGGAGTCATTTCTCAGCTACTTTACTAAACATAAATATATATTTGGGTACGTGAGAGTTTTCTTTCAGGGATATCATTATGCGTTCCTTTGTGATGACTGGGGCAGAGTTGTGATTTCTGGTGAGACCACTGCTAAGTAATATTTGTATAAGATATACCTTATGCCTACATGACTGTGGAAAACTTACTCCACTACCACAAATTTCTCCACCCACTACGATCCTGCGCCCTAGGGGTCCTGAGGAAGAGGTGTCATGCCTCACAGATACAGGAGAGTTACAGCAAACAAATGATGGATGGAATGCTGACAATGCAAACATTCTCCCCCAGTCAAAAGATCTGGGTTAAATCCATCGTTCTTTTGCCCACTACGCCACCCCAGTTTGGACCCAGCCATATGCAAATCAGTCTTGACCCTGTGCCCCATGGGAACAGTCCAGACCGAACTGCCAGGCCAGGTCCTCCCTGGACCGGACACAAGCATCCTGGGACTGGTTTCAGGGTATGTCACCCTTCTTCAGCCAGGCTAGCTTGAATCCAGTGGCACAGTGAGCAAGGGACCCACGTCTGGGCATACCCATCCCACTTAGGGCGAAAAGTGTTACAGCAAACAAATGATGGACGGAATGCTGACAATGCAAACATTCTCCCCCAGTCAAAAGATCTGGGTTAAATCCATCGTTCTTTTGCCCACTACGCCACCCCTGTTTGGACCCAGCCATATGCAAATCAGTCTTGACCCTGTGCCCCATGGGAACAGTCCAGACTGAACTGCCAGGCCAGGTCCTCCCTGGACTGGACACAAGCATCCTGGGACCGGTTTCAGGGTATGTCACCCGTCTTCAGCCAGGCTAGCTTGAATCCAGTGGCACAGTGAGCAAGGGACCCACGTCTGGGCATACCCATCCCACTTAGGGCGAAAAGTGTTACAGCAAACAAATGATGGACGGAATGCTGACAATGCAAACATTCTCCCCCAGTCAAAAGATCTGGGTTAAATCCATCGTTCTTTTGCCCACTACGCCACCCCAGTTTGGACCCAGCCATATGCAAATCAGTCTTGACCCTGTGCCCCATGGGAACAGTCCAGACCGAACTGCCAGGCCAGGTCCTCCCTGGACCGGACACAAGCATCCTGGGACCGGTTTCAGGGTATGTCACCCTTCTTCAGCCAGGCTAGCTTGAATCCAGTGGCACAGTGAGCAAGGGACCCACGTCTGGGCATACCCATCCCACTTAGGGCGAAAAGTGTTACAGCAAACAAATGATGGACGGAATGCTGACAATGCAAACATTCTCCCCCAGTCAAAAGATCTGGGTTAAATCCATCGTTCTTTTGCCCACTACGCCACCGCAGTTTGGACCCAGCCATATGCAAATCAGTCTTGACCCTGTGCCCCATGGGAACAGTCCAGACCGAACTGCCAGGCCAGGTCCTCCCTGGACCGGACACAAGCATCCTGGGACCGGTTTCAGGGTATGTCACCCTTCTTCAGCCAGGCTAGCTTGAATCCAGTGGCACAGTGAGCAAGGGACCCACGTCTGGGCATACCCATCCCACTTAGGGCGAAAAGTGTTACAGCAAACAAATGATGGACGGAATGCTGACAATGCAAACATTCTCCCCCAGTCAAAAGATCTGGGTTAAATCCATCGTTCTTTTGCCCACTACGCCACCCCAGTTTGGACCCAGCCATATGCAAATCAGTCTTGACCCTGTGCCCCATGGGAACAGTCCAGACCGAACTGCCAGGCCAGGTCCTCCCTGGACCGGACACAAGCATCCTGGGACCGGTTTCAGGGTATGTCACCCTTCTTCAGCCAGGCTAGCTTGAATCCAGTGGCACAGTGAGCAAGGGACCCACGTCTGGGCATACCCATCCCACTTAGGGCGAAAAGTGTTACAGCAAACAAATGATGGACGGAATGCTGACAATGCAAACATTCTCCCCCAGTCAAAAGATCTGGGTTAAATCCATCGTTCTTTTGCCCACTACGCCACCCCAGTTTGGACCCAGCCATATGCAAATCAGTCTTGACCCTGTGCCCCATGGGAACAGTCCAGACCGAACTGCCAGGCCAGGTCCTCCCTGGACCGGACACAAGCATCCTGGGACGGGTTTCAGGGTATGTCACCCTTCTTCAGCCAGGCTAGCTTGAATCCAGTGGCACAGTGAGCAAGGGACCCACGTCTGGGCATACCCATCCCACTTAGGGCGAAAAGTGTTACAGCAAACAAATGATGGACGGAATGCTGACAATGCAAACATTCTCCCCCAGTCAAAAGATCTGGGTTAAATCCATCGTTCTTTTGCCCACTACGCCACCCCAGTTTGGACCCAGCCATATGCAAATCAGTCTTGACCCTGTGCCCCATGGGAACAGTCCAGACCGAACTGCCAGGCCAGGTCCTCCCTGGACCGGACGCAAGCATCCTGGGACCGGTTTCAGGGTATGTCACCCTTCTTCAGCCAGGCTAGCTTGAATCCAGTGGCACAGTGAGCAAGGGACCCACGTCTGGGCATACCCATCCCACTTAGGGCGAAAAGTGTTACAGCAAACAAATGATGGACGGAATGCTGACAATGCAAACATTCTCCCCGAGTCAAAAGATCTGGGTTAAATCCATCGTTCTTTTGCCCACTACGCCACCCCAGTTTGGACCCAGCAATATGCAAATCAGTCTTGACCCTGTGCCCCATGGGAACAGTCCAGACCGAACTGCCAGGCCAGGTCCTCCCTGGACCGGACACAAGCATCCTGGGACCGGTTTCAGGGTATGTCACCCTTCTTCAGCCAGGCTAGCTTGAATCCAGTGGCACAGTGAGCAAGGGACCCACGTCTGGGCATACCCATCCCACTTAGGGCGAAAAGTGTTACAGCAAACAAATGATGGACGGAATGCTGACAATGCAAACATTCTCCCCCAGTCAAAAGATCTGGGTTAAATCCATCGTTCTTTTGCCCACTACGCCACCATTGGACCCAGCCATATGCAAATCAGTCTTGACCCTGTGCCCCATGGGAACAGTCCAGACCGAACTGCCAGGCCAGGTCCTCCCTGGACCGGACACAAGCATCCTGGGACCGGTTTCAGGGTATGTCACCCTTCTTCAGCCAGGCTAGCTTGAATCCAGTGGCACAGTGAGCAAGGGACCCACGTCTGGGCATACCCATCCCACTTAGGGCGAAAAGTGTTACAGCAAACAAATGATGGACGGAATGCTGACAATGCAAACATTCTCCCCCAGTCAAAAGATCTGGGTTAAATCCATCGTTCTTTTGCCCACTACGCCACCCCAGTTTGGACCCAGCCATATGCAAATCAGTCTTGACCCTGTGCCCCATGGGAACAGTCCAGACCGAACTGCCAGGCCAGGTCCTCCCTGGACCGGACACAAGCATCCTGGGACCGGTTTAAGCGTATGTCACCCTTCAGCCAGGCTAGCTTGAATCCAGTGGCACAGTGAGCAAGGGACCCACGTCTGGGCATACCTATCCCACTTAGGGCGAAAAGTGTTACAGCAAACAAATGATGGACGGAATGCTGACAATGCAAACATTCTCCCCCAGTCAAAAGATCTGGGTTAAATCCATCGTTCTTTTGCCCACTACGCCACCCCAGTTTGGACCCAGCCATATGCAAATCAGTCTTGACCCTGTGCCCCATGGGAACAGTCCAGACCGAACTGCCAGGCCAGGTCCTCCCTGGACCGGACACAAGCATCCTGGGACCGGTTTCAGGGTATGTCACCCTTCTTCAGCCAGGCTAGCTTGAATCCAGTGGCACAGTGAGCAAGGGACCCACGTCTGGGCATACCCATCCCACTTAGGGCGAAAAGTGTTACAGCAAACAAATGATGGACGGAATGCTGACAATGCAAACATTCTCCCCCAGTCAAAAGATCTGGGTTAAATCCATCGTTCTTTTGCCCACTACGCCACCGCAGTTTGGACCCAGCCATATGCAAATCAGTCTTGACCCTGTGCCCCATGGGAACAGTCCAGACCGAACTGCCAGGCCAGGTCCTCCCTGGACCGGACACAAGCATCCTGGGACCGGTTTCAGGGTATGTCACCCTTCTTCAGCCAGGCTAGCTTGAATCCAGTGGCACAGTGAGCAAGGGACCCACGTCTGGGCATACCCATCCCACTTAGGGCGAAAAGTGTTACAGCAAACAAATGATGGACGGAATGCTGACAATGCAAACATTCTCCCCCAGTCAAAAGATCTGGGTTAAATCCATCGTTCTTTTGCCCACTACGCCACCCCAGTTTGGACCCAGCCATATGCAAATCAGTCTTGACCCTGTGCCCCATGGGAACAGTCCAGACCGAACTGCCAGGCCAGGTCCTCCCTGGACCGGACACAAGCATCCTGGGACCGGTTTCAGGGTATGTCACCCTTCTTCAGCCAGGCTAGCTTGAATCCAGTGGCACAGTGAGCAAGGGACCCACGTCTGGGCATACCCATCCCACTTAGGGCGAAAAGTGTTACAGCAAACAAATGATGGACGGAATGCTGACAATGCAAACATTCTCCCCCAGTCAAAAGATCTGGGTTAAATCCATCGTTCTTTTGCCCACTACGCCACCCCAGTTTGGACCCAGCCATATGCAAATCAGTCTTGACCCTGTGCCCCATGGGAACAGTCCAGACCGAACTTCCAGGCCAGGTCCTCCCTGGACCGGACACAAGCATCCTGGGACCGGTTTCAGGGTATGTCACCCTTCTTCAGCCAGGCTAGCTTGAATCCAGTGGCACAGTGAGCAAGGGACCCACGTCTGGGCATACCCATCCCACTTAGGACGAAAAGTGTTACAGCAAACAAATGATGGACGGAATGCTGACAATGCAAACATTCTCCCCCAGTCAAAAGATCTGGGTTAAATCCATCGTTCTTTTGCCCACTACGCCACCCCAGTTTGGACCCAGCAATATGCAAATCAGTCTTGACCCTGTGCCCCATGGGAACAGTCCAGTCCAGACCGAACTGCCAGGCCAGGTCCTCCCTGGACCGGACACAAGCATCCTGGGACCGGTTTCAGGGTATGTCACCCTTCTTCAGCCAGGCTAGCTTGAATCCAGTGGCACAGTGAGCAAGGGACCCACGTCTGGGCATACCCATCCCACTTAGGACGAAAAGTGTTACAGCAAACAAATGATGGACGGAATGCTGACAATGCAAACATTCTCCCCGAGTCAAAAGATCTGGGTTAAATCCATCGTTCTTTTGCCCACTACGCCACCCAGTTTGGACCCAGCCATATGCAAATCAGTCTTGACCCTGTGCCCCATGGGAACAGTCCAGACCGAACTGCCAGGCCAGGTCCTCCCTGGACCGGACACAAGCATCCTGGGACCGGTTTCAGGGTATGTCACCCTTCTTCAGCCAGGCTAGCTTGAATCCAGTTGCACAGTGAGCAAGGGACCCATGTCTGGGCATACCCATCCCACTTAGGGCGAAAAGTGTTACAGCAAACAAATGATGGACGGAATGCTGACAATGCAAACATTCTCCCCCAGTCAAAAGATCTGGGTTAAATCCATCGTTCTTTTGCCCACTACGCCACCCCAGTTTGGACCCAGTCATATGCAAATCAGTCTTGACCCTGTGCCCCATGGGAACAGTCCAGACCGTACTGCCAGGCCAGGTCCTCCCTGGACCGGAAACAAGCATCCTGGGACTGGTTTCAGGTATGTCACCCTTCTTCAGCCAGGCTAGCTTGAATCCAGTGGCACAGTGAGCAAGGGACCCACGTCTGGGCATACCCATCCCACTTAGGGCGAAAAGTGTTACAGCAAACAAATGATGGACGGAATGCTGACAATGCAAACATTCTCCCCCAGTCAAAAGATCTGGGTTAAATCCATCGTTCTTTTGCCCACTACGCCACTCCAGTTTGGACCCAGCCATATGCAAATCAGTCTTGACCCTGTGCCCCATGGGAACAGTCCAGACCGAACTGCCAGGACAGGTCCTCCCTGGACCGGACACAAGCATCCTGGGACCGGTTTCAGGGTATGTCACCCTTCTTCAGCCAGGCTAGCTTGAATCCAGTGGCACAGTGAGCAAGGGACCCACGTCTGGGCATACCCATCCCACTTAGGGCGAAAAGTGTTACAGCAAACAAATGATGGACGGAATGCTGACAATGCAAACATTCTCCCCCAGTCAAAAGATCTGGGTTAAATCCATCGTTCTTTTGCCCACTACGCCACCCCAGTTTGGACCCATCCATATGCAAATCAGTCTTGACCCTGTGCCCCATGGGAACAGTCCAGACCGAACTGCCAGGCCAGGTCCTCCCTGGACCGGACACAAGCATCCTGAGACCGGTTTCAGGGTATGTCACCCTTCTTCAGCCAGGCTAGCTTGAATCCAGTGGCACAGTGAGCAAGGGACCCACGTCTGGGCATACCCATCCCACTTAGTGCGAAAAGTGTTACAGCAAACAAATGATGGACGGAATGCTGACAATGCAAACATTCTCCCCCAGTCAAAAGATCTGGGTTAAATCCATCGTTCTTTTGCGCACTACGCCACCCCAGTTTGGACCCAGCCATATGCAAATCAGTCTTGACCCTGTGCCCCATGGGACCAGTCCAGACCGAACTGCCAGGCCAGGTCCTCCCTGGACCGGACACAAGCATCCTGGGACCGGTTTCAGGGTATGTCACCCTTTTTCAGCCAGGCTAGCTTGAATCCAGTTGCACAGTGAGCAAGGGACCCATGTCTGGGCATACCCATCCCACTTAGGGCGAAAAGTGTTACAGCAAACAAATGATGGACGGAATGCTGACAATGCAAACATTCTCCCCCAGTCAAAAGATCTGGGTTAAATCCATCGTTCTTTTGCCCACTACGCCACCCCAGTTTGGACCCAGCCATATGCAAATCAGTCTTGACCCTGTGCCCCATGGGAACAGTCCAGACCGAACTGCCAGGCTAGGTCCTCCCTGGACCGGACACAAGCATCCTGGGACCGGTTTCAGTGTATGTCACCCTTCTTCAGCCAGGCTAGCTTGAATCCAGTGGCACAGTGAGCAAGGGACCCACGTCTGGGCATACCCATCCCACTTAGGGCGAAAAGTGTTACAGCAAACAAATGATGGACGGAATGCTGACAATGCAAACATTCTCCCCCAGTCAAAAGATCTGGGTTAAATCCATCGTTCTTTTGCCCACTACGCCACCCCAGTTTGGACCCAGCCATATGCAAATCAGTCTTGACCCTGTGCCCCATGGGAACAGTCCAGACCGAACCTCCAGGCCAGGTCCTCCCTGGACCGGACACAAGCATCCTGTGACCGGTTTCAGGGTATGTCACCCTTCTCCAGCCAGGCTAGCTTGAATCCAGTGGCACAGTGAGCAAGGGACCCACGTCTGGGCATACCCATCCCACTTAGGGTGAAAAGTGTTACAGCAAACAAATGATGGACGGAATGCTGACAATGCAAACATTCTCCCCCAGTCAAAAGATATGGGTTAAATCCATCGTTCTTTTGCCCACTACGCCACCCCAGTTTGGACCCAGCCATATGCAAATCAGTCTTGACCCTGTGCCCCATGGGAACAGTCCAGACCGAACTGCCAGGCCAGGTCCTCCCTGGACCGGACACAAGCATCCTGGGACCGGTTTCAGGGTATGTCACCCTTCAGCCAGGCTAGCTTGAATCCAGTGGCACAGTGAGCAAGGGACCCACGTCTGGGCATGCCCATCCTACGTAGGGCGAAAAGTGTTACAGCAAACAAATGATGGATGGAATGCTGACAATGCAAACATTCTCCCCCAGTCAAAAGATCTGGGTTAAATCCATCGTTCTTTTGCCCACTACGCCACCCCAGTTTGGACCCAGCCATATGCAAATCAGTCTTGACCCTGTGCCCCATGGGAACAGTCCAGACCGAACTGCCAGGCCCTCCCTGGACCGGACACAAGCATCCTGGGACCGGTTTCAGGGTATGTCACCCTTCTTCAGCCAGGCTAGCTTGAATCCAGTGGCACAGTGAGCAAGGGACCCACGTCTGGGCATACCCATCCCACTTAGGGCGAAAAGTGTTACAGCAAACAAATGATGGACGGAATGCTGACAATGCAAACATTCTCCCCCAGTCAAAAGATCTGGGTTAAATCCATCGTTCTTTTGCCCACTACGCCACCCCAGTTTGGACCCAGCCATATGCAAATCAGTCTTGACCCTGTGCCCCATGGGAACAGTCCAGACTGAACTGCCAGGCCAGGTCCTCCCTGGACCGGACACAAGCATCCTGGGACTGGTTTCAGGGTATGTCACCCTTCTTCAGCCAGGCTAGCTTGAATCCAGTGGCACAGTGAGCAAGGGACCCACGTCTGGGCATACCCATCCCACTTAGGGCGAAAAGTGTTACAGCAAACAAATGATGGACGGAATGCTGACAATGCAAACATTCTCCCCCAGTCAAAAGATCTGGGTTAAATCCATCGTTCTTTTGCCCACTACGCCACCCCAGTTTGGACCCAGCCATATGCAAATCAGTCTTGACCCTGTGCCCCATGGGAACAGTCCAGACCGAACTGCCAGGCCAGGTCCTCCCTGGACCGGACACAAGCATCCTGGGACCGGTTTCAGGGTATGTCACCCTTCTTCAGCCAGGCTAGCTTGAATCCAGTGGCACAGTGAGCAAGGGACCCACGTCTGGGCATACCCATCCCACTTAGGGCGAAAAGTGTTACAGCAAACAAATGATGCACGGAATGCTGACAATGCAAACATTCTCCCCCAGTCAAAAGATCTGGGTTAAATCCATCGTTCTTTTGCCCACTACGCCACCCCAGTTTGGACCCAGCCATATGCAAATCAGTCTTGACCCTGTGCCCCATGGGAACAGTCCAGACCGAACTGCCAGGCCAGGTCCTCCCTGGACCGGACACAAGCATCCTGGGACCGGTTTCAGGGTATGTCACCCTTCTTCAGCCAGGATAGCTTGAATCCAGTGGCACAGTGAGCAAGGGACCCACGTCTGGGCATACCCATCCCACTTAGGGTGAAAAGTGTTACAGCAAACAAATGATGGACGGAATGCTGACAATGCAAACATTCTCCCCCAGTCAAAATATCTGGGTTAAATCCATCGTTCTTTTGCCCACTATGCCACCCCAGTTTGGACCCAGCCATATGCAAATCAGTCTTGACCCTGTGCCCCATGGGAACAGTCCAGACCGAACTGCCAGGCCAGGTCCTCCCTGGACCGGACACAAGCATCCTGGGACCGGTTTCAGGGTATGTCACCCTTCTTCAGCCAGGCTAGCTTGAATCCAGTGGCACAGTGAGCAAGGGACCCACGTCTGGGCATACCCATCCCACTTAGGGCGAAAAGTGTTACAGCAAACAAATGATGGACGGAATGCTGACAATGCAAACATTCTCCCCCAGTCAAAAGATCTGGGTTAAATCCATCGTTCTTTTGCCCACTACGCCACCCCAGTTTGGACCCAGCCATATGCAAATCAGTCTTGACCCTGTGCCCCATGGGAACAGTCCAGACCGAACTGCCAGGCCAGGTCCTCCCTGGACCAGACACAAGCATCCTGGGACCGGTTTCAGGGTATGTCACCCTTCTTCAGCCAGGCTAGCTTGAATCCAGTGGCACAGTGAGCAAGGGACCCATGTCTGGGCATACCCATCCCACTTAGGGCGAAAAGTGTTACAGCAAACAAATGATGGACGGAATGCTGACAATGCAAACATTCTCCCCCAGTCAAAAGATCTGGGTTAAATCCATCGTTCTTTTGCCCACTACGCCACCCCAGATTGGACCCAGCCATATGCAAATCAGTCTTGACCCTGTGCCCCATGGGAACAGTCCAGACCGAACTGCCAGGCCAGGTCCTCCCTGGACCGGACACAAGCATCCTGGGACCGGTTTCAGGGTATGTCACCCTTCTTCAGCCAGGCTAGCTTGAATCCAGTGGCACAGTGAGCAAGGGACCCACGTCTGGGCATACCCATCCCACTTAGGGCGAAAAGTGTTACAGCAAACAAATGATGGACGGAATGCTGACAATGCAAACATTCTCCCCCAGTCAAAAGATCTGGGTTAAATCCATCGTTCTTTTGCCCACTACGCCACCCCAGTTTGGACCCAGCCATATGCAAATCAGTCTTGACCCTGTGCCCCATGGGAACAGTCCAGACCGAACTGCCAGGCCAGGTCCTCCCTGGACCGGACACAAGCATCCTGGGACCGGTTTCAGGGTATGTCACCCTTCTTCAGCCAGGCTAGCTTGAATCCAGTGGCACAGTGAGCAAGGGACCCACGTCTGGGCATACCCATCCCACTTAGGGCGAAAAGTGTTACAGCAAACAAATGATGGACGGAATGCTGACAATGCAAACATTCTCCCCCAGTCAAAAGATCTGGGTTAAATCCATCGTTCTTTTGCCCACTACGCCACCCCAGTTTGGACCCAGCCATATGCAAATCAGTCTTGACCCTGTGCCCCATGGGAACAGTCCAGACCGAACTGCCAGGCCAGGTCCTCCCTGGACCGGACACAAGCATCCTGGGACCGGTTTCAGGGTATGTCACCCTTCTTCAGCCAGGCTAGCTTGAATCCAGTGGCACAGTGAGCAAGGGACCCACGTCTGGGCATACCCATCCCACTTAGGGCGAAAAGTGTTACAGCAAACAAATGATGGACGGAATGCTGACAATGCAAACATTCTCCCCCAGTCAAAAGATCTGGGTTAAATCCATCGTTCTTTTGCCCACTACGCCACCCCAGTTTGGACCCAGCCATATGCAAATCAGTCTTGACCCTGTGCCCCATGGGAACAGTCCAGACCGAACTGCCAGGCCAGGTCCTCCCTGGACCGGACACAAGCATCCTGGGACCGGTTTCAGGGTATGTCACCCTTCTTCAGCCAGGCTAGCTTGAATCCAGTGGCACAGTGAGCAAGGGACCCACGTCTGGGCATACCCATCCCACTTAGGGCGAAAAGTGTTACAGCAAACAAATGATGGACGGAATGCTGACAATGCAAACATTCTCCCCCAGTCAAAAGATCTGGGTTAAATCCATCGTTCTTTTGCCCACTACGCCACCCCAGTTTGGACCCAGCCATATGCAAATCAGTCTTGACCCTGTGCCCCATGGGAACAGTCCAGACCGAACTGCCAGGCCAGGTCCTCCCTGGACCGGACACAAGCATCCTGGGACCGGTTTCAGGGTATGTCACCCTTCTTCAGCCAGGCTAGCTTGAATCCAGTGGCACAGTGAGCAAGGGACCCACGTCTGGGCATACCCATCCCACTTAGGGCGAAAAGTGTTACAGCAAACAAATGATGGACGGAATGCTGACAATGCAAACATTCTCCCCCAGTCAAAAGATCTGGGTTAAATCCATCGTTCTTTTGCCCACTACGCCACCCCAGTTTGGACCCAGCCATATGCAAATCAGTCTTGACCCTGTGCCCCATGGGAACAGTCCAGACCGAACTGCCAGGCCAGGTCCTCCCTGGACCGGACACAAGCATCCTGGGACCGGTTTCAGGGTATGTCACCCTTCTTCAGCCAGGCTAGCTTGAATCCAGTGGCACAGTGAGCAAGGGACCCACGTCTGGGCATACCCATCCCACTTAGGGCGAAAAGTGTTACAGCAAACAAATGATGGACGGAATGCTGACAATGCAAACATTCTCCCCCAGTCAAAAGATCTGGGTTAAATCCATCGTTCTTTTGCCCACTACGCCACCCCAGTTTGGACCCAGCCATATGCAAATCAGTCTTGACCCTGTGCCCCATGGGAACAGTCCAGACCGAACTGCCAGGCCAGGTCCTCCCTGGACCGGACACAAGCATCCTGGGACCGGTTTCAGGGTATGTCACCTTCTTCAGCCAGGCTAGCTTGAATCCAGTGGCACAGTGAGCAAGGGACCCACGTCTGGGCATACCCATCCCACTTAGGGCGAAAAGTGTTACAGCAAACAAATGATGGACGGAATGCTGACAATGCAAACATTCTCCCCCAGTCAAAAGATCTGGGTTAAATCCATTGTTCTTTTGCCCACTATGCCACCCCAGTTTGGACCCAGCCATATGCAAATCAGTCTTGACCCTGTGCCCCATGGGAACAGTCCAGACCGAACTGCCAGGCCAGGTCCTCCCTGGACCGGACACAACCATCCTGGGACCGGTTTCAGGGTATGTCACCCTTCAGCCAGGCTAGCTTGAATCCAGTGGCACAGTGAGCAAGGGACCCACGTCTGGGCATGCCCATCCTACTTAGGGCGAAAAGTGTTACAGCAAACAAATGATGGACGGAATGCTGACAATGCAAACATTCTCCCCCAGTCAAAAGATCTGGGTTAAATCCATCGTTCTTTTGCCCACTACGCCACCCCAGTTTGGACCCAGCCATATGCAAATCAGTCTTGACCCTGTGCCCCATGGGAACAGTCCAGACCGAACTGCCAGGCCAGGTCCTCCCTGGATCGGACACAAGCATCCTGGGACCGGTTTCAGGGTATGTCACCCTTCTTCAGCCAGGCTAGCTTGAATCCAGTGGCACAGTGAGCAAGGGACCCACGTCTGGGCATACCCATCCCACTTAGGGCGAAAAGTGTTACAGCAAACAAATGATGGACGGAATGCTGACAATGCAAACATTCTCCCCCAGTCAAAAGATCTGGGTTAAATCCATCGTTCTTTTGCCCACTACGCCACCCCAGTTTGGACCCAGCCATATGCAAATCAGTCTTGACCCTGTGCCCCATGGGAACAGTCCAGACCAAACTGCCAGGACAGGTCCTCCCTGGACCGGACACAAGCATCCTGGGACCGGTTTCAGGGTATGTCACCCTTCTTCAGCCAGGCTAGCTTGAATCCAGTGGCACAGTGAGCAAGGGACCCACGTCTGGGCATACCCATCCCACTTAGGGCGAAAAGTGTTACAGCAAACAAATGATGGACGGAATGCTGACAAATGCAAACATTCTCCCCCAGTCAAAAGATCTGGGTTAAATCCATCGTTCTTTTGCCCACTACGCCACCCCAGTTTGGACCCAGCCATATGCAAATCAGTCTTGACCCTGTGCCCCATGGGAACAGTCCAGACCGAACTGCCAGGCCAGGTCCTCCCTGGACCGGACACAAGCATCCTGGGACCGGTTTCAGGGTATGTCACCCTTCTTCAGCCAGGCTAGCTTGAATCCAGTGGCACAGTGAGCAAGGGACCCATGTCTGGGCATACCCATCCCACTTAGGGCGAAAAGTGTTACAGCAAACAAATGATGGACGGAATGCTGACAATGCAAACATTCTCCCCCAGTCAAAAGATCTGGGTTAAATCCATCGTTCTTTTGCCCACTACGCCACCCCAGTTTGGACCCAGCCATATGCAAATCAGTCTTGACCCTGTGCCCCATGGGAACAGTCCAGACCGAACTGCCAGGCCAGGTCCTCCCTGGACCGGACACAAGCATCCTGGGACCGGTTTCAGGGTATGTCACCCTTCAGCCAGGCTAGCTTGAATCCAGTGGCACAGTGAGCAAGGGACCCACGTCTGGGCATGCCCATCCTACTTAGGGCGAAAAGTGTTACAGCAAACAAATGATGGACGGAATGCTGACAATGCAAACATTCTCCCCCAGTCAAAAGATCTGGGTTAAATCCATCGTTCTTTTGCCCACTACGCCACCCCAGTTTGGACCCAGCCATATGCAAATCAGTCTTGACCCTGTGCCCCATGGGAACAGTCCAGACCGAACTGCCAGGCCAGGTCCTCCCTGGACCGGACACAAGCATCCTGGGACCGGTTTCAGGGTATGTCACCCTTCTTCAGCCAGGCTAGCTTGAATCCAGTGGCACAGTGAGCAAGGGACCCACGTCTGGGCATACCCATCCCACTTAGGGCGAAAAGTGTTACAGCAAACAAATGATGGACGGAATGCTGACAATGCAAACATTCTCCCCCAGTCAAAAGATCTGGGTTAAATCCATCGTTCTTTTGCCCACTACGCCACCCCAGTTTGGACCCAGCCATATGCAAATCAGTCTTGACCCTGTGCCCCATGGGAACAGTCCAGACCGAACTGCCAGGCCAGGTCCTCCCTGGACCGGACACAAGCATCCTGGGACCGGTTTCAGGGTATGTCACCCTTCTTCAGCCAGGCTAGCTTGAATCCAGTGGCACAGTGAGCAAGGGACCCACGTCTGGGCATACCCATCCCACTTAGGGCGAAAAGTGTTACAGCAAACAAATGATGGACGGAATGCTGACAATGCAAACATTCTCCCCCAGTCAAAAGATCTGGGTTAAATCCATCGTTCTTTTGCCCACTACGCCACCCCAGTTTGGACCCAGCCATATGCAAATCAGTCTTGACCCTGTGCCCCATGGGAACAGTCCAGACCGAACTGCCAGGCCAGGTCCTCCCTGGACCGGACACAAGCATCCTGGGACCGGTTTCAGGGTATGTCACCCTTCTTCAGCCAGGCTAGCTTGAATCCAGTGGCACAGTGAGCAAGGGACCCACGTCTGGGCATACCCATCCCACTTAGGGCGAAAAGTGTTACAGCAAACAAATGATGGACGGAATGCTGACAAATGCAAACATTCTCCCCCAGTCAAAAGATCTGGGTTAAATCCATCGTTCTTTTGCCCACTACGCCACCCCAGTTTGGACCCAGCCATATGCAAATCAGTCTTGACCCTGTGCCCCATGGGAACAGTCCAGACCGAACTGCCAGGCCAGGTCCTCCCTGGACCGGACACAAGCATCCTGGGACCGGTTTCAGGGTATGTCACCCTTCTTCAGCCAGGCTAGCTTGAATCCAGCGGCACAGTGAGCAAGGGACCCACGTCTGGGCATACCCATCCCACTTAGGGCGAAAAGTGTTACAGCAAACAAATGATGGACGGAATGCTGACAATGCAAACATTCTCCCCCAGTCAAAAGATCTGGGTTAAATCCATCGTTCTTTTGCCCACTACGCCACCCCAGTTTGGACCCAGCCATATGCAAATCAGTCTTGACCCTGTGCCCCATGGGAACAGTCCAGACCGAACTGCCAAGCCAGGTCCTCCCTGGACCGGACACAAGCATCCTGGGACCGGTTTCAGGGTATGTCACCCTTCTTCAGCCAGGCTAGCTTGAATCCAGTGGCACAGTGAGCAAGGGACCCACGTCTGGGCATACCCATCCCACTTAGGGTGAAAAGTGTTACAGCAAACAAATGATGGACGGAATGCTGACAATGCAAACATTCTCCCCCAGTCAAAAGATCTGGGTTAAATCCATCGTTCTTTTGCCCACTACGCCACCCCAGTTTGGACCCAGCCATTTGCAAATCAGTCTTGACCCTGTGCCCCATGGGAACAGTCCAGACCGAACTGCCAGGCCAGGTCCTCCCTGGACCGGACACAAGCATCCTGGGACCGGTTTCAGGGTATGTCACCCTTCTTCAGCCAGGCTAGCTTGAATCCAGTGGCACAGTGAGCAAGGGACCAATGTCTGGGCATACCCATCCCACTTAGGGCGAAAAGTGTTACAGCAAACAAATGATGGACGGAATGCTGACAATGCAAACATTCTCCCCCAGTCAAAAGATCTGGGTTAAATCCATCGTTCTTTTGCCCACTACGCCACCCCAGTTTGGACCCAGCCATATGCAAATCAGTCTTGACCCTGTGCCCCATGGGAACAGTCCAGACCGAACTGCCAGGCCAGGTCCTCCCTGGACCGGACACAAGCATCCTGGGACCGGTTTCAGGGTATGTCACCCTTCTTCAGCCAGGCTAGCTTGAATCCAGTGGCACAGTGAGCAAGGGACCCACGTCTGGGCATACCCATCCCACTTAGGGCGAAAAGTGTTACAGCAAACAAATGATGGACGGAATGCTGACAATGCAAACATTCTCCCCCAGTCAAAAGATCTGGGTTAAATCCATCGTTCGTTTGCCCACTACGCCACCCCAGTTTGGACCCAGCCAAATGCAAATCAGTCTTGACCCTGTGCCCCATGGGAACAGTCCAGACCGAACTGCCAGGCCATGTCCTCCCTGGACCGGACACAAGCATCCTGGGACCGGTTTCAGGGTATGTTACCCTTCTTCAGCCAGGCTAGCTTGAATCCAGTGGCACAGTGAGCAAGGGACCCACGTCTGGGCATACCCATCCCACTTAGGGCGAAAAGTGTTACAGCAAACAAATGATGGACGGAATGCTGACAATGCAAACATTCTCCCCCAGTCAAAAGATCTGGGTTAAATCCATCGTTCTTTTGCCCACTACGCCACCCCAGTTTGGACCCAGCCATATGCAAATCAGTCTTGACCCTGTGCCCCATGGGAACAGTCCAGACCGAACTGCCAGGCCAGGTCCTCCCTGGACCGGACACAAGCATCCTGGGACCGGTTTCAGGGTATGTCACCCTTCTTCAGCCAGGCTAGCTTGAATCCAGTGGCACAGTGAGCAAGGGACCCACGTCTGGGCATACCCATCCCACTTAGGGCGAAAAGTGTTACAGCAAACAAATGATGGACGGAATGCTGACAATGCAAACATTCTCCCCCAGTCAAAAGATCTGGGTTAAATCCATCGTTCTTTTGCCCACTACGCCACCTCAGTTTGGACCCAGCCATATGCAAATCAGTCTTGACCCTGTGCCCCATGGGAACAGTCCAGACCGAACTGCCAGGCCAGGTCCTCCCTGGACCGGACACAAGCATCCTGGGACCGGTTTCAGGGTATGTCACCCTTCTTCAGCCAGGCTAGCTTGAATCCAGTGGCACAGTGAGCAAGGGACCCACGTCTGGGCATACCCATCCCACTTAGGGCGAAAAGTGTTACAGCAAACAAATGATGGACGGAATGCTGACAAATGCAAACATTCTCCCCCAGTCAAAAGATCTGGGTTAAATCCATCGTTCTTTTGCCCACTACGCCACCCCAGTTTGGACCCAGCCATATGCAAATCAGTCTTGACCCTGTGCCCCATGGGAACAGTCCAGACCGAACTGCCAGGCCAGGTCCTCCCTGGACCGGACACAAGCATCCTGGGACCGGTTTCAGGGTATGTCACCCTTCTTCAGCCAGGCTAGCTTGAATCCAGTGGCACAGTGAGCAAGGGACCCACGTCTGGGCATACCCATCCCACTTAGGGCGAAAAGTGTTACAGCAAACAAATGATGGACGGAATGCTGACAATGCAAACATTCTCCCCCAGTCAAAAGATCTGGGTTAAATCCATCGTTCTTTTGCCCACTACGCCACCCCAGTTTGGACCCAGCCATATGCAAATCAGTCTTGACCCTGTGCCCCATGGGAACAGTCCAGACCGAACTGCCAGGCCAGGTCCTCCCTGGACCGGACACAAGCATCCTGGGACCGGTTTCAGGGTATGTCACCCTTCTTCAACCAGGCTAGCTTGAATCCAGTGGCACAGTGAGCAAGGGACCCACGTCTGGGCATACCCATCCCACTTAGGGCGAAAAGTGTTACAGCAAACAAATGATGGACGGAATGCTGACAATGCAAACATTCTCCCCCAGTCAAAAGATCAGGGTTAAATCCGTCTTTCTTTTGCCCACTACGCCACCCCAGTTTGGACCCAGCCATATGCAATTCAGTCTTGACCCTGTGCCCCATGGGAACAGTCCAGACCGAACTGCCAGGCCAGGTCCTCCCTGGACCGGACACAAGCATCCTGGGACCGGTTTCAGGGTATGTCACCCTTCTTCAGCCAGGCTAGCTTGAATCCAGTGGCACAGTGAGCAAGGGACCCACGTCTGGGCATACCCATCCCACTTAGGGCGAAAAGTGTTACAGCAAACAAATGATGGACGGGATGCTGACAATGCAAACATTCTCCCCCAGTCAAAAGATCTGGGTTAAATCCATCGTTCTTTTGCCCACTACGCCACCCCAGTTTGGACCCAGCCATATGCAAATCAGTCTTGACCCTGTGCCCCATGGGAACAGTCCAGACCGAACTGCCAGGCCAGGTCCTCCCTGGACCGGACACAAGCATCCTGGGACCGGTTTCAGGGTATGTCACCCTTCTTCAGCCAGGCTAGCTTGAATCCAGTGGCACAGTGAGCAAGGGACCCACGTCTGGGCATACCCATCCCACTTAGGGCGAAAAGTGTTACAGCAAACAAATGATGGACGGAATGCTGACAATGCAAACATTCTCCCCCAGTCAAAAGATCTGGGTTAAATCCATCGTTCTTTTGCCCACTACGCCACCCCAGTTTGGACCCAGCCATATGCAAATCAGTCTTGACCCTGTGCCCCATGGGAACAGTCCAGACCGAACTGCCAGGCCAGGTCCTCCCTGGACCGGACACAAGCATCCTGGGACCGGTTTCAGGGTATGTCACCCTTCTTCAGCCAGGCTAGCTTGAATCCAGTGGCACAGTGAGCAAGGGACCCACGTCTGGGCATACCCATCCCACTTAGGGCGAAAAGTGTTACAGCAAACAAATGATGGACGGAATGCTGACAATGCAAACATTCTCCCCCAGTCAAAAGATCTGGGTTAAATCCATCGTTCGTTTGCCCACTACGCCGCTCCAGTTTGGACCCAGCCAAATGCAAATCAGTCTTGACCCTGTGCCCCATGGGAACAGTCCAGACCGAACTGCCAGGCCATGTCCTCCCTGGACTGGACACAAGCATCCTGGGACCGGTTTCAGGGTATGTCACCCTTCTTCAGCCAGGCTAGCTTGAATCCAGTGGCACAGTGAGCAAGGGACCCACGTCTGGGCATACCCATCCCACTTAGGGCGAAAAGTGTTACAGCAAACAAATGATGGACGGAATGCTGACAATGCAAACATTCTCCCCCAGTCAAAAGATCTGGGTTAAATCCATCGTTCTTTTGCCCACTACGCCACCCCAGTTTGGACCCAGCCATATGCAAATCAGTCTTGACCCTGTGCCCCATGGGAACAGTCCAGACCGAACTGCCAGGCCAGGTCCTCCCTGGACCGGACACAAGCATCCTGGGACCGGTTTCAGGGTATGTCACCCTTCTTCAGCCAGGCTAGCTTGAATCCAGTGGCACAGTGAGCAAGGGACCCACGTCTGGGCATACCCATCCCACTTAGGGCGAAAAGTGTTACAGCAAACAAATGATGGACGGAATGCTGACAATGCAAACATTCTCCCCCAGTCAAAAGATCTGGGTTAAATCCATCGTTCGTTTGCCCACTACGCCACCCCAGTTTGGACCCAGCCAAATGCAAATCAGTCTTGACCCTGTGCCCCATGGGAACAGTCCAGACCGAACTGCCAGGCCAGGTCCTCCCTGGACCGGACACAAGCATCCTGGGACCGGTTTCAGGGTATGTCACCCTTCTTCAGCCAGGCTAGCTTGAATCCAGTGGCACAGTGAGCAAGGGACCCACGTCTGGGCATACCCATCCCACTTAGGGCGAAAAGTGTTACAGCAAACAAATGATGGACGGAATACTGACAATGCAAACATTCTCCCCCAGTCAAAAGATCTGGGTTAAATCCATCGTTCTTTTGCCCACTACGCCACCCCAGTTTGGACCCAGCCATATGCAAATCAGTCTTGACCCTGTGCCCCATGGGAACAGTCCAGACCGAACTGCCAGGCCAGGTCCTCCCTGGACCGGACACAAGCATCCTGGGACCGGTTTCAGGGTATGTCACCCTTCTTCAGCCAGGCTAGCTTGAATCCAGTGGCACAGTGAGCAAGGGACCCACGTCTGGGCATACCCATCCCACTTAGGGCGAAAAGTGTTACAGCAAACAAATGATGGACGGAATGCTGACAATGCAAACATTCTCCCCCAGTCAAAAGATCTGGGTTAAATCCATCGTTCTTTTGCCCACTACGCCACCCCAGTTTGGACCCAGCCATATGCAAATCAGTCTTGACCCTGTGCCCCATGGGAACAGTCCAGACCGAACTGCCAGGCCAGGTCCTCCCTGGACCGGACACAAGCATCCTGGGACCGGTTTCAGGGTATGTCACCCTTCTTCAGCCAGGCTAGCTTGAATCCAGTGGCACAGTGAGCAAGGGACCCACGTCTGGGCATACCCATCCCACTTAGTGCGAAAAGTGTTACAGCAAACAAATGATGCACGGAATGCTGACAATGCAAACATTCTCCCCCAGTCAAAAGATCTGGGTTAATTCCATCGTTCTTTTGCCCACTACGCCACCCCAGTTTGGACCCAGCCATATGCAAATCAGTCTTGACCCTGTGCCCCATGGGAACAGTCCAGACCGAACTGCCAGGCCAGGTCCTCCCTGGACCGGACACAAGCATCCTGGGACCGGTTTCAGGGTATGTCACCCTTCTTCAGCCAGGCTAGCTTGAATCCAGTGGCACAGTGAGCAAGGGACCCACGTCTGGGCATACCCATCCCACTTAGGGCGAAAAGTGTTACAGCAAACAAATGATGGACGGAATGCTGACAATGCAAACATTCTCCCCCAGTCAAAAGATCTGGGTTAAATCCATCGTTCTTTTGCACACTACGCCACCCCAGTTTGGACCCAGCCATATGCAAATCAGTCTTGACCCTGTGCCCCATGGGAACAGTCCAGACCGAACTGCCAGGCCAGGTCCTCCCTGGACCGGACACAAGCATCCTGGGACCGGTTTCAGGGTATGTCACCCTTCAGCCAGGCTAGCTTGAATCCAGTGGCACAGTGAGCAAGGGACCCACGTCTGGGCATACCCATCCCACTTAGGGCGAAAAGTGTTACAGCAAACAAATGATGGACGGAATGCTGACAATGCAAACATTCTCCCCCAGTCAAAAGATCTGGGTTAAATCCATTGTTCTTTTGCCCACTACGCCACCCCAGTTTGGACCCAGCCATATGCAAATCAGTCTTGACCCTGTGCCCCATGGGAACAGTCCAGACCGAACTGCCAGGCCAGGTCCTCCCTGGACCGGACACAAGCATCCTGGGACCGGTTTCAGGGTATGTCACCCTTCTTCAGCCAGGCTAGCTTGAATCCAGTGGCACAGTGAGCAAGGGACCCACGTCTGGGCATACCCATTCCACTTAGGGCGAAAAGTGTTACAGCAAACAAATGATGGACGGAATGCTGACAATGCAAACATTCTCCCCCAGTCAAAAGATCTGGGCTAAATCCATCGTTCTTTTGCCCACTACGCCACCCCAGTTTGGACCCAGCCATATGCAAATCAGTCTTGACCCTGTGCCCCATGGGAACAGTCCAGACCGAACTGCCAGGCCAAGTCCTCCCTGGACCGGACACAAGCATCCTGGGACCGGTTTCAGGGTATGTCACCCTTCTTCAGCCAGGCTAGCTTGAATCCAGTGGCACAGTGAGCAAGGGACCCACGTCTGGGCATACCCATCCCACTTAGCGCGAAAAGTGTTACAGCAAACAAATGATGGACGGAATGCTGACAATGCAAACATTCTCCCCCAGTCAAAAGATCTGGGTTAAATCCATCGTTCTTTTGCACACTACGCCACCCCAGTTTGGACCCAGCCATATGCAAATCAGTCTTGACCCTGTGCCCCATGGGAACAGTCCAGACCGAACTGCCAGGCCAGGTCCTCCCTGGACCGGACACAAGCATCCTGGGACTGGTTTCAGGGTATGTCACCCTTCAGCCAGGCTAGCTTGAATCCAGTGGCACAGTGAGCAAGGGACCCACGTCTGGGCATACCCATCCCACTTAGGGCGAAAAGTGTTACAGCAAACAAATGATGGAAGGAATGCTGACAATGCAAACATTCTCCCCCAGTCAAAAGATCTGGGTTAAATCCATTGTTCTTTTGCCCACTACGCCACCCCAGTTTGGACCCAGCCATATGCAAATCAGTCTTGACCCTGTGCCCCATGGGAACAGTCCAAACCGAACTGCCAGGCCAGGTCCTCCCTGGACCAGACACAAGCATCCTGGGACCGGTTTCAGGGTATGTCACCCTTCTTCAGCCAGGCTAGCTTGAATCCAGTGGCACAGTGAGCAAGGGACCCACGTGTGGGCATACCCATCCCACTTAGGGCGAAAAGTGTTACAGCAAACAAATGATGGACGGAATGCTGACAATGCAAACATTCTCCCCCAGTCAAAAGATTTGGGTTAAAT